>JANKKI010000026.1:4137500-5587717 GCA_025175665.1 Cinchona pubescens | reverse complement strand
GTGGGCATGATCTAATGTATGTTATACCATTTCACACCTATATATAATTGGAAGCGAACCTCGTGAGAACACCCAAGAACTGGAAGAATGTTTTATTTAGTGAAAAGGATACAAACTTTTCACATCTAAATTTTAGGGCAAATTATCTAAATAGTCCTTCAACATTCTCATTAAAAATGAAATGATATCTCAAATTAAATGTTAGTTGATTTAGTCATTCAACTAAATATTTGTGTCAATATGGTCCCTATTAAATTGAGCTAACCAAAATAAAAAATTTTGTCGACTGTGCCGCCCACAATCACGCTGGTCATCATCCATGCTCACAACCCAAAATAACACTCAAAGCTTATATTTTGGGCGGCGTAAGAAAATAGGGATCAAATTGACTACATGTATTTAGTTGATGGAATATATTGACTAAAATTTAAGTTGAAACGCCATTTCAACTTTAATGAATTTGTTAGAAGACTATTTAGGAAGTCTACCCTAAATTTTATCGTGAATAAACTTCGTGCTTATCAATGATGATATCTTTATAAAAAAAAAAAATTGTTTCAATCCTTCTTCAGGGTCTTATCTAGGGATGTAAAGCAAACAAATTTATTAGATACTTAAATCAAGCTCGATTATATAAGAACCCGTTTGAATTTAGTTCATCAATAATGAAATGAACATTGAACAAGATTTAACATTGATTAATTTTTTTGTTGGCTCAAACTCATCTATATAAGTTAAAAAATTTACAATTGTGAGTAAAAATTTCAAACTACTCGAAATCTAATTGAGTTTGACATAAAAAAATTTGTTTGAGTTCGGCCAAAAAATAAATATATAAAACTTGAACAAAAGTACCACTTCTTTAAAATAATCAAATAGAATTAAATAATATAGTGTTTGACTTATATTCATTTACGCTCCTAATCTTATCCCATTGCCTCCTTATTTATCAAGCTAGCCAATCTAGTGCCTCACTTTTAAGGAGAGTAAACAATGTAGGACACTCAATGACCATATGAGGGTCAAATTGTCAAATTGGAGGGGAAAAAAAAAAGGTAACATGAATTGTCGTGACTGTGTGAGTTGCAACAGTTAAATTGAGCAAGAAAATTATCATTTTGGTCCTTATATATGCCATTGTGTGCAATTAATCCCAATCGATGTAATTTGTACTTGTTTGAATTAAAAATTAAAAAAAATAAAAATAGTTAGACACATAAAAATCATCAAATTTTCAGAAAATTCTATTCACACATAATTATTACCAAAAAAAGTTTATTTGAAAATTATATCTGAACACCTACTTTTGGAAAGCGTGTTGTTGGTGAAAATGTATTAAGTTTGAAATAATACCAAGGGAACGCCGAAAATCACAACAATTTTCAAAAAAATTTTAAACTTTATAACTTAGCTTTAGTTAAAGTTGAAATTTTTTGGGTAATGCTTCAAGAGAATTTTGACAACAAAAGAAATGATTGTAGAAGTACCAAAACCATCAATGTTTGACCAAATTTCACGAAAATTATATTATCATAAATCCATGTTAATTGAAAATATTCCATTTAAAAATTATATATTGAGTATCACTTTTTGAAAGTTTGCTTTTGGTGCTAGATTTATTGAAATTTGAAATAATACCAACAAAATCCAATTAGCATAAAATTTCTACAATTTTTAAAATTTTAAATTTTATTAAGATTCAATTTTTTTGGTAATACTTCCACAAAATTTTGCTTCCACCTGGAATATAACTTTTGCCAAGAAAACATATATCTTAACAACAAAATGCAGCTTAAGTAGAGAGACGCTTCCCCTATAACCTATTAATTATGGATTCGAGTCATTAAAGACTAGAGGGAGGGGTGGATTTAAGACAAAATTTAAATTTTGAAGTATTACTAGCAAATTTTCAATTTTAACAAAGCATAAATATATAAAATTTTAAACTTTTGCTGAATGAAATTTTCCCAATGAATACACTCAATGATAATTTAAGTTTTGTGAAAATTTGGTGATTTTATTAAGTTTTTAATTATTTTTATTAGATATTTTTTTTTTACTTTTAAGTTAAATCAATAGAAATTATACCTGGTGGAACAAAATTGGACAAAGTCCCAAAGATAACGGATCAAATGATTATCTTGTTCAATTTAACGGCATATCTATCAAATGTCCAATATTGGCTATTTTTTGAAGATAAACTAGATTGACCTGCGATAATACATAAGTTACCAAATTGGACAAAACTCTAAAAAGTAAAGGATCAAAATAGAATTTTTTCCTACACTTTTTTTTTAAAAAAAAAAAAACCTTGGGGCAATTTTATTAATAAAACATAATGTGAATTCTTTTGGCACCCCATAATCTTAATGAAGGAGTGTCTATTGAATCCAAAGAAATACAGCCAGTGAGAAAAGGAGCTACTTCTTGAGATGTAAAATGAACATCACAATTCAAATGTCTACTACCCTCTTTAGCTAACAAATCTATAGCCATACTGGTTTCTATATAGGCGTGCTTGAGGCTAAAATTTCCTTGCCCTAGGGTTTGAGGGAAGCACTTCCTTGAATCAAAGCATCGATTTTCCATGGAGTAGCTGATTTTTGTTGAATTATGTCCATGAGTGCTTGTGAATCAATTTCAATTATGGCTTGTGGAATTGAATGAGCAATACAAAGTTTTATCCCATGTAAGAGAGCTTGTGTCTCTGCTTGAAGACTTGTTCCGAAGCCAAACGATTTAGCAAAGCCGAATATCATCTTACTAGTATTATTTCGAGCTATTCCCTCCCCCCCTCCTGATTGACCAGGATTTTCTAAGGAGGAGCCATCCACGTTCAATTTCACTCCTATAAAATCCTTCGACCATGCAATAGCCACTTTTTAAGAACAAGCAGCTTGGACAACCTGTATTGGTGCATGGAGATTTTGGGAAAGAAAAATTGCCAACGAATTACGCTTAAGTGGAAAAATGAAGTTCATGTTAGATAATAGCTCACCCACTAGTTGGACAACTTTGCTACTCAAAGGAGGGATATCTTGAAATAGAAATTGACAGTGAACTTCTGCCATAAGCTCCAAGGAATGAAAGATAAAGGAAGAGAAAGTGCCATATTCTTCACGTCAAGATGCCAACTGCCAAGACATGATCAACTACGAGAGTGAACCCCTAGCCCAGTGGTAAGCCAAGGAACGAAGCAAAATGAGACCAAACATGCTGTGCTAAACCGCACTCCATGAACCTGTGGGGTAATGTGTCAATTTATGCACAAGCTGGGCATTTGCAGGGCATTGAGAAACCAAGATTCATTAGCACGTCTGGGAAAGGTAAAAATAAGTTGAGCAAACGCCACATGAAGATGGAAATTTTTAGTGGTATTCTTTGGTTCCATATAATCTTTCTTGTGAGCTGCTTATGGCTAGGTTGCCTAACCAAGGAATACGCCGAGGTCAAAGAGAACTTCCCGGCTATTTCCAATCTCCAAACAGGCTTGTCTGGATGTAACGATTGAAAGAACTTGGTTGCTAAGATTTTTAACTTGTAGGATGAAGAAAAAAGCTCATCGTGTTTACACTACTGCTAGGTTCTATCTGTGTGGGTAATCATATAGCTGCTTAATAGAAATGTCCAGATGGCTACCATAACGATCAAGAGCACCAAAACCTAACCAATTATCATACCAATTAAAAGGAGCACTGTCCACTTCAAAACATGGTTATGTTTGACCCTTTGCATCCTTCTCCATACCGAAGATGGGTTGGAGGCCGAAGTAGATGAACATTTGGCGTGCATAAATCTGGACCATAAAGAGGTTTGATCATAATAGTTCCACCACAGTTTCAATGAGAATGCTTCCACTACGTCAAATAAGCTTTTTAAACGCTAGCCCATTTTCATCTGTTCGTGAGCAAATTGAGTCCCAAGAGGTCCAATGTTGTTGCTTTCCAAAATCTAAATCTGCCAATAGAAAATCGGCCATGACATGCTCAATTCAGTGAAGAACTCCTTTGGAGAGATCCATGACAGATAAAACATGAATAGGAGTAGAAGACAGTACATGTTTTATTAAGATGTAATAATCGGCACCCTAGATATAGGAGTTTGTGCTTCCAACCTATCAAACGATTACATATTTTATCAACAAGACATTAATACTAGAGAATTTTGTGTCTACCTTTATAAAGGATGCATCCAAGATAAGGTATAGGTAGCTCCTTGCGTCTAATTCCCGTGATTGCTTCTATTAGGCGAATTGCCGAGATACCATAAGAAGGCTAATTTCTTAAATTGCGAAGAAAAAGAAAAATATTTCTTAAATTGTGAAGTTTTTTTGGGCGTTCTGAAAGTAGGTTGTATTTAAAAAAAGCAACTTAAAGGTCACTTTCACTAAAAGTGACTTTAGGTTACTTTTTCCAAATGCAACCTCTTGTCAAATATTATAAAAAAAAAAAAAAAAAACTGCACATTATTTTATTTATTAGGTTGATTTTCTTTCGTTTATTTAAGTTGTTTTAGGGGTTTTTTTTGGTGGTTTGGAATTTAGAATTTAGACTCATAGAAGAAACCAAAACAAATTAAAATATTATAGTAAACTAAAGCAAGTAGAAAAAATATGGGAACATTTTACATTTAAGAAAGTACATAAAATATTTAAAAGTAGACAAAATATTTCAAATTTGAATTTTTAACTGTAATGGTAGAGCATCAAAATTAAATATATAAAAAATTGAAATTTAAAACTAAGCGTATTTCAATCAATTAAGTAGATTTTTTTAATGGTGTTAAAGTTTTTAAATGATGAATATTGTCTAGATTTTCTTCTTCTCTTCTTTGTGTTCTAATTTTATATTGGGATTGGTAGGTGGCAAGTTAATCATGTGGTTAAAAGTACGTTTTAATAATAGTGTCTTTATTAATTTAATTTTATTATTTAATATGTGATTTATTTCAAATGTTTAATTTAAATTATGTATATTTCATATTGTGTAGGGTGTAGCTGATATTGTATAAGAGACATGTTTCTTTTTTATATTAAAGTAGTGATAGCTTATTTTTATATTACATGTTTGTAATAGTTTATTTTGAGAATTTAATGCATTAAATATCTTTTTATTATTTTTAATATCCATGTTCAGTATTTTTTTTAGTATAATAATTGTTTTAGTTATTTGTATCTGGTTTAAATAAATGTTAATATTTAGATGTGAGGCATGTTTATTGAATGCTTTGACAATTAGTGTTTGGATAAATAAGTGAATGATTTATACTTGTTAATATCCACATATCTATTCGGGTTTAATTAAATTTTTATGTTAAAAAATTGTTAACTTATGTTTTTGTTAGCTTTTTATTTCTAATTGCGTGTTAAGCTTAGATGGATTTAATATGCATATAAGTTTAGTTTTTTTAATCTATGTATTAAATTTTTAAATTTTATGTTGGTTTAGAAAATTTGAAATCCTAATCCTTAATAACTTATTCAAACAAGTTAATTGATTTAGTTGTGAATTTGAAATTCACTAACAATTGAAAGTGTGATTTTAATGGTTAAAGGAGAGGATTTAAAATTCATCCAAATTCATGCATTTCAAATCCATCTAATTTAATCATCCATTCATTTCAAATACTTCCTTGAATTCAAATCAACCCATCCAAACACAACCTAACATCATTAAAAAATATATAATTAATTGACTGAAATACTCTTAATATTATATTTCAATATTTTATGTATTTATTTAATGTTCTACCACTACAGTTAAACATTCAAATTTGAAATATTTTGTGTACTTTCATGCATTTTGGCTACTTTTAAATATTTTATATAACTTTTAAATTTTAAAATGTCCACATAGTTTTTATACTTACTTTAGTTTATAATATTTTAATTTATTTTCATTTCTTCTATCATTCTAAACTCTAAATTCTAAATCATAAAAAAAACGCTAAAATAACTTCTTTTGGGGAGAATCCGCCCTAGGACAAAGACGACATTGGGTCGCTTGGAAAGAGGTTTGTAGACCAAGGGAATCAAATCGCCTAGGAATTCCTTCTCTCAAAGACATAGCACACGGTTTCAGCCTCAAGCTTTGGTGGAAATTTCTTCAAGGCGACTTTCACTTAGGCACAACTTCCTTCAAGCAAGATACATACGCAGTTCAAGGCATCCGTGCACAATACAAGAAACGCAAA
Source organism: Cinchona pubescens (assembly GCA_025175665.1). Lineage (NCBI taxonomy): Eukaryota > Viridiplantae > Streptophyta > Magnoliopsida > Gentianales > Rubiaceae > Cinchona > Cinchona pubescens. The sequence goes on along the minus strand of JANKKI010000026.1, from coordinate 5,581,525 downwards.
CCGCATCCGCAACATGGAAAAGGATGTTAAAAGTTCGGGAGGAGGCCGAAATTAACCTCAAGGTGTTATTGCGAAGTGGAAACTCCTCTTTTTAGTATGACTCATGGACTGAACGGGGTCCTCTAGCTCAAGAGATGGAACATGTTTATGACCAAGACATCACGATTGCGGAAGTCTGGAATACTACTGGCTGGAATCTTGGTGCGTTGGACACTAGATACACACAAGCAGATCGGGATAGAGTATTTCACGCCATCTTGGGAAAATCATTGACCACATCACAGGCAAAAGATGTTCTAATATGGAAGCTTACATCAAGAGGAGTCTTCTCCATCTCATCAACCCTACCTACCTTCCCTTTAAGCTTTACAAGGACAATGATTTGGAATGCAAGGTTACTGACAAAAATCTCAATTTTCATGTGGAGGATGCTGAATAGAAAGCTCCAAATTGATGATATACTCCTGAAACATGGCTTTGCTTTAACCTCACGATGTAGCTTTTGTGAAGCATCGCAAGGAACCTTGGATCACATCTTCACAACATGTTCTTGGTCCTCACGGATATGGCATTTTTTTTAGTCTTGGTTGGAATTGGAGTTCCCGCAATCTTACATAATAATGGAAAAGCTCAATTCACGGTGGTGGCATCTCACCCCTTCACCCACAATGGCGACAATTCACAAAATCATTCCAAGCCTGATTTGCTGGTCCACATGGAAAGTCCGAAACACGGTGCTATATGAAGGCAAAAAGACCCATCCAAGCTACATCATAACTGAAATATATGCTGCCTTGGAAAACCTCCCCACAATTCAGCCTTTCACACGCTACTGCCAAGTGGATGAGCTACTCCTATCTCAAGTTCTAAGACATGGTTTCATCCATCACAAACCTAGGAACCTCATTGCAGTGAGCTAGTTTCCACCTCCTAAACAAGGAATGGTAAAGCTTAATGTCGATGGTGCGTCTAAAGGAAACCCGGGCAATGCTGCTAGAGGAGGCATAATCCGAGATCACAAGGTCAGTTTTATGGTGCATTTTCCAACTTCTATCACAGCCAGTCCAACCTTCAAGCAGAAATGATGGCCCTGGTAGATGGATTAAAACTCTGTGCCAAGTTGCAACTCTCATCGGTCCTAGTGGAAATGGACTCACTTTTAATCATTAACATTTTGAATGGCAAAACAACACCACCTTGGAGTATCGATTCCTTACTGCAGCTTATTTATCATATTGTCATGGGAAAGAATTTCTCTTTTGTACATGCATTTACGAAAGCAAACCAAGTAGTAGACTCTCTAGCTAATGAGGGCATAAAAAATGAGACATATCTTGAGTATAACTAGCACACAATCCCTAACATGGTAAAAGGCTTGGTGCGGCTGGATGCTCAAAACTGTCCCTATATCAGGCGTTGTAAAAATTGAATCTGGTTGACTTAATAAATAAACCACCCGCTTCGGGTTTTATAAAAAAAGAGATACTTATGCCTATATTTGAATAACTTAAAAGCTCTAATAAATGAGGAATAAAACTCACTCAATTGAAGATGAATGCTACTGAATAAACAAATTTCAATTTAAATCCTAGTTTTACTTGTAGTCATGGAATCCATCAATAATGCACTCTAAATACTACTTAGCAAATGAGCAAGTTTAAATTAATCACACCAATACAAGCTCCAATTAAGCACAAGTATCTCAAAAATCGATTTTCATTTTTCAACCAACATGGTTACACTAAGTTGGGTCATCAGGATTTCATGGGGTTTAAACAAATAAAAAACAAGAAAAAACATACAAGTAACATGGTTTAAAACAATACAAAGATCATTTATGTGCCCAATTCATACCCCCAACTTAACTTCGCACATAACTAATTCCAAAAATACTCAACAACCAAGACTAATCAATTCTATAGCAAGCATGCATAAAGATTCTTTTATACATCAAACTGCTCAAACTATAGCAAAGGTAGCGTATCCACAACTAAAATATCCACAATTAATTAGTAAAACAAGTTCAAGTCCATCTATATATCCCATATCACAATCACAATCACAAGAAATAATATAACCCACCATCACTATCATTAGCTAAACAATTATATGCAAAAATAATTCACAACATAAAACACATAAAATTAACTAATCATGAGGGCTAAAACCCTTATTGCCCCACTAGATTCTTAAACTAGAGCATATAATAAAATAAAGTACAAATAATATAGAATCAAAAGAAACACTCCCCTAGTAAAGCCAATGAGGCTTGTCGAGAATGTTATAATCCTTGCTTAGTTGTCTGCATTGCATAGCACATCCGAAATTCCCAAGGATAGGTAAAATTCCGGCATAGGTATTCGTTCTCCTTAAAATCCTTCCATTAGATACCTCATATTTTCTGCCTCTTGAGCCAGCTCTTTCTTCATGATTACACACCAAATGACACATCAACTTTGGAATGCGTAATTGGGTGATGTAAGTAATCCTTCAATTTTTCTTCGTTCACAAGCTCCATGACCCTATCATCTCTAACTTTCCTTCAAAGTTTCCATCTTTCCCTCAATTGGAAGTAGTATAGGAGTTCCATGGGGTTCACCTACCAATCTATTTGCGAACTCGGTAAAAGGACTTCTAACCTCTTCCTGAAGTTGGTATGATTGTCCGTAAAGGTCATCATTATCCTCTCCAATCTTGCCTCCACCTCTTCTTGGTCTTCTTGGGTTGATGAACGTTCCCACGGTTTTTGTGACCCGATTGATGTGAAACTTGCTTCAAGATGTTCTTCATTATTGGATTAATCATCTTCACCATCGACGAACTCAAATAATCTACCCACCACCTTTTGTGCTATTTCATCAAGTTGAGTTTGAATAGTTTGTAGACGGCTATTTGATTACTTTATGGGGGTCATCATTATTCTGACCAAACTTGCATTCTTCTCTCTTTTGGCTGGTACAAGTTTGGTGGGTATAATAGTTGAGTGTAGTAGGAGCTATCTTAGGGCTCCCTTTGTTTACATATAGGCTCTATAGGTGTAGGGAAAGAATAGGGATAATCTTGGTAGATTGAGAAAGAATTTCAATGGTTTGACTATCCCATTTGATAATCATAAGAGTAGGAAGGATAATCATAAGAAACATGCTCATTGATCATGCCTCTATAGTCACAAGGACGATAATATCCTTGGTATGAGTCATTCCAATTCATTTGTTACATGTTCTTATGAGACCGACACAAAAATAAAACCAAAAAAAGAACAAATACTAACACAAAAGCACACAAACAATAAAAGCAAGAAAATTTAGACTAGTAGCTAGCCTAAACTATCTGCTACAAAATGAAAATCTTTTCAGATTTTTCAGTAAAAGAGACACAAACCACAAAAAGGGGAAATCTTTTTGGTTTTTTTCAAATATTCGAGAACTCACAATGAAACTAAGACAACTAAATCACAATTTACACTTCAAACTAGTATTCTTGTCAAATTATACTGATATTGCCAAAGAACCAATTTTTGACAACAACACTAAAAACTTGGTATGTAAATTATCTAGTTACAAAATTTATAATCTCTTAATCCAACTATTAACTAGATAACACACCGTAAGTGCACAAGATCAAATAGTATATACCAGGAGTAAGGGTCGAACTCACAAAGATTGGTTTAACAAGTACCGGTTATTTGACTCAAAAGCTACTTGAAGAAACCATTATAAAAGAGATTTAACTAAAGTTAATCGAAGGACTAAAACTATAATTAATCTATGAAAGAAATTAAACTACTCTAGCCATTAATCTGTGAAAGCAATTAAAGAAAGCATTAGACTAAAAACATGTTTGAACAATTGTAAAACCTAGAAAGCATTTAAAATAATAATAAAACTAGAAATAAATAGTGTAATAAAGATATAATAAGATTAAAGAACACTTCTCTAATGAGGAATAGCTAGTTCTCAATCCAATGTTGTCAATCTTGAACACACTTCTTCAACTCTTCTTAAAAAAATAATAAAAAAAAGCTCTAGTCTAATATTGTAGCCCTGACGGAAAATTGAAAATACAATGTGTTTTTGAGTCATAAAGACCTTTATTTCTAGGTTTTAGTAATTAGAATGTGTAGAGGCCAGAATAAGCTTCAAAACACAATAAAACGGACCCAAAATGGACTCCCAAAACCTAAATATAGCAAAAAATCATGAACAGCCGTCATGGTTCTGTCCATGTTTTCTTAAGGCAAAAATTCTTGTTATTTCTCTTGAACCAAAAGCAACCAAAGAAGGGGGTGAATTAGGTTGTCTCTAAAAACAAACCTTTTAATGTGCTTAATGAAAATGCAAACTTTGTACAACAAATGGACACTTAAGCACAAATGATCAAAGATAAATATTTAACAATTGAAACTTAAAGAACAAATAGAGAGATTGAGATAAAAAATATCAAACCAAACTTCCAAACTATTCAAGGTTGGAGCACATCCACTAGTAGTGCCAGTCTCTTCAAAGAATGTGAGGCAATAACTTTCTTGTACACAAAGTAGGCTCACCTTTGCACCAACTAAATTCTCTAGTTGAGCCAAAGGTTTTTACATTACAACCTCACTTTTGTACACTTGTTATCCCTCCACTATTACACTTGAAGATCATTCACTAGTCTACTCTTACTCACACTAATTCCCTCTAATTGAGCTAAGAGAACTATAATACCCAAAGCAATACAACCAATAATATTTTAGCCTATTTCTCTCCAAATAACACTTATAAGTGTTTGTATTGAATATAGTAGTTCCTCTAATTCATCTGATGTCCTTGGGCTATTTATACATAAAAGATGTGCTAAAATTTGAACTCCAACGGTCAAAAAACTAGTTGTTAAAAACTAGCCGTTAGGAGTTCGGACGGTAGTTTGAACGTCCAATCATACGTCTTACAGCTTTTTTGAAGAGTGTTTCGGACGGTCATATGCATCCTACATCTTGACAGAAACTTCTTCATTTTGAAATGAAACTCTTTTCTTCGAACGGTCTCGTGCGTCCTGCAGCTTTTGGTTCAGACAGTCATAGGCGTCCAATCCTACAGCTTTTTGTTCGGACGGTCATATGCGTCCCATCCAACAGCTTCTGGTTCGGATGGTCATATGCGTCCTATCCCATAGCTTCTGGTTCAGACGGTCATGTGCATCCTAAAGTTTCTGGTCATGTTTCGAACGCTCTCTTGCATTCGAGCTCCTTTCTTTCGGACGCTCTTCATCGTCCGTAAGTTGTTCACCTTTTGGTTGTTTTTCTTGATAGTGCTTGGATGATCATTTTCGTCCGAACCTTCCTATTTTTTTGCACATTTGTTTTCAAGCCGCTAGTACATTTGGTCATCATCAAAACATTATTATCATAACTAGGGTCCAACAATCTCCCCCTTTTTGATAATGAAAAATCAATTAGACAATTCTAAAAACAACCATAACATACGAAGCACAAGACATGAAGTTTTGTCCATTATTTCTCCCCCTTTTGGCAGCAACTATCATCAAAACGTATGAGTAAAATCAATTTATACATACAATCTCCCCCCTTAAACTATGCATGAAATTCAAGGAAGTATATAGAGAATAAGTCAAGTTCTAAACATTTCTTCCCTTCAAGAATACAAAATCAAGTAGAAATGAGGAAATCTATGCAAAGGATTAACATCAAGGCATTTATCACTCATTCCTTACCAAAAAGCATCATCAAAACGATAAAGCATATGTGATGCAATTTCTTGTGATGTAAATTAATTTCTAACAAATAAGCCATTTAGAAATGAGAATGCTCCCCCTTTCTTTTGCAAGTAGTGACTTAATATCGATAAAATTTGGGGATACTCATACCCAAGCATTTAAAACAAATTCAATCACATAGTTGACTAATATTCAAGAGATAATAGTTCACATTAACACATTCTAAAAATAATTTAAATGTTACCCATTTCAATGTCATCTTAGCTTATATTCTTTGGACACCCTCCATTGATAATCCATCTTGAGTCCCCTTGGTGCTATCCAAGCATACTTACGTACAAAATTAAGCAACAATTTTTTGTACCGAAACTTTCTTCGGTCCAATTGAGTTAGTAGCATGCTTGTTCACCCAAATGGCCTTCATTCCAAATTTCTCATTTTGTTTGACACAGCAATCATTTTTCACATGTCCATGTTGATGACAATAATTGCAAATAATATTCTTATTTCCATAAAAAGAAGATTTAGATTTTACAAAGCATAAACCATCCTTTATAAAGGTGTTAAAATTCTTGTTGATAAACATATTTCTAGTACTTTTCTTTTCAAAAACATTTTCTTTTTTCTTTTGGAAAAGTGCAACAAGATCATCTAATCTCTTCTTTAATGAAGCTTGTTCTTCCTTGATCTTGGTTTTTGCATCCAATCCTTTTTTCTTCAAAACATCATTTTCTCGTGTGAACATATAATTTTCATGCACATGTTTTGAGTTAGCACTCAATAAAGCATTAATCTTGATTTTTAGCTCCTTGTAGTCCTAACATATGATTCTTTCAAACATTCATACATTTTAAAAATAAATGACTCAACACCATCATCATCATCATCATAAGAATCATCAGAAGAATTATTACAAGAATCATAACTAGAGGATACCTTATTATCTCCAATGGCCATGAAAACTATTTGTGTCACCTCATGTTCTTCTTCAACTTCTCCATCCGAATTGTCATCATCCCATGTGATTTGGAAGTTGTTGAAGTAAGGCTTCCTTTCTTCTTTCTTCTTCTTGGATGACACTCATTTGGAAAGTATCCCAATTGGCCATATTTATAGCATTTTCACTTGGCTTCTTGCTTGTATCTTTTTGTAAAGCCTTCAATGCTATGTTTCTTTTTGTCCATGCCTCCTCATCATCTTGTACCTTATATTTCAACTTTAATTCAAATGAGGTTAGTGAATTAATCAAAGACTCAATATGTATAGAATTTAAATTTTTAGACTCTTCTATGGCAATAGATTTAGGTTCCCATTCCTTTTGGTAAAGCATTCAAAATCTTTGTATTCTTTTCACCTAAGGAATATTCTTTACTTCAACCTTCCAAATCCTTTACAATATCATTGAACCTACAACACATCTTGTCAATATTCTCATGAGGTCCAATTTTGAAGGATTCATATTTAGCCACAAGAAATGACTTCTTTTTCTCTCTTATATCGTCACTTCCTTTGTGGATTTTTTTCAATTTGTCCCATATCTCCTTGGCCGATTTGCAACCTTTCACTTTAGTAGACTCATCTGTATCCAAAGAATTATACAAAATACTCATGGCTTTAGCATTTAAAGATAAATTTACTCTATATTGTGCATTTAACTCATATCTAGTCTTGGGCCTTAATCTATGTGTATTTTCATCAAGAATGTTAGCCTCAAAAGGACCTTCATCAACAATATACCACAAATCAATATCAACGGATTCTATGAAAATTTTCATTCTTTCCTTCCAAATAACAAAATTAATGCCATTAAACATGGCTTTCTAAAAACAAAGCATTATTGGTTGCCATAATGATCTTTACTCTAAGGTGATTAAACCAAAAACAAGAACAGACCAAGCTCTGATGCCAATTATTGGCCCAAAAGTAACCTAAGAAGAGAGTGAATTAGGTTGCCTCTAAAACCAAACCTTTTAATGTGTTTAATGAAAAATGCAAACTTTGTGCAACAAATGAACACATAAACACAAATGATCAAAAATAAATATTTAACAATTAAAACGTAAAGAACAAATAAAGATATTGAGATAAAGAATATCAAACCAAACTGCTAAACTATTCAAGCTTGGAGTACATCCACTAGTAGTGTCTCTTCAAAGAATGTGAGGCAATAACCTTCTTGTACACAAAGTAGGCTCACTCTTGCACCAACTAAGTTCTTCTAGTTGAGGCAAATGGTTTTACATTACAATCTCATTTTTGTACACTTATTATCTGTCCACTCTTATACTTAAATATCACTCACTAGTTTACTCTTGCTCACACCTATAATTCCCTCAAGTTGAACTAAGAGAACTATACTACCAAACTAATACAACCCATAATATTTTAGCCTATTTATCCCCAAATAGCTTTTATGAGTGTTTGCATTGAATATAGTAGTTCCTCTAATTCATCTGATGTCCTTGGGCTATTTATAGATAAAAGATGTGTGCTGAAATTTGAACTCCAACGGTCAAAAAACTAGCTATTAAAAACTAACCGTTAGGAGTTCAGACGGTGGTTCAGACGTCCGATCATGCGTCCTATAGCTTTTATGAACAGTGCTTCGAACGGTCGTATGCATCCTACATCTTGATAGAAACTTCTTCATTTTGAGCTCTTTTCTTCGGACAGTCTTGTAGGTCCTACAGCTTTTGGTTCGGACGGTCATATGCTTCCTATCCTACAGCTTTTGGTTTGGACGGTCATGTGTGTCCTACAGTTTCTGGTTCAAATGGTCATACGCATCCTATCCCATAGCTTCTGGTTCAAATAGTCATGTGCGTCCTACACATAAGCTTCTGGTCATGTTTCGGACACTCTCTTACATTCTCCTTTCTTTCTGACGCTCTTCATCGTCCGTAAAGTCTTGTTTAACTTTTGGTCATTTTTCTTGATAGTGTTCGGGTGATCATTTTTGTCTGAGCCTTCCTGTTTTTTTGCACACTTATTTTTAAGACGTTAGTACAATCTAGTCATCATGAAAATATGATTATCATAACTAGGGTCCAACAATTTCCTTTTTGCTAAAGGTGATGATGCTTCTGCCGATGTTTGCTAGAAGCAAACATTTTGGCCTACAGAGTTTGATCAATTCCCTCTGACAGCTAGAGCCTATTTTGACGTTGCCAACAAACACACAGAAATAGAAATGTATGAAAACAAGCACAAAAATGCTAAACTCATTGAAACTAGTGCAAAAATCGTAAGAAATATAATATGAATAACATTCTAGTTTTAATTATCATAGAATATGAAACCAGTAACGAACAACTGCAACAAAAGAAGAGTACAAACAATTGTAAGACACAAATGGCCACAGGAGCAAAGGCCCACTCATAGTTAATACACTTTAATTGCTAAGTGTTTTGAGCTTATTTTTTAGCAAATCATGTGAATGCTTGTTGTGTATTGCGAATAGTCTTTGTTGTTAAATGTCTTGTTGAGGCCAATTATGTGTGACCCTAAGTTTGGGGAAGGAATTGAGCATATAGGTAACCCTTGTGTTGTATTTAAATCCTGTTACCCTTATGTATGCTTTTTTTACTTTAATTGTTTGAACCATATGAAGTCTCAATGAGCCCTTCTTAGTGTAGCATCGCTGCTTGAAAAAGAATAGACAACTTCTAAGACTTATATATGTCTAATCAAATTTGCATTTATATGGTTTACTTGAAATTGCTTACTTTTTAGTTGGTGCTGTGTTTATGGTTAATGAAATCCATGAAAAATGGCTAAACTATAGTTTTGAGTTCAATTTGTTCTTAGTTGATTGCATTCACATTCACTTTGAAGTATTATATTGTTCATCACCAAGTCTTTGACTTTTTGATTGTCCAAGTATATTTTAAAGTCATTCATTAGTATTATGCTCAGTTAGTTTTGTGTTTTATTATTTTCTGGTAGTATTTTTTTCTTGTTTTATTAGTAGGAGAAAATGACGCATCAATCGGATATCAAACAGGGATTTTAGAAGCAAAATGGCTAAATTGCACAGAGTTATTAGGGAACCTCACTGTAGGCGAGCTCCTCCAGAAGGCACCTTATCGTAGGCAAGCCATAAGCTCACCAACGGTGAGCACTACCCGGGAGGTGCATTTTTTGGACATTTTGAGCCCTTTTTCAAGGATAGTTATGTCCTTTCACCCTATCTCTTAACCCTCTACTATAAAACCATTTTTTGGGGCTAAAATGAGTCTCCACCATCTTGTTTTCTTCTTCTTTTCCTCTTCCCACTTGGAAAGGAATTTTCTTCTTTTTTCATTGTTAATCCTAGACTGTTCTACAACATTACAAGACTTCCTTTATAATTAATTTACTTCTTTTATGAATTTATTTCATGTTTATTTAATCTTTCTTGTCTCATTTACTACTTTCATCTACTTGGCTTTTAATGCCTTTGATTTCTTGCATTCGTTTTCTACAATTAATATTTAATTCAATTATGTTCTTTCGCAAGCTTTTATTTCCTTTGATGTCTTTAATTACGTACTAATTTAGTATGGGTTAGGGTTTAGTGAAGCCAATTTCATATGAGTAGAGGTTAATGGGTTGATTAGGTGGTAAAATAGACTAATTAGACAACATTAATAGGTTTAAGGGTTAATTAGAGGAATTGATCACTCCATTAGTTAATTTAGGTTAATTGAAGGGATTTAGGAATTAAACCTCCATTATGGACTTAGATTAATGTTGGATTACGGATAGAATTAGATCTTGGTGGACTAATTCTCCTAGTTGGTTGTCAGATTTCCATGGGTAGTTAATCAAGTTTGGTTAGCTTAAGTAGGTGGGATCTACATTTAGGTTAACTAAATTGATAGACTTTGGTTAATAGATGAGGTTATATTTGGGAATCAACCTCTAATTTGGAAGATAGGATACTTGATTGACCTAATTAATCAAAACCCAGTAAATTGGCTAACATAAACTCTAACCTTCCCATTTTAATTATTTTTTTAGTTTTAAATATAGCTTAATTTAAATCATTTCTTAATCAAACCCTTCAAATAACATTCCATTCCTCGTGGGAACAATCTCTATTTCCACTAGCTACTATTTGAGACTGTATACTTGCTGGTTGTCATCTAGTTAAAGTGAGTAGATTTAGGTGTTTTTATTATAATTAGATGTTCGTGTTTTTTAGATGCAACAACTACCCAATGGAAATAAAACAGACCACAAAAGATTTTAACTTGTTGGTTTACCTGACTTTTAGCAAGAAAAAAAAAATTGGTTGGCTATGATGAAAAGAGGTGGTTAAAAAAATTGGTGGAGAGAAGATGAGGATGCAAAGGGAAGCAAGAGGGAAGTAGTTTCCCAATTGCATTGATTTGGGGATGACAGAGAAGAAAGTAATATGTTATAAAAAAACGACCTTGTTTTGCTTAAAATTTTCATTTTTGGCAACGAAAAAGTGTTCATTGATAAATAGTGACAAACGTAGGAACAACTAGGGGAATTTGTGACAATCTCTTTCTTTTGGTTATGACTAACATGAGGATTTCCAATCAAATTAGCAACGAACATTTTTCCGTCACTGACTTAGCAACAAATTCAACAGGAACCTTTTAGTATAGGTGGTTCGTTGCTAATTCTGCAATGACTTTTTCACTGCTTTCTACTTAAACATTCTGCCTTGACTTTGTCAGTGCTTTCTACTTAAACATTCTGCCTTGACTTTGGTGTCGAAAAATTATTCGTTGTAAAATTTGCAACAATTTTAGCTTCAAATTGTACATTGCAGAAGCTCCCATACATGTGTGCCACCTTTGGACTATTTTTGTAACTAGTTCATCACAAACTTAGGATCTACTATCTACCATGAACTTTGCAAAGACATTTTGTTTCTATGTGTTGTTTTTGTTGCCAACTCCATTGCTAAATGGCGACGAATTTTTATTACAATCCTCCTTTGTCAAATGTGTGTGTTCTTTTGTACTAATTAGATGCACAAGAAGAACTTTAACTTTAAATAAGTTAACCTAAAAGAAATACTTCATATGGAACCTTCTTGAACCACCGTGAACATTGGAAGATGGTGGTAGAGGAATTAAGGCAGTGGGTGGCGGTGAATTGGGATAGTGGTGTAGAAAAATAAATAAAGAGTTTAAAGTATAGGCGGATGAGGTTAACAAACCCACTAGTTAGGCACCCAATGAAACCCCTCCACCGTAACATTATATTACAACCCAATTCACTACCACCACACAACCATCACGATACTCACTAACAAGAATGCAGTGACAATAAATCTTTCTTACTTCTATTGAAATCCATATAGTATCATTCAATTTACTAGATCCTACCACTGCAATCATCATTCATTAGCCCCGTCTACAAGCACCATCATCAAATCCCTATCATAAAATTTCAAAGACTAAAGAAAACCCAATAAAAAAAATAAAAAATAAAAAGATGAACAATCATTAGTGATCTCAAGGGTTTGACCTTGAATTCCATAATCCATGTGGATGATTCTATTTATAATAATATCAATAATGGATTTTTCTGAGAATAAGGAATTTCTAACCAATCAAATCCTTCAACTATTATTTATAGTCACTTTAGTTCTTAAGTGGTGAGTGGATAAGGTTTATAATGGTCATTAAACAACTAGTGACATTATAATAGTTACTCAATAACTAATAAGAATAACTTATTTGAATTGGATGGCCCACTTTACTAAAAGTAGAGGGTCATGTTTATTCAAATGGGAGTTCTCTATTGATTTTGAAACAACTATTGAGATACCTAGTAATTATTCAATGACCAACATAAATTTTACTTTAGTGAGCCACCCAAAAGTTAAATTTTTTTCACCTTTAGTTGGTCTGACCAAGGGACACATTTGCGAACACATATTTTGGTTGTGAATTTATTTTTTCTTTCTAAACCCATTATCCCAGTTCCACCACTCTCCACTACGCTAGGTTCCATATAAAATATTTCTTTTAGGTTAACTTACGTAAAGTAGAAGATTTTATTATGTATGTAATCACTATAAAAAATACGCATTTAGCGATGGACGATTGTGACGAATTAAAATGCATCACCAATTAGCAATGAGGATGGCAACAAAAATAAAAGTAACAAAATGTCGTTGCAAAGTTCATGACAAATAGTGGAACCTAAGTTTGCAGCAAACTAGTCACAAAATAGTCCAAAAAGTGGTGCACATGCACGGGAGCTTTTGAATAGTAGAGTTTGAAGCTAAAGTCAATTGCAAATTTAGCGAATAATAATTTTTTGACACCAAAGTCAAAGGCAAATTGTTGAAGTAGAAGTTGTGAAAAAAGTCATCGCAAAATTAGCGATCAACCAGAGACATTGAAAGGTTGTTGTTGGATTTGTCGCTATATACATTAGCGAATTCAGAAAATTGTGCGTTCCTAATTTCATTAGCAATCCTCGTGTCGGTCATGACAAAAACAAAGAGAATGCCATGAATTCCCTTTGTCGTTGCCATATTCATCGTTATTTAGCCATGAACTTTTTTCTGTCGCTAAAAATGAAAATTTTAAGCAAAACGAGGTTACTTTTTTTACAACATATCACCATTAAAAATGAAAATTTCAAGCAAAACGAGGTTACTTTTTTTACAACATATCACCATCTTCCCCATTCTCAAGTCAACACAATTGAGAAACTATTTCCCTCTTGCGTCTCTTTGCATGCTCCTCTCCTCTCCACCACCTTCATTTTGAACCACCTACTTTTCACTATACTTTCCCAATTTTTTGCCCAAAAATCAAGTAAACCAACATGTTAAAGTCTTTTTCGATTTGTTTTGTTTCCATTGGGTAGTTTTGAATGTTTAAGAACAGGTCTATTGGTCTACCCCATCGCCACTGGTTGTTCAAGTTTTTGATAGTCAATCAAAAACATAACTTTCAGATGTTTCAAGGAAGTTGAGAAAGCTTCCATTGCTTTACTTTTTGTTCAAATGTAAGAATTACCTAGGTTTTGAATTTATGCATTTTGTAAAATGGTATCCAAATTGAATAAGCATAGTATAATTATTGTTATGTTTAAGTGCTATATAAGCTACCCTTTTTAACGTTAATATGTATCCATAATGAATTTGCCTTGAGAAGAATTGTTTGTTCATGTCGTCTAAAATGTTGATTTGTATGTAGAAAAAAATGGAAGAAAATAAGAATTAGATGTGTAGTGGTTTTGAGTATAAATAAGAACAGGAGACATACTACAAAGAAGAAGAAAACCTTTTTTTTTTTTGGGGTAAGAAAAAAGTAGAAAACCTACCATTGAGCCTTTGGATGTAATTTGAAGGGAAATTGTACTAGCTTCCGATCTGAGCATTAAAAAAAAAACACACACACACACAACCCGTTTCAAAATTGCCCATCCAAATCTTCATCAAGCTCGTGATTATCAATCTAGCCTCCATAATTTCAATAACCATCCCAGGACTATTCTATAAATTAAAATGTAAAATATTTTTCCTGGAAAATATTAATTTTATGAACATGAGTTAAAATGAAAAACACCATTTAGTTCCTTGTCTTTAGGGTATCGACCAATTTGGTCCCTTATCTTTCACACCGAGCCAATTTGGTCCTTTATTTTTAAAAAATTAACCAATCTAAGGCCTATGATACAAATTATGGACAAATTACGGAGCAAACCACATGATAATAATACGGGCGTTAACCTGCAGTAGATGTGTTGTCAGTGACTCATTAGTTGGTCAATAATTTGTCTCACAAGCCTTAAATTGATTGATTTTGTAAAGGATGAAAGACCAAATTAGTCTTTATGATAGATAAGGAGCCAAATTAGTTGATACTCTAAAGGTAAGAGACCAAATTGCTCTTTTTCTTTGAGATAAAAAGACTTATATTTATCACAATGAATATTTTACAAGTGATTGTGGTGAATAAATTTATATTTATTTCTTCAAAACTAAATCATAATATATTATAGTGGTAAAATAAGTGTAATAATAATTATATTATTGTGGGATCCATAATGACAAAAATAAATAAATGGACAACAATTGAAACGAAAATATAAATTTAGTAAATAAAATTATAAAAGTAAGTATTTGATATTTAATGTCAATCTTGAATTATCCAAAATATAATTTACGCTCAAAATTTTTGTAAGTTATTTTAACCAAATGGAGGAAAATTAAAAAATACTTTACACCGAAAAATATTTTCCTATGTTTGGGACTAAGAAAATTTCTAAAAATTATTTTCTGAAAAATATTTTCAACCCAACTAAACAAACCCTTTTCAAAATTGCCTATCCAAATCTTCATGAAGCTCATGATAATCACCTCCATTAATTTCAAAAACCTTCCCAGGACTATTTTGGTCATAAAGTTCCTTCCTTTCCTGCATGGCTTAAAATTCTCGCTTGTTGTTTCCATTTTTAAGTCCTTATCAGCTAATTGATCCCTAAAATGATTACCGATATTTAGTTTCCTTGCTATCATAAATATGGTCCTGCAATTTGTTTTGAACTTCTTGACTCATGAGCTTAAACTGCCATTTTGGACAGGAATAGCGATCTTTGATGACCTCCCACTTCCCTGTGGATTAATATACCAAATATTATATCAAATATTTTTTTTATGAATGAACATTGCTCAAACCAAGGACAAATAAAATGCGTGAATTTTCAAATTCTGTAAAATCATCCCTTCAAGCGCCTAGTGGAATGTAGCCTCAATGTAGCTAGAAATCACACATTCAACCATTCAAACTTCGAGATTATGAAGGCGCAAACATTGATTTGCTTAGAATTCACGCCTTTAAGTGTTTCAATACGTTTAAAGGATTTCAAGGACCAATATATCAATGAAAGATTACTTCATGTTGCTAACCATAAGCTACCTAAAGAAAACTCATGTTACATAAACTCATTACATTCAAAGTCTCAAGCATCAATGGCTACAAAGGCAAGATCAATTTGCAAAATTTAATAAGCATTCAAAATTGATTACAATCCCAAAATTGAATTTTGGAAACTAATGCTATGCTTCCAAACAAAAGAAATCATTCCGTTAGAAAATATGAATGAAAAGAAATCAAGAAAAATAGAACATACTTATTAATCAGCACTTTCAATCATTTCAAAGCTTAATCAGCACTTACGCATGCTTAATCAGCACTTTGTATTGATGCTTAAGAATTCAACAAAGAACTCAGTGTTATAGCTGGATTGCATTCTGCATAATTTTCTTACTTGGCAAAATGAGAAAAAAAATCTAAAACAAAAGGAATCTATTGCCAATAGCTGAGCAATTTGGATTATCCAAAACAAGAATTCCATACTTAAATTTCCTATCAACTCACAAAAAGTTCAAACCAGACTAAGATTTTTTTGTTGTTTTGATCAGTATTCATAACACTAATGCCATATCTATCAGCCAAATGACATCCAGAATAAGTTGCTAACCTTCTTCATCTCCGACCTAAAATCATGTATCTCCATCAAGATTTTTCACTAGATTTAGGATTACCATCATATTGACCCCAGTTGATCTTAATGGCTCAGAATATTTTGTTGTCAGGTCTGATTCTAGTTCTTTTAGACAATTTTGCTCAGTCTCCATAAAACTCATTTCCCAAACCCTCAATTCTTTCCTTCACTTTTTTAACAGTAGGATCCTCTAAACGCAAAACAAGGTGAAATTCAACAGGTGTTTTTTATCCTAGGCGAATAGATATTCTTCCTACTTTTATAGTAAGCAACCATGTGTATCAAGAAATTAATATCATCATCATCATCATTATTTTTCTTAGGAACATCTTCTCTACCCCATATAGCCTCTGAATAACTGAAAGCCCTTTCATCATAATAGCCTTTACCTAAACTGCCTTGATCAATCCCATCATTACTTTTAGTTGAAACCAAAAACATTCCTCTACAAATTCAGAATTCTATTAGATTCTTCACTGATCATATCGAAACCTTTAGGAAGAGACTGGAAAAAGTTACAGAAGCTAGTATAGTCATCAGTAGGGCATTTTTTTCGTCTTCATGAAATTAAACATTTGATCCAAGATTTGAACATCCCTGTCAGAATTATCCACTTTGTCATTAGAATTAGAACCCCAAATTTTATCTAAAAAATCAAACAGTTGTTTTTCTCCAGATGAACTTTAATTCCCTGGATTCTAATAAGGAATAAGCTGGAAATGGAAAATGTAGCTGCAGAAGATGATCAAGTCTGTAGCGGTGATCAACGGCTAAGGATTTGAGTTAGTTAGTTGGTGGAAGGGTTAATTGGTTAGTGCTGACTCAGCAATAGCAGTTAGTGGAAACTGAGCTGGCAAAGTTTGTTACAATCAGTTACTCTTTTGATTGTTATATTAGACAGTTAGTGGGACGAAGAAGGTTATGTTGATTGTTGTATATTTTCTTTGATTTAGTGTATCTAGATTCCTACAAGAGAACTGACAACAGTTAGTTACTCTTTTGATGGTTATATTAGACAGTTAGTAGGACGAAGAAGATTATGTTGATTGTTGTATATCCTCTTTCATTTAGTGTTATCTAGATTCCTACAAGAGAGCTGTCCGTCGATCCTCTTTCATTTAGTGTTATCTAGATTCCTACAAGAGAGCTGTCCGTCGATCCCAATCAATCACAGTTGTCTCGAGTGTAATTCCCAGGATTTGTTCTTCATTATTCAATCCACGAATTGTACTAAAGTTCATACAATAAAATTTCACTAGTTCCAAATCATTTCTATTTTTTAGTGATTTCATTTCTTGGTTTTACAATTTATAGTTTATTATTAATAGACTGACATGAACCTTGGGAGAACCCACCTCAAAAGCTAGTTGATGAGGTGGAAGAGCCTAAATCATATAAACCCCACATTGGAATCTCGTACTTCCAATGTGGGATCCAAATCTCGTATCTTGTAATTAGATTCATAACAATCCACCACGCTCTGTAGCCCCCGACGCCATGCAAGATGACTTTGCACTAGTATGACTTTGAGCTAGATTCTCCTAGCCTCGAGCAAACACTACTATGCCAACGTCACCAACCGTGCCACACAATTGCAGCTCGCAGAGGTGGTGGATGGCTCTACAGCCCCGACGCCCATGCAAGATAGCTTTGCACTAGTATGACTTTGAGCTATATTCTCCTAGCCTCGGGCAAACACTATAATTCTGACTTCACCATCTAGTCCCGGGCAAACACTACTATGCCAACGTCACCAACCGTGCCACACAATTACAGCTCGCAGAGGTGGTGGATGGCTCTACAGCCCCGACGCCTATGCAAGATAGCTTTGCACTAGTATGACTTTGAGCTATATTCTCCTAGCCTCAGGCAAACACTATAATTCCGACTTCACCATCTAGTCCCGGGCAAACACTACTATGCCAACGTCACCAACCGTGCCGCAGAATTGCAGCTCACAGAGGTGGTGGATGGCTCTGCTACCAATTGATATGAACAACATCACTTAGGAAAACCAAGCTCAAAAGCTAGCTGATGAGGTAAAAGAGCCCAAAGTCAAATAAACCCCACATTGGAATCCCATACTTCCAATGTGGGATCCAAGTCTTATACCTTGCAATTAGGTTCATAATGGATTAGCTTTTTCGGGATCTAGGACCGGGTTCTTTGCATAATCATCCAAAAACTTATAGCTAAGGAAACGGTATTCCTTATCCTCTACAAGCATATCGATGTTATTCAAGCATAGAATGTTGCACTAAGTATCAAAATCTTTAATCAATTTTTTAAGTAAAAGTGATTAATTTATATTAAAAGAGAACTGGCAAGACATTGTTTACAATTTGTTGCGCTATCCTATTACATCTTTTATATTTCTTCCAAAATTTCCATAACGAGGTTCTATTCATTACTAGGGTCAAATTTTTCTTAGTTCTATTGGCTCCCTTCCAGCTTCTTGAGTAAATAGAACATTATCAACAATGCTCTTTAGAATTCCAAGGCTAGTGTGCACTCCTTGGTGCAGATGAATCATCTCATTCCTACTCCTCCAAACATGGTAAACAGTTATTGATAGTGCCAATCTGTATAGATCAGAATCAAAATCATCTTTCATTTTCTGTTCACACATCCATAACTCTGCCAATTACAGCAACTCCTGTTAACCATACACTACCCCTGTATAATCTTCCAAACTTTTGTAGTTGCTAGACACTTGAAGAACAAATGATTAGTTGACTTAATGGCATCCTGACAAAATCTACAAACATTATCTTGACACACATTCCACTGTTTTAGTCTATCTTTAGTATTTAATCTACCTTTGCAAAACATCTAGAGCATAAAAGTAAATATTGGGCCTGTGCTTGTGCCTGTGCCACAACAGACTAAGGAAGAGCTTCTACAACAAATCCTGGTGGAGCAACAGCGAATGAGTCACGATTTTGATTCGTTTATTCAATACTAGTCTACTTGGCAACAGACCATTGAGGCTCGCCAGATAGCCAGAGAGCAGAGAGAGGACCCATCGACGTTTTTACCTTTTCCTCCTTTCCCGCAGGATTTGGGGCCGCATGATCCTTGAGCTTTTCATGCCCTATGTTTTGGGCCATTTTCTTTATCTTTTAATTTTGGCAGTTGATTTCTTTTGGTTGCTATTTTATTTTATTAGACATTTAAGTTAGTTAATTTCCTTTTTGCTAGGTTTTAATTTTCGTCATGGTGCTTTCGTTTATTTTTGTCGTGTATTCTCTTAAGGGAGTAAGTTTTTTCTTGATTATTGTAGGATTCTTTTCTACAATTTTCTTGTTTTTCTTATTGTCTCAAGGGAATTATTTGTTTTGTTCTGTTTTGTTTAGTGTTACTCCAGTTTTCATTCGCGACAAGGGGATATTTATAGCAAATACTGCTCCAAACACGAATTAAATCTAGAGAAACTAAGACTTTTCCCCATTTTATGCTTTTATTTTTGTATTGAGAACAACGCGTATTTTTAAGTGTGGGGTGGGAGAGTTATTTGAATTTTTAAAAGTTGTTTGTTGTATTTTGTTCATTTTTGTTGCAATATTTTGACTTTTCCTTTGATCTGAGAGCTTGCCAAAATTTTTGAAAATTTTTGTGGATTATTTGACCATTTTTGAAAATTTTTTAAAGTTTTTGTTTAACGTATTTTTTTCATTTTTCTACATAATAAATCTTTAGTTGAACCATACATGAATGAGTAGTCAGTATTAATATTTTTCATTCATGATTTTCAAAACTTTTGAGCACTAAGCCATACATTAATTGTTGATTTGGAATATTTAAAGAAATGTATGTGAACTCAATTATGTTGCATCCCAAAAACTTACTTTATTACATTTTCGAAACTAATTCTTAGACGACTTGATTTAGTTTAAAAATGAGAGTAGTGCCTTTTTTGTTTGTTGAGCCTTGCTAGCCAACCATTTTAACAATTTATTTCTAAATACCTTATTTGAGCCTTATTCTTGTGAAGAGAAACATCATTCTCCTTCTTTCACTTAAACTCAATAACTACCCTTGTTGAGCTTAATATTTCTTTTAATTGTTTTATCTTAAGTTTTTCCTTTAAGAGCTTTATGGTGCACATTATATGTTAAGAGGATATAAGGGTAGAAGTTTGTGAGAAGTAGGTGGTGTACATTTACGGAGCAAAATGGGGTATTGGAAAAAATTGTTGAATAATGAAAAATAATAATGTTTTTGATATATACAGGTAGTGCCTATCACTGATACCTATATTTGCAGATAGCGCCCATCTCTGGTACTTGCGTGTTTATATGTTGCAGGTAGTGCCTACCACTGGTACCCCGTATTATGAGCGGATATAAAAAAAAATGAAATGATGATGTGATGTATATATGTCTGGAAGAATGTTGGCATGTTTGGCTGATTCAAGGAAAACGAATTTATATGCTTATTGGTTGTTCAAAATTTTTCATAGGTGTTTGTTACTCAAATGTGGGGTTGCAGATACATGATATCTTGGAAGTGAAGAGAAGTTTTATTTTAATATGTGTCACTAATTTTGGCCACCATTACTATAAAGCTCTTGTTCTTATTTGTTATATCCTCTCTCTTCTTTGGTTAACTAATATCCTAATCTATAGTTTGAGCTAAAAGTCTTACTTAATTTAAATAAAATCAGTTGTCTATATTAGAGGAGGGGTGCAAAAAGAGTGAGCTATAGGGTGTTTAGAACAATTTTGAGGGTTTTCATAATTTAATCTAAATATTTTCAAATCTAAGTTTTTGAATGCCTATACACACATACACATGAATTCCATGTTTTATTTTTTATTAGCATTTGAACTCTTAGATTCTTAGACTACTCTGATTGGTGGATTGATTATTAATTAATTATGTAGATATTTGAGGGAATATGTTGAGTGAAGTTTTGTTATGTTTAAATGTTTTAATTTTATGTTTGCTCGAGAACGATCAAAGGCTAAGTGTGGGATAATTTGATAAGCTCATAATTGTGCTATATCTTATGTGTCATTTACTACGTTTTTATGCATTGTAAGCAAGATGTGTTGAGTTATTATTAAGTTTAATTTGGTTATTCTTAGGTTTTGTATGGTTATAGTGAAAAAGAGCTGAAAAAGATGGAAAAGATGAAAGAAAATGCTAAGGGCGAAACATGCACGAGTATGAAGCCATTCCAGACACTTTTTTGTATTTTAAGCATAACTTTTGAGTCCAAACTCTGATTGAGGTGATTCAAGATGCGTTGGAAAATTAAGAAGAAGAGCTACAACTTTTATGTTTTACACTTTACCAAATTCTAAAAGCATCGAGGTCAAAATTGAAGCAAAACGTGGAATGCAGCATTAAGCCCACCACATGTGCAACGCATGTGTGCTGAGTCTAGAAGGAAAATTTTCAAAACATGTTCGTGCGCACATGCATGCAATCAAGCAACACAGGTGCACCCGAGACAGCAATGTTACGTGATTTTTTAATTTTTGGCAAATTTCTTCGGCCGTTTAGACTCTTTTTCATACAATTTCACGTTCTTATCCTTAGACAATAATTGCAACCCTAGTATTCATTATAAATACCCCAAGTAGGGTGATTAGAAGGACGTCAACACTTTACTTTCTTGTTTTAACTAGGGTTTTCAACAGAGAAAATTTTTGGTTATTCTTTCATGGCACTTAGTGCCTAAACCCTTTTTCTTGGTATAGGAATTTTTGGTTATTCTTTCATGGCACTTAGTGCCTAAAACATTAATTAAGCCCATTAATTTATAACATTGGGTGGGAGAGAAATACTCTTCCACTTAATGTTATAAATTAAGGGCCTTAGTTAAGCTTTTAAGTGCACCAAGCCAAAAGAGCTTTAATGGGCTTTCAGAGCCTTTATGGTCATCCAGCCTTTTATCTTATTTGGGCTCTCTTGTGCTTTTGTTATAGTGGTGCCTATAACTCATTTTGTGGAGGTCTCTCCAAATTTGTAATCCTCTTTAATTAGTGAATGTTTTCCCCTTCACCCATGGATGTAGGTCTTTTGACACGTAAATCTTTGTGTCCCTTTTATTGTTACAAAATATTCGAAAATCTTTGTGTCCCTTTTATTGTTATATTTCTCTTTATTTATATTCGTTACCGTCTTCAATGGCTTGTTAAGTAATTTTCGCAAATATTCGGGGTTCCGATCCTAATAAATTGGTATTCTTTTGTCAAGATCCCCGGCGTAATCAGAATCCACAAAACCAATTAAAATGTCACTATTTTTCCCGAACTCCAAACAAGTGTTTGAAGTACCTTTCAAGTATCTGAGAATCCATTTCACAACCTGCCAATGTCCTTTTCCAGGACAAGACATATACCTGCTAACCACACTAACTGCTTGTGAAATGTCTGGACATGTACAAACCATCGCATACATGATACTGCCGACTGCACTAGACATATGGAACTCGTGCCATAAAACCTTCTTCCTCACCTGATTGTGGTGATGAGCAGCTGAAAGTCGAAAATGACTTGCAAGAGAAGTACTCACAGGTTTAGCATTTTTTATGCTAAATTTCTCCAAAACTTTCTGAAGGTAATGCTTTTGGGTCAGGAACAATTTCATAGCTCTTCGATCTCTCTTGATTTCCATGCCAAGAATCTTCTTAGCTGCTCCCAAATCTTTCATCTCAAATTCACTACTCAACTGTGCTTTCAAAGTGTGAATTTCTACAGAACTCTTGGCAGCAATGAGCATGTCATCAACATAAAGTAACAAATAAATGAAAGAATCATTTAATTTCTGAAAATAGACACAATTGTCATACATGCTGCTTGAATAACCATGACCCAACATACTTTTATATATGTGGCAGGCATTTGTATTCAATGATATACAAAATTTTTGTAGAAAAGATTAATCTAAGAAACAAATTTCTTATTATGTGTATTATAATAAAGGGTAAAATACAAATACCCATATGGTTTGGCGAATGAATACTATACCTTTCTACAATTTGGAGATGTGCAACTTACCCTATTGTGCCAGATTTTGTTAGAAATGTAACGAAAACTGTCTAAACTAATGTCGACTTCAGAAATGTCATAATCTAACCCTTAACCAATTGAATTATTGAATTACATTGGCTACAATAAAAGTTGACAAATTTTAGGGCCAAAGTGGAAATAATAATAATAAAAAATAAAATAAAAAACTAATCATTCCCTCTCCCCTCCCATGCAGACTGCCATCCTCTTACTCTCCTTGCATTAACTAATGATAATTAAAAATTCACTTTTCTATATAGCATGGTTCGCTTATAATGCCTATGGAAATGCAAACGCATTGACTAAGATCATTTTTAATTCTTTTCTATATGGGCTTTTCTTCTTTTGTTTGTGTACTTTCTTAAGTTATAACTTCCATTGGAGAATTGATTATTGCTAACAAGCTTGTCCTTCTAATTACTATACAATTTATCTATTTGTAGCATACACAAATTTTGAAAAACTCAAATTAGTTGTATCAATTTATGTAGACTCAATAAAGTAATACGTGATTCAATAAAAAAATGAATATATATTTGGCTTTAGGTTAGAAGTCAACATTCGCTGATCACAAATCGGCAATTTGTAAACGAGATAAATGGATAATAAAGTTCTTGGAACTTAAATTGTTAAAATTGACTGAGAGTAATATGGAAAAAGATTCTGTATCCAACGTATGAACTTGGGTAAATAATACTTTGCCCCCTAAACCAGGTGAGTAATTATCTTTTATTCCCTTAAACTATAGAAATATGCACTTTGCTTCTCATTAACATTATTCATTCTTTAAAAATTTTAAAATATCAAGAAAATCTAGTTCTAGTTCAATGACTAGAATACCCTTAGTATTATATTTTGATTTTTCATGTATTTAATTGAATTTCGAGAGTTATAAAAGAATTAGGAAAAAATAACATATAATAACACATTAATATTTTTGACTTTAGAGATTTAAAATGTGAGAAACTATTGAATTTTATTATATCTAACATTACAATTTGCACATATTAAGTCAAATATTAAAATTGTAAAATACTAAGAGACATCAAAAAAATCACAAAATTTTGTAGAAAATAGATATAATTTTACACAATACCTGTAAAGAAAATTTTTCAATAGAAAATAAACCCATTTGCGAATTATTTTACCACTATAGTTAAATATTCAAATTCGAAATAATATAAAATAAAATCCAAAAATTTTAAAAATTTGACCAAGAAATATATTGATATTAATTATACTGAAATATTATGTAATTTATTTTTATTTATTTTTAAATAATTATTACATCACTATCAAAATTTAAATACATAAAAAATAAAATATAGTACCAAGGGTATTTTAGTCATTTATTAGGTTATCTTAATGATTTTAATATTGATAATAGATGAATAGACTGGGGAGTAAAGTGTATATTTGTATAGTTTGAAGTGACAAAGTGTGAATACTCGCTTAGTTTAGGGAGGCAAAATGTTATTAACCCTATGAACTTTAACACTCACAATTATTGTTAGAATAACTTTCTATTACTTATATATAAATGCGAGTTATTTCTCCCCTTTTTATTTCTCTCTTTAAAGTAGACAGTTTTTCCCTTTTTTTGTAATACCTAAAATACCTGCCTTAATGAAATATAATTCATAGAAAAGTATAACTAAATTACTTCTCTTCTAATCTAACTACCTATTTTTTAGCAAACCATCATCTATTTTTAGTCATACAATCCTATTCGAAATATATAATCTTTATTTTTTATTTTTTGTCTCGCTTAATACACCCTTAATTAAATAATTATGTCTAATATACCCTTCATGAAGTATAATTAGGCTATCTAAAATACTCCCCATTTATTTAATATAACAAGATTATCTATCTTTTATAATACTACTTCTACTTATTATATATATTTTAAACTGCGATAACATAATTCTTTAGATTTATATGAAAATTTCGGCATAAATATATTAAGATGGAAAAAATTTTATTTGTATAAAAAAATTATATTTGATCAAAAATAAAATAAAAGTAGTTTTAATAACTATTATGTATATTCAATTTTTTTTTTCTTCCTTATGTTAGTACGAAATTTTGGCATCATAAATACATAATAAGAATGTGTAAATTTTTAAGAGTAAAAAAATTAATCATACACAAGCAAAAAATAAAGAAAAATATTATTTTATAACTGTTTCATATATTCAAACCATTTTATTTTTTTATTCCTAATAAAAATAGTCTTTTATAACTATTTTATATATATTATTTATTCACAAATAATTATGTTCTTTTCTCTAACTGTTTATTCAATTAAGCTCTAGCATGTTAATTAATTTGACTCAATTTATATATTTCCATATGTCAATAACTTCTATAACTATTTTGAGTAAAAATATAAAATTTTTGACTCTATTATAATGTGATTAATCATGTATTTATTTTAATTACAACATGAAGTTCTTGTGGTTTAGGATCAAGTTGTTCATCATAGCAGATAAGTTAAATTGTTGGATCGACTTTCAAATTTATTAGTGTTCATGGATTCTTTCACTTTAAACTTAACTTTGCCTTTTTAATATCAAAGTTCTCCTCCACTTTAACTCTTAAAATCACAAACTTAATAATCATACAAATAAAAATTTAGTATTTGTAAAAGCAAAAAAAAATAATGGAGTACATATGTGTATATTTTCTTATTTCATTTAAATTTTTTTGTTACAATTAATTTAGATTTGTTTTTCCCTTCCCTACAATGAAGAGAAAAAAAATTAACCGAGCAATGAAATTAAAGCTCGATACGAAATAGAAAACTTATACACATTAGAAATTATTAAGATAAAAATATTTGTTAATTTTATATATATATATTTAATAGTAATATTTGATTACAAAATCCTTATATTTAAGAATACCATTTTGTAAAATTTTGTTTCAAGTAACTATTGATGAGATAGAAAATAAATTAAATATGTGATACGATGCAATGCCTAAAATATTTCAAAATAATCATTGTAACACATACAAGAATTCTACACATAATTTATGATACTAATATGGAAACAACACTATTATGCAAATGAATCATAGTATTAAGTACTCTAAGTATTTATTGGTATATACGCTTGAGTTTAAATGTTAATTTTGGGAACTACAATACTAACTGTTAGAGTATTTGATAAAATAATATTATGTTAGATTAACTATTCATGAGGTAAAAAAAGTTCAACCAATAGTATGATGCATTACCAAAATAGTCTAGAATAATTATTGTAAGACCTATAAGAATATTAAACATAAATTGTTGAATGATATATAAGAAAAATAAGTAGGTAAGTAATATAAAAGACAATATAAATTAAGCAAATAAAATCATAATATTAAATATTCTAAAATAATTACAAATATACATTGCGTTACACGCCAACTTTGGAAAGTACTATGGAATTTTTACAGTATTAAACAAAACAATAAAAATGTAGATTAAATATCTTAGTAAACAATACAAGAAATTAATTAGAAAAGTATGCCAAAAGTAAAAATAAAATTCACACACTTTGGTTAGCTTTAATGTTTTATGTATTTCATAAGTACAAATTTTAATTTCATAGTGAAATACTATATCACTCAAATATAATTTCAGAGCTAATCACATTCAATACCATTCAGGATGAAGGGAAGAGTTTAGAAAATCAATTAAATCCTGAAGTGAATGTTATCATAAGATTAAGAAATATGGAACAATACCAATATATTTTCTATTTTGATACATACTTATACAATATGTTAAAAAATTAATTACAATAGAGATTATATAAAAAAACTATGTGTTATTTTGGATATATTTAGAACTACATATTTTGCAGTACAGTTTCATGTATTTTAGAGTAAGATAAAGAATTTTTTTATTAATATTTCTACATTTAAAGTAAGATAAAAGAACAACGTTTTATTTTTATCTTTTGATAATTATATTAATATATTACGTGGTACCTATCCATATTATGGAGAATATATTAGTTTAATCTATTTAGTTTGATATCTTTTTGTTTACATTTTACTCATGTAAATATTTTCCATAATAAGAAAAAACGATCTCATGTGAATATTCATTTTATAGCTATTACCATATAATAACTTTATTTGATCTCATGTAAATATTTTCTCTAATAAAAGAATTTTAACACGCTTTATCTATAAATTGATATTTGATACTTGATAGTGATTTTATTTTGTAATAATGATAAAGAATATGTATATACATCTAAAAAGTTTAATATTGTGGAAAAAATCTTTACTTTTAAATGACCAAGTCATTGATGGTATCGTTATAAAAATTTATAATTTGGGAACCTAAAAGAGAAATATAAATTATTTTGAACTGAAATTAATCACATTTTGTGTCTTCAATATGAATGAAGAAATCAAACTTCAAAATTTCAATAGAATACTAAAACAGATGTTATCATAAGTTTAAAAAATATAAAAAATACCTATATATTCAGTATATGTATACACATTTACATAATATATTAATGATAATTAACTGTAATAGAGATTTATATAACATCCCAATTAAAGAAATGTGTAATTTTGGACATCTTTAGAACTATATGTTCTTTTGTTATTGTTGCGTGTATTTATTTATAGGTATAGTAAGAAAAATGATTGTATTTATTAACATTTGGTGCATTTCAGAGCAACATAAAAGAACACATTATCATTTTAAATTTTTATAATGATTTTAATATATTATGTGAACCTATCAATAATATCCAGAAATATAAGTTTAATTAGATTTTAAATTTTTATAGTAATTTTCTCAATGTAAGATTATGAAGTTATTATAGCAATTGAATAAATTATCGCTTAGTTTAGCTTACTTAATTTGAACTCCTGTTGCCAATGGAAAAGATTATGAAGTTAATATAGCAATTGATGTGAGTAAGTATTTAGACATAACTTTCAACAAGTGAAAGTGAAAAGAATAGCCATATTGAAACGGTTCATGCCTTGGTTTTCTACTAAATCATTTGAGAATAACAGTTAGAAAATTTATTCTTAATTGTTTTCATTTCAAGCCTGTTTTGAAATTATTAATTGTGTTATAGCTAATTTACCATAAAAAAAATATGTGAAAGTCCCTTGGAATAATCATTATCTTGAGGACTTATTGATATTGATTTGGAAATGTTACCGTTGATCTATATGAAATCCTATTTGGAATTTGTATTGAGAAATGATATGCATGCATGTGTTTGTTAATTGTGCATGTGAATTCATTGGAAGTTATACAAACTAAGTACTACAAAAATTAAAGTCGTGAGTCATCTCTAGAACTTGTATAATCTTCACTTGAGTAAAATATAGTGGGACCCAGTCGGTTGTGGTCAAGGGTTATCGGGAAAGCATTGGGCTGACAATTGACCTAGAATTCACTCCGACACTTTTGCATCCGTTGAGGTTAGGAGGTTTAACCTTAATCGGTGTAAACAAGTAAAGTGTTCTGGATATTCTGGATATCTAATTGATTTTGGGCAAATATTGTTATGTAGTATTGAGGTAGCTTCAAGTCATGCACGCAATAAGGGATATAAGGCTAGTAAAGTGATCTGGTAAGCTTCTAAGTTTAAAAGTGTGGGCATAATGGCAACTGATTGTATTAATTGTGATCGTGCTAGGTGTTAATTGTTTTTCTTAAGTTTTGTGAAATTATAGTTTCATTGTTTAATGAAATAATGATTATTGTAAAAAAAAAAAAAAAATATTGTTCTTGAAATGTATTCACTTTTATCCACTACTATTGGAAAAAAATGTTTACCTTTAAAAATAAATTTTCCTATTATGCTAGTATTATAAAACTACTAAACTTATTAGCTCATAGGTTTTCCCGATAAAAAATTTATTTTCAGGTATCGATCTCGAGTTCAAGATACGTTAATGAGACTAGCACAGCGGTAGCATGGTGGAAACTTTAATTTGGGATTTATATTGGTTAAAGGATCATTTAATTTTATTTAAGTTGTGAGTCATGTATATAAATTTGTGGTGTATTTATTAGTTTAGTTGAGATATAAGTTCGAATCTTATTTATAAGTGTACTTGAACCTAGCAAGAGTAGGCAGGCGTTTGACTAGATTTTTAAATTGAGGTCCGGTTGGGGTATCACATTCTAAGGTGGTACCAGAGATTTAGGGATATGCTTCTTAGACTGTGGACTATGTATACCCCACTAACTTGAAATTATATATGGGGATAATACCCCACTAAGTTTGAACATTTTGATGATGTCATTACGGAACTTGAAATTATATATGGGGATAATTCAATAATATGTTCTTGGACATTGGGATTATTGAATAATTCAAGTATAGCATGTTTAGAGTTGGAA
The DNA here is from genome assembly GCA_025175665.1 of Cinchona pubescens. Classification (NCBI taxonomy): domain Eukaryota; kingdom Viridiplantae; phylum Streptophyta; class Magnoliopsida; order Gentianales; family Rubiaceae; genus Cinchona; species Cinchona pubescens. The sequence goes on along the minus strand of JANKKI010000026.1, from coordinate 5,551,912 downwards.
TGAGATCGAATACTATTGTAAGATAAATTTGATAATTTAAGATTGACTCATTATTTGAAGTTAGAGAATATCCAATGTCTTAAGGTTAGAATTTACTAATTGGAATTGCTAGGACACGATTCTTTTAAGGGAGAAAGATTGTGAGATCTCGAATTTTCATGGGTTGAATTTTCTTTAGTAAATTTATATTTCAAATAAATTTTTTTAAGGATTTGATTGGTTCTAAAAATTTGTAAATCGGATTTGAGTAAAATTACAGAAAGTCATGCGTGATTTGAAACATTTTATGATTAGTTACCAATTGGAATAGGGAAGAATTTAGGGGTTTGAGATGCAATTATTATTTTTGGAAAGAAACAGAATCATATGTTAAAAAAAAATAAAACAGTAGCTACATGGAAGATTTAGGACAAGTGTAGGGTTACCTTCGCCACTTGTCTGTTTCTAGCAACCCTAGAATTTCTATAAATAGTCTAAACCATTTCTCTTTCTCTTCTCGTTTAGTTTCTTTGAACGTTAATGCAAAGAGAAAGAAAAGATCGAAGGGGTGCAAGTCTTCTACAAAATTGAGGTGAGTATTTTCCTATTATTTTCTTGAATTAACTAGTATTTTTAGGTTTACAATGTCTATATATGAGTTTAATAAAAATCTATTAACCTAATTTGGTAAATTTTAGTTATAAATATTTCTAGATCATTGAAATATTAATAAATAGATTATATGAATTACTCTTTTATTTGTATATCAAATTAGTAGTTTTAATGTGGTTTGGTATGAGAGAGAGAATCGATTAGAAGAAAAGTTGGGAGGGAAGAAGAATTCCTAAAATAAGGTGTGTAATTTTATTTTTGAAACCTAGTAGATTTTCATATTTTTGAAAATTGTTTCTTATGGTTGGAATCTTGAAGAAATTCATATGTATAAGTGAGTTCAATATATATTTTTTAAATCTATTATCTATTATAGAAAATTTTGGTCTTTCAAAATTACTCTATTTTGCATGGGTATTACTTGCTTTCAATTTCGATGTGCTTTCTTTGTCCCTGTTCTAGGTCTGGCTTGAGAGGATAAGAATCTAGTTAGAGAGTTATTGTAGTATTAACTTGAGGATCTTCCTAATATGCTAATGAATAGACCTGTTGAAATGGAGTGAAAGCCATTAAGTTAAGCAACCAATGCTACTTTATAGTTTTAAAACACATAAGTGGCTGTAGAATTTGGTTTTTTTTTATGGAATTTTAACTATAAGTCATGTGTTCTTATTTGGGATAAGTTATATTTTTCTTTTCATGATTGTTATGTCATAAGAGATTTAATGTCATTTAAAACTAACTAGGAATTACACACATGCTTTGCATGTGTTGTGATGAGAAAGCATATGTAAAGGATAAATTATTTATTTTGGTAACTTTAATTTTAATTGAGAATACGTATCATTAATTAATTATTATTTTCCTTCAACAATTAGAATTCATACTTGGTACAACTTGTATTGATAATCTAGGAGATTATATCAGTTTAAATTAATTACACATGCTTACATAGTATAATAAAACTAATAAAGATATAACACTCATGATCTGAGAGGAAAATGCACATAGAACTACGGATAAACCTACATAGTAATCAAGCATTAACCATTTATTTTCTTTTATGTTTTGTTTTATTTTTCATATATATTATAATATAACTTTTGTTTTCTAATATAGGCACATACCACATAAAAAACTCACATAATTCTACTCAGATCATATATGTGGTGTAAAAATTTAAATTATGGGGTTCAACTCACATATTATATTTATTAAAATTGCATTTTCAATTCTAACTAAATATATTTCTATTACTTTCTTATACTCTCGAAGAAACTTTAATTATTTTCTTTGAAGAGTTATTTTTATATAGTTCACTATCAATTTTGTTATAATTGCATTTGATTAATATTTTCAAATTAATATAGAATCTTTAAAATATTGATCAAGTGAGAACTATATAAAAACATTAGAAATAAATTTAAAAAAAATTTGTTTATTTTATCATTTTGAAAATTTATGTATGTCAAAAATCAATATTTCCCTTATAATTTTACTTTGAAATGTACACTTTATTAATTCTTCTATATAGTATTACTTATACAGTTCTTATCTCTATATTCTTCATATTTGGAAATTTGTTTGCATCAATTGCTTTACATATGTATGTACGTATGTATGTGTGTGTGTGTCTATTTATATATATATATATATATATATATGTATGTATGTATGTGTGTGTGTGTGTGTGTGATTGTTAATTAATTTTACCATATATCAGGTATGGTTTAACTCGATCAAATTTTCCTACACCACAAGCATGAGATTCATAAAAGAAACAATAATTTATTGCTTCAATTGTTTTGGCACAAAAGGTTGCTAGGATAGCTCTAATTTTCAAAATAGCTATTTGGATGGATTTAAAATTGCTATTGAGTTTAACCTTGAAATTCCTCAAATAAATTGATGGATTCCAAATCATTCACCCAATTCATCGATCCAAATGCAACGTAAGTGTTTTTATATTTTCTCCCATATTATATGTACACATATTTCTTAATGCTATTTAAAAAATATACGAACATATAGAGTGTTGGAAAATTTTGAATGCCTCGTTAGAAACCAAACAACTACAAGTTATAATTTTCCCCTAGATTTTAGCTTTAAAAAATTTAGATGTTATATGGAATGCAAAAGAGCTAAAGTGTTAAGTTTATGTTTTCATTTTTTTTTTTTCCTTTGGAAAAAATATTAAGTTCATTGTTATAATGAGTTAATTTAGGTTCATTAAATTGATAAATCTATTTCACTTTACACATAATTCAATTTATTTTAATGATTCTTACATTATGATTGTATATCAACTCCCTTAATTTTTCATTTTTTTTTTTGTTTTGTTATGATGATAATATATTTACTCTTCAATACAAAAACCATATGCACAAAAACAAATATTTCTCAAAATAATTGTGCCATGTTAAAGAAAGACACGTAAAATATATTAATATCTCTTAAATATTATTCTTTTCCTGAATCCAATCCCTCTACTGCCAAAACCCACCATACCATCTTAAATATCTTTATGATTTCACAAACATGTCTTGATTTTATTTGACTAGTTAATATATCTTTATTTACTCAATATATTTTTCTTAATTTTATATCAATTGAGCTATTTTGACGTTGACAAATCATAAATAGTTATTTAGCCATCTCTGTTAAGTTGTTAATAAAAATGGCCTAAATTCAAAAAATGCCTTAAACTGCAATTGGTCAAAAGAAACTAACAAACATTTTTAAACGTACGAAAAGAGTCCAAAATGGTTGAAGATATTATACAGTCATGAATCTTAACAATACTGTCTAATTCTTAACAGCTTTTTTAATTTGCATTTGATTTTGAGTCACTTGAATGTTACTTAGAAACTCATATCCTCAAATTCTAAATTTAATTTTATGATTAAATAAAATTTCTAGTTAAATAATATTTCGAGTGATTCTAGGAGGAAAAATTAATACGTATCAAGTTTCTTGTTAGATTTCTTGTGGTGTCAATTGAATGGGAGTACTTATATTTTTAATTATATTATATCCCACCTCCTATCAAATAGAAGTATCAATTTCATTTATATACATACTCTACTATAACAACTAATCACTATTACAATGTTATTTTTGGAATAAAAAATGTCAAAAACCAAATAATTAGAATGCTGCAATAGAATGAACATTATTTACCTGTTTTTCCTTTTGCTTGACCAGTGACTACTTGAAATTGTAAATTATGGGAATTGGATTAAGAGTGTAAATGAACTGAATTATCTTTAACCTGAAGATGTGGTTATTTAATGTAATAAATTTACGTAAGGGGAAATTGAAGAATGGCCATTCATATACACTGATTAAGTTAGTATTCATTTTCACTGATTTAATTATTATTAACTTTTACTTAATTGTTGGCCTTTCAAATTCTCTAACACTCTTATTTTATGATGCTTGAATTGTCACTAAATTTGCTTAAGGGAAAATTGGATAATGGTTATTCATATTCTTTGATTTAGTTAATATTCATTTTCATTGGTTTAATTGGTATTCATTTTAACTTAGTTGTTAGACTTTCAAATTCCCTAAGTACCCCTCATTTCATGATGATTAAAATACTAAACAAGGGCATTTTAAGAGTGAAAAATGTTAAAAACACTAAAGCTATTGGTACTTTAATATATTACATGGATTAAGAAAAGTCACAAAACCTGTAGCCAATAGAATTGCAGACAACATTGATCAACCATAGGAAATTGTCTATATCTTGGTATAGTAAAACTCGAAATTAAGTGTCATTTATTGCGTTTGAAACTGGACTCGTATACCTTCAAAATGGTATAAATATATTTCCCCGATTCCTTTTCTACAAATACCAGAAAATCTTGAAAGTTGGCTAAAAAAATCAGCTTGTGAGATTATGGACAGATTCAGTTTGTTAGTATACTGATTTTGGAGCTATAATTTAATAGGTTATGATCTGAATTTTATAATGAGTCCTTCATAAAAGTTTTATTTCATTGATTCTAGTTTCTATATCTATAAAGATCATAGTGATGTGAATTCTATATCTCAAGTTATCATAATTTTAGTAAATACTATCAAATCTGGAATTCTGCTTTGACAATTGTGATGTTCTATCTTTGGGACCAATTGTGGGACATTTAGAGGTGTTATATGAAAATATAATCTTGATAAGAGTTCTAGTTCATTGATCTAGTTTCTATTTCTATAAAGACTATAGTGATACTAGTTTTATATCCCTAGTTATGACTATTCACTTCGTCAATAGTATCAAATCAAGAATTTTATATTGAAATTTTGATACTTCTCTAACTTTGAAAAATGAGTTTGAACCACATATGATTTTAATCATAGATTGAGATATTAATAAGTGTTTTATTATTGTAAAACTTGTTTCTATATCATTAAGAATAAAACTAATATGAGTTATATTTAGTAAAATGACTTGATTATAGTGAAACAATATAAAATCTGGAAATTATATTTTGGACTCATATTACTTATAAGGCCATTTTTGGGGACTTTTGATTAAGAATCGGAGGAAGTATCCTACATGAAAATTATAGCATTCTTAATCTAGTTTCTAATGATATAAAATGTCAAATTTTCCTACTTGTATAACCCAAGATACAAATGTTTTACGAAACACTATTAAATCTGAATTTTACCAAATTTCTTTGCTCTACTACTTTTTGCAAAAAGTTTGAAAAGAATATATGAGGTCATTTATATGTACATGCTCTTAATGGTTGTAACCCAATTGTTAAAAGCCTAAGCTTCATGGCATGCCTTTTGTAAATTGAAATGTTATGATCTTATGATAGAGAATTCAAAAGTTTTGATTGAGTTCGCCATGAAATATTGGAAATCCTATGATTTTGAGGATGAGTTGTGATATGCTTTACTTGATAAGTAGCCAAGGCTTCTAATATATTATGGAGTTGAATATTTTTAATGCCTACATTGCATTTATTCGATCCTTGTCAATGTCAACTAGTTAAAGAGATCTAACCTTCATGAGTAAAATTGTGCCAATGGAAAAGATTATAAAGTTATTATAGCAACTTATGCAAGTAAGTACTTATACATAACTTTCAACAAGTGAAAGTGAAAAGAATAACCATATAGAAATGGTTCTTGTCTTGGTTTTCTACTAAATTATTTGAGAATAACAGTTGGAAAATTTATTCTTAATTGTTTTCATTTCAATCGTGTTTTGAAATTGTTAATTGTGTTATTGCTAATTTACCATAAAAAATGTGGTGAAAGTCCTTTGAAATAACTTGAGAACTTATTGATATTAATTTGGAACTGTTACTATTGATCTATATGGAATCTTGTTTGGAAGTTTGTATTGAGAAATGATATGCATGCATGTTTTTGTTTAATTGTGCGTGTGAACTCATTAGAAGTTATACAAACTAAATGCTATAACAATTAAAGTCGTGAGCCACCTTTATAACTTGTATAATCTTCACTTAAGTAAAATATGGTAGGGCTCGGTCAGTTGTGGTCAAGGGTTATCAGGAAGGCATTAGGCTGATAATTGACCTGGAATCTACTCCGACACGTTTGCATCCGTTGAGGTTAGGAGGCTTAACCTTAATCGGTGTAAACAAGTAAAGTGTTCTAGATATTCTGGATATCTAATTGATTTTGGCCAAATATTGTTCGGTAGAGATGAGGCAGCGTCAAGTTATGCACGCAATAAGGGATATAAGGTTGGTAAAGGTGATCTGGTAAGCTTCTGAGCTTAAAAGTGTGGCATACATTATATATCCTATGCCAACTGATCGCATTAATTGTGATCGTGCTAAGTGTTAATTGTTTTTGTTAAGTTTTGTGAAATTATAGTTTCATTGTTTAATGAAAATAGTGATTATTGTAAAATGACTTTTTTTTTTCTTGAAATGTATTCACTTTTATCCACTACTATTGGAAAAAAAATGTTTTCCTTTAAAAATAAAATTTCTTGTTATACCAGTATTATAAAATCACTAAACTTATTAGCTCATAGGTTTTTCCTATAAAAAATTTATTTTTAGGTACTGACCTTGAGTTCAAGATACATTGATGAGAGTAGCGCAGCGATAACATGGTGAAATTATCATTTGGGATTTATATTGGTTAAAGGATCATTAAATTTTATTTAAATTGTGATTCATGTATATAATTTTTTGGTGTATTTATTGGTTTATTTAATATATAAGTTTGAAAATCTTATTTATAAGTGTTCTTTAATCTTATCAAGAGTTAGGCAGGCGTTCGACTGAATTTTTTAATTGGGGTGTGGTTGGAGCGTTATAGACCCCCATTTCCATATGCAATCTAAATGGAAGACATGAGAGCAATGTAAGGTAGAGGTATTAGCATACCCAAGAATCAACTCTTCTGAGCAAATTGGACAAGAACTTTTGGAACTGGAATCATCGACTTCTTCTGCTTCCGAATCTAAAATTTCAGGCTAAATTGTCTGCGATCTACAAATTGCATCTTATAATCCTTCTTCAAATTTGGATCATATTCCTTATAAAGATCATAACAAGAAAACCATAGCTTCAACAAGCAATCTGGTGATTCAAATTCCTTGACGATTTCCAATGTGAAAGGCAAAACATTATAGAATGGATTGGATATTTTTTGCCTCATTGAGCACGCAACCTCCAGGATACGATCAGCCATGGAATTTTTATCCAATTTAAAAGGAATATACATCTGGTTGAAAAAATTTCTTTTGATTTCGGTATAGCGTGTGACAATAAATTTGTTACGTTATATGGAAAGTAAAATTTTGTACTTGCACGACAAGGCATTTAAAATTGCATGATTCAACTTATCAACTGACTTGCAATTAACAACAATAATTGTATGGACTGCGAATACTGATTCTGAAAATTTTGGATTGTAGTGTAATTTGTGATATGATGGTTCTACTTGAACTAATATAGTATGTGGGATTTTAGGATTTAATTGTGGCAATTTCACTAGCGGAAATCTGTGTTATCAATTGGGAGTTTTGGTGGCAACAAATCCGTGGAATTGATCTCTCTCGAAAGACAATGGCAGGAGATATTAGACTTGTCTGTAATATGATGGTAGCGATAAAACTGGTTTTCCTGAATTTGATTAGATCACATATATTTGTGTTTCTTTAATTTATTAAGGTTTTGTCTGTATTTATAAATAATAAAAAAAATCCTTTGGCAAAAGGGATAAGGTTTTGTTCTTTCTCTTTCCTTTTTTGAGATGGATTAACTAAGCCAAAACATAGTTAGAATCTTAGCTTGTCTCTTGGAATTTTATTTCTACAGTTTTAGTTTTTTCTTTTATGATAAGGTTTTGTTTCACCCTTCTCCTTTACTGGGATGGTTTAAAGAAGCATTGAGATTTATAGTGTGTGACCTCTAGGGCCATAAGATCTTCTATCTCATTTTTTATCTCACTCCGTATCCCACTATTTAATGAATTGTCAAGATTACTTTTAAATATAAATAAACAAAATAATGAATTATTAATAAAAAATTATGAGACCCGACCAACTGGTTCCAGTCCATTCCCTGAACCAAATGTTACAAAGTCTTCTAATTATGAATGTGAAAGAGATCGTGGCCGTGGTCATGGCCGTAGCCGTGGCCATGACAGTAACCGTGGTGGTGGTCGTGGCCGATATGACTATCATAATCATCATACTCGTAACCATGGCTCATCAAGTCATAAGCGTAAACATTCTCACCAGAAGTAGGATAATAATGGAAAAAAGATAAGAGAAAGATTCTAATAATTTATGCTATCAGTGCAGTGCTAAGAGGCATATTAGCTGGTCTCAAACATAAAGCTCCAAAATATCTAGTTGAACTATATCAAGCATCATTGAAAGAGAAAAACAAAAGTGCTGAGGTGAACTTCACCAAGCCAATTGATGATTTTGGCAATGATGATGATGCTAATATTGATGTAACGCATCTTGATGTGGCTGATTTCTTTGAACATTCAAAAGGAAAAGTTGATCATTTGATTGGTGATGGAAATATCCAAAGCAAGTGAACCCATATTAAAATGCCAAAGAGATTAGTTACTTTAAAGTTTGTTCTGCATTTCCTAATTAATCAATGCTTTTGTTATGAAATATACTTTTGTTCTAATAAATTAATTATCTTTTATATTTTCCTTCTTGAAGAAGGCATGGATATTGATAAATATTTGGGATCAATGAAAGACGAAGAAGATGTATGTCTTATTGATAGTGTTACAACACATACAATACTTAAAAATAAGAATTATTTTTTCCACCTAAAGTTGGGAGAAACAAATGTTAACTTTTCACCATAAGTGGTAGTGCAAAATTAATCGAAGGCTCAGGTATAGCAAATATATGTCTCCCTGAAAGAACAAAATTGGTTTTGAATAATGCACTGTTCTCTACTAAGTTTTGAAGAAATTTGTTAAGTTTTAAAAATATCTGCCGAAATGGATATCATACTGAAACCATGGAGGACTCAAATGTTGAATATTTGCACATTACCACTTTTATTTTTGGAAAGAAATGTTTAGTAGAAAATTTTCCTTCTCTTTCTTCTGGCCTCTATTACACTAAAATTAGTGCAATTGAAATGCACCATTTAGTAAACCAGAAGTGTACTAATCCCAAAGAATTTGTCATTTAGCATGATCGACTAGGGCATCCTGGTTCGATAATGATGAGAAGAATAATTGAAATTCACATAGCCATTCATTAAAGAATCAAAAGGTGTTAAATTCAAATAAATTTACATGTGTTGCTTGTTCTCAAAGAAAAGAGACTTTCACCAGTTAAAGTGGGAACTGAATCCATCTTACATTTTTGGAAAGAATCTATGGTGATATATGTGAACCGCTTCACCCACCGCGCGGACCAATTAAATATTTTATAGTGCTAATTGATGCATCTACAAGATGGTCACAGGTTTGTTTATTATCAACTCGCAACCTGACGTTTGCGAGACTACTTGCTCAAATTATCAAGTTGAGAGTACAGTTTCCAAATTATCCAGTAAAGAATATTTGGTTAGACAATGCTAGTGAATATTCATCTCGTGCTTTTGATGACTATTGTGTATCAATTGCCATTAGTGTTGAACATCTTGTAGTTTATGTTCATACACAAAATAGTTTAGCCAAATTATTTATCAAGCGATTGCAATTAATTGCTAAACCATTGTTAATGATAACCAAACTCCTTATATCTGCTTAGAGACATACTATTTTACATACAGTAACACTTATACTTTTAAGGCCTTACCATAAATACCCCCCTTTTCAATTGGTTTTTGGTTATGAGCCAAATATTTCCTACCTGAGAAAAAAGTTTTGGATGTGCGTAACGCACTAAGATGGGACCTCAAAGAAGATTGAGAATATATATTGGGTATGATTCACCCTCTATCGTTAGATACCTTAAACCTTTGATACGTGATGTATTTACTATAAGATTTGCATATTGTAATTTTGATGAAATTCATTTCCCAGCATTAGGGGGAGGAAATAAAAATCCAAAAAAGAAAATCATGTGGAATACATCGTCCATAGACTTTCTTGATCCTCGTACAAAAACTCATGACCTAGAAGTTCAAAAGATAATACATTTGCAAGATATTGCAATTCAATTGCCTGATATATTTGCTGACTTTAAAAGAGTTACGAAATCACATATTTTTGCAGAAAATGCGCCAATTAAATTAGATGTCCCAGTAAGACAATCTACAAGTGCTATAACAAATGAATTAAAGCATGCCTGAAGCATGGTAAACCTCTTGGTTTTCAAAGATAAAAATTCTTGAAAGAAAAGAGAATCAATTGATCAAAATATTTTATGCTAAAGGAGTCGAACATTAATATAGAATTCCAAGGAATCACTAGTGACAAAATTTAAGCCCCTGAAGAGAAAATTCTAACTCTCAAAGAGCACAAGTTCCATACCCCTGAAAAGCCTGTAAATGAAGCTTCTATAAATTTTATCAATACAAGAAAATATTGGGACTAAGTTAAAACAATTGTTGATAGTACTTTTGTATATGATGTAGCACTTGAAATTATGGAAGAAATTGAGGATATTAAACCAAAATCGATTGAAACGTCGGTATAGAAATGATTGGCCAAAATAGAAATATGCGATTCAATCAGATTTGGATTCACTTGCTAAACGCAAAGTTTTTGGACCTGTAGTCTGAACACCTAAAGTTGTAAAATCCGTTGGATATAAATGGGTTTTTATGCGAAAACAAAATGAGAAAAATAAGATTGTGAGATACAAAATGTGATTTGTAGTGCAGGGGTTTTTACAAAGGTCAGGTCTTGATTATGATGATACATATTCACCTGTAGTGGATGCAATCACATTGCAATATCTAGTGAGCCTGGCAGTACATGAAAAACTTGATATGAGTTTGATGGATGTAGTCACTGCTTATCTATATGGAACGTTGGACAATGATATTTACATGAAAATCACCAAAGGGTTTAAATTGCCTAAAGCATGTGATTCAAATTCTCAAAAAATTTATTCCATCAAATTGCAAAGATCTTTGTATAGTTTAAAGCAATTCGGATGAATGTGGTACAATTGTCTCAATGAAAGTTTGATTAAAGAAAGCTATACAAATGATCCAATATGTTCCTGTGTTTTTATCAAGAAAAATGGACTGAATTTTGTGATCATTATTGTTTATGTTGATGATTTGAATCTTATAAGAACTCCTGAAAAGATTTCAAAATTAGTTGAATATCTAAATAGAGATTTTGAGATCAAAGATTTTAGAAAAATGAAATTTTGTCTCGATTTACAAATTGAATATCTAGAAGATGGGATATTTATTCATCAATCAAATGTTAATATATACTACTAAAGTTTTAAAGCGATTTTATATAGATAAAGTACATCCATTGAGTATTCCAATGGTCATCTGATCACTTGATGTTGATAAAGATCCTTTCCGCCCACGAGAGAAAAATGAAGAATTCTTGGTTCTGAAATACCATATCTTAATCCAATAGGGTAGTTATGTATCTTGCTAATTATACAAAACCTGATATATCATTTGCTATGAATGTATTAGCAAGATTTAGTTCTTCTCCTACACGACGACATTGGAATAGAGTTAAACATATTTTTTAATATCTCCAAGGAACACCTAATCTTGGCTTGTTCTATTCTAATAAATCTACTTCATAGCTAATTGGTTATACAGATGTTGGATATTTTTTCGATCTGCATGAAGCACGATCTCAATTGGATACTTATTCACATGTGGTGGTACTGCTATATCATTGCGTTCTACAAAGCAATTTATCATTGCCACTTCTTCAAATCATGCTGAGGTTATAGCAATTCATGAAGCATCTAGCTGAGAATGTGTTTGGCTAAGGTTAATTACTCACTACATCAAGAATTGTGAGTTTTTTTTTTTCTAAAGAAAAAAATGCTGCCTGCATTACTCAATTAAAGGGAGGATATATATAAAGGGAGATAAAACTTAGCATATTTCACCAAAATTCTTCTTCACAAATGGTCTTCAAAAGAATGGTGAAATTGATATGTAACAAATCCGCTCAAGTGAGAATTTGGCAGATTTATTTACCAAGACACTACCAACTGCTACATTTGAAAAGGTGGTGAAAAGGTGGTGAATGTGTCGGTTAAAATTTTCAATAAAATTTCTCAACAGGGGGAGTAAGTACATTGTCAAACACTTTGAATACTGTATTCTTTTTCCTTAACTTGGGTTTTTTCTCACTGGATATTTTCTTAGTAAGGTTTTTAAACGAGACTTATTCTCTGTGTAATGGACATCCAATGGAGAGTGTCATGAATTCTAGGAATATGGATGTCCATTCATCCCCCAAATATATCGACAGTTAATATGATATTCATCATCTTGAATTATATGAAAATTATTGATTCTCGTGATTCATGTATCATGTTTACAAATCCCCTATCTTGTAACTCTATAAATAGGAGTCTTTGATATCTCATTTTGTATGAGCTAATGAAAGCTAAAGCATTTGATAATTCTCTAATATTTCTTTACTTTTCTATACTTACTATATTTCTACTTTAGTTAATAGTCAAGTTTAATAATTTTGACTTAACTTCATAATAAATCCGAATAAATTACTACTCCAAGGAAAATTTTAAACAACAATTCATGCCTCAATTTAGGTTAACTATGATATAATTAAATTTATTTTTTTTTGTTTTAGTAGATAAATTTTTATACAAGTCTTGATGAAGTTTTAAAAAAAAATCTTCTCGGGAAGTAATTTTGAAATATTAAAATTGGCTCCGCTTAATTCTACTCCTCCAATTAGGGTACGAATACTACATCAAATACTCAACACTTTCAACTTGAAAATTCGACTCTACTGAGACGGAGGACAAGTGATGATGACAAAATATTACATCCAAGATAATATTACATGCGACTCCATGCTCAAGTCTATTAGGATTATTTTAGTAATTTTACTATTGTAATCCAAATAGGTTTAAATAGGTCATAGTAAATATTCTATCCGTTAAACGTGTAATCCATTGACTTTAGATATAAATATCAAAATAGTAAAACAAATAAATTAATTATATTCCTAATTATTTAAGCAGTAATTTTCTTTCTAAAATTTATTTTACCATAGAAGTATTAACTTAAGCCACGGAACCTATCGAATAACAAAATACCACCCCATTTTTACCAAGATTTGAACGCAATTCTCATGTCTTTCACATCCCCACTTTAGTACTACAGTTAGTTAATAGTAGTTACCAGTAGTAAAATGATAAAAATTTAGCTAGATTCGATTTTTTACTCTACTTGTAAATTTTGTAGTGTGGATTAAATTTCAGAGAATTTATGACATCAGTTGATGATGTACTTCTTTAACCAAAATTTTTTAAAATTTAATTTTGACTACAAGTTGGACCAAAAATTGAGTCTACCTAAATATTTTCATTAGTAAAATACCAGCTACTATTTACACACGCACAATGCCCTCATTTGATTTTTCAGAGTTTGAATTTCCATAATTACATTCCGATAAAAATTAGACAGCCCTAATAAAGGGAAAGACTTAAGTAGATTTAGGGTCTGTTTGATAACTCAACTTAATGTTGAAAATTAATTGATTAAAAGATTTTTGAATTCAGCATGTTTGATAACAGAATTCTCTTATCACTTAATACATAAATCACTGCTTAATTTATATTCAAAATTTTAAGAGAAAACATTTTCACTTAATCTGCTGAATTTTAAATAAATGTACAAACACATAGTGTAACACACACATACTCTCTCTCACACATATTCACACACATTTTCTCTCACTTGCACACACATTCTCACACAAACATATACTCTCTCACACACAAAAAACACACACTTCCTCACATATAATACATTGTCTATCTCTCACACACATACACACTTAGTTTCTCACACGTATTCTCTCTTGTACTTTTTCATATTTGTATTCACACACACTCACACACATGCATATTCTCTCTCACTCACATACACACACTCTATCACACACAAATTCTCTCACACACACATACATACCCTATCACATACATTCTCTCTCATATATATTTATACCATTCTTAATTATTCATTTTCTTTTCTACGCATATATGACAATTATTTATAATAAATTAATACATGTATGAAGTGACATATTTAATTCAGAGATTGAATTCAGTTGATTATCAAAAAAAAAAATTATCAATTCAACAATTAATACTTTCAAAACTTACAATTCAAACTTCAGAATTCAGAATTTAGTATTCAGCATTAACAAACACCCCCTTAGTTTTGGCTTCACTTATAGATCTTGTGGTGTGGATTAAATGTTATGGAATCTATGACATAAGTTGGTGTGGATTAAATGTTATGGAATTTATGTCACACATAAATTGATGTAAGTAAGATTTTATAAAATTTAATTTTAACTGCAGGTCTACAGGTGGAGTCAAAGACAGGCTTTTCTCCTAATAAAACTCACAAAAAATCCCTTCCCTCGAAATTCGACCAATTGTCTTTCTTCAAAATTAAATAAATAATTAAAGGGATACAAAAGAACAAAACTTTCCCCTATTGAAAAACGCCGCTTAGAAATTTATTTAATTTCTTTTACAGAAACGAAAATGTTCAACGGTATGATGGATCCTGAGATGATCAGGCTGGCTCAAGAACAGATGAACCGGATGTCGCCGGCTGAGTTAGCCCAGATTCAACAACAGGTAATTCTGGATAGATTTTTATGTGACCCCTTTTACAAAATCTTGATTTTGATTGCGTTTTTTTTTTTCTTTGTTTGATGTTTTTGAGATTGTTTAGGAGACCCTTTTATGTTTTAAGAAAAAACCATGTTTTAGTTTTGAGTTTAATTATAGTTATTGGCCTGGGTTTTAGGAGAAAGGATTTATATGGTTTTGTTTTGTGCTTATTAATTGTTCTTGTTTCGAGGAATCTGAGGTTTAGTTTTCATGTAATTTTGTTGTGATCTTCTGCTGTAGCTGTCAAATTCATCACATAATATTATTTTCTTATGTTTGTGTTGTCTGGAAAAGCTTTGAATAAGCAGTTATTGTTATTATTATTTTTTTTTTGGGGGGTGTGATTTTTACTTCATTTACAGTCATTTTGTTTTTTCATTGCTGTTTCTAAATTTAAATCTGGTTTCTGGCTTTTGCTATCTGAAAGTTCAAACTTTTAATTGCTGAGCTTCATAGTTACAGGCTAATTCAGTTATGTGATTACTGATTTGATTGGATTGAATGGGCCTAAGGTAAGTGTGATCAGTTAGCCAGTGTCAATGTACTATTTAGATAAAATAAATGTGGTTGCTTGCATTTCTGGTCAAAGTTTCAATGAAAATAAATGGTTAGGGGGATTAACGGTTAGCAGATGGGTGGCAGCTGAACCCAACTGAAGAATCAAGAATGGTTTAAATTCACTCTTGATTCATTTTAAGTGCTCGATTTGCCTAGACTATTGAATTTCTTTTTTAGTTGTTTGCATTAATGTGTCTATTTCATTTTTTTCCCCTTTTTTTACCTCCATCAGGTTGCCTGTTTTGCATAAATTTAAACCATAATCATGTTTATGCTAGTAGTTGTACAGCTAATGGACATGGTTAAATGTGGAACATTGCAGATGATGTCCAATCCGGAGTTATTAAAAATGGCTTCTGAAGGCATGAAAAACCTGAGGCCTGAAGACTTAAGGAATGCTGCAGAACAGTTGAAGAAGACACGGCCAGAGGAGATGGCTGAGATTGGTGAGAAGATGGCTAATGCATCACCTGAAGAGCTTGCAGCTATGCGTGCTCGTATGGATGCACAGGTTTCTTATGAAATAAACGCTGCTCAGATGCTCAAGAAACAGGTATTTTATTGGCCATGCGAGAGTAATATTACAAATTCGCAGATGTGTTTGACTTTTCCATTAATTCTGATTAACTGCACTTTTACTAGTTTACAGATCATCTCATAATGCGATCTCTTAGGCTTTTCTCAAAGCTTTTTTGTAATTTTACTTTTCCTTTTGCACTCCAAATATTTAAAAGTAGAAGCATCGAAGAAATTTGAAATTTCGGAGTGTAAATATGCATTAGGGACTAGCTTTCCCTAAGTGATTTATCGACTACTTTCTGAAGTTTGACTATTTAGTGCTCAATAATCAATGCTTTCGAGTGGATTGCCATATGAGTATAATCCTTGCTGTGTATTACAGGGGAATCAACTTCACAGCCAGGGAAGCTATAGTGACGCCTTACAAAAATATTTGCTTGTAAGTATAGTTCGCTAAAGATGTTTGCATCTTTATGTCCCTCATGGCCAGTTTATACTGCACCTTGTGCAATTCGTATTTATCCTTTTTCGTCATTTTCAGGCAAAGAATAACCTGAAAGGTATCCCTGCCTCCAGGGGCAGAACCCTTCTTTATCTGCTTGCTCTCTAAATTTGATGTCTTGTTATTTGAAAACTTCTCAGTATGACGAGTGCATAAAGGAAGGTGCAGAGGTATGGCTTCCTTCATTTTGCTTTTGGCTTTAAATGGTTGTGGTGCTTTAGGTGCTGAAATCATCATGCCATATTTGTTTGGCTGTTTTTGTAACCACTTCCCATGGGAGGCTTCATATCGAGTGTTTGCTGCTTGTACAATTATGAATGCCACCTGAACTAATACTCTGATGTGGATTACTCTAGGTTTTGGCATATGATGCGAACAACATTAAGGCCCTCTACCGCCGTGGTCAAGCCTACAAAGCATTGGGACAATTTGAAGTGTGTTCACTTACTTGACTTGTGGTTTTGAATGCAACTTTGATTCGTTTATTTTTGTAATGCAGTGTATGTGGTTTGGTTTTTCCTTTGGATATCTTGTTTTAACTTTTGAAATATGTCAGAGTGCAGTTTCAGACTTGACTAAAGCACATGAAGTTTTGTGTATAAGAGACAGAACCAGATCACGGCCTCCTGATGATGAAACTATTGCAGATGTTTTAAGGTACTTAATTTTCAAAAGGCAACTCTTTAATCTATGTATTCAAATTTATTATAACCTAATAGGGCTGCTTTTCCTATATTGCACGCGTGCTGAATTTGAATGAAGATCCGTTGTCTTCACATTACTTAGTTCTCTTGTCTTTAGAAATTGTAGTTTAAGTCTGGACTGCTACTCAAACAGGGATGCTAAGGAAAATATTATGATGAAAGAAGGTCATGGTCAAAAATCAAGAGGTATGTCAGTTTTACATCAGCAATTAGTAGGAATTTAGATTGAACTTGCTAATATAAACTAGTTTCTCAATCTAGTTAAGAGAGTCTTAGAATTCAGAAATAGCCATAACTCGAGTAACTTCTGTGTGCAATGGTTATATTGTTTTCTAATATATCTGGACTTCATTTTCTCTTTTACTTTGTAGGATTGATCATTGAAGAAATAACTGAAGAAAAGCCAACTAACTCTTCTAGCAGGTCATGAGAGTCCTCCTGCAGGATCATCTGTTCCAAAACCACAAGAAACCAGTGGCCCCTCTCAGAATCAACCTGATATCCTTGGTTGGCCTCCTTCAACAAGTTCGGAGTATTTGCAGGCTCTAAAAGATGATCCAGAATCCATCAGGTACATTTAGCTGCATGATGTTTTATCTAGGTGGAGAAGTCCTTAGCTATCAAAGTTAGTATCTAAAGTTTTGGAGTGAAAATATTCAAGCACTATGATAAGACAATTTGAGAGAAACCGAGTACAAGAAGGGTCATGTGCACTCTCTTTTTCTTTTTCATCTTTGGGTGTGGAGAAGTTCAAAAGTGTACACAATTTGCTTTATGTTCTATTCTTGCCAGAGTAAAAGTTTCATCTGTACAAAAGTTAGTACATGGTAGGTCTTTGGGACTTCATAATTATTCTTGAAAGAAAAAAAGACAGTAAAGGGCAGGGGCTGGCACTTGCATATTTTTCATGCTGAGTGAGTAACTAACGATTATTTTCTGATTCTTTATGATGTATACTACTCTGTTCAGTTTGATTCAATAAACCATTTGTTGGATCTGCATTTGAAAGTTGACAGTCATTCTGCTTGTTACATGTACCTTTTGATGTCATCCTTCTACATTTTGAGTCCCTTGAAACTTTGTAATAAATGCAAGTTCATCACCGAATGGATTTTGCATTTTCTTCATTACATGCTGTCACTTGAATGATGTTGTAACTTCTAAAGATAGTCTATCCTGATTGTAAACTTTTTCTTCTTTTCCATTGAACCCAGATCCTTTCAAAACCTTATTTCTCGCACAGATCCTGAAACCCTAGCTGCTATGGGTAATGGGCAAGCTGAAGGTATATCTCCTGATATGATTAGGACCACTTCGAATGTTATTAGCAAGATGCCTCCTGAAGAACTTCAGAGAATGATTAAATTGGCTTCCACCTTCCAAGGAGATAACCCATTTTTAAACAGAGGTTCCTTTAACACAAAGGCTAATAGCTTTAATTCGGATACCATGCCTGCTGATGTGACACCTGACATGCTTAAGATGGCATCAGATATGATGAGCAAGATGTCACCTGAAGATTTTCGACGAATGTCTGAAATGGCATCCTCTTTGAATGGGGCCAATGGAGCATCATCTTCCACAGCTTCTAATGGATATAAATCAGATTACCAGTCAAAAACTCAAGAAAATGTCACTATTAATGACAGTGCCACTGAAAGTAGTACTTCCCTGCATTTTTCAAGTTCAAAAAGTTCTTCTCAGTCATGTTTGCCAAGCTCCAGTGCTGATCTGCAAGAACAAATGAGAAACCAAATGAATGATCCAGCTATGCGGCAGGTGATTAATTTATTTTCTATAAAAGAAACAAACACCCAGATCAATATCATTTATTTACGTTTTGAGTGCCTCCTTTCTTTTTCTGAAACTATCATTTCCTGCAACTTGACATATCCTGAAAATTGCAGTAAATTGATATTTGGCAGATCTCTCAAATCCTTTTGTCTACTTTTTTACTGTGTTATGGAATTGCAGTTGAATTGGGTATAGATGATATGCATCTGTTATACTCTTATGTTAATTGTTTCATTTCCATGATGTCCTCCCAGATGTTCTCGTCAATGATTAACAATATCAGTCCAGACATGATGGCGAACATGAGTGCACAATTTGGACTAAAGCTTTCTCGGGAGGATGCTGCCAAAGCTCAACAAGCCATGTCAACTTTGTCACCAGAAGACTTGGATAGAATGGTAAATCCTTGCTGTGATAAGATTTGAATATAAACCGTTATATTTGCTTTTGCTTCTTGCTTAGCCACCTTTATTTTTTAATGCCTTCTGCTTAATGCTTATAACCTTCATATGTATCCTCTTAGTATCAAGCATCTCTTAATGCAGATGAGGTGGGCGGATAGGTTGCAGCGTGGAGTGGAAGGGGCTAAGAAGACAAAGAACTGGCTTCTAGGAAAACCTGGGATGATTTTGGCAATCATCATGCAGAGTCCTTTTGGCAGTCTTCCTCCACTGGTTGGGATTTATAGGTAGGTAGACTGGGTCTGCCTCTTAATACAACTAATGTAGAGTGACAGAAGAGCTTCAAATTAACAAGGGTTGATTAATCTAGTCGTTCATTGGTCCGCGAGTCTATGTGGACTGAAGAGAGACCTATGCGCAATTTGAGTGGTGGTGCATTTTGTGGATGGAAGATGTCGCCAACTCGGTTTTTGTATGTGCTGGTATCTATAATTTGATCTTCATTTCTTTTTCTTGCGTTCAGCTTTCAATATCCATATGTTTTTGCATTGTGAAATTCTTTTGTTTGTCTTAGAACAATTGAAGGGAGAACTAAGTGTTCCAACCCATGCTTCTTGTAACTTTCTATGAATAATAATGCCACAAGTCATTCTAGTGCTTAGATGTGTATGTACTCCATCCATAAGTAGACTCTAATTCCCATTATAATTTTTTTTTTTTTTTTTAAGAACAACTTTATTTATGCCGTTGGTTTATAGAAGCAATCTTGAGTTGTATATTTGAATAATTTAGATTTAGATGTTCACAATTGTATATTTAGAAAATAAAGATATACAAATTGAGTTGTATATCTTTGGTCTTCTTTATTGAATTGTATGGTTGTAATCCTGAAGATTGTATAGATTAGTGTAAATTAATGGAGTTCTTATGATTTTATATCACTCCACAAATTGACAGTCTCCATTTCGGAGTAAAAGGGTTAAAAAACTTGAGTCAAGATATTGGAATTTCTAACTTTATTGTTGGATAGCAACTATTAAGTGCTGAGTTTGCCTATTTCGCAAGCCCGTGCGTGTTTTGCCCCAACGGCATCCATGTTGGCAAGGACAGTTGCACGTCGGCTGGGTGGCTTGTTGTGTTGGCAAAGTTATGGACAGTTGGGTTTCGTGTGGTGACTCTTACACATGTCTTTGAGAAGGCAAGGCACAAAGTGGGCATTGGTTAAGGTTGGTAATTGGGTTGACTTGTGTTGCTAGATCGACTACTTAGGCATTGTGAGAAATGTTGGCAACCAGGTAAGACGGGGACTTGCACGGGCACTTGCTGGCTAGATGTTGTATTTTGTGGCCTAAGGCATGAGTTGGCTTCGTCCAGACTTTGGAGAGACCTTTTGGCACGAATTGAGCACGTGTTGGAGCCTAGAGCATTGGATGGCAGTTGTTGCTAAGTCCTATGGTAGTTATTCGGGGCAGTTATCAACATGGCCTACCTGTCAGGGCCTAGTTGATTGTCAGATTTTGTAATGCCCCACGTTTTCACCATTTTGGCCAACGGTTGGGCCTTGTCAATCGTCCTATTTGCCTCTTAAATAGACATTGGTAGTTAGAAACTAAGGCATAGAGAAGTCTTGAATTTTGTTATACACACCAAGTATTTGACGAAATTCCTTGTGTATTATGCGAAGTAATACAAAGGTTGGCCGTTTGGCTATAAATGTGTGTGCTCTTGTTTTCTTAGATTTTTCGAAGTCCCTTGTGTGCTAAAATTATAATTTTGTGTGTAGTTGACTAACAAGCATTGTTAGGCCATAACAAGGCTAATTTGCATGTCCTGCTACATTAGTACAAAATTCTTGTGGCAGCTTGGTATAGAGCACGGTTGTGCTGGATTTTAGTGCGGATTTTGTTGCAAATATGCCTGCTACAGGAAGTGGTAACATTCTATCCGAAAGGATGGACCGACAAGAGTATGCATTCTTAGATTTGATAGACCAGTTGGGTGAGTTGCCTGCGGGTTACAATATATTGCAAGATCAGCGAGAATTGAAGGCAAGTTTCACTGCTTTGAAGAATCATGTCACCACCATGAGCGGGTTGGTAGATTCCCTCAAGGAAGATTTGTCAGTAACCAAGAAAGCAGTGTCTTCTTGCACAAGTAATGAGGATCGGCGAGCAAAACTTCTAAAATGAAGGTAAAAGTTCCTGAACATAAGGCTTTCGAGGGTACACGAAGTGCCAAGGAACTTGAGAACTTTCTGTGGGACTTGGAACAATAATACTTCATGGCAGCCGATTTGCCTAAAAACGAGAAAGTTTTCATGACTAGTATGTACTTGGCTAGTGATGCAAAATTGTGGTGGAGAATGATGATGAGCGACCCAACCACCACCAAAATCAATGCCTGGACAGACTGGAGAGAGAGTTAAAGAAATAATTCCTTCCTACAAATACTTCTTGGCTGGCCTGAGATGCATTTAGATGCTTCAAACACTCGGGCAGCGAAAGGGATAATGTGAAGGAATTCTCGTCCCTCATATTAGATGTCCGTGACATGTTCGAGAAGGACAAGATCTTCAACTTCATGTCTGGATTTCAGACTTGGGTGCAAGCTGAGTTGCGTAGGCAAGGGGTTCACAACTTGTCCCAAGCCATCGCTGTTACAGATCAGTTGGTGATTTGAAACTGTGTCTGCCCAAGTTATGTCCGAAGATTGAAATTTGACTTGAAGGAGAATGGCTATTGCATTAAAGCTGTGAACTCAAAGGCCCAGCCAGTCCTTGGCTTGGCAACGATGACATTGACACTTGGCCTGTGGGTTGAGCAGTACAACCTGATGGCTGTTCCCTTAGATATTTTTGATTTGATTCTCGGAAGAAGTTTATGGCAACCAACAAAATTTTTTCCGTCCTCACTTGAATGGTGTTATGGTGCTGATGAAAAGTGTCCTACTTTTCTTCTTGCTTTTACTTTTGCTGCTAATGTTGTTGCTAGTTCTTCATCTAGTGACAGGGGCAAACCGAGTGACCAAATTTTAGCCATGCAATTGAAAAATGGGCTAAAACATGGGAAATGACTTACCTTGCTGCATTGGTGGAAATCAAACCCGACGTTTTCTAAGAGGTGCATGATGGTTGCATGGTCGTGCTGAATGATTTTGCGGATTTCATGCCAGCTGAGTTGTCCAAGAAATTACCCTCTAGACGAGCTGTTGATCATAAGATTTAATTGGTTCCTAGAGCGGTCCCTCCTGCTCAAGCTACTTATCACTTGTTTCCCAAGTAGTTGGCTGACATAACTAAGGCGACAACTTGACGAGCTGTTGGAGAGCGGCCTTATTCAATCCTTAAAATCTCCTTACGGTGCTCCTGCTCTTTTTCAAAAGAAGGCGGACGGCTCGTTGCGATTTTGTGTGGACTACTGAGCACTCAACAAGCTAACTATCAAGACCAAGTATCCAATTCTTAATACTCTTGATTTATTTGATAAGTTTGCTAAGACAAAAATCTATATTAAAATAGATTTGATGGATAGGTATTGGCAAGTCCGCATTACGATAGGGGATGAGGAAAAAACTACAATTATAACTAGATATGGGACTTATGAATTTCTGGTTATGCCATTTGGGCTAACCAACACTCCAGCTACAATTTATAATCTGATGAATGATAATTTATATAAATATTTAGACAAATTTGTCGTTGTGTATTTGGATGATAGTCATTTATTCAGAAACGTTAGATAATCACCTAGCACACTTGAGAGATGTGTTTACAAAGTTACGAGAATATGAGTTCTACAGTGTCAAGAAGGAAAAGTGTGAATTCTGCAAGGAATCAATCACTTTTCTTGGGCACATTATCAGCAATGGAATGGTAAAGATGAACCTTAAAATGGTTAAGACTGTGATCGGGTTGCCACTCCAACCACCGTTTTGGAATTACGTTCCTTTTTGGGCTTGGCAAATTACTGTAGGAGATTCACCAAGGGTTATTCTCAACTTGTTGCTCCCTTGACTGACCTCCTAAAGAAGGACCAAAAATGAAACTAAAATTATGAATGCGAGATGGCTTTCAAGCTATTAAAAGAGGTCGTTGCTTTTTGGTTGATTCTGTGCCTACCAGATTTCAATTTGCTATTTGAGATAAACACCGATGCAAGTGATCATATACTTGGGGATGTCCTAGTGCAAAATGGACATCTAGTGGCTTTTGAGAATCAGAAATTGAAAGACTATGAGAAGCGGTACAGCACCCATGAGAAGGAGATGATGGCAATAGTACACTGCCTAAAAACGTAGAAGCATTACTTGTTGGGTACCAAGTTCACATTGATTACAAACAATGTGGCCAATACTCACTTCAGAACCCAAAAGAAGCTGTTCCCAAATCAAGTTCATTGGCAAGAGTTCTTGGCTGAATTCTACTTTAAGTGGCTACAGAAGATCAAGAAAGAAAATGCCGTGGCGAATGCTCTTAGCCGAAAGAATGTTGGGGGATATATGGTCAATTTGGTTGCTGTTGAATTAGTATTTGTGGGAAAAATCAGAGATGCTTCACCAAATGATGCCGTGTATCAGAAATTGTTTGAAACAGGTGAAGGACGGGTTAATGCACAGGTATTGGCTAGAA
Organism: Cinchona pubescens; assembly: GCA_025175665.1. NCBI lineage: Eukaryota > Viridiplantae > Streptophyta > Magnoliopsida > Gentianales > Rubiaceae > Cinchona > Cinchona pubescens. The sequence continues at coordinate 5,527,908 of JANKKI010000026.1, read as the reverse complement.
AACAGTCTAGTTTATGCCAAGGGTGGATGAGCTTACGTTCCAACTGGGCAATTGATACGGCAATTATTACGTGAGACACATGACATCCAATGGGTAGGCTACTCAAGAATGGAACGAATGAAAGTCTTGTTGGGGCAAAAATTTTATGAGCCAAAGATGGATGATGACATTGAAACATACATGAACGGATCTTGTTTGGTTTGCTAACAAAACAAGACTGAAAAGAAGAAGAAAGGTTGTTGCAGCCTTTGTCGATCTTGAAAGACCGTGGCAGTCACTCTCAATGGATTTCATTTCAGGTTTTCCAAAGATGGATGGTAAATATAGTTGTTGTTGATCGTTTTACTAATTATGCTGTTTTTATGGCCGCATCAAAAACGTGCCTCGCTGATATAACTACTGAGTTATTTTTCAGAAATGTTGTAAAGTTGTTTGGCTTGTCAGGGGATATTGTCAGTGACTGTGACACAAGGTTTACTGGGCTATTCTGGATCACCCTTTTCAACTTGCTAGGTTCTGAGTTGAAGTTCTCAACAGCTACCCATCCTCAAATAGATAGTCAAATAGAGAGGGTGAATGCTCATTTGGAAGAGTACTTGAGGCACTATGTGACAGTCAAAAGAATTGAGTAGATTTACTTGATACAGCTCAATTTTGCTACAATTTGCATAAATTCTCAGCTACGGGAATAAGTACCATTTGAGTATGTGCTTGGGCAATAGCCTTTCACTCCATATGGGGTTGCTGTCTAAAATGAAGGGAAATGCCCAGTAACTCATTGGTTTGCCAAGGCAAAGTAGGAGTTGATTGAGAAAGTTAGGGACAGCTTAACTTTTTCCCAGCACTGAATGAAGAAGCATGCTGACTTGGGTAGAAGAGGCGTGGAATTCTAGGTTGAGAACTTGGTAATGCTCAAACTGATTCTGCAAATTTGAAAAAAAGTCATCTCCAAAACAGTGCACCGTGGCTTGATTCCTAAGTACGATAGATCCTTTGAGGTGATCAAAAGAGTTGGTAAAGTTGCCTATCGGTTGAAGCTGTCTGATTAGTTGAAAATCCATCTCACATTCCATATTAGCTTCCTGAAAAAGTATAACAAGAATGAGTTGGATGAGGACCGAAAGCCAGCAAAACATGCTCCACCTATCATTCGCAAACAGTTTGAGAAGGAAGTCCAAGCTATATTGGATCACCAAACAATGGGGCAAAGCAAAAAGAACCAAATGACAGACTATTTGATCCATTGCTGAAGCTATTTGGGAACGTGATGTGACTTTGTGGCAATTTGAAGAGCAAATTGCAACATATTGGCAAGCTCACAAAGCTTGCAGGTCGACGAGGTTGTCAACCTCTTCAAGTGGGGGTGGTCTGTTAGCCCTCTTGTGTTGAGTTTGCCTATTTCGCAAGTTTCGTGCATGTTTTACTCCAACGACACGCATGTTGGCAAGACTAGTTGCACGTCAGCTGGCTGGCATGTTGTGTTGGCAAAGTTGTGAGCAGTTGAGTTTCGTGTGGTGACCCTTACACATGCCTTTGAGAAGGCAAGCAATAAAGTAGGCATTAGTTAAGGTTGGCAATCGAATTGGTTTGTATTGCTAGTCGGTTACTTGGGCATTGCGAGAAATGTTGGCAATCAGGCAAAACGAAGACATGCACCGGCACTTACTGGCTGGATGTTGCATTTTGTTGCCTAAGGCGTGAGTTGGTTCTTCCTTCAAACCTTGGTGACACCCTTTGGCACGAATAGAACATGTGTTGGAGCTTAGAACATTGGATGGTAGTTGTGGCTATGTCCTATGGCAGTTGCCTGGGGCAATTACTAACATGGTCTACCTGTCAGGGTTTAGTTGTCGGTCAGATTTTGTAATGCTCTACGTTTTCAACTAACTAGGACTAGTTTGGCCAATGGTTAGGCCTTGTTAACCATCCCCTTTGGCCATTAAATGGATATGGGTAGTGTCGCACCCCCCCCACAACCCGCGGTCTGGCCGGTATCTTTTTGGACCGGCACCGTCGCCAATGTGGTGCTCGTGAAATAGGTGATTAAATGCAAAAGTCTTATTTACTATTACAAACATAAATTACCTACTTACTATTACCAATTTAAATGAATCATCTATTTACTATTACATAACGGGGCTTTAAATGCGAGTATGAATTGTACAAAAATAATCTAAGCTAGGGAACACAGGATTGGAGTCGCCACCCGGTGTGTTGGTGCGCCGGGACACAAAAATACATCAAAATTTAAAAAAAAAATCAATCCTTCTTCTCTATTGCCTCCTGGTCCACTAATTCAAAAAACATGAGTTCGGGAATCCTGTTGTAAAATAAGATGGTTAAGGGATAGATGCGACACTACCCATACCCATTTAATGGGCGTTGGACCGGTTGCATGATTTTATCGCGTTTTCCTTTTCAATTTTAGTATTCATTATTGTCGACTTTGTAGCGTACGTGTGCTTAAGATAGTTTAAAAGTAATAAAAATATATACATATTAATGAGGAAATGAAAATAAATGGTAAATAAAAACATTGACAGGTAAATTTAGCCCGGGGTCCAATTTAAAGTTGCACACATTTAGCTTGTAGTGCCCTTTAACTCCCAAGGGGCAAAACAGTCGTTTGTCATGCATGCCAAAGTTTACTTCTAGCCCGATTTTATATTATTGATACAGTTATTAAGTCATGGACTAAATTGAGTTTGATTCAAATATTTAATATAAACCAGTCGTGCAATTAAACAAAATTTGAGGACAGAAGAGTAAATTCACATCATTTAATAAGTAAGAAAAAGCATAAATATTATATAAAGCACAAATCATCACAAAATAAACTAATCGAAAAATATATGCAAAATCAGAGCCTATTTACAATTTAATACTTATAAGGGCAAAACGATAATTTCACAATCAAAGAGTAATTAAACATATTAAAATGTCAAACAAAAATCAAATTAAAGTTTGGTGGTTATTGTCATTAAAAATGTAATTTAGAAGAAATTTAAAAAATAATAAAAAAAACGAAAATTAAGTCATAAATAATGCAAAAATAGTAAGATAAGCATTTTGTCACTAAAACAATCGATTCAAAAGCTCATTTAACTCACCTCACCCTCAGGAATGTGGTGGAATTGGTTATGCTCGGCTTGGAGTGCGTTTGAGCCGAATTTGCTTTCGGCACCTCCAAGCTTCCGGTTGATGAACCGGCCTTCTTCCACCGCATTTTTCACGTGCCCACCAGATGAACGATTTTGCTTGAGCTTTACAAAGAGAAGTTGTAGTCCCAGGTACCGTCTACAACTTTTCTTCTTTGAATTTAGCCCAATTCTTCTTCGATCGTTTGGAATTTTCGCTCAAAGTTGGCTGTCTGGAAAATTTTCCAGACTTAGAAACTCTCTTTTTTTCTGCAGATTTTCTTGGCCACCAGCCTGATTCTACCACGGTTTTGACCCTCAAAATGAATGATTTTAGTTGATCTTTACAAAGAAAAGTTGTAGATCCAAGTACTCTCTACAACTTTTCTTCTTTGAGTTTAGTCTAATTCCTCTTCGATCATTTGGAATTTTTGCTCAAAGTTGGCTGTCTGGAAAATTTTTCAGACTTGGAAAATCTCTTTTTTTCTGCAGATTTTCTTGGCCACCAGCCTGATTTCTACCACGTTTTTGACGCTCCAAATGAATGATTTTGCTTGAGCTTTACAAAGATAAGTTGTACTTCCAGGTACTCTCTACAACTTTGTTTCTTCTTTGAGTTTAGTCTAATTCTTTTAAATCGTTTGGAATTTTTGCTTAAAGTTGTCTGTCTGAAAAAATTTTCAGACTTAGAACAATTTCTATCTTTTCTTTTCTGCAGAAATTTCGTCCCCTCCTCTTTAGACTGATTTTTTGCTCTTTAAAGAGGTGGATTGAGTGTAAAAATGGTCAAAGACCATACCTTGTCATGTTGGGAGTATGGGGCATCTGAAATTTGGTGAGAATGGGTGAAAAAACGCAGAGAAAAATGTGGCCAAAATTTCTGTTGTTACAGCGTGAACAGACACTCAGTCTTGTTCACGCTGATTTTTTTTTTTTTTAATTTTTTTTTTGAAAAATCTAAAAACTTAATAACATTAAAACTAATTTTTGTATTTCAAAAATGCATAAAACACATAATAATTAAACACCATAAGACAATTAAGAGAGAATTAAAGGATAAATTAAGAGAAAATAAAAAAGTAGGTTAAAAAAAATTAAAAGGGAAATTAAAAAGTCAAAATTAAGAGTCAAATTAAAAGGAAAATAGGGGAGAACTTAAGGGACAAAAATAGGTGTTTACAGGTAGTCAGAAACCAAGGCATAGAGAAGAAGTCTTGAGTTTTGTTTTGCATACCAAGTGTTTGTAGAAATTTCTTGTGTATTCTGCAAGAGTAATACAAAGGTTTATACATTTGGTCATAAATGTGTATGTGCTCTACTTGTTTACCTCATTTTTCCTAAGCCCCTTGTGTGCTACTTTCATGTGTGACTGACTAACAAGCGTTGTTAGGCCACTACAGGCTAATTTGCATGTTCTGTTGCATTTTGTGCAAAAGTCTTGTGACAGCAGCCATGGTTACATCAAATACTTCTTCAACGAAAAATACATGGGTAGATTCACTTTTTGATTCTACTTATAAATTTTGTAGTTATGATTAAATGTTATACAATCTTATTTGTATCAACTGATTCATTTATTTTGTAAGGTTTAATTTATGGTACAAGATTCACAAAGTCTACATTAGCGAGCTGTAAACAGGTCTACCTATGGCCACGTTTGATTTGCTTCATCTATCCATTGTCAACTAGTTTGGTTATTTTTGTAATACTATTATTTTAAGTGCAATGCCTTCTTCCCTAAGCCGACGTCATTTGGCAGTATATGGTTGATTATGCGCTTTGTCATGTGCAAGGAAATTGTGGCCTTGTAAGATCTAAAGTCACAGTTTTTTATCTCCACCAAAAAAAAAAAAAAAATACCATTTGAAATTGTTCTTATCATTAAAAAAATAAATTAATTTTCTTTACACTATTGATAAAGAAAAATTATTACACTATCAAGTTTAAATACGTATTAAATAATCATTATTTAAATTCTTAAACGATATTTTTACAAATGTGTCGTGAATTTTATACAAATTTCTACACTAAAAAACTATGAAAGATTAATCATAAAATAATATAACAAATGCCATGTGGGTTATGTGGGTTTAAAGCGACGTGTTGATTGATTCACATACAGTTTGTCTAACGCTAAAGTGTGGAAAATTTCTTCTTATTCATTCTTTTTTTTTCCTACTCAGCTGCTCCTATACGAGCTCTAGATCGCCCAAAACAGTACTATAAGCGCGCCCATTTGGTTCATGACGTAAGATTGAATAATTAATTATTAATCAAATTTATCCCTTATTATAGAAATAAAATAATATAATAGGTGAGATGATATTAGTTATTTAGGGATGACTTCTACACGAGATTGTTAAAGACATGGGTTTTCATTTCAAAATCAATTGGTAATAAGTAAAACGTGAATTTTCATCTTAAAATCAATTGGTGATAAGTGAAGTGATTCAGGAACTTATTAATTAGTTCAAGATCGTTTGGCTAGTCGATGTGGGATTTATACTTTTAACACCTTTAACACCCTCTCTCACATGTGACTTATGTTAGACATTGAACTCTGTTACACGTGAATTAGATGTAAAAGAACCCGTTGGAAGGGATTGGACAGAATCCTATTACACGTTGGTCAGACGATTGATCCCATTGGAAGGGGGTTGGACAGAACCCAAGATACGTGTGGATGGATGAAAAAACACTTGAGAGCTAACTCTAATACCATGTTAAAGAACATGAATTTTCATCTTAAAATCAATTGGTGATAAATGGCGTGACCCAAAAACTTATTAATTAGTTCAGAATCTTTTGGTTAGTCAATGTGAGATTTATACTTTTAACACCTTTAATAGAGATAACAAAAATTTTTACTAATTTATCCCTAATAAACTTTACGACAACATATAATATCATATTTGATTATAGGGATATTCATGGATCGGGTATTAGATCCATATTCTCAATAGGTGACTCGACCCGATTTTAATGAATCAAGTGAGAATTGACATGATATGGTCCTTTTATATGGGCACCCAACTCAATCCATTTATGACAATTTTGTATTCCACAAATTTTAAAAATAAAAATTTGACTACCAAATTACACAAATACCCTCTATAAATGGGTAGAATAAGAGAAAAAGTCAATAATTTAATATTAAGTTTTAATATGTAAAATTATAAAACTGATTCAAAAAAAAATAAAAAGACTGTTAATTACATATATTCATCTATGAATGAATATAGGAGGAGTAAAAGTTTCTTATGATTAGGTCATAATATATAAAATTACATAATTAACCCTATATATGCATTAGATCAGGTCATATTGGTCGTAAACTATTGACTTACTAATCCTAATACTCGAACCAGTAACATTAACTGATTTAGATGTCCAATTTTTATGGTTTGAAATAAATCAAGTTAACAGATTTTTCGAATTAGTGGGTCAAGATTAGCACCGTTAATTATTCTATACACTAACAACCGCTGAATTTTCTATACACTAACAATTTATTTAATTCTGACACTTATTTTAGCATATTATAGTTAGAATAATATACAATTTATTTAATTCTCTTGCTTACTTTTAGGATATTATAATTAGAATGATATGATTTGAATATTATTTGTTGGATTATCAAAAATAAAGTGTGAAATGAAGGGCATTTTGGTTAGTAAAATAGTAATCCAATTTAATTCGATCTCCAACCAAATGTAAGATGGATATTATTTTTAAAATATCCCATGCAACTCAATATCAACTAAATACGGAATAACAAGTCAAATCATCTGGGGATGACTCATCGTAGGATTAATTATTCAAGAATGAGACATCATATCTCATCCAATCCGCAAATCAAACAAAGACAGAACTATTTTTATTGTTGAAAAAAATAAAAGGCCAGGAAAAATAGCAAATAGTAGCATTAAATATCTCAAATAATTATGTATATCTGTAGATTGATTTAGATTGTATATATTATATATTTTAGATAGAATATATATATATTTTTTTTAACATTCAAGAGTAGTACTACAGCAGTAAAATTTCTTGTATTAGTTTATATATAATCACTTATTGAGATGAAAGTTCATGTTATTTAACACTAGATAGCCACATAGATGGCACCAACCACCACCTCTAAGCTTTACAAAATATAACATGAATCATACCAAACTGACGACCCCTTAATTTTGTACCAGCCTCTCATTTACTCAAGAAAATGAAAGTCTAAAAGTTGGTTTTTTTCTTCTTTTTTTTTTTTTTCTTTTTTTGGAAGTCCTAAGTTTTACACCGGAAAGAAATTGAGAAATTGAGAAATTGAATTTAAGTCGGTTAACGGAATGGAGAGAAATAAGTGTTAGGCTCTTTCAAGTACACAAATCAACGACCAAAATTTTTAAAAAAATATTTAAGTAAATCACATCCTGGACCCTATTATAAATCTCGGAATCAGAATGGTAGTTTATAAAATTTTATTTTATTAACTGATATTATTTATTTCATATGATTTAATTTATACTAAAAATATATATATAAAGTAATAAATCGAATTGACCTAAATATTTCAAATTTCTATTAGTGGCAGCCATTTTCTTAGGCAATGTTGTAGTACTTCAAATTCGAAACTTAATTTAGTTTACTACAACCTATAAATTTTGACGCTAGAGGATTTAAAAGCAAAATAAATTAATTTAGACTGCGCTAACTATTGATGTAATTCGAGCTAATTTTAAAAGTGTACGTCATGCAAACAACATTAGTGGAAGACAACGATAAGTCAAACGTGGAACTTAAGTCCTCCAAATAGTATAATTTAATTAAACTTAGTGTTGTAAATGAATTCAAATTATTTGATAATTGATCGAATTCGTCTTGATAAGAATTCGTTTGAGGTTTGTCACCAATCAAATTAAGTCAAATAAAATTTAGAGTTCATTAATTTTCTTTACTTGATTCGAATTTGATTCAATAAGTTAAATTTTTTTTAATTGATATGTAAAAATCTCAAACTATCCGAACTTGATTCGTGCTTGACTCGATAAAATTTCGCTTTTGAACTTGACTTAAAAAATAAACACATGAACAAAATTTCAAATCCATTGAAATAATTAAATAAATTTAAATATTAGAGTGTTCATCTTTTATGTTCATTTGCATCCCTAATTATACCTTTTGCAAAGTCTATAAACTATAATGAAATTTGACCAATGGCTGCGATAAGCTGCCCCCACTGCCCCCAACTAAAATTATAATAGTACACTAGAATTTTAAAAAAATTAAATTTTGTCCCCACTAATTTGAATAAATTACAACATGCAAAATTATTTTTTGGTCATTGAAGTTAAAGTACTACCTTTTAACTACCAAATGTAATTAATTTCTAATGTTTATTTTAGTGTTGCGATTTGCAATTAAATTCAACTATCAATAACACTAAATACAAGTGTATAATAATTACGACTTAAGTGTTATTTATAATCTTTCTTTTCTCAATTTACTATTATTCTGTACTTTTCTATCTTTGATATTATTTTTGATTCTAATATACAAGAGTCAAGTAATCAAATTTTCATTTATTTATAAGTTATGAATGAAAAAAATAAAATGAGCACTCATTTTGTTGTTTTAGTTTGTATAATTTTCAATTAATAAAATGAAATTGCTAAACATTTTTTTTATTGTCTTTTTAATTAATTAGTGCGTTCTTAAAGAATATATTCTTAATTGAAATATAACATGTGAATTATAGTATATATTTTGAATAGTTCATTAAAATTTCAATTCAACATATTTATTTTAAATTTATTTAGGTATTTTTTTCATTCATAAATTTCTAATTTGTTTATTAGTTGTTATAAAATTTTGAAAAGTTACGGTATTTGTTTTGAAAAGACATTTCCGGCAATGGATTATAATTGAAAATTACAAATAAAGAGCCATTTAATAGCTAAGATGTAAAAGATTAAAATAATTAGAGTAAGTAAACCGACTAAAATTATAGCAAAGAAAGACATGACTCAAATAATGAGTATTATAGTACAATTTTGTAAACTTTATTATTTATTAATATGTATATTCCTATTTTAGAAATATAAATATAAAATTTTTACTTTACTTCAAACAAATTTAATATTCGAATTATATGACATTTGTCCAAATTAAAGAAGAATTTGACCATAGACAACTGTTATTCACAAATTATTTATCTGATTCGGATTCCGATTGTGTACAATTCCTTTTAATAATTCAACAATACTATTAATAATTCAACAATACTATTACCTATCGTGTCGTGTGGGAACAAAAATCTAACCTCAGCACGAATTTCTTTCTGCTAATTGAGCTATCATAATCATTTGTTAAGCAACAGCACGTACTAATGAAGGGAATTATTATTTAATTTTCTCATCAACTACGTACCAGACACAAATAATTTTTCTTTATCCTTGGCGGACTCAATTACGGATAACTTTTTCTCGAAAAAATAAAAAAGGACGGAAATTGGTTGATGACTTAGTGTTCATCCTATTAAATTGAAGACCAATTCTTCCGTACTGTTTTTGTCACAATCCTTGTAAGTCGCAAAAATGCAATAACAAAATGAAAATTTTTATTTTGATTAGGAATAATTATTAGGTATGTCCCACTATTTGAACTTGATGGCTCATATTTTTTAATAGGATGGACCCTATAGTAAAATTTTTAGAAATATGGGTCTTTCCCTTCAAATGGGGGTTCTCATTGGTTAAGGAATAATTATTGGGCATGCCCAGTAGTTATTCTTGACCAACATAAAATTTCTTGAACAAAATACTTACACAACTATACTGCAGCTAAATTGGTGTTGATTAGACATATAAATTCCACGGTATTAAGGGGTGTTAATGAATCCTGTCGTGTCAATATCGTATTCGTTTTGTGTTATATGGGTTCCGTTTCTTATAGTGTCGTGTTCGTATCTGACCCATTCATTTTCTGTCATGTTCTTGTGTCACTTGTTTATTTCTCCAAAGATATATTAGTCAATTTAGCAAATTAAATAATTTATGATCCAATTGAATTAAAATCTCAAATTTTAATTTTTTAATAATTTAAATAATTTTTAATACTAACCTTGTTTTTATATCAATTCAAAGAATATTTTTAAAAATTTTGAAATTTTTTAGATAGTATTTAAAATTATTATTATGTTTGATTTAAACTTACAGATATCAAAACTATTATTCATAATTTTAAAATGTGTAATATTAAATTATAATCGAGGTAATACTTTAACAAAATTTATTTATTCAACAATTTAACGAGATATCGTGTCAATTTAAAAGTTGACCCAACCCAACCCTTTTACTTTTGTGTTATAAATAGGTTAACCCATTAATGACTTATAAAATTTAAATTGTGTAATAAATTGTTAATTTCGTATCGTATTATCATGTTGAATCAGAAATTGCTAACCCATAAAAAAAGTTAAAATTACGAAGATACTTGCAAACAAACCCAGAAAATGATTTTCAAAAGATAAGAAAAATTGGAAAAAGTAAAATTTAAAAAACGGTATATTTTAGTTCATATAGCATAAATCTCATTATTATTTTTTCTGATCTAATTTGACAGGCTTCCTGGACTTCTTTTTTCATGGCTTTCTAGAATACTTAGTTATTTAGGAAAATATTAGCAGTTCCCTTTCACAATATTCATCATCATTTGAATAAACAACTATGATTACTTGATGGGATTTCAAAGATAAGTCTCTGATATACTAATAATCATGTTAGGCCACTACAACTTTTAGTGTGACAAAAATATTCAGGATATGGAAACAACTCTGTATTTTATGAGTAGAATCCCAACAGAAAATGAACGAAGTTCTAGAACAAGTCTAGTCAAGTTTTATTTTGAAATGGAGCTACTAAATTGTTGACTTTTTTACAAATTTATAACGTAAGATTATAATCAACTAAACTGGGGGCGAAGCCACATTCATTTGAGGGTAGGCAATTGGCCGCCCTCAACTTTGATAAATTGCAAAAAGGTAGGGAAAGATTTTCAAGATTTTTAGTTTTGTTCTATAATTGCACTTCCTAAAATTTATACAATTCAACTTTTTCTTTACATTGCCCCTTGAAAAGTTGAAATTAAATCATACAACTAAAACTATCACATTTTTAAAATAAGTATAAGCATCACTTAAAAGTATAAAAATTTCAAAGATTTTTAAAGTTGAATTAATGTATAAAATGAACATATAATTTTTACTATCACATTTTTAATACATTGTTGTATAAAAATTGAACATTGTATGGTATTCACAATTCTAAATTGTCTATTCTATTATAAATTTTTTGTTATGTAAAAAGTTAGGACAATCACCATCGTATTCTAACTTATAATTGTATGTAAAACTATTTATTTTATAAAAAGATAGTTTTTGCAAAAACGGATATTCAACGCCTATCAAAACGATTGTACCCCCTAACATCGGGTCCTGGCTTCGCACCTGATCTATACTATAATAAAAGAAGGAATTTGATTTAGTGATTTAGATTTTCTTTCTCAAATTACCCTCATCATAAAATTTAATGATTGTTATGTACACAAACTTGAATGCCTTTTTTATAATTATTTAGATTATTTATGTGAATACTCCTGAAAGAGTAAAAGAAGAAATAAAACTTACTTTTAAGTTTTCATATTAGGAAATAAATTTTATTGAAATAATTTTTCATACGTAATAGATGTATTATAAATGAATTTAGAAATTAAAGAAGAGTAGAATACAATTTTATTGGGATGAACTTTAGAAATCAACATTAATAAAGAAATAACGTTTACTTGAAAAATAAATTTACACATTTTACTTATTCTTTTGTAACCTTAGAGGAAAAACCTAAAAAGCTAAAAGAGGAATTAAAATTAACCTATGTGAGACTTAATTAAATAAAGTTATTAAAAAATATCTTAATTGAATAAAATTTGTTATTAAATGGAATTACACATATAACTATTATCAACATATATAAGTTATTGTTATATTAATTGACTAGACGATATTTATATGCAATTAAAGAATTAATAGTTTATTAACAAGTTTATTAAAAGAAAAAGAAAAAATTTATTTCAGAAAAGAAAAAGAAGGAAAACACTATTTTAAAGCGTTAAATACCATTTTTTGCCCTAAAACTAAGTTAAAGTCTCAATATGGCTTTTTAAATTGAAAAGTTCTTAATTTGACCCTTTAAATTGTTAAAAAAAAAAAAAAATTCTAATATAGTCCTCCATATTGAAAGAGCCTCATTTTGGTCCTCTAAACTAAAATAAATGTCCTAATGTGAGCTCCAAAACTAAAAGATTCTCAATTCAGTCAACCAAACTAAAAATCTATTCTGATTTGCCCTCTAAACAGAAAATGCATTATGATATGATAAAATATATTTAACCCTTGAAAAGAACAAAAGTTTAAAAATATACTTTCATTCTTAATAAATACTTTTAAGACTCTATGTTAGGAATAAATTTGATTGAAATAAATTTTCATATGTGATAGAAAATTACGAATGGATTCAGAAAATAAAGAAGAGTAAAAGATAATTTTATTGGGACGAAATTTAGAAATCAAGTAATAATAAAAATAAAATTTACTTGAAAAATAATTACATATTTTAGTTATACTTTTGGATCCTAAAAAGAGGAAAAAACCTAAAGCTAAAAGAGAAAATAAAACTAGCCTTTTTGAGATTTAATTAAATAGAGTTATGTAGAGTTAAAAAAGAACTTAATGGAATAAAATTTTTCACTAACTAGAATTATGTATATAACTATTATCAATATATATAAGTTGTCGATACATTAATAGACTAGACAACATTTATATGTAATTAATGAAATTAACAATTTATTAACAAGTCCATTAAAAGAAAAAGGAAAAATTCATTTGAGAAAAGTAAAGAAGAAAAATAGGGTAATTTTAAAGCGTTAAATGCCATTTTACCCCTAAAACTACGTAAAAATCTCAAAATGACATTTTAAATTGAAAAAAAATCTCAATTTGACCTCCAAATTGAAAAAATATTTCAATTTAGTCTTCCAAAGTGAAAGAATCTCATTTTGATCCTCTAAATTAAAACAAATGTCCCAATACGGTCTCCAAAACTAAAAGATTCTTAATTCAACCCTTTAAACTAAAAATCTTTTTTGATTTGCCCTCTAAACTGAAAATATATTCTGATACTATTAAATCTTTAAAAGCACACAAGTTTAATAATATGGTTTTAATCTTAATAATTACTTTATAGCTAGAAAAATATTATTTTGAAGTATATTTCTATGTGAAATAGAGAGTTCAATCTAGCATTATTCTTTTTTCAAGGATTAATTTTAGAAATGACACAAGTATGGAAACAAAATTTTTTAAGGATTAAATAATAAGAGGAATTATCCTAAAAAAAAAAATAGAAATTATCACATACAAGATCTTTTAGACTCTTCTAAGAGAATAATTATAATTTTTTTTTCTAATTTGGATACAAAAAGAAAAGGAAACAAAAGAATGAAGGAGACATAAAATTACTTAAAAAATCTCAAGTTCCTTTAAATTTGAATTAACAAAAACGTTATCCTTCCTAGATATTGACAATATCTTCACTTTCCTTCATCTAATGCTATTTATTTTGCCTCTATTGTTGTTGTCTAGATATTTTGTATTGATGAAAGAGATTTATTGTCCAAAATATGATAAATTTTTTTTGGCTTCTATGTGGTGTGCTAAAAACAAGGAGTGGTTGAAAAATGTGATCCACTTAATTTGCTTTTCTTAAAAGACCATACTCATTTAAATAAAATAAAAAAAATAAAAAATAAAAAATAAAAAATAAAAAACATCTCTCCCTATCCTTTAGTGACTCAAATCCATGACTAATAGCAATAAGTTACAGGGGAAGCGTCTTACTACTTAAACTGCACTTTGTTGTCAAAAAGACCATACTTCTTATTTTGCAATTCTTACTTTGCTTTTAGTTCCCTTTTAATGCATTGAATATTTAGAACCTATTTAATCCAAGTTACGTTTTGCCTATAGTCAAAAGTAGTTCCTAAATTACATTAGTTTATATTTTTTGATAGGTAATTATTATCTTCCTATAAATTTAAAATGTGCTTTATCTAATAAAACTTAAATATGGAATGTTTATTGTTACTTTTGAATTATTACTGTATAAGTTGATAGCTATTGCAGCTATATATGATTGATTTAATTCTATCAAATAGAATCTATAGTCTTGAACATCTAACTTTCAATTTACTACTATACAATGTATAGTTTTAACATAATATATCAATGAGTAAATTTTCTGCCATAACTTATACAATGGTAGAATTTTTTTTTTACTTTTTCTTATTTTCATGATATAATTTCAATAATTGTACAAACTATATACTTAAGAGAAATTTTTATTTCCTTATTTAGAAATTGCAATTTAGTATTTTCATACAAATGGTTCCTTCAAATTGGTTACCAAAGAGGTCTAGACATTTAAGAATAATTGAATACCTTAATGCTTGATAATTTCATAGTTTTAGGATAACATTTGAATGTTCAAAGAGAATAAAGAGTTCCACAAAGTTTAGAAATTGTCAACATTTTTTCAAGGCTAAATTCCCCTCTTTGAATACTAAACTTGCAGAATAGCCATAATAATAAAATCTAATACTTGCATTATGCTCCTATTTGATGATTCTTTAGATTTTTCCTATCTTCGAAGTTGTAGAGAATACCAAGGAGCTCATGGATGTATATACAATACTTAAATAATTCTCAACCGAGAAATGAAATTTTATTTTTAAATTTTCAAGGTAGATGTGTTATTCACAGGGCATTGTTATTTAAATTTCATGAAATTGTTTAAACTATTAAAGTAAACCGATCTCTTATTTTTTCAACAAAGTATATCTAAAGAAAATATATAAAAATTACCTATGAGCAAATATTTCTTTAAACTTATGCAAACTAAGTGTAAACTAGGCCTTTATTTGACAATTTTTTTTTTTAAACTTAGTTAAATATTAAGTAGAATTATATAAAAGGAAAATAACGTGAACTAAAAAAATCAAATAATTAGTATCTCAAACATACTTTATTATTTAATTCATAGCAATAAAAATCAAACAATTAATATTTTCAAATATACAAATACATACTCCTATACTAGTCTCCTTAAACATTAAACCCTCCCCTATTAGACTTGAACCAAAACATTTCATGAAAGCTGAAAACACACTGATTCTTCATCAGAAGAACGAAAGGGATGTATATTGTTCTTGTTGGTAAACAAGACTAGCTTTTCTTTAAGCTAAATATAATAACAAAACTTTCCCAGAACTCAGAAAACTAATTGAGCTCCTATAAAATCCATTAATTGTATAACCACCCTTGTAAGTATAATAAAGTGTAGGCCAATTAACTGAACGGGTCTAGACCAAAATCCAATCTATTCCAGATCTGTTATTTGGGTTTGGATTCATGTATAAATTCGATTACTCGAATTAAGTTATTCGAATCCGATTTAAATTCGTTTAACTACTATAATAAAGAGATCTCAGATATAGATATGACGTTGTGAGTTGATTAGGATCAGGATCTGATTAAAATATTTAATATATAATAAAATCATAGATATTAATTATTCTATATCCATACACATATATATATATTGTATAAATTATCCTTATTGTTTATACTCTAATATAAAATGTATGCATAAATATTAATAAAACTAAATCTTTTCTTACAATTAAAAAAAAAAAAAGAAATTTTTATAAAAATTTAAGTTCTTATATAAATTTTTGAACTTCTAAAATTCTATCATAGACTTGGATCTTATAGTTTAATACAATCCAACATATTTGTATACAAATTTTCTTTAACAGACCTGACATGTATCTGAATCTGTTAATTTAAACATGTTTGAGTTTAGATCTACAAAATCCGATCTAAATCTGACCCGTTTACATGCTTAATGAAGAGGGATGTTATTGCAATTAAGAAAAGTCAATTTTGTAAGTAACATATAACAAGATTCATATGAGATGAAACTGCAAAAATTGCAATTACGAAAAGGAATTTTATAATGAGTAATGAGTACTCATGAGGCTTTGCTAAAGCAAGAAAACCCAACCGAGTTATAAAAATACTTTCAGAACTAAGTTGTTTGGACAAATAAATTATTTATTATTTTTTGAATAATATTTTATCATAATTTTTAATATATTTGTTCATTAATTTTTATCTCACATACATCATATTCTAAATTTATAGTCTGTAATAATTATTCCAATTCTGAATTTAATAATATTTTAATTAATATTTATCCAAACAGAACTACCTACATATTTACTTAAAAAACTGCCCACTTATTCTTATCCCGAATGATAAATCGAATGATTTTAACTTTATTTGGACAGTCATTATTTAGAATATTATTTGAAATAAATACTATAATAATTTTTAGAATTTGATATATATGGTATTAATGATAATTAAAAAATATGTTTAAAAAATAATTGTAAAATATTATTTAAAAAATAACGAATAATATTTTTGGTCTAAGGTGATTAACAATTTGAAGTCGTATTTTATAAGGAAAGGTCTTGGGTAAATTACTAGAAATCTCTTGTGGATTGGGTAATGTATTGGCTATCCTCTATTTGATGGACAGTTAAAATTCTAACAGATTATGTAAAAAATCATAGTATCCCCGTCAAACCCCTCTTTTTGAAATAGAAGAGTTGTATTTTATATTAAAATATATAATTAGTTTTAATTCCAGAGGTTTTAAATGATTAAAAATAAATAATTTTTAACCTTCTAACGATCACTTAATTAAATATTTAACGATTTCACTTTAACCCAAATTACAATAGAACGAATTGTAAATTTCAAAGTTTAACGAACATTAAATAGCTTAGAGGGGTTTTCTACAATTTTTTTTTAAAAAAATCATTATCTTTAACTTTAAAAATTTATACAATATAAATATTTAAAATATATGATATTATACTGTATAAATAATTAATAAAAAAGTTAACTCTCTATAAAAAACTATAAACTTTTCTTTAGATAGTAATGGATGATTTTTTTCCACATGGTAGTCCAATATTATGGTATAACCAGTAAATTTTGATCCACTTGATTATTTGCATTGTAATTCACCAATTTCAAAATCAGACTTCAATGGGGTCCCTTTATCAGCTTAGTCCAATCCAGGAATTCAGTTATGGGAGCGGTCAAACCACATAAGATATCAAAGTACCTTCCATAATGCCGTAAGATTGTTTGTCGTCATTTGTGTGTTAAATTTGCACTTGCCAGTTGCCACTTTCCACTTGCGTGTTTTTTTTTCTCACACAAAATCTCTCTTTTCTTGTTTTTCGTCTGAATCTCAATATCAATAATTTCTCTGCCCTGGCTGTCCCCTTCACCTGCTGACGCGTCGCCCACTCGACCTCCCAATTTCATCTTCTCTTTCCCCTCCTCAAAATTACTCTCTTTTCCTCTTCCTATTCAAATTCTCTCTTTTTCTTTATAAATTTCTTGAATTTGCCCATAAATTCGATCTTCTGAAAAAAAAAATCCCATCAGTTTTTCCTCCTCCTGTGGGCTTGAAGATGTCGTAGATGAAAAAACACAGAAAAAAGAAAAAGAAAACTAAAGAGAAAGAAAACAAAAACCCAATTGAATTTTGGTGAATTGTTTTTTTTTGTTAATTACGTGAGTTGACTCGGTGACTCGGCCGAGTTGGCTCAGTGAAAGAGATGGAGATGGCGATGGCGATGAACCGGCATGTCTCAATGTAATTGAGTCTCCCCGGATGAACCGGAGGCAGCCGTTGTTATCTGGTGGAGCGGTGGCGACGACGAAAGACGAGAAGGACGGCAGGAATGGGAGAAGAATTGGCGAAGTTGCCGGTGGGACTACGGCGGAGTGCGCCGCCGTGTGCTGCTGCTGTCCATGCGCGATGATGCACCTTCTCATCTTAGCCGTTTATAAACTTCCCACTGTGCTTTGTAAAGAGGCCTTAAAGAAAAATAAAAGAAGAAGATTATTAAAGAGGAAGAAGAAGAATGTTTTGGAGGAAAATAAAAGTGGGCCCAGTGGGATTAATCATGAATCATCATCATCATCGTCATCATCCGACGATGATGAAGACCACGATCATAAGGGGGTCGATCTTGATTCGGAGATGTGGGACCGGTTTTATGGGGCTGGATTTTGGAGGAGTTATTCTCAAAGGGAAGATTGATTAATGTTTTCTTTTTCACAAAAAGAAAAAACGCTGGGGGATTTTTGGGATATTGACGTCGACTAACAGGGAAGTTTTTTTTTTTTTTTTGATCAAAGATGAATGATGGTTGACGGTTGTGATTTGGAATGGAGTTTTTGAATGATTGATCACTAATTTCTCAACGAGGTATGCAATTCGATGTGATGAGTAACAGGTCAAAAATCAAAATTTTGTGTACAGTACTGTCGTTGTATAGTCAAAAGGTCTCCAAAGGAATTTGATGTTTTGTTGTTTTTTGCAGTGGATGAAATGCTTCACCTTTTTTATTTTCTAAATTTTGCTACGACATTTTTCCTTTTTAACTTTTACGGCGTTTTGTGCTTTTTTGTTGGTATCATATTGTAAATATTCTACTTTGACTAGAAATCAATTTCACCAAGTTTGGTTCAGCTAACCAATCTGTTAGATCAGCCCGGTAAGCAGGTAAATTTGTAGAGTAAAGTTCTAGGTTCGTTTCTCGCTGCTATCAATGCCTTTTGGTAAGTGAGGTTATAAAGGTTTTAGGTTCAATTTCATCCCTGCCATCAATTCTTTTTTGACAAGTGATGGAAAAAAAAATGATACTTAGATTTATCGGCAATGATAATTGATTTTCAATTTGTACATCTGTAGTTTATGTATCTTCTTGATTTTCGTAGATTTTGTGTGTGCATAATGTTTTATAATTGCAAAATCATATAGGCAATTGTTGTTGAATTTGACTGTGATTTCGATTTTGATCGCTTCATAGTTTTTGCTTGCAATTTGTGAGTTAGTTTTAGTTTGAAGGTTTTCGAGGCATCTTATGAATGCTTGCAATTTGTGAGTTAGTTTTAGTTCGAAGGTTTTCGATGCATCTTATGTATTATCTTTGATTGACTTGATAATTACTACGACACATTCTTGTTGCTACTCTGCCTTGAGGCGATTTGAAAGTGAGAGGCGAAAACGAAGAATTGCGTATTTGTAGTAATTGAGTCCCTCAAGTGACGGTTATGGATTGGAATCACTGAGGACTGGACAAGGGGAGGAGGTAAACTGTATAAGAAGCAGCCCTATTTTTGTTAAAATAAATAAATAAATATATATATATATTGCAGGCGACAGAAAGCAAGACGGGAAAAAACAACGAAAGAGAAAATGGGGTGCAAAAATCTTCATATAGGGGGAAGTGGGCGGTGAACCGGTGGTTGTGAAGTTCTGCCTGCTCCGGATATGGGTGTGGGGTTGGTACTTGTCAGGGGGAGAAAACGAGGTTGGAAAAGCTGGGTGTTTCTAGGGCATGGGTGGCAGGAGAAAAATAAAGAAAAATATAAACTATGAAAAGTCATGGAATAATGGAAGGACAATTTAGTGCAAAACGAGGGTGGAGTGCAAGCAAAAAAATGGACTGCTGAAGGCTAAAGCCATCAGAGTATTGAAGCTGAAATTTACTTCTTCGTTCTGTCCTCTCGACTTTTTAAAACATGAGCAATCCATTAATCAATTTGTCATCTACTTTTGAGAATCAAGGTCCTCCATTTGATTTAACTGTAACAGGACGACAATCTCACTTTCGAATGCAGTTGACCTCCTGATGATTAAAAGTCTTTGCATCTTAAAGCCTAATTAAAAACAAGATCTGAATTAGTTGAAATATTAAGCGATCCTCTAATTCTTGACATGTAGCACAGTTTTCTTCTTTCTCATCCACATTGCATGGACTAGAAAAGCAACACATACATAACATAGTAAGCAGTGAATTTTTACATGCTATACAAGCATGTTCTCTAAAATTAGGATTAGGAACAAAACAGAAGAGACAGGATATTGAGAGGAACATCTTCTCAAAACAAGTTGATGCATTCCCTACTTGAAATTGCAAGACTACTTTGATAAAAGAAACGTAAGTTTAAATTATTGCTGTTGAATCGAGAATTAGGCACAGATTTCAGGTACAATCATCTAGCTCCAAGAATAAACGTGATCTTCGTTTTCCCTATCCATTCATTAAATAGGTACTCCCATTAGTAATTTTCAAGCTCCAGCATATCATGCATTGATACCAAGCATAATGAAATTCATCATTCAACAAATAAGAACTAGAAAAAAAATAATGCAATAGTACTATAATAATTAGGTTCTGAGCAGACAAAAAAATAATAATAATAATTTACCAAGCATTAATTATTGTTTATATGTAAATTATATCTTAATATGTAAACTATACATATTTAGGTTAGCTGTATATATCACTCTCTGGATTCTCTCCCTTGATTATTGTTATTGATTAGATTATTGATTAGTTTCCTTAGATAATTTGTATTCATGCCAACATAAAGGCAAGACTTGTAAGTATTGTATGTATGGTGATGAATATAACCTTTATTCACATATCTTATCCTGGTATCAGAGCCAACCTAATTTTCTAACTCCCGATAGTTTAATTAGCAAGATCCAATCCATTATTCTCACTATTGTTCTTTGGGGTGTCTCATTTTTCTTTTTGAATTTCAGTCACTACCAACGTCTATGATCACCACAAACTTGTTTCCAAGATTACAAGTTCCAATATGGTTGTTTTCCCTTCACAGAGCCGAAGCCCGCACGAGCCTGTGGCCCGCCTGCAACCCGTTTGAAAAACTGGGTTTGTCTTTTCAACAAAGAAGACGACTAAAAGTGTGATTAGAAATCACATTTTTAGTTATTTTGTAGAAAGCGCGTTGATCACGCTTTTAGTTATTTTGTAGAAAGCGTGATTACAAAACATGCTTCTCCCAGCTTTGAGCCACATCATCAACCACTCACTGCCATGTCAACTGCCATTGACACGTCAGGGAGATCTGTCACATATCGAGCCACGTCATCAGCCACGTCACCTAATACGTGTTGCCACGTTATCAAAAAGGTTCTCTACGTGCCACGACATCATCCACATCGGCATCTTGCCATGTCATCAGCCTTGTCATATTTAGAGTTTTCTTATTGGTTCAATCTTGATCTAGTTCGGTTCAGTTCAACTAGTTAGACATTTATTTCATCTGGTTCAACCATATTCTATCTGGTTCGACCCAGTTCCTCACTATTTTCGGCGTTCTGAATCCATCGTGACCTTGATTATCCTAAACTCAACCTCTAAGGTTTTGTTTCTATATATTCCTTGACTTGGTTATCTAGTTTCATTTTTTACTCTTGGTTTAATGACTTCATATAGTTCAATATCAGCTCATAGTTCTTCCCAAACACTTGTAATATTGGAGAATCTTGAAATGATCATCAAGCAGGTACTCTTTAAACTTCTCCCTTCGTATAATGCACACTCTGTCATCTCTAATTCTGGATGGTATCTAGATTCTGCTTGTTCTAATCACATGACTTCTGAATCTACTATTTCTTCTTCCAAACAACACTCACATATACCATCTATTTAAACTGCTGATGGATCTATCATGCCTATAAGTCATATGCACACTATATCCACACATTCTTTTTCCTTGTATGAAACCCTTCATGTTCCTAAATTGACTTTAAATCTTGTTTCTATTGGTCAACTAGTTGAACTTGGTATTGATGTTATTTTCTCTATCACTGGTTGTCGTTTATAGGACCGTCAGACTAGACAACTCCTCAGAACTAGTCGTAAAGTCGAGCGTCTGTTTGAGTTAGACAACCTCAAACTTCCTTCATCTGTCCAAGTGCAATCTGCAGTGTTTTCGTCTTATATTCCTTTATTAAGTCTGTGGCATTCTCCTCTAGGACATGTTTCTTTGAGTCGATTTAAAATGTTAACTTCTAGTGATAAATTAGGATCAGTGTAAAATGATTCTATTGATTGTATTTCTTGCCAACTCGCCAAAACTCATGCATTGCCATTTCTGACTAGTGACTCCATTTCAACTGCACCATTTGATTTAATCCATTCAGACATTGGGGGTCCTACTCCAACACCTTCTATGGGAGATTCTAGGTATTATGTTATTTTTGTCGATAATTTTACCAGGTACACATGGTTTTATCTTATAAAAAATAAGTCTGAATTATAACAAATCTATCGTGATTTGGCTCTTATGGTCAAAACTCAATTTTCTCGATCCATTAAAATTTTTTGTACTGATAAAGCCATCATAAAATACAAAGAAACTTCCCTTCTTAACTTTATTCGTCAACAGGGTACCATTTTCCATTGTTCTTGTTTAGATACTTCCTAACAAGACGGTCATGCTGAGCATAAACACCGACATATTCTTAACACCACTCGCTCTTTATTACTTGCTTCTTCTTGTCCAGAGCGGTTCTAGGGTGAAGCAGCTCTTATTATTGTCTACACTATTAATCGGGTTCCTTCTTCTGTTACTGATAATCAGTCTCCTTATGAGCGTCCATATGATTCTCCTCCAAACTATAAGAACCCTAAAGCCTAAACCCTAAAACCCCATGAATACACTAAATTAGAAGCACGTGCTAGGTTGTATTGTTTTATAGTATATGGTATTGAACACAAGGGTTATCGTTGTTGGGATCCTCAATCTCAACGGTTACGCATATCTCATCATGTTGTTTTTTGGAAATATAAGATATTTTCCTCAATGTCCAAGTTTAATCTATCTCCTTCTTCTTCACCACCTCTCGTTCACTCATCCCACAGCAGATGTTTTTCCAGATAGTATTCCTTCAACAGGGTTTGTTCCTGAGGTAACTAACTTTGATAGCCACAATGTCAATTCATCTGAGGATCCTGGTCTAGCTGACGGTCCAAGTATTTCTACCCCTATTGAGTCTCCTATTGCATCATCACCTCTAACTCCTCGGCGATCTACTTGGTAAGAATACATTCCACTCGTCTTCGTGATTTTCATTGCTTCTCTACTATTCTCTCTTTACATGAACCCATATCCTATAGATAAGGTGTTCTAATCCTGTTTGGTAACAAGTTATATTTGATGAGTTGCAAGCTCTTGAGAAAACTCACACGTGAGATTTGCTTGATATTCCTCCAAATAAATCTCTTATCAGGTATAAGTGGGTTTACAAAATTAAAACTCACTCAGATGGTAGTGTGAATCGTTATAAAGCTCGTCTTATTGCCAAGGGCATTACATAGGATTATGGCATTGATTATGAAGAAACTTTTGCACTTCAGTCGTTTGCCTTACTTCCGTTAAAAGCTTACTTGTTGTTGCCGCTGTGCAACATTGGGAGCTATTCTAAATAGATGTGAAGAACGCTTTTCTTAATGGGGATCTGTCTGAAGAAGTTCATATGCAACCACCACTAAGATATTTTGTAGATCCCAGTAAGGTTTGTAAGCTTCGTAAGGCTATTTATGGTCTCAAACAAGCTTCTCGATCATGGTTTTCTAAATTCAGTCACACAGTTGAACAATTCGGATTCAAATCTAGTCCTTATGATTCTGCTCTCTTTGTTCGTCGATCTGCTCATGGGATCATTCTTCTGATCTCTATGTTGATGATATGATCATCACTAGAAATGATTTCACTGGCATTACTGAACTCAAGAAGCATTTGAACCATTATTTCGAGATGAAAGATCTTGATTTTCTTAATTACTTTCTTGGTCTTGAGGTATCTTCAGCATCTGATAGCTACTATCTTACATAGGCTAAGTATGCATCAAATCTTCTTGCTCGTGCTAGGTTGACTGACAACAAGACGTTCTCTACTCCTATAGAGACCAACGCTCATCTTACTTTTGATGATAGTTCCACTTTCCATGATCCAACCCTTTGTCGACAGCTAGTTGATAGTTTGGTATATCTTACTATTACTCTTCCAGACATTGCCTATGTTGTCCATATAATTAGTTAGTTTATGACTAGTCCCAGAAGTTCTCATTTTGCAACTGTTGTTCATATTTTTTGATACATCAGTGGCACCCTGTATCATGGTTTTTTATTCTCTTCTCAATCCTTTCTTGTCTTGCATGCTTATTCTGATGCTAATTGGGCTGGAGATCCTATTGATAGACGCTTCACTACTGGATTCTGTTTCTTTTTAGGTGATTCTCTTATATCTCGGCGCAGTAAGAAACAGACTATTGTTTCACGATCTAGTACCGAAATCGAGTATCGGGCTATTGCTGATGCCACTCAAAACGTTATTTGGCTTTGTTGGTTCCTATCTGGTATGGGTATTGATATCATGAGTCTCCCACTATGCTTCGTGTTAATAATAGAAGTGCCATACAGATTTCCCATAATAATGTTTTTCATGAACGTAAGCACATTGAAACAAATTGTCATTTTTTTCACCACCACATTATGCAAAGAGCAGTGAATCTTCTTTCTACTTTCTCTTTTGACCAGACTGTTGACATTTTTACAAAGGCTCATCCTCCTAGACGTTTTCATGCTTTAGTTTCCAAATTCAAGTTGGTTAATGCTCAACCACCTTGAGTTTAAGAGGGGATGTTAATATGTAAACTATATCTGAATATGTAAACTATACATATTTAGATTAGCTATATATATCACTCCCTTGATTCTCTCCCTTGATTATTGCTATTGATTAGATTATTGATTAGTTTCCTTGGATAATTTCTATTCATGCCTATATAAAGTCAAGATTTGTAACTATTGTATGTGTGGTGATGAATATAACCTTTATTCACATATCTTATCAATTATCACTTTGTTTATGACTAGGGATTGATTCCCCTCCAAATCCCTCGAGGATTGACAGATTAGAATGATTTGAACAATTACAGTTGATGCAAGTACATGTTGGTTGTCCAGGAATGTGAACCAATGTAGACATGTTGGACAAATATGGATCAAGGGATGCATGACACCTATTATAAATTCGATCCACCTAAGAACTTTCTTTCCTTCCTAATCCATCCTTATAAAAAGCTTAAGCTCTTTACTCTGAAATGATGTGAACCTTAAGAACTTCATTTTCCATGATCTGTTCTTCCTCAATCTCCCGTACTAATCTTTAAGATTGTCTTAACACCAGCTCACCTTAATAGTCTCAAGAGTTGAAATATACCGTAAGAAACAAGGTACCTCTCTCATTTCCACACAATTCTCCAGCAGTAGCTTTTCAAGACAAGGAAAAGTATCATCCGAAGTACTTATCCACCCGACAAGGTCCAAACACTCCATTTTCAAAGTTCTAAGTTTAGAGAATTCCCCTTCTTTCACTTCCCTATATTTCCCACTCTTCAAGTCCAAAAGATAAACTGAGGGCCTCAAGATTGGGTAGTTCTCCAACTATAGACATTAAACCACAGGGGAAGTGTGACAAAGACAACTTTTTTAGATTGAAAGGGAAATGATACTCAATCTCAAGATGTATGGAATTATGATCATCATGAATAAGCTTTAGCGACTCTAGTCTACTTAGAGAGTTCAATGCCACAATCCTGTCAATGTCTGCAGTAGATTTTGCTAAGTCCTAAAGATCGAGAATACATTTTAGTTCACGGATATTTGGAAACTTTCTTATTATCCTTTTTGTTGTATATAGACGTCCACATACCATATAACGTGAATAATTAATTAATTTAATTAATTTGTTAGACAATGACTCTATTTCGGCAATCAAGTAATTGTGTGTGAGACAATTACCTAAGTGATAATTATTTAGTCAAAATAATTTTCTAAGTGATAATTATAATTGACCAAATCATATTATTATTAGAACTCACCAAAGAGACAGAGATTTAATTTGGAGAAGATTTTCTCAACTGTACGTAGTTGGGAGTCTGTCAAATAGAGTAGTATAAATAGATGGTCAGAAAAAATTATTACGTTTAATTTTTCTCTCTCCCCAACTACTTCACAAAATTCTTTAGGTTTATTTCTCTTAGAGAAACCATCAGTCTCAAAGGTTTTAAAACGTGAAAATTATGGATGACTCTAGTAACCACTCTATCTAACTGAGAAAGGTGGTTGTTGCTATCAGAAATTGGATTCGTAAAGGTAGCCAATCTTGTAAAAGTTGCGAATTTTTTTTGAGGTATAATTTCTTGACCAAATTAAATTATACTAAGATTTTCAATGCCTTGTCCATAAGAAATTCTTGCAGTGCTCAAGGTATTTAAGTTATGAAGAATGGAGGAGCATACAGGATTGACTTTCCAGAGAGAAAATGAATTAACTTTACCAATTATATGAAGATGCCTCAATTTCCTCAAATTCAAGATTGTATCTGGCAACTAAGCAATGTTTTCCAAACACACATCTGTAGACACCTATTTTTGTCCCTTAAGTTGTCCCCTATTTTCTTTTTAATTTATCTCTCAATTTTCTTTTAATTTTCTTTTAATGTCTTTTTAACCTGCTCTTTGATTTTCTTTTAATTTACCCTTTAATTCCTTCTTAATTTATGTTATGATGTTTAATTATTCTTATGCGTTTTATGCTTTTGAAATATTAAGAATGAGTTATAATATTATTGAATTTTTAGATTAAATTTTTTTTTTAATTAAATTATTATTAATTAAATTAGAAATTAAATTAATTAATTGGTTTAAATTTTTTTTTTAAAAAAAAAAAAAGTTGAGCGCGTGAACAGTACCTCGCGTCGTGAAACTCGCTAATGTTTCTTACTGGACAAGATGTTTTGGCCACGTTTTCTCTGCTTTTTTCACCCATTTTTGACTAAAAATTTCAGATGCCCATACTCCCCACATGACAAGGAATGGTCTTTGACCATTTTTACACTCAATCCAATTCATTAAAAGCACAAAAAATCAGTCTAAAGGGGAGGAAAAATTTTTCTGCAGAGAAAAAATTTCTTAAGCCTAAAAAATCTGCCAAACAGCCAACTTTGAGCCAAAATTTCATACGATCAGACAGGAATTAGACTAAACTCAAAGAAAAAAAATTGTAGAGGGTTCCTGGAGCTACAACTTCTCTTTTCAAACCCAAAGCAAAATCGTCCATTTGGAGGGCCAAAAACGTGGTAGAAAAAGGCTGTTAGTCCAGAGGATCTGCAGAAAAATTTCTAAGTCCGGAAAATTTTCCAGACAACCAATTTTGAGCCAAGATTTCAAGCGATGCAAGAGGAACTGGATTAAACTCAAAGAATAAAAGTTGTAGAACGTTCCTGAACCTACAACTTCCCTTTTCAAACCCGAAGTAAAATCGTTCATCTGGTGGGTCAAAAGCATGGTGGAAGAAGGCTGGTAGCCCACAAAAATCTGCACAAAAAAAAAGAAAGGTTAGAAAAATTTTATTTCCATTTATAAGAGACATTTACTCCTCCAGATTTAGTTTTTTTCATTTTAGCCCGACAATATTTTCTTAAATTACATTTAGGCCCTTTTGATAGGGCCCACTTGGTGCCACGTCCTCGATGACGTGGCACCGCCAGATTAAGCCATGTCAGCGATGACGTGGCATTTCAAAAAAAAAAATTCCAAAATTTCAGAAAAAATTTTATTTGCATTTTGGCCCTCCAGATTTTGGACTTTTGCATTTTGAAATGCCCTCATCGCTGAATGGTTTTAATATTACATTTAGGCCATTAAGGAATTTTCACATCTAATATTCCAGAGTCTCTTATAGCCCAATTTCCAAATTACATGTTTTATGTCAATAACCACCAATTTTTATTTTGATTTCTGTTTTGGCATTTTAATACGTTTTAATTACCCTTTGATTTTGAAATTACTGTTTTGCCCTTATGAGTATTAAATTGTAAATAGACTTTGATCTGTGCACATATTTTTTTGATTAATTGATTTTGTGATGATTGGTGCTTTATTTTAATGTTTATATGTGGTCTCAATATAATATTTATGCCTTATCTTACTTGTTAAATTATGTGAATTTACTCTTTTGCCCTCAAATTTTGGATTAGTTGCATAACTAGACGTTAAATATTTGAATCAAATTCAATTTAGCCCAAGACTTAATAATTGTATCAATAATATAAAATTGGGCTAGAAATAAACTCTGGCGTGCATGATAAATGACTATTTTGCCCCTTGGGAGTTGAAGGTCACTACAAGCTCAATGTGTGCGACTTTTAATTGGACCCGGGCTAAATCTACCTGTCAATGTTAATATTTACCATTTATTTTCGTTTCCTCATTAACATGTACATATTTTACTACTTTTAAACTATCTCAAAGCACACGTATGCTACAAAGCCGGCAATAATGAATACTAAAATTGAAAAGGGAAACGCGATAAAATCATGCAACCGGTCCAACGCCGGGTAAAGTGGGTGCCGAGGGAAATTCAAATCCATCCCAAACCTTCCCATTTTACAACAGGATTCAGATTGTTTTCCGAACTCATTTTCTTGAGTTACGTGGACCAGGAGTCAATCTAAACTAGGGTTTATTTTCTTTTTAAATTTTGATGTATTTTTTGTGTCCCGGCGCACCAACACACCGGGTGGCGACTCCAGTCTTGTTTTCCCTAGTTTAGATTATTTTTATACAATTCATAGTCGCATTAAAGGCCCCGTTATGTAATAGTAAATAGTATAAGTCTATACACATCAAGAGAATGTATAAATAACAGATGTAACTTAGAATAAGCTCATTTTGCATGCCATATGCTATATGTTACCATTTTTGCTGTCTTGTGTGCCGATTTACGGATTTTAGGTCTCGCTTTATGTGCCACATGCTATCTGTTACTTTCTTTGTTCTTTTCAAATTATTTTACACTTGTTTTACTGTATTTCACTATGTTTGCCGTCTTGAGTGCCAATTTGCTCGATTTAGGTCTCGTTTTACGTGCCATATCCTGTCTACTTATGGTGTGATTTGTTCTTGCTTTGTTGTACATGTTTTAATATATCTTGCTATGATACCTATTTGTGGTTAACATGGGGGAAATTTTTGGGGTGTGGGGTGCATCAAACCTTTAGAGCCAAACGCGCTAGAATGTGTGAAAGAGACAGCCTTATTAGTGAACACAAGCATAACACATGTCTCATTTATTGCATGTCCTATTTTTGTGGGTGTCGTTCCCACATTCCCTGTAGGAATTAAGATGATCTACCCAGATATGCAGAATGACACAATGTGCACGTAAGACTCCTCGTATCTGTGGCGTTCACCCAACCACCGACGATAAGGCCCATTGGAATTGACGGATTTTATTTTTGGGGCCAAAGTCTGAAGGTTCGGGAACCAAGCCTATCTAGATTGCATTAGTAAGCCTAGCCTCATGGTCATATAGCTTAAACCATAGGGCAGAACCATGTGGACCTTGTTTAGGACACTAGACACGAGGCGGTAAGACCCACCCATTTATTTGGTAATAGTAAATAGCCTTACAATTTTTGCTATGTAATAGTAATTAGTTTTTCTGATTCCTATGATTTATATTGGCCCTGTAGTTTGTATCTACTTCCTGCAAGAAAGAGTAAATTTCAATTTTTGCATTGCATAAGCCTTAGTAGGGTCAAAGGCATATGGTTGTCAAACCCTAATAGGAGACCCACCCCCGCGACATGTTTCTAAAGTTTTATTATCCCTTGTGTGGATTTAGGCTAACCCCAGCGTTGTAGGGCCACCGTAGGCTACTTATTCCATATCATTTAGCCGTAGAAGGGATACCCTGTGTATAGAATTGCATACCTATCCCTAGGTACATAACCTACAATGGGATTTGCAAGCTTGTGTGTTCATTTTATAAAGGCTCTGAAGGGTACAAGCCTCAGTTAAGGCTAACATGTATTTCATGCAGATGAGTTCCGCTCGAGTAATTGGAAAGGCGACCAAAGTGCCCTATTTGCTACAGGAGTGGGAATGAAGATAGTTCTAGATAAGCACAGGCAAGCTTACAAAAGACTTCAAGAACAGCAATCCTGTATTCGAGAGCAGGAATACAACCGAAAGAGGGCATGCACCGAGATGGCCGATGATCTGGGTCACCTAATGCACAATGGGGTGCTGATTCAATGTCCCCAAAGGACATCTGTAAACTTATGATTATATTTGTTTATATATATCTGAATTTTCTTTTTCTCTTTTTTTATTATGTTTTAATATGAAGGTACTAAGTGTCAAAATAGCTGCCCAACGCAGTCCTATTTATACCCGCTCGCGTGCACGTAAACTCCAATTTAAAGACAGTATGAGCACCGTACCAGCAAAAGATGTGGAAGGGACGAGTGGGGATCAAAACCCGAGATGGTAGAGTTGCGCAAACAGATGGAATCTATGATGGCTGCTATGGCCAGTATGAACCAAGAAATGTAATGGTATAGGCAAACTTATGGGTCTCACCCCGCCAATCAGGAGATGCTGCCTTCTTATATGCCTAATCCAGGCATGGGGATGCCGCTAACCCCACCACCACAAAATCAACCTCCTCCAACTTCAGTGCCACCACTGACAGGTCCAACTCCACCACCACCACCTCCTCTTGAGTTGGAGTATACCCGATGAGAGGAAGCTGAATTAACGCCACCACCATCTCCTGCTACCGACTGTCAATGATGCCCTATTGAAAAAGATGGAGCGGTTCGACAGTTTCATGAAGCAGCAACAGGGGACAGATAAATTTGGAGCTATCAACTACCAAGATCTATGTCTATTCCCCGAGATGCAATTGCCGCCAAAATTTAAAATTCCAGAATTTCCAAAGTACAATGGCACTGGGGATTCGGTAGCTTACCTTAAAATGTTCTGCAACTTGTTGGGAAATTCGACGAGCGACCCTCGGATAGCAATGAGAGTATTTGCCAGAAACCTGGAGGGAGATGCGTTATCATGGTATTTAATGCTTGATCCCAAAAAACTGCAGGATTGGACGGATTTGGCAAATGCTTTTGTGAAACAGCACGAGTTTAACCGCGACATAGAGCCAGACCGTTTTGCACTGATGAACTTAAAGAAGAAGCCCTCAGAGGAGTATTGTGAGTATGTGAAAAGATGGAGGGCGTTAGCTGCCAGAGTGAGCCCACCTATGACTGAGACTGAGATGGTCAAACTTTTTATTGATGCACAAGAACCTCCTTATTATGAAAAGTTGACCGGGTCTATTGGCAAATTCTTTTCAGAAATCGTCCAGCAAGCAGAGGCTGTTGAAAGGGGCTTGAAAAGTGGGAAAATTATTGACATGACGGCCTTCGAACTTCAGATGGAATCCATACAGGGGAGCACATCTGTGGCTAAGAAACCCCTGAGCAAGAAGGCTGACAAGAAGGAAGAGGAAGTGACTTTTATTTTCAGCCAACCCAACCGCCAACCACCACGCAATTTCCATCCATACCAAAGACCTAACCCACAATCCTTTTATGCACCACCGCCACTACCACCTCAATACTATCCAGGACCCGTATGATAAACACAAGTACAAGTGCCCGTGCCTAATCCACAGCTCCCATATTATAATCCAAGACCACAACCCCCAAACAGTCAAAGACCCAACCAGCCAAATAACTTCCCTCCACCAAACCCCAACCAAGCCAGACCACATGGCAGACCATCCCGCAATTTCACCATAAAACTTGGGACGGCCCATCGAGCAACTATATGAGCAGTTGAGATCAGTGGGAGATTGAATCCTATAGCTCCTCAGTATCCGAGAGGAGTTCCGGATAGGTTTGACGCCAATGCCCGCTGTGCCTATCATTCTGGAGCCCCAAGGCATTCCACGGCTAATTGTTGGACGTTGAAGAACAAGGTGCAAGACATGATCGATGCACGAGAGATTGTCATTAGGAGGCTGGAACAAAGGGCTCCTGAAATAAACACTAATCTGCTGCCACGGCATGAGCCGAATGTTGGGATGGTTTGTATAGAAGTGGAGATCGAAGAGGAAGAAGGAGCAATCAAAGAAGTGACAATGACTCAGATCAAACCGTTTTATTTGGATTCGGAGCCATCTGAGCCTTTTATCATAGACGTGGATCGGTTTGAGGTAGAACCCCAGGATCCCGTTGTGATTGAACTACCAACAAAATTGCCAATTGAGAGCACACATGCAGTGCCGTAAAATTACCAACCCTCAGCTGTGATAGTCGATGGAAAGCCAGTTTCTGAGGATGAAGTGTCCGCTGTGAATGAGGTCAGGCAAAATCACAATACTGCCTCCCTGTGTAGCTCGGATGTTAACAGAAAGGTAAAGAGCCCATGCAGCCCCTAAGGTCATGAGACAAAGATGTGTCTTTCTATATTGATCAGAAAAAGTAAATATTCAGTAGTGGAGCAGCTGAATAAGATGCCCTCACAAATTTCTATGTTCAACTTATTGTTAACATCCGAGCTACACAAGGAGGCAGTATTGAAGATTTTGAGTGAGGCCCATGTGTCTCGTGACATTCCCACTGACAAACTTGCTGGGTTAGTGGGTAGTGTGCTAGCATCAAACCAAATTTGTTTTTCTGATGATGACTTAACTTCTGAAGGGAGCGACCACAACAAGGCTCTATTCACCTCGGTTAGATGTGAGGGGCGGTATTTGCCTAGGGTCATGGTTGATAATGGGTCTGCTTTAAATATTTATCCTTTGAAGAAGAGACAAAGATTCCCTTTGGATAAGCTAGGAATCTCTCATGACCTGGTCAAGAATTCATCCATGGTGATCTGAGGTTTTGACGGGGCTCGAAGACAAGCCATCGGAGAGATAAACCTTGTTTTGGAAGTCGGTCCATCTGTTCATCAGGTCACTTGCCAGGTTCTTCCAATTGTTGGGGTATATAATTTGCTGCTGGGACGTCCCTAGATCCATTCTGCTGGGGCTATTCCGTCATCTTTGCATCAAAGGGTTAAATTCATTTACGAGCTTAAGCTAATTACTGTATTTGCCGAAGATGACCACGCCATGATGGTCAAGGAGGAAGTTGGAGAAAGTAGTGACACTCTGGTGCCTTTCCTAGCTTATGATGTGGTCTCTGTCAGCCGAGGGCCTGGAGAGCAGTCATCAATGAAAGTTGTCTGGGATTAGGCCAGTGTAATGATTCCAAAGGAAATGCTGCGTGGAGGATATCGCATCGGCCAAGGTTTGGAGATGAATTTGCAAGACATAACACACCCATATTGATCTACCAACGCAGATGAATACATTTGGGCTCGGTTTTCGCCCGAATGCCAGGCAGTTGAGGGAGATTAAGGAGCTGAAGAGAGCTGAACAGGAAGGTCGAGCATTGCCTATTGTCATTCCACCTCTTAAGATTACTTTCCCACGTTCTGCCGCCATTATTGCTCCTGATGCAGATGAGGCTGAAAAGGAGGACCTTATCCAAGGGATAGCCGAATTATTTGCGGGGGTAATTATTCAAGAGCAGGCGGAGGAGGATGACACTGAGCTGCAATTTGCTGAGATTGACCAACTGCACAATTGGACATCTGATGATCTCCCTAGTCACAGGGAGTTTTGATAAATTTGAAAGGATATTATTTTTAGTTTTATTCCTTTTAATTTCATCTTTGTATGTATGTTTCGTATTTTTTAAGCTGTTTTGTTTATGCCATCTAGTCAAGAAATAGGTGCATGCACAGCATTGTATTCATGATTCATCTCGTTCCTTTGTTTTGGAGATGAATCTTTGATCCTGAAAACAATTCAATTAGCAAGGCAAGTACAATCATGATATTGCCTTCATGATTCATCTTATTCATCTTTTTTGGAGATGAATTCTGAAGACAATTGATTTTTTATAGGATGGCCAATGAATGTTAAGTTTATGTTCTCTAGGATCACTTGTACAAATCTTTGATTAATGAGAACTTTTTCTTCAAGATGTTTTAGCTCATTTTATTTTCTTTCATGTCATACTTTATTTTCTCCCAGATGGCCCAAAATCAATACTTTTGATCCTTTAGATACTACCATTTATGAGGTCGATGAGTGTAATTTCGATATCACACCTGACCCTATTTCTACACAATCTGAGAGTGATGAGGACGAGTGTGATATTAAAAATGAATTCGGGCGACAAGAGGAAAAACCAAAGCCTAACTTGGAAGAAACAGAAACGGTAAATATTGGGACAGACACAGACGTAAGAGAGGTTAAAATCGGTATACACTTGACTAGAGGGCAGAAGAAAGAGATGATAGAATTACATTGATTTTGTTCCAAGACGTCTTGCCTGGTCTTATGACGATATGCCCGGCATTTCAACAGATGTCGTGGTTCACAAACTCTCCACCGATCCTAAATACCCGCCTGTAAAGCAAAAGCCAAGGAAGTTTAAGCCGAAAATGAGCTTAAAGATCAAATAACATCATTTGCCGCTTTGGGATCCCAGATGCATTGGTTACCGACAATGCCAAGAACCTGAACAATGACATGGTGATGGTCTTTGTGCCCAATTCAAGATTAAGTATCGGAATTCCACCATCTACAGGCCAAAAATAAATGGGGCAGTCGAAGCAGCCAACAAGAATCTTAAGAGGATTATTCGAAAGATGGTTGACAGTCAGCGTGATTGGCATGGAAAGCTGCCATATGCACTACTGGGTTATCGGACTTCTATTAGGACATCTACTGGGGCAACGCCTTACTCCCTCATGTACGGAATGGAAGCTGTTTTGCCAGCGGAAGTAGAGATCCCTTCTCTACGCATTCTTACATGTGGAAGCTGAGTTAGAAGATGCAGAATGGGTAAGGCTCAGACATGAACAGCTTGCACTCATTGATGAAAGACGGCTAACAGCTGTGTGTCATGGCCAATGTTATCAACGGAGGATGGCCCGAGCTTACAACAGGAAAGTCAAGCTCAGACATTTTCAAGCTGGCGATCTAGTCTTGAAACGCATATTGCCAATATAGGACGAAGCGAAGGGCAAGTTTGCTCCTAACTGGCAGGGTCCATTCATTGTACACAAAGTATTATCAGGAGGAGCTCTTATCCTTACGGAGATGGATGGACAGGTTTTCCCTCAACTGATAAATGTGGACATGGTCAAAAAGTTTTCATCTGATTTGACAGACTGTAAACCTTTAAGTCATTGCAGAACGTCGGATAGAATTCCACCTGTTAATTTTCTTTCCATTTTCACCCACATCCGGACTAAATCCTTTTATATCTCTTCTCTTTATTTGCCTATTTTTCATTTCAATTGTGCTTTGTCCCTATCCTTTGCTTTGTAAAAATAAATTGGAACTGAGCTCATTTGCAATGTTGGGGCAAATTGTTGTTTTGGGTGGCAAAAAAAAAAAAAAAAAAAAAAAAAAAAACAAAAACAAAAAACAAAAAAAAAACAAAAAAACAAAAAAAACAAAAAAAAAAAAACAAAAAAAAAAAGAAAGTTCGAGAGGCTGACCAAAACTAATGCCCAACAAAACTCAGTTTGTTACAATAAAATTGGGGCAATTTTTTTCAAATTGGGATTTTCCCCCAGTTTCAAAAACTGCCTTCAAGTAAGACTCTCAGCCCAAAACTGGGGCAATTCTTTTAGATAAGGGACATAACCAGTTTTCCTCAAATCACAAACCCGCTCTTCCATCCCTTGTAGCTATTTCTTTCCAACCAAAGCGCCCATTTTAAACTGGGGCGAGTTTTTGTTAAGATAATCCCAATCTTTACTAATCACACGACTTAACCCATTTTGACCCTAACTATCCTAAGTTCTGCATAGGCTTAAAGGGAGCAATTTGTGCGATCTGTACGGCAGTTGATGTCAATATGTCTATCCCAATTACAGGGAAGACAGCCTTACTGATGCCGAAAAACTTTGAAAACTAAACTTCGCATGCATTGGGAAAGGCGATTACTTAGCCAGACGTCTACCATTTACTCCCACACCTTGCTATTTACTTGGACCTCTTAGGTGAAAACCCAGAAAGGGCACCTTTGTTTGTTTTTTAAAAAAAACAGAAAAAAGAAAAGTAACCAAAAGCAAAAGAGAGGCTAGGTTGAAAACCCTACGGGCGGCCTAGGCAAAAGGAGAGTGTGCGAAAAAATGAAAAAATAAAAATAAAAATAAAAGGGAAGGGAACCTTAGTGAAAACCTGAAAAGGTGCTGAGGAAGGGGCAAATCGAGCAAACGGTCAAATTCTGGTTGATGACTTCTCTGGGTCCACGTCTGGGAAAGTGTTCAATCAAAATTTGTTGACTGAAATTAGGCTTATTGGTTGCCTCTATGTCGTTCTCTGAACACAGTCATTGGCCTTTAAGAGGACACGTATCCGATGGATCCAAAGCATTGCTTGATCGGATCCAAATAATTTAGAATGAAAGGCAAAGCGGTGTTAATACGGTGATGGCACGATTGTTACTAAGATTGCTCCCATGTGCCTGTATTATTTATTCATGTACTTCTATTTAACTCACATATTGCCATTTTGTTTGTTTGTAGTTGTTCTTCTTGTTGTTGATGTTTTAGTTGTCAAATATGTGAAAATCATCTGTTTAATCGAACTACGTTCGACCTGATTCCCGTGGTGGGATACGTAGGCAGCTCTTACCGAGCTCGGTCACCTTGCTTATAGTAATGTTCACTAAGATTGACATTTTGTATGTTATGACACTGACCAATTCGAGTTTTCTTTGCTCAATATCGCATTGTTTTGAGTACCTGCAGGTACACGAAAATAAAGTGGATGCTAAAATCAATGACACTGGGGCAAATTTTTATTGATTGGATATCCTTCATAAACAACAAGGGACGCACTAATCCTGAGAACTGTCTTGATACCCAATGATTTTTTTTTCACATTTTAAAAAAATGGTGTTTCACGCCAACCCCTAATGAAGCAATCAACCTCACAAGTGATCACCACTTGGGAAAGGGTGCACTGAATTCCCAGTCAAACCTCTCAGTTTAAATGATACTGTCATTTACCGTTTAGGGCTTCATGTTCTAGTTTACAATCCAGTCATGTTAGGGTTAATTACTAGTTGCCTTTTACACTTCATTTCATTGGTAAGCCCAATGCCATGGCTCCGTGTGCGTGTTATTCTTATTACATTTTTACCCGATAAATGAATTTCGAGTTCTATTTCCATTTTTACTAACCTGATAAACAAA
Source organism: Cinchona pubescens (assembly GCA_025175665.1). NCBI lineage: Eukaryota > Viridiplantae > Streptophyta > Magnoliopsida > Gentianales > Rubiaceae > Cinchona > Cinchona pubescens. The sequence continues at coordinate 5,490,563 of JANKKI010000026.1, read as the reverse complement.
ATTCAGGTTTGCATTTGCACTCCCGATAAACGAATTTCGGGTTCTCATTTCATTTTTATAATCTAATAAACGAATTTCATGTTTGCATTTTCATCCCCGATAAACGAATTTCGGGTTTTCATTTTCATCAACCTGATAAACGAATTTCAGGTTTGCATTTTCATCCCCGATAAACGAATTTCGGGTTCTCATTTTCATTTCATCAACCTGATAAACGAATTTCAGGTTTATATTTTCCTCCCGATAAATGAATTTCGGGTTCTCATTTTCATTTCATCAACCTGATAAACGAATTTCAGGTTTGTATTTTCATCCCCGATAAACGAATTTCGGGTTCTCATTTTCATTTCATCAACCTAATAAAGAATTTCAGGTTTGCATTTTCCTCCCGATAAACGAATTTCGGGTTCTCATTTTCATTTTTATCAACCTAATAAACGAATTTCAGGTTTATATTTTTATCCCCGATAAACGAATTTCGGGTTCTTATTTCCATTTATACTAACCTAATAAACGAATTTCAGATTTATATTTGCACTCCCGATAAATGAATTTCGGGTTCTCATTTTCATTTTTATTCAACCTGATAAACGAATTTCAGGTTTGTATTTTCATTCCCGATAAACGAATTTCAGGTTTGTATTTTAATCCCCGATAAACGAATTTCGGGTTCTCATTTTCCATTTTCATTAACCTGATAAACGAATTTCAGGTTTGTATTTTCACCCGATAAACGAATTTCGGGTTCTTATTTCCATTTTTACTAACCTGATAAACGAATTTCAGGTTTACATTTGCACTCCCGATAAACGAATTTCGGGTTCTCATTTCATTTTTATAACCTGATAAACGAATTTCAGGTTTGCATTTTCATCCCCGATAAACGAATTTCGGGTTTTCATGCTATTAACCTGATAAACGAATTTCAAGTTTGCATTTCTCCATTGGCTGATAAACAAATTTCGGCTTTCATTTCAAGTTTGCATTACCCTACCAACTCACCATTCGGGTTTTCATTTTAACTTACATGTCTTTACCCCGATAACTTAAAGTCGGATTTTTCATTTGTGTTTACATACCCTGGCCTTGATGATACAAAGTCAGGCTTTTAATTCACATTGTTTATAGAGTTTCATTACCAGTGGCGTTTACATGTTATGTCAAGTTAGTTTCTTTGTTCACACATTCACAGCTACGTTTCATTCTAAGTCTCTGTGCTCCCAATGAACACCAGATTGGGATTTCGTTCTTGTTTCCAAGTTTCAGTTATGTCTTTTATGGTTCAATTCATTGCGATCTCTTTTTGTTCATTTCTTTCCCCCAATAAGGACTTTTCCACTCTGGATGAATAGATAGATCTAATCTCCCCAGTGTGTTTGTCAAGATGGTGAATTTTCCCTTCCATGACCTCATGAGCTTATGGTAGACATGTGGCAAATTTTGTTGCACGATTGGAATCATCCAGTCATGCGGTGTCTACAATCTTTGCCTAGAGTTTCTTCGATCCTCTTCGACACTCCGGCAAAAAGGGGCAAGCTGTAGACACCTATTTTTGTCCCTTAAGTTGTCCCCTATTTTCCTTTTAATTTGTCTCTCAATTTTCTTTTAATTTTCTTTTAATGTCTTTTTAACCTGCTCTTTGATTTTCTTTTAATTTACCCTTTAATTCCTTCTTAATTTATGTTATGATGTTTAACAATTATTCTTATGCATTTTATGCTTTTGAAATACTAAGAATGAGTTATAATATTATTGAATTTTTAGATTTAAAAAAAAATTAATTAAATTATTATTAATTAGATTAGAAATTAAATTAATTAATTGGTTTAAATTTTTTTTTTAAAAAAAGTTGAGCACGTGAACGATGCGCCTCTGTTCACGCTGCGAATAGTCACTCGACAATTTGTTTTGCCACGTTCTCTGCGTTTTTCACCCATTTTTCACCAAAAATTTTAGATGCCCATACTTCCCACATGACAAGGAATGGTCTTTGACCATTTTTACACTCAATCCAATTCATTAAAAGCACAAAAAATCAGTCTAAAGGGGGAGGAAAAACTTTTCTGCAGAGAAAAATTTCTTAAGCCTAAAAAATCTGCCTAATAGCCAACTTTGAGCCAAAATTCCATACGATCAGAGAGGAATTAGACTAAACTCAAAGAAGAAAAATTGTAGAGGGTTCTTGGAGCTACAACTTCTCTTTTCAAACCCGAAGCAAAATCGTCCATTTGGAGGGCCAAAAACGTGGTAGAAAAAGGCAGTTGGTCCAGAGGATCTGCAGAAAAATTTCTAAGTTTGGAAAATTTTCCAGACAATCAATTTTGAGCCAAGATTGCAAGCGATGCAAGAGGAACTGGATTAAACTCAAAAAATAAAAGTTGTAGAACGTTCCTGAACCTACAACTTCCCTTTTCAAACCCGAAGTAAAATCGTTCATCTGGTGGGTCAAAAGCGTGGTGGAAGAAGGCTGGTAGCCCACAAAAATCTGCACAAAAAAAAGAAAGGTTATTCCATTTTACTCCTCCAGATTTCAGTTTTTTTCATTTAGCACCGCCAGATTGTGCCACGTCAGCGATGACGTGGCATTTCAAAAAAAAATTCCAAAATTTCAGAAAAAATTTTATTTGCATTTTGGCCTTCTAGATTTCAGACTTCTGCATTTTTAACCCTCAAATAATTTTTTTAAAATTATATTTAGGCCCTTAAGGAATTTTCTTTAATAAGATTACTGTTTTTTTCTCTTCAAAATTCTTCCAAATTACATGTTTTATGTCAATAACCACCAATTTTTACTTTGATTTCTGTTTTGGCATTTTAATACGTTTTAATTACCCTTTGATTGTGAAATTACTGTTTTGCCCTTATGAGTAATAAATTGTAAATAGACTTTGATCTCACATATTTTTTTGATTAATTGATTTTGTGATGATTGGTGCTTTATTTTAATGTTTATTGGTCTCAATATAATATTTATGCCTTATCTTACTTGTTAAATTATGTGAATTTCCTCTTTTGCCCTCAAATTTTGGATTAGTTGCACAACTAGACGTTAAATATTTGAATCACATTCAATTTAGCCTAGGACTTAATAATTGTATCGATAATATAAAATTGGGCTAGAAATAAACTCTGGCGTGCATGATAAATGACTATTTTGCCCCTTGGGAGTTGAAGGGCACTACAAGCTCAATGTGTGCGACTTTTAATTGGATCCGGACTAAATCTACCTGTCATCAGATGTTAATATTTACCATTTATTTTCGTTTCCTCATTAACATGTACATATTTTACTACTTTCAAACTATCTCAAAGCACACGTATGCTACAAAGCCGGCAATAATGAATACTAAAATTGAAAAGGGAAACGCGATAAAATCACTCAACCGGTCCAACGCCAGGTAAAGTGGGTACCGAGGAAAATTCAAATCCATCCCAAACCTTCCCATTTTACAACAGGATTCCCGAACTCATTTTCTTGAGTTACGTGGACCAGGAGTCAATCTAAACTAGGGTTTATTTTCTTTTTATAAGTATGAGATACTTTTGTGTCCGCGCACCTGGTGTTCATTGGGAGCACCAGCTTGTTTTCCCTAGTTTAGATTGTTTTTATATAATTCATAGTCACATTAAAGGCCCCGTTATGTAATAGTAAATAGGTGATTCATTTAAATTTGTAATAGTAAATAGGTAATTTATGTTTGTAAATTGTAAGTAGGATTTTTGCATTCAATCACCTATTTCACCGAGCACCACACGTTGGCGACGATGCCGGTCCCACCGGTGCCGGCCAGACAGCGGGTCGGTAAGCGTGCTGTAAAGGAGGGGCCCGACAACATCCATGCAGAAGAAAAGTTTCCAAATTACAGAGGTTAGCTATTGATGATAGGATGAAGCTCGTCTTACATCGTATTGCCAAGTACCGCAACTCAACAAGCAATTCTACTTCTCTTGGAAAATGGTGACCAAGATTGTTCCCAAATTCCAACACTCTAAGATGTTTGAAGATGTTGTAGACAAATGAGATGTTGTGTCCATTGATTAGGAAACTACCATCATCAGCAAAGAATAATAAGCAGCGTAGTCCGGGAGGGGTGGGAAAGTGGTAATTGCCTTGACTTATGGAACTGCTTTTGTTTAGTGAATGCACAAACGATGTATGTTGCATGATTTATTAAACAAAGAACAGTCATCACGCTTATGTACCAATTGTAAAAAAATTTCTTCTTTAGCTTTTGCAATGCAACGTGCATATCTGCAAGTCTTATCCTTGCCTATGGATCTTCTTTTGAAAACCACGACCAAACTTATGTCAATTAGATCTTTCATGTAGTCCTCCGCCACATCCTCTAAGCCCTTGCGCTCAGTTTCTTGCACAAATCCTTCAGCTATCCATAACCACTTCAACCTCCAAATAGGAATCTCTTGGTCTTCTCTAAATGCTCCAAAATAAAGAAGGCATTCCTTCAGATAATCAGGCAAATTTCTATTACTCAACTTTAATATATCCATGCATTCTTTTGTGCCAGAAATAGTGTATGAACTCAACTTTCAGCAACTTCTTGCCAACCAACAATCTCCATAGTATGAAGAATTCCAACTATGATAACAACTATAAGAGGTAATCCCTTGCAATTTTTTGCTATTGGCACGCCAAATACATGTAGTACTGGAGGGCACACCTCATTGCGGAATACCTTCTTCTGCAAAAATTCCTAACTCTCATCATCAGTGAGTTGGCGAAGATCGTGAGGTTTACATAGTAGGTCCAATTTGCAAAGCCACCTTGTGATGTCGACTCGTTAGCAGAATTCTACTTTCCATTCGCATCATTGGGGAATGATCTTTCCAAGAGAATCCAGGTTTCTCTATCCCAAACATCATCCAAAACTATGAGATACCTATTTCGCTTCAAACGCCTGTAAAGCTCTACGGCCAGATCATCCTCGTTCATTTCAGCATATTGATCAGAGTGATTAGGAGCAATACAAACCAAAATCTAACTGAAGGATCATTCAAAAGTCTGAATAATGGCATCTAACTGAAGGATCATTGTAAACTGTCTTGGCTAACGTTGTCCTACCAAGCCCAGGCAAACCCACGATGGAAACAATGTCCACCTTCTTTGATTCTCTTGTATGTTGATCAATTATTACTTCCCTCTGATCAACAAGATCCACCATTACTTCGTTCATTTTCGAGGTACAACTTTGTGATTTTACAATACTCGAAATCTCCATAACTTTGTTCATTTTCGAGGTACTTAGTTTGTGATGTCACAATACTCGAAACCTTGGCAGCATTCTGGTATTCGAAGTCGTGCTCATTGCCATCAATCTCCAAAACCTTAGCCTTGATAAGCTTAATGTCTTCTGCAATGGTATTAAAAGGTACACAAGAATAATCAGATCCATTTACCATATTTACGGAGTTAATGATAAACCTTAATTGTCACCTCTGTAATGCGACTCCAAAGAACTTGGAGCTTTTGATGCTAGTTATAATGCTTCACAATATTCTCCAAAGTAGAACATAGGAATTCACGACCTTCTTCCACTTCTTGAGCTCTATCCTCTGCAAAAAAAAAACTGATCGACCATACAGCTTACCAGTGCCTTTAGATTCTTCTAGAGAAGATGGATAAAATCTAGCTCATAGGTAATTGGAAAGCTGAATGTTGCTGTTATAGGATACATCTTTGAAAACTCTGCCATTATAAGTTTGATCTTTTTCCAAAAATCCAGAAGTTCAAGGTCCATTCCATTTGCCATGTGGTTCACAAAAATTGAGTAAATTATAATTCCCCCCTCACTAACAACAGCTCCAAGAAGTGTAAGAAAATAAATAAACAGATAACGAAGCGAAATTTTAAATTTTTCTTTCTTATCATGGATCATCTTGATTAATTTATGAGTAGTACAAGAAAAGTATAGAGATTATACCTTAAAATTGCAATCAAATCTCTAATATGTTGGGGACGTCAATCCACAAGCCGCACAAGTGCCCGACCTCTAATGGTATCCACACAGATAATTAAATCATGAATCTTCACAAGATTGATTGACCCAAATCACGGAATGCTAGCTCCTAAATTATTTTCCTTTTTAACGAAACGTGACATTCACGTTATAAAAGGATTTTGATGGCCTTTTTTTATCAATTTGGCCGTAAGTACTAGTTCTACTCTTAGTACTACTAAAGCATCTATATATATATATTATAATATAATGTTATATATATATATATATCTATATAATAACTTAGAATCCCAATCAAATTGGGTTTAAGGAATTACAAATCCCAATCAGTTTGGGTCATGGGTATATGAATAATTATAAAACCATTAGGACTATTAATATGTCTTACATATTAACTCTTAATATTTATAACTTCTTATAATTAAACTCAAAAGTTAATTTATCTCATAAATTAACCCATAAGTATCTCATACTTATCAAATCATTTTAATCCTGAATTAATTATCCTAAAGTGTATGACCCTTTAGGTTCCCAATCACGTTGGCAATAAGTATAAATTATAATCCTAATTTAATTAGGATTAGATAAATTAAACACCTTTAATTTATCATTAATTCTCCAATTAATTAATTTACACTTATAGATCAAGATTGGCTTCTAGCAAAGTATCATGACCACCCAAGTGTTGAGATATGTCAAGTGGTTCGACATCACCCATTCGTGACTAGTTCCTCTGTAATTATTATCCTTTCACCAACTTATATCCCGATTAATTCAAGAGTACAGATATAATGCCAGGTAGAACTCTTATCGAATTAATCAAATTTCACTTCTTTCCAAAATACAACTCACTTGAAATAGAGTTTAATACACTCTTAATTCTATTTCCACTTTGCGCAAAGATTCCAAATCGTATTTTCAAGAATTGGCCATACTGGGATATACTCTCTTATTATAAGGAGTGGTGAATCCTCTATTGGTCATATCTTATCTTATCATGATTCATATTATACCCGAACTCTACAGTATGTGTGACTCACTAAGAGTAACGACTAATAGAGGTAAAGAATAATAATCCACAGTCAAGATAAACTCATGACCTCAAGTCAAATGACCATTACACTACTATCACAAAGAGATTAATCCAATGGCATTTAAATAATAATCCGTGTAGAATACTGTTAGCGAGTCAATTTGATGCACTTATTCTTAATAAGCATCCACATACACTTATGTGCTAATCTACTAGTGTCATACACTACGATTAGGGATATACATGAATAAAATATAATTAAATAATAACCTCTTTATGATTTCACATATATATATTTTATTCAAAAAATACCATATTACAAAATATACATAAATATAAAAGTATAATTTATCCCTAAAATAAATTGGCTTTAGGGCATACACTAACAAATTCCCATTGCACTAAAGCCAATCATTCATGTGCTTAAGACCGAATGAGTTAACATGACTCTCATGTTTCTTCTGAGACAAGGCTTTAGTGAACAGATCAGCAATGTTATCATCTGTGAGGATCTTTTCTATCTTTACTTCATTTCTATCAATGATCTCTCTAATCAAATGACAGCGCCGTAATACATGTTTAGATCGCTGATGAGACCTGGGTTCCTTTGCTTGTGCAATATCTCCATTGTTATCACAATACAAGAGTATAGGATCACTGATGAAAGGAATCACTCCAAGTTCAGCCACAAACTTTATGATCCAAACTGCCTCTTTTACAGCTTCTGAAGTTGCAATGTATTCGGCTTCTGTTGTAGAATCAGATGTGGTGTCCTATTTGGAGAATCGACTTTTCCAACTGACTACACCACCATTAAGATTAAATACATATCCAGATTGCGACTTGCTATCATCCTTATCAGATTGAAAGCTAGCATCTGTATATCCGTGAACTGTCAATTCTTGCCCACCATAGATCAAGAATAAATCTTTAGTCCTTCTTAAGTACTTAAGAATATTCTTGACTGCTATCCAATGACCACTCCCTGAGTTATATTGAAACCTGCTCGTAACACTTAGACCATAGGAGACATCGGGTCTAGTACATAGCATAGCATACATCATAGAACCTATAGCCGAAGCATATGGGATCCTTTTCATGCTATTTCTTTCGACATCTATCTTAGGACACATGTCTTTAGAAAGATACACACCATGAGACATTGGTAAGTAACCCTTTTTCGATTGATACATGCTAAACCTCTTTAGCATCTTATCTATGTACGCTGATTGAATAAGACCAAGCAACCTCTTAGATCCATCTCTATAGATCCTCATTCCCAAAATATAGGTTGCCTCTCCTAAATCTTTCATAGAAAAATTTCTGGACAACCATAACTTTACAGTTTGAAGCATAGGTATGTCATTTTCTATCAACAATATGTCATCCACATAAAATATCTAGAAAACAATGGCGCTCTCACTCACCTTCTTGTATACACATAGTTCATCCTCATTTTTTATAAAATCAAACTCTTTGATTGTCTCATCAAAACGGATGTTCCAACTCCTAGAAGCTTGCTTTAGTCCATAAATAGACCTTTGTAGCTTGCATACTTTGTTAGGATCTGTGGATGTAAACCCTTCAGGTTGTATCATATACACCTCTTCCTCAAATTCTCATTAAGGAAAGTAGTTTTTACATCCATTTGCCAAATCTCATAATTATAATATGCAGCTCTCGCAAGTAAAATTCGAATAGATTTCAGCATTGCAACTGGTGAGAAAGTTTCATCAAAGTCAACTCCTTATCTTTATGTATAACCTTTTGCCACCATAGGTAATCACATTACCATTAGAGACATGTCGGTCTTTCTCTTAAAGACCCACTTGCACAATATGGGTTTAATCCCTTCAGGTGGATCGACTAAGGTCCATACCTTATTGTCATACATGGAATCCATTTCAGATTTCATGGCTTCTAGCCACTTCTGAGAGTCCTTATCAGATAATGCTTCTTCATAAGATGTAGGTTCATCATTTGTAATGATTAATACATCATTGTGCCCACTTACAAGAAACTCAAATTTCGTTGGAGTACGACGTATCCTAGTAGTCCTACAAAGAGTTTGTGTATCAATAGCTTCATCCTCTATCACATCATCATGTGATTGAAAGTCTTGTTCTATTTGTTCATCAATACCATATTGTATTTCTTGAACTTCTTCAAGGTCTATTTTGCTCCCACTTGCCCTTTCAAAAATAAACTCTTTTTCTAGAAAGACGGCATATTTTGAGACAAACACCTTTTGCCCAATGGGATTATAGAAATAGTATCCAAACGTCTCCTTTGGATACCTCACACAATAGGCATTTATCTGACTTAGGTTCTATTTTATCAGATTCTACCCTCTTCACATAAGTAGGGCAACCACAAACCTTCAAGTATGAAAGTTTAGGTTTCTTTCCAAATCATATCTCATACAGAGTGGAATCAACAACTTTTGATGGAACACGATTTAGTAAATGGGAGATAGTATTAAGAGCAAAGCCCCAAAACGATTTTGGGAGGTTTGCAAGACTCATCAGTGATCGAACCATGTCCGATAGAATTCGATTACGTCTCTCAGATACACCATTTAGTTGTGGCGAATAAGGAGGAGTTCATTGAGGTAGAATCCTATTCTTTTTAAGATAATCTTGAAACTCTTGGTTCAAGTATTCCCCACCTCAATCAGATCGAAGTACTTTAATACTTTGAACAAGTTGTTTTTCAACTTCATTCCTAAATTCTTTGAACTTTTCAAAGGTTTTGGACTTATACTGTTGGTCCAAAAGCAACCTAAGAGGGGGGTGAATTAGGTTGTCTCAAGCTTGGAGGACAAAACAAACCTTTTAATGTGCTTAATGGAAATTCAAACTTTGTGCAACAAATGAATACTTAAGCACAAATGATCTAAGATAAATATTTAACAATCAAAGCTTAAAGAAGAAATAAAAGATTGAGATAAAGAATAGGAAACCAAACTCCCAAGCTTCTCAAGCTTGGAGTACATCCACTAGTAGTGCCTCTTCAAAGAAGGTGAGACAATAACCTTCTTGTACACAAAGTAGGCTCACCGTTGCACCAACTAAGTTCCTCTAGTTGAGCCAAAGGGTTTTACACTACAACCTCACTTTTGTACACTTGTTATCCCTCCACTCTTACACTTGAATATCACTTACCAGTCTACTCTTGCTCACACTAATTCTTCTAGTTGAGCAAAGAGAACTATACTACCCAAACCAATATAACCCACAATATTTTAGCATATTTCTCCCAAAATATCTCTTACAAGTGTTTGTATTGAATGTAGTAGTTCCTTACATCATTTGGATATCCTTGATGTGAAGAGCTACTTATAGATAAAAGATGTGCGGAAATTTCAGATCCAACGGTAAAAAAATTAGCTATTAAAAACTGTTGGCCCCAAAAGCAACCTAAGAGGAGGGTGAATTAGGTTGTCTCTAAAAACAAACCTTTTTATGTGCTTAATAGAAATTCAAATTTTATGCACCAAACAAAAACTTAAGCACAAATGAATACAATAGATATTCAACAATTTAAGCTTAAAGAACAAACAAGAATATTGAGATTAAGAGAATCAAACCAAACTCCCTAACTTCTCAAGCTTGGAGCTTGCAACTACAAAGAGCTTCTTACAAGGCAACTACCAAGTTCACAACTTGAAGTTCAGCCATTAAAAGTCTCTTCAAAGTAGGTGAGATAATAACCTCTTGTACACAAATGAGGATCACTCTTGCTCACACTAATTTTCTTTAGTTGAGCCAAGAGTTTTACACTCACAACCTCCCTTTGTTACAATTGTTATCTCTCCACTCTTACACTTGAAGAAAAGCAACTCTTACACTTCTAAGCTCTTTTCTCACTACCTACACTATTACAAACTTGTACCCACTATTTCTCCCAAATAGCTCAAGAATTATTTATAATCAATGTAGAAGTCTATTTCTAATTAAATCAGACCTAGGGATATTTATAGTTTCCAAATATCTGCTTCCAACAACTTCCCAACAGCTGTTTTCTGTTTACTGAAAAACTAGCCGTTGGACCTTTCAGACGCCGATGCAGCAAGAGTGCGTCCGAACAAACTAGCCGTTGGACCGTTTGGACGGCCGCTGCTAAACCCTGCGTCCGACACTACTTCCGTTCTCTGAGGGTATTCGTTCGGACGTCCGAGGATGCTTCCGAACATGCGTCCGACACTACTTCCGTTCTCTGAGGGTATTCGTTCGGACGTCCGAGGATGCTTCCGAACATGCGTCCGATCGAAGAGAAGTCTTCTGGAAATATGATCGGACGCTGTTCTTGGTCCGAAACTTGCTTCAAATTCTTTGTCTCGAACGATTAAACCATCGTCTGAAGCTCTGTCATTCGGACAGTCATTTGCATCCGTGAAGTCTTGTGGTTGTTTTGTTCGGACGATCATTTGCGTCCGAACCTACCTATTTTCTGCACACTTGTTATCAAACCATTAGTATGATTTGGTCATCATCAAAACATGATTAACATAACTGGGGTTCAACAAAAACTAGCCGTTAGGGGTTTGGACGGTGTTTCGGACGTCTGTTCATGCGTCCTACAGCTTGATGAACAGTGTCTCGGACAGTCATATGTGTCCTACAGCTCTGACAGAAAAATTACTTCATTTCGAGCTCCTTTCTTCGAACTGTCTTCAACGTCCGATCTTTTTTTGGCTTCAGACGATCTTCAACGTCCGATCATCGTACTTTCGAATTCCTTGTCTCGGATGGTCTTTTGCGTCCGAAGCACTATCCTTCGGACAGTTATCTACGTCCGAAAGATGTGTTCTTCCTTGGTGTTGTCTAATCATGTTTTGGATGCTCCCTTGCATCCGAGGTTCCTTTCTTTCGGACGCTCTTCATCGTCCATAAGGTATTGTTCAGCTTTTGGTTGTTTTTCTTGATTGTGTTCGGATAATCATTTTCATCCGAGCCTCCCTATTTTTCTGGACACTTGTTTTCAAGCCGTTAGTACGATTTGGTCATCATCAAAACATGATTATCATAATTCGGGTCCAACAATCTCCCCCTTTTTGATGATGACAAATCAATTGGATAATTCTAAAAACGACCATAAAGTATGAAGCTTAAGACAAGAGGTTTTGTCCATAATTTCTCCCCTTTTTGACATCATCAAAACAAAAGAGTAAAAGCAATTTATATACACAATCTCCCCTAAAACTATGCATGCAATTCAAGTAAGTAGATAGGGGATAAGTCAAGTTAAAAATAATATCTTTCTTTCAAAAATATAAAATCAACTAGAAATGAGGAAATCTATGCAAAGAATTAACATCAAGGCATTTATTACTCATTCCTTACCAAAAGCATCCTCAAAACAAGAATAAAGCATATGTGATGCAATTTTTTGGGATGCAAAATAATTTCTAACAAATAAGCCATTTAGAAATAAGAATGCTCCCCCTTTCTTTTGCAAGTAGTGACTTAATATATATAAATTGGGGATATATATTTCCTACCATTCTAAACAAATTCAATCACATAGATGAGTAACATTCAAGAGAACATAGTTCAACTTGATAAATAAAAACACATTCTTAACACAAAATTTTAGATGTTACCCATTTCAATGTCATCTTAGCTCATATGCCTTGAACACCCTCTATTGATAATCTATCTTAAATTCCTTGGTACTCTTCCAAGCATAGCTACATGCAAAGTTAAGCAACAACTTTTGGTACCCAAACTTTCTTGGGTCCAATTGGGTTAGTAACATGTATAATCACCCAAATATAATTTATTCCTAATATTTCATTTCTTTTAACATAACAATTTTTCTTTATATAGCCGTGTTGATGACAATAATTACAAATAATATTATTATTGCCATAAAAAGAAGATTTAGATTTTACAAAGCATAAATCATCCTTTTTAAAGGTGATAAAATTTTTGTTCAAAAATATATTTCTAGTTCTTTTCTTTTCAAAAACATTTTCTTTCTTCTTTTTCAAAATATCATCAAGATCATCTAATCTCTTCTTCAATGAAGCTTGTTCTTCTATGATCTTGGTTTTTCAACAAATTTTTTCTTCAAAACATCATTTTCTTTTGTCAAAGAATTATTTTCATGCACAAGTTTTGAGTTGGCACTCAATAAAGTATTAACTTTAATTTTTAACTCTTTGTTCTTAGCATATGATTCTTTCAAACATTCATGCATTTTAAAAATAAATGATTCAACATCATCATCATCATTATTACACAAATCATCATAAGAGTCACAACTAGAAGATACCTCATTATTGCCAAGTGCCATAAAAGCCATTTGAGCCCCCTCATATTCTTCTTCAACCTCTCCATCGAATTACAATCATCCCAGGTGATTTGGAAGTCAATGTTGAAGTGAGGTTTCCTTGAGTCTTTTCTCCTTTTTGATGAAACTTTAAATGCTATGCTTCTTTTTCCCTTTGTCTCCTCATCTTGTACCTTGTATTTAAACTTTAATTCAAAGGAGGTTAGAGAATTGATCAATGAATCAATAGGCATAGAATTTAAATTTTTAGACTCTTCTATGGAAATGGATTTAGGTTCCCATTCCTTACGTAAAGCATTCAAAATTTTTCTATTCTTTTCACCCAAGGAATATTTTTTACCAAAACCTTTCAAATCCTTTACCATATCATTGAACCTACAATACATCTTGTCAATTTTCTCATGAGATTCCATTTTGAAGCATTCATATTTAGCCACAAGATGTGACTTCTTTTACTCTCTTATATCTTCATTTCCTTCATGGATTTCTTTCAATTTGTCCCATATCTCCTTGGCCGATTTGCAACCTTTTACTTTAGAAAACTCATCTGCATCCAAGGCATTATACAAAATATTAATGGCTTCTGAATTGTTGCATTTAAAGATAAATTTATTCTATCTTGTGCATTTAACTCATATCTAGTCTTAGGCCTTAATCTATGAGTATTTTCAAGAATATTAGGTTCTAAAGGACCTTCACAAATAATATACCATAAATCAATATCAACAGATTGAACAAAAATTTTCATTCTATCCCTCCAAAAAATGAAATTAATACCAATAAACATGGGAGGTCTAGTGACAGAATGCCCCTCTAAAACATTATTGGTTGCCATAATGATCTTTACTCAAAAGCAATTAAGCTCAATATATGAGAACAAGCTCTGATACCAATTGTTGGTTCAAAAGAAACCTAAGAGGGGGGTGAATTAGGTTGTCTCAAAAAACAAACCTTTTAATGTGCTTAATGGAAATTCAAACTTTGTGCAACAAATGAATACTTAAGCACAAATGATCTAAGATAAATATTTAACAATCAAAGCTTAAAGAAGAAATAAAAGATTGAGATAAAGAATATCAAACCAAACTCTCAAACTTGTGTCTCAAGCTTGGAGTACATCCACTAGTAGTGCATTTTCAAAGAAGGTGAGACAATAACCTTCTTGTACACAAAGTAGGCTCACCCTTGCACCAACTAAGTTCCTCTAGTTGAGCCAACGGGTTTTATACTACAACCTCACTTTTGTACACTTTTTATCCCTCCACTCTTGCACTTGAAGATCACTCACTAGTCTACTCTTGCTCATACTAATTTCTTCTAGTTGAGCCAAGAGAACTATACTACCCAAACTAATACAACCCATAATATTTTAGCCTATTTCTCCCAAAATAGCTCTTACAAGTGTAAATTACTTCATTTCGAGCTCCTTTCTTCGGACGGTCTTCAACGTCCTATCTTTTTTTTGGCTTCAGACGGTCTTCAATGTCCGACCATCGTACTTTCGAATTCCTTGTCTCGGATAGTTTTTTGCGTCCGAAACACTATCCTTCGGACAGTTATCTACGTCCGAAAGATGTGTTCTTCCTTGGTGTTGTCTAATCATGTGAGATTTCTTTTCGGATGCTCCTTTACGTCCGAGCTCCTTTCTTTCAGACGCTCTTCATCATCAGTAAGGTGTTGTTCAACTTTTGGTTATTTTTCTTGATTGTGTTCGGATAATCATTTTCGTCCGAACCTCCCTATTTTTCTGCACACTTGTTTGCAAGCCGTTAGTACGATTTGGTCATCATCAAAACATGATTATCATAATTGGGATCCAACATATACTTCATTAAATATACATAACCATATCTAGAATGATCTTCGTAAAAGTAATGAAGTATGAAAAATCTCCTCTAGCATGAATTGACATAGGACCACAAACATTAGTATGTATTAGCCCCAGCAATTCACTAGATCTATCACCTTTTCAAGTAAAGGACGATTTGGTCATTTTACCAAGTAAAAAAGATTCACATATATCATATGATTCATAATCAAATGATCCCAAATAACCATTTTTATGTAATTTGGAAATGCGTTTCTCATTTATATGACCAAGTCTATAATGCCAAAGGAAAGATTGTGTCAAATTATCAATTTTGGACCTTTCTGGATTTATGTTGAGAATTGAATTTTTCATGTCTAGAATATAAAACCATTATTTAAAGTAGCAATTCCATACACAATGCCATCACGCAAAAAAGAACAATATTTATTCTTTTGCATAATGACAAAACCATCAGTGTCTAAACACGAAATAAAAATAATATTTCTAATAAGAGATGAAACATAATAACAATCTTTAAGTTCTAAAACAAGTCCACTAGGCAAAGGAAGATAATAACTCCCTACGGCTAATGCAGCAACATTTGCTCCAGTTTTCACGCGCAGGTCTAATTCTCCCTTAGCCAACATTCTACTTCTCTTTAGTCCCTGCATATTTTTACAAATATGAGATGCTGATCCGGTATCTAATACCCAGAAATCCGATTTAGAAGTAGAAATATTGATCTCAATTATAAACATACCTGAATTAGAAGCTTCATTAAGCTTCTTCTGGTTCAAGGTATCAATATAAGCCGTTACAATTACTTTTCCAGTACCCTTCATTTCCACAATGGTAACATTTATCCTTGGCTTTCTCCTTCTTGATCACATGTGTTGGTTTTAACCCAGAGTTGGTTTTCACAAAACCAATCTTGGATATCTTTTTCTTCTTATTAGAAGAATCAACAACCATATTTTGTTTCCTTTCCTTTTTAATAGTTGCCTCAGCACTTTTAGCATATTCAACAGTTCAATGAGAGTTGTGGATAATTTATTCATATTGTAATTCATCACGAACTGTGAAAATCTATCAGGCAGAGATTGCAAAATTAAGTCAACATTTAACTCATGATTTTGCTTAAATCCCAATCGTTCTAATTTTTCAATTAGTCCGATCATGTTCAGCACATGAATCGCTACTGAAGAACCCTCTGCCATTTTACAACGGAATAACTCTTTAGAGCTTTCATACCTCTCATTCCTCGATTATTCATCAAACAACTCCTTGAGATGAATAATCATAGAGTGAGCATCCATATATTTTCATGCTATTTTTGTAATTCAGAACTCATAGCGGCCAATATGATACAAGAGGCAATATCATTGTCCTCTATGTGCTTACAATAAGCATTCTGAACAGCTTCATCAGCATCATCTACTGGGACATCAGGAATATGTTGATCAAGAACATAGCCAATTTTCTCATGCTTGAGAACAATTCTCAAGTTACGATGCCAGTCCGAAAAATTTTTGCCCAGTGAGTTTGTTATCATATAAAATGGGACTTAAATTGATGTTATTACTCATATTCTACAACATATAAATAAAGATAGTATAAGTATTTGTTATTTATGCATAAACAAAACCAAAATATAATATGGACTTTCTTTTAATTTGGTTTTGCTCCCACTATTTTAATTCAAATCAATAACCCTCACATATTGATTCGAGAGCTATCAGATAACCCCTAGCAGGCTAGGATCCCATCTAATTATTCTGATCTTGGGTGTACCCAACAAACCAAAATAATTTTGAAAGGTAGGTAACTCTTAGTGGACCAATTACAACTCTTTGTAATTCCTAGATTGTTAGGTATCAACTCTTTGATAGCACATCATATGTGACTCCTAACATTTGCCTCAAAGACATATAACATTGAGTATACCCAACAAATTATATGCCTCCGTTAAGTCATACCCATTATTCAGAAATCTCATCTCATAACTCAAACATGTCCAACGTAGAGTAACCTTGGATTAACCCAACAAGTTAAATCTAAGAAGAACTCTCGTTTGTTGCTATAATAATGGAAGGCAACATATTTACTAACTAAATATTAATTTGAGGGATTTTTTTTTATTTATTTTATTAGGTCTCATCAAAATTGCATGCAATATTATAATATCATCATATAATAAATAAAACATGCATAAAACCATGGATGATTATAGACTTTTACTAAACTAGTTTCCTTGAGTCACGAAGAAAATTAGGTGGTCAATTTCTAAAGGTAATCTTCAACTTTTGAAAATTTCCTTCTAGGTTGCACTTTTCCGCCATGTCTCCATCATCTTGTACATTACAAATGTAATTCTATCTAAACATTTTAGATATTCAATCCTATCCCTGACCTACATCTATGTACAATACATGATTGATTAAGAAATCTCAAGTTACATTCGAGAGGATTGAGATGAGAAAAGAATTACATTCAGAATAATATAGAAAGGGAGGACATGCAGGCCCTATTTTAAAAATTTACAACCATCAAATTTGAACCAAATAAATCAAACACAATCAAATTGGTCTGAAGGCCATAATCATCCATCATGCTATTAAATAATTCAATAATTAAATAAAAGTACAAATTCGTATTTAGTATCTAATCATGAATCACTATATTTCATAATTTTAATCTCATTGAAATTATCAATTTTGAATTATTTATGAAAATATTTTATGGAGAAAAATTATTATTTTCCAATCTCATTAGAAAATAATCCTTTAAATAATAGAATTTCTAAAATTATATTAGAAACAATTTCTAAAATTTTTTGAACATTTATTAAATTCCAATCTCGTTGACAAATAATAAATTTCTAAAATTTAAATAAATTACCTAATTCTAATCACAAATAATTAAATAAATATTTTCAAAGGTTTTATACTTTCCAAATTTTAAACAAATTAAAATAAAGAAAGTTTCTAAATCTTATCAATTAATTTTAAACAACCATTGTCAAAAATTAATTGGTGATTTCAAAAATCAAAATTTAGAAAAACCTTTTATATTAAAATATTAAATAACTGTCGTTAAAAGTAATTTAACTCATTAATAAATGTCACTAAAAGTGACATTATGCAATCTTGATGATGTCATCAAAATGACTTCACCAAGAATTGCATGCTTGACCCGTGAAACAAATTCACGGGTCTAGCCTTTTTTTTTTTTTAAATTTCCAATATTTTATAAATAAAATTCAAAAATTCATATAATTTTAACAATTCAATATTCATGACAACTAAATACAACTACATCATAAATTTAATCAAGGGTGGCTCTGGTAGATACTACTACTGTAAGAAAGTAAATAAACAGATAATGCAGCGAAATTTAAAATTTTTCTTTCCTATCACGGATCACCTTGATTAATTTATGCGTAGTACAAGAAAAGTATAGAGATTATACCTTAAAATTGCAGTAAAATCTCCAATATATTTGGGACGTTGATCCACAAGCCGCACAGGTGCCCGGCCTCTAATTATATCCACACAGATAATTAAATCAGGAATGTTCACAAGATTAATTGACCTAAATAACGCAGTGCTAGCTTCTAAATTATTTTCCTTTTTAATGAAACGTGACATTCACGTTATAAAAGGATTTTGATAGCCTTTTTTTATCAATTTAGCCTTAAGTAGTACTACTCTTGGTATATATACACACATATATATGTATATATATATATATATATATATATATATATATATATGTGTGTATGTATATATATATATGTGTATGTATATATATATATATATATATATATATATGTATGTATATAGATACATATGTAACATATATATATATATATACATATATATATATATATAATAATAATTTAGAATTCCAATCAAATTGGGTTTAGGAAATTACAAATCCCAATCAATTTGGGTCATGGGTATATGAATAATTATAAAACCATTAGAACTATTAATATGTCTTACATATTAACTCTTAATATTTATAACTTATTATAATTAAACCCAAAAGTTAATTTATCTCATAAATTAACCCATAAGTATCTCATACTTATCAAATCATTTTAATCCTGAATTAATGATCCTAAAGTGTATGACCCCTTAGGTTACCAATCACGTTGGCAATAAGTATAAATTATGATCCTAAATTAATTAGGATTAGATAAATTAAACACCTTTAATTTATCATTAATTCTCTAATTAATTAATTTACACTTATAGATCAAAATTGGCTTCTAGCAAAGTATCATGACCACCCAAGTGTTGAGATATGTCAAGTGGTTCGACATCACCCATCCGTGACTAGTTCCTCTGTAATTATTTTCATCCTTTCACTAACTTATATCCCGATTAATTCAAGAGTACAGATATAAGGCCAACTCTTATCGAATTAATCAAATTTTACTTCTTCCCAAAATACAACTCACTTGAAATAGAATTTAAGACTATTAATTCTATTTCCACTTTGCGCAAAGATTCCAAATCGTATTTTCAAGAATTGGCCATACTGGGATATACTCTCCTATTATAAGGAGTGGTGAATCCTCTATTGGTCATATCTTATCTTATCATGATTCATATTATACCCGAACTCTACAGTATGTGTGACTCATTAAGAGTAACGACTAATAGAGACAAAGAATAATAATCCACAGTCACGATAAACTCATGACCTCAAGTCAAATGACCATTACACTACTATCACAAAGAGATTAATCCAACGGCATTTAAATAATAATCCGTGTGGAATACTCTTAGCGGGTCAATCCGATGCACTTATTCTTAATAAGCATCCACATACACGTATGTGTCTCATACATTACGATATATAGGGATATATACGAATAAAATATAATTAAATCATAACTATTTATGATTTCACACACACACACATATATATATATATATTTTATTCAAAAAATGTCATATGACAAAATATATATAAATATAAAAGTGTAATTTATCCCTAAAATAAATTGATTTCGGGGTATACACTGACAAGAAGATCCATCATTTGTTTATCCAACTCATTGAAATTCACCAGCTGTTTCTTGAGAATGTTTCTCAAGAATAGTAGTCCTTCAATTGATTATCTTTGCAGAAACCATAAAACTAGTACAGCTGTTTAGTAGCTCCCAAAGACTGTCAAGAAGAGAATCAACAAAGTCCCCAATATATGATGGTTAGCCGTCTCCAAATTCAGTGTTTGTGAATGTGAAGATACTAATAATCTTGAAGTTGTCAGGACTTGAATATAACTCTCACAAACTTTGGGATCAATTTGCTTGATCTTATCTAAGAGTTGGAGGATCTTCAACTTGACTTCACTGCCGGACTTTCCTATCACTATGGATAAACCACCACAAGCAAGAGAGTTGTGCTGCATTGATAGCTACAACTTCAGAGTGAGCCAAGAATTCTTCCAATTGCCTTTCTTCAACGCCTCAAAAAATGGCAAAGCTAATGAAATTTTTGCAGAAATTTACTTGTCCTCAAGTGCTCGAAATCATTCCTTGAAATCTCCATGACGAGCTACCAAGATAAGGTCCACTACATTCTCCAACAGGGAGTCGAGGAAAGCCATAAGTTCATCTCTCCTAGTTGCCGAACTATATAGCAATAAACAATCCGACAAAGTATGTAGGATAAACTGATCTCTTCCTGAAAAGAAAATTCAAAGCGAAAGGCTTTCTGCTCCGTGTACTAGAATCCATACTTCTCCAATCTACGAGAAACAGTTTGCAAGTCCAGAGCATATCTTTTAACAGAATTATGAAGGTGAAACAAGAAATATTTAAGACTTGCTTGGTGATTTTTTTGGCCAGGTTCCGAAGAGACATCATCAGTGTACCATTTTCTTGCACACAAACAATATTAATGTTCGTAGGAGTTTCCAGTCCATTTTAAGTTTCTTCACTTTACTATGAATTTCATCCAATTTCTCCATCAACCCGTATTGTTTCATATCAATATCCATTATGGCTTCCGGCAATATACCATACACTCTCTCATTTTCCTCACTGATTTCCAGCAACTTGAGTTCTAAACTCTCCAAACAACTTAAGACTGAAACTATGCAAGTCAAGGAGGACCAGGCCATCTCTCTCTGCTTTTCGTTTCCCATAACTATATTCCTGCTACCCTCACCCCAATACCCGGGAAATAGTCCAATCTTCTATTGACTAATAGAAAATTTAGAATTTAGAGAAACTTAGAATTATGAGGAAAATTCGGATGAAATTTTGGACAAACACCTAGAAATGGAAGGTGCCAAAAATATATATATATATATATATATATATATATATATATATATATATATATATACAAAAGTACTAGTAAAATTGAATTTCGCCAACTAAATTTAAAATTATAATTACTTCTATTTTTCTATCCTTGGATGGTGTTATCTAATATTCAGCCGAATTATCCATGGAGAAAATTATCAAATTGTACTTGTTTTGAAAATCGTTCTTTTTCAATTTTGATTAGAATTGGTATTTCCGACGGGGAGGAACTTGCATTCAGCAAATGCGAGTTCAGTGAGTTTGCATTTTTTGAAAGCGTGTTCGTCGAAAAATAAAATTGTTAAATTAAAAAAAAAATTCATGACCTCGCATTCAGTGAATGCGAGATCCAACATTTAAAAAAAAAAAAAAAAATTTGACTGACCTCGCATTCACTGAATGCGAGGTCAGTCGGCATTAAATTGGGCAGAATCGAAAAAGCCCTCATTTTCTTCTTCCTCCTCCTCTTCCTCGTGATTGTAGTCACAACCACCACCATCTCCTTTTCCTCCTTCTCTACAACCACCACCATCTCTTTTTCCTCCTCCTCTACAACAACCAGCAACCTCCATTCCACCCCCTCTACAACAACCACCACCACCACCATCTCTTTTTTTCAGTCAATTTATTTTTATTAAAATTGCATTGACCTCGCATTTAGTGAATGCGAGGTTAGTCAATTTTTTTTTAAAAAAAAAAATTTCATAATTTTATTTTTTCCAGAGCTCGCATTTGCTAAATATGAGTTTCTCCCTGACGTATATAACATTTCAACTCAACATCAAAAAAGAACGATTTTCAAAACAAGCACAATTTAAAAAATTTCTCATTATCCATGTGTCGATGTATCATTAGTGGCAATGAGTTAGCACCAAAAATAGTTGGCTCCAAGAATTTTGTCTTACCGAAAATTCTCCTCATATAGACAACAGATTCATGCGTATGAAAATACGATTCATTTGCATCTCGAAATACAACAATTCACATTTCGAAATGTCAAAATTAGCAAATCCTTATTTATTGAAAAAACGAGTAAAAATATTCTCTATATTTATCTAATTAGAACTATTTAGTATGTTGGATTGAAGATAATAGTTCTTGAAAGTTGAATATTTTCTTTTCTCTTGAAATTAAAAGTTTAACATTTATTAGAAATTTAATATTATATACTATCAAATATCTTCTTATTCTTATAATGTAGCTTGAAAAGAGTGGCATAATGCTACCTTCAACTAAATTTACCCTTACATATCGAATACTTTAAAAAACAGTGAATGGCATCTCCTATCGTATTTTCTAGTATGCCACGTTTCTGGTAACTATGGTCTTGTCAAAGAGTAATCTTATTCACTATCTCGCGATTTCAGGCGACCAAATATTATACATTTGAAGTGCTAGTTTCGACTTTTAAGGATTGAGGAAATTTTTTTAAAAAATGGTAATTGGTGGGATATTAGCTAATTGCTGCTTAAAGATGGGACTTAATTCCACATAAGTGAGACTTTTTTTAAAAGGATTTGCCAAGGAGTGGTATTTTTAAAACCTCTTTCGAGAGGATGAAAAATACATTCAGAGAATGCAATGTTTAACGAAATGCAACTTTGCATCGTAGAAGAAAATACATAAAAAGGAAAATTATCAAAATAGTCTTTCAATTTTTTTATTTTAAACAAAATAGTCCCTCAACCTTTTTTTTTAGCCAGGATAGTTCTTTAACTTTTATTGTTTAGCCAAAATAGTCCTTTTGTGGTGGATTCACCACAAAAACCTTTTTTTTTTGGATAAATTTCACATAAATCCCTGTAGTTTAGTTGTTTTCCACATTGGACTAACTTAAAATTTTATAAAACTTTAAGGCCAACTTTTAAAAAAGAAAAATTAATGGTTGACTAAGGAGATTTGGCGGTAGGGCTGATAAGTGGCGGTTGGTGTCTGGTGGGTAGGAGAAGGTGCTTGGGCGGCTGTTGGTAGACGTGAGTGGCTGAAGGAATGGTTTTAGAGTTGGAAGTGTAACAACTTCAATTGGGATAAGAGAAAGATAGAAATGTTAGAATTTTTACATTTTTTTTTTTTTGTAAAAAAATAAATGTTTCCTTTTTTTTTCAAAAAAAAAAATTGTTATTTTTTCCTTTTGATTCCTTCAAATTAATTTCTTTCTTATTTTTCACATTTTAAACTATACGAGAGTTACGTGAAAAATAACAAGTCTTAGGGGCTGTATATGAAATTTATAAAAGAACAAAAAAAAATTTGTGGTGACTCCACCACAAAAGAACTATCTTAACTAAAAATAAAAGTCGAAGGATTGTCTTGTCTAAAAAAAAATTTGAGGAATTATTTTGACTAAAGTAAAAAAATTAATAGACTATTTTGGTGATTTTCCCTACATAAAATGGGCAAACAGAAGTTACAGAAAGATTGGATTCTATGAATACGTTTGTTTTACTACACGGCTTCTGTCCAACCTTATCGGGTCTAAGTCTCTGTACAATGTAAAATGACGCCGTTTTAATTAAAAAAAAACAGAAAGACTTGTCAGAAAAGGGCCAACCTAAAAGAAACTCTCGACAGTCTATCTTTGCACGTAATTTCTCTAACCTCCTTTTTCGCGATGAAATCATCTACATTGCTTTCCCCATTCGTCCGCCTCTCTCTATTCTCCCTCTCGGTATCCATGAGAACATCCTTATTTCTTCTTCAGGGTATCATGTTATTGCTAATCACTTATTGAATATCTTTAGTTTTATATTTGAATGATTTAATCAGCTTATTGCTTTGTATTGGTTTAAGTTTACCAGTGAGTTCAGAGCAATTCCAAAGTCTTCGACCCCAGATGAAAAAATATATTTTTGAACAACATATGAAAAAATTGATGACTATTAATTAAGGTAGTTCTTTGTTTGCTTTTAAGTTTGACTAGGAAAAATCATATACAGTATTACTT
Organism: Cinchona pubescens; assembly: GCA_025175665.1. Lineage (NCBI taxonomy): Eukaryota > Viridiplantae > Streptophyta > Magnoliopsida > Gentianales > Rubiaceae > Cinchona > Cinchona pubescens. The sequence continues at coordinate 5,466,179 of JANKKI010000026.1, read as the reverse complement.
TCAACGATAAAATTAAAGCATCCCATATGAGAAATGCTTGAATTTGAAGGCTAAATGGTCCAGGGAAGATGATCATTAATGATTTCATGTATGAAGATTAAAGAAGAATGTAGGAGTTTGGAAGAGCAAAAGGAGGAAAAGCCAGAACAGGGAGAATTGGGATCCTCACAGGTCTCTCTTCTGTTGAATACGAAGGCAGAGACTTAGACATGATAAGGTTGGACAGAAGATTTGGAGCATTTACTACACTCATATCTAAATACTACGTGTTTTGAAAAATATTTTTATTGTGGACTAAAACAATCGAAGTAACTTAAATATGATCCAAAAAATCGCTCAGATTGCTTTCTTACAAATATTGCTGTAGTTTTTTGGACATAAGAATTCTCAAACACTAACCTTTTAGTAATTAAAAAGTAATAAGAAATGTTATTATATAAAAAACACTTATTGATCAGTATGTGTGTTGAAAATAAATATGGCAAAGTAATAATGTGTGATGATTGTTTTTCAAAATTACTAATTTGCTGAATGCATTTTTTTTGTTTTAAATATATTCAACACTTTTCTTTCTTGCTTCTTCTGTTGCCTTTGATACGTAATTTTTTATACGGAAAACAGTTGGACAGAAAGATTGCGTTTTGCGTACTTTCAAGCATAACCCTACAGAAAATTGTTTTCTAGAAATTTACATTTGTTTCTCTACTCGTTATAAGTTTTACTTGTTTTCTTCTATAAGGCCTGCCCACAATGAATTTAAAAATAATTTTCAATGGAGCACAAATAATCATAAAGTAGTACATTTTTTTTAATCCTTAATCAGCACATGTATTTCTTTTATCTTTATCTACACAAATTTCTATATTCAAGTTTTTTCACAAGATAATTAAGATAAAATTTTCAATTTTCAAAATTAGGCTCCAATAATAAGATTGAAATTTTAACCAACGAGACAAATAGCTATCATTTTATAATCAAATATTTTATATTTCTATTTCTCAACTACAAGCAGTTCACATGCAAAAACTTATTTTTTCCAGTTAGTAGGGTACGAAGTCAATTTACGATAATATTTTACAGTATTTTTCTATTCAAACATATTATTGTTATTAGTCCAATAGCAGCCCCCACTGGATCCATGTGGCTCTGCTACTGGACCTACCTCTGTCTCATTTAATTTGGGGTTATTTAGACTATGAGCTACCGCTTTAAATTTAGTGTCATTAAACTTTCATCCTTAATATTATCTTTTGAGCACTTTAGTTCTTCCGTTGTGACAAATAAATTTTTTGATCATTTTACCCCTTTTCTATTCTATTTTTTATTTTTTTTTATTCAATGAATCAAATTTTATAAGTACTAGACTTAATTCATGTGGAAATTTTATATGAATAGATGGTTAGAAGTATAACTCAATATTTTTAAAAAATATTTTTTAGCCAATATAAATTTAAAAAGATGATAAAATTTGATTGATAGCATTTTTTAAGCACATATGTTTCAGGACTTTGTTCCAACTTTATTCATTTTGTTTAAAACTCTATGAGTACCATCAACCCAAACCCAAAATTAATCATTACAGATTGCTCTACAAATAGCACGTGGTTGCTACAGGAACATGATGATGATTATTGTGATTGTTGTAAATTCGACTCAAGAGAATACTACTGTAGAGTTCGACGAGATTGGGTATTTTGCCGCCAAGAGAGAAATCGGACCGATTAAAAAAGGCACTACAAAGTCTTGGTGCTCCTGTACTAAAATGCTATAGCCTCCTATTGAATAGAATAAATACAGCAATAACATGAGACAACTGTTCAACTTATACGGACAAAAAACAACCGCATACTTAATTGCATGTGCCGATATCATTCCATAGAGTTGATTCGAAACCAAGTGGTTGCAGTCAACTACCAATTAACCAACTCTAAAATTGCGAGATTATTAGCTAATCCTTATTATGCATCAGTCGATATATATCAGATGAAAATATTCAAAATCATTATTCACTATCCAATAATATATTTTGTTAATCTCTTTTTCCGAATGCAAAAAGATGTCTAATGTTTTTTTTTTTTCTAATGTAATTACTCCATTAATTTAGGTGGTAAAGTGTTATCAATTCTAATTTATAACAATTATCAGATCTATTAAAACTATAGTGCAGACTTGGAAACTCAGGCATATTATTATTATTATTGTTATTATTATTATTATTATTATTGCTATAACCACCCGTTCCTAGATGGGAGCTTGTACCATTTTATTGACATATAAACAAAGGATACAAATAGGGAACAAGGCTAATATCTCTTGAAATATTATATATGATGGACATACACACGCTACAACATTAACTGCATTAGAAAAACATAACAACTATTTAATGAACAATTACATAAATTAAAACAAATAATAGATATTTCAAATCATACAAAATAAGACATATATTAAACACACAAATTAATCAAACAATTACAGCTAAATTATAAGAAATAAATATTTACATGTATATCATTAAAATATTAAATAAAATATAAGTGCATAGGATGTCATGACTAAAAAAAATATCTAAAATATAAACTAAAAAATGGATTATACTAACATACTATTTAACACATGATGTAACAATAAACTAACATATTAATTAACACAATATATAAAAAATTTAAATTACAATTATACTAACAATTGTATAGGATATCATTACTAAAAATGATATCTAGCCAAATATAAACGTAAAAAATGGATTATACTAACATATTAGTTAACACATTCTATAACAATAAAATAACATATAAGTTAATACATTATATAAAAAAATTAAAATTATAATTGTTAAATATTTAGGAGGTAGAAATAAAGTACGTTTTTCGAGGACTTAAATGCAATTTTATTTTTTTGCAGGGATAAAACTGCCAAATGCTCCTTCTTCAACAATCAAAGACTTAATGACTAAATTGAAGAAAAGAATGAAGGGTAGGGGAAAGAAACAGAATAAGAGAAGAGAAGGGAAGGGAAGGCAAGAAAATGACTAAGAGAAGAAGAGGGTAGAGGGGAAGAAAGGATGCGGGTCGCGCAGGCCATATAGCCTACTTATAAAGAGCCTAGCTCGCATAGGACATATACGGCCTAGGTCATATATGGCACATACGATCTTTAGGTAGTATATGGCATATACTAGCTAGATCGCATGTGGCTTATGTGGCTTGACTAGATACAGAACACCAAAAAAGCCTTCTCAGCTTGAGAAGGATTTTTGAATTCTTCCAAAACTAAAAAATTAGTTGAAACAAAGCGCATTGTCTGCAGGAAGGATACAATATAGATAATAGTATCTTTAAGGACAACCCTTCCTTTTTTTTCATTGCCAAATGCAAATAAAATTTGTTACACATAATATAGTGACCAGTAACTATCCAAGAAGAGGCAACACAAGAAGGAATAGAAAATCAAAACATGAACTGCCAAAGATAGCAAAATCCCAAAAGTACTTATAGTGGGAGATACACCCATACATAAAAGCTTTCTAAAATTTGGATAATTCATGACAAAATCTTTTACATCAATTAACCTATCATGACAAGATATGAAATATATCTTCATATTCTTTAGATGTCGATCAATTTACAAACCTATGGTCAGGCATTCTACATATTCCAATTACGAGGCGACGAGCAGTCGCGGTCGAAGCTTGGTTCTAGCTAATAGGCTAGCAGTAAGCCTAGCTACAGCGAAGCGCTAGGTTACCAAGAGCGAAGGAAAGGACCTTCGCCACTTGAGCCATATGAGGAGGAACTCGCACGTGCGGTTCTTAGGGGGGGAGCGCTTGCTTTTTCCAAGCAAAAGTACCGTTTATAGCTCAATCCGTAAGTTCACACTAGTTAGTACAACTTTATTTGAATTTAGTTTAGTGATGAAATTTATAAAATAAGAAAGTGACAAAAAAACTTGGCAGAAAGCAATTAGGAGGTAAAGTTGTTCAAGAGCTCTGCCATTTACTTATTCTATTGTGTATCACAGTCAATCAATGTTTTTTTTATCCAGACTTGCTACTTTGTCTTGGATGCTGAGCATCACCCAGCCTAAAGTTATATAAAAAAATATTCTACATTTGACACCAAACATAAAATTCACAGGATGATACCCTAGCCAATGTCCAGGATATAAAACATAAACAAAATCCATTAAACTACAATATCAAGATTGCATAACTTGAAGAATTTAGTCTATGAAATTTGCAGAGAAAGTATAACTCCAAAGAGAATTAAGGAGCCTGCAAGCACAAACTAAGAGTAAATAATACTTCCATCATAGGTTTGATTGAATTATAGATACCCTCGAGATTAGAACATTGGAAGTGACCTCCCATAAGATTCTTTATGGTGCATGCCCTTATTAAAAATATAATGTCATCAACGAAGAATGTAGAAACTAAATAAACTTTATCCCCTCAACTTGTTCCTCCCCAATAGCTACATAGAGAGGAAAAGTAAGAAAAGGAAGTCAGTCCACACACAATTCTCTCCTTTTCCCACGGCCCGATATTTACTCTTTGCTTTTACTTCCTCTCTCATCACTCTTTCCCAGCACTCATTCCCTCTAGCCAGCTAGTTTAACATCTCTTCCACATTTCCCCATGTTTTTCCCCCTCCCACCATCTCCTACCGATCAATGCTTCTCAATACAACTTGCAGCTGCTCTGAAATTCCTTGTTCCCCCACCAATCACTCCTCTATCCTTTCCACTTCTACTCATGGCCATAGGCGTTATTGGAAACCCTTCCCAGCCTTGTGAATTACATTCCAATTCATGCGTATCGAAACACGATTCATTTGTGTCCTGAAATGCAGAAATTCACGTTTTGAAACATCAAAGGTAGTGAATCATTATTAGGATAAGGATGCTTTGTTTTTACTTTTTTTCTTAGGAAATATTATCCAAATTTACCTAATTAGAACTATTTAGTATTAGGTTTATTTTTTATGTTTGTTAAGTAGGATAATAGTTCTTGAAACTTAAATATCTCATTTTCTCTAGTTACTAAAATTCAATATTTATTGAAATTTAATAGTATCTAACTATCAACTACTATTTATCCTTACCATTTACCATATTTTTTAAAAGAAATTCTACCTAATATGCATAGTTTCTATGAAAGTCAAAAGCATTTTTTTATTGTTTGAAAAATTTGCTATCATTATATGAAATAAATTTGACAAACATTCAAGTCAAAGTCACGTATCCATGTGAATATGACCACAAAATATGTGGTTTATATCACGACTCTATATGGAGCATATTGCAGCATATTGATTAAACCTATCCGTACGTATCCGATAATTTAAAAAGTGATGTATCGTGTCTTTGTATCCATACCCTATTTCCTAACTTACCGCATTTTTGGTAACTATTTTTATGGCTCCATAGCATCACTGCAACTGTCAGGTCGCGCTCTGAGAATCCTGTAACCGCCGTACCCTCACCTATTTTGAGGACACTAGGTGCAGAACTTCAAACCTCTGATCGCTTTCCTTAACCAAACTTATAAAAACCCGCAAAAATGTTAATATCATGGGGATGAGTAAAGAACAAGGTCAATAAGCAATTCATATATTTTATTTACCTGATTCAGCAAGCTATAATATAATAATCAATCGTGAAAGTATAGTTCACATGCATTATAATGTACTAGAAACATATATATAGATCACAATCGCATAACATATACAAAATAGATAGTTCATTAGTTCACAAGGGTAGTTTGGCTAATGGATGTATAATTCAGGACTAAGTATTATACTCGCTAATCAAGGGATAGAAACAGAGATAGAGATGGACACTGAGTTATTGAGGTGCATTAAGAGTTTTTCAACTACACATCATAGATTAGATTTCATATCACAAAACATATACAAAACAAAATAGTTCACTGATTCACAAGGGTAATTTGGTTACTAGACTAAGATTAACTATTGTATTTGCTAATCAAGGGCCAAAGATATAACAGAGACAGACACCAAGCCACCGAGGTTTACCAAGAGCTATACAAACCATATATAACCAATCGGAATCCATATCACATAATAGATACAAAACAGATAGTTGTAATTCAGATTGTAATTTATGCACGTGTGACAAATAAATTACCTGCACTTATTGTATTGTTATAATATAATCAAAAGTTGCACATAAGACATGCTCAATCCTCTTTTTATCATAACATAGTTTTAGAACATACAAGGTTTTCAAATATATTTATCAAAAGAATAAAAAATTACATGAACTTGCACTTACCTTAAATCCAAACGTCAGCACCTAACAATTACATCTCGAACTATCGATTCATCCTCACCTGAATATATATTAAATTAAGTTTAAATGTATCTTACAATACTCCAAAATAAATCATTAAACAAATAGGGTCAAAAGGGAAAAAAAGGGGCCGGAGCAGCACTTGATGTCGTAAACTGACACCGAAGCCGTGGTGCGTGGGCAACTACCTAAGCCAAACTGACAATGACCATATACTTCGTCAAATCGTTCATGTCATCTTCTCCAAGTCATCAGTGTCATCATTAAACAATCATAAAACTATTCATTCTTTCATTGCTTTATTAATAACATCGTCATGCCATAAAATTTTAATAAATCACTCATAGTTGGGATTGGGTTAGAATCTCTTAAGCCATTGATATGAAAACCATTTTTACATTGCACTAACCTCAAATAATCTGTTAAAACCAAAATTTTAATCCACCATACTTTCAATTCTCGAATATTAAATAGGCAAATCATTCCTATTTACAGAAATATGAAGCAAAACTTTGAAAGCATGAAACCCCAACAAATACTAATATTAACCGGTCAAATAGAATAATTTAGCCTAATTACCTCTTAACTTGAAAGATCACTAGCTTGAATTTCCCTATCAGATTCCTTTTCTTGGCTTTCTCCATGAAAACCCTAAAGCCCGAAAGAAAGTGTCGATATAAGATTAAGAGCTAAATGTCGCTTAACTATAAAATATAAGAATTAAAACTTAAACCCTTTCGATATTAATAAAATTCTACAAAGACCCTCTAAAAAGTCAGGGTTTCACTTTCTACCCTTCTTACAAGAAGTTTTGTCCTTGAAACTTAACTAGCCATGCTTCCGTTGCACATTTTGATAAACACTTATAGACCATTCGTCCTCCAATGAATTGATATCAACTATTCAAGACAAAATACCTTTTAGTGACTCGTGCTCTATTCCAAAGAACCACAATGATTCAAGAATAAGTTGACCATCCCTACACTCTCTAAGGATCACATGAGGTCTTAAGTTTTCAAGCCAAACGGATCCACTTCAACCTAGATTTTGCTAAACACACAAACCAAAAGGCAAAACATATGTGTCAAAACCTAAGTATAAAATCCCAAAGATTCACACCAAACTATAACAAACCCCACAGACCACAGAGATTCTAACATATTGCTTTGATACCATTCTATTGTGCCTCGCTCCCAAGGGCCCTATGATCGCCGTGCTCTTACATTTCTTGAGGACACCGGGCACAAAACTGCAAACCTCTGATCACTATTCTTAACCAAACTTACGAATACCTAAAAAATATTAATATCATAGGATGAGCAAAACATGAGTTCAGAGAGTAGTTCATGTACTTTTTTACCTAATTAAGCAAGCAATAATATAATAATCAATCATGCAAGTATAGTTCACATGCGTCAAAACGTGCTAGAAACATATATACATATCACAATCATATAACGTATACAAAACAGATAGCTCATTGGATCGCAAGGGAATTATTCGACTACCAGATCCAGGACTAACTATTATACCTGTTAATTTGGGGCCAGAAATAGAGACAGAGACAGACATCGAGTTATTGAGGTGCATCAAGAACTTTTCAACTACACATCATAGATCAAATTACATATCACAAATGAAACAAAATAGCTCACTGATTTACAAGGGTAATTCGGTTTCTGGATCCAGAATTAACTATTGTACCCTCCAATCAATGGCCAGAGAAGAATAAGACATACAATGAGCCACCAATGTTTACCAAGAGTTATCCAAACCATATATAACTGATTAGAATCCATATCACATAACAGATACAAACAGATAATTATAAATCTAGAATGTAATTAATACACATGTGACATAGATAAATTATTTGGAGTTACCATATAGTTATAATATAATCAAAAATTGAATATAAAACATACTCAATCCTCTTTGTATCATAACATAGTTTTAGAACAAAAGATTTTCAAATATATTTATCGAAAGCGTAAAAAAGTACTTTATATGAACCACATACCTTAAATCCAAACATCAGCACCTAACAATTACACCTCAAACTGTCGATTCATTCTTACCTAAACATATATTAAATTAAGTTTAAATATATCTTACAGTACTTTAAAATAAATCATTAAACAAATTGGGTCAAAAAAGGGACTGGAGCAGTACTCAATGCCGCAATCCAACACCAAAGTCGTGACGTATAGGCAACTGCCCAAGCCGAACTGATAATGGCCATATACTTTGTCAAATCATTCATGTCAACTTCTCCAAGTCATTAGTGTCATCATTAAACAATCATAAAACTATTCATTCTTTCATTCTTTTATTAATAACATCATCATGCCATCAAATTCTCATAAATCACTCACAGTTAGGATCGGGTCAGAATCTCTTAAACAATTGATATGAAAACCATTTTTACATTGCACTAACCTCAAATAATCTATCAAAAGCCACGGTTTTAATCCTACCATGCTTATAATTCCCAAATATTAATTAGGCTGTTGTGCAATCACTTCTATTTTTAACCCACAACAGAAATACAGAACAAAACTTTGAAAGCATGAAACCCCAACAAATACTAATATTAACCGGTCAAATAGAATAATTTAGCCTAATTACCTCTTAACTTGAAAGATCACTAGTTTGAATTTTCTCATCTTTCTTGACTTCCTCCATAAGAACCCTAGAGCCCAAAAGAGAGCATTGGTATAAGATAAAGAGCCAGATGTCGCTTACTTATAAAATATAAGAATTACAACTTCAACGCTTTCAATATTATTAAAATTCTACTAAGACCACCTAAAAAGTCAAGGTTTCACAGCACCCACCAGACCTCTCCATTCCAAAAGAAAAAGGATCCACCTTTGTTCCTACAGCTCCTCAACTAAAAAAAATAAAAAAGAAGAAGAAAAAATGGCTCTTCTCTACCCCCACTTCCTTCTTTGTCCTCTTCTCAGGCATTATGTTGTAGTTGTAGTAACAGAAAAGATTCTGCATACAATGCAAGTAGAATCTAATTCTACTTTTAGTTTCAATTAGACAATTCAATTATATGTAAATGGTATAGAAGAGTGGCAAGTTGTCGTCATAGAGGCCTTTGTCTATTTTCCGGCAGTTTTGGCTATTATACCTATTATGTGGAGGGGATAGTTGCAACTGTCACTGGATAAGTAGAAATGAAGGAATTATGAAAAAGATTAAAAACTACTTTTCGACTATCTAATTTGTCTGGAATTTGTTTAACTGAGATTAAAATGAAGAAGTTAGGAAAAACATTAAAAATCACTTTTGGACTATTAAACTTATACGTGCAATTTTAGTAACTGAGATAGGTATAATAGGCCTTTTATTTAGTTAACACCATTACCTTCACGTTCTTGAAAGAAGGCTAATATAATGTTTTAAACCATAGGGAGCTATCCATAATTCAAGTAAATGTAAGGGAAGATAGTACCATATAGCCTGAAGATAATTTTCCAACACCATGACAGTTAAAGGCTTCAGTTATACAATTAAGAACACTAATAAGAATCTGTACTGTCCTATAATCATTAAATAAGATATCTACTCACAATGACCATTTATACATCATTTGGTCATATCACTTACCACAATTGATGATTTATAAAGAAACAACTAGTCCTCCGAATGAAAATGCATGTGGTCTTCAATTTTATTTTGGTACTATAGCTACCCAAGATTTTCTTTACAAGGTATAGACTTTTTGTAAACTTCAGTACATTACAACTTTTGGACGGAAGTGGAAGGAATAGGATTTTCATTCAACTACTAACCATGCAGAGAAGACAATGGAAACCTTTCTACTCTTTACTAGCAATATATGAATAAGGAAGGCAAGGTGCTTAAAAGTAAGGTTGGGGTTAATGCCAGAGCAATAATTTTCTAGCCAGAACAAAATTGTTTCAAATGTCAAAATTACCACAAAAAGTCAAAGACAGTCTCCCACACTTCCACTTTCTTTTTTTCCTATTCTTTCTCCTGTTTTATTATTCACACTTAGGCTTCAATCTTCATGCACTCCCGCCAGCCATTGCAATTGAAGTTAGGACTCAAATAAACTGCTGGCAATCAGCTGGGGACAATCAATGTCAAATTTGACAAGCCAAAACAAATTCATGACATCATTTCTTACTTGATAAATTTCTTGGATAAAAATTGCTGAAACTAAATAAACTCAAAATTACAAACATCTTTGGGTTCTACAGTACATTCACCAATCTCCTATTAAACACATTAGATATTACATGAAAACTATCCCCCCTCATTTTAAAGAAACAAATCCAACAGAAAGTGACTACAAAAATAGTCATAAAATTTTCCTAAAATAATTGATTGAAACCAAAAGATTAACAGTTAAACCCATCTTAATGTCAGAAAATGCAATACCAATACCCATCTCTACTTACAAATATTTACGGTTAAAGTTCTCTAGATATTAAAGTCTCAAATCCTTATGTGATTGAAAGGGTTATGATTTTCAATATTGGTTATTTCAAAAACTGAAAGAATTACCCATAAGCATGTTGATATAGAAGAAGATAAATTGAGAGAAAAGAGATTAAGTAGGAAGGTAGATTAGGTGGAATTGAGAGACTCACATCCGGGTTGGAACTTCAGAGAGAGGAAAGAAGGCATATAACTACACATAGAGAAGAAGAGTGAACTAATGTGAAAATTATTTCATTTATTTGTCGATTTGACTTCTCGGGGCAATTTTGGTATTTGAAACAATTTTGCTCTGGCTAGAAACTTATTTCTCTGGCATTATCACTGACCTAAAAGTAATAGCAAAAGGAATACAATCACAAAACAAATCCAGCCAACTAAACAAACAATGACCAAGAACATATCACCAATAAAGATGTCCACAGGATAGCGTGACTACTGTATCTAATCTTTCAATAAGTTGCATCACATAACAATGGATACTAGGGAAGATTCAAAAATGTTATAGGCACTCATCAGTTTATATGACAGCCAAAAGATGTAGATACAAAGAAAATTTATCATGAAAAATAAAAGACACAACAAAATTGAAGCACATATTTGAGATATGTTGCAATTAATGATCATTAAATAATGTGCACTTAAATAAATTCTTTGAGAAAAAAGAGAACTTGCTCAAGAACATTTTCAACTAATCCAACATCTAAAATTCAAAATCACTACCCACTAGAAAAAGAAAACAAAAGATCGAGAAGGTATGTATTTCAAGTTCACGCTTGATGAAGATACAGGGAGAGGAATAAGACGGTTTGCAAGCCAATTTTAGGTGTAAGAATGAAGAATACAACTTAAACAAAACCATCAATGCAAGAAAGAGTACATAAGAGAAAGGATGAAAAACACTCAAGATAAGCTCTTTTAAGTATGATTTGCAATAGAAAAAGTAACGGCATAGAAAAATGCGATTAGCAGTTTGTGATTGATCAAACATGAATGGTGATTGACGGTTGTGATTTGAAGTGGAGTTTTTGTATGATTGATCACTAGTTTTTTGATGAGATATTAATGTGTAATGCAATGTAATGAGCAACAAGTCAAAAATCATGTTGTGTATAGTAAGGCCATCGTATAGAAAGAATAAAAAAGACTTATATAGGAAATTTCATGTTTTGTTATTTAGTTTAGTGGGTAAAAGGTAATCTTTTATTCGAAGTCAAAATGCAACTTTTTTTTCGAATCTTGCTATAACATTTTCCTTTATTACTTTTAGGGTGTTACGTCATTTGTGCTTGTTGGTGTCATATTCTGAACTTTGGAATTTTGCTATGATATAAATATTCAGCTAGAAATCAATTTTATGAAGTTTGATACTCATAATAAATGATTTTCAATGTGGACATGTGTAGGTTATGCATCTTCTTCAGTTTCTTAGCTTTTGTGTGCATATAACGTTTTATTGCAAATGCATAGGCAATTGTTGTTGAATTTAATTCTATTGGTTCATAGTTTTTGCTTGCTATTGTAAGTTGGTTTGCTCAAAGATTTTCCATGCAAATTTATAATTGTAATTGTGTCTCTATTGTGTTACAAATAATAAATATTGCTAGAGAGCAGGAGAGATAAGGGACAAAAAGTAAGACGAAAAAAGCAAAGGAAGATAAAAAATGAGGTACAAGAATTTTGGTAATGGAAGAAATGTGGGTGTGGTTGTGAAGTTATGTGTAAGAAGGATACAAAAAGTTGGTCCTAATATCAACTCCCTTATAAGATACTAGCACAATTTCTCTCAAGTAAAAAGGGTTATAGCGTCCAATTGTGTACCCGTTGTATTGCCCATAAAAATATATATTACTGTTTTGTCACTCTTAAAGCTATCGTTGCATTTAGTTATTACAAATCGTGATGGTGGAAATGAGGGGGTTTAGATTCTCTGTCCAAGATTATCGTGCCTAATCGTCTACCCGAATTTAAACATTAATGTTCAACCAATATGTACATCTGTGATTCACATTTTTGTTGTTAAGTAGGGATGATTATTCTTTAAAATATAAACAATGGGGCCCACCTAATTCTTATCCTTTCATATTCTCTCCCTTCTCTTCGTCCTCTTGCTTTACAACTGTAGTTACCTCCATTGTCACTTGGCTCAAAATATTCATCGATGCTTAAATTTTCATCCACTTAAGGGAGCAACTTTTTGACATAAGAGAAAGAAAGAGATTGAGATACAGATTTAGAACTACAGCTTTTTAATATCATTGCATTTCATACTCATTCTAATATTAATTCAACTTTTATTTCAATAAAGGGTTTCATTTTTATTACCAAAAAAAGTTTAATTTTCCCCTTTTTTTGCTTATGAATTTCTACTCTAGATTACAAGGATTCCACTTTTCTAGATAAAAGAGAAAAGACAGGATGGAGGAAAAGAAGGAGAAGGTGACTGGATGAAGCATTTTGTTATTTTTATTTTAAGATTTAGGTGGGCCCTACTATAAAGTAATATACGAGTTTTAAGTAATACAATAATGTTTCAAAGTGAGCAGAGAATTTGACACGATAATGTTAGACAAAGGATCTAAAGCTTGGAGAGATTAGGGGTGTTTATTCGACCGGTATTCGACTTTTCGACTTGTTCAACCTGATTTATTTGATTTTCAACTTAAAAATTTCAAAGTCAAAGTCGAATTATATAAACCCAAAGTCAATTAAAGTCGAGTCATTTAAATTTGACTTATTCGACTGTAGACACCTATTTTTGTCCCTTAACTTCACCCCTATTTTCCTTTTAATTTGACTCTCAATTTTCTTTTTAATTTCCCTTTTAATTTCTTTTTATCCTGCTCTTTGATTTTCTCTTAATTTATCCTTTAATTCCCTCTTAATTTGTCTTATGGTGTTTAATTATTATGTGTTTTATGCATTTTGAAATACTAAGAATGAGTTTTTATATCATTAAATTTTTAGATTTTTCAAAAAAACAAAAAATTCAGCTCGTGAACATTTTTTGTTTTCACAAAGAATGGTTTTTGACCATTTTTACACTCAATCCACCTCTTTAAAGAGTAAAAAAACTCAGCCTAAAAGGGGAGGAGGAAATTTCTGCAGAAAAGAAAAAAGAGAGAATTTTTTCTAGGTTTAAAAATCTTCCAAATAGCCAACTTTGAGCCAAAATTTCAAACGATTGAAAAGAAATTAGACTAAACTCAGAGAAGAAAAGTTGTAGAGAGTACTTGGAATTACAACTTCTCTTTGTAAAGATCAAGCAAAATCATTCATTTGGAGGGTCAAAAACGTGGTAGAATCAGGCTGGTGGCCAAGAAAATCTGCAGAAAAAAAGAGAAATTTTCTAAGTTTGGAAAATTTTTCAGACAGCCAACTTTGAGCGAAAATTCCAAACGATCGAAAAGTAATTAGACTAAACTCAAAGAAGAAAAGTTGTAGAGGGTACCTGTAAATAAAACTTATCATTGTAAATCTCAAGCAAAATCATTCATTTTGAAGGTCAAAAACGTGGTATAATCAGGCTGAGTGGCCAAGAAAATTTGCAGAAAAAAAAAGAGAAATTTTTCCAAGTCTGAAAAATTTTCCAGACAGCCAACTTTGAGCCAATATTCCAAGAGATCTAAGAGGAAATTCGACTAAACTCAAAGAAGAAAAGTTGTAGAGGGTAGCTGGGACTACAACTTTTCTTTGTAAAGCTCAAGATGTCGTTTATCTGGTGGGTGAAAAATGTGGTGGAAGAAAGCCGATTCATCAACTGGAAGCTTGGAGGTGCCGAAATCAAATTCGGCTCAAACGCACTCCAAGCCAAGCATAACCAATTCCACCACATTCCTGAGGTTGAGGTGAGTTAAATGAGCTTTTGAATCGATTGTTTTGGTGACAAAATGCTTATCTTACTATTTTTACATTATTTATAACTTAATTTTCGTTTTTTATTTTTTTTTATTTTTTAAATTTCTTCTAAGTTACATTTTTAATGACAATAATCACCAAACTTTAATTTGATTTTTGTTTGACATTTTAATATGTAATTAATTACCCTTTGATTGTGAAATTACCATTTTGCCCTTATGAGTATTAAATTGTAAATAGGCTCTGATTTTGCACATATTTTTCGATTAGTTTCTTTTGTGATGATTTGTGCTTTATTTTTTATGTTTGTTGGTCTCGATATAATATTTATGCTTTTTCTTACTTGTTAAATGATGTGAATTTACTCTTCTATCCTCAAATTTTGTTTAGTTGCACGACTAGACATTAAATATTTGAATCAAACTCAATTTAATCCATGACTTAATAACTGTATCAATAATATAAAATCGGGCTAGAAGTAAACTCTGGCGTGCATGACAAACGACTTTGTTGCCCCTTGGGAGTTAAAGGGCACTACAAGCTAAATGTGTGCTACTTTAAATTGGACCCCGGGCTAAATTTACCTGTCAATGTTTTTATTTACTATTTATTTTCATTTTCTCATTAATATGTACATATTTTATTAATTTTAAACTATCTTAAGCACACGTACGCTACAAAGTCGGCAAAAGATAATGAATACTAAAATTGAAAAGGGAAACGCGATAAAATCATGCAACCGGTCCAACGCCGGGTAAAGTGATGCCGAGGATTTGTCAAACTCTATCCCAAACCTTCCCATTTTACAAAAGATTCCCGAACTCATGTTTTTTGAATTACGTGGACCAGGAGTCAATCTAGACTAGGGTTTTTTTTTCTTTAAATTTTGATGTATTTTTGTGTCCCGGTGCACCAACACACCGGGTGGCAACTCCAATCCTGTATTCCCTAGTTTAGATTATTTTTGTACAATTCATAATCGCATTTAAAGCCCAATTATGTAATAGTAAATAGGTGATTCATTTAAATTGGTAATAGTAAGTAGGTAATTTATGTTTGTAATAGTAAATAAAACTTTTGCATTTAATCACCTATTTCACGAGCACCACATTGGCGACGGTGCCGGTCCCAAAGGTGCTTGCCAGACCGCGGGTTGTGCGGGGGTTGTGACAGCGTGGCAACTCCACTGGGGACTTTGAGAATCTCTTATACACACGGGCACACAATTTTAACGCGTTTCTCTCAATTTTACCCTGTTCATTATAAATCGGCTAATTTTACCGATTTTTTTTGTGTGCTATGTTACCGGCTCTATGCCTCGTTTTGCATGCCATGTGCAAAGTGTTACTTTAATTGTTCTTTTTCAATTACTTTACACTTGTTTTATCATATTTTATCATTTTTTTGTTGTCTTGTGTGCTGGTTTGCGGATTTTTATGTCTCGTTTTATGTGTCACATGCTATGTGTTACTTTATTTGTTCTTTTTCAATTACTTTACACTTATTTTACCGTATTTCACTATTTTTGCTGTCTTGTGTGCTGGTTTATGGATTTTGGGTCTCGTTTTATGTGCCACATGCTATGTGTTACTTTATTTGTTCTTTTCAAATTATTTTACACTTATTTTACTATATTTCACTATGTTTGCTATCTTGAGTACCCGTTTGCTCGATTTAGGTCTCGTTTTACGTGCCATACCCTGTTTGCCTATGGTGTGATCATTTGTTCTTGTTTTATTGTACATGTTTTAATATATGTTGCTATTATACTTGTTTGTGGTTAATTTGGGGGCAATTTTTGGGGTGTTGGGGGTGCATCAAACCTTTAGAGCCAAACGCGTTAAAATGTGTGAATCTTACCGTCTCCAAGTGAACACAGCATAACACATATCTCATTTATTGCATGTCCTATTTTTGTGGGTGTCGTTCCCACATTCCCTGTAGGAATTAAGACGATCTACACAGATATGCGGCCGTGACACAATGTGCACGTAATGGTATCTGTGGCGATCACCTGACCACCGACGATAAGGCCCATCGGAATTGACAGATTTTATTTTTGGGCCCAAAGTCTTAAGGTTCGGGAACCAACCCCATCTAGATTGTATTAGTAAACCAAGCCTCATATTCATATAACTTAAACCATAGGGCAGAACTGTGTGGACCTTGTTTAGGACACTAGACACGAGGCGGTAGGACCCACCCATTTATCTGTCTTGTAATAGATAGTAAATAGCTTTACAATTTTGTTATATAATAGTAATTAGTTTTTCTGATTCATATGATTTACTTTGGCCATGTAATTTGTATCTACTTCCCGCAAGAAAGCGTAAATTTTGATTTTTGCATTGCATAAGCCTTAGGTAGGGTCAAAGGCATATGGTTGCCAGACCCAAATAGGAGACCCACCCCCGCGACATGTTTCTAAAGTTTTATTATCCCTTGTGTGCATTTAGGCTAACCCCAGCGTTGCAGGGCCACCGTAGACTACTTATTGCATATATTAGCCGTAGAAGGGATACCCTGTGTATAGAATTGCATACCTATCCCTAGGTACATAACCTACAATGGGATTTGCAAGCTTGTGTGTTCAATTTATAAAGGCTCTGAAAGGGTATAAATCTCAGGTAAGGCTAACATGTATTTCATGCAGATGAGTTCCGCTCGAGTAATTGGAAAGGCGACCAAAGTGCCCTATTTGCTACGGGAGTGGGAACGAAGATAGCTCTAGATATATCAGCACAGGCAAGTTTACAAAAGACTTCAAGAACAGCAATCCTGTATTCGAGAGTAGGAATACAACCGAAATAGGGCATGCACCGAGATGGCCGATGATCTGGGAAGCCTAATGCACAATGGGGCTGCTGAATCAGCACGTAGCAAGCTTCTACTGTACGAGGAGCAAATGATGAAGATACGAGACCATCTAAAGGAGCTCGCCGAATAAGTTCAAACGGGCTTCGTCCCCTTTAGAGCTTTTTTTTGTTTTTAGGGTTCCTGGGAAAGGAACCACGTTTTATGCTGTAAACTTATGATTATGTTTGTTTATATATATCTAAATTTTCTTTTTTTATTATTATGTTTTAATATGAAGGTACTAAGTGTCAAAATAGCTGCCCAATGCAGCCCTATTTATACCCGCTCGCGTGCAAATAAGCTCCGATTTGAAGACAGTATGAGCACCGTAACAGCAAAAGATGTAGAAGGGACCAGTAGGGATCAAAACCCAGAGATGGCAGAGCTGCGCAAATTGACCTGACAGATAGAATCTATGATGGCTGCTATGGCCAGTATGAACCAAGAAATGCAATGGTACAGGCAAATTTATGGGCCTCACCCCGCCAATCAGGAGATGCTACCTCCTCATATGCCTAATCCCGGCATGGGGATGCCGCTACCCCTACCACTACAGAATCAACCTCCTCCAACTCCAGTGCCACCACTAACAGATCCAGTTCCACCACCACCACCTCTTCTTGAGTTAGAGTATACCCCAGGAGGGGAAGCTGAATTAATGCCACCACCGCCCCCTATACCGGCTGTCAATGATGCCCTATTGAAAAGAATAGAGCGATTTGATAGTTTCATGAAGCAGCAATAGGGGACGGATAAATTTGGAGCTATCGACTACCAAGACCTATGTCTATTCCCCGAAGTGTAATTACTGCCAAAATTTAAGATCCCAAAATTTTCAAAATACAATGGCACTGGGAATCTGGTAGCTCACCTTAAAATGTTCTGCAACTTGCTGGGGAATCCGACAAGCGACCCTCGAAATTTGTAGCAATGAGGGTATTTGCCAGAAGCTTAGAGGGAGATGCGTTATCATGGTATTTAATGCTTGATTCCAAAAAATTGCAGGATTGGACGAACTTGGCAAATGCTTTTATGAAATAGTATGAGTTTAACCGCGACCTAGAGTCAGACCGTTTTGCTCTGATGAACTTAAAGAAGAGCCCTTAGAGGATTACCGTGAGTATGTGAAAAGATGGAGGGCGTTAGCTCTCAGAGTATAGCCCACCTATGACTGAGACTGAGATGGTCAAACTTTTTATTGATGCGCAAGAACCTCCTTACTATGAAAAGTTGACCGGGTCTATTGGCAAATCCTTTTCAAAAATCATCCAGCAAGCAGAGGCTGTTGAAAGGGGCTTGAAAAGCAGAAAAATTATTGACATGACGGGCCTTCAAACTTCAGATAGAGTCCATGTAGGGAAGCACGTTTGTGGCTAAGAAACCCCTGAGCAAGAAGGTGACAAGAAGGAAGAGGAAGTGACTTTTATTTTCAACCAACCCAACCGCCAACCACCACACAATTTCCATCAATACCAAAAACCTAACCCACAACCCTTTTATGCACCACCTCCACTACCACCTCAATACTACCCTCAACCCGTATACCAAACACAAGTACAAATGCTCGTGCCTAATCCACAGCTCCCATATTATAATCCAAGACCACAACCCCCAAACAATCAAAGACCCAACCAGCCAAACAAATTCCCTCCACCAAACTCCAACCAAGTTAGACTACATGGCAGACCACCCTGCAATTTTACCAACCTGGGACGGCCCATTGAGCAACTATATGAGCAGTTGAGATCAGCAGGGAGATTGAATCCTATAGCTCCTCCTCAGTATTCGGGGGGAGTTCCGAATAGTTTTGACGCCAATGCCCACTGTGCCTATCATTCTGGAGTCCCAGGGTATTCCACGGCTAATTGTTGGACGTTGAAGAACAAGGTGCAGGATATGATCGATGCACGTGAGATTGTCATTAAGAGGCCGGAACAAAGGGCTGTGGCCCTGAAGTAAACACTAATCCGCTGCCACTGCATGAGCCTCTTGTTGGGATGGTTTGCATAGAAGCGGAGACGGAAGAGAAAGAAGGAGCAGTCAAAGAAGTGACAATGACTCAGACCAAACCGTTTTATTTGGATTTGGAGTCATCTGAGCCTTTTATCATAGACATGGATCCGTTTGAGGTAGAATCCTAGGAGCCCGTTGTGATTGAACTACCAATACAATTGCTAATTGAGAGCACACATGCAGTGCCGTGGAATTATCAACCCTCAGTTGTGATAGTCTGTGGAAGGCCAATTTCTGAGGAGGAAGTGTCCTCTGTCACAAGGTCAGGCCGAATCACAAATGACAACAGTTTTGAGGCCAGACAATCCAATAAAGGTAAAGAGCCCATGCAGGTCCCTAAGGCTGTAGCAGACAAAAATATGGAAGACTTTATAAGATTGATAAAAAAAAAAGTGAATATTCAGTAGTTGAGCAGCTGAATAAGATGCCCTCACAAATTTCTATGTTCAGCTTGTATTGTTAACATCCGAGCTACACAAGGAGGCAGTCTTGAAGATTTTGAGTGAGACTCATGTGCCTCGTGATATTCTCACTGACAAACTTGCTGGGTTAGTGGGAAGTGTGCTGGCATCAAACTAAATTTGTTTTTCTGATGATGACTTAACTTCTGAAGGGAGCGACCACAACAAGGCTCTATTCATCTCGGTTAGATATGAGAGGTGACATTTGCCTAGGGTCATGATTGATAATGGGTCTGCTTTAAATATTTGTCCTTTGAAGACATTGGATAAATTAGAAATCTCTCATGACCTGGTCAGAAATTCATCCATGGTGATCAGAGGGTTTGACGGAGCTCGAAGACAAGCCACCGGAGAGATAAACCTTATTTTTGAAGTGGGGCCAACTGCTCATCAAGTCACTTGTCGGGTTCTTTCAATTGTTGGGGTATATAATTTGCTGCTGGGATGCCCCTGGATCCATTCTGCTGGGGCTATTCCATCATCTTTGCATCAAAGGGTTAAATTCCCATTCATATTTACAAGTTTAAGCTGATTACTGTATTTGCCGAAGATGACCACGCCATGATGGTCAAGGAGGAAGTTGGGGAGAGCAGTGACACTCCGGTGCCTTTCTTAGCTTATGATGTGGTCTCTGTCAGCCGAGGGCCTGGAGAACAGTCATCAATGAAAGCTGTCTGGGATAAGGCGAGTGTAATGATTGCAAAGGAAATGCTGCGTGAAGGATATCGCATCGGCCAAGGTTTGGGGATAAATTTGCAAGGCATAATACACCCTATTGAGCTACCAACGCAGATGAATACATTTGGGCTCGATTTTTGCCCGAATGCCAGGCAGCTGAGGGAGATTAAGGAGCTGAAGAGAGATGAAAAAGAAGGTCGAGCATTGCCTATTGTCATTCCACCTCTTAAGATTACTTTCTCACGTTCTGCCACCATTATGGCTCCTGATGCAGATGAGGCTGAAAAGGAGGATCTTATCCAAGGGGTAGTCGAATTATTTGCGGGGGTAATTATTCAAGAGCTGAGACGGAGAAGGATGACACTGAGCTGCCATTTGCTGAGATCCACTAACTGCACAACTGGACATCTGATGATCCCCCCTAGTCATAGGAAGTTTCGGTAAATTTGAAAGGATATTATTTTTAGTTTTATTCCTTTTAATTTCATCTTTGTATGCATGTTTTGTACTTCTTAAGTCATTTTGTTTATGCCATCTAGTCAAGAAGTAGGTGCATTCATAGCATTGTATTCATGATGAATCTCATTCATCTGTTTTGGAAATGAATCTTGAAAATAATTTGATTAGTAAGGCAAGTACAATCATGATATTGCCTTCATTATTCATCTTATTTATCTGTTTTGGAGGTGAATTTTGAAGATAATTGATTTTTATAGGATGGCCAATGAATGTTAAGTTTATGTTCTCTAGGATCACTGGTACAAATTTTCGATTAATGAGAACTTTTTCTTCAAGATGTTTTAGCTCATTTTGTTTTCTTTCATTTCATGCTTTATTTTTTCCCAGATGGTTTAGATGACCCAAAATCAATACTTTTGATCCTTCGGATACTACAGTTGATGAGGTCGATGAGTGCAATTTCGATATCACACCCGATCCTAATTTTACACAGTCTGAGAGTGGTGAGGACGAGTGTGATATTGAAAATGAATTCGGGCGACACAAGGAAAAACCAAAGCCTAACTTGGAAGTAACAGAAACAGTAAACATTGGGATAGACACGGACGTAAGAGAGGTTAAAATTAGCATACATTGACTAGAGGGCAAAGGAAAGAGATGATAGAATTTTTGATTTTGTTCCAAGACGTCTTTGCCTGGTCTTATGATGATATGCCTGGCATTTCAACAGATGTCGTGGTTCACAAACTCCTCACCGATCCTAAATGACGGCCTGTAAAGCAGAAGCCAAGGAAGTTTAAGTCAGAAATGAGCTTAAAGATCAAAGAACAAATCATCAAGCAGTTTAATGCCACAATCATCATTGTATCCCGGTATCCTATTTGGCTTTTCAATATGGTGCCTTCTGCTTTACAGGCCTGGGGAGGTCGGTTTGCGTCGACTATCGAGACATCTAGATGTGGCCAGAGACAAGGATGATTTTCTGCTGCCAAACATTCACATCATTCTAGACAGTGCTGCCTGCCATGAGATGGAGACTTTTGTCGATTGTTTTGCTAGGTATCACCAAATCCTAGTGGACGAGGAAGACGTCCACTAGGATTTGGTGACTCCTTGGGGGACATTCTACTACAGAGTTATGCCATTTGGACTTAAGAATGCTGGTGCAACATATCAACGCACTATGACCACCTTGTTTCATGACATGATACATGAAGAGATGGAGGTCTATGTCGATGACATCATTATCAAATCCAAGAAGGCTGAGGATCACTTGACCAATCTTAAGAAGGTATTTGAGAGGATGAGGAGATATAATCTGGGTTGAACCCAGCAAAGTGCGCCTTTGGAGCTCCTTCCGGAAAGTTATTAGGTTTCATTGTCAGTAAGCGGGGAATTGAGATAGACCCAGCAAAGATCAAAGCTGTCCCATCCGTGATATGTCTGTGCCAAAGACTCAGAAGGATGTAAAAAACTTCTTGGGAAAAATCAATTTCATTGGTCGCTTCATTGCTCAGCTGACAGCTACTTGTGAACCTTTGTTGAAACTGTTGAGAAAAAATGCACCGATGTACTGGAATGATGACTGTCAACAGGCTTTTGACAAAATCAAAGATTATCTTTTGAACCCTCCTGTGTTGGTCCCCCCTAAAGCCAGGAAAGCCATTAATCATGTATCTGTCAATTTTGGACGGATCCATGGGTTGTGTCTTAGGGCAGCATGATGATTCGGGTAGAAAAGAGCAGGCTATCTATTATCTAAGCAAGAAGTTTACAGTCCATGAAGCCAATTATTCTTTTTTGAAGCGAACATGTTGTGCATTGGTTTGGACCTCCCAACGGCTAAGGCATTATCTACTGGGTCATACCACTTATCTCATTTCCAGGTGTGATCCCTTTCGCTATCTGTTAGAGAAGCCTATGCCGACTGGACGCTTGGCTAGTATGGCAGATGTTGTTAGCAGAATTTGATATCATCTTCACTTCTCAAAAGGCTGTCAAAGGACAAGCGATAGCAGATCATCTTGCTGAGAACCCAAGGGAGAATTATTATCAACCCTTGCACACATACTTTTCGGACGAAGACACCTTATTCATTAGCACTGCCGAAGACATGAAAGATGAATGTCCACATTGGAGGCTATTCGTTGATGGTGCATCCAACACTTTCGGTGCGGGCATAGGAGCAGTTTTGATATCACCGTGATATCAAAACTGCTCCTAAAGAATGGGTTATTTCCTTGTACGATCTAGATGGCAGATATGAGACTTGAATACTTGGTCTGAAAATGGCATTGGACATGGGTATTAAAGAGTTAGCTGTGTTTAGTGATTCAGATTTGTTCGTCCATCAGACACTAGGGCACTGGGTAACCAGGGATTCTAAAATCATGCCATATCACTATAGTATTCTCAAACTAGGTCGACAATTTGATGCTTTGGAATTCACAAATTGTCACATACCCCGATCCAAGAATGTATTTATCGCTGCTCTGGCTACCTTATCTTCAATGATCAGTCATCCAGACGGCACAGTGATAGAACCCATTACCATTCAGGTGCTGGAAAAGCCAGGGTACTGTTGCACTCTTGAGGCGAAATCTGATGGACTTCCTTGGTTTCATGATATCAAGGAGTTTCTGGATAAAGGTAGCTATCTTCTAGGGGCTAGAACTTCGGATAAGAAGTTCCTACGCCGAATGTCAATCAAGTTCTTTTTAAATGGCAATGTACTTTATCGAAGGACGATAGATCTGGGTCTTTTGAGGTGCGTTGATAAGAAAGAGGCCGCTTACATTATGGAGGATGTTCATAGGGGAGTTTGTGGGCCACACATGAACGGACACTTATTAGCTAAGAAGATAATGAGAGCAGGCTATTTCTGGCTTACTATGGAGCATGATTGCATCGAATTTGTCCGCAGGTGTGTTAAGTACCAAATGCACGGGGATGAGATAAGGGCAGGATATGCGCACCAACTGAATTGCACAACATCACTACTCCATGGCCCTGTTCAATTTGGGGAATGGACGTCATTGGATTGATCGAGCCACCAGCTTCTAATGGTCATCGCTTCATTCTGGTAGCGATTGAATATTTCACTAAGTGGGTCGAGGCTGAATCCTACAAGCACGTAACAAAAAAGGTAGTGGCAGAGTTCATCCGAAAGAACATCATTTGCCCCTTTGGGATCTCGGATACATTGGTTACCGATAATGCCAAGAACCTGAACAATGACATGGTAGATGGTCTTTGTGCCCAATTCAAGATTAAGCATCATAATTCCACCATCTACAGGCCAAAAATGAATGGGACAGTTGAAGCAGCTAACAAGAATCTTAAGAGAATTATTCGAAAAATAGTTGACAGTCAGCGTGATTGGCATGAAAAGCTGTCATATGCATTGCTGGGTTATCGAACGGCCATCAGGACATCTACTGGGGCAACGCCTTACTCCCTTACGTACGGAATGGAAGCTGTTTTGCCAGCGGAAGTAGAGATCCCTTCTTTACGCATTCTTATGGAAACTGAGTTCGAAGATGCAGAATGGGTGCGGCTCAGACATGAACAGCTTGCACTCATTGATGAAAGACGGCTAACAGCTGTGTGTCATGGCCAATGTTATCAACGGAGGATGGCCCGAGCTTACAACAAGAAAGTCAAGCCCAGACATTTTCAGGCTGACGATCTAGTCTTGAAACGCATATTGCCAATACAGGACGAAGCAAAGGGCAAGTTTGCTCCCAACTAGCAGGGTCCAATTATTGTACACAAAGTATTATCGGGAGGAGATCTTATCCTTACGGAGATGGATGGACAGGTTTTCCCCCAACCGATAAATGCGGACATGGTCAAAAAGTTTTTCATCTGATTGGGCAGACTGTAAACCTTTAAGTCATTGCAGAACGTCGGATAGAATTCCACCTGTTGTTTTCTTTCCTTTTTCACCCACATCCAGACTAAATTCTTTTATATCTCTTCTCTTTATTTGCCTGACTATTTTTTGTTTTCAATTGTGTTATGTCCCTTATCTTCCTTTATTGTCCCAAATTTGAACTGAGCTCATTTGCAATGTTGGGGCAAATTGTTGTTTTGGGTGGCAAAAAAAAAAAAAAGTTTGAGAGGCTGACCAAAACAAATGCCCAACAAAACTCAGTTTGTTGTAATAACACTGGGGTAATTTTTTTCAAATCTATTTCCCCAGTTCAGTCAGTTGCCTCAAGTAAGACTCTCAACCCAAAACTGGGACAATTCTTTTAGATAAGGGACATAACTAGTTTTCCTCAGATCATAAACCTGCTCTTCTATCCCTTGTAGCTATGTTCTTTCCAACCAAAGCGCCCATCTTAAACTGGGGCATGTTTTTGTTAAGATAATACCAATCTTTACCAGTCACACGACTTAACCCATTTTGACCCTAACTATCCTAAGTTCATAGGTTTAAAGGGAGCAGTTTGTGCGGTCTCGGCAGTTGATGTTAACATATCTATCCCAATTACAGGGAAGGTTAATATCAGCCTTATTGATGCCGAAAAACTTTAAAAACTAAAGTTCGCATGCATTGGAAAAGGCGATAACTTATCCAGACGTCTTCTGTTTACTCCCACACCTTGCCGTTTACTTGGAGCTCATAGGTGAAAACCAGAAAGGGCACCTTTGTTTAAAAAAAAAAAGAAAAAAAAAAAAAGAAAAGAGAGGCTTGGTTGAAAACCCTACGGGGCGGCCTAGGCAAAAGGAGAGTGTACGAAAAAATAAAAATAAAAAAATAAAAAAAATAAAATGGAGGGAAACCTTAGTGAAAACCTGAAAATGCGCTGAGGAAGGGATAAACTGAGCAAATGGTCAAAGTCTGGTTGACGACTTCTCTGGGTCAAAGTCTAGGAAAGTGTTCAACTGAAATTTGTTGACTGAAGTTAGGCTTATTGGTTGCCTCTATGTCGTTCTCTTAACACAGTCATTGGCCTTTAAAAGGCACATATCCGATGGATCCAAAGCATTGCCTGATCGGGTCCAAATCACTTGGAATGAATAAGAAGTCAAAACGGTGTTAATACGGTGATGGCACGATTTTTACTAAGATTGCTCCCATGTGCTTGTATTATTTATTCATGTACTTCTATCAAACTCACATGCTGCCATTTAGTTTGTTTGTAGTTGTTCTTCTTGTTGTTGATATTTTAGTTGTCAAATATGTGAAAACCATCTGTTTAATTGAACTACGTTCGACCTGATTCTTGTGGTAAGATACGTAGGCAGCTCTTAGCGAGCTCGGTCACCTTGCTTATAGAAATGTTTGCTAAGATTGACATTTCGTATGTTTTGACACTGACCAATTCGAGTTTTCTTTGCTTGATATCGCATTGTTTTGAGTACCTGCAGGTACATGAAAATAAAATGGATGCTGAAATCCACAACACTGGGGCAAATTTTATTGATTGGATATCCTTCATAAATAACAAGGGATACACTAATCCTGAGAGCTGTCTTGATTCCCAACAGTCTTTCTTCGCATTTTGAAAGGGGTGATTCACACCAACCCCATGTGAAAGAGAATTCATAATTAAGCAATCAACCTCACAGGTGATCGCCACTTGGGAGATGGTACACTGAGTTCCCAGTCAAACCTTTCAGTTTAAATAATGCTGTCATTTACTGTTTAAGGCTTAATGTCCCAATTTACAATCCAGTCATGATTAGGGTTAACTACTAATTGCCTATTACACTTCATTTCTTGGGTAAGCCCCATGACATGGCTCCGTGTATGTATCATACTTATTGCATTTTACCCGATAAATGAATTTCGGGTTCTCATTTTCATTTTCCATTAACCTGATAAACGAATTTCAGGTTTATATTTTCACCCGATAAATGAATTTCGGGTTCTCATTTCCATTTTCATAACCTGATAAACAAATTTCAAGTTTGCATTTTCATCTCCGATAAACGAATTTCGAGTTTCCAATCTATTAACCTGATAAACGAATTTCAGATTTGCATTTTCATCCCCAATAAACGAATTTTGGATTTTCATTTTCATTAACCTAATAAACGAATTTCAGGTTTTGTATTTCAGCATCACCCGATAAACGAATTTCGGGTTCTCATTTCCATCTCCATTACCTGATAAACGAATTTCAGGTTTGCATTTTCACCCGATAAACGAATTTCGGATTCTCATTTCCATTTTTCATTAACCTGATAAACGAATTTTAGATTTACATTTTCACCCGATAAATGAATTTCGGGTTCTCATTTTCATTTTCATAACCTGATAAACGAATTTCAGGTTTGCATTTTTATTCCCGATAAACAAATTTCGGGTTTCCATTCCATTAACCTGATAAACGAATTTTAGGTTTACATTTTCATCCCCGATAAACAAATTTCGGGTTTCCATTTTCAGAACCTGACAAACGAATTTCAAGTTTGCATTTTCATCCCCAATAAATGAATTTCGGGTTTCCATTCTATTAACCTGATAAACAAATTTTGGGTTCTCATTTCCATTTTTCATTAACTTGATAAATGAATTTCAGGTTTGCATTTTCACCCGATAAAGAAATTTCGGGTTCTCATATTCCATTTCTATTTTCATTAACCTGATAAACGGATTTCAGGTTTGTATTTTCAACCCCGATAAACGAATTTCGAGTTTCCATTTTCATAACCTGATAAACGAATGTCAGGTTTGCATTTTTATCCCCGATAAACGAATTTTGGGTTTCCATTCTATTAACCTGATAAACGAATTTCAGGTTTGCATCTTTACCCGATAAATGAATTTTGGGTTCTCATTTCCATTTTCATAACCTGATAAACGAATTTCAGGTTTGAATTTTCATCCCCGATAAACGAATTTCAGGTTTCCATTCTATTAACCTGATAAAGGAATTTCAGGTTTGCATCTTTACCCGATAAATGAATTTCGGGTTCTCATTTCCATTTTCATAACCTGATAAACGAAATTCAAGTTTACATTTTCATCCCCGATAAACGAATTTTGGGTTTCCATTTTCATTAACCTGATAAACGAATTTCAGGTTTGCATTTCTGCATCACCCGGTAAACGAATTTCGGGTTCTCATTGTATCCATCTCCATTAACCTGATAAACGAATTTCAGTTTGCATTTTCACCCGATAAATGAATTTCGGGTTCTCATTATCTCCATTAACCTGATAAACGAATTTCGGGTTCTCATTTCCATTCATTAACCTGATAAACGAATTTCAGATTTGCATTTCTGCATCACCCGATAAACAAATTTCGGGTTCTCATTTCCATCTCCGTTAACCTGATAAACGAATTTCAGGTTTGCATTTGCACTCCTGATAAACGAATTTCGAGTTCTCATTTCCATTTTCATAACCTGATAAACGAATTTCAGGTTTGCATTTTTATCCCCGATAAACAAATTTTGGATTTCCATTCTATTAACCTGTTCTATTTACCTGATAAACGAATTTCAGGTTTGCATTTCTGCATCAACCGATAAATGAATTTTGGCTTTCATTTCAAGTTTGTATTACCCGAGAAACTCACCGTTCGGGTTTTCATTTCACTCTTGTTACCTCGATGACACAAAGTCGGGTTTTCAAATTTTAATTTACATGTCTTTACCCCGATGACATAAAGTCGGGTGTTCATTTGTGTTTACATACCCTTGCCTTGATGGTTCAAAGTCGGGCTTTTAATTCACATTGCTTGCTGAGTTTCATCACCAGTGGCATTTGCATGTTATGGCAAGTTAGTTTTCGTTGTCATTCACAACTACGTTTCATTCTAAGTCCCTGTGCTCCCGATAAACACCAGATCGGGATTTCATTCTTGTTTTCAAGTTTCATTTATGTCTCTTATGGTTCATTTCACTGGGCGTCTTTTTATCCACTTCTTTCCCCCAATGAAGACTTTTCCGCTCTGGATGAATAGATAGACCTAATCTCCCCGGTGTGTTTGTCAAGATGGTGAATTTCCTCTTTCATGACCTCATGAGCTTAATGTTGACATGTGGCAAATTTTGTTGCATGATTGGAATCATCCAGTCATGCGGTGTCTACAATCTTTGCCTAGAGTTTTTTTCGATCCTCTTCGACACTCTGGCAAACAAGAGGGGCAAGCTGTAAACACCTATTTTTGTCCCTTAAGTTCTCCCCTATTTTCCTTTTAATTTGACTCTCAATTTTCTTTTTAATTTCCCTTTTAATTTCTTTTTAACCTGCTCTTTGACTTCCTCTTAATTTATCCTTTAATTCCCTCTTAATTTGTCTTATGGTGTTTAATTATTATGTGTTTTATGCATTTTGAAATACTAAGAATGAGTTTTTATATCATTAAATTTTTAGATTTTTCAAACAAAAAAAAAATTCAGCGCGTGAACAGTACCGCGTGTATTGTTCACGCGCCAAACAGTCAGCTCGACAGAGCTGTTTTGGCTACATTTTTCTCTGTATTTTTTCACCCATTCTCACCAAATTTCAGATGCCCCATACTCCCAACATGACAAAGAATGGTCTTTGACCATTTTTACACTCAATCCACCTCTTTAAAGAGCAAAAAAACTCAGCCTAGAAGGGGAGGATGAAATTTCTGCAGAAAAGAAAGGAGAGAAAAATTTTTCTAAGTTTTTGCTTAAAAATCTTCCAAATAGCCAACTTTGAGCCAAAATTCCAAACGATTGAAAAGGAATTAAACTAAACTCAAAGAAGAAAAGTTGTAGAGAGTACCTGGAACTACGACTTCTCTTTGCAAAGATCAAGTAAAATCATTCATTTTGAGGGTCAAAAATGTGGTAGAATCAGGCTGGTGGCCAAGAAAATCTGCAGAAAAAAAGAGAAATTTTCTAAGTCTGGAAAATTTTTCAGACAGCCAACTTTGAGCGAAAATTTCAAACGATTGAAAAGTAATTAGACTAAACTCAAAGAAGAAAAGTTGTAGACGGTACCTGGAAATACAACTTATCTTTGTAAATCTCAAGCAAAATCATTCATTTGGAGGGTCAAAAACGTGGTATAATCAGGCTAGTGGCCAAGAAAATCTGCAGAAAAAAAAAGAAAAATTTTTCTAAGTCTGGAAAATTTTCCAGACAGCCAATTTTGACCCAACATTCCAAGCGATCTAAGAGGAATAAGACTAACTATTCAAAGAATAAAAGTTTTAGAGGGTACCTGGGATTACAACTTCTCTTTGTAAATCTCAAGAAAAATCGTTCATCTGGTGGGTGAAAAACGTGGTGGAAGAAAGCCGATTCATCAACCGAAAGCTTGGAGGTGCCGAAATCAAATTCGGCTCAAACGCACTCCAAGCCAAGCATAACCAATTCCACCACATTCCTGAGGTTGAGGTGAGTTAAATGAGCTTTTGAATCGATTGTTTTGGTGACAAAATGCTTATCTTACTATTTTTACATTATTTATGACTTAATTTTCGTTTTTTATTTTTTTTTTTTTTTTAAATTTCTTCTAAATTACATTTTTAATGACAATAATCACCAAACTTTAATTTGATTTTTGTTTGACATTTTAATATGTTTAATTACTCTTTGATTTTGAAATTACCGTTTTGCCCTTATGAGTATTAAATTGTAAATAGGCTCTGATTTTGCACATATTTTTCGATTAGTTTCTTTTGTGATGATTTGTGCTAAAAAGTTATTTTTTATGTTTGTTGGTCTCGATATAATATTTATGCTTTTTCTTACTTGTTAAATGATGTGAATTTACTCTTCTATCCTCAAATTTTGTTTAGTTGCACGACTAGACATTAAATATTTGAATCAAACTCAATTTAATCCATGACTTAATAAATATTATCAATAATATAAAATCGGGCTAGAAGTAAACTCTGGCGTGCATGACAAACGACTTTGTTGCCCCTTGGGAGTTAAAGGGCACTACAAGCTAAATGTGTGCTACTTTAAATTGGATCCCGGGCTAAATTTACCTGTCAATGTTTTTATTTACTATTTATTTTCATTTTCTCATTAATATGTACATATTTTATTAATTTTAAACTATCTTAAGCACACGTACGCTACAAAGTCGGCAATAATGAATACTAAAATTGAAAAGGGAAACGCGATAAAATCATGCAACCGGTCCAACGCCGGACAAAGTGGGTTGAAGGGAAATTAAAATCTATCCCAAACACTTCCCATAGCACATATACAACAGGATTCCCGAACTCATGTTTTTTGAATTAAATGGACCAGGAGTCAATCTAGACTAGGGTTTTTTTTTCTTTAAATTTTGATGTATTTTTGTGTCCCGGTGCACCAACACACCGGGTGGCAACTCCAATCTGTATTCCCTAGTTTAGATTATTTTTGTACAATTCATAATCGCATTTAAAGCCCAATTATGTAATAGTAAATAGGTGATTCATTTAAATTGGTAATAGTAAGTAGGTAATTTATGTTTGTAATAGTAAATAAAACTTTTGCATTTAATCACCTATTTCACGAGCACCACATTGGCGACGGTGCCGGTCCCAAAGGTGCCGGCCAGACCGCGGGTTGTGGGGGGGTGCGACATCGACCAGTAAGTCAAATAAGCCTAATATTTAATCTTCTTCTATTTTATATTTTAATTCTAAAATTTAGTACATTATCCCACAAACTCCATATCATTCCACAAAAGTGTATTAAATTTATATGTATACAACTTATTAATGTGACACTTTTATTTTAATTATTTCAATTTTCACATTATCATCTTTATATTAATGTGTGTACAAAAATATAATTCATAATATATGTGTATGTGTGTGTGTGTTGTGTGTGTATATATATATTACACATATACAAAAGTTACAAATCTTGATATATGAATGTGTATTAGTGTATATAATATATACAGATATTAAAATTTATTTACAAAATCCCAAATTTAGAACTACTTACCAAAAATCAATTCATATAGAAAAATTTTATTGAATCACTAACCGCTATTAATTTATATTCTATAAGTATATAGAAATATATATGATTACTTAATTCTATCTATATTAATAGTAAGTTAGTAATGCATTTAATATACTTGTTAATAGTAAAAATGTTATTTTAATAAGTTATATAGTATAACTATATAAGTATATAAATTAAATATTGTGTAAAATATATTTTTATTACAATTATAAATTATGCAAATCTTAACATATAAACATAAGAACATCTATGTGATGCATAGATATATTATACCTAGATATTTCATTAAATACTTTAGTACATATAATTACTTAACTCTAATATCTATGTGTATTAAAAGAAAATTAGTAATTCAATAATTAATTATTGAAACAAAAGTGTTACATTAATAAGTTGTACACTTACATTAATGTATAAGTATATAAATTGTACATAACACCAACAATAATACAAAGAAAAGATATTTAAGTATTAAGCAAAAATAATATTATCAATTAATAACATATTTAAATATTAAAAATTAAGAATATTATGTAAACAAATACATTAATATATTATTATAATTATAGATCCTCATATGTACATGCATATACATACATACATATATATATATATATATATATTTGTTGGACTTATTTGATCGATATTTGACCGACCAAGTCGAACGACTTGTTCGGCTGGTAAACCAGTCAAACTAGTCAATTTATAAATCGGCCGGTAATTTGACTTGAAAGTTGAAACCAAAGTCGAGTTGAGAAGTCGTTTGGTTAATTTAATTTCGAAGTCGAAAGTCGAAAGTGTCAAGTTAAAAAAATTTTTTGACTCAATAATTCGACTTGACTGACTTTTGAACACCCCTAATTGAGATGAGGACTGTAAGAGAAATTTTGAAGTAAATGGGTCATTACTCCAAGTCAATCTACAGTGATTCAAATGAATGAACTAGACTTATGGACTCAAAATAAGAGCTGGCATTATCACCAAAGCAAATGTTATCCTACCAGAGTACATTTGAACAACGTGACCAAACTACCCCTATAAAAGTCCAGACACTACCTTCAATCTGCCTTATTGGGTCCGATTGTTACCTTTTTGTCCCTTTCACTATCCTTACCTGCTCCTCTCTCTTATATTTTATTGGCAACTTTTTTGTTTTTTTTGAAGATTTTATTGAAAGAGCTCTTTTCCTTTTCATTTCTGGATTAAAAAGAAAAGCTTTTTTCCTATCATCAATCTGAAAATTGTGATTGAAAATTTTTAAAACTTTATTCTTTTTGAAGTTTTGATAATGTGTAGGGGAAAACGTCTATGAACAACAGTGTAGAGATCTTAATTTTCTGTTAAGGATTATCATTGATAAATCATTTGGTATTGTGAAAAAAGAAACTAAGAGGATAAATGGGAAAGGGGAATTAAGAAGACAATAAAAGAGGGTCCTTATTATAGGATAAAGTGGAGAAGATGTTTCACTCTGGCCAACGAATTTCTTTGCTCAAAATCTAAGCTAGGAACATGATGGTGATCTTCCATGGAATAAAAGTAGAAAAGAGAATTGGTATTGCGAAACACCACCAGTGGTTGAAGAGAGTCCAGATTTAGGGGAAGGGATCGGTAGGGTTCTTCTATTTTTTTCTCCTCTTTTATTTGTGAATATCATTTTTCTTAAAAAGGGAAATTTGATGATATTGCTCACTATGAGCACTAAGTAAAATAAACAATGAAAGTAAATAATTATTAAAAAGGCAAGAGTGATTGAACTCAAAGAAAAACAGTCAAATTAGCTAGAGAACTGATATATGCAGAGGGAGCCGGAGCAAAGAATTAAAGATGAAGAGCAAGAGGTGTGGGTAAAGGAGGGCAGAGACAGAAAGTCAGCAGAGGGACCCAATAAGAATGATTGAAGTAGGTGTCTTGACTTTTACATTTACATGGGCTAATTTGATCATGTTGAGAAAATGTGCTCTATGATCTATCTAGATAACATTTGTTCTGACAATAATACCAACACAAAATAAGGTTTAATCAAGGGAAAATAGCAAATTTAGTACCTCAACTATTTTTGAAATCTTACTAAGGTCCCTCAGATTTTATTTTAAACTTTTTTGTCCTTCAACTGTAATTTTATTCCCAAAGTATTCTCCAAGGCTACGGTTGGTTCCTTTGCATTGGATTTGAATTTCAATTTCAATTTTGTTGAATTATAAATTTATGAATTGTAACTCCGAAACATATATTGGAATTCTTCCGTTCGGCAAATAAGTAGATTTGACATAGAATTTTATAATTCCAAATTATTTGTTTTTAGGATTGGACAAGAATTCATGTGAATTAGAATTGCATATATTTGGATTTGCAAATTCCTTTTAAAATAAGAAAATATTTTAATTTCTAGAATTTTTGAAAAGCCTAAATTTGCACAAACTTTTATTTACTACATTGAATCATTATACTTGTATTTTTCATACTAAAACATGTTAATTTTTGTAACATTAGTTTAATATACTCCTTACCAAAATTACAAATTAAAATGAAAAAATGGCAAAGATTTCAAAAAATGCTAGTCCACAATGCTAAACTTAATACTTGCCATGTAATTTCTAATACCAATTTTATGGGTTCATTTGTCATAAGGTGTCATTAAAGAAATTAAATCTCCTTTAAACCAAGAATTTATAACAAAATCATAGGATCCTAAACAAATAGTTAAGAGACATGACTAAGAAAAGTTCTTGAATGTTATAAACAATAAAATCTCATTCACATAGCCAAATTGTATGTAAAACTTGAATAGTTACATATAAAAATAATTTCATCATTTTAAATTCTAACATAGCATGGATAACTTGTATTACAAGATTAACTTTATAAAAATCAACAATAAAAGAGATTATTCATTTTACAAACGTCAATAATAAAGGGGAAACTGATAATTAAACTATAGAAATTAGGACCGTGATTTCTTGAATGTAGTGGTCTCGGCCACAAACCATCTATTTTCAATAAATAAATAAATAAATAAATAACCAAGCTGAAAAACTCTATCAAGTCTAAAAGATCTAATGATGATAGGCTCTGCCCAAAAAACAGTCCGATTAGCCCCGCCAAGAAACGGTCTGAGAAATAGTTTTTCTTGGCATAAGCCTATATTGCAAGTTCACAATACCTTGCCAGAATAAAATAGTTACCCACTTTTTTTAGCAGAAGAAAAGGAGTTGCTGCTAAAAAAAAGCCAAAGAGAAAGAGGTAATACTTGCAATAGATAGGTTTATAAGCATTTATATACGTAAAACTATGGTAATACTTACCACCTTACTATGCTGATGCAATTGCTGCTAAACTTTTTTTTATCCCTTAACTACTTTTTTAATCCAACAAAAATTCTTACACTATTTCCTCAATATCCAACAAGTCCCCCGCGTTTTTTTTTTTTTTTTTTTAATTTTTTCTGCCCTCAACTATTCTAATAATTGCACAAAAATCTCTCAACCTTTTTGTTTTGTGCCAAGGTTGTCTTTCACCCTACCAAAATTAGGTTTTTCAATCAAAAGGAAACATATGATTCTTACATGTATAGTTGGAGAGAAAAAATTATTAGTAAATTTTCTAATATCACAGAGGTCTTCCAAATTTTTATTTTGTATGAAATCAAGTCGTCAATATGATTTGTCCCGATCTAATTCATATTCCACCACCGACAAATTTTTTGGCAATCAATTCGACACAAAAATCATAATTACAACTCAATTTTTCACATTAAATTCAAATTTGGTGATTTTATGCGATTATAGAAAAATGTTAACAATTTTACCCACTGAGTATTGCCAGTAAATAGAGTCACATATTTTCTTTTCACCGAAAAAATCTAATGTTGTCATTATGCTTTGATTTCTTTTGGTGAATAGGAACAAGAAACTTAATGAGAACTTAGAGAATGATCCTTTAGCTATTGCCTTAACTGGCTTGAATTTGTTGATGTCTTTCCAAGAATAAATTACAAGGAGCAATCCACAGAGTCGAATATTAGATCAACTTGTCACCTCCGGTTGGACCTACCTTCAAAGTAAACTTTGATAGAGCCGTGTTTAAGGAATTAAATGTTGTTAGCATTGAGGCAGTTATCAGAGCCCATGAGGGCAGGTTCATTACTGTTTTTTTGAAGCTATTAGTAGGTTGCGCTTCACCAAAAGTAACTGAAATTTTGGCTTCTAAAAGGGCAACCTTTGCGTTGGTTCAGTATTGGCTGAACTCGAATATTATCCTAGAAGGTGACTCTTTAAAGGAGATGAAAGCTTTAGGAGAGAATGATTACTCACACAGACTCTCTATCTTCCAAGACATACACACTAATAACTCTTGTAAATATAATTCTTTAAGTAGAAGAATCTTGTGTCGATGATGCAAGAGTAATTAAGAAGTAAAACGTAATTCATCGGCACATGAGCCAAAATTGCCCAAAACAACCGTTGCACGGTGATGCACCTCAAGACCAAATCCTTTGCTCTGGCTGCACAAGGTTGCGTAGGACGGCTCATTTTCATCCCCTTAAACTTACCACCTCTCCTTTGTCAGTGTACTTTGGCTAGGAATTTAGAGTAGTCTTTCCAACTTTTTTCTCTTTTCTGGCCTAGACAAGAACTTCCATATACATCATGTACTTGAATATATGATGTTGGTCAACTAATGGGCTTTTTTCTACTTCATTTACATTAAGTAAAGATACTTCATTTTATTGAATTTATTGTCTCATTTAATTTTTCTTGTATTTCTTATTATGTTTTGTGTCATTTTAATCTTTGTAATATGAGCTAAATTATCAAGGGTAGGGCTTAAATAACTATATTGACTATGGATAATTGTTAGTGCTTTGTGGAAATGAAGTATGTTATTAAGCAATTGTTACTGTTTTTACCTTGACGGGCTTGAATTTGGCAAATTTTAGTTTATCATCTACTAAACTCGAGGGAAATTGGAAAATAAATCTTAATTTTGGATTTGGTAACAATTAGGTTAGATTAACCAATCACTAAGAATAGGTGTTAATTTAATTCGTTAATTTGGTAAATCCACGATTATTGATTAAGCTTTTAACTTTGGAAATTGATGAGTGAGAGATCCTGCTATTTTTTCAAATTTTAGATAGAATAAATCCCACGAGTGATCGGCTTTACTTAATTATGAAAGTTTAAGCCTTAATAGTGTAATTCTTCAAGATTTACAATTAGATGAAGTCCCACTTAAAATTGTTGCAAATTTAGGTCATAATTTGTTTTTCCCGTCAAAATATAATTTCTTATTAATTACTTCCTTAATTGCTAATATAAGTCAATTGATTCCTCAACATCTATAAATTATCTAAATAGTGGCGATTCATATAATTTAGTAATTACTTAATTAATCCTTCTGTGAGATGATATTCGATTCACTTTAATCTATATTGGAACACCATATACTTGTTGGACCGAGTTAGAAAGTTGATGTGAAGTTTTAACATTTTCCGTCTTCCTCTTGCACCGTTGGCGTAGGAATCTTTAGTTTAACTATGCTGCTAGAGCCCCATTTTCTCGTTGCTAGTGCCATCGATGCACTAGCTATTTGCTGGTGAGGTTTTTCTTTGACTTCCCAATTTCGTATAAGAACAATTTTGTCCCTCAACTAGCATAAAACATAACTAGTTATTTTATACTCACGAAAAAACAAGCATAATAGACCTAATAAACACTAAACCACAAGTTAATCTAAGAATCCTTAAATATAAACCCTAAAAATTGAGAAATTAACAACAAAATGAAACTTTTTAAGAGGCCTCATATTATTTGACACACACTATCTCTCACGCACACACTTTGTATTTACGCATGCACACTGTCTCACACATACGCAATCTCTTTCACACACACCCTTACACACTCTTTCTTTCATGCATACAAACATACAATCTCACATACACACAATCCTTTCCCACTTGCGCACACACCTTTTCCCAACACACATAGAAAGAATTTGCTTCTCATACACAAATACTTGTACACATTCTATGTCTTTCACACATGCATGCCATCACACGTACACGTACACCATCCCTATGACATACACATTCTCCGTCCCATACATTTCTACAGGAAATTTTTGTATTGTGTTGTGGACTCTTTATTCTGTGTTAAGCCACTTTACTATTTGGAGTGATGTGGGTTAAGCTACTCCACTTTATTTTATCCCACATCACTTCAAATATTGAGGTGACTTAACATGTCATGAACCCATTCATATAAAAATTTTCTCATTTCTACTATCCCTTAATTATTCATTCTCTTTCAAATACACGTATAAGGTAATTTAATTAAAACAAAAAATTCTATATATGTATAAATTGAGATATTTTAATGTAGTGTACAAATTTAGTTGTTTATCGAACATACTTAACTTTATCAATTCAACAAATCAAGTATGTGTGTATATATATTTGAGAACTCCTATTTCCAATAAGAGCTTTCTCAATCATATGTGGCATAGCTAGGGCTGTAAACGAACCGAGCAGCTCGCGAGCAGCTTGGTCAAAAACTCGACTCGAGCTCGAGTTCGAAACTCTTGACGAGCCGATCTCGAGCATATGTATAATATGCTCGAGTGCTCGTCGAGCTTTTCGAGCATTATATAATTTTTTTTTAATTTTTTTATTATTTATAAATTACTAAAATATCCATACTTTTTTAAAAAATTACATATTTTACCTACGAAAAAGTCGAACTGTTCGAGTTCGAGCTCAAATTTGAGCTCGTTTTACTTATTTTCGAACGAACTCGAATCGAGGTCGAACTATGTCAAAGTTTTCGAACTCGAGCTCGAGCTCAAATTTTGAAGCTCGTTGTCGAGCTCGAGCTCGAGTTCGAGTATCAGAAAAAATTTCGAGTTCGAGTTCGAGTAGGACACTATTCATACTCGATTCGACTCGTTTACACCCCTAGGCATAGCTATACAAAGAGAATTAGTGGTCCATGGGTTTACCCATTTTCTATTCAAGTATTCACCACTAATCTCTTATCAAATAAAAAAAAATACAATTTCTCTCTTTTCTAACACCTTTTATCTTTTCATTTGAATTATTTATTTTTTACCATATAAAGTAAATTTGTTAGTAAATATTAAAATTGGTATATTGATATTTAATAATGTTAGATAATAATTTCAATTAAACTTTTCCTTTTACATAGTGGAATAAACAACTGAGGAATAAATTAGGTAAAATAATTTGTATTGGGTTTATGCACCGATTTGTAACTATATCCATTTCTAGGTGGAGTTTTAAAATTTACTATGTATTTTATTTTAGAAATAGCAATTATGACATCTAGATGTGCATTATTGACATAGGACATTATTTTGGAGTTTTTATTTTTCCAAAAATAGGGGACATTTATTGTAGTTGTTTATAGATCATTACAAAGAAAAAATGTGTGATAATTTTAATTTACAAATAATTTTTGCCATATAAAGTACTTGGTTAGTAAATACTGAAAATTGGTGTATGATATTTAGTCAAGGATAGGCAATAAATTCAATCAAAATTTTTCTTTTTCCTAGGTGGTATAGACAATGAGAAAATTTTGGTTCAATAAATTTGAATTTTATCGGGATTATGCACCAATTTATAATCATATCATATTTTCTTGCTAATATTTAAAAATTTACTATGTTATCAAATTTTTTAAAAAATAAAATATATTTTATATTCAAAAAATCAATTATGTTTTTACTAATTTTTAAAACTCAATTTTATTTTTTATTATATTTTTTAAAATATTAGGAAAATAATAAAAATTTTCAAACAAGTAATACTTCTAACACACTTGAATTTCAATTCAGCATTATTAGTCACCCCATTATCGTAGCCCGGTCTTCCAGCCTGCACTGCACAGCCGAATAGCCGAGACTTTCCCCTATTAACCGAGGCCGGTCACTGGTGTTACCGAATTATTTAGTTCCCAACAAAGGAAACTAAAGATATCATTGCAACGATAGATACAGTTGTAGACCGGGCTACGGTCACCGCGCCTGCAAAGCTGTTCTCTGTGGGCTCAGCCCGGCAGCGCCCCATAAAAGTAAAAAAAAAATAATAATAATAAAAAAACAAAATTAAATTTCTACCAACAAAACATCCAAAAAGGAAAAAGTCTATTAAGTCTTCTTCTTCTTACCCCCCAAAAAAAATACCTTTCTCACTTCATCAAAATAATCTCATCATCATCTATTAGTCCTTGTTTGTATACCTCTTTAATAAAGTTTAAATTTTTAATCTTCTTTTTTTGTGTGGTTTGATTACCTTTGATCTATCAGATTGGGTCACTTTTCAAAAAACGTGAGTTCTAAGTTGTCTGTTCTTTTTTTTTTTTTTTTTTTAAATGTGAACAATGGTGATTCTGATCATTTTGCTTAGGGGCACTTCTAAAATAGCTTTTTTTCCTGTGATTTTTTATGTGGGTTTTTGAAATTAAATCATTTGGCTGGTCTGGACTTCGGTTCTATGTTCTTTTTGAACTGTATAAGTCATAGTTTTTTTGGGTTCTTTTTTATTTTTGTGCTGACCATTTTCATGATTTTAGTTTAACGGGTTAGGTTGTAGATTGATTACAGTAAAGCTGCCTTTTTATTTATTTTATTTTCCAATTTCTAGTCATTAAATTTATGGATTATTGGCTTACTAATGTGAATTCACATGGAAATTAATATCAGCTTCTCTTTATTTTTTGGGACCTAATTGGGATTGGAACAAAAGGAAACCATACAAGGCTTCAATAAACTGCCACTTAGTTTTTGGTAGTAGAACACTCTGTATGAGTTTGATTAGCAATTTTATGAAGTTGGTTTCTTTCCAAAGTCGGATTAGACCACTTTTGCTCCTTAACTTGATGGGGTAGGTATTGTTTTTGTATGAGCTGCTACTTTTTGGTTGGTGCAAATGATTCATTCAATTTCTTGGCACTTATTTATTGTATGGCCAACATGTTGTTAAGCTATTATTCTATGGTTTATGATAAAAGGGAAAACTCTGTTGCAACTGTGGACCGACTTCTGAATGACTTGTAGGTTAATACTTAAGATTTGTCCTTTTTGCAGATGGAAGAGGGTAAAGCATCTGAGAGCCATTTGACATCAGCGGCAGCTTTCGTGGAAGGTGGAATTCAGGATGCTTGTGATGATGCTTGCAGCATATGCCTCGAAGAGTTCGTTGAAAGCGATCCTTCGACAGTATGTGTAAACTTATGAGCTTTGTTGTGCTGGACTGGATATGGCTTTTTAGCCCTGCTGTTTATCTCTTTTTTGGAGTGTGTGGGTGACATGTGATGTTATGTTTCCACTTGCAGGTGACTAACTGCAAGCACGAATTTCATCTTCAGTGCATTCTTGAATGGTAATCTTCACAGTAGATCTGTGACAAGAGATATTTTTCTTAAAGATACTTGCTTTAATCAGTTAAAAGATCTCTTTGGTGTTCAAAAACCACACATTTCTACAGGAGCAATGTTGTTGCAGAACAAGTGTACTTCCATCCACTTGTTTTTAGAGGAAGAGGAGAATCCTACAAAGTAATAGGTTTTTAGTTGTTTTAAGTTGATCATCGTGGCAAAGTAGTTCAATTAATTAGAAAGGAAAATGTTTTACAACATTCTTGGTTCTGATAATGATATATATGACTTTTTTTAATCTGAGCGTCAATGTCAATAATGGTCTGTCAATGTGGGTGATCAAATTGCATTAGGAATAGATTTATATCCTACTTCTATGAACATTTTCTGTTTTGGATTCGGCAGAACAGTGTACACGTAAATGTGATGCAATTGCAAGTTTCTTTAATGACTTGGAATAGTTCTTTTATCTACTTTATGTATGAAAAGAAGGGTGTGATACAGAAAGAAAAGAGACCGAGGTGGTATAAATTATTAGCAATTCATGTTATTGAATTACAATAAGGTCATGCAATTATGCAAACTTGGTGGGTTATTGGTAGTATTACATGGTTGAAACAAAAAATGTAGCTCCTCATCCTAAAGGCTTCTCTCTCTCTCCCCCCCCCTCTTTCTTCCTAACTTGTGATGGGAGTCACCTCATGATGTTTCATGATTAAGAGAATGCCAAAAGCTATTCAAGCTATGATATTGAGCATCTAGAAATGAAAATTTATGGTATGTTATTCTTCTACCTGTCCTTTTTGCTGGCCCTGTTTGTCCACTTTCTCTTAAACCTTCAGCAGTACAAATCTCTGTAGCAAAAAGCTTGGGGTTGTGTAAGTTGTGGTGGTCTAGGTCAACTCAAGAGTGTCCGCACCTTTCCCACTTTAGTCTTTGATAGATATCAAATTATATTGAATTTTCTGGGCTATTTGTTAAAAGCTTATTAAATGACATAGGAGTACCAAATATCATTACAATTTCACTCAAGCAACATA
Source organism: Cinchona pubescens (assembly GCA_025175665.1). Classification (NCBI taxonomy): domain Eukaryota; kingdom Viridiplantae; phylum Streptophyta; class Magnoliopsida; order Gentianales; family Rubiaceae; genus Cinchona; species Cinchona pubescens. The sequence continues at coordinate 5,423,702 of JANKKI010000026.1, read as the reverse complement.
TCAATTTATTGTCTTCTAGCTTTTGTATCCTTGTTTACTAGTGGAGTTTTTAATTTAGTTGTATAGTAGTGAGATGTTGGAGCAAACCTCATCCTTCTTGTCAATTATAAAAAATTTTCCCATACTAGCCTCCAAGATGGTGCAACCCTAATTCTAGTCCTGGCTATCTATGTTCTTATGCAACTAAATGTTTTGTCAAGAAATTGATGGAGGAGCATTCAACTGAATACATTTCTTTAACCAAGATACAAGGTGGTGCAAATTGCATTTTGTAGTTTCTCTAAGCTTTCATGAACTCCTTTAAAAGCCTTCAATTACTTTCTTTCCGCACTAGCCATATGTAATGCAGTGGGGCAGGATCCCATGTTTTTTGTTTGATAATTCCACTGTAGAAACTGCATCTTAGTTAAAGACTATTCAATCTGATATATAGTCATTGGTGTTCCATATGTTGGAAAATGGAGTAACCAAAGTTCTCGGTAATTGGAGTGCAACAACATATGGTGACTGTTTTTCACTTTTCAGATACTGGAGGTAACAGTTAAACATATTTTATGGTCCTCTTGGTTTTTCACCAGTGAGAATGCATTCATGAGCTGCTTCCAACTTTCTCCTTGGGAACTCTTGAAATACTAATGCATCTCATCATGTTTTGAAAAGACTATAGAAAACCCTCAGTTCCTCCTTCCATTACTGCTATCCACCAACTCATTTAAATTGTTTATGAATATAAATCTTTAAAGAAATTTTGTCAGTGCTGAAACTTCCACCTATAGTATCTGTTCACATTGTGGTGAAAATTTCACACAAAAGAATTTATTGTCTGGTGACAAATATGCTAATTTTGCCACAATGGTGAAGTGGGTTATTGGAAAATTGAGTTTTTTGGTTTATATGTGCTCATAATGGGTTAGAGTGCTGACACGTACTAAGAGTTACGTGAGAAAGAAAGAGTGAGCAGTTATATTTCTTGTCTGAGGCAAGAGTGAGCAGTTATATTTCTTGTCCGAGGCTATGTTACATGAATTCTCCTCTCACCCCCAGAGTACCCGTGTCCTGCCGTGTCGACGTGGGTGTGGGTGTGGGTGTGGGATTTGTGTCCGTGTGATTAACTTTCAATTGGGTACTTTGACTTTTTTACCAAGCCAATAATTATATTGACTTCAACATGGTTGTGACTTCATCACATGAAAGAACCGATAAGGTAGAGAGGAAGATTAAATAGGAGGTAGAAATATATGAGAATTGTATATCAAATCACTAAATGTTATTATAGTTGTATCCTTCTATTATCTTCTTTTTCTCAGTGCACCACTATTCTTTAATACTATGCATAAACATATTTTTGAAAATTGAGTTATCAAATAATGTTAAATTGGTTTCTGTTACCAAATTGCATTACTACTACACTAACATATACAAGCATACAAAACGCACCCCCGTTCCCGTATTTGACTCTTTTAGAGTGTTTCCATATACTTAATTTATGAAATTGATGAATCCGACACATCAACCTCCACAGTTGCTAGACATGTACCCGTACCCGACACCCGTATCTGAGTCCGGGTAACTTAGGTCTGAGGTAATGGCATTGTACGTAGGTTTTCAGCTAGCTGGTTGTGAAGAGTTGCATGACATGAGGAATCAAGTCTCGACTTCATATTGATTAGTTAGTCAGAATGAACTTTAGGTGTTACAGTAATCGCTAGCCTCTCATTTCAGGCAAATAAGAACCAATAATCTTGGAGATCCTTGGATTTTAATAAATATCATTGCATTTATAGGATCATATACTTGTATGTGGAGTTTTTTTTGATTGGTTGAGGAGTGAACAAGTCACTTTACAAGTGATATACTACTTTGACTGAGTCTGGATTAATAGCTATGGAGCAGAAAATTGCTAATACCCTTCTACTGCTGACTTGGAAGATTCTCAAATGAAATTCTGGCCGAAAAGTTCAGTCTTTTTTCAAGAGCATAATTGATGTAAAATATATTATGAAATGACTGTATTTTAGACATTAGATGATGTTGTCATTTAAGTAGAAAGTTGGATGACCTGTATTTGCACATGCTATCCTGTTTCTGTGTGTGTGTAATGCATTCCCATGGATGCCAATGAGTATGCCTGTGCACCTTACTTGTACATGGAAAGTTAGATGTCATATGAGGGTGTGAACACCTTATTTTAAGTTTTATTCTGGTCTCTCGGAATATTCAGATGAAAGTTGTCTTATCATTTTCACTTGACTGCCTCTTTGATTCTTAAAATGAGATTAATAAAAATTTTCGCTGAAGCTCTCGGTTTTTTCTCTATCGTGACTTTCTTCCATCTAAAAGTCTGTTACCAGTTTTCTAGTTATGAACTTATGATGTCTGTAGTTGTTAGAACAATTATAAATACACGTGAGTTTAACATGGTGGTGTTTTCCTCCCCCTCTTTCTTCAAGTGAAGGATGATCTGCCCTGGAACTAGGGTGCTTGTGCATTGCTTGTATTGTATTTCTCAAGTTAGTGGCTGCCTGAGACTGTTCTGGCCTTCTTTTATTTTGTTAGGAAGTTCATGATTTGGCTAGAAATGTTTGTCATGATTGTTAAACATCTTTGTAGAAGATGTGGGGGCAGGGCTACATTTAATTTTGACCTTATCTTGTAGGTGCCAGAGAAGCTCCAAGTGCCCAATGTGTTGGCAGCCAATTAGTTTGAAGGAACCTGGCAGGTAAGTGTTTTACTTCTGGTCTCCTTCCTCTTTTGGTGATCCTACTGTGTTTTCTGACAATCCTGCATGGTTCTTATCTGGATAAAAGTTTATATAGATTTTCTTGTTGGCAGCCAGGAATTGCTAGATGCTGTAGAGCATGAAAGAACTATCAGGATGAACCCACCAAGAAACACTACTATATTTCATCATCCAACCTTGGGGGATTTTGAGTTGCAGCATGTTTGTTTATTTTCAATGTTGGCTTCTTATTTCTCTTTAATTTACTGGCATATTTTGATATTAACATAGTTCCCTTTTGGAATTCTTCCAGTTAGAACCTGTTAGTGCAACTGAATCCGAGCTTGAAGAACGTATTATTCAGCATTTAGCTGCTGCAGCTGCCATGGGAAGGGTTCGTCATATTGCTAGGAGGGAAGGCCAGAGGAGCAGGTCCTCAGCTCAAGGTCGTCCTCACTTTCTTGTGTTCTCTACCAATCCTAATGCCCCTACTGCCACAGCTGCTGCTTCGCCTCCAACTCTAGGGGTTGGCGGCAGAAATGAACCTGCAGTTATGATACCTGTTTCAGCATCTACTCTTGAGGGAGATCCTACACAACTAATTGCAGTCCCTTCTGGCCAAGCAGATCTGGTGTCTGCTTCCACATCAGGATCAAGCCCTGTAGCTAATCAGCATGTGCCATTGAATAACCGGTATTGATATTCTCATCCGATCCTATGTGTCTTTCATGGCCAATTCACTTTTATCTTTCAACCTGCGTTGTAGTTTAGATTTCTATTCCCTGCTTTTCTTTTTCTTCTGATCTCAAGTTGTCATCTAATTTAGGAGGTCTCCCAATCAATCTTCCCCTAGCAGGCAGGATAGAGCTGGACCTTCAGAATTCCAGTCTTTCTCAGATTCGTTGAAATCTCGGTTTAGTACATTGTCTGTGAGGTAGAAGATAACTATGCTTCATGTGGTGACATAGCTAATTAGATTTATAGTCTTTCAACTCATCATATACGCTTTAAATTCATTTTTTCAAAGATACAAGGAATCAATCACCAAGAGCACAAGAGGTTGGAAGGAGAGATTGTTTTCGCGGAATACTACAACACAGGACCTTGGTTCTGAAGGTAGAAGAGAGAGTGATTCAGGTGTTGCTACTGTGACAGACATGATGGAGCATCTTGAAACCGGAGAAAGTAGGATAAATAATATAGCTTCTGTGTCAAATAATCAAGAGCACACCTCAACTCCTGGCCCGGCTGACCAGGAGCAACATGTGGAGATATCAGGTAATCATTCTTCCACTGAGGATGGTGTGCAAGCTCCATGTGCCTGCAAGTTCTGCTTCAAATTAAATGTTGATTAAGGCCTATCTACCATGCCCTTCACCTATTTGGTGAGTTTTTAATCTAATCGCTTCTCTGGTTTTACTTCGTACCTCATTCTACTTTCCATTCAGCTAGCTTTTCTTTTTTTATGTTCTCCGTTTATTGTTCTTATTTTTCATTACTTTTAGTTAGGTGATGGAATTGGAGTGTCGATGGAGTTTGATTGTTAGTGGTTTGAGGAGGTTAACCAATCTTAATAAGCAAGATGCAAAAATGCATTTTTACATGACAGTTTATGATAATAACTCTACAAATGTTAGGGAAACAAGTTGAGAGGAAATGAACTACAATACCAATCAAGAGTTGTGTAATGTCTTATTTAGGTTGAGTACCTTTAAGGGGCAATATAAGATTTTGAGAGGACAAGTTTTTCCTTGCATGCCTATTCTAGTTCTATGTTACTTGATGATATATGTTTGACTTCTTGTTAAGGTGAAAGTCAAGAGACTTAAATCAAGTTCCACATTGATTTCAAGTTGTCTTCATCTTCTTCTTCTCTGTGTACTTATTCAAGGAGCTCTTTTCAGTAACTGAACTCATTCAACTGTGTAGAGTAAGTTTAGGATTAAGGAGGAAATCCTTGCATTTTAGTGATAGGAAGGGTGTGGGGGGGTTGGTTGTTAAGGCAGCGGTGATAATGGGTATGGTCCTGTCAGACTCTGTGGGGAGCAGTTGCTTCTGCTTAAATACTGAATTTGATGCTTGGGCAACCTTTTTGATGTATGGTTCAATTTGCATTGACAAGGCATTTCTTGTAGCTGACTTCCATAAAATTTTTCCATTTTGTATTAAATTAGCGTTTGTAAGGTTTTCACATTCTTCCATGCCTTTGCTTTTCCTGTTGCAAATCGTAAAGAGCTTCTCTGAAAGAGTTTTTCCTCCCTCCTTCTATGTAGTCTTTCTTTCCCTGATGTGTCTTTTCCTGGTTTGAGCTTATTCATTGTTCCTTTGCGCACTTAGAGTTGGCCTATTATCCGGCATACTCCACCTGCACCTCTTATTGTCAGCTCACTTGAATTTTTCTCAACTCGCACTTGTCTCTTCAAACCCCAGAATTAGTTGCTTGCATTGTGTAGAATCCATTCGTTTTACTACACAATTATATCATCATGCATGGGGGTAGGAAGTGTCATTTATGTTTTTTTTAGGAAAGAAGGGCGGGAGTTGTTGGGGTGCAGTTATGCTAAGTAGCCATAACTAGGAGGGGAAAGAAGATAGGAGGTGATGGGGAACGGGGGACCGAGGAGCAGCTGCAGGTTGTATGGAGAAGCAGGTATTGGTCGGTAGGGGATGGAGGGAGGGGGAAACAAGGAGAAAGGTGAGGAGATGTCAATCCAGCTGGCTAGGGGGAAGGGGAGGTGGGGAAATAGTTTTTTTTTTTTTGGGGGGGAGGGGGAGGAGGGTGAGGTGGGGAATGCAGGCTCCTTTCTATCAGATTACTTTACTAGCTTGAATTCATAACTCAAAGGGAGAAAGGGGAAGCAGGGAGCTAAAGTTTAGGTCACAGAGGAGAGAGAAAGAACTGTGGGATAGACTGGCTTTCTTTTCATACTTTTCCTCTCTCTCTTTCTTTCTGTGTGTGGCTTCTGGTAGGGAACAAGATGGGGTAAAGTTTGTATAGTTTCTGCATTGTCTATACATGTCATTACATTTTTAATGAGGGACTTGCACATACCATATGAAACCTTAATGGAGGTCGATACAATCCTCAAACCTCAAAAAGAGTATCTGTAATTCAATCATGCCCACGGGTGGTAGTGTTATTTACTCTTAGTTTTGTGTTTGCAGACTCCTTAAATCTGTTTATATAATTTCTGTGCAGCTTTGGAAGTTTTTATCCTGTGGAAACATTAAAGTTTGCAGACTGAAATTCTTTGAGTTACGGAATTCTGATATTGTAGTCTGGTGGATTTTCCTTATCAATGATGTTCACTTGTTCTGAACATTGGCAAGGGTATTAATACTTGTGAATTTATATTTAGTGTCAGGTGTAGAATCATTTTCCTGCATCAGTTGAGGGCAGAGCATTCAAGATAAAGTAGCTTGTATCGGTGAAAAGAGCATTGATTGATTGTGAGACAATGGAATAAGTAAGGACAGAGCTCTTGAACCTTGTAATTAGAATTTGCAACCATAATGTAAATTGATCAACATCTAAAGACATATGAAGATATATTCCATACTTGTTATGCTAGGTGAACTGGTGTAGAAGATTTTGTTATGGTTTTACCAAGCTTTTATATGTGGATGAATACGTCACTATTAGTATATTTGGGATTTTGCGGTCTTTGGCAATTTACCTATTGATTTTCTGCCCTTGTGGATTTATTTTGTTTCTCCTTGTGTTGTATCTTCCTGGATGGTTGCTGGTCACTATCTTAGGTTTATCAGTTTTATCTGCATTTGGCAATGTCTTAAAACAGGAAGGGCTGTGCTTGGTGATAGCATCATCTATATTGTATTGCTTCCTTTAGACGTGGGCTTGTTTCTCTCATTTTCCCGTGGTTTAAGCTTCAAGAGAGATTTTCATTGCAGCGATCCGTATCATTTGCCTTATTTGTGTGGATCTGTTGGCTTTTGTAAGTTCAAATTTTCTCATTTTCATTGTACTAATGGTTCTAGTTATGAAACTTTATTACCGCAGTAAACGGGCTTGGAGTTTATTTCCAAAATGTTGTGGCACTATTAAAAGGTTGGCGATACTGGCAGAGCAGGAATTTTTTTGCCAGAGCAAATTTTCATTAGGTCTCTCCAATTCCTGCTTCTTGATGTTTCTCTTTCTTCTTCGATTCACGTCTCTCGCTACCAAGAAAGTTCATGGTGGTTATTGATCAACTAGTGGTATTTTAATAGTTGTTCAATAATTAATGGGCGAAAGTCATTTGTATCCGGTAGCCCGCTTTACTACAAATAGAGGGTCATATTTTGTCTAAATTGGAGATTTTTATTGGTTTTTGAACAATTATTTCAAGATTGTCAAATAATTATTTAATGATCACAATAAATTTTACTCTCATTGCCTCTAGTACAATTTCTATGTCTCTACTAGATTATCTTCTCTCTTAACATAATTTAATTATAAAACACAAAAGAATGAAGACATTTAGAAGTCTGTTACTTTGGTACTAATTTTCTAGTACAAGAACCTTTATATAGATCCAACTCTGATGCCTCTGTTATCCAACTCTGATACCTCTGTCAATCAAGATTCTATATTTGCAGCCTTGATCAGATTTTTCATATGAGTTTTGAGTTATTGTTTTTGCTATTTTTTTATATTCTTTGTCATTATTGTTCGGCTAGTTTGAGGGTTCTATTTTTTTTGGCCATGTTGTGTGTCAAAAAAAAAAAGATGATGCAAGAACAAATTGAACAGAAAAGGAGAAAAATACATCTATCAAGTACTTTTTGTTTTAAATAATTCTTTATACCCTATAGGGTTATCTATCTATACTATAATAAATAAGGGAGTTAGTTTTGATTTAATAATTTAGATTTTCTTTCTGAAGTTACACTCACTACAAAATTTAATGACTTTGTTATGTCCCCAAACTTGAATGTCTCTTTTATAATTGTTTAACCTACTTATGTAACTACTCCTCAAAGAGTAAAAGAAGAAATAAAACCTACTTTTAAGACTTCATAATAGGAAATAAATTTGATTAAAGTAAATTTTCTTATGTAATAGAATATTATGATTGAGTTTTAGAAATTACAAAAAGTAGGAAATAACTTTTTTGGAATGGGTTTTAGAAAGCAAGCAATAATTAAAAAAATAAAATTTATTTGAAAAATAAATTTACATATGTTATTCATACATTTGGACCCTTAATGAGAAAAAAAAAATCCTAAAAGGTACACATGAAATAAAATTTATAAAACTAAGTTTTCTAGACTTATTTTTAGAATTAATTTTGATTGAAGCGAATTTTCTAATAAAGTAAAACTTTGGGATAGATTTAGAAATTAATTATGAATATTAACATAAAGCTATTAAAAAAGAATTTAATTGAATATATATACTATAATAAATGAAAGAGTTGGCTTTAGTTTTAGATTTTCTTTCCTAAGTTAATCTCACTATAGAATTTAATAACTTTGTTATGTTCCTAACTAGAATGCTTTTTTATAATTGTTTAGGTTAATTATATAAACACTCTTCAAACAGTAAAGAAGAAATAAAACCTACTTTTAAGACTTCATATTAGGAAATAAATTTGATTGAAATAAATTTCTTTGTGTAATATATGGAATATTAGGAATGAGTTTCAAAAATTAAAGAAGAGTAGAAAATAATTTTTTGGGATAGGTTTTAGAAATCAAGCAATAATAAAAAAAAAAATTACTTGAAAAATAAATTTATATATTTCACCTATACTTTTAGACCATTAAAGAGAAAAAATCCTAAAACCGTACACGTAAAATAAAAACTATTAACTTTTTGAGACTTCATTTAGAATTAAACTTGATTGAAGTAAATTTCCTCATAAGATATAATTTTGGGATAGATTTAGAAATTAAAGATAAGTATTGAATAAAGTTATCAAAAAAGAACTTAATGGAATAAAATTTTTCATTAAATGGAATTACACATGTGATTATTATCAATATATATAGGTTGTGGATACATTAATAGACTAGACAACATTTATATACAATTAAGAAACTAACAATTTATTAACAACTATTAAAAAAAAATCGTTTGACAAATTAGAAAAAGAAGGAAAATAAGATTATTTTAATTTCAAAGGATTAAGTACCATTTTGCCCATTAAAACTATGCAAAAATCTCAATATATCATTTTAAATTAAAAATATTTTAATTTGACCCTCCAAATTAAAAAAAAAATATTCCAATATAGTCCTCTAAATTTAAAGAGTCTTAATTTGGTACTCAAAACTAAAGCAATATCCCAATGTGGCCTCCAAAATTGAAAGATTCTGAATATGGCCCACCAAACTAAAAATCTATTCTAATTTGCTTCCAAACTTAATTATAGAATACAAAAAATACCATTAATCTTTTAAAAACCATAGAATTTTAAAATATAATTTCAATCTTAATGTTTACTTCATTGTTAGAATAAGATTTTTATATAGAATAAAGAGTTCCATCTATTATCCATTTTTCAAGAATGAATTTTAGAAATTATGCAAGTATGAAAACAAAAACTTTTTAAGGATTAGGAATTAAGTTAAATAATAGTAGGAATTATCTAAGAGGACTTATCAAGTTTAAAACTTTTGGACTCTTTTGAGAGAGTAATTCTAAAATCTTTTTCTATTATTGATACAAAAAGGGAAAAAAAAAAAAAAAAAAAAGGAACTAAGAAGACAAAAAATTGCTTGAAAGGCTCAAGCCATCTAAACTTGAATTAACAAAGACATTATCCTTCATAGATACTGTTAACATCTTCACGTTTCTTCTTCTGCCAATGCCATTTATTTTATCTCTAATGTTGTTGTCTAAACTTTGCAATGATGAAATCTAGATGTGTAAAAGAATTTACATATAGCTTCTATGTGGTGTATGATAAAACAAATATAATGTAGAACCTATCTTTTTATTATTGCTAAACTGATTGGATGAGTAGGAAAGGGGATAAAATATGTGATACACACATATTTTATTTTTCTTAAAATAACATAATCCTTATCTTGAAATTCTTACTTTACTTCTAGTTTTCTTTTCGTGCATTGAATAATTAGGCACTTATTTAATCTAAACTATGCTTTTCTGATAATCAAATTAGTTCCTAAATTATCTTAGTTTAAAATTCTTAATATATAATTATTGTCTTCCTTTAAAAAAAATATTATTATTGTCTTTGAACCTATAAATATCTAATGTTGAATATTAGTAATTGTAAAAATTACATACTAAAGAATAGGTATATCAAATTAAATAAGTTATTAATTAGATTTTTAACTAAAGTGTACTTTGTCTAATAAAACCTAAATATTGAATATTTATTGTTACTTTTAAATTATTACTATACAAGTTGATACCTACTATAGATCTATATGTTGTTGATTTTATTCTATCAAATAAAATTTATAATATTGAATAGCTACCTTTCAATATACTACTATATAGATTGAAAATTTTAACATAATGAATTAATCAGTAAATTTCATTGTAAATTGCTAAATGGTGGTAGACTATTTTTCACTTTTTTTTTTTTTCTATTTTCATGATATAATTCCTATAGTTGTAGAAACTATATATTTAAGAGATATTTGTTTCCTAGATTAGAAATTACTATTTAGTATTTGTACATAAATGGTTCCTTCAAGTTAGTTCTAAGAGAGGTCTAGAGATTCAAGAATAATCAAATATCCTAAAGAGTTTGATAAATCCAAAATTTTTAGGATAGAATTTGATAATTAAAAAGAATAAAAGGGTTCCAATAAAATTTATAAATTGTCTACATTTTTCGAAACTATACTCCACTCTTTGATTTCTAAACTTGCAGAGTGAATGTAATAATAAACTCTAATATATTTTCTATCATACATTGTAGACAGGAGTCCATCTGTAGACTTCAATTTAATGATACTTTAAACTTTTATATCTTTGAAATTAAATAGAGTACCAATGAATTCATTGTAGAAATCTTCAATAATTCCCAATCAATGAGATTATACTTTTATTTTAAAAATTGCAAGGTAGCATGTTATTCGCAATTTACAATTATTTAGTTTTTATGAAATTATTTGAATTACTAAATTTTAAAAAAGCTCTTCTATTTCCAACAAAATCTATCCAAAGGAAAATGCATAAAAATCACCTATGAGTAAATATTTCTCTAGAATCATACAAACTACAAAAAGAATTTTGGCTTAGTTAAACATTGAAAAATAAATTATATAAGCAGAAAATTAAGTGAACTAAGAAATCAAATACTTAGTATCTTTAAGCATACTTTACTTTTTAATTCATAGTAATAAAAGTCAAACGATTAGTATTTCGAAATATGCGAGTACGTGCTCCCATACTAGCACTATATTAAATGTGCCAATATAATTTAGTGATTTAGATTTTCCTCGAATTTCTGAAAGTACCCTTATTATAAATTCTAATGAGTGCAATATGGCTTAAAACTTGAGTGCATCTTCATAATTATTGGGGCCATTTATGTAAACTATTCCTAAAAGAATAAAAGGGGAAATAAAATCTAGTTTGGGTTTTCATATTAGGAATTAAATTTGACTAAAGAAAATTTCCTTCTAAAATAGAAATAGAGTCTAGAAATTTAAGAAGAATAGGAAAGAAAGATTCATAGGAAGATTGTAGAAATTACCAATTGTGAGGCCTTATTTTAGGAATTAAATTTGATTAAATTAAATTTCCTTCATTAATAAAATTGGATGTATTTTAGAAATTAAAGAAAGTAGAAAACAAAATTTGTGGAAAGAATTTTAAAACTCCAATAACAAAGAAAATTTAACTGGAGAATAATTTTTACATATTACACTATACTTGCATTAAATTATTGTATGTATTTTCTCATGATTTTAAAATAATTCTTTGATTCATGTTAAAACTTTGTGCCTCTTATGATTTATGCATGTTTAGGTTAGATATTTATGACAAATTAGAAAAAAAAAAAAAGAGAAAACAAAAAAGAAAAAATACATAAAACTTAATTTAGATGAATCTTTCTCAAATTTTCAGAAAGAACCTAGGGGCCACATTGTAAAATAAAGATATGAAAGATATAAAACCAATGCAACTATATACAAGTGCCAATTTAAAAACAGAACCAAAGATGTAACTTCAACATTTAGCATATACTAAGGAACTACTAAAATCAAGCAATCAAGACAAAACACATAGACACTACTTATTAAATAGACAAAACACAGTTTGGCTAGTTTTTGTGCATTGAATTTGCAATAATCTCAATTATTTTCGTAGACATTCTGTGTTTGAATTGCTGTGGTAACATATTATATTGTTTTATAGTTTTGTTTATCTAACTATTTGTATATTGTGGTTTCAAAATTTTTAACTGAACAAAATTTGTTGAGTCATTCTTCAAATTTTAAAAATAACCACAATTTATTATTAAGAATTAATCCTATATTATTACTACTATTTCTTCCACAGTAAAACCTATAAAATCATAATAACATAAGACATTGCCGCAACTTGGCCTTTATATCAATTGTCAGCCTCATGCTTTTGATTTTTGCATGTTGATTTTGTTGCAAATATAATTTTATATTTATTAGATTGATTAAAAAAACTATTGAATATGAATTTCAAGCATTTAATAATATGACTAGAAAAAAAGGCAATATAAAAGTTAAATACTACATTTCTTTCACCAATAACCTAAAAAACAAATTTAATCCCCGTACATGGTACGCTAAATAATATGGAGTTCTATCTTGATTGATATTGTAAAGAAAATTATTGGACATGGTAATAAAGTGTACTAATTAAATAAACATTTATTTTGATTAGAACATTGCAAAAATTTTGTCAATCGTAAAAGCAAGTGATGCCTATATATTTATGTGTGATAAATAGCTAAATTATATTATAAAAAATATTATCATTATAGACATGTGGGCATTTATGGATAAAAATGTAAAACAAAACTTGGAATCAGATTAACTGAAAAATAAAGTAAAAATGAAGCACTACACCATCTTTTATTAAATAAACTTTCTAATAAATTGAAATTGATTTTTGTCATAGGGTAAAAAATAAAGGGATGTACCTAAATACATACCTTTAGTACTTCACTTTTTATTGTGAAAAATTATTGATATACTCCAGTTTAATTATATATACATTTCTTTTGTTTTTTGTTAGGCGCAAAGTAAAATACCTATTAATTCTCATAATTTAACATTTGATACCAAGATAGTGAAGTTAAAAATAATCATTTTGAGTCTTAAAAAAAACAAAAAAGAGTGGTTGAATGAAAAAGTATAGCATGTAAATTGTTAACTTTCAATGGAGTTAGTACCTGAATTTTTTTTATCACGATTATTTGTTATAATGTGTCAAAACTACAAGTTTTATTGCATGAACATGTAGAATGTTATTATTCTATATCTCAACAAAGTAAATTGTACACACTTTATATCATATTGAATTTTGTTCAAATTTTCAATTTTTCTAGAAATGAGAAAATATTTAAAACTAAAAACTATCGGTTGAATTGTGCCTTGAATATTAATTGCCAATTTTATGGCTATTATGATTACTTCTATTAATTTGAATTTGAGATGTCATTTTTTATTTTAGAAAAGTAAAATTTCTTATATGTTAGAATTTAAGAAAAACCATATAAATAGTTCCTCACATATTCGAAAAATATTTTGTCTACCCCTCGCATATAAATGATACTCTCTCCATCCCAATATAATTGTCACGGTTTGACTTTTTAGATCAATTTTGTAATGAAGAATTCATATAGATTTATTTATTTTTTTTAATGAAATTGCTTTAAAAAAAAAGTGAAATCTATATTCTATACTAATACATAAAAACTTAAAATTAAAAAACAAAAAAATTATATACAATACTGAGTTCTGGAAACGTAACTAAAAAAGTCAAATGTCTATGACAACTATATTGAAATGAAGGGAGTAACTTTTAGTCCATACAGTCAAAAAAATACCAAATTTGGTCCTTCATCACATTCTTTGTGGTATTTTGGCTACAAAAATGCACTTGTGCTTCAAATATAAAATACACATTTTTCAGAGGCAAAATTAAGATCAAACATATTTTCACGTCATATCCCCATCACCTTGCCAATGTGCCAAGAAGCACGACCTAATCCCAATTCCAATCGCCATTATCACCTTTACCACTAACACCATCTCTTTTTATCAAACCCCATTTACTGACAAGAAATAGATTAATCCTTGCCGGTTGTAAGAAATAATTAATAGCAACTATGATGGGTCAAGTGGTAGTTTTTCATTGATATGAAATTCGTAAATAATTAGTAGAATATGGGGATTTCTATATGAAAATTTGAAATTGACTTTTAGGATAAATTTGACTTGATTTGATAATTATTCTATAATTATAATTGTATATAATTTCTGCAACTAGAGATCGATCTGATGTAGGGACTTATATATGGTAAATGAAGGTGGGAGAAAGTGGTGCTTTTGCAAGGTGGGGGTAGATAGTGGGATAGGGCAGCAAATGAAAATTTTCTAGTTTAGCCTTAAAATATTAAGGATATAATGAGCCCATGCATTTTTTACATCAAAATAACGTTAGAAGTGCGATAAGGAGTTTTCTATAGAACATATAGATTTTTTTGATAATGCAAGATAACAGGCAAAGCAAATGTGATAATTTCTTAGAGAATATGTAATATCATAGACACTTGTGAAAATTATTTTGGCAATTTGTAAAATTTTAAAAAAACAGCAATTATTAAGTAATAAATAGCAAAATATTATTATAGCTACAACATTACCAATAAAGTTTGCTATTTGTTATGTAGGCTAAAAATAGTTTGTACTCCTATTTTTATTTTTACATAATCTTAATATGAGCATGCATGTAATTTTAATTTATTTTAAACAAAACGTCATTTCGTAACTTGAACCAATAGCAATAATCAACTAAATATGCTTAATAATACATTAAATACCTAAAATTTTCTTTCATTTTTTATTAATATATTTTTTTGAACTCATTCTCTTATTAATCTAGACAAAAATAAGTAAAAAATAATCTCGGGAAAAAATATATCAGACGTGAAATGCACGTGAATTCCAATCGGTAAGGTCTATGAGTGATCTCACAAAAGGCAATGTAATAAAGCATCAATACTAATTCATCCATAATTAAATGACTATTCTTATAAAACTAGAACAAAACAAAAAAAATAAAGAGCTTCAAGTCAATAAAGATTGAGAAAATTGACTGAAGAACAAATTTTATTATGAGCTCCATTGTAAAATTTGGACCTAACCATTAAGTAAGAAGTGATGGGAATGATGGAAGCTGTGAGTGCAAAAGATTTTATTAAAAGAATCTTAATGATTCACTGGTCGGGATGGCAGAACGAACCGAAGATCAATTCATCCATTCCAAGAAGTCACGAGGCAATCCTTAAGCAAAATGGAAATTGAAATAGAAGAGTACTATATTAAAAGAGTAAGTTTGATTAGGTGTTTTAGATTTTCTTTTTGAAGTTACTCTTGCTATATAATTTAATGACTATATCAGTTATTTAACTTGAATACATACATATATATATATATATATGTATGTATATTTTGAAATTACTAAGGCTATTTATGTAAAATGCACCTAAAGAAAGAAAAAGGAAATATAACTAAATTTTAGGGTTCATAATACAAAATAAAATTGATTAAAATAAATTTCTTTTACAATAGAATCACTTAGTTGGAAAAGATTCTTTTTTGGATGGGGTAATACTATTTATCGTTATTTTATGACTCATCAAACACGATAATTGATTGCTCTCTTTTACTTATTATTGTTATAATTAAAATAAAATAGACATTTTATATTAAAAAGAATTTAGTCCAATCATTCTCAAAAAATTAAATATATGCTCATGATCATCATACAAATGAAATAGTCCATGCACATAACAATTATACCTACTATACTGACTACAGTGAACTAATCTGTGCAAAACCTTTTGATTATTTGGATAATATGACATCAAACAATATTGATTTTCAACATAAATAAAGTAATAAAAAGTGAGCTATTACACCTAGAAAGAAAGCAGCTATTATTAAAATAACAAATAAAAATGTTGTTTAAAATTTCACTCATAAATTTTTTTTTTAAAAAAATATTCATGATTATAATATAAAAGAGATGGCATTAGCACAAGGCTAAACATGTATAAGTCTCATAAGGACGGTTTGTTAAACAGGAATTCAAAAACAAAAACAATATAAATTGCATCTAATATTTTTTTCCTCTTTTTCAAGATTGTAAGATTCATATAAAAAATAATAATGATAAGTTGATCAACTAACTTTTCAATTTTGAGAAGGAATATTGAAAAGAGAAAAGAATTGAAAATTTAGAAAATATAATGAGTATGGTGGGCTATGAAATAAGGATAAATTACGCACAGAAAAATATGGTAGAGTAAATAATTCATATAGTCATTTGGTCTTTATGATTATTAAAAAAGGATAGGGGTGTGTAAGAAGTTTTTAAGGATATTAAGATATCATTTGCCTCTTAATAACAATAGAAAAAAAAAACACTTTTTGATGAATTTATAAATTAAACAACAATTATTCCTCTGTGACTTTTCCCAATAAAAGAAATAAATCACTTAATACTTTTATTCCCAATGAACTATTTTGGGAAAATATTTTGGACATCTACAATAAAATAAAAGTATTTGAGAAAGAATTCTTATGTTTAAACTATTTGGACTGCACGGTATAAAATAGTGGAATGAATGAGAGGTCATGGAGAAAAGTCCAAAAAAAAAAGGAAAAAAACAGTTGTAGCATTCTTACAAAACAAAAAGAAAATTCAAAGAAAAAGAAGAAAAGATTTAGCTACCAATATTAAAAGGACTGGAAATAATTTTAATGAATTGCGATAATTTCATGTACTCTAACCACATCTAATTTTGTTAAGTTATTGTTCAAATTCAATATTGCTATACATGATAGTTTGACTTTCCATTTGTGATGTGAAATTTGATTTAGCTGAAAAAGAAAACCACAGTGAAGTACGTAAAGTTAATTTAATCTAATTTTAAATTATTAGTATAATTATTATTATCATTGTCAAGAAAATTTTGAATTGTTATTAGACTAATTGTCATTATCATTGTTATTAGATTTCTATGAAAAGACATGCATATTTCATGTTCAAGTTGAATTTAATCTTTGTACTCGAGAGAGGCTACCCTTACACAAGTTTCAATTTATGGTTTAGAACAAGCATAATGTATTCCTTTAGATGGTATTGAAATATCTAACACTTTTTTCAAAACTGCATGAGATAGTTAATTAAACTATGTATAGGGATCTATCGAATTATGAATTGACAAAGTCACAATTTCTAGTTTTCATATTATACCTTAGTATGTTAAGGGGTTACTATTTTCTTATTTAGATTTGGACCTAATAAATTACATTATTTTGTGGGAAAAAAGTACTTCATATTAGGAATATTTGTTTGAAGATAATATAATTGTGTGAAAAGATAGCTATGGTATATGACCAATCAATAATATATCTCAAATTTTTAAGACACAGTTCTTTAAAAAGAATTAATTCGATAGTTGTTTGTCCAATTTTAATGTATGGTTGGTTGTATCTTACCTTTAAATGATCATAAAACAAATGTCTTTTCCTTGAATTAATTATTATAGTGGTCACAATTAGTTAATTTAAAAAAAAGACAGAGATAAATGGATGAAGAGAAAAAAGAAAATGAAATCAATATATGCAATTAAGGAAAACTTACATTAGTTAAAAAAAATTTAATTGATATTAGTCACCAAAAAATGCCTTAGTATAGTTGGGCAAACATAAGTGGTTATACATGTGAAAAAATTTGGAGAGATATACAAACTCAAATTGGCGTAGGTTTTATTGAAACTATATTTTAAAATAATACTTTGATATTATTAAAAATAAAACACAAACACACACACTGAACTCTTAAACACATTGGAGGTACTACTTGAGACTACCACAAATTATACAACTTTTAGAAATAGATTTTTGCAGTGCTTGAAAAATGAAATACATGTTAGGCTAAATAAGCTTATTCTTAAAATAAAGTTTATAGTGACTCCATTATCCTTATGTTACTAATTTAATTGTTAAAACAAATTTTTTCTTTAATTAATCTTTAACAAAAATATACAAATAATTAGGCACTCGAAGTAACTCATTAACGTGCAATGCACGAACTCTTAGACTAGTAGTAGAAAATAAGCAAAAGCAAGCAACCGTCTTCCAACTTTTTCCTGGATAAAAAAAGCAAATTTAGTAAGGAAAAGAAAAGTCACCTATAGTTTGAAATTGTTGAATATATTTTGCAAAAGTGTACATTCACCAAATACGTTTCCTAAATAAATAAATTCATCTGCTAAAACATGTTTTTCAATACATTCTTTTTCAGAAACTTATTACAAGCTCCCACAATCAATATATTTCGAAAGAATATCCTGTCTCTTATACCTTTTTTACCTTTTTTTTTTTTATTATTAAATTTTAGTGTTTGAGGATTCTTATTTCAAAAAACTAGAGCAATCTTCTATGCGTCCAATCTTCAAATTGATTTTGCTTGTGTAGACAGAAATTCTTTTTCATTATTCTTCGAGTAATTATTTTACAATCATCTCATAATACATTTTTCTATCACCTTTTTATCTCACATACATTACATCTAAAACATTTTTTTTTGGTAATTATTCTAATAATATTTCAAATAATATCTTGAATAATAGCTGTCCGAATGCAGCCATTTTCAAAACATGGTTTTAATCGAGCGAGCATAGTAAAACTCAAACTCAGTTCACAGTCAAAGCAAGCATAATATTTGGATTCAAACTCAACTCTAATCACAGGCTTGACCTTTTATTTGTCGAGTCGGACGGGTCAAGTGCGAGCAAGCCCAACCTCATTGACATTCCTATTCATTTGCATGTTACTTTGATGAAGTGTATAGTTTTTTTTACCATATAATTATTAGGAAAAAATTCATTGAATACTATGTAGCCATTACCACACTATGCCATGATATGTGTAAACAATTTTATCACTTTCAATTATCGCATTCTTTTACATAACTTGGTGGAAATAATTAACTATTTGTTAATCTATTTATTTTTTTTAGGTTATTCAAGTACCCTACTACTAATATAGAGTTCAATTTACTAAAAAATCACTAAAGAAGACCAGTCCTAAAGAAAATAAACTAACGCAAAAGAAAGGTAAAAGAAAAAAATCACCTGAACTTGAACAAAAGCAAACACAAAAGACAAAGGTAATAGTATTTTTTTATTTTTTTTTTATAAATTTGATCACAAACTTTTTTTTTTTTTTTTTTTTTTTTGTGACAATAACAACCAACATAGCTTTTTATTTTTTTATATAAGTTGTAATGCTCTAAAAGAAGGAAATTATATTTTAAAATGCAATTGACCAAATGACACTCGAATGTAAGGCTGAATTACACTTATACTATTGTACTTATTTATATATTTTAATTTTATAACTCCTACTTTTGAATTTTGTTTTCTTAATTTTATGTTCTACTAGCCTAAATCTTCGTGTTACGCATGAGACAAAAGTATTATAGTATTGTTACTTTCTTTTGTTTAGCATCTTTTGTTTTAATTATTAAAATATTTATACCATCAATTTACATGATTTGATCGTTAATTTTCATAAAACTTCTTGTCTCGTGCATAACACGAGTTTCTAAAGTAATATATATATTAAAACAAAAGCTCTTTTCACCGCAATTCATAAGAAAATGACATTTGTCATAGATACATTTTTCTCTATATATGACTTTTTAATTTTTTTTTGGTAAATATACGTATGACTTTTTTATGAATATCTGTTACCTAATCTTATTTAAAAACAATTAAAACATCCAAATTGAGCTTTTTCAGGACTGAAGGTGATTCTCTGGTTATGTTGAATGATTTCAAATGTTCAACATCTCAAATCACTTTACTTTCAGGTTAAAAAATTTAAAAATCAAAATAGATGTCAATGAGATTTAACTTCTTTTTAGGGTGATGATATTTATACACCTTTTTCACCTACTCTTTTCACTATTCATTAGTAGCTATATATATATATATTATAGAAAAAGGGATTTTGTGAGAAACAACTAGAGTATGACAAGTGGCAGGGTAAAAACACAACAAATCTAGGTAAATAATGAGGTAAAAGAAAAATAATTGATTAATGAATCATGCAAATTCAAATTACTCACCTAAATCTTTTCTTTAACTACTTTTATTTATTCAAAATGTTTACTTTGTGTGCATATACCTCTTATAATTATTAATATTAAATGCTAAGTTGAAGTGATGTTAATTATAATAACATGTGAAAATATATATTTCTTAATTTGAAAATCTTTAGACTTATAATATGTACAAGGTTATCACAAATAACTTTTATTAAATATGAATAGATTTAATCTAATTATATTTCAGTAATATCATCATTAAAATCTTATTACATTCAAGATGGAATAATTTTATCTAAAAACTTAATAACTACTATATTGCAGAAAGACAACAAAGTTTTAAAATTATTATTCTTTGCATACCATCAATGTCATTTTTAAATGACGATATAATTATATTACATTTAAAAGTAACCTTAATAGTCTATCTTCTCCATTTACAAGTACAAAAGATAACAAAATTATAAAATCATTATTCTTTGCATACTTTCAACATCGTTTTTAAATGACAATGTAATTATATTATATTTAAAAGTAATTTCAATAGTTTGACTTCTCCATGTACAAGTATGCTTTTGATTACTATAAGTGTTCTTTTCATTTTTTGATCTAGAAAATAACTCCACCTTTCTTTTTATTATGTGATATTCACAAATTATTTTGAGAAACTACATAATTTTAAAAAGATTATTCTATGAATCATATAATCCCGTAAGTAATATAGGTTAAATACTGGTTATAGTGGATAAAATACTAAAGCAAATTGCCATGCTTTGTAAGAAGTTATGGAAAAATATTGTGTTTTACAGATAACATTAATTTTAGTTTTTCTTTTTTTTTTTAATACTCTGTTAATCGCTAACAAACTATAGATTTTGATACCTTTTTTTTTTTTTTTTGACTATTTATGTATACACTATTAAGTTCATTTATTTCCAAATTATTATTATCATACACATATCTAATTTTTAGAACATAATTACTTTTTAAATTAATTTTAATAATTATTTATAGGAAACAAGCATAAAGATTTTAATAAAATTTAATAATAATGGTCCTAAATCATGTTCTTTCTTTTAATTTCTGGCATTGTAAATTTTTTTTGATATTGTACTTAGTTTTATTTGGTTTAATTACTAAAAGTTTTATATCATCACTATTATTTCACTAAAATCATTTTTTTTATAAAAATTACACAAAGCTATATACACTATAAAATAAGATTGTATATATGTATATAAATATTTTTTTATCTTTCCTTGCGTAGCACATGTTTTCAAATTATTATATTAAAAAATTAAAAATTTAATATTCATATTATTACTCCTTTATGTATTGAAAAATTACTATAATAAAGTATGTTATTAACTCGATAATTGTGAATTTGTCTTCAAATTATCAAATAATCTATAGATAAGAAAAATTGATTGATACACATTACTTAAGTACTTTATCATTATAACTGCCAAATAATCATTGATTAGCAAAAATAATAAGAAAAAGTATGATAATATCAACTTAATTTATAAAAACAGCAATATGCTTTTAAGCTCAGTAATCACATTTCATAAAAGTACCACAATTCACTAAAATGAATGAAAAATGTATAAATTTTAGAAAAACAATAACAAAACTTAAATTTTGGTCGAAATCATTCAGTAAGATTAAGATGTACATCTTAAAAAAAATTACAAAATTTAAATTTTGGTCGAAATCATTCAGTAAGAGTAAGAGATAACAAACTTACTAATTTTTAATTAATCATCCAATCTATGCATTCTGATCAAAGTTTAAAAAATGATAAGAAAAAACTCATTTCCACTTAACAAGACAGACATATGGATAAATGAAATGAGAAATTATATGCAACTATTAGTTTACTTACTTATATCAATAATAGTATATATCATAAAATTCAATTATTACTTGTATTATCTATATAAATAAAAACTAAATAGTGTAAAAAAAATCATAATATCTACATTTATTACAATGTTGTTAATTTTAATTATTATATTTGATTTAATTATTAAAAATTACAAGCCATCATCATGATTTTACTAACATTTTTTATTTTATAAGTTAAATATATTTACATGTTTACCCGTGCATAGCACTAGTTTTCTTGCTAGTAATTTGCTTATTACAAATCCTTAGTAGCTCCTCACACACTCTCCAAATGAATATTTTGTACTCATAAATATTAATATTAGTGTACAAGAGGTTAAAAAATATGTGTAATTATCATCACCCTTTTTTTAATGAAGGAAATGAGATTCGACTTCAAAATAATTAAAAATACTTAGTCATTCAATAAATATCCAAAGATTGGGATTTTACTTATTTATTGAGGAAATGCTATTCCACTTCTTAATAATTAGAAACATTTAATCCATCGTTAAACAACCAAACATTGAGATTTTTTTATTTAGAAATATTTATTCCATCAGTCTATTACAAATATTTAGTCTAAAAGATATTTTTTTCACCATCATTGATAAATTTTGTGTTTCCTAATCATCTTTAGTCTATCAGGCTTCTGTTTTACCATTTACATTAATCAACTCTTTAGAACATGAGTTTGACTAGACTACCAATTTAAATTGAAAAACTACAGTTTAATACGTCTATGGACATTTCTCTAAATTTTGTTATTTACCACTTTAGTTGATATGTATATATAGCTAATGCATGCTATTGTAAAAATAAAGCTTTTTGTCCAAACAATCTACTAATATATTTTTTTTTGTTCTAAAAATAAAGCTTTTTGTCCATACAATCTAGATGTATTAAGACACATCTAGCTGTTTTTTATAGAACATTAAAAAAACTTATAAAAGTATATCCATTAATATCTTTATCTGAAATACTTAATTTAAAAATAAATATGTACATATTTGATTTTTACAGCTTATTTAAGTCACACTTTAAAAAAAAAAAAAAAAAAAAAACCCTTAAAAATAGGTCTTTATCAACTTAAATTAAAACACTTTTGACTTATTTCAACCTCTTACCCAATATTTATCAACTTAATTTTTAAAAAAAAAATATGTAGAGTATAATCAAATTAGGAAAAACCATCATATTAGTCCTTCGCATTACGCATTTGTATTTATTTAGTCCCTTACTTTTAAAATGATAATTTTTAGTCCCTCACATTGCACATTTATATTTATTTAGTCCTTCACTTTTAAAATGATGTTTTTTAGTCCTTGACAAATGTAAAACGTTGAATTTTGGTCCCTGAATTAAATCTCGAGCATTTTGGCCCAAATTTGTCATGTCCCTCACATATGTAAAACGTTGAATTTTAGCTCCTAAATCAAATCTCGAACATTTTTAACTAAAATTTTCATGTGTTGTTCACATAGTTGTCATATTTTTCAAGTATAAATTCATAAATTTATCTAAGTAGAATGTTCTATGAGTCCAAATGATATAAAGTGATTGATTAGCAATTTGTTTATATTTAAAATCATTTCAATAACTGACTTGTAGTATTTTTTTTTTCCAAAATTTATGACCCAATCCGATGCTCAAGCTTTGTTTTGGAAAGGAAAAACGAGTTCCTAAATTTTACTAAAAAAATATGTTACGTGAACAACATACGACTAACTCAGGCCAAAAAGTGTTTAGAATTTAGTCTAGGCATCGAAATTCGACATTTTATATTTGTGGGGGACTAAAAATCATCATTTTAAATGTGAGGGACTAAATAAATATAAATGGGTAATGTAAGGGACTAAAAATCATCATTTTAAAAGTAAAGGACTAAATAAATATAAATAGATAATGTGAGGGACTAATAGAATAATTTTTCCATCCAATTATCACATCATTCAAACTATCTATTAAATACTATATCTTATTACTTTTTCAAACATTTAGATGAGATGTATTTATCTACTTAATGCCTTATAGATTACTAGAATTGCCATCAATGCTATTTTCTTTCTTCCCTGTTCTCAAGTACGTTTATTTTCCTCTCCCCTGTTATTAACTACTTATGTTTATCATAATTTTGTTCACTTTTGTTCATGATTTACGTTACCTAAAATTTCATATTTTTTGTTGTTGTTAAATATCCTGCTTTAAGTCACAAAAATACGTTTTCAATTTATCTTTGTAAGTTTGTTATTTGGCCAATCTAAATGTGTTTCTTTGTTCATTTAATAATTCTATAATTTCTAGTTGTTGGCATTCATTAGATATAAAAGTAGTCCAAATCTTTCATGTACAATGTTTAATACTTCTTCTTTCCTTACTTTTCTTCCCTTGAAATTTAGATTATGGTTTTTGTAGTTTATTGTCGGTATCAACTTTTATTCATTTTCATGTTACTGTAGAGAAGTGAATGTAGTGACAAAAATTTATTGACTACCATATGGCCATTACCAATATAATATGCCATGACATATATACAATTTTATCACTTTTAATTGTGGCACTATTTTGCATAACTTGGTAGAAATATTCCCCATTCGCATTAATCTGTTTATTTATTTTTAGGTAATTCAAGTACTTTATTAGTATAGAGTTCAATGCACTAAAGGATTACCAAGAAAACTTGGTTATAAAGTCGCAAGAATCAAGAGAAAACAAAAACTAATGCAAAATAACGATAAAGAAAACAATACTCCGAACTTAAACAACTGAATGAAGGTGATTTTATTTGTATGTTTTTTCTTTTTTATTGTTTCTCAACTAAATCACATACAACTTTTTTGTGAATATCACCTTACATATATTTATAAAAAGTTGTACTATCCTATCCCAGAAGACTAAGATTATATTTTAAAACGTAATCTGGACCAAAATACATTAAAATGTACGTGAGGTTGAGTTACACAATGGTATTTGCAAAATTAAGTTTATTGTGCTTATTTAAATATTTAAATTTACACCTAATTCCTACTTTGGACTTTTGATTTTTTAATTTTACGGTGTATTTTATGTTTTTAGATAATCACCCTTTGGGAGGCCAACCATATAAAATTCATCACTCAAGTGGTACATGAATCATCCCCATTTACTTAAAAAATTTTCAAATACAAAGTTTATAGGTGATTAAAATACAAACACTTACTATAACTTCACTCGTATTTTAGGTGCGATCATAGTAAGCAGGGGCAAATACTCTTCACATCTAAAACTAATAAGTTATTTTTCCCTTTGCAATTGAGGACATAGATAAGGAACTAATTCACGGAATATAACCAATTCATTACATAAGTTTGTTTGTCTTTTTATGATTCAATTAATAAAGTTTTGTACCATTATCATTATTTTATACTCCAATATTATTTTACTGTAGAAATTAAATGTAGATATTTGTGCTTCAGTGCATAGCACGGGCTATTTTGCTTGTGTGTATATATCTATATATATATATAATTTTACTTTTCAGAATATTAAATAACTTTAAATGTATTTTATTGATAAAATATTTCAATTTGCTTTAATTTTTTAACTTTATGCATATAATATTATATTTTTATATTTTAAATCAATTACTTTCATACATAATTATATTAATAGTGATTTACACGTGCTTATATTGTTAGTTATTGAATTGTTACCGATAAAAAAATACTAATGCTTACAACTTACATCATATTATAGTTTTATACGTAATATATTGTTAGTTATTGAATTAAGTTACATAGTATAATTTTTTACATATACACATTATATTAATCAATAAAAGCCAATATATAAAAAAAAAGTATATGGTGAAAATCAAACAAAATTAGAAAAATTTTATTTGAAAAACATATTTTGTATATAGGAATTTAACAAAATATCAAAGGCCCAATTGGCCCAAGTTCAATTTGATTAATCGAATTCAAAATTAATTACAAATTCGAATACGGTTTATTAATTTTCTATTAAATTGATTTCGATTAATTGTGCTTAATTAAAACTTTAAGATTCTTTTCTGAACGTTGATAATTCTATTGACTTATTAACCGATAGATTAATCGATTCTCACCTCTAAATGGAGGACTTTCTTTTGGAATTTTAGAATCTGAGTAAGTCACGCACACGACAGAGTGCTTAATATAAGAAATCGACGTTTAATTGCTTGGAATAGAATTCTTTTTTAAAATTATTGCTCATATATGACTGTTTTGAGAGCATTTTAGGAATTGTGATTATTGCCTTTTAAAAATACGACATCGAATTTAGGCACTGTCAAAATGCGTAATCAATTTGGGCTTAAAAAATTAAAAACTTTTAAGAAAAGCAAAGGACGAAATCAAGCATATTTAAAAAAAAAAAAAAAAATGCTATATCACATTGGTATAAATTGTATTCCACCTTCTTCTTCTTTTCCTTCTCTTCTTCAGTTTCTTCTTCTTCCTCTACTCTTTTTTTTTTTTTTCACATGATGCAAGCTTGTTAAACCATGGATTAATGAATTGTTTATTCGTAGCAAGTTCAATTTTCAGTGGGCTATCATATTATATCAGAATTTTTGACAAATCTAAGGAAATTTTAAAGTTTTCGCTAAAATTAATATGTTTGTTAAAAAGTAGTCCTAGCAATGTAGATATGAAAAATAGATGATAGTTTCTATATGTATTTTTAAATAGAAATTTAGGACTTTATAGGAATAAAATATAAATTTATACCATTATAAAGGTAAATTGAAACTAATCACAAAATTATATGAGGGTAATTTAAGAAAATTTCCTCAACCTATAACGTTTTGACTAACGATTGGGTTTGACAGTTAGAGGGCATTGGATCTTCTATTATATTTTTTCCTATTACACTTGTGTTATACCATATGATGGGGTGATATTTGTCCCTTATTTAACATTTTCTTATATTAAAAATATACATATCACTTCATCACATGATGCAACACAAGTGTAATAGGAAAAAGTATAACAAAGGACCCAAAGCCCCGTTAGAGATGGAGGGGACTAAATGTATATAAAATTTATCGAGAGCAAGTCAAGACACTATCAAATTTACAAGGGACAAAATATAACGAACACTTTTAAAAATAAAATATTTAACAAATGTTGCAGTTTGAAAAAGTGATTTCACATTTAGAAAGTGATTCCTACCTTTTTAAGTTATTCTCCCAAACTCTACATTTTCAAATAATTCCATTTTTTTAAAAAAATAAATAAATAAATGTGATTTCGCACTTTAAAAGTGTAAAATTAAGCTTTTAAAAAAAAAAAAAAAAAAAGTTATCAACTTTTTAGGCCCAAAGTGTTTATGCATTTTGTAAATGCGGAATCTATTCAATGTTGCATTTTTAAAAGGCAATAATCACAGTTAAACACTCCTAAAATAGTCACATGTACGCTATATATATATATATATATTTTTTAAATTCATATTCCAAGCAATTAGCGGAAATTGATGGAATAGGTAAAATTAGACATTTTTAATATAAGTCATTGACCATTTTGTCACAAAAGTATTTTAGTGACCAAAACTCATACAAATCTAAAGTTTAGGAAAAATTCTTACATGAATCTCTTGATTCGTGTTCCTCCACATCACCTTCTTAAGTGATGTGAAATAATACAAATTAAAAAATTCATGACATTATATTATGAATTCAGTCCATATAAAAATTTTTAAAAGTTTAGTGACTTTTTGGGTTTTAAAACTACCACACTTTGGGAAGCTTTTCCCACCAAAAAAAAAAAAAATCTCACTCTCGTGGAATTAACTTCTCGGAGGTGCTGATGTTTTCATCCTGAAAATGTTAATGTGATTTGTCACATCCACAGGTTGGAATTTGCACCACTATTGTCTGTCATTTCGGAAGTTTTTCTTGATTTTTGATGTGCCTTCAAACGATTAGAAGTTTTCCAAAATTTTCATGTTTCTTTCATGTAATGCATATCGGTAGATAGAGAAGTACAGATTAGGTTGTAATACTTTCTTCTATAAATTATTAATTATGAATTTTACTCTTTGAGTTATTAAATGGTTGATGTGAAGGTGAATTTTTTTTTTTTTTAATGCAAATTGGTATTTGAGTATATTTTATGTTACTTGTTACACTGTTTTCTTGTCAAGAGCTTTTTGCATAGAATAGAACCCTACTCAATAAGCAGGACGCTTTTGGGGCTTCCAACCAAGATACTTGGAGCGGGCATTAATTCATTCTCGCATTCTTAGTAGCCTGGATTGAGCATTTATGTAAACGACTCTAATAATGCAAAACGTCAACAACTCTAATAATGCATCTTTTAAGGTGCCATTGGTTTTTATCCCACCAACTTTCAATTCAATTTCAGCTTACCTCAATCCTCAATTATAGGCAATTCAAGTCCATCATATTTTATGTTAATGGTAGTGACCTTTCAACTAATTTACACATGATTGGTACGTTAACCATTATCTGACTTTGCCTGAAGATTTCTTTGGTTTATATAATTAATAACAAATATTAGTCCTCTGCTATTACAGTAGGACAAATCGTTTTCGGTAGTTTAGATGGAGTCCATTTGGACGGTGGATATCTCCCGATTACTTTATCTTTGTTTATTGTAAATGCTAGAATTTGATCAATTAGTGCCACTAACTTCTCGATAGGATAAATACTTTTTTTGTTGACTAAAAAATTGAGACGACAGACGAGAGAATCAATACCACTACACCTTTTGCAAGTTCTTGCAAGTTGCAGCCTTCTCGGAAATTTTTGCTCTTTTAAGGGAATGGAAGACCAGAGAGAGATGGTCTACTCATCCTTGACTTGCGTAGATTCATTGCTAAGTGGTTTGGAGAGTTTAGACCTGAAGTTACTGGAAATCAATACGAAAAATCATATTTCTGTGCAGCCGTTGTACGAGGTGGATGTGGTTCGTAATAACATGAAATACCTGAAGCCGGAATTGAAACTTCTGCGAACATTATTTCTTTGTGCAAGAAAATGGAGCAATGATGTCTATTCCGAACCTGATGACGAAAATAACCATGCAAGTCTATTTGGGATCTTTCTTGTTCAGCCTTCAAGATTTTGTTAAAGGAAGTTCTCAGTACATGGAATCTCTTTCTCTTGGGTTGGAGGAGGATGTTTTCTCATATATCCATGTGAATGACTTTGTCCATAATTTTCATATTAACACATGTTCTTTAAAGCAAGAAATTAACCAATTCTACTTCACTTTGTCAGATTGCTTAAAGCAATCCGGTTCGACTACTGAAAGAGATGAACTTATCGTTCTCATGGACTCCCTGTTAGAGAATCTGGTGGATCTTCTTCCTCGCTTAATTTTTAATAAATATTCGGAGGAACTAATTCAAGCCCTTGAAGACAATTTAAAGTTCTTGAAAAATTTCATTGGCTTTGCCATTTTTCGAGGCGTTGAAGAAAGGCAATTGGAAGTTGTCTCGACTCACACTGAAGCTGTGGCTATCAATGCAGCAGGTCTATTTTTCTTGTGTTGGTTTGGCAAGAAAGATAAAGAAGTCCGCAATGAATTGATTCATCTTGAAGATTCCTGAACTCTTAGATAAGATCAAGCCGATTGATCCCTAAGTCTGCAAAATTTATATTCAAGTCCTGACAGCTTCGAGTTTATCTGGATCATCACAAAAATTGAATTTGGAGCCGACCAGCCATATGTTGGGGGACTTTGTTGATTCTCTCCTGGGTAAACTTTGGGAGCTACTAAACAGTAGGGGTGTAAATAGTATGGTTGTTTCTGTTAAGATAATCTATGAGGGGCTGAGATTCTTGAGAACCATTCTCAAGAACCAACTGGTGAATTTTGATGAGTTGGATGAACAAATGATGGATCTTCTTGGAGTTGTTGTCAGTGTGGCAGGAATTGTAATTTGTTCTCTTTTTGTGAGCAACACAGACAACGGAGTCGATCTTGCAGTTCTGGATTTTCTGGAAAAGATCAAACTTATTATGACACAGTTTTCCAAGATATATCCTACAACATCAACAATCAGCTTTCCAAGTAGCAATGAGCTGGATTTTATCCATGCATCTTTCCTGCAGAATCTAAAGGAACTGGTAGGTTACAAGGTTGATTCAGTTTCTTTTGCAAAGGACAGAGTTCAAGAAGTGGAAGAAGATCTTGTATTGTTGAGATCTTGCTTGGAGAATATTGTGGAGCATTACAACCTGCAGCATGAAAATCTCCAAGTTCTTTGGAGCCTCATTATAGAGGTGACAATGAAGGCAGAGTTTGTGATTCACTCCTTAAGAGGCAGTGATCCGTCTGATTCTTCTTGTTTACCTTTCAACACCATTGCAGATGACATTAAGCTTATCAAGGTTGAGGTC
Organism: Cinchona pubescens; assembly: GCA_025175665.1. Lineage (NCBI taxonomy): Eukaryota > Viridiplantae > Streptophyta > Magnoliopsida > Gentianales > Rubiaceae > Cinchona > Cinchona pubescens. The sequence continues at coordinate 5,393,390 of JANKKI010000026.1, read as the reverse complement.
TTGAAGTTTGATCACCATGAGCGTGATTTTGAATCCCAGAATGCTTCCAAGATTCTGACTATTGAGACATCACAAAGTAGTACCTCGAAAATGAATGAAGTTATGGTAGATCTTGTTGATGAGGTAGAAATAATAGTTGATCAACTTACAAGAGGATCAAAGAAGTTGGACATTATTTCCATCGTGGGTATGCCTGGGACTTGGTAAGACAACTTTAGCCAAGAAAGTTTACAACAATCCTAAAGTTAGATGTCACTTTCACACTTTTGCATGGTGTTGTGTTTCACAAGTATATAACAGGAAAACTTTGTTACTTGGGATTTTGGTATGTATTGCTCCTGATCTTTCTGTACAATATGATGCAAAGAACGAAGATGATTTGGCTGAAGAGCTCTACAAACGTTTAAAGCGAAATAGGTATGTCATAATTTTGGATGATGTGTGGGATAGAGAAGCCTGGACTCTCTTGGAAAGATCATTCCCTGATGATGCTAATGGAAGTAGAATTCTGTTAACAAGTCGACATCACAAGGTGGCTTTGCAAGTTGGACCTCCAGTAAACCTCACAATCTTCGGCCACTCACTGATTATGAGAGCTGGGAATTGTTGCAGAAGAAGGTATTCCGCCAAGAGATGTGTCCTAGAGCACTACATGAACTTGGGGTGCAAATAGCAAAAAATTGTAATGGACTACCTCTTACTGATTGTTGTTGTCATAGCTGGAATTCTTCAAACTAAAGACCTTGATGGTTGGCAAGAAGTAGCTGAAAGGTTGAGTTCATACACTGTTTGTGGCACAAAAGAGTGCATGGATATATTAGACTTGAGTTACAGAAATTTGCCTGATTATCTGAAGCGATGCCTTCTTTACTTTGGAGCATTTAGAGAAGATCAAGAAATTCCCATTTGGAGGTTGAAGTGGTTATGGATAGCTGAAGGATTTGTGCAAGAAACTGATTTAAAGAGCTTAGAGGATGTGGCGGAGGACTACATGATGGATCTAATTGATCGAAGCTTGGTCATGGTTGCCAAAAGAAGATCCACAGGCAAGGTTAAGACTTGCAATATTCACGATTTGTTACATGAGTTTTGTGTCGCAAAAGCCAAAGAAGAAAATTATTTACATCTGTTACATGGATATGATTGCTCCACATTTAATGAATCGAGCAACACACACCGTTTGAGCATTCACTCTAAGCAAGAGAGCACAGTTCCAGAAGTTGAGGCTATTTTGTCCCCGACTACACTGTCTACTATTCTTTGGCGATAATGGCCGGCTCCTATTCATTCAGCCTAACATCTCATTTGTCTTTCACATGTTCAAACTTCTTAGAGTGCTGGATTTGGGGCAATTTGATCTAGGTGATGATTTTCCAAGTGAAGTAGAATTGCTTGTTGAGTTGCGGTTCTTGTCAATAAAATGTGCGATGCGCTCCATCCCATCATCAATAGCTAACCTCTCTAATTTGGAAACTTTTCTTCTAGTTGTAGATGTTGGTACTTCATTGCCAGATACAATCTTGAATATGAAAAAATTGAGGCATCTTCACATAATTGGTACATTCTCATTTTTTTCAATTAGGAATTTCAATCTTGAAAACTCCCTCGCGCTTCATAACTTAGACACCTTGAGCACTGTATCGATTTCTTATGGAGAAGAAGGCATTGAAAAGATAATGAGAAAGTTTCCAAATATCCGCGAACTAAAATTCTATGCGAGCTCCATCTGGGAGAAATAGCGGAATCTACTGAGGACACTGACATGGTCGTGGCTTTTAATCTTCTGAGTAGACTAGAGTCACTCAAGTTGATTCATAGTTATGCCACATATCATAACATTGAGTATCGTTTCCCTTCGGGTCTAAAAAAGTTGACTTTATCAGTCTTCCCGTGGAGTTCAATCTCCACAGTTGGAGAACTACCCAATCTTGAGGTTCTCAATTTATACTATGGATATTGTGCCTGGAAAGTGTGGGAAATGAAAGAAGGGGAATTCCCTAAACTGAGAACTTTGAAAATGACTTCTTTGGACATTTACAGGTGGATAAGTTGTGGAGATGTTTTTCCCTGTCTTGAGGAGTTGGTGCTGCTGAAGTGTAATTTTTTGACAGAGGTCCCTTGTTGCTTATCGTATATCTCAACTCTTGAAACTATCGAGGTGATCAAGTGTTCCGATTATCTTACAAGATTAGTACGGGAGATTGAGGAAGAACAGATGTGTGAGCATGGGAAATGAAGATCTCAAGGTTCACATCATTTCAGAGTACAGGGTGGATTTCTGAAGGAGAACCAATTTGTACTTGCATAACAAGTAAGTACTCAAATTATTCTGATCCTTCAATCCTAGAATATATTGGATATCTTCTCTACTTCTTATTTGTTGTACACGGAATATGTGCCTAATTCGCTTCAAAGAGTACATACTTATTTCTCATAGCCCAATAGTCTTTGCGATTTCAAGTAGGAAATGCATCAACTCCTTTTGAAAAAAGATGATCCTCTCAATTTCCTCATTGCCTTGTTGTCTCTTTTGTTCAATCTGAACTCCAAAGTATATGGCATACCGAATATAGGACGATTAAGAAGCTTCATCTTGTTTTTTCCAATCCAGATCGACTTTAGTGAACTTGCCCGTATAGCATGTAACCTCTGATTATTAAAAGGGGAAAGAATAAAACATCTTTATATATGTGTTGCCTTTGTATAGCAGTCGTTTTCAAGATCTCTAAAATCTTTATTTCGTGGAAATCCTGGAAAATGATGTAAAATTGAACTACAAAGTTTATTTTTACTATTTAGTTTAATCTACTCATTTGTAATTTCTACTTTCTTTATTTATGTTTTTGAAAATTTTATTTTCAGATACGGATCTAATCAATATAGAAGAGTTATCACCACGATTACCGCCAATACCGAGACTTTGAACCATGCTAAAGTAGGCAATTACTTTTGTAAAATCTTTCAACTAATCCGTATATCTTGCTTTTAATTAGGCTTTAATTTACGAATACTCTCAGTCAAGGAGCTCAAGACAGTGGAAAGAGATATTGTTGTCCTGCAACAGTTAAGTGGAGGACCTTGTTCTCTAAAATAGGTGACAAATTGATTAATGGATTGCTCAATCATCTTTCAAGCAGTCAAGAGGATAGCTCATTTCCTGGTCTGCCTAACCATAGCAACCAGCATTATCAATATGCAGAAATAGCAGGCAATCATTCTTTGTATTCACTGTGTTCAATGTTAAAGCTCCGATTCTGCTGCAATATCTACTCAAGTTCTGTAGTGCTTGATAAGAGTCTTTAATATACCTGGTTATAGTTTCCACCACTAGTTTTTCTTTCTCAACCTTCTCCAGTTTTGTGTTTCTTTTAATTAATGTAATGATTGTATAGTCTCCATGGATTTTGATGTGCTGGTAGTCTGACGATCATGGCTCAAAGATCCGTAGCGCCTCCCGATATGATACTGATATCTCTTTCTGATGTATAAAATTTTAAAATATAAAGTAAAATTGTATTATAAGACTTATTATTTATTATTTAATTTTTTAATACTATTCTATAAGTAATGATTTATAATTTTTTTTTTTTATAATTTTAGATAAATATATTATCCAATACTAATATAATATTACCCCGATCGATAAGAAACAATAATCACTACAATTGCGATTGACACCGCACTTTAAACCATGTTGACGGTGGAGTGCCCCGCTTGCTATAACTTAAAATAATTATTTGTTGGCTGCAAGAAGAAAATGATATTTGATTTTTTATGCCTTAATGGTCTTTAGTCATATATGGAATCCATTATTATGTGGTCTAAGCTAATGCAGTAATTACAAAGAAATATAAATTAAATTATTTCAATGTGCTTAATTATTGTGTAACTCTAGGTATTTGTCAATAAAAAAATTTAGGTAAATTTAATTTTGAACTTCATCCATATACTTTGTTGTGTAAATTAAATCTTATAAAATTTTGTTTAAAAATTTATCTATACAACATAATCTAAAATAAAATTAAAGATCGTGTTCGTATAAATATTTTCCTCATTCAATAATGTAATGTTTTATTTTTATTTTTTTGGGTGGTGAATTGATCTACTAAAAAGGTTGAATAAAGTGGCAAAATCATATTTTAATAGAGACTTGCCTAAATCCGCTCGCTTGACAAAAGTCAATTTTGGTTTTTCTTTTCAAGCTAAAGGTTATTTTGAATTGTTCTCATTCGCTTTTGACATATAACTATATCATATTGGAAAATCATTTACAAACTTACAAATTTATAATAATTTGTCAAAATTATTTTACGTGATAAGATCTTATCAAATCATGACATCTTCTAATTTTAGATTTTTAACCGAATTTATTTTTTTCTTTTCTAAATTTAGTGATATATCAATAATTTTTATTTGTCATTTTATATAGATACACTCATCTCAGATAATGCCCAAAACTTTGATTATTAGACACATCTTGACATTTGGTCTTAATCTTCCCTTAACATGTTATGGGAGCAAGAGTTAAAAAAAGAGACAAGGAAAGGAAGTATGTTGTTCATGCTAATTAACTTCAAGAGAAATCTATAGTCAAGATACGCTCCTTTTTACGTTTAAATATTTATATTGTATAATATCATATGTTTTAAAAATTTATACTTTACAAGTTTTTAAAATTAATTGAATGATTCCCTCAACAAATTTATATAACTTCTCTTAACTTTATACCAAAAAAATTAGTTTCAAATTATGGAGTCAACTTATTAACTAATCGTACATATTAACTCGTGATACATATAGTTACTAGGTCATTTTAAAGTGGACACGTTGCTCCAAGATGAGTTATATTGCTATGGCTCATTCTAAACTTATCAGTCCACTCCGCTTTAGAATTTCCTTACTGCTAGCTTATGATTTTTATTCTATTGACACTCTGCATTTAGAAAGTTCTTAATCAGAATGTATGAGAATTAGGTATGAGAGTCAAATTCATACTTATTACTTCACTACTATTGAGTATGAGAATTAAAATTTTAAAATTATACCTAAAAAATCTGTCACTCCCATACATAAATAAATTGGAGATTTTCATTGATTCCCAAATGTAGAGAATTTTTCTTTTTTATTATCTTTCTCCTCAATTTTTTCCTACCCAATCTCTTTCTTCCACATTGCACAGCCTTCTTCCCCCTCCTCTTCCCTCTTCCAATCACGCAATCCTCCTTCTTCCGGTCCCACAACCCTCTACTCCTCCTTCCCTCCTCTTGCAATTGCCCCCCCCTCCCCCTCCCCCTCCCTTTCTCCTTTCTCCTTTCTCCTATCCACAATTCAAGTCTAGTGATAATGGTGGTAGGTGTAGCGGTGTCATCGTAGTCACAATGGAAGAAGGAGATGAGAATGAAGGTTTAAAAATAATAATAATAATAATAATCATAATAATTAGGTAAATATTTAGGTAGACCCGATTTTTTACTCTATTTGTAGATCCTGTGGTGTAGATTAAATGTTAGAAAATCTATGACATCAGTTTATGTAAACAAAATTTGTTAAAATTTAATTCTGACCACAAGATCTATAGGTGGAGTCAAAAAATCGGGTTTATTTAAGTATTTTTCTAATAATTATATTGTAATATGATATTCACACCCCAAAAATAGAAAAATTCTTTACTACTTATTTCGGATTGCGGAGCGAATATTATAAGCCGTTAGATGAGTGAAAAGTGATGAGATCCCCTTACTTTTCAATGATCTCAAATGTTGTCATAGAATCCACTCCACATTACGGATTAAGTAAGTAAGACTTACTCCCAAAAATATTTTTCAAACACCAATTATTTGAATGATTCCAATTTATAAAACCCATACCTATTTTTTAGGTATGAATCCAATTGCGATTCTAATTATCGATTATAAACTAAGAACCCCTAAGTTTTAGGCCTTCACTTACATTTTCACTAATAGAAATGACAAAAATATTCATGACTAAATAATTTAAATTTAAAAACCTACCCAAGTAATGGTAAAAAATGCGTATGTAGTAAAAACTATATCATAACAAATAAAAGGTGTTACAATTAGAGAAAAATATTTAAAATACTAAAAAAGAAAGTCAATAAAAATGCATACACCATATAAATTTTTTTTGCATAATTATCATGAAAATTATTATTGCTTTAGCTAAATATTCTTTTGGGTTGTTCAAAAAAAACTTTGTGCCTTGAATAAAGAGTAAAGGATTAATCAAAAGGGAATATTTAGAATGGTATGGGAAGATAAAAAATATTTTATTTAGTAGCATTATATATATATATAAGGAAAGTTTGTGAATTAAAATGTTATAGGGGTGTTTAAGTTATTTTACTAGTAAAAAAAATTATGGGGTAGAGTGCCATGAAGTTTAATGTGGAAATCATTGACCTAAATCTGAAGTAAACACCAAATCAAGTTCTACCTCGAGTGTTTTGACTTTTGAGAATTTTATAATTATTTAATTTTTCATATTTATATTTTTGTTTGTCCATGATGGGCAAAGTTCTTAATTGGTCCCTCAGCTTTTTTCTTGAAGTATAATCGTCCTCAAACTTTTTTTGGTCAAGAACAAACTTTTTTAAGGGTTATTGGCATTATGCACCTTGCAAGTTTAACACACTGCATCATAAATTATTAACTTTTATAATTTGTTACCTTAAATTTCTATTTTTTAACACTTTAGTAGAATTACTAGACTTTATGTTAAAGTTTTCTAATTTGGTCAGCTTTTTATTGGTAAAAAGATCTTTTGTACACGAGATAAATCACACCTCACGTAAGTATCTCTTTGTAAATCTACAAAATATTGAAGGGTTATATTTTCTATTTAAATCTTTAAAGTGCTAAAAGTTAGAAGTTTGAGGCAGTGAATTGTAACATTAATAATTTGGGGTGTGAATGCCAAACATGCATAATTAAGGTTGTTACGGGGTGCAAATTGCCATTAACCCAATTTTTTATGGCAGATTTGATCCTTCACCCTCCCTCCGCCGCGAACCTCCCCCTCAGTCCCTTCCCACTCCCTGCCGCCAAACCCAATCCATCCCGAAACCTTCTCTCTAGGCTCAGTCACCCGAACTCATCCAGGTCTCCCTCACCGAGCCAAAATCGCCTTCAGTGTGAGCTCTTCCTCAAACACTCGCGCTTCTCCTGTTCAAGACCAGGTAGTTCTCTTGCCATTTTCTCAGGGCAGGGTTTATTTTTTATTCTTTTATTACTTGTGCTAAATGGAATCTGAAATTGAAGTGATGACTAAGCACATCAGACAATGACTTGTTTTGTTGAAATAAAATTTTGAACCCGATTCACAGGTAAATTTGTCAGAAAATGTTGGGTTGTAAGCAAGCATACCAACTGCTTGCTGAAATGCTCAAGACAAACTCTTAACACTGGGATAAGAACAAGTGGTGGCAGGAGGGGATTGGGCAGAGGTGTGTGGTGGAGGAGATGGTGGTTCGTGGTGTATGAGTGGGTGAAGAACCAAATCTGCCACAAAAAATTTGGTTTGAGGACTAAATTGGGCAAAATAAATGTTGAATATTGCTGTTTTAAGAAAAAAGTTTAGGAACTAATTGAGGCATCACTGTCCTTATTGATGGCACAAAAACAAGACATCGTTCTCTTACAATTTTAACTTCAAATGGTATTAATAACATTTTACATGAGTATTTTTATGATTTTCCACATATACTACAAGAAGATTGGAGTATGGTATGCAAAAAAATATGTTTTAATTTTTTATTCGGCCAAAGTTGCACTATCATTGGGCTAAATCAGAAGTATTCAGACCATTTCCTTTTTTACATCATCAAGAAAACAAAAATAAATTAAGCATTATTTATCTATCAAAATAAATAAATTTAATAGAATTTAAAAAATATAAAAAAGATTAAAACGTGGAAATTAAGTGACCAAATTAACCATCCATTAAGTCATCCCCATTATGGTAAAAGAACTTCCCATTAGAGGTGCCAAAAATTTATTAGTATAAGTTAGGGATTAGATTATTCAACTTCATAATTTAAGGGACGATATTGACCATAAAGACTAAGTTAAAGGACCAAGTTGTTAATTATTCCATTTTTCTTGAGTTATCAAGTTTGATAAATTTATCAGTCCTCTGTCTAATTCCTTTATAGCCTTTCTATATGATTTAATTCCTAGTAATCCGAATATGGGAGTGTTATCTGGTAGTTGAAATGCATGTCTGTGGCCAAAATGAGCCAATATTTTTGTGAAATCTTCTGCTTTTTTGATCAGGATAGTGTTCAGAAATGAAAATAACAACAACATAAGTGATTTAAGCTGCAGTCCTAATGGTTTTCAAGCTTTTTATATAAAAAATAATGGCCAACTAACTGAATGCATTATTACTTATAAAACATTGTGATTTCATGTCGCTTGGTCAATAAACTCAGCCCTATTTATTTCGACAAAAGTGGAGCATGTTGTTGTTTTTTTTTTTGTTATTATTTAAATAAAGCACATTTCTAAAATAAATTTATCAATTTCCTTATTTTTCCTTGTTAGAAAAATTCAACTATTGATACTGATCCTTATTCAATTTGTGGGTCCCGTAATCTATTGACTTTTGATCATCTAACTGTCTAATTAAACAATGACATTAAAGTTGAATTCGAGCAAAAAGAATTCACTTAAAGATCCAATATAATCAAGTGCATTATAGTTTACTATTATTCTGCTTTTCTCCACAAAAGATTGAGTGAAGTGCATTGTTCCATGAAGAGGGAAATTTGCTTTTTCTTATTCAGTAGGAAAAACTGAAGATTGATTGCTTGAAGTTATTAATCGCAACCGTTGAGCATTGACTATTGAGAGGTAGAGAAAAGAATTACCTGAGAGCTCAGTTTTTATAGTTCGTCAACTAAAGCTTCTTCAATTCTTGCTGAGACATCTCAGATTCAAGGGTGATGCTGTGCTCGACTTGCGTTGATTCAATCATTGAGGACTGGAATTAGTGGATGGTGATTTGGGGAAAGCTGAGTTTCCTGGAATAGATAAATATGGGTGAAGATTCTGAAGCAGGATTTAAGCGTTTTAAGAACATTTTTTCTTTGTGCAAGAAAATGAAACAACCATGAAATTCTCGGAACCTCAGTGTCAAGCCTTGAAGATTCAATTCGAAGAAATGTGCAGTATTATTACTCTTTGTCTCAGATTAGAAGATGGAATCCTGTCCGACAATTCAACAAATTAAATATCTGGATTTATCCGACAAGGCATTAATTCTTTTAGTCGAGAAATCAAGCAACTCTATATCAGCTTGTTAGATTAAAGCATACATCATTCTAGTTCTCCTTCAGTCATGGGAGACGATGAAATTGTGGAATTATTTGACTCCCTATTGCAGAATCTGGTGGATCTTCTTATCTATGGTCAAAAGTATTCTCATCACTCAACTATGATATCCCAATACCGGATCAAACATTTCCGATAGAAGCTAATATTTTTGTGAAATTTCATTCTGTTTGCCATATTGCGAGGGGTTGAGCAACAGTTGGAAGATATCATGATTCAGTTTGAACTTTTGGTTGTCAATGCAGCATGCCTCTCTTATATCTAGTGGTTTGAAAGATGTGATGAGCAAGTGTTGCTTGAAACAGAGCTCGAGATTTCTGACCTTCTAAAGAAGATCAACCCTCTGCATGGTGAGATTTATATCCAACTTCTCACAGTTTCTAAATTGTCAGGATCAAGAAAACATACTCTGAATTTGGAGATGGATAAGCATATATTGGGAGATTTTCTTGATTCACTACTAGGTATGCGTAGGGAAAAGTCCTACTGAACTCTGGTAACAGTTGTATGGCTTTGGGTTAAGATGAAATATTGAATCTGTATAAGGTACTGAAATTATTGAAAACCATTTTCCATAAAATACAGGACAAGTTCGACAACATTGCTGAAAACATGAAGGAACTGAACGAAGTTGTGATAAATGATGTAGCTATTATAGTTTGCTCTCTTCTTGTGAGCAAAGAGGAAAAGGTGTGGTATGGCGAAATGGATATTGCCCTTCTTGATGTGCTGGACAAGATTAAAATTATTAAGGCAGAAATGGAAATGAAGTATCCAGTTACATCAATATCTTACTTGCCCAGTACCAAAGAGCTGGGCTTTATGGATTTTCTCCTAGAAAATCTCAAGGAACTGGCAAAGTACACAGTTGATTCAGTTCATATTGACAATAATACAGTTCAAACAATCCAAGAAGATCTTGAATTCTTAAGATCTAGCTTGGAAAGCATTGTGGAGAAGGGCAACCTCCATGAAAAGCTCCATTCTAACTCTGTGTAGTCATATTATAGATGTAGTGTACAAGGCTGAGTCTGTAATTGAATCCTTGAAGGCTGGGGATATTCCAGATTGTTTTGCTTCATTATTGAATACCATCACGGAGGAAGTTAAAGTTATTAGGACTGAAGCTTTGGAAATTGATGACAATAAATATGACTTCATATCCCAAAGAGCTCCCGAGAAGCCAAACAATGCACCATCACAACGTAGTATCCCAACAATCACTGAGGCTGTGGTAGGTTTTGATGATGAGGCAAAAACAATCATCAATTGGCTTACAAGAGGAACAATGCAACTGGATATTATTTCCATCGTTGGCATGCCCGGAATCGGTAAGACAACTTTAGCCAAAAAAGTTTACAATGATCCCTCAGTTAGATGTTACTTTCATGCTTTTGCGTGGTCTTGTGTTTCTCCAGTATATGACAAGAAAAACTTATTACTTGAGATTTTGGTTTGTATTGATTCTAAATCTTCCAATCAATATAATCTGAGATGAATGAAGATGATTTGGCTGAAACACTGCATAGATTTTTGAAAGGAAATTGTTACCTCATTGTTTTGGAAGACATTGGGGAAATGGAGGCATGGAATGGCTTGGAAAGATCATTCCCAATGACGCCAATGGAAGTAGGATACTTTTAACAAGTCAACTTTCAAGGGTGGCTTTGCAAGTTAGACCTACAGGTAAACTTAAGCATCTTTGTCAACTGAGTGAGGATGAGAGCTGGGAATTACTTCAGAAAAAGCTACTTGTCAGAGAATGTTATCCTCCAGAACTGTGTAGGGAAGCAAATAGCAAAAAATTGTGTTGGACTACCTCCCACAGTTGTCATTGTTGCTGCAAATTCAGAAGCAAATAGTTGGAAAAAAGTTGCAGAGGGGTTAAATTCAAAAGCCGCTTGCAGTACAGAACATTGCATCAATATATTAGAGTTGAGTTACAGGCATTTACCTGATTATTTGAAGCCATGTCTTCTTTATTTTGGAGCACTTTTGAATTGCTTTCTATCAGACAAACAAATTTCTGTTTGTAAGTTGATGTGGTTATGGATTGCTGAGGGATTTGTGCAGAAAACTGAACTGAAAAGCTATGAGGATGTGGCTGAGGACTATATGATGGATCTAATTGATAGAAACTTAGCTATGGTTGCCAGCCATAGATCCATAGGCGGGGTAAAAAATTGATGCATCCATGATTTGCTACACGGGTGATATGGATTTGAACAACATAAAAATAGGTCAAGATGAGGAGATGAATGCTAGAGCAAGCTTGGATTCACTCTTGCTAATATTGGAGCACATTCGTGGTATTTCGATCAAGTTGGATTGGACTATTCTCAATTTAATAATACTTGATTCCAATTCTTCAAAGTGAAGCACAATGGAGATCCTTTAAGTACAAGAAGGCCAGATTTCTTTTCAAGTTTATTTTAGTTTGGTCTTTATTATGTAAAGTCCAATAATAATTTAAAATATTGTGTAAATTAGGTAGGTTTTAAGTCGGACTAGTTTAAGTCAGGTTTAGTTGTTGATTTAATTTTTAGTTTCTACACTCATTAATTAGCCTTAATAAGGCCCATTTAGCCCAAATTTTGGGGCTATTTATGGTTGAACCATAACACTATTTTTTTAGGAGTTTTTAAGCTAGTTTTTAGGACTTTATTAAGCCACATTATCATATGGACGAATTACAACATATTTTTATCAATAATATTTGTCTTTTTCGTGAGGAAAATGTTATTTCTTTTTGTCTTTGGATTGAGACTTTGTTGGAATCATCGCTTGAGTAACGGTAATTGTTTTAATCGACTTATAGATTTGGTTCTTGCCTGATTAATATAGGCAACGGGTCAATTCTCGCTTTTAAATCTTGTTAAGAGTTTGGTTCTTGTCTCGTTATAGACAACGGATTGAATTTTTGCTTGATTGTTGTGTGTTCTTTCGTTCTTGTTTGTGTGTGTTTGCTATCCAAACTCTTGTGACCAACTTTGGAGTCGATCATTGGGGTTGTGCTTAGTGCCATCTTGAATTGTTGGGTTTCATGGCATCAAGTTGATTGCGTACGGGGTTCGCATCAATTGGTATCAGAGCTGGTCCAATTTTGGTCAGTTCTGTTTATTTTCGTTTTTAATTGTTTCAGATTTTCTTTTAAAGAAAATCATATCTTAGTTTCTGCAGTATATATATATATATATAATATATATATATATATATAATAAAATAAAATAAAATAAATCTTACTGTTCACGTACTGTTCATCACACTATTCACTGTTACTGTTGATTCGAAAAAAAATATTTTTTCCCTTGTTTCCAGTGATATTGTTGTTTCTTTGTCATTGTTTTCTTTGTTGTTGCTGCTACAAAAAAAAAAAAAAAAAAATCTTTTCTTAGACGAATTCAAAAAAAAAAAAAAGAGAAAAAAATTTGTTTGGCTGAAAAGTTTTTTAAAAAAAAAACATTGAAAAAAGAAGGGAAAAAAAAAAGGAAGAAGAAGAATCGACTATTAAAAAGGAGAAAAAAAAAATTTAGGATTTGCCCATTAAGTTGTTTATGTTGGTAATTATTTAATTGTTGTCCTAATCCAAGAAGGTTTTGATTTCTTAGTTGAGTTTGGAAACTTTCTCCAAGTCATTCGTTCTTTTGGAAACTTTCCAATTTTCAAATTTGGAAATTTACCAAATTCATCTTTGGAAAATTTTCAAATTCTAAATTTGAAAACTTTCCGAATTCTAATTTTGGAAACTTTCCGAATTCTAATTTTGGAAACTTACTAAATTCATTTTTGGAAATTTTCTAATTTCTAGATTTGGAAACTTTCTAAATCAATGTCTACTTTCCAAATTTGTAATTCTATTCAAAAGCACTTAATTTTGTTGGTTCTTTTAATTTTTTTGTTAGTTGTAAGTGCTACTTGTTTGTTCTTATGTTCTTAGTTTTCTTTTTTATTTGGTAAATTTGCTTACCAAATTCTTATTTGCTTTCTATACATTTTGTTGTTTCAAGTAGTCTCGAATATTTTGTTGTCTCTTATTCTTTGCATAAACTTAAATCGAATGTTTCGTGTCTCTTATTTGTCATTGGCCTGTGATTCTTTATTTTTTTCGACTTTCAACCAATTATGTGGTTAAAACATAACTGGAGGTCACTTTGGTTCTCGTAGTCTTCCAAAAACTTTTAGAGTGAACTAAAGAGAGGAAAAAAGTAGTGTGGTGAGATCATCTGAGTTATAAAAGCTATGCAATTGAGGGTATACATGAGGGATTGAGTGATATAAGTTGAGTGAATTGTTGTTCAAAGAGTAAGACCGTGTGATGAGGAAAATTCTGATTATTTTTTTCTAACACCAACCACTTTGTTTTGTGAGTTTTATTTGCGATGTCTCGCAGGCAAGAAGAGACTTTATTCACTAAAGTTCTTGTGAATGAAAGGGTTTGAGGTACTGTAATTAATAGTAGCATATGGATTAATATGACAAGTACATATCTTGTTGAAAAGTTAAATTTGCCTACTTTGCCACATCCAAAACCTTATAAGTTCCGATGGTCATAAGACTGAAAGTGAAGTATTTGAGATAACTGAGCAAGTTATTGTATCTTTCACTATTAGTAAGTATCCTGATAAGGTAGTTTGTGATGTAGTACCTTTGCATACATGTCATTTACAACTTGGTCAACTATGGGAATTATCTGAAAATGGATTTTATGATAGCTATATTAAGGCATATTATTTGTGTAAAAAGGGTAAAAAGTTTAAATTTATTCATTTGCCACATATCAAATAAATGAAGAAAAATTAAAAATTCAAAGAAAATTTCTTGAATGGAATAAAAGTAAAAAGCAAAGTGGGGAAAGCCAAATGGCGGCCGAAAGTCAAGATAAAAAGATTGTAAAGGTTTCAACCATAAGCCAAGAAAATGAGGGAAAAGAGAGAGTTATCAAGAGAATTTATTTTGTTGTGCCAAACCTTGATTTATCTTTGTCTAGTTTTCTTTCTTATGTGCAGGCTTTCAAATGTGGAAGTCATGATGCACTAACCTTCCAATTGAGTATCTTACCACAATTCCAACCAAAGCGAGGTAAGAAAAATATGGTAGTCAATACCCTATCTCACAGGTATGAACTTCTTTTTGCTTTTTGTGTTGAAATTCTTAGATTTAAACATCTTCAGAAATTGTATAAATTTAATTATGAATTTAGAGTTATTTTTAGTGTACATTTTGTTTATTTCTTGTTTAAAATTAATTCTTTTGACTTAATTATTGTTTTGAACAAAAAAGGCATCCAAATTCTTCGACTTCAATTCCAATTTGCGGAGCATTGTTTGGATAAATCCGTCCAAACCTCAGTTGATAATCATTTACATGCCATCAAATCTAATTTGAATTGTTGTGTTGGCATGCTACATGATTTTCAATAATTCACTTTTGTTCAAAATAATTTGGATAACTTTGTTAGCTTGGTTAACTTCTTTTGTGAATTTCGAATTTCAAGTAAAGTTAACTTCAAGGTATTCAAGTTTTGTACAAGGCAATTTAAGTTTTTGTTATAGCGTGATAACTTGTTTGTATTTTGTTTTATTTAGACACGCCACCTAAATTTTTGTTTCTTAGATTTTGAGCAACCTAAGTTGTGTGATTTAGGACAAATACTTTGTAAGAATGAAATGGTATCAATTTTGGTTCAAAACACTTTGTCTAAAATTTTTGTTTATAGTCAATTAACTTTCAATTTTTATCAAAATCAGTGTTTTATGGCAATTGCTAAAATTGTGCTTAACTAGTAAAAACTGAATGATTTTCTACTTTGGCATGCACATTCGTTTAACTGTTTGGACAATTATTTCGTAAAACTTTGTTGTGTTCGCAATTGTGCATGGATTCAATGCCTATCTTCTGCCAATCTTGTGTCCCATTTGATTAATCCGTGTTTTTCTTATCTAGGTTCGCATTCGAGGACGAATCCTTTTGAGGAGGGAGGGAATGATATAGATCCGAACAGTCTAAAAATGGGTCAAGATGAGGAGATGAATGCTAGAGCAAGCTTGGACTCACTCTTGCCAATATTAGAGCCTTACATTCGTGGTATTTCGATCAAGTTGGATTAGACTATTCTCAATTCAATAATACATGAAATCCAATTTTTCAAAGTGAAGCACAAGTGGAGATCCTTTAAGTATAAGCAGGCCAGATTTCCTTTCAAGTTTATTTTAGTTTGGTCTTTATTATGTAAAGTCCAATAACAATTTAAAGCGTTGTGTAAATTGGGTTGATTTTAAGTCGGGTTTAGTTGTTGATTTAAATTTTAGTTTTTAGGCTCATTAATTAGCCTTAATAAGGCCCATTTAGTCCAAATCTTGGGGTTACTTATGGCTGAACCCTAACACTATTTTTTTAGGAGATTTTAAACTAGGTTTTAGGACTTTATTAAGCCTATAAATAGGCATTATCATATGGACGAATTACAACATATTTTTATCAATAATATTTGACTTTTTCGTGAAGAAAAAGTTATTTCTTTTTAGTCTTTGGATTAAGACTTTGTTGGGATCATCGTTTGAGCAAAGCTGATTGTTCTAACCGATTTGTAACTTATAAATTTGGTTCTTGCCTGAATAATATAGGCAACGGGTCAATTCTCGCTTTTAAATCTTGTTAAGAGTTTGGTTCTTGTCTCTCTATAGACAACGGGTTGAATTTTTGCTTGATTGTTGTGTTTTCTTTCGTTCTTGTTTGTGTGTGTTTACTATCCAAACTCTTGTGACCAACTTTGGAGTCGATCCTTAGGGTTTTGGTGCCATCTTGAATTGTTGGGTTTCATGGCAGCAAGTTGATTTCGCATCAACGGGTTTTGTGTTGCAAAAGCTAAAGAAATAACTGTTTACAGTTGCCACATGAGCAAGATGAGCTATTTACTTTCAATGAGCCACACAACTTAAGCCGGATATGCATTTATTCCAAACCAAGAGACTTCGAGAATTCAAGGTTGTTTTGCTCCCGTGTACGATCTTTACTGTTCTTTGCTAATGGTGGTACTTATCTGTGCAATATCTCTTTTGTCTTTAGCATTTTCAAAGATCTTAAGGTGTTGGATTTGTGACAAAAATCAGTTTAGGTAATTCTTTTCCTAGTAAAATAACGTCGCTTGTTAAGTTGAGGTTGTTGGCAATTCAAGTTCTAGGATGAAATCCATACCATCATCAATAGGCAATCTCCAGAAATTACGAACTCTTGTTGTTAGAGCTTTCAAGGGTACTACTATTACCTTTCAGATACAATGCGGAGGATGACGAGACTAATGCATCTACAGGTAACTGGTTCTGGGTTTCACTTTAGTTTGGTTAGAGAAAATCAAGAAAGCTCCTCCTCCTGCTTAGCTAAGCTAGACACCGTTTCCATTTCAAATCTTTATGATGGACAGAGAATGGAGATGTTGTTGAGAAAATTTCCCAACATCTGTAGTTTAAAGTGCAGAGCCATCATATCAGAGGAATCTGAAGGGATTGTGGCTATGAACTTTCTTACTCTATTGGAATCGCTAAAGTTGTCCCAGTGCGGGTTGCAAGCATGTCTAGTTGAGTTTCGTTTTCCTCTGAATCTAAAAAAATTGACTCTTGTAAGTTTCTCTATGAGGATAATTTCTACAATTTGATGGGGAAGCATGGGATATGAAAAAAGAAAGGGATTTTTTAAAACTCAAAATCTTGAAATGAGAACATTTGCGGATTGTCAGGTGGACAGGGTTTAGTGATTTTCTTCCTCGTCTTCAGAAATTAGTGTTGTTCGACGAGAAATTTTTGACAACGCGCTTTTTGTGGAAACGATTCTGTACCGGTACTGATTGGGGAGGGAAATTCTTTCAGGTGTTGATCATATTCTTGAAACGAACTAAGCTTAGTCCGTATTTCTCGAATACGAACTAAGTTTAATCTTTAGTTCGTATTCTTGAAATACGAACTAAGCTTAGTTCGTATTTCAAGAATATGAACTATGCCCGGGTTTAAAAACCCTTCTAACATTCAACAATAACATAGAAGTACAATATGTACATATTTAGAGATTTTTTTAACGTTGATTTTAACATTCAACTGTTATGACAAAAGTTTTGTAAGTTAATAATATTCTTTGGATATATAGTCAATACTTGTGAAATTAATGTAAAAATAAAAAAGTTTAAGTTGTAGTAATAATATAATCTTTCATTTAATGTTACTTTTTTGAATAAATTTTGACAGAGTTTCCCTTATTTATTTAGAGATTCTCCCTGCCAGCAACCATACCCAACAAGGGTTGTCAATATCAACAAAAAACCCAACAAGCGCAACGCATATAGGCCAAAGAAGACAAATGTATCCTACTAGTACAATAATCAATAACAAAACTAGTAGTTAAATAATCAATAACACAAGGCAACCTATAGTTATACTACAATAATCAATGCCTATGCCCCCCAAGTTTCCCACCAGCGCCACAATCCTTCGGTCTGTGTTTCCTCTTTGACCGGTGAACATAAAATTGAGACGTGACACGTACTCTGGTAAACTCTTCTTGAGTAATAGTGAAGTTGGGGCTCCCAGAACCAGGCTGTGACTAACCTTCAGGACCAGTCCCCAATGACATGCCACCTAGGCCACGAATTAGAAAAGGTGTAGATGATGCAATCCTGTATCAGGCTCAGGCTAGATAGGTGACCTAACTCTGTATGCGCGACCACCGCCACCACCACCACTACCATGTTGTTGTCCAGATCGAGTGGTGCGTCGTACCCTCTGTGGATGTGGAACTGGTTCTGGATGATAATTGGGGACATCTACACGAGCAAGTCGAAGACATCCCGCCTCTCCTATTTCATATAGAGACTGAGCTGTAAAATCTCTAAAATGTGTACAAATAGTTCTGACCCGATCATCATCATCCCCAACCAAGTCTAAGGTCATGTGGTACATTTGACACATGCGATCCATCTACATAAAGTGAAATAAAATAAGTTAACACAATAAGGAAAATGTTTAGAATAAAAATAAAAATAAGTAGATTCGTACCAGATAATCAGCTCGTGCACTGTCACCTTGGTAGCCTTAAGGGAAATCAATTCACCGACTCGGATTACATATATATATAACTGTCCTCTGTCGATACCAACACAAGTAATCCAAATGAAGCATTCATAGTATCTATACATGGAATATCTGTCTTAACTGTGTCTAAACGTGCCATCCAAACATCGACATAAACTCGATGAACTGTGAGCCAATCAGTGTTAGGCCTACCATGACGACTTGTCGAATGCAGTATATTATGATCATCAAGTAATCTTTCGTTCGGAATAGGTTGGTGCATTCTAAATTGTCGCATGACACGACGAGGAAGATGGCACTCCACAACCTCCCAGCATATAAGATATGTGACTGATTGCCATATGTGACGACCAGCAGTGCAGTAATGGGGAAGCCAATCAAGTATATCAGCTGTGTACGGTTGCCATACGAACTACAAAATAGAAAATTTGATTAATGTTCATGTAAGTAACAATAGAATATATGTAATGCAATTTCAAATTAATCAATATCTCTGCGGGTCGGAGGCCATGTAACTGATCTCGAAACGCAGGTAAGACATGTCTTACTGTTCTACGCAAATCAAAATTCACATCCCACCTATTAATTGAACAATGTGCAATTACAAGTTTAATTTTAAAGAATTAAATATTGTATGATATATGAAATTAAAGTATCATTTGCCAAAGTATTTACCTAGAGGCCTATGCTCCATGAAACTCCTGCGACGGCTCCAATTTTTTAGGCCGCATAGTCGGTATGCGCTCCCAAACCCATAACTGTCGTATATTAGTAGCTTTTATATAAAATAATAAATATAGAATTAACAATTTATGTAATGCATAAATAATACATGTATCAAAAGGGAAGCACCACAGATGCCCTTCGCAGTGGGTGAAGTAGCATCACACAATCCACGATACAAAAAAGCTAATACTGTAGATCCCTAACTAAGATGTCCAATTGTTTCCAAGTCTCTAAGCAACATCATAAAGCGTAACGGCACCATGTTATCTGAATGGTTAGGAAAGAGAAGTCCACCAAGTAATAAAAGTATGTACGTCCGTGCATTCTGTCTACACATCTCATCTGGTGCATCATCTGGGAAGTATTCAAAGCATTTAATGTAGCAGATAAGCAGGAAACCTTTAGGCGGCCTCCTTCTATGTCTGTCCTACTAGGCGTAATACCCAACAACTCCTGATAGAAACCTATCCATTCATGGTATTTATAAGAAATGTCCCTCCCTAAAACTGGTGGTCCATTAATGCACAGACCTCACAAGACCTTAATATCTTGTAGTGTGATTGTTGTCTCTCCTACTGGCGAGTGAAATATATACGTCTCAGGTCACCACCGCTCCACAAAACTAGTGACTAAGGCATGATCTACCGAACGTATCCAAACAACGTAACACCTGCAAATCCAGCTAGCGTAATATAATCCATAACACGCTCAGGAATAGGTCTACAATGCCAAAATTTCCCATCATAACGTCTCACGCCTACTAGTACGTCAGGATCAATATGAACATCAAATAATGCCCGTGCTCTATGCTATGATGTAGGGGATATAATATCATGAATATATGGTCCGAGATGAACTCCGTCACCTGGTTGATATAGATCATCCATCACTAGAAATTGATATATAAAGAGAATAAGTGAGCAAATATTCTAAAATTATGTGCAATTACAGTGACTTTGAAAACAAATGCATTAATTAATGTAATGTCAAAATATTGCAAATGTATCAAACCTACTTAACCAAACATATGCCCGACTAGGGTCAAATTACACAAATAACATATTTTAACAATACAATAAAATGCCAATTCCGCTAAAAATACAATGGAGTCTAAACTAACAACGGGAGGGACATTTTCTGCAGTTGTGCCCTGGCTGATGACATATGCTATACCTTCTTGGCTCACCGGGGTCCCTCACATCCATCTCATTCCGAATGTGACTTGCACGCACTCGGCCTGCATGTCAGGCGATGAACAAACTATTTTCTCCACACAACTCTCAATCTATATTTGGCCACTTATTCGGGTCCGGTATTGGATCAAAATTACTAGTCGTGAATTGTTGAAGATATGTGACAGTAGTATAGTGATTGTTGGACGACTAACAGATTTACATTTGGCATTCCATGTTCTCTTCCTGCTTTCCACCACTTTAAATTCCCTGTTTTGTGCGACGGACCACAGCCTGACAGCTTTACTCTGTTGCACCTTCTAACAAAGCACATATTCAACCGAATATCATTCTTTTTCTCATTCTAGTAAAACATCCCCTTATCATCACTACGATCCATAGGGTCATATTGATCCCTGTTTCCAACATCATTGAAGAATGCCAGTCCTCTAGGTTGATACACAGGAACATCATCTTGAATTTGGCAACCATCGAAATTGTGTTAAAAATCATCATTAGAGTCAGGCTCCGATATATCCTCCAACTCTGACCTGACTCTTGATTTTTTTGACTGATGCCACGATGAGTCACTGTCATCATCAAATCAACCTCCAAAGTATCTGGCATATTATGATCTAAATCTGGAATATAATCGAGCCCATGCACATATCCTATGCCCTCCTCGGCTCCTTCCGTATGCAAGGTACTTGGTCCTTCATCTATGCAAGTCCCAGATTCACCACTTGCCACACCAACAGTATGATCAGAAAACATTGAGTTTGACATTGCAAAAGAAGCTGTAGGGTTGTAATAATCAAGCACCCTTTGATAGCCGGATAGACTCTGTGCGTAGGATTGCAGTTACACAGTGTCCATATACGATTGCATCAAAGATGTAATTGACCCTGTCACATACATCCCAAGGTTATTGTTGGGTTCAGGGAATTGGGAGATTTCTTCCTTCTCAATGTACACCTCTGTAATGAACATAGGATCTCTTTCAAATATATCAAAAATGTTCTCCATGCTTTCATCATCCACCAATGCAATAGTAAAGCGACTGAACACGATATTCAACTTGCACCGACCTTTATCAACATCCATGAACTCATAGATATTGTCAACCAGCTCATTAAATCCAATCCTATGACGGATTCAAAATATCTTATTGCTCCTGGCTGGACGGTAACAAATAGTCCCGCCTTTGTCAACTACTTTCCCTCCCCAAAACAGTGCATTGTAGTATGACGGGGTCTGTCAAACGTCATGTGCCTATATACATGAACATATTTAGATCCCATTATTGAGTATTTAAAAATTTTTAAACAAAATTTGAGAGGTTAAATCAAATTACATTGAAGAATTAATGTTCATTTTCTTAATCTACAAGTTTAAACCAACCTAATGAAGCAAACCAAGGAATTGGATAGCATTTATGAATTATTTTTGCTTTGTAAATATAATTTGTCCTCCCTAGATGAATTCAGATTTTTTACTTAATAGGACAGCAAAATTCGGATAGATTAACTTCAGTCAACATCTACAACAGACAAAGACAGTCTGTTAATATAGCCTATTCGAAACTAGTTAACATACTGATATCCAAGTTCTTGTAGCTAAATGCCAACCAAACTAGCTAAAATCCTTTATAACCAACCCTAAAATCCTTTAAACCAGTAAACTACTAGTTTACGTAAATTAAACCACAAAATCACAATAACAAAATAAAAAAAAAACTAAAAATGACAGCTTTAGAAATTAACATTGACATGTTAAATACAAATTAAAAAAAAAATTGAAAATGGCTTTAAAAACTAACATACAAATATTAAGTACAAATTAAGAAGAAAAAAACACTTAAAATGGCTTTGAAAACTAACATTCAAACATTAAGTACAAATTAACTAAATGGAAAAAATTGAAATTGAAAAAAAAAAAAACCTGAAAATGGTAATCAATGGTGGAGATGATGGTGGTTGACTTGTGTTGTGGAAGGCGGAGAGGATGGTGGAAAATGGATGAGGTTTGCTAGTGGTGGGGGGGGGGGATTTTATGGCGGAGGGATTGTTTGGGGGGGGGGAACTTTGGGGGTTTTTTTTTTTTTGATGAATGTTAGCGACTGACTGACAGGGGAGGAATGAGGGTTTTTAACCTAGGCATAGTTCGTATTCGAGAAATACGAACTAGCCTTAGGTCGTATTTCTCTAATACGAACTAAGATTAAACTTAGTTCGTATTCGAGAAATACGAACTAAGCTTAGTTCGTATTTCAAGATAGATACGAACAACATTTGAAAGAATTTTCCTCTAAAACCAGCACCAGTATAGAATCGTTTCCATAAATGGCACGTTGTTAGAAATTTCTCGTTGTTCGACTGTGGGTGATTAGAGAGTTCCCTTCTTGTTTAGGGTGTATTTCAACTCTTGAAATGATTGAAGTGGACGACTGTCCAAAGTCCGTTTCGAGTTTGGACATTTCAAGACAGAAAAGAAGAGCTGTGAAGCTTCGGAAATGAGGATCTCAAGATCCTTATCTTGAAAGAGTTCTAAAACAATAATTGGCATGTATAAGAAATTGTTGCAGTAATCAAAATATCTTGTACAAATATTTCCTTTGTTTTGCTCTAAAATAGCTCCTTATTTTTGTCTTTGTTTGACAACGAAGTGCAAATTATGTAATAAGACGCTTCACCCATGATATGTTGGTTATGGATTTGAATTACTATAGGGATAGGGAGAGAGGTTTTTTTTTTCTCAGATAAAAACCCAATGCTTTTTTTAGATAAAAAACCCAATGCTACTACATTCTGTTGTAAATCAAGCTAGAATTTCGAAACAAACTCTTATGTGCTAGCTATTTTGAGGAGAAAGCTGCAATTAGAGAATTTGTTGTTGAGGAGCCTTACTAGTAGTTAGCCCCTCTGTTTGCTGCAATTTCCTCCTTGTGTTCCTTCCACTTCAATTCTTCTTCCTTGGAACAATCTCCTTTTGGCAGTCCATTTTATAAATTTTCATTCCTTACTATTACACACCGTTAATCCACCTAAAAGCCTCGTAGCCTGACCTCAGCAATCCAATTGCACCAACTACTATATATTGCTTGCTTGGCCGAAATTCTTAGATGATGCAACGGTAAATGTATTCTTTTGTCCTGAATCAGCTATATTATTTAATTCGGGTAATGTGGTTGATTATGAATTAAGAAATTTAAAACATAGCGGTCCATTTAATTTTTTTTTATTTGATGGACCTTCTAGTCATGCGAAGGAAACTTTACTGTAAAAAGAAGAGTGGAATAAGCATCTTTATTTTTAGTGGACTTTCACCACTACTAGCCAAAAGAGAGATAAAAACTGTTTCTTTCACTCATGGATAATTAATTATGTTGAATAAGCTTCGCATTAATAATTATTGAAAAAAGTCGGTATTAGTTTTCATAAAATTTTGTATACTAATGTAGCGTGTTTAAGAAGTTAGTTTGAAAAGGAATTTTCATTTATGAATTGGAACTCTAGGGAATTAATCTTGTCATAAAAGATTTAACTACTTTAGTAGTTTTTCTACTAAATTAGTTAATTTGTTCGTCTTTATGGTGATTATCTATACTATATATAAAGGGACAGGGAGAGTATGATGTGTTGTCATTATTTGTTGAGCTTCATATGGAGCCGTGCCGATGCTACTGTGATAGCTATTATTATATGAAAACTCCATCAACATCAAATGCTCGTCCTAGTTATCCCTAAAGTCAATAGCACAAGCTCTCAACATATCCTTTAAGGTCTGTATTGTCCGTTTTGACTACTACCTATCTGTCTGGGGATGAAATGCAAAACTCAAAACCACTTATGTAACCATAGCTTGCTAGTAGGTTGTCCAAAACCTCAAAGTGAATCATGGATCGTGATCTGAAATAATACTAATAGGTACACCATGTAGCTTCACAACATTCTCCATATATATCCACACTAACCTGTCCATGGGATTAAAAGTCTTCAAGGGTAATAAATGAATAAATTTTGTTAACCTGTCCATAATAACTCAAATGCAATCATGTCCCAATCTGGTCCTAGGCAATCCACTAACGAAATCCATCATGATATGCTCCCATTTCTATTCTGGAATAGGCAACAGACTCAGTAAACCACTAGGCTTCTGATGCTTAGGCTTTACCTGTTGACATACCAAAAACTTGGATACAAATTCAGCAATCTTTCTTTTCATGTTGTTCCACTAGAAATGTCATTTCAGATCCTTGTACATTTTAGTGCTGCCTGAATGAATAAAAATTTAGAACTGTGAGCTTTAGCCATGACTGTTCTCTTTCTTCAAATCTTCATTTGTAAGCGCACAGAGTCACCTTGCATCCAAATAATGCCATTATCAACTTGGAATACCCATGGATCTCTACTTTCTATCTTGTTCCTGATCTTCATTAACTAAGGATCCATAACTTGAGCTTGTTTAATCTTGTCTATCAAGGTTTGTTTCACCACAAGTGCTACTAAAATATTGGTTGTCGACTCCACAATCTCCAAATTAAGTTCCTCTACTTGCCTTATCAATATGTTGGCTGTGACCTTCGAGAATTTCCTGCTCAATATATCAGCTGCCCTATTAGATTTTCCTAGGTGATAACTGATCTTCAAGTCATAGTCTTTGAGTAGTTCTGACTATCTGCACTGTCTCATATTGAGTTCCTTCTATGTGAACAAGTATTTCAGATTTTGATGATCTATAAATACTTTACACTGCTTCCCATAAAGGTAATGTCTCCAGATTTTTAGAGCCAATACAGTGGCTACCAATTCTAGGTCATGAGTATGGTAGTTCTATTCGTGAGACTTCAACTATCTCAAAGCGTAAGCAATGACCCTATCTTTTTGCATCAGCACAAAATCGAAACAATTCTTCTACGCATCACTATAGATCACATATTCTTTAGTCCTAGATGGCAAGGTCAACACTGGTGCGATATCAACCTATTTTTCAACTCCTGGAAACTAGCCTCACAATCTGCATCCCATATAAACTTGGTCTTTTACTAGGTAAGCCTACACAATAGTACTGCTATCAAAGAGAATCCTTCTACAAACTTTCTCTAATAACCTGCCAAATCCAAGAAACTGCAAACCTCTATCGCATATGTCGGTCTAGGCCAATCAACAATTGCCTTAATCTTCTTATGGTCCACAGATACTCCACTCTCTGAGATGATATGCCCAAGAAATGCTATACTTTTCAACCAAAATTCACATTTATTGAACTTTGCATATAACTTCTTCTCTCTTAATTTTTGTAAAACCAGTCTGAGATGTGTTTCATGATTATCCTATAAATGTGAGTAATCCAAGATATCATCAATGAACATTATCATATACCTTTCTAAATAGGGTTGAAATACCCTATTCATTAGGTACATGAATGCTGCAGGTGCATCGGTTAACCCGAAAGGCACCACCAAGAACTCATAGTGGTCATATCAACTTCAAAAGGCACTCCTTGAAACTCTTCCAATCCTCAGTTGATAATAATCAGATCTCAAATCTATCTTGAAAAATACCCTAGCAATTTTTAGCTAATCAAACAAGTCATCAATTCGCAGTAGGGGATATTTATTTTTGATAGTGACCTTGTTCAATTCCCGGTAGTCAATATATAATCGGAGGCTACCATCTTTCTTCTTCACAAACAATACTGGAGCTCTCCAAGAAGATACATTGGATCTGATAAATTTCTTATCTAATAACTCCTGTAATTTTGTCTTCAACTCTTTAAGTTCTGTTGGGGCCATTCTATAAAGAGCTTTGAAAATTGGTGTATTCTCTTGTAATATGATTAATCTCAAACTCTATTTCCCGCTCTGTTGGCAATCCTGGAAAATCTTCTGGAAAAACATCTACAAACTCCTGGACCCCTAGAATGTCTTCTAGTTTGGCACCTTTCTTTTCTGTATTAATCACATAAACCAAGAATGCTTCACAATCCTTTATCGGTGCCCTCTGTGCCTGTAATGCTGATAGTATTGTTATAGGTTGTCTATCTGGTTTCTTGATACCACTTTGATAAAAAAAAATTTCTTTCTCCATATAACAAAACCTGACTTTCTTCTATCTGCAGTTTAGGTGAGCATTATTGTGAAACAACCAATCCATACCCAGTATTATATCAAAATCAAACATACTAAACTGCACTAGGTTAGCATCAAACTTATAATCACCTAATAATACCTTTAGCTAGGATATATCCATTTAGACTCAAGGACACGATCCCCTAGTGAACCCACTCTATAAGGAGTATCAAGCCAATCTACTTTAATATTCAACTTCCTACTTAATCTTCTAGAAGAAATGAAACAATGCCTAGCATTACTACCAAATAAAGCAGTTGCAGGCACATCATTGATTAGTTCCATACCTGTCACGACCTGACCCGATCCATCTATTTCTTGCTAGGTCATAGCATAGACTTGGGCTATAGCTAGTCCAGTGCCACTACCGCTTCTCTCTTGTGGCATCTGCTACTGCAGTGGTCATGGCCAGGCAGTAGGGTAGACTCTAATCCTATGCTCGAAACTATCATAGGCTAAACATGCTCTTGACCTCTATCTACATTCTATCGTGTGATAACAATGACAATAACTACACTCTAGGATATGAAGTTGGGCTTGAGATGGAACTGGTATTGATACCATCCCTTCCCTCTTGTCAACGACCCGAGAGGGTCCAACAGCAGATTGCTTGTGGTAGTGGGGGTCTGAAACCACAAAACTGTGGAATTGGTGGCTATGCGAGGTCATACACTGTGAGCTGGGAGTGCTACAGGTCTATATACTGGTCTCTATGGAGGGACATATGGATCATCTGCCACTCCTTTCCTCCACTGCTTGTCGTCTTAGAAAAGTATTTACGCGGGTACTAGTGTCGTATAGCTTTTCAAACGTATCTATATCTACTGCTACTATTTTTTCCTGGATTTCTTTTAGCAAACCTCTCTTGAAACGATCACCCTTTTCCACCCTATCACTCATAACCCATGATGCAAACATCCCAAGTACATTTAAACCTAATAATAGATAACACTTATATAATCAGTGCAGAGTATAATATATGAGACATTATCAATAATTAAAATGCAAATTTCAATCAACGAGCTCATGGTTCAAAAAGTCTTCCTAGCACTGGATCTAGGTCTACCTATTATCTGCCCGAGTAGACAAGGCATAACGGAGTGTCTATCACTTGTCTTCCTGATAGACTAGGAATAACATTTATAAAATAGAGTACTCAGTATATCATTTTATTCACTCACTCCTAGCCAAACTCACTCAAATGACCCATTAAACTCTTCACAATAATCAATCACAATTGTGGATTAACACGTATGTAATAAATGAACCAACAATACATTACAAAATGAATGCATAAATTATAAACATACTTACCTATAAACATTACTCAAATCAAGTATACTTACCTTAATATCAATTATTCTAGGGTTGCAAAACCAACCATATACAAGATATCGATAAAAAGATATAAACGTTACTTATCTCAAAAATCGACTTCATAGAGTACCCTAACTTCAACAGTCTAAAATTCTAACCCCTTATCACTTAAACCAGAAGGGTGTTATACCATTCGGATAAACAGAGGTAAGGTTCACTTTTGGGCATCAACCAAATTCTCAAATCAGACAATAATCAAACACAAACAAGTAGGGGTTAACTTAAATTCATGAAATTAAGATCAAAATTTAAGAATTAGGGTTCATAACTTCAAATATATCACCAAGATAAGAATTTTCAAAACTCTCATTCAAATCTCACCAAAATAATAGCTAAAAAGTCATTTTAAACTGCAAATCAAGTCCAATGGGCTCATAAACTTGATCGATAATAAAATCAAACCTCAAACAACAAAAATTAAACAAATTAATTTCTCGAGGAACTTGAAATTAAATATGAAATCCATGCAAAAACTTACTTGTGATAATGAAATATAGCCCTAGGAGTACTCTTGTATCACCAATTTAATTTGGGGACAAAAACCTAGACTAGATGTAAGATTGGAGATTTGAAAATAAATGGTATTTAAGAAAATGCTCATTGTAGCTTTCGTTTGTTAACATGGAAATGAAAGGGATATACATACAAATGAATCAGAAGTCTTCGTGATGAAGTTTTAACAACTTTTCAAAATTTGTACTTTAGTCCCTTAAGTTTTGAGAAATTATACTTTTGCCCAAAAACTTTAAAAAATGTTCAAAAAGTGTAAAAAAATTATTTAACACTTGAAAGAGATATTAAAGAGTATTTAAAGGGATAAGATCAAGTACAAAAATACGAGAATGAGAAGAAAAATCGGGTATTACAACAATAGTGATAGATCTATCTCATTTGTGACAATGAAATACAACCCTAGGAGTACTCTTGTATCACCAATTTAATTTGGGTACAAAAATTCCTAGACTAGATGTAAGATTGGAGATTTGAAAATAAAAGGTATTAAAAAAATGCTCTTCGGAGCTTTTGTTTGTTAACATGGAAATGAAAGGGATATACGTACAAATGAATCAAAAGTCTTCGTGATGAAGTTTTAATAACTTTCCAAAATTTGTACTTTAGTCTCTCAAGTTTTGAGAAATTATACTTTTGCCCAAAACCTTTAAAAAAATGTTCAAAAAGAGTAAAAAATTATTTAACACTTGAAAGAGATATTAATGAGTATTTAAAGGGATAAGATCAAGTACTAAAATACGTGGATGAGCAGAAAAAATCGGGTATTACAACAATAGATAGATCTATCTCGTTTGTGTTGTTCTGTTTGCATAGGAGGAGGAGCTTGTTCGGTAGGATATTGATTAGGTTTTTGAAAATAATGAACACCAGTAATAATAAAGAAAACCATAATTATCCTAATCAACTCCCACACATTCGCAAGTATACGAAGTGAGTTTGTATATACTATGAGTAAGAATCGTTTCCAAGAGAACTATCAGAACAAGTACTAGATTCACAAGTCTATTTACTAGTTAAATGAAATAATCAAGAGGTTTTGAAAAAATTAGTGTGCAAAATCTAATAACTCCATAATTTGAAAAAACAATGGTCCAATTACTTAGTACTAACTACCATACACCACAATGAGCATCCAAATTTCAATTCATAAACATAATTGTACCACAAAACCATGTGTTGAAATGGTTGAATGTAAACTCAATCACATATAGCCTCACCATTTTAGGATAACAAAATCAGTAGGGAAAATATATGAAAACCATCACAAACCATCCTTATGATCATATTATCACACAATTGAAGTAATTCTAATGATAGGAATAGAAATTCCCACATAAAATCAACCCAAACATTTTATTGAACACATGGTGGTTTGTCTGTACAAACACAGTTCAAATTATTGAAAGAAAACCCAAATAAAAAATCATCCCACACAACAACAATTATCAAATTCATGCATAATTTATACAAATTAAACAATTGAAGATCAACTATTCATGAAAAATTGGACCTTTAATGGTATGCAAGACAAAAACTCAAATAGGAAAAAAAAATTAAGAAAGAGAGAAAATCATACCTTTGTTAATGCAAAAGTTGTGTGGGTTTGAAATTTTGGTGAATATAGGATGGAGACACCAATTGAAAAGTTGAAGACTTGGGGGTGAAAGAGATTTTGGGGAGGAGATTTGGGAGAGAATTGAAAAATAGAAGAAAAAAAAAATATTAACCCTTTGTTGTATAATCGAAGGGTTTAACCCTTCTTGATGTTGTGCCTGTGTATTGCAAAATTGCAGTGCCCAAGCACGTAATCTAGTAGGTTCGAGAAATTTTATTGAGTTCGCGCCTAGGCGCTGCACGAACTCCAATAAGCAAATATTCATCTCAATCTATGTAGCAAAATTTTTGAACTCAATAACTTATAACTCTCCTCCCTTAACCCTAAAACTCACTTTCTTCCATTATTTTCCCACAAATTAATTTAATGCTTGCTTAAATGACACGAAAGCAAGAAAAAAACATAAGAACAAAAATTTTAAAAAAAACATGGGTTGCCTCCCATGTGACACCCTTTTTTATGGTCTTATGCTTGACTTTGGCTCGTTTGATCAAATTTTGACAAGGTGGACGGTTTCCCACCCCTCGTTAATAATCCCACCATAGTAGTGCTTCACCCATTGGCCATTAACCTTGAAATTGCCTTGATTTCCTTTGAGTTCTGCCATACCATACAGGAATATCCGCACTACTTCAAACAGCTCGCTCTATCTTGACTTCAACTTTCTGGGAAACAAGCCTCGAATTGTATAATAAAACCATGTCCCCAACCTTCAAATTATTTTCAAGAATATGTTTGTCATGCCACATCTTAGCTCTCTTGTTGTACAGTCATATATTTTCATAAGGGCTTCTCTTCGAAGCTTATCTAACTCATTTAAATCAAGAAACCTCTTCTCACCGGCCCTCTTTAGATCATAATTGAGAGTTTTGATCGACTAATATGCCTTGTGCTCAATCTCAACAGGAAGATGACAAGCTTTACCATAAACTAGTCGGAAAGGAGACATCCCAATTTGGGTCTTGAAGGCGGTCCTATTTGCCCAACATGCATCATTTAGCTTCTTGGACCAATTCTTCCACGATGAATTTATAGTCTTTTCAAGTATGCGCTTCAACTCCCAATTTGAAACCTCTACTTGCCCAGAAGTTTGTGGATTCAAATAAGGAATTTCTAAAATGTGATCCTCTGTCACTTTTAATAGCCCTTGGAACACCAAATCATGAGAAAATATTTTTCCTCACAAGTTTGTCACCACCCTTAGTTGTTCGTTAGTAGTGCTGCGGCTTCAACCCACTTGGATACATAATCCACCAGTACAAGAATATATTTATTATTATGTGACGATGAAATTGAAAAGGGCTCATAAATCAATACCCCACATGCCAAAAATCTCGCAAACTAGTATGTTTTGCAATGGCATTTCATCTATTCTAGACAAATTCCCTGCAAATTGATATTAATCGCAATGGGCTACAAAATTTCTTACATCACGAAACAATGTTGGCTAGAACAATCCGCTTGGCAACACCTTTGCAGCCGTCCTTTGTAAGCCGTGATGTCCCCCTACTTGTGAAGAGTGGCAATGAAATAAGACGCTTTGCATCTCACTCTTCGGACGGCACCATTGGATTACTTGATCTTTACACTGACGATAAAGGTAAGGGCCATCCCAAATACAGTACTTCATCTTCGAAAGAAATTTCTTTCTTTGATTTGCATCCATGGTGGACGGAAGTTGACAATATTCGCTTACCAAGGTGATCCATCCTCTATTCTCATCAAATGCTCTTCCAGAAATGTCTCATTTATGGGTACTTCATCACTGTTTCTTGCCATGGGTCTCTCGAGTTGTGAAAGGTGATTTGCCACAATATTTTCGGCTCTTTTCTTGTCCACCACCTCCCAGTCAAATTCTGCAATAGTAAAATCCATCTAATGAGTTTAGGTTTAGCATCAGTTTTGGTCAATAGATGTTTAAGGGCTAAATGATCAGTATGTACTATCACTTTATTACCTATCAAATACAACCTAAACTTATCAAATGCAAAAACCACTGCCAGTAATTTCTTTTCAGTGGTAGAGTAATTCATTTGTGCGTCATTAAGTATTCAGGTAGCATAATATACAACATGTAACACTTTTTCTTTCTTTTGACACAATGCCGCACCCACGGTAAAGTCGCTTGCATCACATATCAATTCAAAATGTAAATTCCAATTTGATGTTACTATCAAAGGTGCGGCATTCAAAGCTTCTTTTAACTTATTAAATGCAGACAAACATTTATCATTAAAAACAAAAGGCACTTCTTTTTGCAATAAACCATATAAAGGGCGAGAAATCAAAGAAAATTTTTAACAACCAGACAGCCCATGAAACACAAGTAAAAACCGAAGTAACCAAGAAAACTGTCTCACTCCTTTCACATTCGTGGGGGTGGCAATTTTTTCAATGATTTTTGCTTTACTTTTATCTACCTCTATACCCTTAGATGAAATACGATGGCCTAAAACAATCCCCTCCTGAACCATAAAATGACACTTTTCCTAGTTAAGTGCCAAGTTTGAAGATTCACATCTTTCCAATACACATGCAAAATTATTTAAACATGAATCAAAAGAGTCACCGAACACACTAACATCATCCATAGAAATTTCAATAAACTTTTCGATCATATCATGAAAGATAGCAAACATACATCTCTAAAAAGTACTTGCAGCATTACATAAGCCAAAAGGCATGCGCCGATATGCAAATGTGCCATATGGATAAGTAAAAGTGGTTTTCTCTTGATCTTTAGGGGCTTTGGCTATTTGAAAATACCCTGAATAACTATCAAGAAAGCAATAAAATGCATGTCCATATAATCTTTCAAGCAGCATATTCTGATTAATGAAGAGTAAAGGAATATAGTCTGTCCTACTGGCTTTGTTAAGTTTTCTATAGTCTATACACATTTGCCACCCCGTCACTAATTTAGAGGGAATTAATTTATTCTTTTCATTTACGATTACAATCATCCCTCCTTTCCTTGGCACCACTTGCGTCAGGCTAACCCACTCACTATCACTGATAAGATATATGATCCTGACATCTAGCAATTTTAAAACCTCTTTCTTAACCACCTCTATTAAATTTGGATTTAACTGCCTTTGAGGTTGTCTAATAGGCATACAGGTGCTATTAAGGTGTATTTTATGCATGCAAACAGTCGAAATTATTCCTTTTATATGTTCAATGCTTCATACAATGGCTCCACGATGTTTCTTTAACACAAATATTAATTTACACAATTTAATATCAAAAAGAGAAACATTGATTGGATATGCATCATTCTCTCCTAGAAAAATGTATATAAGATGAGAATGCAGTGGTTTGAACTCAACTCTTAGGGGGTTCATTGGTTGGATACCCCCTTTACCTTTATTCCTCAGCTTGATCTCCTCAATTGTCCTTTCCATCTCGTCATCCATCACGCTCTCTTTGTTGCTAGCTTTCATCTCCTCCTTATGGATGTTGTTCATGTCTTCAGTCTTCTCTTTCATGGATTCCCTACAAAAAGCATTAGCCAAATCGTCAATAATATCTATACTCATAACATCATCATATTCAGTTAGAAATTTAAAAGAATTAAAAACATTAAAGGAAACAATGTCTTCATTGACTCTAAATTGTAAGTTTCTAGCTTGGACATCAATGATGGCTTGTTCGGTGGCTAAAAAAGGTCTTCCTAATATGAGTGGGGTCACCATGTCTTCTTACATGTCAAGCATGATAAAATCTGCTGGTAGAACACCTAACCAACTTTGACAATAAAATCTTCTACTACTCTTACCGGTTGCCTCATACTTCTACCGGCTAATTAGAGAATGACATTTGTCGGCTTCAATTCTTTAGTTTCCTCTTCTATTCAACCTCTTAAAGGTGGAATGAGACATGAGGTTGATGGAAGCACCCAAGCCATATACAGCTCGATAGAATGTCACCTCTCCAATTTCACATAGAATCGAGACCGATCCGGAGTCCTTGAGCTTAGAGGGAAGATTCTTCTGAATGATGGCACTATACCCATCATTCAAGCATAAAATTTCATCCCCCATCAATCTCCTCTTACTAGATAATATTGCTTGCTTGAATAAAAGGAAAGTTAATCTCAATTTTCTTAAAATTTTCCAAAATTTCCTGAACTTTTTCATCTTTTCATCCTCTTTCAATCTTTGGAGAAAAGAATACTTACCTGTAGGTGCCGAATGCTTCTCGGGCTTACCTTTTTGGTCAAGAGCTTTAGATGGTTCCTCATTGTGGTCCTTGCTCTTTGATATGTCTTCTTTATCCTTTGCATCATTCTCCATTTTGATTGACTCATCATGCTTCACTTTCTTTGGCTCCAGTTTTTCCCACTCCTCAATGCAAGTGTGATAGCTTGAACATGCTCTCTCCCAAGGTTATTATCCTATGGGTTCAAAATTGCATCGCTCGATAATATTCCCGCTGGTCGCTCATTATTTTGGCGAGCCATATGCCCTAATTGCATCTCAAGGTTTCTTGAGGTAGCTCACAAATTCTCATGCTTTTTTTGCAACCTCTCAAAATCCCTTCTCAGATCATCATAGTTGAATGTATCATGATTCATATGTATAAGATAATTTGGATTTTGAAATGGTAGTCTTGGTAGTAGAGGCTAGTATGAGTTGTTTTCATAAGGTGGAAATTTTAGGGATTCCTTTGATGTGGTAGCTGGTATGATCTAGATGACAATGGTTGATTGGCCAAATTTTTTTGAGGTGCATTTGATTGAAATGATAGATTTTGGACATTTGTTTTGTTTGACCAGGAAAAGTTAGGATGGTTTCGCCAAGACTGGTTATATGTGTTTCCATAATTGATAGGTTGATTTCTTGAGGTGGGATTTTGATTAATTTACAGGAAATAAGTTGAATTTGCTCACCTTGCATCACTGAAGTATCACAGAAGCCATTTTGGTAATTTTCTCTGCAGAAATCACAACTCAAGGTCCCTTGGGATGTCGAACCAATAGAGTTCACTGAACTTCTTCCCATATTTTCTATAGCCTTTGTCAAGTTTTGTAATGACTCTCATCATCATGTTCTGCTAAGATATGAAAGTACCATAATTAGGCATACCTCCTTGTTGGACGTTAGCTTGATTCACTTGTTGTTGTTGTCCAACTACGGGAATTATTGTTCCATGATAGTAATGAGTGGATGCCATTCTCTCCAACAACTTTTGTGTTTCCTCCGGAGTCTTGTAGGGGAAAGAACCTCTAGCACTAGCATCAACTATCAATCTCGTTTCTAGAAATAGTCCATTATAGAAGGTTTGGACTTACAGCCATAGGGGTATAGCATGGTGCGAACACTTTCTCAACAGCTCCTTAAAATAGTCCCACGTTTCACCTAAGCTCTCTCTATTACGTGATTTTTCTAAATGATGTGATGTCGTTTTGGAGCTTAGCGGTCCTAACCGATGGAAAGTGTTTGGCTAGAAACGTGAGTTGGCCCATGTTCTGAAAGTACCTTGTCTATATGACTGCAACCACCATCTTACTCTATCACGTAAAGAAAAAAGGAATTCTCTCATCTGGATATAATCAAGGTGGACTTTATTGTATTGGAATATATTAATGGTCCCCTCAAATTTCATTAAGTGCTCATAGGGATCTTCATTAGGTCCTCCTCCAAATATAGCATGTGTTTGGAGCATTTGTATCAGTGCAGACTTAATTTCAATATTGTTTGCTTGCACAGGCAGCCAAGAAATGCTAGAGCTCGCTCCCTCAAAATTACGTATGGTATAATCTTTAAGATGTCGGGGATTAGCATTAGCATTAACCTCCTTGCCATTGTAGCCTACAACCTCCTCTCATTCATTAACAGCGCGGTTTGGATTTTCCATTAGATTTTCACCTTGGTTTGAATCTCTTGTCGTCTGCAGTTTCTACTTATGGTTCGTTCAATCTCCAAATCAATAGGATAAAGTGGTTGATTGGACTAACAAGTATCTATTATAAACTACAAGACAAGAAAACCAAATATCAAATATCAAAGACCAAATCCAAACAAAAATTAGAGAACAAGAAATAATGGTAAATTAATAACAAAAGAAATAAAAAGTCTAATCTAGTAAGACTCACTATGCCTAATATTGTTATTAAACTAAAAGGGTCCCCGGCAACGGCACCAAAAACTTGTTCAGTAGAATATTGATTAGGTTTTTAAAAACAATGAACAAGTAATACTAAACAAAACCTTAATTATCCTAATCAACTCTCACACACTCGCAAGTATACGAGGTGAGTTTGTATATAGGATGAGTAAGGATCGTTCTCATGAGGACTATCAGAACAAGTACTAGGTTCACAAGTTTATTCACTAGTCAGGTGAAATAATCAAGAGTTTTTTACTAAACTTAAATTAAAATTAATCATGAAAAATTAAAATAAAGACAAGAATGTAAAATACTAACTCTATGGAAAGCAATTAAATATAATTGACTAAAAACCTAATTTAATCTACTCTACTTGCAAGAATTTAATCAAGAATGAGAATTTAAATTAGTCTACTCTATAAAAGCAATTAAAAACGATCCAATAAAACCCTAATTACTAAACTACAGAAGCAATTAAGAATTTAATTGCAATAAAACAAGAACGATAATTAATGAACAAGAATGCAATGAAAACAAGAATTAAATTGCATAAAAATAAATCAAACTCAGTAATTGCTGCGAAAACCAATGTTTATGGTCGTCCAATCTTGAATTCTTGACAAGAGAACAGAACTCTAGCTTGAACACTTGAGAAAATCTACCCTGCGGCTAAATTATTATTCTAACTATTGAAAACTAAGAAACTGAGAATGGCTGATGATTAATTCCATTTCCTCCCCTTCTCTTAGTGTATTTATCGGTGTTTTTAGGGTTTTGGGGCTCTGGGAATGATAAGGACCCGATTTTCCATGCAAATGGGCTCACGGAAAGACTTTTATTGCAAAATAAGCAAACTTATGAGACCTATCCGATGATGCATGCCTGGGCATTGCTTCCAGAACCAAAGATTGAAGCTACTGGAGTTAGCGCCTAGGCACTACACTTTGGTCACGCTTAGGCATTGCATTTTGGTCGCGCCTGATCCAAATGCTTCCTCAATTTTGACCATAATTCAGGCCGAATTGAAAAAATACAAAACATGAAAGTTGTAGACCTCTGTTGTAGCTTTCCAAAACATCTTGAATAACCCCAATTGGCGCTTGAACAAGAAAGTTATATTCAATCTACCAAACTGTGTCGACATTGCTTCTCGTCGGTGCACGTAAATTCTAATTTTGCAATTTTCCTCCAGTTTTGTGATCAATTTCAACTCTTTCTTCACTCAAATCCTTAGAAACTCAAAATAAACCATTTTAGCTTATAATTACTCAATTCTTGCTTATATATCACTAAAACATAAGGTAAACGATACATAAAATATACAATATTTACGAGCTTATTAGTGGTTGAAGGATTCCTTCATTCTGAATTTGGTAGAAGATCTCTCTTTAAGAAGTGTTAAGAGGGGTGAAATCTGTATCACATCTAGAACTGGGGTAAGTGACAGTCAGAAAGTGTTTGGCCCTGGGAAAGTGACTCTACCAGCTAGTGGTCCTTGATTATTGTTTTGATAACTTTTGGGCGTGAAGCCTTACTGATCACTTTTTCTGAACTTCTTCTATTCTTGCCTTCTTTGTGCTCAACCTTGTTAGATTCGGATTTAGGGATTTTCTTCCCTTTTTATTTTCTGTTGTAAAGTTCCCTTTTCGTTCAATTTGATTTTCCTTCACGAATATAACCGTCAGGCCTCCGAAGGATTTCATTAAAAGTCTTCAGAATTCTCGCAGCAAGCTCTACGTTGAAGTTCCCAGGCTTCACTCTACTCATAAAGGCCACAATCATGATCGCTTCGTCAGCATCTCGAACTAGGAAGTGACCTCATTATCGAAACGACCAATATATTGATTTAAGGATTCGTCTAATTTTTGGTTGATGTTCATGAGGTGTGCAAGTTCTTTCTAGATGACTTGCTACTCATGAAGTGTCTAGCCAACTTTCAAGCAAGATCAGCAAAAGAATCAATAGAGTTAGGAGGTAACTTCTTGAACAACTTTTGAATTGATTCGTTTAGTGTTGTGGCAAAAAGATTGCATGTGATGGCATCAGAGTATCAATACGGCTTTGTAACTGAAGTTATGTAGGCTATATGGTTAGCAGGATTAGTGGTCCCTTTGTAAGGATCTAGTTCCGGCTGTTTAAAGTTGAAAGGGATGTTTTGCTTGGATGGCCGTTGTGAATGGATCTTTATTAGTTAATGCCTACTCCGTGAGACTAGTAGTGTTTTTTTTCCTATAATCTCTTGGATATTTTATTCCATCTTAACCATGACTCCTCTTCGGCTTGATGCAGAGTTTTGGCTGTCTTCTTCAGAATTTTTGAAGGACTTTGGTTTAGGACTCATCCTGTTAAAGGTAGAACCTTGCCTCTGAGATTGGTGTGTCGACAATTTTGGCTGAGGTTTCATGGAATGATGACGACTATGGCTAGTAGCATCATCTTAGTCAGGGAATCTAGTACCACCAAGGGAAGTTCCTTTATCTTTGTTCATGGCTTCCATGAAAGTTTGGAAGGCTTGGAAATTCTCAGAAAGAAACTATAACCACTCTTTCTGCATTAGTCCTAGTGTCTACTGTGTAGATCCAGGTTCAAATATAGATTTAAGTGGTATAGTTTCATATGAAAATTATGCAGTCTTACTGCTTGCTTTCTTTGTGTGTTTTCCCATTCGAGGATAAGAGATGTGTAAGCTTGTTATAATATTTGCTTAAATCCAAAGGTGATGGAGAAAGCTTAGGGAAAGGCTTTTTGCTTGATTCCCACATACAGCGCCATTTGATGAAACTCAGCGTAAGATGTGTAGATAGAGGGATACATACAGCCTACATATCTAGTAGGGGAGCAGATTTTAAAAATTAAATGAAACAATGTTTCTTTGATGTTTGGTGGCTTGATGACTGGTTCTTCATCAATATAAAAATCACGTAAAAGCATCACCGCGTGCAGTTTATGATAATTTTGCTAGTGTGACGATAAAAACTAGTCCAGAGATACAATGGAAAGTCACTCACTTTCAATAGCTAAATATCTCCTCAGGTTTGGCAGGAGTTAATTTCAGTACAAAATATGAAGGATATTTAACTTTCCGATATATGCATTTTCGCACCATGGTTTGCTCAAGTACTTTGTTCATTGCAATGTGCCATTTAGATGTTTACGACAAATTTCGATGTTTGAAGAGATTGCCCTATCTATTGCCATGAAATTACTTCAGTTTTTGAATCTCACATCTTGTCCCACATGGCCTTGGTGGGGCTCTCCATGGACTTGCATGATAAACTTCTGTATCAAATAGTTGGGAGAATGGATCATCTTCTGGTGAGGACTCCTACCAACCATCAAAACAAACAGAATAACAGGTACTCATTCTTTGACCAAGGACGATCTACAAGTTTCATGTGTTGCACTATTTTACCAATAATGTTATGAGCCATTTGAAATGCTTGTAGTCATCAATTTAATGAAGCGCAAAGTAATTTCACTTCATTTAGGTGTTTATCAATAAGTTGTGGACTTGTAGCCACCAAGTGCTTCATTATGAGGTTAGTTTGTTGTCAATAGCTTCTTTTTTTTTACTTAATTATTATAATTTATATTCACCTTTTTTTTCCCGCTGTTTTCTCCATTGTATTATTTGTGTTTTGCATTTCTTGCTGCTGCAGTATTATGGAATCGCGATCTTAACGGATTCTGATATATTGCTGCTTTCATGAGGTTGTTCTGAACTTAAAATAAAGTAGTTGCAAAAGGAGCGTTTCAAAAGCATTTAATCACAATTTTGTAGTATCTCTAAACAAGATAGGAGAAAATGAAAAAAAGAAAAAAAAAAAAAGAACAATTGTGATTTCTTCCTATTGCTACAATATGAAGCAAAAGAAATATCTATGTTGTTTCAACCCTTTTTGAGCTTTGAACTTTAGACTACTGTATTGAACTTTGACAGTACTGGGACTAAAATTGATGTTATATCAATGTGTGATAGAAGTTTTGAATACAAACGTATTATTGAGTATAGTATATCGTAGGCTTATTCAATTTAGAATAGGAGTGCATACTTTCCTTTTTTATTTTTTATTTTTATACCTATTATCTATATTCATCTATACTATAATAAATGACGGAGTTTGATTTAGTGATTAAATTTTTTTTCTAAAGATACCCTCACTATAATTTTAATAATTTTGTTATGTTCCCAAACTTGAATGTGTTTTTTTATAATTGTTTAGGTTATTTATGTAAATATTCCTCAAAGAAGAAAGAGGAAATAAAACTAAAGTTTAAGAGTTTATATTAAGAAATAAATTTGATTGAAGTAAATTTCTTTATATAATGAAATATTAAGATCTTTATGAGCTTTAAATATTAAAGAAGAGTACGAAATAATTATTTTGGGATGGATTCTTATAAATCAAGCAATAATAAAAAAATAAAATTTATAAATTTACATATTTCAATTATACTTGAGGTCCCTTAGAGAGAAAATCCAAAAAAATGTACACAGGAAACAAAACTATTTTGTTGGAACTTCATATTTAGAATTAAGTTCAATTGAAACAAATTCCTAATAGAGTAGAATTTTCAGACAGATTTAGAACTTAAAGATGAAAAGTTATTACAAAAAGAATTTAATTGAATAAATTTTATCATTAAAGGAATTATGCATATGACTATTATCAATATATATAGGTTGCAGATATGTTAATAGACTAGAGAATATTTACATATAATTAAAAAACTGACAGCTTATTAACAAGTCTATTAACAGAGAAAAGAACATTCGCTTGACAAAAGAAAAAGAAGAAAAACAAGGTTATTGTAAAGGGTTAATACCATTTTGGCCCTTCAAACTAATCCTACAAAAATCTCAACATGACCTTTCAAATTAAAAAAGTCACAGTTTTACTCTCCAAATTGAAACAATATTTCAACATAGTCATCTATATTAAAAAAAAAAAAAAAAGGGGTCTCAATTTGGTCCCCCAAACTAAAACAAATATCCCAATGTGGCTCTCAAAATTGAAGGATTATCAATTCAACTCTCCAAAATGAAAATCTGTTCTAATTTACCCCTCAAATTGAAAATGTATTCTAATGCTGCAAAATACCATTAACCTTTTAAAAGCATACTAGTTTGAAAAATATTTTCAAAGTTAATAATTACTTTATCTTTAGAGTAAGATTCTATTGAAGTAAAATTATGTATAGAATAGAAAGTTCCATCTGATAATTTTTTCAAAGATAAATTTTTGTAATTAGACAAATATGGGAAAAAAAACTATTTTAGCATTAGGTATTAAGTTAAATAATAGTAGGAATTATTGTTAAATAAAATTAGTAGGACTTATCAAGTACAAATCTTTTATGACTCCTCTAAGAGAATAATTCTAAAATATTTTTCTATTTTGGATAAAAAAATTAAAAGTAAAAGAACAAAAGAAACATATGATTGTTTAAAAAGTCTCAACACAATCTAAACTTGAATTAAGAAAGACATTATTCTCCATAGATATTATCAATATCTTTGCCTTTCTTCTTCCAATATCAATTATTTTGCCTCTAATGTTTTTGTCTAGGGTTTATTATGATACAAGTTTAGAATATGAACAAAAGAATTTGACTTCTGTGTGGCGTACTAAAAGTACCAAAAAAAAACTATAGTGTAAGATATATCTTTTCAACTATTATTAAACTGATTGGATTAGTAGGAGAGTGGGTGAAAAATGTGATCAACACTTATTTTGTTTTTCCTAAAAGACCATTCTCATTATCTTGCAATTCTTACATTTCCATTTTCCATGCATTGAATAATTAGTACCTATTTAATCCAATTTATGCTTTGCCTATAATCAAACTAATCCCTAAATTATATTTAGTATACAATTTTTAATAGATAATTATTGTCTTCCTACAAAAAATTATTGTTGTTATTGTCTTTGAATATGCAAGCATCTAACATAACATATTGGTAACAGTATAAATCACATACTAAAAATTAGGGATATCTAATAAGTTAGTATTTAAATTTTAATTAAAGTGTACCTTATCTAATGAAAGTTAAATACTAAATGTCTATTTTAAACTTTTGAATTATTACTATTTGATAGTTATTGCAGTTATATGTGGTTGATCTTATTTTATCAAATAAAATCTATAATATTGAATATCTACCTTTCAACAAATTCTTAGTTTAACATAATGGATTAATCCTTAAATTTCATCTCGCAACTTGCCAAATGGTAAAATATTTTCTATTTTTTTCTATTTTCATGATATAATTCTTGTAGTTGTGCAAAGAACATATTTAAGAAAGATCTTTGTTTTATAAATTAGAAATTGTTATTTTGTATTTGCACACAAATGATTCCTT
This sequence comes from Cinchona pubescens, assembly GCA_025175665.1. Lineage (NCBI taxonomy): Eukaryota > Viridiplantae > Streptophyta > Magnoliopsida > Gentianales > Rubiaceae > Cinchona > Cinchona pubescens. The sequence goes on along the minus strand of JANKKI010000026.1, from coordinate 5,350,955 downwards.
CAAGAATTGGTTCTAAGAGAGATCTAACGATTCAAGAATAATCAAATACCCTGATGCTTGATAAAATCCAAAGTTATTATGATAGAATTTGAATAATTAAAAATTATCAACATTTTTTAAGATTACACTCTCCTTTTTTATTACTAAACTTACTGAATTGATGCAATAATAAACTCTAACACTATTTTATGTCATACATTGTACTCCAGTTTGATTGACGATCTTTTAAACTTTTCCTATCTTTGAAGTTGTAGAATACCAATGAGTTATTGAAATTATTTAATAATTCTCAACCAAAGAAATGGATTTTTATTTCAAAATTGAAAAGAAGATGTTTTATTCACCTACATAATTATTTAGATTTCACTACAAGAAAATAGAGTTTTAGTCACCATTCCAAGTCATCACAAAAAGTTAAGAAGTCGTCACTAAAATACTTTAGAGACGACGATTCAGCTCGTCACTATGCGTGGCTAAAGGCTCGATGCTAAAGCCTTATAGTGACGACAATTCACAAAGTCGTCACTGAATGAGTGTTTTTAGAGACGACAAACATTCGTCTCAAAATAGTGACTAGTATACGTAGTCACAAAAGGCACTAAAAAATGGTAACTAAATATGGCACGTCGTCACTAAATGCTATATTTTATGACGACATTTTGTGACGACCAAATGACGTCACTAAGTATGTACTCGGTCAACGCATTTAGTGACAATATTTTGTGACAACTTGTGACCACGGTGGATTCACTAAATAAGCATTCGGTTAATATAATTAGTTACGACATTCGTGATGACAGGAGAGGAGTGACTAAATATGTGTTCGGTCAACGACTAAAAGTAGTCACTAAATATGTGTTTGATCAACAAATTTAGTGACGACTTTCTAAACTTTTTTGTGACAAGTGAAGTTGGTCACAATTTTGTTAGACCTGTAAGCAATTTTCCTTGGAAATTTAATTACTAACAATGCTAAAACCAAAAAAACACATTGACATTTTACTAAAATCCAATTATTAATCTTAAAACTAAACTTATATAACCTACAAAATAGGATTTCATTGTCATAATCACAGTCCAACAACATAATGACAGTCCAACAGCATAAAAGAGTGCCAAATAACTATAATAGTCAAGTATTTATAAGTTCCAACACCTACTAGATTACAATATTCATGTCTTCAAATATAAGTAACATAAATTCAGCAGTACAAAAGAGCCAAACAAGGCCTGCAACGTCAAAAGCTTGGGCAAGGAAAAAGTTACACTTCTTCCCACATAAGCTTGCTTGTCGGTGAGCTTCACTGCAAGATGAATCACAAGGAAAAAAGAAAGTACATTAATTGACAAATTTATTAGGTCGATTAAAGTATGACAACTGGACTTATTAAACAAATACCAAATTCAATAAACATTTGTTGAATATGTTAAACATAAGGAAAACAAAAACGATAGGCAACCAAGACAGATAAGGAACTTCTTTTTATTAGACGGACAAAAATAAGCCTAATTTTTCTTCAATTGTCTAGTATACACAAGCCTAATGACAAGCGCATAATGCTAAAAAGATAAGCTGAATTATGGTGACTTTATCTAGCTATGGAAGAAAAGATGAATGGATGAAACAAAAACCAAATAACAAGCAAGAATTCCAGTAAAGCTAATACACACACACACAAATATACAGAGGAGTTGAGAGCATAAATAAAGCATATCCTAGCCACTAAATTAAGCAAGATTCCTGACAACAAAAAGCACAAAAAAACCCCAAAAACCACAACCAAATAACAGGCACGAATTCCAGTAAGGTTAATATATATGCACACACAAACACATACATACATAAATACATACAGGAGTTGAGAGAGTATAATTAAAGCACATCCTAGCTACTAAATTAAGCAAGACTCTTGACAACACAAAAGCACAAAGAAACCACCCAAAAATCACTTTTGACAAGCCATGTCATGAAGCAAGCAAAATAAAAGAGTAGGTCATAATAGGATGGAAATTAGCAAACACCCTTAAAAGAATAAGAGACAGGATTTAAGTTTCCTAAACTAAAAGCTCAATGAACACTTTTGGACTTAAATTAGGAGAGATCAAATGAAAAAGCAGTTTAGGGAAGGGAACCTAAAACACTGAAAAATGCATACGCCCACACATCCAGACATGTCTCAAGGATATCAAGAGAGCATTTCAGCTCGAGTCAACAGAGCATTTTGTTGCATCGTATGTAGTCATCTAAGAGTTCTTTCACTATTAAAGAACAAAATTTCTTTAATTGACACTTTGTGAATATGTTATAGTGTTGATATTACTGATTTTTTATTACTCCAAAATAAATTTCATTAAATATCAGAAGATTGAAGTCAATCTTTCCGGCATTTGTTCATAAAGTTGGAGATCAACCTTATCAAATTCCAAGTCATTGTATTTCTATTCTATAGTTCTAGTCTATATGATTGCAAAAGTAAGATATTGGTATCTATAGCTCTTGTATATTTATATTAATTATTCCATAATTGAACTAAACATGCAAGACACGAACACTTGAATAATACACAATTTGGCTGAACAAACAGCTTTATCTATGAAGAGTTTCTCACAAAACACCATGACGAGAATATTGGTTTCTTAAATGCCCATAACTTCTTAAAACGACGATGACAACAACAATAAACCAAGTTTTATTCACAATAAGTGGGGTCGGCGGCATGATTCTTTCTATGCCATTGCGCTTTTAAAACGACAATAAGAAAGAAAAATAAAACTCTTGAAAAAAGTAACTGGAACACCAATCAACAGTCACAACTTGTCACAAGTCACAACATTTCAAGTAGATATACCCATTTCATTTAAGAAAAGATCTCAACAAGTAATTAAAAAAAATTATGCTTTTTTTAACGCAAAAAGAAAGCACATCTCAGGTTCACATTACATGTGATACAGTTTCTTACCAGGACTCAGCCAAAAATTAGCTCCAAAAAGCATCTGTAGACCATTAACATTTCACTCCCATACATAGTATCCCCAAAATCCAGCCTTTCTCTAGCGGCTTTTATTCTATATTTTGCCTATTTTAAAGTACTCACTAAACTTCCAGCAGCCTATATCAACCAAACCAATCTTCAAATCACAAAATTCCTTTTATACATACCTTTAAAACAACATAATTTCTATTCTATCTCCTAGCAAAACAAACTCATAAAAACACTTATTACTAAATAAATCAATTCATATTACATAACCAAAAGAAATGATTCATTGACGTTTTTATCTCCTTTAATTTTCCATTAATGAATGATAGTCGGTACCATAATATTTTTAGAATATGCTCAATTATGTGTAGCAATTATATTTTCGCATTTTGTTGGAAGATCATATATAATTGATGACAGCAATCCATACACAATTCAAAAAATGTAAAAGCTAAAAGGATGATAACTTACATTTTTTTCGGATTGCATCGCAACTAATAGACCAACTTTCTCAAGAAGTGCAGTATTAGCCACTAAACTAATTAAAAAACTTATTTTCATTCCAACACTTCGAAACAGAAAAAATGGCAATTTTTGTATACTTTCAATAACTTCAAAATTAATGAAGTCAAACATTCAATAACCAATAAAGATGGCACTTTCACATATTGGTGGAAAATCATCACTAAAACATGTTTACATCTTTCCATGGACATCTTCATAATATAACACAAAAAAACTTAACTAAATTCCTATCATCAACTCATGTTTTGTAGTAAAATAATCAATTACTTGCTAAAAATTTGGTATAATTATAAAGGTACTAAATAGCACTTACAATGTTATTTTGTGTTGAAGCTACTTGACACAAATTCATAAGCTCTAGCAGTCACAAAGAGTTCCTCCAATAATGGGCATCATTATCTGTAATTAGTAAATATTCACCAGGAGGTTCAGGAAATATAATAGCACAACACTTGCTAGAAAAACTTTTTATTGCTTGTTTTGACATTTTAATTACTATTGCACAACAAGATACACCATTTCCAAAATCTACAAGCCTATGCCAGAAATACACAGAATCTGCCCAAGATATCACATGAATTAGAACCACACATCCTACTACCTTAGTCATGCATGAAGTGAGCACATCCCATTATATTAATTTTAGCTTTCCGGGGGCACACTGTATATCGCCCCCACAAAACAAAATTACAAGCATCCAATCTTAAGGAGAATCGCGATCAATTTTACAACTTCCACTTACATATAACTGGATCAGTAAAACAAATGCAAAATTACCGGATCGATCTTAGCATAAAACAAAAACTGATATTTTTTACATGAATTTAACAACCACCACACAAATTCTCCAAGTATAGGTAACAAATCAACACAACAAAAAACTAAGATTCTGAAGACAAATTACGAATAGTACACAATATTTCCCCAAAAATCATAACTCGAATAAATGTATTTATTAGATTCTATAGATCTATCAAAAATCTTCTTCCAGCAAATTAAATAAATTCATTTAACATCTTGATTCAAAAAATTTCTGAATTTTAGCCCAGTGAAACTAACAGATCGGAATCAAAGACATGTTTTCACAGAATTAATAATATCAAAACAAAATAAATAAATAAATTAAATAGATAGAAATAAATCTATTAATTAAAATTGAAGAATACTAACCTCAGGAAGAAATCGAGAGGGAGATTTTTTTTTTAATTATTTTTCTTTGGATAGATATTTAGGTGAGATCTGTTTACAGCTTGCTTTGGTTGTGGCTGCAGCTTTTGGTCGTCAAAGGTCGACTTTGGTGTTATAAAAGAGGTGGCCTAGGTGGAAGGTCGTCCACGGAGCTTGTGCAATTGTTTTTTGGCATGTAATGGATTAATCATAATTAAATGTGTACTCCATGGCCTTCACGAAGTTTTTTTTTGTGTATGCCAATGTTAGCATCAAATGGATTTGATGCCAATGTTCGCATCAAATGAATTAAATGTACTCCACGTCAAATGGTGACCAATTCTAATCAGATTTTTGTTGTGATTCTAGAAACCGAGTGGAATTAGAATTGGTCACCCAAATTAATAAATTCTCATATTTATTCTCACAACCAAAAAATCAGAAATGTCTTTGGAGAATTGTAAATCCTTATAGAGAGTAATTTTTTATATTTTAAAAAATTATATAATACAATATTATATATTAACTTTTCGGGACCACTGCCCGGGGGACATCCCCGGGACCCCCCTCTGTAGTGGTAAATATCGTAGGGCAATACAAATGCTCTTAGTATTTTTTGTGGATGTAGCAATGGTGGTCTTCATTGTATCTGTAATAGCCTACTTAGGCTACTTAAAATGTGCCAATGTGCATCATTCGGTTTGTGAGTTAATAAAACAAAAATATTAAGTTCATTGTACTAAAATACTTGCAAAAATAGTAAATAAGTAGTTATAAGTCAATTGAATACTTATTGTTTAATAAAAATATGTTTTTCTGAGTTAAAAATAAAAATATTATAATAATAACAGTACTAATTGTTAATGAAGTTTAAAATTTTGTTGATTAATCATTGTATATGTAAAAGTTTGTTTATGTGAAATTAAGGAATAAACATATTTATTGTTATCTTTCTTAGAAAGTATCAAATTAACAAGTCAAACAAGAAACACGTTGTTTTTAGATTAAACTAGGAACTTGCAATTATTTAAATTAATAGTTATTACTCAAATTAGAACATGTGTTAAATAATGATTTACTAACAAATTAATTAACAAACCAAAATGAATTATGAAAATTATTCTAACATTAGTATAATTTATAATGCACTTCATACAAATAAATATCATGCATTAATTAAATTTTTAGGACAAAATTAGAATACTAGAGAGTCAAAGAAAATTGATTGAACATAAGTATCACATTATAAATTTATGAACCACCAAATTAAGCTTATATGGAAACCATTTTAAGATAATAATATCTATAGAGTTTTAATTGGGCTACCAAGCAATTAGTTACATTATGTATCCTAATTTGTTATTTAATGGGTAAATATATATATATATGGGGCCATTATATTAGGGAAAAGGCAAAAATTTTTCCCCTTCAATTACAATCAAATGTTGGATTAGAATTTACAGTAATAAAATTTATAATCTTTACAAATATATAACTTAAAAATATGTATCATAAACAATATAATTTTTTTTTTATTTTTCTTTAACTCAATATTTATTTTATTATTTTCATTTAAAATAACACATCTAAGTTCTTTATAATCCAAAATTAATATCTAAAAAAATAATTATACAAACTAGCTAACTTTTTTCAACACAATCCAGCAAAACCCATAGAAAAATTTTCAAACATTTACTTTCTATATGTAAAGTCAGTACTGATAACTAAAACCAATAACTAATACTAAAAATATCAATGATGAATAATCGTCACTAAATCCTAGAATACTCTTAAAATATTAGCGACGATGAAACATCGTCACTAACACTGACAATTTTAGTGACAACAAAATATTGTAACTAAATCTTAGATATTTCCGCGCAATTTTCATCCTAGTCTTTAGTGATGACGTAATGACTATTTAGTGACGACTTTTTGTATTTCGTCCACTAAAAGACAAATCCTTCCATTTTGTGGTGACCAAGTCAAAAGTAGTCACTAATAACACCCTTTATTGACGAGATTTTGTATCGTCACTGTACTTTTCGTCACTAAATCCTCATTTTCCTGTAGTGTTTTATGAAATTGGTTGAACTATTAAACTAAACAAATCTTTTATATTTCCAAAAAAAGTATATCTAAAGAAAATGCATAAAATCATCTATGAGCAAATATTTCTCTAAACTCATGTGAACTATAAAAAAAAAAAAAAAAAACCTTTGCCCTCGTTAAACATTAAGTAAAAATTATATAAACCAAAAATTAAATGAACTAAAAATTCAAATAGTTAGTATCTCCCAACATACTTTACTAATTAATTCATAAAAATAAAAATCAAACAATTAGTATTGCTAAACGTGCAAAGCATGTGATCCCATACTAGTACTATTACAAAAGTGTGAGTGTGTTTCCTTTCATGTGTCTATTTCTTTTTTGAACTACCTAAATTGACAATGATTGATTACAAAATTAATAACTTAAACATATATGTATATATATTCTCGAGGTATAAACGTATCTAACAAAATGAAATATAAATTAGAGAACTACCATTAGAAATCTACTATGATTCTAAATGTCTTACAAAATGAAATTAAATATACATTAGAAACTACCACAGATACAAATCTACGAGGATTCGACATGGGTTGTTCCTATGGCTACTATCTTGAATTGTAAACTGATGTTTGTTGCCAAATATCAAAAGCCGGGCATTTGAGAATCGAGAATCAAAATCAAGTATTTTTCCTCTCTGATATTTCTTTTTTTTTTAACTACCTAAATTGACCGCTATTAATTACAAAATTAATAACTTAAACATATATGTATATGTATTTACGAGGGACAAACATGTCTTACAAAATGAAGTATACATTAGATAACTGCCAGATATAAATCTTTTAAGATTCTACATGTCTTACAAAATGAATTAAATATACATTAGAAAACTACCATAAATGTCGGATACAAATCTACTAGGATTTGACATGGCTTATTCCTATGGCTACTACATCGAATTGTAAACTAAAGTTTGTTGGCAAATATCAAAAGCCAGACATTTGAGATTTGAGAATCAAAATCAAGAAGTCAGCAAATGTAATCGCATTAATGTTTTGTGCTTCTCCCCCCTCCCCCAAAAAAAAACGTAAATGCATTTTCTTTTTATTCTGGTTCATGTGATTTTTAGGAACAGATTTTTTTTTTCTTGATAATCAATTAAAAATTGTTATGATGGAAGGAAAATATGGGTGTAGTTTCATTGGTAGGTATGACAAATTTTAGCACATTATTGCAGAATCTACCCAAACACATTGTTTTAACTTGGGGAGAATTTTGATATAATATCCTATTTTCACTTTAATAAGAGGTATATCAATACTGTGATTTTAGGAGCACAATTTCTTCCAATTGAATGAGGTATAGAAAAACTATATACTCTATACTTACGTAATGATTAGCCTTCTAAATATAATAATGATTATTATGTACATTATTATCTAACTAATTGTGTCATGTTCTGCATAAAACTATTTTATTCAAATGATTGGCATCATAAGTTAAGGACCACTTTTCTCTCGACTATGGTAAGCTATTACATGCTTTGAACTTTGTTTTTTGTTAATTTCGATATGGTTTCTTTATTTATGGTAAAGTGTTTATGCTCCATGTGTGAATTTATGTGATGAATATGTATAGGGACTCGGAATTGGACACATGCATTCCTATAAATTGCTCAATTTGTCACCAATGTTGAGAAGGAAAACTGTAAATAAAGTAAGGCTAAATAATATCAATTCACTTTTTCCATTAATATTTTTTAAATTAGGTAGCTAAAACAATTATTTACTATTGAATTTGTTTAATTCTTTTTTTGTACTATTTTCCATAGTTTAATAGCTTATAAAAAATATTTTATTATGTTTTAATTCAATGATCTACATAATATTACGTTTTTATTGAAATTGTTAACATAACTACAAAATTGTAGTTATTAAGATTATAGAAATCTATTTTTCCTTAACAAGTATAACTAATGGTCATGATCTTGAAAATATCCTGAGAAAGATGGTTATGATAATAAATCAATGGTAATACAAATTTTCGACATTAATACTACAAGTTTTTAATTTGTTCAAAAGGTTTTAACATATACATTTATAATATATAGAATATTCCTTAAAGTATAGAAGACTTAACCTTGGCCTACAACTTAGAATAATAGGTCATGATTGTAATGAAATAAAGATAAAAGGTGGGATTGAGTGAACGTATAAACTTTAGAGTAGAAACATTCTCTTTTAGTCAATTGTCCCTAGTGTGGAAACCTAAAAAGTTATTCATTAACTCCATTCGCGTGTCATAGAAATATTCACCAAACTTTATGTCATTACATATGGATTTAATAAGATAGTTAGCATAAATGATTTTACTTGTAAATAAGAGTTACATGAAAATACAAGCAAGGTAATAAAAAAATATTAATTGAGGAATCAAATTAATTGTTATGGCAAGCAAAGACAGTAATTTAAAAAATCATAATATTTAAAATCATTTTATGCAGACAACATTACCAACAGATCCTAAAAATGACAAAAATACGAAAGACAAGTTGACTTTCTAAAAGTTTCATTAATTTTTGAAGAAAGTGGAGAATTAAGCCTAAGAAAGATATGTTTTTTATATTGATTTCCCAAAAAGAATAGAATAAAATAAAACATAGGGTGAAAATGACGATAACCATTTGTAAAAAAATTATTTGAGGCAAGACTACACTAAGAGATTCCTAAAATAACAAAAAGCACAATGTTGATTTTCCAAATTAAAGACTTCATCAAAAATAGATTTTCGTGATGAATTCACCTAAAAAAGAAAATAATAAAATAAACACTAATGACTTATAAAAGAAATAAACCAAACCAAACCAAACCAAAAATAAAGAATTAAATACTTGCTTAGATTTAGTGAAAATTTATAGGTGTATATCTCAATGCCAAATTTCTCAAAAAAATAAAAAGTAAGAAAGAAAGAAAAAATTGTAATACTTGATATATAATTACAATGCACTAATTTTTCTACTAAAAACCACGGCATTAATTAAAGGGATAATTTCACATATCTCTTCTAACGTTTAACATGATTACAGCTACCTCCCCTCAAGTTTTAATAATTACATTTACCTCTCTTGGTCTGGCGAAAAATCTTTTATCATCTTCACATCACAATTCCAAAACTTTAAAAAAAAAAAAAGGTAAAAATAAAATGAGAAAAACCAAACTCATCCACATGTAAAGCCTAAAACCTTAGCCTTATCTACTCTTAATTCTTCAAAAAAAATTTCGTCCCTTTCCCCTCTTTCCTTGGTTGTTGTCTTCCCTCTTCCTCTTAGTTCTTCTTATTCCTTAATAAACACAGATAGGGGTGATACTACACACACGTATTACTGAGATTCCCATTTGTACCTTTCAACAAACATAAGATGGGAATATTCAACTTCTTTCTTTCTCTTCTTAATTTGCTCAGGTCCGATCCCAAAATCCAACAAATCCAAAAATCTCAAATTCAAAATGTTCCCAAACCAATTTCTCCTTGTAACCTTCACCGAATTCTTTTTGTATTTGAATTTGTATAAGGATATAATATTAAACTAAGGTTTTACTGATTAATTGTAAAAGTTTGATATGCTCTTAGAATTCATTGTAAATTTTGATTCAGTATTTATGTCTTGGATAAAGTATGTTTTTTCCTCTTCTAGAGATTTGCTTTAAGTATGATATGTTTTTTTTTTTTTTTTCTCTTTCCTAGATATTCTTTAAGTATGATTCCAAATGTTTGTGTGTGTTCGAATTTTGGATTTCATGTTGACGCTTTGAAATGTTAGTAATTTTTGAGAAGAAGTGGAAGGGGGGATGAGTGATGGAGGGTGCCAGCTGGTTAGGGAAAAAGAAGGAAGATAGGATTGTGAGGTTTTAGAACATTTACTGATGTATTTTTTTATTATGGTAACAAAAGTAATAAGGGTATTTTGATATTCAATTGGTTTTTTTTGCCTTAGGTCAGGATATTGGTTTTTTGGTTTATTAAGATATGGAATGTAAGTATAATTATTGGAATATGAAAGAAGGTAGATGTAATTACTACTACTTTTAGGGAAGGTATATGAAATTATCCCTTAATTAAACAAACAAGAACTATATTTATGTGCACCATATGTGCCATACAAGAATTTATTGTTTATATATGACATTCATGTAAAAATATAACATAATATAGTTATATAGGTCAATATGTGTATCACACGTACACCTCACTAGTGTATTATAAAAGTATAATGGACAACTGAATAATCTGTAAAGGAAGTACATGTTTCAGTGCAGGTTTCTCTGTCTTTGTTGTTGTGGATGCTTATTCACTAACTGAATTTTCACAACTCACTAAAGCAAGTCTAAGACTAGAAATCAAAATCATTGCATAGTAGGAAGTAATCGAATGTCAGAACAATGATTATTGCTTTATAGGTACGCTGCTATTGGGAGTTACATAATTATTCAGATTTGCTTGAGGTTAACATTTTGGGAAGCATTTTGTAGTACTGGGAGCATGTGCTTTGTACATTTAGAGATACTAATTATTTGATATTTATTGCTATGGAATAAATAATAAACCATGTTTGGAGATACTAAGAGTATAGTCACTTATTGTTGAACTAAGGCAAAGACTTTGTATAGATCTATTTAGTTAAATAGTTCAAACAATTTCATAAAAGCTAAATAGTTATGTCCTGTTAATAACACATCTACTTTGCAATTTAAATAATAAAACTCTATTTTCTTGGTTGAGAATTACTCTCTCCGTCTCATTTTATTTAGCATGGTCAATTCGGCACACAGTTTAAGAGAAGTTGATATTTGACCAACTAATAACAAACTTTTTCCATTGTTTTCCCTATATCCAAATTCAAAATTTGTTAGTTGGTGTTGGAGTTTCAAAATTTGAAATGGTTTGTGAAAGTAATTAATATGATTTGTTTAATACTCTAACATGACTTTAATGTCATTTTTAGGGATTTGTATGAAGGGTAAAATAGGTAAATTAGCCTTTATTTAATTGCCTTTTAAGGAGTGACAAATAATTTGGGATGAACAAAAATAGAAAGAGTGACTAATATAATGGGACGGAGGAAGTATTAAAAAATTATATAATGACCTCATTTGTACTCTATACAACTTCAAAGATAGAAAAAAGTTTAAAGGATCATAAAACTGGAGCACAATGCATCGCATAAAATAGTATTAGAGTTTTTTTTTTACATCCATTCTATAAGTTTAATAATCAAAGAACAGAGTGTAGTCCTGAAAGATGTTGACAATTTCTAGAGTTTATTAGAACCCTTTATTCTCTTTAATTATTCAAGTTGTATTGTAACAACTTTGGATTTATCAAACATTAAGATATTTGGATTATTCTTGAATACCTATAGCTCTCTTGGAACAAATTTGAAGGAACCATTCGCGTGCAAATACTAACTAGCAATATAAGGGGCTAATTAGGAAACAAAGATATAATATGTACTTTGCACAATTATAAGAATTATATCATAAAAATAGAAAAAAAAAGTGAAAAATATTCCACCATTTGACAAGTTACAACGTGAAATTTACTAATTAATCCATTCTGTTTAAGCAAACAATCTATACAATAGTAAATTGAAAGGTAGATATTGAATATTATAGATTTTAATTTATAGAATAAAACCAATCATATATAGTTGCAGTAGCTATCAACCTCTATAGTAATAATTTAGAAGTAACAATATACATTCATATCTACGTTTTATTAGATAAAGTACATTTTAATTAAAAGCTAATTAGTAATTAATTTAATATCACTATTTTTTAGTTTGTAATTGATATGATTACTAATATTTAATATACGATGTTTACAAGTTCAAAGATTATAATAATAATTCTTTGTAAGAAAATAATATAATTATCTATTAATAATTTTAAAATATATATAATTTAGGAATTAATTTTGATTATAAATTTGTTTGGTAAAGTGTAACTTCAATTAAATAGGTATTATTATTCAATGTATGAAAAAGAGAAATAAAAGGAAAGTAAGAATTGCAACATAAAGGAGTATGATCTTTTAAGAAAAACACAATAGATGTGGATCACATTTTTCATACACTTTCCTACTCATCCAATAATTGAAAAGATAGTTTCTACATTATAGTTATTTTCAATACACCACACACAAGTCAAATTCTTTTGTTCATATTCTGGACAACAAATCCATTTAATCATTACAAAGTTTAGACACCAACATTAAAGGCAAAATAAATGATATTGGGAGAAGTAAGGTGAAGCTGTTAGTAGTATCTATAAAGGATAATATCTTTGTTAATTCAATTTTAGATGGCCTTGAGGCTTTTTAAGCAATTTTATATATCCCTTGTTCTTTTGTTTGTTTTTTTTTTCTTTTTGTATCCAAAATAGAAAAAGATTTTAAAATTATTTTCTATGAAGAGTCCAAAATATTTATACGTGATATGTCATATATTTTTTTTATTTAAAGATAATTCCAACTATTATTAACTTAATTTCTAATCCTGAAAAGTTTTATTCCTATACTTGCATAATTTCAAAAATTCATCCTTAAAAAAGTTTATACCAGATAGAGTTTATTCTATACAAAATCTTATTCTAATGATAAATTAATTATTAAGATTAAAAGTATATTTTAAGTTGGAGTGCTTTTAAAAGGTTAATAGTATTTTGGCGTATCCGAATATATTTTTAATTTAGAGGGTAAAATTAAAACAGAATTTCAATTTAGAGGGCTGAATTTGAGAATTTTTCAGTTTTGGGGCTACATTGGGACATTTTTTTTAGTTTGGAGGACTAAATTGAGACTTTTGCAATCTGGAGGACTATATTGGAATATTTCTCAATTTGAAGATCAAATTGAGACCTTTTCAATTTAAAAGGTCATATTTAGATTTTTGCTTAGTTTGAAGACTAAAATGGTATTCAACCCTTTAAAATAAAATTGTTTTCATTCTTTTCTTTTTGTCAAATAGAATTTTCTTTTAATAGACTTGTTAATAAACTTTAAGTTTCTTTAATTGCATATAAGTGTTATATATTTTATAAATGTATCCACAACTTGTATATGTTGTTAAAAGTTATATGCATAATTCCATTTAATGAGAAATCTTACTTAATTAATTTATTTTTTATAATTGTATTTAATATTCATCTTTAATTTATAAATCTATCCCAAAATTTTACTCTTTGTGGAGATTTATTTAATCAAACTCAATTGTAAATATGAAGTCTCAAAAAGCAAGTTTTATTTCCTATATACCTTTTTTTAACTTTTTACTTAATCAAATTTATTTCCTAATACGAAGTTTTAAAAATAAGTTTTATTTCCTCTTTTAGTTTTTAATGAGTATTTACATAAATTAAAATAATTCCATGCTCTTCTTTAATTTATATTACTCATTCATAATATTTTATTATATAAGGAAATTTATTTCAATCAAATTTATTTCCTAATCTAGTATTACGTCTTAAAAGTAGGTTCTATTTCCTTTTTTAAACTTTGAGGAGTATTACCATAAATAGCTCAAACAATTATTAAAAAAAAAAAAAAGACATTCAAGTTTGAAGACAGTACAAAGTTATTAAATTTTATAACAAGGATAATTTCGAAAAAAAATTAAATCATTAAATAATATTGACTCTTTTTATAGGGGAATTCTATAGTCTCTTTTAGAGAATCATTCCCTTGGCTTCAAAAGTTTGTACAATAGAAATTTTTTAAGCACAAGGTATTGTACTGTACAAGCATTTAAAGTACAAGGAATGGTTCCCTAAAAGGGACCGTAGAATTTCCCCTTTTTATATAGTATAAATAATTGATATTGGCCTTGTTTAGAAGTTTTCAAGAATTCACTAGAATCTAAACTTCAAAAATTAGGGGCTCAATCTTGTTCTTCTTGAGTATCTTGTCCTACATCATTATTCGAGGTGGCGGTGGGTTAGGTCGAGCCGAGTGGGGCCAGAAACCCGTCGGTTTAATGATACCCATTATAGCCTGTCACGGGGCGGGTTGCAGCTGGCTAACGTGACGGGCCGGGCCGAGTCGAAGGACGAAAGGGATGGCCTGTAACCGACCCCCGAGCTAGGCCCTCGTTTAGCCGAGGCAGGCCGGGCCACGAGTTATTAATTTATATAATTTTAAATTTAAATTTTTACTTGTTAATAATTTATATAATTTTAAATTATTACTTATTAATTGTTATTTCAAAATTAATAACTTATTAATTTAAAATCATGTACTTACTATTCATTAGTAATTTATTAAATTATAACTTATTAATTGTTCGAATTACTACTTACTAGTTAATAGTACTTTATTGATCCAAATTGGTACTCATATATTAGATCAAGTTATTAATAATTAAAATTGAAATTCCAATCTAATACTTAGTATTCGAAACTAAAGTTCTTAGTTAATATTTAAAAACCAAAGTTCGAAATTAGTTATTAATATTTTATTATTCCAAATTAATATTTATTTGACCAAGTTTTTCGATTTGTTGATTGTATAAGTCAATACTTATTATTATAACTTATTATTTGTTAATCATATAATAAAAATATTTAATTAAAAAAAATCTCCTTGAGATGGTAGGGGATTTGGCATAGACCCCTACCATATATATTAATGTTATAAAAAAAGAAAAGGTACAAGGAGGGGGCATTGAACCATACCTTCAAATCATTACAAGTTATAAAAAAATAAAAATAAAAATTAATAACCTTTTAAAAGGAAAAAATTTAAAAATTAAAAAGAAAAAAAAAAGCAATTTTCAATGGGTTGACCAGCGGGCCAGTCACGGTTCAACCTGAACCGTTGACCTCGGGGCGGTCACGGTCCAATCAACGAGTCGGGCTGGTCCGGGTCCGGTCACAAGCTAGAACTCCCTTGTCCAGGCCCGGCCCTACTCCCGGTCATGGACCAGGGCCGGATTACTACCGTACTTAACTGGCCAGGGTAAAAAACTGGGCGGGCCGGGTCGACTGGTTGGCCTGGCCCACTGCCTACAGTCTCACCTTGAAAGTCACTGCAAAGGTTTCTCTTCTCCTTTCCTTCGTCCTACGTTGTTGTTGTCATACTTCTTCCTTCCTTCAGTGATCTAACCTGTTTGCTTTTTCGGTCACCTGATATTGGCCACCCATTTGTTCATTTCCTTCCCCTGCATCCCCATCAAGCAGTTCAAAACAGGTATCCCTTTTGCCTTTCTCATGTCCACCTACCTTCTCTTCCGAGTTCTCATTGATTTTCGAAGGTTCAACATGATTACCAAACAACCTACTTGGACAAATTTGTTTATATTTTGGGAAAATGATTCGAATTATTGATACCTCACTGAATGCTATCTAGCACTTAGCAGTAGCAGTTCTGAGATAGATGAATGCGTCAAACTCACCCCTCACCCCCAAAGCGATACAGGTGAACTTGCACTTTTCAGCTGCCAGGTGTTGTTATGTATGGATGAAATACATTTTAGCCACTTGCAACATTATCCATATATGAAAATTAGAATGTTTAGAATCAATGTCTAAGTTGGGACTATTTTCGTGATATTTACTTTGTCATTCTTTGTATGGTATGATATTTTGATATCATTCATTTTGGGATAAGACGAATTTTCTACTTCCCTTATTTCTTTATGCATTAATTTCAGTCCTGCTTCTACATGATAAGATGAATCAGATGATCCCATGGAAGGTCATTCTGATGACCTCCATTCTTTCTTCCCCAAGAGTTCAACATACTAAAGGTTATGCTAAATAGAAAAAACAAATGATTGGAAATTTTGAGCATCGGCTAATGCAACTCTGAAAAGGGAAGAATAAATGCATTATAAATTGATCTGTGTCAACTCGTTGGGTCTGGAATATGTAGTATACACTCTGGAGAATACATCAGCGTTATGAATTTATAGCCAGTGGAAACATAGAACATTTGCACAGAACACAGATTGATGTTTTACAAGTCGCTACCTGATTTTGTAGTTTGGTGGCTTTTTTTTTTTTTTTGCACAGAATACAGATTGAGGTTTTATAGGTGTGAGTCACAACCTGATTTTGTAGTTTGGTGGCTTTTCTGTATTGTTGATATTCATTTTTTGCTGAATGACTTTCTTGATACTGGAAAGTGTGTAATTTGGTATCTTAATATTTTTTGCAGGTGTAGAATTATTTCTTACACATGATGCTCATCCTTCAATAGGCAGTAGAGGTGAAGTTTAGTGCCAAACATTGGGTTGGGGGAGGGGTGGTTTTAAAAGGTGTAAGTTTAATGACTCAAACCATGACCAATAAGTCATAAGAGAAACGTCTAACCATCCAAGCTGTAGCTCAATTGACAACATCACACAAGGCAGTAACAACACACGGCACAAAACACACAAAAGTACACCCAACCGAAGTAGCTGCTAGCACACTCCATCACGACCACAACCTCCTTTCTTGACATACTACAAATATAACGAGGCATGTTCTAACAAAATTTGGTAAAAGGTTGATATACTATGAAATTATCATTAGATAAGAGGGAATTCCAAAACTAACTCGATTAGGTTGAAAGAGTTTTCAGTATTCTTGACATGCTACATCCCAATTACACACTTCAAAGAGCAGGACTAAGGCATTGTTTATTTAAATTTACATTCTTGAGCTGCGCAAGATACTTCAGATCGTATCACAAGCCCAAAACTACATCTATAATTATCATTTTGCCAATCACTTTTTCAAACAGTCCAATCATTCGTTATTTACAGGTTTTGATTCATTATGAATTACAATAAACAAATAGAAATCATCTTTCTAAGAAATGGGTTACGAGTTACATACTCAATTCTTCCTCAATATTTTCCAGTACAAAGATCTTCAGATCCACATTTCCCATCCTAGCATACTCTTCCTCAAGCTTTCGCACTGAACTTACAAGGGACTTTTGACACCAACGCACCTCAATCAATTCAAGAGTTGAAATATACCCTATTTCAACAAGGGAGTTCCTCCAGTTTCTCGCATTCCACCAAAACTAATTTCTGAAGACAGGGAAAATGTTCACCAGATCACTGTCCACCCGACAATGTCCAAGTATTCCAATTTCAAGAATTTGAGTTTAGGGAATTCCCCTTCTTCCATTTCCCATATTGTTACCCCATCCTGTCCTCCATTAAACAATTTGAGAACCTCAAGATTCGGTAGTTTCGCAATAGTGGAAATTATACTCCAGGAAAAGCCCCTCAAAGTCAACTTTTTTAGAATCAAGGGGAAATGAAACACAACATCATGCATATTTGCCCTATGTAGAATCAGCTCCAGTGACTCAAGTCTGCTAAGAAAGTCCATTACAACAATCTTGTGGCTGGCCCCAACAGATGCATTTGATTCAGAGAGACTGCATTTGAGATTGCGGACATTCGGAAATTTTTTCATCAACACTCCTATGCTTTGCCCTAAATAAATCCTTGGAGTCGAAAAGCTGTCTAAATTGTACAAAACCAATGAGTTTTCGAGGTTGCTTTTTGCCAAACTAAGATCAAACAGGACACCAGTTACATGAAGATGCCTCAATTGTTCTGCATACTCCAAATAGTATCCGGCAAGGAAAATTTACCATTATATGCTGTCACGAGCAAAGTTTCCAAATTCGAGAGGTAGGCTATTGATGAGGGGATCTCCTTCATCCATCCTAGAACTGCCAAGTACCTCAAGTGAACAAGCATAGCGATTTCACTAGGGAAAACGGAACCTAGATTAATCTGTCCCAAATCCAATACTCTAAGAAGTTTGAGGCAAAAAACAAAGGACAAATTGTAAAAATGTTCATAGCTCTTACCACTCTCAGTAGAGAATAAGAGAGAGCGTATGCGGGGAAAAAATATTTTTGACTTCACAAAATCCTTTGGTTGAGAATAAATGCATAAGCGGCGTAGGTTGTGTGGCTCAACAAAACTGAAAAGCTCATTATACCCATGTATCAACAATAGAAAATTTTCTTCTTTGGCTTTCGCCACACAAAACTGATGTAACAAATCATGAATGCGGCAAGTTTTTACCCCACCTGTGGATTTTTCTTTGAGCAACCAAAATCAAGCTTCTGCTTATTAGAGCCATTACATAGTCCTCTGCAACATCCTCTAAGCTCTTCAACTCATTCTTTTCCACAAATCCTTCAGCAATCCATAACTGCATCAACCTCCAAACAGGAATTTCTTGGTTTTTCGGAAATGATCCAAAGTAGAGAAGACATGGCTTCAAATAATCAGGCAAATGTTTGTAACTCAGCTCCAATATATTCGTGCATTGTTCGGTGCCACAAACAATGTTCGAACTTAGCTTTTCCGCAACTTTCTCCCAACCAACTTGCTCTAGAGTTGAAAGAATTCCAGCTATGATGACAACTGTAAGAGGTAGACCGTTACAATCTTTTGCTATTTGCATCCCAAGAACACGTTGTGCTGGAGGACAGCCTTCTTTATGTGCTAGCTTCTTCTGTAGTAATTCCCAGCTCTCACCATCAGTAAGTACGCGAATGGGGAGAGGCTTACCTGTTGGTTTAACTAGCAAAGCTACCTCAATTTGATTTACTTGAAGTCGACTTGTTAAGAGAATTCTACTTCCAATGGCATCATTTGGGAACGATCTTTCCAAGACTTTCCATGCCTCAATGTCCCAAACATCATCCAAAACTATGACATACCTGCTTCCTTTCAAACGTTTGTAGAGTTCTAAAGCCAAATCATCTTCACTCAGCGAAGAATATTCAATAGAATGCTTAGAAGCAATACAACCCAAAATCTCAAGTAACAGATCTTTCTTGCAATACGCTTGAGAAATACAACACCATGCATGAATATGAAAGTGACACATAATTAATGGATCATGGTAAACTTTTTTGGCTAAAGTTGTCTTACCAAGTCCAGGCATACCAACAACAGAAACAATGTCCAACTGCACTGATCCTCTTGTCAGTTGATCAATTATTGTGTTTGCCTCATCATCTAAGCCTACCACAACTTCGGTGATGGTTGAACTCGTATTCTGTATTGGCATATAACTCGAAGTATTGACAGCTTGTTGGGCTAGCAAGAGAATACTCATTTTCATCAATCTCCAAAACCTCAGTCTTAACAAGATTAATCTCTTCTAAGATGGTACTAAATAACTTCAAAGAATAAAAAGAAACGTCTCCAACTAGTAAAGAGTCAATAAGATACTCTACATTGTACCCCACCTCTCTAATACGACTCCGAAGAGAGTGGAGCTTTTCATTTTGGTTGTGCCGCTCAACAGTTTTCTCTAAGAATGATCTTAAGAATATAAGATCTTCTTGGACTGTTTGAAATCTATCAATTGCAGGAAAAATCAAATAAACTTTAGCACTTATCATTTCCTTCAGATTTTCTAAGAGAAGATCAATGAAGCCTAGCTCAGTGGCAGTAGGAAAGTTAAATGTTGACTTTACAGGATATTTTTCTGCAAAATCTGCCTTAATAAGATCAATCTTTTCAAGCAAATTGAAGAGAGAAAGTTCCATTTCCTTGGACAAGCCGTGTTCGTGCATATGAAGTGAGAAAATTACAATCCCGGCCTGAGTGAATCACCGACCACAACTCCACAAAGATCCTTGGATTTTTCATGTAGCCCATCGAACTTCTGTGGCTGCTTTTTGATCATGTTTCCCAAGAATTTCAGTCCCCAATATAGCATTCTCATTTGATGAATCCCAGAAACCACAAAACTATTACCACAATGTAGTAGCTCCCAAAGACTACCTAGGAGTGAATCAACAAAGTCTCCCATTATACACTTGTCAGCCTCTGTAGTCAGATAGTTTGATGATTCTGACAACTTCGAAGCTTTCAAGATTTGGACATAACTATCCAAGTCTCGCGAATCAACAGGCTTGATCTTTTGTAATAGTTCAGAAATCTTAGACCCCATTTTCTCGAACACTTCAGAGTCTTTTCTGTAAAACCAAAAAATAAAAGAGAGGTGTGCTGCATTGACCGCAACAACATCACAATGAATCAGGAGACGGACCAATTGCCTCTGCTCAACCCGTCTAAATAAGGCGAAACCAATGAAAATTTTCAAGAATTTAAGTCAGCTTTTCTTGAAGGGATTCAATCTGTTCTTGCAAAACTCGATCATAATCTCCATTCCAGGCCAAGAAATCCGCCAGATTCTCCAACAGGGAGTCCATGAATTCCATGAATTCATCTCTCAAAGGAGAACAGCTAGATCGCAACAAGCAATCCAACAAATTGATATACATTACATGGATTTCTTCCTTATAAAGCTTTATCATTTCCCGAACATCAGAGAGCCTTTTAGCTAAATTAACAGAAACTGATGGATTCTCTGAAGCAAGAGAAAGAAATAAAAATAATTGCTGACCATTTTTCTGAAAAGCATGTTCAAGGCTAGAGGAAGGACTCAGACTTACATGGTTGCTCCATTTTCTTGCACACAGAAGAAATGTTCTCAGAAATCTTAATTCCAACTTCAGCATGACCAATTCCACCACAGCCCAGTTATCCTCCTTGATTGAATTGCTATTTTCCAGCAAGTTCAGCTTATCTATGATTGAATTAATGCAAGTGCTGATGCCATAATCACCGTTAGATTAGATAACTTCTGCCTTTTGCTCTCAAAAATTCTCAGTTACTTTTATGTGCTACTAGTGTTGAAAGTTCGATTGAACAAGTACCATAAAAAGAGTATCCTAGAGTTTGCAAAGCTGATATAAATCCTCCAAACAGTATGTTAGAGTTTGGGGAATGGACTGAAGTTTGGTGTTGTTTCCTGGTATCTTTTAATGATAAAGATGATATAGGGTTGGTGAAAAATTCTTATTTGAATTTTGTTTATAATAGGTGAAATGAATTTTTTATTTATATTTAACCTGATTATTTAAGAATTTTACTATGGAGAAGCGAGGCTGGATGGACTGATTAGGTGGATGGAATGATTGCGGCAGGCGTAGGAGAGAAGTATGATAATACTATTTTGGAAACAAGGACAAATTTTTTTTAGGTTAATTACATTTATTACCCTTGAGGATTAGCTAAATTATCAAAATCTCCCTACAGTTTGAAAAAATTACATTAATATCACCCTGTCACTAACATCCATTAACACTTAAACAGATCTGTTTAAAAGACAAAATTGTCCTAAATACATATAGCTTAACCAATCCCTCAACTTTTCCATATTTAAAAAAGGCCCCATAACTTTTTTTCTGCCAATTTATGCCTAAAACAATTAGTAAATTGATCCCTCCACCTTCTCCACCGAGACAGAACCCCCTCTTCCTTCCACCGGCATCTCATCATCCATTTCTTGGCATGACCAAATTCCCTTCAACACTTATGCCCATTCCCCTAACCCCAACAAGAAAAAAAAAATAAAAAAATCCAGCCACAAATAACCACCCATCCTCCTCGCCCCTCAACCCCCACCTGACTCACCGGGAAACATGTCACCCCGAAACCCAAATCAAATCAAAGGCAAAACATATAACCAACAAACCCCACAGGAATATATGGACTAAAAAATCAACAAAAACACTCCCCTCCAAGTCCAAATCCCACCTCGACTCCGTCCCAAACCACCTCATTTGGACATGTGGAAGGAAAGTTTGATAATTAGATCATCAAATATCCTTCCAAGTCCAAAAAAAACTTTGCAAATCCTTCCCCATTCCAAATCTCCCATAACTGAATCGTTGACAGCCATCTCACTACCATCGTCTCCATTTGGCCAACCTTTACCGCTGAAGAACAACAGGATGAGCTACTTGTTTTCACCCTTTTGAGCTCCGAAATAAATCCGTAGCTCCTCTGCTCCTCCTCTCATCGAACTTTTTTTTTAATTCCAATTAATTATTAAAATATTAAAGAAAAAATGAATGCAACTCTTTTTCACTCAATCGCTCAAAATTCATAACTGTAAATATAGTTCATTTAGGGACTTGCATATTTTAGTGATTTGTTTAAAATTATGACGGATGCTGAGGGGGAGAATATGGAAAAGTCTTCGGATGCGGCGATGGCAAGGGTGAATTTAAGGGTTGGGTGAAAGAGGAGGGAAGAAGGGAGGAGGGGGAGAGAAAAGGCGATGGGAGGAAAGCGGAGTAGTGTGCTATGGGAGGGAAAGGAGTGATGGGGCTAGGGTAGGTGGAGGGGGAAGCGAGAGTGCATGAGGCAGATAGAGTGAGGGAGAAGGGTGGAAGCAGATAAAGAGGGGAAAAGAAAGTGCTGCAGAGGAAGGAGAGCAAAAAGGAGGGGATGTGGCGGGTGAATAGGTGGAGGAGGAGGAGGAGAATATTAGATTGGAATATTTTATTTTAAATAAAAGATCACATATAATAAAGGTATTTTGGGAATTCAAAATTTATAAATTGTTCTGACAAATTGTTCTGACGTCATCAGATATTTTAACAAAAACTAACAGTAAGGATCTAATTGTCAAACGTTTGGATATTAAGGAGATTAACTGTAATTTTTTTAAACTATAAAAAGATTTTAGTAATTTGGCCAAATCTCAAAAGAGATAAATACAATTAACCTTTTTTTTATGGCTTTTGTAGCAGGGATCGTTATTTGACTAACGATAAGGGTCAATACGTTATAAGGTTTATGATTTTGCCTGGCATATTTGTAACCATACTTTTATCAAACTTCAAAATTTATCAAATGATTTGATCAAATTTCAATGGAGATAAATGTAATTAACCTTATAAAAAATAATAGGTGTATCCCACTATCCCTAATAAACACGAATTGGCAACCTATACATCAAATTTTGAAAATTTTTTTTACTATTCACTTCTCATTGTGAAGTAAGTATTTGAATTAAAAAGTAGTGGGTTTTCTTACCTTTCAATTATCTCAATTTTAACGATTGTCACATTCATTCTATATTGTTGAGTAAATACTCAATACTTACTCTAAATTTTGGTAGTTTTGAATGAAGTTCCAAAATTATGAGCAAGCAAACATACTCATAAAATGATATATTATCCAAATTTCATAACTGAAAAATAGATAAAATCATCCATGACTCCTAATAACGGTTAGTAGGAGAGCACACTTAATGTGTGTGCAAAATAAAAGAAAAAGAGTATCAAAAAAAATGTGAAAGTAGTGGAAAACTACGGTAAAAAGACTAATGAGATAGTGGTTTAATGATAATTATCTTTTGTAGTAGATAATTTTTATCTCCTTCAAATTATGAAGAAATTTTCAAACTAAGGTAAAAAGACTAATGAGATAGTGGTTTAATGATAATTATCTTTTGTAGTAGATAATTTTTATCTCCTCAAATTATGAATAAATTTTCAGGGAGAGAACATTATATCAAATTGACTCTCTCTTTATATATATATATATAAGATGATAAATAATTTTTAATCTCCTAAAAATTAGAAAGAAATCTAAAAAGAAAAAATCACCATGCTAAATTAACTATCTTTTTATATATAATACAATAAAATAAGATATGAGTTTTGCCATGTTCACTTTTTTCTTCTCGTCCATTACTGTAATGGGGTAGGGTCTTGCTTAGCTAATTATTGGATCACTTTTAAAATGTCCCTCTCACGGTCACGGGTCAAATCGGGACTTGGCAGATAGGAGATTTAATAGTATTAATTGTAATAATAGGCTGCAAATGTTGAGAAAATCCGTTAGTGTGCTTAGTTCATTAAAATCATGTTTGGTGCTATGTCTTTGTGAAAAATCAATACTAAGAGTGTGTTCGTTTGGATTGAAAATATTTTCTTCAGTAAAGAAAAATATTTTTTGTTCGTTTGGATTGAAAATATTTTTTTCAGTAAAGAAAAATATTTTTCTTGAAAAATATTTTACATAAAAAAATCTATTTTCATACAATTTTTCGGTATTCGGTTGACAAAATGAAAATATTTTGAAATAAAAAATTTTAACAGTTTTATCTTTAATTTTATAGATACAAGTTTAAAAAAATTTATAACAATGGTAATAAGTACTGTAGACAATGAAATTTTATTTTAATTAAAATTATCATTTTGTCTATAAATTAATTTAATTAGCATATTTATGGTCCAATTAAATAATGTCATATGCCATATATATTTTGGAACATTGGTTAATTTAAAATCAATGATAGTGCTCCACATGTCAAAATAAGGTAGTTCAACCAATTAAATGTATTTGTGTCGCTCTTCCAATTAAATTGTGCCATGTCACATGTCTGCAAGACTTGGCCAATAAGGATAAATGTACTCTAATATTTATCTCTTTGTTAATAAATTAAAATAAGGAGATAATATCAAAGTAGTACAGTCCTTATGTATTAATATATCTTATGTGTGTAAAGAGATGAGAATTTATTTCTTGGTATGCAAGTAAGAAGTTACACATGTACTACAAGTCTCCTACCTTGCTCCCCTCCCATACATGTATAAATAGGGGTCATCCCTCAGAGGTTCAACGGACACACATATTTCTGAAGTCTGCAAGCTGTGAAAGCTCTAAGTTTTCAAATTTTCTCTTCAAATCTTCCATATATCAATGTTTGAAGATCTTCATCAAGTGTTCTTCAGGTCTTCCATATCAAGACTTGAAGAATTCAATATTTGGTTCGGGAATAAGCTGTGAAGCCCTCGGATCGCATCTGAAGTAAAGAATCGAAGGAAATTTCTCCACATATTGAGAATATCCTAGAGATTGTAATCAACTCTTTTATTTCATATATT
This sequence comes from Cinchona pubescens, assembly GCA_025175665.1. Classification (NCBI taxonomy): domain Eukaryota; kingdom Viridiplantae; phylum Streptophyta; class Magnoliopsida; order Gentianales; family Rubiaceae; genus Cinchona; species Cinchona pubescens. The sequence continues at coordinate 5,325,447 of JANKKI010000026.1, read as the reverse complement.
CATATTTTTATCGCTATATTTCTTGTTTGTTTAATTTCTACAGACTTGAAATATTTTGTTGCGCACAATTTTGGCACGCTCGGTGGAACCATGTCTACCTTCCATCTCTTTGCTTCATATATATTCAACTGCAAATCTACATCAATGGCTCCAAAGAATGACAAATCCATGCATGCTCGTTTTAATGCTGCTGACTCAAAAACTACTATGAGATCTGCAAATGATTCTGCGAATCTACGAATTGTTGGTCCAACCACAAGAAGCATGAGGAGAGCCCTCTCTCAAAGTAATCCAGAGGTACAATCTGCATCAGCTCCCGTGTTTGGCCCGACACCACCCAAAATCACTTCTCCTGTGTTGGGGCTGAAAGATGTTGGAGCTTCAATCGAGAAAACCCTCGCGATGCTCGAAGCAAGTTCTAATTCCAGAATTTCGAAACATGATGATGACATATCAAGTAATGATTCTGCATCTTCTCAAGGGACTCCGCAAGATGTCTACGAGATCTCCTGTTCGAGAAGATTGCGCAACTTTTACAGCATGTTCTCTTATGCCTGCTATGGTCACGCAAACATGAACTCTGGAGGATTAAATGGCAAGCCTAACTAAAATGATGGAAACAATGATGAAGCGCATACAAGATCAAGATGTCGTCATCACTCAACTCGTCAACAAGAAAGACAATGCCGCGGAAGGAAATCAAATTGATTCAAAGGCACCTGACGGACATCAAGAAGCTGAAACTTCACAACAAGGAAAGGCGAAAGAAGTGCACGTGACTTCTGATGGAATGATTCATGCCGATCAATTGAAGGAGTTCGTTGAAGGTATGATCAAGGTGAAATATGAAGGTGGTTCAAAATCGAACCCTATATACGATAAGCCTTATTCCATCAACAGCTTGATGATGCCTTGTGGATATCAACCACCGAAGTTACAACAGTTGGACGGCAAAGGAAATCCGAAATAGCATGTGGCACACTTTGTCGAGACATGTAATAATGCTACGGAACTTATGGTGATTTGTTGGTCAAGCAATTTCTCCGCTCACTAAAAGGTAACGCATTTGACTGGTACACTGATCTTGATGCCGATTCGATTGATAGTTGGGAGCAATTGGAGAGGGAATTTCTCAACCGGTTCTACAACACTAAGAGGACTGTTTCTATGACAGAACTTTCCAACGCCCATCAGTGGAAAGACGAACCAATTGTTGATTATATTGATCGATGGAGGACTTTAAGCCTTAATTGTAGAGACCGACTCTCCGAGATGTCCACCATTGAAATGTGCATTCAAGGCATGAAGTGGGGATTTCGTTATATCCTACAAGGCATCAAACCTACGACATTTGAGAAATTGGTAACAAAAGCTCATAGTCTTGAAATTGGCCTTGAAAATCAAGAATCGCCTGTTCCTGATCCTCACAATAATAAAGAAAAATAGGACTTTAAGAAAAGGGGCAAGCCTTCTCCCAAGTTTGGAAACAAAGAAACTATGACAACAAATACTGATCACCTGTTAAGATCGCGACAAAAGTCAGTCAAAAGGTGTCCGAGAAGGTAAAGCCTGCGCAAGGTAGGCCACAAAGAAAACCGACACTCAGGGAGATGCAAAAGAAAGAATATCCTTTCCTCGACTCTGATCTTCGAGGCATGTTTGATGATCTACTCATAGCCAAACTCATTGAACTCCCCGAGATGAAATGGTCGGAGTAAGCTAGGCGAGTTAATGATCCAAACTATTGTTGCTACCATCGCTTGGTTGGTCATCCCCTCACAATGTGTTTTGTTTTTAAAGATAAGGTGATGGAGTTAGCCCGCCAAGGTAAGATTTTGCTTGAGAAAGATAAAGCAAGTGCAAATCAGATCACTATAATTCTTGACTCCCATAATTTGTTGAAGAATGGTAAAATATCTCGTCTTCCATCGAAGATAAGAACAATACAGCCCACGATAAAATTTGGAGATTTCAATCCCGTTCCATTATATGACAAACTCTTTCTACAAGATGAAGTACCTTTTAATTGAAAGGCAAACTGAAAAATTGTTGAAGGATGATGATGCCACAAATGATCAGTCAGACGAAGAATGGACACTCCTCACTCGCAAAAGAAGCCGAAAAATTAAAGCGCAAAAGACTAATCTGCTGCCAAAATTTCGGATGGTAAAAATGCGGGTTACAAAAAGAAAGTCCAGAAAAAGAATAATTTCGTCATCAATCCCTCTGAGTGGTGTGATGTTTCAAAATGTCCGTCGACCTATTACTTTGAAAGAATTCATGCCAAGAGGATACTTGAAAGATAACGACGTCCTTGCATCTTGCCATGTTGTAAACATCAATAAAGTTGATGAAGAATTTGAGAAGAAGCTCACTGTTGCTGATAAAGTCCTTGAGCAATGTGCAACAACAATTGTTTTTTATGACAAAGATTTATTGCTCGGGACGAAAGCTCACAATCGACCCTTGTTTGTAAATGGCTATGCACGTGAGTAAAAAGTGAATCGGATACTTCTCGATGAAGGATCTGCTGCTGAATATAATGCCTTTACGTGCAATGAAGGAGCTTGTAATCACAAGTGATGAACTCTCACAAAGCCGTCTCATGATCCAAGGATTCAATGAAGGGGAGGCAAAGAGCCATTGGTCTTATAACACTTGATTTATTAATTGGCGATTTATCATCAAGTGTATTATTTCATGTTATCAATGCAAAAACATCTTATAGTATGCTTCTTGGGAGACCATGGATTCACGAGAATGATGTTATACCGTCAACTCTTCATGAATGTTTTAAGTATTGCCATAACGGCGTCATAAAGAAAGTAGTTGCTGATGAAAAACCGTTCAATGAAGCCGAGAGTTACTTTGCTGATGCTAAATTCTACCTGCAGGGTAACACAAAGAAAGAGTTAACAAAGGAAGATGGTCAAAAATGTAAGACACATGTCTTACGCTATGTTCCAAAGTCAAAGAGAAAAGAAGGTCAATCTCCTTTTATTGGATGCGATAAATTAAAAGAGTTCACTGTACCACTTATCCACCAAAATTGAGGTGGTCCAGTATAGCGAAACTCTTCTTGAAGGCTTTGTTCGGCCAAAGGTGGAGTCCGAAATAGAGCACAATTCATTACCTAAAACAAAAACCGACGAGAGATTTGGTCCAAATGCATACAAGTTGCTCGTAAAACCTGGTTACGATCCTAAGAAAGAAGGAACTTTGGGCAAGCTTTCTGCAGAGATAAATGGAGACACATGGCATGACTTCTACCCAAAGATGTTGAAAGACAAAGGATATGCTATCAATAACCTGTCAATGGGACTTGGGTATAGACCACCTTTTCCTGTGCGTATAGTAATTAAAAGGGCTAATACGCATCATATTACTATCAAAGAAGAAACTGCGTTGAAAGGTTCAAGGCGATCATTCTTTGATAGATTGAGAAAAGTTACACCACATATTTCGGTGGTTGATAGGCTTGGCCCACAAGGAAGAGTTTTGATGAAGCAACCTATCATGAAAGGTTGAGTTTTCCAAAGGCACACAGAGTATATTTTTAATACGAAAGGAAACAATGCCTCCAGCAATGATGGAAGTTTAAGAAAACAAGTTACTAACATTTTCATACATTACGGTGATTTGTTAAATGTAAGAAAGGAAACTATCATTGATATAAGCATCAAGAAGGAAGACAAGAAAAGCATTGCCTCCTGCAACCATATCACTGTTCGAAACGAAGAGCCTTTGGAAGAAGAAGATGCCGGAGATGCTCCTCCTGAATTGGAAGAAGGCATGAAGGCAACCGTTGATGAGTTGAAGGAAATCAACCTCGGCACAAATGATGATCCTCGCCCAATCTACATAGGTACATGGCTGACTCCTGAAGAGGAACAAGCATATGTTGAACTATTGCTCGAATTTAAGGATGTTTTTGCTGGAATTACAAAGAGATGCCTGGCTTGGATCCGAAAATTGCTGTTCATCACTTGGTCGTTAAGCGAGGTGCAAGACCCGTTAAACAAGCCCAAAGACGTTTTCGGCCTGATTTATTAATCCCATTAATTGAGATGGAGGTAAACAAGCTCATAGAAGCTGGTTTCATCCGAGAAGTAAAATACCCAGCGTGGATTTCAAGTATAGTCCCCGTGAGAAAAAAAATGGACAGATTCGTATTTGCGTTAATTTTCGAGATCTCAATGAAGCTTGTCCGAAAGATGACTTTCCTCTCCCTATTACTGAATTGATGGTTGATGCCACAACTGGTTATGAAACTTTATACTTTATGGATGGATCCTCGGGATACAACCAGATCCGAATGGCATCGAGGGATGAAGAACTTACTATTTTTTGAACTCCCAAAGACATTTATTGCTACAAGGTCATGCCTTTTGGCTTAAAGAATGCGGGAGCCACATATCAAAGGGCCATGCAAAAGATTTTCGATGACATGCTTCACAAGAATGTAGAGTTCTATGTTGACGATCTTGTTGTCAAATCGAAGAAACAAATTGACCATGTCCAAGATCTTAGAATGGTGTTCGAAAGATTTCGAAGGCTTATACCAACTCAAGATGAATCCTTTGAAGTGTGCTTTTGGAGTTACCTCTGGAAAGTTTCTTGGGTTTATCATACATAGCCGAGGAATTGAAATTGATCAATCCAAAATTGATGCTATCTTGAGGATGCCCGAACCGCGCAACATTCATGAGTTGAAAAGTTTGCAAAGAAGATTGGCTTATCTTCAAAGATTTATCTCCAATTTGGCTGGGAGATGTCAACTATTTAGCTATTTGATGAAGAAGGGTATACCTTTTGAGTGGGATGAAGCATGTAGTAATGCTTTCAAAAGTATAAAAACATATCTCACGAAACTACCCGTATTAGCTGTACCTATTCCTGGTAAGCCTTTAATTCTTTATATTGCTGTACAGGAACGGTCTGTAGGAGAATTACTTGCACAAGAAAATGGTGAGGGTAAAGAAAATGCACTATATTATTTAAGCCAGATGATGACACCAAATAAGTTAAATTATACGCCGATTGAGAAGTTGTGCTTGGCTCTCCATATTTTCCATTCAAAAGTTAAAGTACTACTTTCAAGCTCATACTATCCGTTTGATATCCAAGGCAAATCCGATCAAGTATGTTATGACGAAGCCTGTACTGTCAGATCGTCTCGCAAGGTGGTACCTTTAAATTCAACAATTTGAAATTGTTTACCTTCCTGCGAGGGCTGTCAAAGGGCAAGTGTTGGCTGACTTCTTGGCCGATCATCCCATACCTGCTGAGTGGGAATTGATTGACAAACTTCCAGATGAAGAAGTTTTCGTGGTCAAAGTCCTTCCGCCTTGGACAATGTATTTTGATGGTGCCGCACATCAAGGGGGTGCTGGAGCTGGAGTAATATTCATCACTTCCGAAGGAGATATGTTTCCATATTCATTGACTTTAACACATCAATGTTCAAATAATGTCGCTGAGTATCAAGCACTTATCCTTGGTCGCGAAATGGCGGTTGATATGAAGCAATTACAACTTAGAGTTTTTGGAGATTCCAAGTTAGTAGTCAATATAGCTCCTTGGCAAATATGAAGTCAAGAAACCCGAGCTGTGGCCATATTATAATTATGCTAGGCAACTAATGGGGTGGCTAGTTGATGTGACTATAGAGCATGTTCCAATGAGGGACAATCGACAAGCTGACTCCTTAGCAAAATTAGCTTCGATACTCATCTTGCCTAATCAACAAGTTCAAGTCCCCATATGTCAAAGTTGGGTTGTGCCTCCTCATTTTGAAGAAGGAGATGATGTGAAAGAGGAAAATACTCACGTGATTTCTATTTATGAAGTGGAGAAGGAAGATTGGCGACAACCAATAATTGATTATCTCAGTTATGAAAAGTTCCCTGATGACGCAAAAAGAAGAACAGAAATTCGCCGTCGTGTACCTCGCTTCATCTACTATAAGGAGACTCTTTATCGGCGATCGTTTGAGAGAGTTTTCATGCGATGTCTCGGTGAGGATGAAGCTATGCAAGCAATGGAAGAGGCTCACTCAGGAATATGTGGCGCTCATTCATTCAATCCGGCCCTAAGCTGCACTTTCGCATTAAAAGGATGGGGTACTACTGGCCGACCATGGTGAAGGATTACATAGATTATGTACGAAAATGTCAAGCTTGGGGATTAGACATACTACTGGCCGACCAATTTCATCCATCAACCACCAGAACCGTTGCATCCTACTGTTTCTTCTTGGCCATTTGATGCTTGGGGATTAGACATAGTAGGACCACTGGCAAGGTCTTCTGGTGGACATATCTTTATCCTAGCTGCAACTGATTATTTTTCGAAGTGGGATGAAGCAATTGTACTAAGAGAGGTAAAGAAAGAAAATGTGGTCGATTTTATTCGCGTGAACATTATCTATCGATACGAGGTTCCGCGATATATCATCACTGATAATGGAAAACCTTTCTGCAATGCTGCAATGAACAAGCTTTGCAAGAAGTTCGGTTTTAAGCAACATAATTCTTCTATGTACTATGTTGTTGCGAATGGACTTGCTGAGGCTTTTAACAAAACTCTTAATCAATGCAATTTGCTAAAAAAAGTTATTGACAAGTCAAAAAGAGATTGGCATCAAAAGATTGGTGAAGCACTTTGGGCATATAGGACAACTTTTCAAACTCCTACTCAAGCGACTCTATACGCACTTGTCTACAGTGTCGAAGCAGTTCTTCCACTCGAATGTCAAATACCTTCTTTAAGGATTGCTGTGCAAGAAGGATTTAATGAAGAAGACAATGCTCGCCTTCGTCTTGAAGAGTTGGAAGCACTTGATGAGAAAAGGTTGGAAGCTCAGCAATGACTTGAGTGTTATCATGCTCGCCTTTTAAAGCATTCAATAAGCAAGTTCGGCTGCGCTCTTTTCAAATTGGTGATATCGTCGTTGTTGTTCGAAGACCAATAATCCTTGCACATGGAGGTCAAAGGAAGTTTATCTCAAAATGGGATGGCCCTTATGTCGTCCAAGAAGTCTATACAAATGACTCGCACAAATTGATCGCTGAAGATGGATTAAGGATTGGCCCCAATTCCTCAATGGCAAATATTTGAAGCGATATTACGCATGATTTAGATGCTCCTTGACGCATGAGCCTAAACTGCATGTTGCTCCTGGCCCGCATGAGCTAAAATTGTGGATGGCAACCACCAATAGTGTAGTATGTGGTTAAACTGCTGAAACATTCCACCAAGTCTAAGGTGGTAAACAAATGGATACTCCTGGCCCGCAAGAGGATAAACTGTGAACGGTAAACCCCCCATATTTTTCCCAAAAAAAAAAAAAAGGAACTACGTCTGACTTGATTCCCTTTTGGGATACGTAGGCAGCTTAGAGGACAACTTCTAAGTTCAGTTACACCCCCTTAAAACCAACTCATTTTTCTTAAAGAAAAATATGATGGAAACAATATTTCAAATTAAATTCATAGATGTTAGTTACTTTACCTGTTTTTTTTTTTTTTTTTTTAAAAAGAAAGAAAAAAAAATCACAAGATAAGGAAAAGTAATTAATGTCTTTATTATTGAAAGAAAAGTTTTCAAACAAAATGAAATTTAAGGAAAAGAATAAAAAAAAAGGGGGGGTTTGATATAATTCAAATATCAAACTTGAGGTCCACTATGGCTATCTTGCTTGCTTCAAGGGTGTTTTTCATCTCCTCAAGCACCCTAGCGTCTTCATTTGTCAGGAAGGTAGTGCTTTTGATGGAAGAGATTTGATCTTGTGCTCTTAATACTTCAACTTGCATTTGCTTGAGATTTTCATATTCTCGGTCAATGGTCGAGCCAACTTCTATGTTTTGCTTCTCCAAATCATCAAGATATTTTTGAAGAATGATCTTTCTATCTTCAATAGATTCCCATTTTCCTTGAAGACTTTGTAGATGATTGGTTACCTTTTCCTCCATTGTTTTGACTTTTGAAAGGTATGCATTTGCCTTGGAGAGAATTTCTACATATGCATCTCTTGAAATCTTCTCCGATGCTAAAGCTCTTGAAGAGTCATACTTCTTGGCCTTCGTGAGCAAGCCTGCTAAAGAGTCTCTTAGAGGAAATTCTTGGGCACTTGATGAAGGCAATTGAAGAATCTATCCTTGTTATTTCTTCAATTACCCCATTGATACATTTCTCCAAAGAAGAGATTTGGTCTATGGAAGTGTTTTATATATCATTGCAAAGTTCTTCTCACAGGCTTTGTATATATTTTCGTTGGCATGATTTTATCACCTTACGGCCATGAAATTCAGAAATTGGTGTTCTAACTTGTTTGTGGAGACTTCCATGGTGATTCAATGGTATTTGTGATGGAGCATAATCCTCTACCGGCTTGTCAATTATTGATCCACGCATATTTGGATTGCCAGTAACATTCTCATGCAATTCTCTATCCGTGTTCGTCTCATTGATGATAATGTCTTGATTACTGAATAAATGGTCTCCAACTCCTTCCACAAACGCCTCAATGGTAATGAACTAAAAACAAAAAAAAAACAGGGGGAGTTAGAGTAATGTCAAGACACATGGAAAAGGAGAAGAAAATATATGATGTATATTTATGTATTCAGATTTCCAATTCTTTTGGTGACATCTTTGAGGCAGGTGTTGTTTCAGAAAATAATGAGTTAATAGAAATGTTCTCCAAACTTGAAGGTTTGGACTTCTTTTTCGGTCGATTCCAATGATGATCTTTATTACAGCTTTCTCCAGAATGTTCACCCTCTACTTGAACAAATTCTCTATCATCCAATATCTTGATCGTATTATTTTTTGATGCTTCCCAAGAAGTTGAGTTCGAGAGGACCTCATGATTCTTTGGAGGAATGATATTGATATTTATCTCCATGTCCTCGATGCCTTTCAATAAAGGTGTTTCGATAACCTTTGGAGCCTCAACATTTGTGGGTTTGACCGAAGTTGGTCGTCCCATCTCCGTTACTTGCTTTCCTCTCAAGCTAGTTGTTGCATGATTTTGGCCTTTTTGCCTCATTGAAGGACGCTCATCTACTGCTATGAGTTCTTGGGAAGCCTTTTCTATCCTTGTCTTTGCAGTCTTCTTAGGATTCGTCCTGGCTTCCTTTCTCTTAATTGTATTATGGTCATCTTTTCTATACTTTAAATAATTTGAAAAGGCATCGTGCTTAGATCTCTTTGATGGGGTGTTCTCGCTCTCGTGTCTTGAGCTTCATCCTCATTTGCTCTCTTAACGCTAAGTTTGATGATTGCGCTTGGAACGCTTTTCGATCGCATCGACCACCAAGTGTCATACTCTTTTGCATCTAATGGATGTCTTCTTTGCGAGGGATAGCAGCGGACAGTAGCAACGATGATGGACAGCAGCAAAATTCAAATAGCAGTTACTAAGGCGAAGTTCGGCACTAGGTGCTTCCTTCTAGTCATGCTGAAAATTGGCAAATTCGCAAGTAACACGAGAGTAGAAAATTGACTTTGTTCTCCTTCTTGCATTGGAGAATAATATGTGTCCACGGCTGATTCATTGTTTAATTTATAGGGGCTTAGCATCTTTCGAATCTAATAGAATTAGGATTAAAGGTGGTATCCAGTTTGAAGATTGAAATTGGGTTCCTTTAGTGAGTAAAATTGTGCACAAGCTTTCGATTAACGAGTGGATTTGGATTATGTAAAGCGGAGTTCAATTCAAACAAGAGTCCCGTATCAGATTTCTAGTGGGATTAGAATTGTAATCTTCTCAGCCCAAGAGGCTTATCGTATGATCGGAAGCTTCTTGAAATTTATATATTGTTATCTACAATATGCTAATTAAGTATGATTCATTAGGGAATCAAAATTGGTTATTTAAGCGAATTACATCCAAGTCGGCGACGGTTTGGTTTCGAGAGTTCATGTACGAGATGGAAAGGAATTGATTAGATCAATTCGCTCCACTATTTCGTGTTTGAAGCAAGACGAATAATAGTGAGGGTGTTCTGACACAACTGCATATCCGAAGCTAATGGCATTCTTATATAATTGGGAGATGTTTCCTCGTTGGCTTGTGATTCATGACCTCTTCAAACTTATTTTTAAGCAATAGTGTTTGAATGTATAAATTCATTAACCATGGTTCATGAAGTTTTACCAACAAGGTGCACGTGCATGATGGATGGATTGGATTGGTTCAAAGCTTTGGCTTTACTATTGAAGGATTACACTCACGACAATCAATATTCAAGTTTGAGATTATTTGTTAACTCTCAATTTTGGATTGCACTTGAATAGGTGAACTTTCGCTTATTCTTTAGAATTATGACTTTAGACTATTGAAGTTTATGTTATTTTCAATAAAGTCCAAAGAAAATATCTCAACTAGTCCACTCAAGCTACAATTCGAAGGTCGGCATTTGCAAACAAGTTTCGAGGGGGCATTTGTAGACAATGAAATTTTATTTTAATTAAAATTATCATTTGTCTATAAGTTAATTTAATTGGCATATTTATGGTCCAATTAAATAATGCCATATGTCATATATATTTTGGAACATTGGTTAATTTAAAATCAATTATATTGCTCCATATGTCAAAATAAGGTAGTTCGACCAATTAAATATATTTGTGTCGCTCTTCTTATAATTAAATTGTGCCATGTCACATGTCTGCAAGACTTGGCCAATAAGGATAAATGTACTCTAGTATTTATCTCTTTGTTAATAAATTAAAATAAGGAGATAATATCAAAGTAGTACAGTCCTTATGTATTATCTCTTATGTGTGTAAAGAGATAAGAATTTGTTTCTTAGTATGCAAGTAAGAAGTTACACATGTACTACAAGTCTTCTACCTTGCTCCCCTCCCATACATGTATAAATGTATAAATAGGGGTCATCCCTCAGAGGTTCAAGGGACACACATATTTCTGAAGTCTGCAAGCTGTGGAAGCTCTGAGTTTTCAAATTTTCTCTTCAAGTCTTCCATATATCAAGGTTTGAAGATCTTTATCAAGTGTTCTTCAGGTCTCCCATATCAAGACTTGAAGAATTCAATATTTGGTTCGGGAATAAGCTGTGAAGCCCTCGGATCGCATCTGAAGTAAAGAATCGAAGGAATTTTCTCCACATATTGAGAATATCCTAGAGATTGATAATCTTTTATTTCATATATTCATATTTTTATCGCTATATTTCTTGTTTGTTTAATTTCTACAGACTTGAAATATTTTGTTGCGCACAAATACTTTACAAGTAATTGTGATTAATAAAAAATTAATTTTGTTCAAAATTAAATGATAGTACAATATAGTAGTAAAATATGCATAATGATAGTTATATTAGTGTGGGACCCATAATTGAGAGAAAAACGAATGAAAAAAATTAAAAACGAAAATAAGTTTAGCAAATGAAATTCTAAAAGTAAGTATTTGAGATTTAATGTCACTCTTGAATTATCCGAAAAATGACTTACGCTCAAAATTTTCGTAAGTTATTTTTAGCCAGAGGAAAAAAAATCAAAAAATATTTTACATCGAAAAATATTTTTCGATTTTTGGCACCAAAAAAATTTCTGAAAAATATTTTTCTGAAAATATTTTCAATCCAAACGAACACACCCTTATGTCAAACATATGTCTCATGCTGGCATGAAAATCACATGTGTTTGAGATTACACTGTCTATTACTTGTGCCAAAAAAACTGTTAGACAACTTTGATTTCTCTCAACCAAAAAAAAAAAAAAAAAAAAGTCATAATAATTCAAAATTTTCTGGACATCACACTTGCAAGACAATAACAACATTAAATTCATTTTGGATACAACAAATTTACGACATTTGCCACGAAGACATAGAGACAATGATTAACAAATTCTAGGCGGTGACGTTGACCATGATTGGAAGATAAGAGCCCCAAATAAACGGACTCTTTCCCTTTTAATATTTGGCTAAAATGCAAATAATCCTTTGTGGTTAATTAAATTTTAAATACACACTTTATTCTATCTATATCTATATATTAAAAGAGTCAATATGATTTAGTGATTTAGATTTTCTTTTCGAAATTACCTTTACTATAAAATTTAATTTCTTTGTTATGTTCTCTAATTGAATGCCTTTTTTATAATTATATAGGCACTTTATACAAATTCTCTTCAATGAGCAAAATGTGAGGAAATAAAACCTACTTTTAAGCTTTCATATTAAGAAATAAATTAGATTGAAGTAAATATCCTTATGTAATAGAATATTAGAAATGAGTTTTTGAAAATTAAAGAAGAGTAGGAAATAATTTTATTGGGATATATTTTAAAATGTCAAGCAATAATAAAACAAAAAGAAAATTTAGTTGAAAAATAAATTTACATATATTCTATTTATATTTTGGACCCTTAACGAGAATTTTTTTAAAAAGTACATAGGAAATAAAACTAAAATTTTTAGACTTATATATGGAATTAAGTTTAATTGAAGCAAATTTTCCCATAGAGTAGAATTTTGGGATAGATTTAGATATAAATGATGAATATTAAATAAATTTATAAAAAAATTAATTGAATATATACAATAATAAATGAAGAAGTTTAATTTAGTTTTTGATTTTCTTTCTCAAGTTACCTTCTACTATAAAATTTAATGACTTTATTATATTCCCAACTTGAATGCCTTTTTTCGTAATTTTTTAAGCTATTTATATAAGTACTCCTCAAAGAATAAAAGAAGAAATAAAACGTACTTTTAAAACTTCATATTAGGAAATAAATTTGATTGAATGTGATCAATTCCTTTATATATACAATGGACAAATAACAAGTACCCTATGAATTTCTAAATGTTTTAATAAATACCCCTAAGCTTTGGCCAAATTACATTCTTTTTTTGGTAATATGGCCTAAGTTCACCAAACTATTTGGATATTTAGAAGTATACCGTAGAGTCTGATGGCAATGTAATCAAAGCCAATATTAATCAAATCTGTAGAGTTTGATGGCAATGTTATTATCCCTATAATCTAACATCTATATAAGAAGCAATTGAATTCCTCTAATTCCCATGTAGCAATATGTTAGATTACATGGGAGGGATGTGTGAGTACGGGTAGTAGAGTAATAAGGCCAGATATGTGCCTTTATTTCTAATGTCTGGAGGATTTCATGTGCAAAATTTCAACCATTGCCCCATTTGATTCCTAAATAGTCCGTTATTGTTTACGAGTGATTTGGTAAATAAACTTGCCAATGGGAAAGGAAGGTCTAAAATTTCTCTACAAATAATAGTGTGGAAATACCTGATGGTATCAAAATTACTTTTGACCTAACTTATTGCATAACAGTACTTAACTGTGTTAGGGTTGAAGTGTAATTTGATGTTATCCAATCATTTGGCTTTTAAGAATACTGTTTGATGTTATCCAATCAAATGTTATCCAATCATTTGATGTTTTCAATAGAATTGAGATTTTTCCTCTCTCAAACTCCACGAGTCTACCAAATCTCCCAGATTTTCATATTTTCAGGAATTCCCTTCAGAATTGAGCCTCTCTTTAGGTAGGTTTATACAGATTTCCAAAGATTACCTTTCTTTTATCAAACTTTTGACCATTGGAGATCTCATTTGATAAGGACGGGATTTTATTTCAGATTTTAAGGAAGAGCTCATATCTTCCCTCACTACCCATACTAGAAACAAGGCAAAAGATCGCTTCCTCTCTTCCTATCTCTCTCTGGCAACACCATCAACAACCCCCAAATTTGGCCTAAAAAACTGATTCTTCCCATCTTACTGCCAAATCTTTTGCTCAAAGGAGTGAAAATCTACCTTACTAAATCTCTCATTCCATTCTTCATAGCACTTTATCTTCTCTGTTTCTCTATTGCGTTTGTTGGCTTTCTATTGTTTTTCTCCAATAAAGCACAAAAAACACAAAACACGGTTTTTATGAAGATTCCACATTTTGTGCTTTATTGTTTCAGGGATTTCATCAAACTTTGATCTTTATTTGCATCTAATAGTATTTCACTCTCTCTTTTTGCCTTGGTTTTTGTACTGGGGCTACTCTCAACAATAGAGGAAAAAAGCAAGAATTAAAGGCTATGCAAGAAATCGTTAAAGGATTTGGGTGGATCAGAAGGCTTAGATTCTTTGTCAGTGAATATGATGCAGAAAAGGTCAGTTTCTGATATGGTAAAGAATCAAGATGGGTTTAGTTTGATTTCATTTTTCCAATCTTTTTTGGGTAAAGAACACTTAGATTTTATTAGTATTTACCAAGATAGATTGGTTATTCACATGGATCACTTTTGCTATTTAATCACATTGTGGGATTGGATTCTTCCACTAATTTATCCTTTGACCTCATAGAATCCTATTAATTTAATCTTTTTTCAAATCTAATTAATAAGACTTATTCTTTTAAAATTAAATACTTTATATTAAATCTTCACAATAAGATGTTATTAAATAATTTAAAATTTAAGAACATCTCTTGTGGGTCAACACGCAAGTTGTTGAGGGTTGTGAAAATTGGTATCCATAGCTTGATGAAAGAAAAAGGCACGAGGAGTAAATGCAGTATACTAACCCAATGAAAGTTGACAGTTGAGCAATTCATGTTTTTTAATTTTTGATTATTTAATAATTAATGAATACGTGAAGAAAATAGTTTTTCTCATACTATTTCAAAGAACAACAAAAACAGATAAAATTCAAGATTTTTATTATGATTTTATTAAACATACTATGTATTACATGGAATTTTTTAATTGGTTTTTGTTGAATATAAACCACAATTAATTGAAAATAATGTTTTCTTTCTGTTATAGAATTAATATATACAGATTATGTTTTAAATGATGGGAAAAATATTGTATTTAAATCAACACATCCTCCCTGTTCAGATATTAACATAGGAAATACTGGTACTATTGCAACACCATTTTTACATAATGACAATCAAAACAAACTTCCACAACAAGGAAATTTTATTGTTTTAAATTTACAATCTATTTCTAAACAATTAGAACAAACTGGTTTGATAAAATTGAGAAAATTGTAGAAAAAATCCCTCCTATTTCATCCACATCATTCATTTATCCTCAAAAAGTTATACCAGATTCTAACAAATTTCATATTCCTGTTCAAAATCTTCATATAATCCCTCCAATTATTCATCCCTCACCTCTAATTCCTCCAAAAGCATTTAAAAATGAGTATAGACAAAATAATAAAAAAATTAGATAAAAAACTGGAATCATTAAGAACAAACACTATTCATGAAGAAAGCCAAACAGAAAATGATTCAAAACAACAAGAAGCAATTGAATTAGGTAATACTTCTTTAGACAATTTAATAAATATGTTTCAAAAAGATGAAGAAATACAAGAAGGATATTATTCAGAACCAAAATTAGAATTATCAGCATTAAAAAAGAGAAAATTTTGAAAATATGAAAACCCAAAATAATTTGAGAAAAAATATTTTCCATTAGATAGGTATACCTATAAACCTTACCTACAAGATTTAGAATTAGAAACTAGTAAAATTTTAGATTTTTTAAATCACCAGTCCATATATGAATGGAATATTGATAACTCTGCACCATACCAAATTATTAATATCTCAAAAAACAAATGAATATGTTCATTACTTTACATAAAAGTAGAGGAATTTCAGAAAAAGAAGGAGTTATAATAGTTATAAATGGTTTTACAGGAGTTTGATAGATGGATGGTGGAATAATTATTTAACTGAAATACAAAAAAAATGAAATATTAAAGTCTACTAAAAGTATTACTTCTACTGAATTAACTATTAGCCAAGCTTTTACATCCACTACTCCCACTACTGAGAACATTTCTAATGCTGCATTCTCACTTCTAACAAGTATATTTAGACATTTTATTGGTCACTCAAAAATTTTTGATAGCATACAAAAAGAACTTTTAATGAATCTTAGATATCCAACTTTGTCACATTTTAAATGGCACAAAGATACTTTTCTAGTAAGAGTAATGAATAGAATTGATTGCAATTCCTATTTTTGGAAAGAAAAATTTATTTCATGCCTTCCAAACCTTTTTGCTCAAATAATTTTCACTAAACTTCAAGATTAACATGATGGATATAATGTGCCATATGAACGGTTAACATACGGAGACATTATTTCTGTTATAATAAAAGGACTAAAACTTTGTAATGACATAAAACTAAAAGCTGAAATCAATTTTTTTCAAAAATATGATCAAAGAAAAGAATTAGGAGATTTTTGTATTCAATTTGTTGTACAAGAACCTAGTATGCCTGATCAAAAGCTCAACAAAAATTACAAAAATTCAAAAAATCTAGGAAAAAGACAAAACAAAAAACAATACCTCAAAACCCTTATTTTCCTAAAAAATACAAAAAAATTAAAAGAAAAAATTATAAAGAAGATAAAAACACTGATAGAGAAGTACAAAGATGGATAAAAGCAAATATTACTTGTAGAAAATGCGGAAAGAAGGGACATTATGCAAACCAATGTAAAACAAAAACAACTACAGCTTTATTAGAAAAAATTAACAACCTGACTATAGATGATAGTGATAAAGAAAATATAATATCAATGCGTTTACATACCAATTCATCTAAAACTTCTGACGATGAAAATAGTGAAAGTCAAAATGAAATATATCAAATTAATTATTTTGAAAATGATGAAGAAGATTATGATTGTACTTGTCAAAAAATTAATACTTTCTAACTGAAAATCAAGAATTATTTTTTGAATTACTAGAACACATACCAGACAAAGAAATTAAAAAATAGTATATTACACAATACAAAGAAATTTTATTAAATGAAAATAGGAAACCCGGAGATGAGTATAAAACTATGCTAGAAAAAATTAAGAAAAAATTAACAAATATGCAAAATTCTTTTACCAAACAGGATGTTATGAATCATGCATCATTCTCTGCATATAACAAACTAGTTACAATACCTATTTTAAAACAAGAAATTAACCAACTTAAGGAAGAAATTATCAATCTAAATGAAAGATTAACAATGCTAGAATTAGGAACTTTAACTACAGAACCAAAAAATAACTCTATAACAAATTCCTCAAAAATCTCAGAAATTTCCCAAATTATACAAGATGAATCTTCAGAATTTTTAAAAATGACTTCTATATATTCCTCTAAAAAATATTTTATTTCAGTAACTTTACAAATAAATAATGAATATATTTTTTCCACAATAGCCATGATTCCAGACACAGATGCAGATAGTTGTACTCTAAGAGAAGGAGTAGTTCCAACTAAATATTTTGAAAAATCCACTACATCATTAAGAGCAGCTGAAAGATCTCAAATACAAGTAAAATATAAACTTAATAAGGTATACATATTTTCCAAAGAAAAAAACACTATTTGTTTACCCTTCGTTTTAACAAATTCTATTAGTGAACATGTAATACTTGGAACACCATTTTTTGTTAAAATGCATCTTTTTTTCTGTAATGGCAAAATAATTACAAACAAAGAAAAGCAACTCACTTTTAATTTTGTTACTATTGAAAAACCCCATTATTTAAACCAATTTTCTATAAATTCCATTAAAGAAAATATTAAATTAAAAAACAAATCAAATCGCTTTCCTTCAAGAAGTCAAGTCACAAACTATAGAACACCAATTACAACTACCAGAAAATCAAATAAAAATCCACAATATTATACAAAAAATTACTAATCAAATCTGTAGTGATTTACCAAATGTTCCTTTTGGCACAGAAAATAACATATAGTTGAATTACCTTATGAAAAAAAATTTAAAGAAAAAGATATTTCCACAAAAACCAGACCTCTCAAATAATTCTGAAATGGCGGAATATTGTAAAAAAGAAATAAATGATTTATTACACAAAAATATTATAAGAAAATCTCATTCTCCTTGGAGTTGTACTGCTTTCTATGTAAATAAAAATTCAGAAATAAAAAGAGGAATTTCTAGACTTGTAATAAATTATAAACCTTTAAACAAAGTTTTGCAATGGATAAAATATCCCATTCCAAATAAAAAAGATTTGCGAAACAGAACGATTAATGCAAAAATTTACTCAAAATTTGATTTGAAATTTGGACTTTGGCAAATTCAAATAGTTGAAAAAGATAGGTACAAAACTGCATTTGTTGTTCCATTTAGCCACTATGAATGGCATGTCATGCCTTTTGGATTAAAAAAATGCTCCATCTGAATTTTAAAATATTATGAATGATATATTTTCCCAAATTTTCTTTCATAATTGTTTATATTGATGATATACTAATTTTTTCTGATTCAGTGGATCAACATTTTAAACATTTAAATTCTTTCTTAAATACAGCATTAAGAAATGGAATAGTAGTTTCAGAGGAAAAGATAAAACTTTTTCACGTAAAAGTTTGATTTTTAAGATATGAATTAGATAAAGGACAAATTACTGCTATAGCTAGATCTATAGAATTTGCAAACAAATTTTCTAATGAAATTAAAGATGAAACCCAATTACAAAGGTTTTTAGGAAATTTAAATTATATTCATGAGTATTACAAAAATTTAGCACAAGATTGTAAATTCTTATATCAAAGATTACAAAAAAAATTCCCTCGTTGGACAAATCATCATACAGAAGATGATAGAGGAATCAAACAAAAAGTTCAAAAATTACCAATTTTATATTAATTACACAATTCTTGGAATAAAATTGTAGAAACAGATGCTTCAAATAT
This sequence comes from Cinchona pubescens, assembly GCA_025175665.1. Classification (NCBI taxonomy): domain Eukaryota; kingdom Viridiplantae; phylum Streptophyta; class Magnoliopsida; order Gentianales; family Rubiaceae; genus Cinchona; species Cinchona pubescens. The sequence continues at coordinate 5,306,689 of JANKKI010000026.1, read as the reverse complement.
AGAATATAGTGGTATTCTCAAACAGGTTAAATCGTCATACCAATAAAGAAGAATTAATTAGATATACTTCAAGATTATGGAATAAGGCTCAAACAAATTATGCTACAGTTAAAAATCTAGAGTTTTAAGTATAGTCTTATGTATTACGAAATTCAGGATGATTTATTAATCAAAAATTTACTGTTAAAGTAGATGTGTATAATTTAAATTTCTGATTAAAAGATGTAAAAAATGTGGCATCTAAACATTTATTTGCAAGATAGCAATCCATACTTTCTGTTTTTGATTTTGATAGTCAATATATCAAAGGTTGTACTAACTCTTTCCCCGATTTCTTAACCAAAAAATTTCTTGCAGGACGAGAAGGTTAAAGAACATTTATTATGGCTTCTAGTTCAAAAACAGTTAAAAACTTTCCTTCATTACCAGAAAAATATAGATTGCAACATAAGAAATATATACATATTATGAACCTCCAGAAAGTTGGGAAAAAGACAAAATTTATTAATTTCAGAAAAAGAATGGTTTTTTCATAGAATGAATTTATGAAGAAAATAAAAGAATAAACTCATGTAGAGAGAAAATAATAAATATAGAAAAAGAATATGTTATAGTTTACAAGAAAATCCTATCATTTTACATCAGTCAAAAAAACGTCATATTATTAGACATGAGGCATACATCGCAGAATATAGAGAATTGAAAAAACAATGTAATCATATTTTACAATTATTATCTTTATTTGCAGCATAGAAGATATGCAGGGTTTTTCTCTCACTAGACAAGGCCTAGGAAGATGAAGAGGCAGAGGTACAAATACAAACACTATGCTTACTAGCAACATGCTAGGAAGAAATTTTCCCCCTCTACCTAATCAAACACAAACACCTCAAACTTTCAGAAATCTGGTCAGTCCACAATCACCACATACCCCTTCTCAAAAACCACATACTCCCTCACAAATGACAATATTAGGAACAATTTCTAAACCAAAAATTTCTCATACTCCTCCAAACCCAGATACAGCTAAAGGAACATTTTTCCACTATGTAGACAAAACTACATAAAATTCTTCATGTTTGTAATATAGAATTTGAAGAATTACCTCTAGATCCTTATCAACTCATGACAAACAAATACAGTCCAAATTCAGCACAATCCTATTTCCTTCCAAATGGATCTCCTTTAAAAACCTGTCATGTTTATTCCAATTTTCTTGAACATGCATTATTTAACAATAAACCCTTTGCAAAAATCAAAGACCATGATATATCAAATACATAATGATGGTTCCCCAAAGAAGAAGACCATAAAATATCTTATTCACAATTTTTTATAAACAATATTCCTCTTATTGAAGAACGGGGAGTTTTCACAAATTCAATGAAGTTTATTTCAAAATTTGACCAAGAGAATATTGGTTTAATTACCATGATCTCAAACAATCTTTTTTTCAACCAATTCTATTATCAAAATTCAAAATACCTACATACTTGGTAGATTCGTCTTGAACCCACAATTTTACAAACCAAAACCATACTTCCCTCTTGGTTTGACTTTTGATTCACAAAATTTTGGAATTGAATAATCATTATTTCTGAAACCAGTTTTCGATGTATTCTAAAGGTACAGAGAAATAAATCTCTTAGAATTTTCACAAGAAGATATTCCTAAAAGAGCCCTATGTCATTTTATGATAAAATTCAGAATATCATGGTGCTTTTATTGGAAACTATAAATTGGATACAATCATTCTTCAAACATTCCAGAAATTAGAAGAATATTTATGGCAAAATTGTGGCCCAAATGCGACATGCCGGATTTCAACAGTTTAAATATTCATCCAATACGTATTCCCTCATTAATTCAGCTAGAATAACACAATATTGAGGCAAGTTCATCACAACAACAGTTAAATCCAAAGGATCTACAAACATACATTTCAACAATGGTTTCTTCTTAAACAAGATTCTCAAGATCCCAATGACATGGACGAAATTGACATAAACATTTCTCAAACAAACAGAAGAAATGACAAAAATTGCAATGACTATTGAAGTAACTGCAAAGAAGAAATTATTTCTGATTCAGAAAAGGAGAAAGCTGAAAAATCATCCAGCTCATCCTCAAGTTATTTTACACCGGTACAAAAAGAAGACAAGAGAAAAAAGAAGACAGGACGAGGCAAGAAAAAGTGACTTTATTAAAGTTACTTTATCAAAAGTTGATGTCCTTTCAAACCATATTATTGTCCTTTCATACTGTTTATAGATTCGTTTTCGCATTATAAATAGTGGAGTCAGGCAAACTTAGAATCACCGTTCTATTTTTTCTTCTTCTTCTCTTGTAATTCTCTCTGTTGTAAAAATTTCTCTCAAGAAATAAAAGACTTCCCAAGTTTTCAAGATTGTCCTGAAAAATTGTATTCTTGTAAGTCCCTTTTCAATCAAATATAAAGCATTTTTATTTTTATCTGTAAATTAATTATGAATTCTCTATTACGAGATAAATTACTATTTTCAAACATAGATAATAATATTAACCACGAAAGAGATGGCCTTAAAGAATTAATATTTTTTAAATCAAATCATGTTAAATGGTCAAACTGTTTTCAATTCTAATCTTATTGAACAATATTCTTTTAATGACAAAAATATTTTACATAATTCTTCTCGTATTGTTTAATTATTAAATAATCAAATTTTAAAAAACATGAATTGCTCAACTGTCAACTTTCATTGGGTTAGTATACTGGATTTACTCCTTGTCCCTTTTTCTTTCATCAGGCTATGGATCCTAGTTTTCGCAACCCTCAGCGACTTGGGTGTCGACCCACAAGACATGTTCTTAAATTTTAGATTATTTAATAACATCTTATTGAGAAGATTTAATATAAAATATTTAATTTTAAAAGAATAAGTCTTATTGATTAGATCTGAAATAAATTTCAACTTTTAACATGATAAGATTTAAATAATATTAATCATTTAAGAACAAATTTACTCTTCCATGGCTCTGATACCAATTAAACCCTGGAATAGAGAATTCATAATTAATTTACAGATAAAAATAAAAATGCTTTCTGGAATTTTATGATATTATATTGAAAAGGGACTTACAAGAATACAGTTCTTTAGGACAATCTTGGAAACTTGGGAAGTCTTTTATATCTTGAGAAAAATTTTTACAAGAGAGAGAATTACAAGAGAAGAAGAAGAAAAAATAGAACGGTGATTCTAAGTTTGCCTGACTCCTTTATTTATAATGGGAAAACGAATCTTTATACAATATGAAAGGACAATAATATGGTATGAAAGGACATCAACTTTTGATAAAGTAACTTTAATAAAGTCACTTTTTCTTGCCTTGTCCTGTCTTCTTTTTGTACCGGTGCAAAAGAACTTGAGGATGAGCTGGATGATTTGTCTGCTTTCTCTTTTTCTGAATCAGAAAATAATTTCTTCTTTGCAGTTACTTCAATAGTCATTGCAATTTTTGTCATTTCTTTTGCTTGTTTGAGAAGTGTTTGTATATCAATTTCGTCCATATCATTGGGATTTTGGGAATTTTGTTCTATTTGGGAAAAAGGATTTTGTGTTTGGAGAAGATCTTCCAATTTCTCCTTCGCTTTTGTAGTTGTTTGAATTTGTTGGACTGTTGATGGTATTACTTCATTTATTTGGATTCCTTTGTTTTGAGATAAATAAGAAGAAACCATTGCTGAAATGTATGTTTGTAGATCCTTTGGATTTAACTGCTGCTGTGATGAACTTGCCTCAATATTTTGTTTTTCTAGCTGAATTAATGAGGGAATACGTATTGGATGAATATTTAAATTGTTGAAATCCAGCATGTTGCATTTGGGCCACCATTTTGCCATAAATATTCTTCTACTTTCTGGAATGTTTGAAGAATGATTGTATCCAATTTCTAGTTTCCAATAAGAGCACCATGGTATTCTGAATTTTATCATAAAATGACATAGGGCTCTTTTAGGAATATCTTCTTGTGAAAATTCTGAGAGATTTATTTCTCTGTACCTTTGGAATGCATCGAAAATTGGTTTTGGAAATAATAATTATTCAATTCAAAAATTTTGGAACCAAAACAGTAAAACCAAGAGAGAAGTATGGTAAATTGTGGGTTCAAGACGAATCCACCAAGTATGTAGGTATTCTGAATTCTGGTAATAGAATAGGTTGAAAAAAGACTGTTTGAAATCATGGTAATTAAACCAATATTCCCTTTGGTTAAATTTTGAAATAAACTTCATTGAGTTTGTGGAAACTCCCCGTTCTTCAATAAGAGGTATATTGTTTATAAAAATTTGTGAATAAGATATTTCATGGTCCTCTTCTTTGGGGAATCATCCTTCTGTGTTTGATATATTTTGGTCTTTAATTTTTGCAAGGGGTTTATTGTTAAATAATGCATGTTCAAGAAAATTGGAATAAACATGACGGGTTTTTAAAGGAGATCCATTTGGAAGGAAATAGGATTGTACTGAATTTGGACTGTATTTGTTTGTCATGAATTGATAAGGATCAAGAGGTAATTCTTCTAATTCTATATTACAAACATGAAAAATTTTATGTAAATGGAAAAATGTTCCTTCAGTTTTAATATATCTATATTAGGGTTTGGAGGACTTTGAGAAATTTTTGTTTTAGGAATTGTTCCTAATATTGTCATTTGTGAGGGAGTATGTAGTCTTTGAGAAGGGGTCTGTGGTGATTGTGGACTATCCACAATTCTGAAAGTTTGAGATGTTTTTGTTTGATAAGGTAGAGGGGGGAAATTTCTTGCTAGCATGTTGCTAGTAAGCATAGTATTTGTATTTGTACCTCTGTCTCTTCCTCTTCCTCTTCCTGGGCCTTGCCCAGTGGAAGAAAAGCCCTGCATATCTTCTATGCTGCTAATAAAGATAATAATTGTAAAATATGATTACATTATTTTTTCAATTCTCTATATTCTGCGATGTGTGCCTCATGTCTAATAATATGACGTTTTTTTGACTGATGTAAAATGATAGGATTTTCTTGTAAACTATAACATATTCTTTTTCTATATTTATTATTTGTGTCTACATGAGTTTATTCTTTTATTTTCTTCATTCATTCTATGAAAAAACCCTTCTGAGTTTTCTGAAATTAATAAATTTTGTCTTTTTCCCAACTTTCTGGAGGTTCATAATAGGTATATATTTCTTATGTTGCAATCTATATTTTTCTGGTAATGAAGGAAAGTTTTTAATTGTTTTTGAACTAGAAGACATAATATATGTTCTTCAACCTTCTCGTCCTGCAAGAAATTCTCTGGTTAAGAAATCAGGGAAAGAGTTAGTACAACCTTTGATATATTGAATATCAAAATCAAAAACAGAAAGTATGGATTGCTATCTTGCAAATAAATGTTTAGATGCCACATTTTTTACATCTTTTTCAATGATTTTTTTGGCTGCCGAACAGTCTACTTTAACAGTAAATTTTTGATTAAGTAAATCATCCTGAATTTCGTAATACATAAGATTATACTTAAAACTTCTTTTTTTAACTGTAGCATAATTTGTTTGAGCCTTATTCCATAATCCTGAAGTATAGCTAATTAATTCTTCTTTATTGGTATGAGGATTAACCTGTTTAAAATACCACCATTATATGCGTCCTGATCCTATATTTGAAGCATCTGTTTCTATAATTTTATACCAAGAATTGTGTGATAAATATAAAAGTGGCAATTGTTGAACTTTTTGTTTGATTCTTTTAACAACTTCTGTATGATGATTTGTCCAAGGAGGGCGATTTTTTTTGTAATCTTTGATATAAGAATTTACAATCTTGTGCTAAATTCTTGTAATACTCATGAATATAATTTAAATTTCCTAAAAACCTTTGTAATTGGGTTTTATCTTTAATTTCATTAGAAAATTTGTTTGCAAATTCTATAGATCTAGCTATAGGAGTAATTTGTCCTTTATCTAATTCATATCCTAAAAATCTGACTTTTATTTGTAAAAGTTTCATCTTTTTCTCTGAAACTACTATTCGATTTCTTAATGCTGTATTTAAGAAAGAATTTAAATATTTAAAATGTTGATCCACTGAATCAGAAAAAATTAGTATATCATCAATATAAATAATTATGAAAGAAAATTGGGAAAATATATAATTCATCATTGCATAATGTTTTAAAATTCAGATGGAGCATTTTTTAATCCAAAAGGCATGACATTCCATTCATAGTGGCTAAATGGAACAACCAACGCAGTTTTGTACCTATCTTTTTCAGTTATTTGAATTTGCCAAAATCTAGATTTCAAATCAAATTTTGAGTAAATTTTTGCATTAATCGTTCTGTTTAACAAATCTTTTTTATTTGGAATGGGATATCTTATCCATTGCAAAACTTTGTTTAAAGGTTTGTGTATTAATAGTTTGTGTCAAAGACCATGATGGTTCCCCAAAGAAGAGGACCATGAAATATCTTATTCACAATTTTTTATAAACAATATACCTCTTATTGAAGAACGGGGAGTTTCCACAAACTCAATGAAGTTTATTTCAAAATTTAACCAAAGAGAATATTGGTTTAATTACCATGATCTCAAACAGTCTTTTTTCAACCAATTCTATTACCAAAATTTAGAATACCTACATACTTGGTGTTTTCATCTTGAACCCACAATTTTTACAAACCAAAACCATACTTCCCTCTTGGTTCCAAAATTTTGGAATTGAATAATCATTATTTCCAAAACCAGTTTAAGGCTAGCCACCTTCACCTTGTCAACAGAATCAGAAACACTTACCTTTGACTTATTTCCCTTAACCTCGGGTTTAGAATCTTTTTCCTTAGAGCCATTTTTCATCACTCCCTTGCATTTCCGTTGACCTCTTCGAACAGGATCCCTTGTAGTGAAAATTCAACAATCAACCAATTGACTATCATCTCATTCCTCTAAAAATATGAAATTGTCCGCTCCAGATTGAGCACCACAAACAACAACAGTTGAGGGTTTCTTATTTTCGAGATCTGAATTACAAATTCATGTTGTATAACAGATTTGGGTGGAAGGTGAAGGATGGATAATTTTCTAGGGTTAGTCGATTTTGAGATGAAAGGTCTTTCGAACGGCTGAGGAAATGTTGATGAAAATTGGGGAAAAAAAAGAAGTTTGGTTATAAGGCATTCTTAGTTTTTCTACATCGTTAAGCATGACTGAAATAGGATATTTTTGGGGGTGAAGAAATGACTTCTAGATGTGTATAAGACAACAGGGTGAGATAAGACAGAATTATGGTCATTAGCAATTAGGTTTTCAGAAAAAGAGAAATAACTGTCTCCCTTAACTGCCATCATTGGTATATCACCTTTACCAACCATCATCGGCAACATCTCACCAGTAACTCTACAGGAAACATCATCAAAATTTTGTCTCTTACCAACTTGACTACTAGCAATAAACATCTCATCCTGCACTCCAACCCTAGACTCTTTATCGACGAATTATGCAGAAGTTGCACGCAAAAACATTCCATATTGATTGGATTGAACATAGTTATTTGCAATATCAAACTATTTCTTGCAACATTGTTTTTCCAAATGACCAATGAAACCACAACAATAGCAAAAATTAGGTAAATTTTCATAACGAAAAGTAATCCAATGATTTACAGTGCCTATTTTCACCATTAATCTACACATCAGTGGTAATTGTCCACTCCAGCAACGACCTTCTTCAAAACGGCCATGTCCTCTTGAACCCGTTCAAGAGCCACAAACTTGGCATCCCATGCCTGTTCAAGCTGCTGGAAATGAGCACGAACGACCTCAACTGCATCCCTGGTCTCGTCAAGGAAAGACCGCAGCACATAGCCTTCTGGCAGTTCCCCCAACTTCACCATCAGTTGGTCTACCAGCACTTCCAACCGGTGAACTCATTCCACCGTGAATTGAAAAGGTGTTTTCCAATAGATTCCTCTGACCTTCCATCTCTATAAAAGAGAGTTATATCCACCAATTCATAACAACATTAAAAATTAAAAATCTGTCTTTTCTTATACATTGTTCTTGGGAAGATTTTTAAGTTTTGCTATTAAAAATCTTCAAGAATTTGTTGTATCCTAGAGGTAGATTGCTATTCACCCAAAAGCAAACTATTGAGTATAGTAGAGGCAATCAAAACCTTAAGAAAAGTGATATACCCAATAATTTTATGGTATTGGCCTTCCTTACTTCCAAATTCAGGCATGATTATATCTTGAACAATCTCAAAAACACTCCTAATTCTTTTCCCGATTGATTCAGTTAACCATTCAACTGGCAAATGCCATAACTGTTGAATCCTATTCATGTTTTGATGATGATAAATTCCTTCTAATTGTTTAAATTTTAGTGTACAGGAAGATTTTAAAGTAATAAGCACTAATTGTTTAAATTTGAATGTACAGGAAGATCTTAAAGTAATAAGTAGTTCGGACGCTGAGGAACATCTGAAGGAACTAGACTAGGACGCAAGGAAGTGTCTGAAACATAATTAGAGAACACTGTAGGAAAAAAAATCTTTCGGAGGCAAATAACTGTATGAAGGACAATGCTTCGGATGCAAAATACCGTATAAGACAAGAAATTAAAACCAAAAGAATCGGACACTGAAAATTATCGGAAGAAAGGAGTTCGAAATGAAGAAATTTCTATCAAGTTGTAAGACGCATATGACTGTCTACATAAACACTGCTCACAAAGCTACAGTACGCATGATTGGACATCCGAACCATTGTTCGAATTCCTAACAGCTAGTTTTTAACATCTAGTTTTTTGATCGTTAGAACTCAAATTTCAGCACATTTTTCGTCTATAAATAGCCATAGGACATCAAAGTGAAAAGAATAGCTATTACATTCAATATAAACACTTGTGAGAGTTATTTGAGGAGAAATAGGCAAAAATATTATGGGTTGTATTGGTTTGAGTAGTATAGTTCTCTTAGCTCAACTAGAGAAAGTTAGTGTGAGAAAAAATAGACTAGTGAGTGATCTTCAAACGTAAGCGCGGAGGGATAACAAGTATACAAAAGTGAAGTTGTAGTATAAAACTATTTGGCTCAACTAGAAGGATTTAGTTGGTGCAAGTAAGCCTGTAAACGGGTCGGATGTTATACACATCTAGCACATGTAGATACATATTTGATTAATATAACCGGATTCATATCTGGATCTGAATATCACGAGTCTTTTCTACAAAAGTAGATCCATACTCGGATCTATCAGGTCTTATCGGATCCAGATCCAGATCTAGATCTGAATCTTCATATTTTTTATAACTTTTAAATATATATATATAAAATTATTACAACTTATTGAATTTTCTCCTTTTTTTTTAAATTATAAAGAAGTATTTAGTTCATAATTAATAATTATACATGTATTCTACATTAAATATAAATTACATAGGCAATTTATACAACATATATGTATATATACATATAAAATAATACTAATATACAATAATTTTACTATATGTTAAATATTTAATTGGATCTGGGTCTGAATCGGGTCAAAACACTAAGAACCAAATTCGACCCATTTATTATAATAGTTAAACGGATTCGAATTGAATCTAGATAATCAGAATTTGTCATATATCTAGATCTGGATAAATGGGTTTGGATTAGGTCGGGTTCGGGTCTAGACCCGACCCATAAACAAGCCTAGGTGCAAGGGTGATCTTACTTTGTGTATAAGCCAAAAATTATTGCGTCATCCTCTTTGAAGAAGCACTACTAGTGAATGTACTCCAAATTTGAGGAGGTTAGAAGTTTGGTTTGCATTTCTTAATCTCAATTTTCATATTTCTCATTTGTCTTTGAGCATTAATTGATTGAATATTTATCTTTGATCATTTGTGCTTAAGTGTTTATTTGTTGTATATAAGATTTGAATTTCCTTTAAACACATTAAAAGATTTTGTTTTTAAAGACAACATAATTTCACCCCCTCTTAAGTTACTTTGGGCCAACAATAATTGTGTCCAACAAAGAGTAATAGAGAAATGCACAGCATGATCTTCCAATCCTATTCTCCATCTTTGCAAAATTAAAAATCGGTTCTCAAAAAACCAAGGTCTCCTTGCCATAATTCTATTAATGTCATAGTCAATGGAAAAGAAAAATTGGAAGGTATTCACTCCCAACTCTACTACTTTTAACCTAGATAGATACCTCCAAACAATCTTCATTGTATTCTTCAAACCAATTGACATTTACAACTTTTTCCCCAAACACTTTTCCAACCAAATTCAAACAACATTCATTCTGCCTATTACCAACTTTAGACAAATCTAATGTAAGGCCTACTTGTTCTTGTGGTGAAAGATCAAAAGATTGTAGTTGATTTACCAAATCATCATCCATATTGAGAAAAAAATTTTATTTTATTTTATTTTTTTTTTTTTGAAAACAGAAACAAAATACTTATACTAGGCAAAAGCAGGAAAAAGAAAGGTAATTCTACAAATGGAATTCCACTAAAAAAATAAGCAGATTGAAAACAAAAAATAATAGAAGATGTTAGAAGAAACTAATAATAAGGATATTGGAAGAAACGATAGAAAAAGATAAAGAATAACTAAATGAAGCAAGAAGAAAAATACAACAAAGACTCTAAGAGGGAGACAAACACTCTTGCCTTAGTGAGAAGAAAATATCTTTCATGGAGGAAGAAAGAAATATCGTTGAAGTTTAATATTAATTAGTGGAAAAAGACAAACTCTATAAGTATTTTTTTAAAGGAAGTAGAAATATTAGTAAATAAAAAAAAATACAAAAAAATTAAAAAATATTATATATGATGGTGGGTGGAAAGAAGTTAGGGATAGAAGAAAGTTATAGTTGGTTACATTTAAAATAAGGGTACAAATATAATAACAAAAAGTGACAGACACTATACCAGCTCTTCTCCTTTTATATATACTAGTGTGAAAGGTACACCCTATGAGTGTGCAAATTAAAAAATAACAATAATTACAGAAAATCTCAAAAAATAGTTAGTTTTTTTTTTTTCCAAAAAAAATAATAGTTAGTGAAAATGTTAAAGAACTATTCAAAAAAATATATAATTAATATACGCAATGAAGATTAGAGTGTTGGAGGAAGTTATGAGGAGTTACCTTATGAAGATGAAAGTATAATTGGCAAAACAAATAATGATATCACACCAAACCCCTCTTCATGCTTTCTATATAGTATAAAAGTTATGATTAGACTTATTTTAGAAGTTTTTAAAACTAACGATCTGATTGAAAACTTTTAAATAAATTACAAGGATCAAATAAGAGACTACTAAAAACTAGAAAAGGGTTAGAAGAGAGAATAGGGAAAGGTATATGATTCAAGATGCAATTTCTTGTAAAACTTTGTCCATCACACTTGTGTCGGGTTTCCATAGTTTTGAATTGCATCAAAATTATCTTTTTGAAAAATTCTATGGTCCCTTTAGTATTTTTGAGGGAATCATTCCCTTAATAGCTATCCAATGAGTAGTTGAAACCTCATTAAATAATGATAAGGATTGTTACATGGTAACAATTCTATCATTTGCTTGTAAACTTGCTATAGCAAGTAATATTATTATTTTTTCTATTTTGTATATTTTTTAAAAGAAAACCTAGTTTAAAATCAAATTAATGATGATTTCAAAATTTAAAAAAAAAAAAAAAAAAACCTCTATTAAAGTCTCAAATAATTTATAATGTGATTTATTTATAAAACTTGAAGTGAAGAAGCTTATACTAATAAATAATAAAATAGCACTATAAAACAAAGAAACTTATTATTAAAATATTAATCTACTATTGTCCAAAATAATTAAAATGAACTATTCTTTATCTAAAGTAGTATTATACGTACTATTAGATAATCTGTATCATCAAAAAATAAATTTTTGTTATAAAATAGATATTTGGATAGTAATTTTGAGATGCAAAAAAAAATTCGATAGTACTATAAAATATAAAAGAAAATATTGTGAGATATCTAAATAGTGTTCTCTTGTACAATAAAAAGTACTACAATTTTAACTGTATCAAATTGATTAAGAAAGTTGATGCATAATTAAACATTACAAACAAACCAAGCCTTAATCCCACTAATAGGGTCGGCATAATTAAACATTAACAAACAAAAAATAAAAGATGGATACAATTACATTATAAATCATTACTCGTGTGAAACTATCAACTAAAATAGTAACAAATAATAAAATTGTACTATGTAAAGTAAAGAAACCTTACTTTACTATCAAAATATCAATATAGTATTACTATATACAATGTACTATCTCTTATAAGAGAACCAAAAAATTTTGAATTAAATTAAATATAATGTTAGATTATTTATATTGAAACCAAATAAATTTTTGTAATAAAAGAGATACTAAGATAGTTGGTAATGAAACAAATAATACAATAGTATTAGAGAATGTGAAAGAAAGTACTATGAGATATGTAAATAGTATTCTCTCGTATAATAAAAAGTATTATGGACTCCATTATATCAACTTAATTAATTCTAAATCATATGAGAAATCCATTTTATATTTATGAGACATTAAATTAATGATATTGATAGATTATCTGTATCATATCAAAATAACTTTTGGTAATAAAACATATATTACATTTTTTTTTTTTTTTTTGTGAAGAAAAATATTTTGATAGTATTAAGGAATATAAAAAGAAGTACTATTAGATTTCTAAATAGTATTCTCTTGTATATAGTAAAAAAATATTATAAGTCTATTTCATATCAACTTAATTAAAAAATCAAAGCATAGATGAATATAGACAATTTCACAAACAAGAAATGAGAAAACTTATATTGGATATTATTAAATGTAACATTATCAACAAAATTATAGCAGATAATAAATAGTACGATGAAGTGCAAAAAAACCTACCATCAAAGTATTAGTTTAGTACTATCTAAAATAACTATATTATGCTCTCCCTTTGTTTGAATAATATTTAAAAATGTCATCCTATTTGATTATATGAATGATCATAAAATATTTATAGAAATCAAATTTCATGGTAATAGTAGTAGAAATTGTTATTTAAAATTCATAACATTCCAAAAGTGAATAAGTTATTGTAATAAAATTATAAATTAAAATGTAAAATTAAAAAGTACTTCTACAAACAAAAATAGTACTATCACATATTGTAAAAGTTACAAATGTTGTTTGGTTATTAATGCAAAATTGTACACAAAAGCAGAAAAAAAAAAAAGAAAAAGAAACGGAATAAAATAATCAACTTATAAGTTATATATTATGCTCGCTAATAATGTGTAAAAATGTAATAAATAATATAAATGTAGAATGTTTATATAATGAATTAGTACTATCTATATGTCAGTATAGTACTATCATTTAAATAACATATATGCTGCTTCATTATCTAACCTAGCGCTTAAGGCACAATCTACTTTGTGTAACTAATAAAAATTAAAATAATATTTTTATGTATAATAATATTATAATATATATATTTTAAGAAATACAATATGGAGTAATTACATAATAGTTACATACAATTATGCGTATTTTCTTGCAGATTTTAATACTTTTAAGCCAATTTTAAAAGGAAACGAAAAGACTACTAGACTAAATGATGCTTTCCCTTTATTAATAATTAAAATATTTTGAATTTTGTTTTTATTAATGTTAAAACTATTTTGATTGACAAAAATTTTACTATAAAAGATAAGTTTCACAAATAAATTAATAAAATATTGTTCAAATTTCACCACACTTTATGAAAGAAAACAAATAAGTCAATTGGATAGTATTATTAAACTGTGAAAGAAGCACTACGGGAAATAAAAATAGTAGCGTCAAATATCATAAAAGGTACTACTTCTCATTATTTTAATTAATAGATAAAATAATATAAAAAATATAAAATATTATTAATCATAGAATTTTCTATGAAAATTAAAAATAGCACAATAATTTTCATAGTTAGTTTACATGAAACAAAACAAAATAAAAAGGTTATTTCATTAATGAAAAATTTTAAATACGAAATTAAGAAAAATGAAAATGAAAAATGTAGTATTCTGTTATGAATAAAAAAATGACAATAAATAATGAAATATATTAATATATATGATTATTCTATATATTATAGTAGTAAAGGTTGAGGAGGAATTGTGTAAAAGATAAGTATGATAAAAAGAAATTCAATCTTCAAAATTTAACAAATTCTCTATCTAAAAGAAAAAGTTTGTGCATGAAATTTTTTAAAATAAGTTAGTTACACGCTAATATAATCTAAAAGTGCAAAATTCTCTTATATATCTATCTTTTTCTCTCTTTTTTTTCAGCGCAAATATTATACACTTCACTTCACCCCAGCCGTTTAAGAGGACCCCTAAAAAAACCTCAAAGTTCTACTCTTCTTGTGTTTTTGGATAGTGGCTTTCATGTGATACCCGAAATATCCTTGTCATACTTTAACCATGTTAATATGAGGACTTGAAATTTTTGGAGTCAATTTATAACTAGAGCAAAGGTTGGGGGTCAAATATAAATAATTAAAATAGTTTATATACTACTAAACAATTATCTCATTCTATTTTCCTAATTCTTCCATTTAGAACAAGGGTTTCACTTCCAAGAGCTTGAGGAAGGAGGAGAAATAGAAAATTCAACCACAAATTTCCATAATTGAGGTAAGAAATTCATTATTTCTTGAGTTCAATTAGCTAATTTGAAAGATTAAGAGATGGGGTTTAGGAATTTTTCAAGAATATTGTGGGTTTCAAAATCTTTAGCTTGTAGTGATGATTTAATGGTTAGAATTGGTGTAATTGGATTTATTTTTTTGCTCTTTGTTGTCAAAGTTAAACCTATGGATGTATGTGTTGAATTTAAAGGATTTGGATGGTTTAATAACTAAGAAAAAGGCAAGAAATATGCTAAATTCGTAACTGGAAATTCGCAGACAGCACTGCATAACTTTAGAAAATTGATCATATCTCAGCGTAGGAATATCGAAATTGCACACTGTTTGTTGCGTTGGAAACTAGACTCCCAGACCTTTGAAACGGTATAAAGATGTTGTTCTGTTTCTCAGTATATTAACAGCAGTTCGTCCATAAAGTGGACTGAAAATCTGGTTCTGCAGCAGAGTATTTTCTGAATTGCGAGCCGTTTTTGAGCAAGTTGTGTTTTGAACTGGGAAATGTTGTCTTCTTGAAACATCTAGAAAATTGAGTCCAGTTTCTATTATTTCCATTACAAATTTTTTGGACGAATATAACTTGAGTCTGTATAAGAGACAGTATGGTCATTTTTGTGCAGCACTGTCAATGCTGAAAATATCATAGCTAGTCTTGTTATGCTATAGATCATGACTTATTAGAATTTAATGAGGCTAATATTATTGTAGATTACCTTTCAGGTTATGAGGAGATGGTTTATGTTCTGATTTTATTATTTAGGAAGGATTAACGGGAGTTCAAGTAGCTTGGATTTCGAATTGGAAACATTTTGATTAGTTGGTAAGTGGCTTGTTCATATTTCTATTGTTTTTAAAACCGATTTCTTAAGTACTTTTGTACTAAATGATTGTTAATGCTTTGAAAATCTATTTGTGTATGAAATTGGATTGAGCATATGGATAATTTGTTTAGTGATTATATGTCTGTGAATGATTGTTTATTATGCTATCTTTGGTATCATTGGACTCATTAAACTAGTAAAGGAATGGGGAAATGCTATTAAATTGCTATGTTAAAATGTCGGTATGGCCCTTCCACGAGATACAATAGTGGACAAACGACTTTTACCCTCTTGTCACGGGTTATAATAGTGACCGTAGTATGATATCCAGAACTACGTTTAACCGACATATGGCCCTACCACGGGTAAGAATAGTGGGTTACGGCCCTGTCACGGGTTATAATAGTGACCATAGCATATTCTTTAGCTGAAGGCAAATGAAAAAGAAATAGATTGTAAGAATTAAATAGAACAAAATATGAGAAAATGTGTCTATTATAGTTGTGTATGCCACGCATATATGATGCTTGAATAGTTAAATGATTGTTGTGAAATGATTTTCATGAAATGTAATATACACTTTTAACGTGCTCAATCCAGTGGAATATGAGTGAGTTACTTACTGAGCAAATGAAAGCACATCCCACTTACCTTATGCCCTTGCAGGTGATCACGTTTAGATCGCTTTCTAGCGGAGTTTTGATATGCTGCCGAGTAGAATTAGTTTTGTTATGTTTCATCTTGTTTAGAAAGTCTTGTGTAGTTGTATATATATAAGGCTACGGTGATTCTAGTATATCAGGGATGTTGTGGTTATACTTTTCTTCTAGGTTGAAGATTTGTGGTGTTCATGGTTTGAATTTATGTAAATATTTGGGTTTGTATTTATATAGGTTGTGTATGTATGTTTTGGCAATTGTTGCTTATAAGCGGGATAGACGGCTTTGTATCCTCTTGGGAGGGAATGCCGGTGCCACACTCTAAATTACAGGTTGTTTTAATTATGCCAAGTTTGGGGTGTGACATATAGTGGTATCAGAGCCTATGATTTGGGAATTTTTATAGTGTTAAGCATGAATTGATTGTTTGTCAAAGTTTAGGTCGAGTGAAAGTTGTTTCGAAGTTTATGAATACTAATATCATGACTTTGTACTCTAGGTCATGGAAAGGGCACGAAAGAGGAAGAATGTAGATACCACTACTAGGACTGCAGATGATGAGATTCACAATGCAGAAATGGAGGTTCCACTAATTAACTTAGTGCATGGAAGTAGAAATGCAGCTTCAAAAGTTGACCAGGGTATACCCTGCTCCTAGGGTAGAAGAAGCGACTTTTAATGTTGAAACAGCTGCAACTAGCAGTCAGGCAGTAGATATAGGGGTTCTTTTGCAAACAATGACTCAACTGATACAAAATCAGAACCAACAACAGCTGCAACAACAAAAATTACAACAGAAGCAGACACAAAGCTCTTACTTTGATAAACTGTATAGAGCTAATGCTCCAAATTTTGAAGGCGGGGCCTGATCCTGATGTAGCACTAAACTGGATTACGCAAATGGAGACTAAATTTAAGGCTTTAAGGCTTCCAGAAGATGTATATGTCCAGGTGGTTATTCCATTCTTGGTAGGTAATGCAGAAAATTGGTGGAGATCAATGGAACCAATGATCGACGTTGCTGAGAATGATATAACTTGGGAGGAGTTCAAGGAGATGTTTCTTGATCAATACTTCCTCCAATTAAGGAAGAAAAGACAAAATGATTTCTACAGTTTGAGGCAGACTGAAAATATGACAGTGCTTCAATATGCAAATACAAAATTCACTTCTTTGGGACATTTTTGCCCAAAAGTGTTTGAAGATGAAGAGGAAAAGATGGACCGGTTTGCACAAGTTCTGAGAAAGAAATTGGGTGCCAACTCTTATTCACATCTAGATGTGTATCAGAGAAGCACTGTATGATGCCGCGTTAGCAGTGGAGATGCGATTCAAACTTGAATGAAGGTGAAAGAAGTATTGGCAAGAAGCCAAGATGGATGATGGGGTCAAATCAAGCTGCTGGAACAAGACAACAGGGTAATTTTCAAAACGCCAACAAAAGATGAGGACCTGTAAATGCTAATGGAGGCGAGTTAAAACAATGTGAGACTTGTCAGAAGTTTCATCGAGGAGAGTGTAGATTGAAGACTGGAGCTTGCTTCTCTTGTGGCCAACATGGCCATATTGCAAGGAACTGTCCAAATAAAACTAGTGAAGGAGGAGTCAAATTTTCTAAACCAGGCGAACAAGGGCCAAGGACCAATGCATTTTCAGATTTTCTATGACCACCAACTAATAGGGAGGTGGAAACCTCTGATAATGTGGTTACAGGTACAATCCTAATAAACTCAATTCCAGCCCATGTATTGTTTGACTGTGGAGCCACTCATTCGTTCATGTCTAGCAAATTTGCTAAAAGGTTGAATCTTAAATGTGAAAAATTGCATGATCCCTATTATGTTGCTACCCCTATGAAAAATGTGATTGCAACTGATTTAATGCTTAGAGATTGTTAGATAGATATAGGTGGTCATGAATTGAGAGTAGATTTAGTACAAATAGACATGGATGATTTTGATGTAATTTTAGGAATGGATTGGTTAACTAGAAACTGTGCTTATATTGATTGTTTGAGGAAAAATGTTGACTTTTCTTTGCCAAGAAAGAAAAAGTTCTCTTTTCAGGGTAAATTGACGAAGCAACCTACATACTTTATACCCATCATTTCTGCCATTAAGGCGTTCAAAGCCTTGAGAAAAGGGTGCAGTGGATATCTAGCCCTTATTAATGATACTCGGAAAGACTTTCAGGAACATTGAAACTTGAAGATGTCCCAGTGGTACAAGAATTTTCAGATGTCTTTCCAGAAGAATTGCCAGGTTTACCTCCAGACAGAGAGATTGAATTTGAGATTAACATCATATCCGGAGCTGGCCCTATTTCTAAAACATCTTATAGAATGGCCCCTGCTGAGTTACGGGAGTTAAAGTTGCAACTCGAAGAATTATTCGATAAAGGCTTTATTCGACCTAGTGCGTCTCCTTGGGAAGCCCAGTCCTATTTGTGAAAAGGAAGGATGGAAGCTTGCGGTTGTGCATTGACTACCCCGAGTTGAACAAAATAACCATCAAGAATAAATATCCTCTTCCCAGAATTGATGACTTATTCAATCAATTAAAAGGGGCTATAGTGTTCTCAAAAATTAACCATCAACTGAAAATTAAATTCGATGATGTATCGAAAACTGCATTTAGAACAAGGTATGGTCATTACGAGTTTTTGGTCATGCCTTTTGGACTGACTAATGCACCTGCAGCTTGGTGTTATTCATGGATTTAATGAACAGGGTGTTTAAGCCTTACTTGGACCAATTTGTGATTGTCTTTATTGATGATATTTTGGTCTACTCTAAGACCAAAGAATAGCATCAAGATCACTTGAGGACTGTACTAGGGATTCTAAGGAAAGAGAAGCTATATGCTAAATTCAGCAAATGTGAATTTTGGCTCAAGAGCGTAGCATTTTTGGGTCATCTAATATCAGAGAATGGTGTTTCGGTTGATGTTAAAAGATTGAAGCCAATTGTTGATTGGCCTCGACCAACTAATGTGACTGAAGTTAGAAGTTTCTTGGGGTTGGCTGGATACTATAGAAAATTTGTGGAAGGATTCTTGGTGATTGCTATTCCTTTAACTCGTTTGACCCAGAAACGATCAAAATTTGAATGGACTTCTAGATGTGTAGAAGTTTTCAAGAGTTGACATCTAAACTAATTTCAGCTCCGATTTTAACGTTGCCATCAGGGATGGGAGGTTTTACCATCTACAGTGACTGCATCTAGCAAAGGATTAGGGTGTGTTCTTATGCAAAATGAGAAAGTGATTGCATATGTTTCTCGCCAACTGAAAACATATGAACAGAATTATCCTACTCATGATTTGGAATTGGCGGCTGTGGTGTTTGCTTGAAGATTTGGAGACATTATTTATATGGGGAGCAATGCGAAGTATTAACATATCACAAGAGTTTAAAATATATATTTACTCAGAAAGAGTTAAATATGAGGCAACGTAGATGGTTGGAATTGCTTAAGGATTATGATTTGACCATCAGTTACCATCTAAGCAAAGCAAATAAGGTAGCAGATGCATTGAGCAGAAAGCCTACCTCCAATATGGCTTCTATGTTGACTAACCAAAAGGATATTCTAAAAGATTTAGAGAAGCTGGAGATAGAAGTTGTTGCACCAGTGACTGGACAAGTGATGGCTGCTCTAATTGCTCAACATCATTAGTTGAGCTAATTAAAGTCTCTCAGACAAGTGACGATGCCTTGATGAATCAAATAAAACAAAAGGTTAATGAGGGATCTCAACAAGATTTCCACATTTATGATGATGATAGCCTATGGATGAAAGGTCGATTATGTGTCCCTAACGATCCAAACTTAAGGAAAAGTGTAATAGAAGAAACTCATAATTCTAAGTTCTCCATACATCCGGGCAGTACAAAAATGTATAGAGACCTGAAACAACATTTCTGGTGGAATGGTATGAAACGAGAGGTGGCTGAATTTGTGGCCAAATATCTAGTATGCCAGCAGGTAAAAGCCGAGCATCAACGACCAGGAGGATTACTAAAACCTCTTGATATACCAATGTGGAAATGGGAGCATATTTCTATGGATTTTGTGGTTGGATTGCCTAAGACTAGGCAAGGTAATGATACAATATGGGTGATTGTTGACAAACTTACTAAAACTGCTCATTTTCTACCTATGCGGGCTACTACGCCAATGGAGAAACGAGTCACGATGTACATGGATCATATAGTGAGACCTCATGGTGTATAATACCCGTCAGTATTGTATCTGATCGAGATCCTCGATTTCTATCTGGATTTTGGAAAAGTTTCCAGCAGGCCATGGGGACCAATTTGAAGATTAGCACAGTTTTTTACCCTCAAACAGATGGGCAAATGGAGAGAACAATTCAAACTCTAGAAGACATGTTGAGAGCTTGTGCGATTGACTTTAGAGGTAATTGGATGAATATCTTACTCTCATACAGTTTTCTTACAACAATAGCTATCAGGCAAGCATAGGTATAGCTCCCTATGAAGCTCTTTACGGGAGGAAATGTAAATCTCCCTTATATTGGGATGAGGTCGGTGAGAAACAAATTACTGGACCAGAATTAATCCAGTTAACTCTTGAGAAAATGTCATTCATAAGGGAGAGAATAAAGAAAGCTCAAGACAGACAAAAGAGTTGGGCAGACTTGAAGCGAAGGGACCTTGAATTTCAACAAGGCGACTTTGTTTACCTCAAGGTGTCTCCCCTGAAAATGGTGATTAGATATTGGGAAGAAAGGGAAATTAAGTCCGCGGTATATTGGTCCATTTGAAATTCTCAATCGAGTTGGAGATTTGGCGTATAGACTTGCTCTACCTCCTTAATTGTCAAAGGTGCATAATGGGTTTCATGTATCATTATTAAGGAAGTATATATCTGATCCCAGTCATGTACTGGAATATAAACCATTGCAGACACAAGAGAACTTGACGTATGAAGAAGTTCCAGTTCGAATTGTAGATTATAAGGATCAAGTTCTCCGTCGGCATACAATACCATACGTTAAAGTTCAGTGGTCCAACCATACTCCACGGGCAACGTGGGAGCTAGAAGAGGAGATGAGAAAGAAATATCCTCTTTTGTTTCAAGAACCAGGTATGTTAAGTTTCGAGGACGAAACTTTTTTTTAACGAGGGTAGAATGTGATACCCGAAATATCCTTGTCATACTTTAACCATGTTAATATGAGGACTTGAAATTTTTGGAGTCAATTTATAACTAGAGCAAAGGTTGGATGGGGGTCAAATCTAAATAATTAAAGTAGTTTATATACTACTAAACAATTATCTCATTCTATTTTCCTAATTCTTCCATTTAGAACAAGGCTTTCACTTCCAAGAGCTTGAGGAAGGAGGAGAAATAGCAAATTCAACCACAAATTTCCATAATTGAGGTAAGAAATTCATTATTTCTTGAGTTCAATTAGCTAATTTGAAAGATTAAGAGATGGGGTTTAGGAATTTTTCAAGAATATTGTGGGTTTCAAAATCTTAGCTTGTAGTGATGATTTAATGGTTAGAATTGGTGTAATTGGATTTATTTTGTTGCTCTTTGTCGTCAAAGTTAAACCTATGGATGTATGTGTTGAATTTAAAGGATTTGGATGGTTTAATAACTAAGAAAAAGGCAAGAAATATGCTAAATTAGTAGCTGGAAATTCGCAGACAGCACTGCGTAACTTTAGAAAATTGATCATATCTCAACGTAGGAATATCAAAATTGCACACCGTTTGTTGCTAGTTGGAAACTAGACTCCCAGAAATTCGAAACGGTATAAAGATGTTGTTCTGTTTCTTAGTATATTAACAGCAGTTCGTCCATAAAGTGGACTGAAAATCTGGTTCTGCAGCAGAGTATTTTCTGAATTGCGAGCCGTTTTTGAGCAAGTTGTGTTTTGAACTGGGAAATGTTGTCTTCTTGAAACATCTAGAAAATTGAGTCCAGTTTCTATCAGAATCATTTTTGTGGCTTTTGGACGAATATAACTTGAGTTATGGTCATTTTTGTGCAGCACTGTCAATACTGAAAATATCATAGCTAGCCTTGTTATGCTATAGATCATGACTTATTATAATTTAATGAGGCTAATATTATTGAAGATTACCTTTTAGGTTATGAGGAGATGGTTTATGTTCTGATTTTATTATTTAGGAACGATTAACGGGAGTTCAAGTAGCTTGGATTTCGAATTGGAAACATTTTGATTAGTTGGTAAGTGGCTTGTTCATATTTCTATTGTGAATTTTAAAACCGATTTCTTAAGTACTTTTGTACTAAATGATTGTTAATGCTTTGAAAATCTATTTGTACTAAATGATTGTTAATGCTTGTTCATATTTCTATTGTAAGAATTAAATAGAACAAAATATGAGAAAATGTGTCTATTATAGTTGTGTATGCCATGCATATATGATGCTTGATTGTGGTTAAATGATTGTTGTGAAATGATTTTCATGAATACTACACTTTTAACGTGCTCATCCAGTGGAGATATGAGTGAGTTACTTACTGAGCAAATGAAAGCACATCCCACTTACCTTATGCCTTTGCAGGTGATCACGTTTAGATCGCTTTCTGGAGGAGTTTTGATATGCTGCCGAGTAGAATTATTTTTGTTATGTTTCACCTTGTTTAGAAAGTCTTGTGTAGTTGTATATATATAAAGCTATGGTGATTCTAGTGAGATGTTGTGGTTATACTTTTCTTCTAAGTTGAAGATTTGTGGTGTTCATGGTTTGAATTTAATTTCTGTAAATATTTGGGTTTGTATTTATATAGGTTGTGTATGTTGTTTTGGCAATTGTTGCTTATAAGCGGGATAGACGGCTTTGTATCCTCTTGGGAGGGTATGCTGGTGCCATACTCTAAATGACAGGTTGTTTTAATTATGCCAAGTTTGGGGTGTGACATTTCTTGCCTCTCTCTTCGCCAGAAGTTCCCTTTCGCTGCCAGAAAATGTCCGAGCGTGATACTTTTCATCCCTTTTGTAATTAATTATAATTGATATTATAATTTTTCTTTTTCTCAAAAATTACTTATAGTGATGACTGATGAGTACTTACATTTGATTATCTCCTTCCTTTTGTCTAATTAATTAGTTGTGAATTTTTGTGGTTTTCTTTTTGGTGATGATAGTGACAAAAAGACTGATTTTTTTTTTTTTGTTACAACCTTTTCATGCTATTAGTTTGCCATTACATGGATGTTGATATTTAGATTATGTTGATGGGTTAAAATAGGTTTTGCCTGTGCAAGTACTTGAATGGGCTCGCGCTTAGGGGGGTTTAAGTTATGAAATTGTTTAATGCAGATATTACTTGGTGGATTAATTACAATTATGTGTATTAGCAGAATAGGAGCTGTTGTGGATTGAAAAGAAAGTAGATGAAAAAAATCAACGGATGCTACTCAAATCCCCCTTTCCTCTTCACCAGAGAATAATTGCAAATATGTTTAGGTTCCCATTAGGATTTATTGAGCTAAAATACATCCAAACTTAATGAGGTATTGTGAATCCCTATGGACTGGATGGAGTATTCAAGTTTTGATCCTTTCTTACTGTTGAAAATGGAGTAAAGGGTGGACCCATTTCTTCCTTCTGAAAATGGCACCTTTCTTCTTTGTCTGCGTATTGCTGATAGGATATGTTCGCGTGTCTACAAGCACACATAAATAACTGTTTGGTACTATGGAGGTTGTAGCAATAAACAAGGATCTAGAGAAAACTGGATAACAGGATTGATGAAAAAAGAAAATTGTATCTGAGAGATAATGAAAGAGAAAGAATAGAGATTGGAAAGGAAAGAGAGAATTGTATTGAAGAGTAAAGACAAGAATTTACAGACAAATTGCTTATCCTGATTTCCCATAATCCCTTTCTTTTTATACAACAGAAAGTGCCACCAAACTGTTGAATGATTCCCTGCACCTTCCTGTAATTGACGTAACAAACTTCTCTAACTAACTTGTAACTAACGTCTGCTTAGCTATTATTCCAAAATGACCAACCTTTTGCGTCATAAGAAGTTCCCGCCTTTACACAACTATAGTCTCTTAGGATAGGAAATCTGGAAACTGACTCTGAAAGCAGATAAATCTTCCAAAGTGGAGTCTTCAGGTGTCCAATTTTCTCATTGCACCAGCCCTTGCTCGACTGTGGTGGTATTCCTTTTGATAGTCCTGCTGTCCAGTATGACCAAAGGAGCTACCTTGAGCAATTTTTCTTCAGTTACATGGGTAACAGGTCTGACCTAAATCCTTTTGTACACCTTGAGACTTTTCAACATTGACAGATGAAAACAGGTCGAATTGATGATCCCTCAGGCAACTTCAACTTATAAGCCAATGTCCCTATCCTTTCAATCATGTCATAAGGACCATATCTACTGTGCACTGCATGTGTGGTTGCAATTTCAAAATAACTCAATCTCTTACCTCAAACCTCCTCTCATTTCTACATTCATCAGCAGTCTGCTTCATTATGTTACTAGCCTTGGCCATTCAACTGCAAAGATGAGTAGAAGTTGGTATTATACCACCCTACAGTTGCTGCAAATACACTCTCAATGTATGGGTTCAATACCCTTAGCATAAATTTCCAGACATCTTTCAATCCTCTCTGTCTTCCTATTTGATTGGGGGTGGTAAGTTAAGCAGTAGATAAGCATAGTTGTGTTCCCATTTTACTAACAACTCCTGGTGAAATACACAAGCGAACACCTTATGTATGTCAGACACAATAGTCATAGGAAGTTCATGCAATTTAAAGATGTGACTAAAAAAAGGTGAGCAACAGATTTTGCTGTGTAATGGGTAGTCATGGGCAGAAGTGGTGCATATTTTGCAAGTCTATCTACTACCACTATCACATCTGAACCTGCTGACTTAGAAAGGCCTTCAGAAAAATCCATAGGTATATCCTGCCAATCTGCTATGGAATTTGTAGAGGCTGCAATAAGCCTGGGGGTTTACAGTTCTCAGTTTTATTCCTTTAGTGTACATCACAACTTTGAAAATACTCCTCCCCTCATTTTTTTCATCCCTGGCCAATTAAAATAACACTTAATTCTCTGATAAGTTCATGCGTTCCCTGAATTTCCTATGGATTATTCATGCATACAAAGCCCAACCAACTCCTAAGATCAGAAGCACTCCAAGATACACCCACCCTTTATGTCCGATAATGTCATTTTTATAGGAATAGTCTAGTAAGTGTTTTGTTACCATAGATGAATTCATTATCAAATCAGTAGCTCTAGGTTCTCCTGAATAAGATTTGTGCAGATACTTCAGTCAAGCATCAGGCTTAACAATCACCTTAGTCCTACTGCCTATGCTGCTATTAGCTCATCCTCCTCTTGAAAGGATAGGATCACAGACTGGCAACCTTTTTTGAGAGAGCATCAGCCACAATATTGACATTCCCCTTCTTGTAATGAATTTCATCGTCCAAACCCAACAGTTTAGTATGCCATTTTTGCTGCAGTGGAGTTGAAATTTTTTGTTCCTAAAGATACTTGAGACTCTCGTTGTCTCTTTTTGTAATAAAAAGGAGGCAAGGAGGTAGTGCCACCACTAGGTCATAGCTGTGATCAATGACACGAGTCCTCATAAATATACAGCCCTAAGTTTCTTGTAGTGCAGAGACAGATGAAGGTAGGCGAAAGGCTGCCCATGCTGTAAAGGACATCATGAATGACTTGCCAAGCATCAGTCTCCAGAGCGGGTAGCTTAGAAAAATAAGGAGTTCAATACAAGTGTGCGAATTTTGCCAATTTCAATACAAATGTTGAAAAGCATACTCAGCTCCCTCATCCCACTAAAAGACATTTGTTTTAAAAGATCAGTCAAAGACCTAGCAATTTATTCATGGACCATTATAAATCTCCTATAGTAGCCTCTCAGCCCAAAGAGACCCCTCAAAGACTTCAATTCCTGAGGAGTAGGCCAAGATAGCAGACAATCGACCTTCAATGGGTCAACAACTGCTACTTCAGCTATAACATGTTCCAAGTACTCTACCCAAGATTAACCAAACGAACACTTGAGAGAGTTTAGCATATAAGGTTGGGTTCTAAGTGTGTATAACAGTTTAAAGGTAGATGAGGTGAATTTGCAAGTCAGGGCTATAAATGAGATATCATCAAAGAAACTAGGACAAATTTTGTCGAACTAGGAGCAAAAATAGAATTCATCATTGCTTGGACAGTGGTTCACTATTCAATCCAAAGGGCAAAATAAAAAATTCATAGTGGCCTCGATGAGTCCTATAAGCTTTTGGTGTCATCTGTATAACCTGACAGGTCTTTGTTACTTACTAATCTAGTTATTAGTAAATGCAAAACCTCTAGGAACCATTTTTTTTTTCTGGCAAAACAGAAGCACAGGGACCATGACTAGGTTGGATAACACCACTTTGGAGCATTTCCTTAACTCGCTTCTCAATTTTAGAATTTGTGTGTGAGGGTATCTGTATGGGGCAAGTCTCAAAGGTTTAGAATCTGGTTTCAAGGAAATTTGGCATCCAAGGTTCTAGGTGGGAGCGAGCTAGTTGGCTCTCCAAATACTTATCTGTAGTCTTTCAAGAGTATAAATGGGATAGTAATAGAAGAGTATAAATGAGAATTAGGAGAAGTTCTCCACCATCGGTTCCCTTTGCATCCAGATTTGAGAATTTCTGTCAAATGACCTGCCCGGATAACCCAAGATCCAATTTCAAATTGAAAAACCTCATAGGAGAATAAATTGAGCAGACATGGCAATATTCATGCCCTTAATTCAGCGATGGAAGCATAAATTTTGTCCTCCATAATTGCTTCTTATTCATGGTCATTGCACCCAAAATTCCCTGTTTCTTGTATTTTCAGCTTCTTCTCCAAGGATTTCAATCGGGTGCCTTCAGTCATTGATGAAGCTTCTCAAGAATTACATGAAAGGCTGAGGAAGGAGAAGCTCTGGTATAAACTCATAATAAACCTGCTAGAAATCTAAAGAAAACTGGAAGCCAAATAGGGTTGTTGAAAAGAAAAAATTGACAGAAAATGAAAGAGAAAGAATAGAGATTGGAAGTGAAAGAGAGAATTGTACTGAAAGGAAGACATTTACAGTTTACCAGTTGCTTATCCCAATTTCCCTGAACCCTCTCTTTTTATACAACATAAATTGCCCACAATGGGTAACTGATTCCTGCACTTTTGTGTAAACAGACTTAACAAACTTCTTTACCGGCCTTCTACCTATCTTCTGTTTAGCTAGCTAACCCAGAAGGACTACAACTTTTTGGGTCATAACGGAGGTTTCAGAGGTTTCGACATATTTCAGTCGATGCTG
This sequence comes from Cinchona pubescens, assembly GCA_025175665.1. Lineage (NCBI taxonomy): Eukaryota > Viridiplantae > Streptophyta > Magnoliopsida > Gentianales > Rubiaceae > Cinchona > Cinchona pubescens. Next base: position 5,279,124 of record JANKKI010000026.1, on the reverse strand, counting down.
ATGTTAATATGGACAGCAGCTGTAAGAACTGATCTAGTGTAAATCTTCAAGTGCCTACCTTGGAGTAGTTTTCTCAGTTGAGTTTCTTATTCATCAAATTTCCTTAAGACTTGAGCATTCTTTGCCTAAGTTTTTTTCCCTCTGTATGGGTTGTATAATGGCTTTACTTGGAGTTTTGTAACAGAAATGAAATTATGTTTGGTTGAGTTAATGGTGTGGTATCTATGGGCTTTCATTGAGAATTGAAAGCAAAGTATCTTGGGAAGTCATTCCTAGGTAGTCTAGGTGGGATTCTAACATTTCTAACTTCTCCTCCTTCTCTTCCTCATCCTTGTTTTCCCTTTCTTTTGTTTCCTGCAGTTTGTGCCCACCACTACATTGTTTAAGTTTCTCGACAAGGAGTTCTAACATCCCATCCTTTTCACAATCACTTATTTGGCAGTGCATCATTTAGTGGCCTTAGATGCACTTGTCCTCGTCTCCTGTGTGTAAAAGGAGCTGGAACTCCGCGTACCATTTACGACTCATGTAATTTGAGTTTGAGGCCATAAATGGCTCGGAAAACTTTTTATCCTAAAGCATTTCAATTTATTGCATTTAGAATGATTTTGTTATAAATTTAGACTTGATGCAGAAACAACAGCCAATGTCACGAATAAAAGAGAAGATTTCTGCTTTCCCTACTCGGTTGCGAGATGAATTTTGTCAAAAGTTGCAAATTGTCTTCCCCTGTTTTAACCTTCTTTTGTTCCTCCTTAAATTTGGGCCTATCGAGATTTGATAACGTGAATTGGGGCTTATGTAGAAGTTAGAACTTCTTGTTAGGGCTTTTTATCCTTCTCATTCGAGTTAAGGCTCTATGTGAACCGTTTATTAATCAATTCTGAGTAATAAAACTGAGTGTGTCATATGTGTTTCGTGCCAAATCCCCCACTGTGTAAAGTCCATGAGTTCTCTGAACAGTTTCTCAAATATTGCATTTTTTTTTTTTAATGATTCCTTTTCCCCCTAGACTAGGGGAGTGGCGGGTGGGGTGGTGGTGAATATAATTGATTTTTGTTCTTGTAGATTCCTTCATTGGTGTCAATTTTAAGGCTCTATGTCCACTATCGCTTTATCATATTTAGACTAATAAAACTGGTAAATCTTTATACCAAACCCTGTTTTCCGACATCGTTTCTCAATTATCTCACCCCTCTTTTGCTTCTCCCTTTCTTCTTTCGGGACATAATTACTTCATTCCTTCAGGGTTGAAATTATTGTGGTTGAAACAAATTGTTTTTTCCTTCGTGCTCCATTGGTATTCAAATCTTATGATCATTATGATCGTTTTGGTCTAAGAAATTTTAACAACAATGTCCAATCAATACAAAGAAACAAAATTAGAAAAAAGTAAAAAAAAGAAGTGATTAGCTGGGATCTGGATGTGGTAAGAGGTAATCTAAAAAATTGGTTACTGGATGAAATTTCTGTGACATAGCTCGATTAACTATTATGCATTTTGCAGCAAATTGCTCAAGGTAGTCTCTGAATTCTAAAATGAAGTTGCAAATATTTTGTGAGTTACTTCTGGAGTGAAAACCACCTTATAGCACTATATAGGTTGTGTGAACTAACAAAAAATGCCTATTGATTTTGAACTTTTTTCCTCTCAAGTAATTTGTTGTTTGTTTTGTCAAGTTTGTCACCCACGCCACCATAAAGTGGATATCAGTGTGGTGTATGAAGGTATGGGAACTGTGTGGGAGTTACTTTCCCAGGTATATGTCTGCCAAACTCAAGTACTCGTGAGATTACCTAAAGAATTCAATCCACAGCACATTGGTGCTGTTATTCTCCTTAATGAAGAAATGAAAATCAAAGTCAATTGAATGGCCTATACTGATAGGAAGATAAGTTTTCGTGCCTCATGGTGATCACTAACAAAAGGAAAATGTGAACGTTGTTGCTTCTGAAATGCAACATTGTGTTTCTTGAAGTGATTACAGTGTGTTGAAAAAGCATGCTAGTTTTTTCAAATTATTGTACAAGTCTGGTTTAGGAACTTAACAGTAACAATGTGAATATTGAGAGCTTCGATTGCCTAATACTCCATAGAATGCGTATGATTGTCACAAGTTGACTGGTTTTCACGAAAGCAATGGAGCTATTTAAATCCATAAAAGTACATGATTCTCCTGCCATTATGGTTTTCAAGTCATTTCTATCTGAATTCATACAAAACATCTTGAAGCCATTATTTTAAAGCCATGGTTTCAGGCCTGGCTTTGTCCATCAACTCATGCCTTAATGATAATTGGTCCACTCTAGAGTAGTTTATTTACTAAAGGGGTGTACCGTAACAATAATAAGTGGATCTATGACAGTTTTGATTTCCTGAAAGATTCATTAGCATTTAAAACCTTTAGCTTGCAAGTGTTATATTGGATATGCATCCCAGGAGTTCTTCAAAGCTGCAAACCATATCCAATGGCTTCCTGTAAGCCGGAAAATTTCGAGTTTGTTTTATTTGTTTTTTTTTGCAAGTATCATTTTAAATTTGTCTAAAGTCAATAAAAGTCTAGAAAAGTTATAAAGAAAGTCAGGAAAGGCATTTTCTAGTGTAAAATCATACATTATTTACTTCAGCAAGTCTATAATAGGTATTTAGAACTAGATCCAATATCTGTCAAAGAAGCTATGAAATATAATAGTACATTATTGGTCTTATGACTGGGAAACTACTTGGTAGCTCCTTTTGTTTTTGAAAAGTTATTTAAAGAGATGTATAGATGAGTTCTCTAAACAAACATAAAATTACCCAGGCTCTGTAAAATTCTCTAGACAAACTTAAATTCATCAGTGAGAAAATTCATGTAGTTTATGTTGGTCTGTTGTGATGCTGTAATACTTTGGTGATATTTTGATGAACTATGTTTGGCCCTCAGAATTTCTCTAGGGTTGGTGGCTTTTGCTATTGTGGGATAATTGAATCCTAGGTACATATGCGAACATACCCTTTGTTATTTAATGCATTATTAAATAAGTATATTTAGTTAGTTGATTGACTGTTACTTTTTAAGTTATGTAATGACCGTTTGCCTAAAATAAGTAAAAATTACATGAATATTTGTTGGAAAAACACTAAGATGAAAATATTAAAAAAAAGATTAAATATATGGATATAAATGCCCAAAAATTTTAATAAGTATAAAATATAATATAATGTAGCTTGTAGGTTCATCAGATTATGTTAAGAATTTTAACGTACAAAGCCCAAAAATTGATAAAAAATTTATTTATTGAATACGTCTAAAAATAGCTAAATTTTTTTCCTCCATTTCTAACATTAGAGAATATAGATGAGAAAACAAAAGGAGAAGGATCTTATTTTAGCTCAGGAGTTGTAAGTTTTAAGCGTTGAATTGGATCATTTAAAGCCGTTACAATAACATATCTAAATTAAGCATGCATTTTATGTTCAAATAATATAATATCAAATAATTAGTAGTTGGATTTACATATGACATATTTTTGTTGAAAAGCGTAGAATAACAAATATTACATAAAGTTAAATCAATATTCTTTGTAACTAAATACATTCCTAAACAAATACTTCCACTATGAAGTACATAAATTTATTGGAATGAAAATTCTGTCCAAATTTGTTTTCAACAAAAGAGTAGTAGGTTAACAAATTTTAGTTCTTCAAGAGCCATAAAAGAATTGTCTAGTAGTACCAAGTTTATGTGGTTGACAAAGTTCAACATACCAATTCAAATGGAGAACTTCTCTATACACATTATCAAATATATCTAACAATGATGAATTACCAACTAAAATTGACTAATATTAATACCTCGACTTTGTCCCATAATTCTCTTGTAATTCCTTGACTTGAGGTTAGTAACTACATATAATTTATAGTAGTGGCATATTTACAATTTTAGCACTTCAAACTCTCAAAACAATTGTTGTATAGCAAATTTATAACTATTTTTTGGTATATTTAATCAATAAACAATTATAACAGACAAATAAGGATGAAGAACTTTTTTACTATCATCCATGAAAATAGAAAAATTAATCAAAAACTAACAAAGTAGAGGATTAATGGTGCAATTCTTACTTTTGTTAACAAAGAGGATCGGATGCTTGAAACAAATCTAAGAACAATGGTTGTAAATAAACATATTTTATCCTGTCCCTCCCTCCCCCAAAAAAAAAAAAAATGCATGAAATAACATAAAATACCTTCTCAAAAAGGAAAAAAATGTTTGTAATGCAAGAAAACAGTGAGATCGTGATCAAAATCAAAACTTTAGAAGAATTATCCTACTTTGTTGAGTTTATTCTCCCAACAACTATATCCATCAGTTCTACTATTGGCTTTCAAAAACAAAAAAGTTCATGACATGAAAAAGATCGAGAATTGGAAAATATATGTTTCAGGAAGTGATCCTAATAGTCTAGCCAACCAATCAACTTATGGTTGATTCAAAAAGTTAGATCCCTAAACCGCCTCTTGCTAGATTTAAATATTTAAAAATTAGGAACCTATTAATATAGGAATATGAAAATATTTCAATTCATTAAGCCAAAAAAAAAAAATACAGATCTAATGCTCGAATAAATCATAAAACTAATATTGCATGTCTTGGTCAAAAATACAGTGGAAGTCAAGAGACTGGATCTCACAACAGAACCATGCATGATGACACTATTTTTGTATAGCATGTTTATCGTTAACAATGGTCTGAATGTTGTTTTTGAGTACAAAGGAATATGGTAATTGATAACAATTAATGTAGTGTCGATATATTTTTTATATTTCTTAGCAAGTTTCTGAAAAAAAAAAAAAAAATTAGATTGCTTTACTCATTCCCAAGCATATATAACATAGCTAACCAATAAGGTGCATTAGTCAAATTTGAGGGGCTGTTGTAAACCATGAGCTGATCTACAAAATTTAAAAATTTAGAAAAAATAAAAATTCACCAGCGAAAAAAAAAACAAGAAATCAACAGTTTTCACATAGCTCTCTGAGAAGACTTGAATTCTTATTCTATAGACAAAAATAGAAAAAAAGAAATTAAATAAACAACAAACTCATATACAAAATCTAAAAATGTTCTGTAAATAAAATAGAAAAAAAGACATCACTTACTCAAATTTGGATAAGGAAGCAAGACAACAGAGCTAGCTCAAGTTGGTGCTAGTGATTTTCTGTTGACCTAGAAGAAACATAAAGAAAACTCTTAAAAATTAGAATTTAGTCACCTCTATCTCAAAAAATTAGAATATAAGTAAACCTTGAATTTTTTTGGTTGACTGGAATATTTTTCCATATCAGTATTTCATTAAAGAATAGAAGGAAATTACAATCAAATGGCTAGCAAAACTATTATGCGAAAATTTGGATAAAGAAAGATTGACACAACCCCATAAAAGTTTATAACCTGTTCAAATTGCTTGCTTAGATCTTATGATAAGGTGTACCATAATTGAGTACCAAAGGTTCGATCACAAACCTTAACCTTTGTTGTGTTCAATATGGAAAACTGAAAAGAGAAATTGAAAACGAAATCGGAATGTTTAAAATAATGTACATCACTAAATGGACGCGAAAGGAAATAAAAAAACAATTGAGTTAGAGAGGAGACATTGAACATCCTAACATCAGACTTGAAGGCTTGTCAATCTGAAAACAATTGGTAGATAATTGATGCATCTTAATTCCTTCTGATATTTTAGGATGATCTAGTCCTGTAGTCAATCAATTCATTAATCAGTCCAACCTCTTAACTTAATTGTTTTTTTCCCCTCAAGATCAAATGAGCTAATTAGTATTATTATGTTTTTAAATATTAGGTTATATATATATATATATATATTAGATGACACAGTTCATGATGTAAAAGATTGAATGAATGTAGAAAATCTCTAGCAGCTTTATACTAGAGCAATTCATTATTGCTATAAAAATATATAATGTGATATGGTTCTAAGATATTGAGTTATGTAGGCATGGGGTGTTCATTATAGAATCTAGAAACAGAAAATAATATATACTATAAAACATATACGTCTAGTTTTTTCTCTCGACATAAGCTAGCAAAACTTACCCAAGGATTATTCGGGACTTGTCAAAGCACAAGTAGTCTTGTTCTCTTAATAACAAACTCTATCACTAACTCTACACCAAGACCTATCATCTAGCAATTTTTTCCTATAAAATCAAAGATAATCAAAGAAAAGAAGATAAATTTTTTAGAGAAGAATAAATTCTAAAATTTTTAGCAAAAAAGGTTGTTGATATATAAAAATAAATCTAAAACATCAAAACATACTCAAAAACTTCTAACTAAAAATAATCTAAGAGTACCTTTCAAGATCAAAGTCCATATAAGGTTGATTAAAAAAAATCACTTGTACATATTGTTAATTAATAAACCAAACCAGCAATTGAAAAAAAAAAAAAAAAAACACTGGATCAGGACATTCTGTACAAATATAATAGTCAAAATGATTGTCCGGCCAACTAAATACCAAGATTTTATTCTCCAAATAAACTTGAAACTCATAAAGATATATTTTTTCCTATTTCCAAAAGCAGCTAACAATCAAGTGATATTTCAAAAATAAAAGCATGGATTAGTCAAATATTTCAATCTCGTCCAAGGATCTAGAAAGGGAAACATAAGGAAAAAATCAGAAAATAAAATCCATGAAAATATTAATCCAAAATATTATCAATAATGAAAGAAAAAAATTACCAGTGAGAGTAAGACCCAAAGGCTTGGAAAGGAAATAGAAAAAAAAAATCCATAAAAAAATTAACCTATAATATTATAGAGAAAGAAAAAATTTTACCAGTATAATCTTTAGATATTGACCCACGGACCAGGAAAGGAAACAAAAGGAAAACAAAAAGGAAGCAGAAGAAAAAAAAATAGAAAAAATTCCATTAAAAAAATTAACCCAAATTATTATAAAAAAAATACCATATCCGAGATCCTTTATCCTTCATTCTTGATCCTGTAAAAATATCAAGATAAATACATAAATTAAACAAAGAGAAAAAAAAAACTTTTTTTCAAAATGAGCAAAATACACAGGAGGAAGAAACTGTAGAAATAAATTATAGAAAATAAAAATGGAAAGGAAAAAATGGCTAAATTGAAATAGGTGAAAAAGGAGGGGGAGGGAACAAATTAGCCTGTTAGATGCAATGAAGATCTACTACAAATGGCCTCTGATTTTTTTATTTCTTGGCATTGTCAGGAAGCAGTGAAGGGAAGAAGAAGAAAAGAAAGAAAGGGACTATAAAAGAGAGAAGAGAATAGGTCGGCGATTGAGGAAAAGAGAGAAGAGAAGAGTGGGTATAATTTGTTAGGTTAAAGAAGGAATAAAAAAGGCCTCAGAAATCCTTATAATTACGAAATAACTAGGCAAATTCATGTAATTTTCACGTGGTACGACGACAAAAGTTGAAAACAAGCGAATGCTCTTTGTACTATATGTTAAAGAGCACACAACAATATAGTGTAATTTTACCAGCCAACATTATAAGAAAGAAATAGTTTGAAAGGAAAAATATATTCAAGCTAGGCTACGAAAGATGCTTTTTGCAAGGTAGATTTTGGTTGCATATATCTCGGTGCAAACAGTAATAATAAAATCCTATACTCAAGGTACAATGAACCATACAATGATCTAAGTAAGTATACAACACAATGATCTTCTAATGTTGACTCAAATAGAAAGCCTAAAGAATTCTAAAATCTCTCAACTATTCTTAAATGAATTTAAACTAAGTATATGATAGAAGTTTGGAGATAAGAGAAGAATGAAAGCTTGATGATTGAAAGTGATCTTTTAGACTCTTGGAATTGGATATTTTATAGATGATGAAACAACACGTGTATCTTTTTTCTTAGTAGACATGTTTCACATCATACCCATCGATGTGTTCTTCCATTCATTAATAGATATGATTATTAGAGATATGTCTATTCATGAATAAGATTGTAAACATCTAATTTTGACATGTTTTACCGCAAAAATCCCATTTTTTACTAAAAATTGCATTGTTAGGTAGAATAATCAATTTTATCACTTTTTTTTTTTTTTTGAGGCAGGGGCAAAATGGATAAGTAGCCCCAGAAAAAATCCTTCTTTATAACAAATATTAAAACAATAGTCATTTGCTCTTTCCTTGACTTATCTCCAGTTTCATCTACAATGGTACAGAATTTAGAAGTGCCGATATCTTCTCGAATTTTGTTATGGACCTTTTCAACAATATTGGATAAGAGCTCCTTTTGAATTCCATGAGAAGAATAAGTAGCAATTTTTGGAGCATTTTCTAAAATAATTGAGGCTACTTGTTTGTTTTAACTAGGGGTATTTATCTTGACCCATCGACCCGAAAAATCCATTGAACCGGTAAAATAGGGTACCCGACCTGCACTCTATAACCGGGTTGGGTAAAGGGTTAGGTCATTTAAACATAGGGTCAGGTACCAGGTCACATTTTAGATACCCGCCGGATACCTGATCTAGTCTATTTCAGGGATAAATTTGTAAAATGATAAATTAGGGTAAGCACTTGACGTCATTCCCCTCAATCTTCTTATTCTTTCTGCCTCTTCTTCTCAATTCATGACTCATCATCTCTATCTCTCTCAAGTTCTAGACTCTCACAACTCATAAGAGTTTCAAAACAGATCTTCATACCAATCACCTAATCTACCTGTCTACGCTCATCAAATCTTCCTATCACTTATTGATTTCATCTCATTATATCTACCCCATAGTTCTCCTTCAAATCTAAATTTCTTTTTTTTTGGGACTTGATGGAAGACTAGATCACATCAGTATTTTTTTTTTTTTTTTTGCTAAAAATGTTCTTTTTGTTTAAAAATATTACTTTTTTTCCCTTATTTGACGTTATTTATGCTAATATTTATTTTTGTTGCAATTGGTAAAAATCACATGCTTAACCGAGGATTCTCTTGTGGTCAAAGTGAAGAATAACTAAATGGGATGAAAATGAGAGTGAAACAAGATGAAGAATTTATCTTTTACATATTTTTCAGTTTTTAAGTATGGTTGTATTTTGGAATTTAACAAAGATGTTGGTTTTTTTTTTTTGGCATGTTAAGATAGTTTATATCCCTTAAGTATTTGTTGGTTGTTGGGATGTAAGACTTTTTTTTCAACAATGTAAGACTTATTAGTTATTATTTTATTGTCATTTTTTTTGGTAAAAGCACGGATGTGAGTTTTACTCCTTGTGTTTGGTTTGCGTTTGGTCGATGAGTAGTGAGAGTTTGTGAATGAGTTAATAAATAATTTAGCTTTTTTTTTTTTTTTTTTTCTTTATGTATTAAAAACTAGTACCCAGTCTATCCGACCGACTTTTGATTGGGTACCTGCTTTGAATGGACTAGGTAAAGGGTCAGAATTTTTTTGACTCGATCAGACCGAGTCGGGTATTTTTTGGCATATAGACTGGATACCTGGTCCATGAAAAGAATTCTAGCAATGAAAGAAAATTCCATTGATTATCTGAATAAAAGTTTCATCATGACCCTTAAAAGATACACCTTGTAGTGAGATCCATTTAAAAGAATTAATTGATACTTTTAGTTGTAACTGATTTCTTGCAATTGGTTCAGTTGTTGGTATACAAATCCTTTAATGATTTTATCAACATGTTGAAGCGGATTCATTAGATCATGATAAGCTTTCATAGAATTCTTATGATCTATACTACTTGCATGACCAAGAAAAGAACAATTAACTCTATCATTAACTTTGTTCCATGATCGAAATCCACCAATGTAAAAAGCTTTTTGACTTGGACGATTGGATGATTTAATGAAGAGAAAATATTGAAAACAATAAAGCATCATTTGAAGTTGGTGAAAATCCCAATCAATCTGGAAATAACTAGTACCAAGATGTGAGAAATTTATGTCCCTCTTATCAAAAAATTTGGCTAAATTTGCAGGAATATGTTGAAATGGTCCTGTTTTGATATAAGCACGTTGAACCTCATATTGTTGATAAGGAGAATAATTCTATATTAATGTATGTGATGAAACATGAGTAGGTTACTTGTGCTCAAGAAAGCTCATTAAGGGCAAAATTGTAATTAGTCTCAAGAATAAGGAGCTTAACTCCTACATCATTGCGTCTATAAATAGGGGCTCAACCCCCAAGACATGGGACTAATTCCATTCCACTCAATCATTGGCAATTAATAACATTAAAGCACATTCATTACACACTTTCTCTACTATTTTACAATCAATACTCTCCAAATGCACCAGCGTTCGTCAATTGGCGCTGTCTATGAGAATCGAACCAATAGCCAAACACTACCCTTCGAATTGTCCTTCAGTTTAGAAAATAATACTAAAGTTCTTGTTCGGTTTCGAACACTACTTTCATCGGATATGAGAAACAAACAAAGAGGGAATAGCAGAGATGAACATCTCCCTCTTGAGAATTTGAGGGTGAGTGCAGAATTTCATGAACTAGAGACATCTCAAGATGGTAAAAGTCGAGCACAAGTTCCTTCAGGAGAACTTTGAACCTATACAATAGTTTGTGTATTTAAATAAAAACCTTTAAAACCTATTCCTGTCAAGTTTATAGAAAATTTAAGAGTTGAAGCTCGAGACAAGGATACCGCTAATAATAGTACTTGTCGTCCAAGTCATCCAACATCTCAAGTTACATGAACTGTTAGTATACAAAGGTCTTGATCTATACATGATTGGCTATATCCCGGGTGAATGACAATCGACGAGAGGGCACTCCAAAGCTTTCGCACCAAACACTTCATGTAGATATAATGGCAAAAGTTGAACTTCGACTTCAACAGCTTTTTTCTAGGAATAAAATGGGTCAGCAGATTTTAGCTGTGTTGATCGTGATCTTTTCACATCGGTAATTAGGATGGAACACATTCTGCATAATTTCAAACAACCAGACCTTGATCAATACAAAGGCATTATAGACCCTACCTATCGTGTAGCTCATGTTTCTATTGTTGCTAAGGTATATGATTATTCTGATTTAACTAAATGTAAGCTATTCGTGACCACATTACAAGGGTTGGCACAGAGGTGGTTCAAAGAACTTCTAGAAGAATCAGTGTCTTCCAAATTTATTATAAACTTGGGTTAATTTTTGGGAAACATGAAGTTAAATCTCACAACTGGGTTATATAGGGGGTGAAAGGATGCCCAGGTTAACCGTAGTAGTCTAGCCTTCCCTTTGCTCAATAAGACTCTCGAATCCTTTTCTTTTATTTTTGTAGACTAGGAATCGTCTAGTATAGGATTATAAATTATTTATTTATCCATTTATTATACAAATTATTTAAATTTCTCCTTTTTGCTTTTTCCTCAAACCTTAAGGATTTTTCTCTTTCCTTTATGTTTAAGTAAGCCTGATGCACTTTATATGTCCGGTGGCGACTCCATTATTTATTTATTTATTTTTCATAAAATCCTATTCTAAATTATTTTTTAGTCTTCTAACGCCGCATTTGAAAAGTCCACTTTATTCCCTATTTTTGTACTAGTATTATACCTATCTATTTACTTCCTCTTTATTTGTATTGTTTTACTTTTTCTTGCCAAAAATGGGGCGCGACAAATGCATTTCTTACTCTAATTTTGTTTTTATGGGGAACCGAGCCAAGTATATTCTTGACATGAGTTCTATATGGATGAACATAGTTGTATTAGGACGAGGACCAACCCATGGGTATACAGGTGATTCTGAATTCTACCCAAAAGGATGTTCATGTGAATTATGATATACATGTACCTTCACATTTCTTGCTGATCTGCTGTTCAAAATGTCATGTAAGATGGAATATTGAAGAAATAATTAACACGAGAATAGCTTTCTCACTCTCTCTTTCACACACACAAGTGCAAGTGGAGTTATTTCCTTGTCACTAGTAGTATGCACCTATAAGTTCTATGGAAAATATTATTATGAAGCTGATCTTGAACTTTACTTGTAAATTTTACGATCAAAATTAAATTTTAAAAAATCTTGTTTACATCAACTGATGTCATAGATTTCATAATATTTAATTTACTCTACAAGATTTATAAGTGAGATCATAAATCAAATTTACCTAAATATTTCCCAAATTCCATGATCTTTCATCCACGGAAGTATCCTGATGTGATTAGTCAATTTAGGGTCCGTACTACAGTAAATGTTTAACCTTTTAAGATGAAAATTGAGTGAAGACATTGTAAACCTATTAGGTCTACAATGTCTTCCACTTGAACTTTGCGCTGAACTTGTAACGTCCACTATTCTCACCATCTAAAATTTTGTGCATATATTACGACAAAAAACAGTTCACCAATTGTTTTAGGTTGTGTTTGGATCAAATTGTTTAATAAACAGGGGCAGATTTAGGGGGCGGGCTAGGGCCACCTCCCCCAAAATTTTAGAAATTATACATTTAACCTTTTAAAATTTTAAAAACTTAATTTGTATATTTATAAAATTTATATTTTGCCCTTCTAAATTTTTGAAAGAAATATAAATTAACCTTAATAATTATGTGACTATTAAGTCTTGCCCCCTCAAAATACAATTCCTGCGTCCGCCCCCGTTAATAAACGATTTGAAATCTACTTATTTGTTAGAGCAATTTTTAGGGTTAAAAATGATGAATTTTAAATTTATGAATTAAATTTTAGATAATTTCAAAATTAAAAAATATGAAAGTAATGATTTTAAATAACTTCTAATTTAAATAGATTTAAAATTCATTCATTTTCACTTTTACAATTCCTTCCAAAAAGAAAAATGACTGAATTTCAAATTCTTTTCTCTAAATCTATCAATCCAAACTCAACCTTAGTTGTTTTGTCTACTTAGGGTTCAAAAGCTCCTCAGGTCATAAGAATGTGCTTATTGCCACGGAGTTCTTTGGAGTGCGTAAAATGTCTTATACTTTTCATGTTAAGTGATCCGTAATACCAAGGGAGTTGAGTACGTTTGCAAATTAAGGGGAGTTCTTTATGAAAGAACAGTATCATTGACAGAACCCAAAATTGTCCTTGTTATTGATTGACATATTTTGCAGCTCTTATAATTTTTTCGACCTTACAGGGAAGGGTGCCGTAAGGTAGCTCATATAAGTTGTCACGCAAGGAAGTAAAGCCCGACATGGCTAGCGAAGCTATATGATAAAGCATTTCCATTATTTTCAATTACAAAGCCGATCACACTGCTCTCTGTTTTTCTGGCCGGTATGTAGAATTGTCAAAGCGAGCAGAGCAGTGCGAAGAAAAGTTGGGTAAATCTGCTCCAATTTCATGTGTGACACTTCCCATAAGTGGGATACCCATAAATATGACCTCAACCTCCGACACACTGACTGCCATGGAAGTGCCTACCATCCACCTCGTCATGGAATGGAGATCAGATAACTAGCTACCTCAATTCACCATATTGAACCTTATCTACCAATTAGGATTATATCTAAGTGAAATCAGAAGCTGATTATGAAAAGCTTATGCAGTTCTCTTGGGGCTGTTCAATTTGGCAGTTACAAATTCAGTCAATTCTTGAACAAGGATTTGACAAGATTTGAACCACTGTAAATAAGCATAAGCATAGTTCTTCTGTACCGTCGATATTTTCTTGATTGACCAATGATAGATTTTCTTGATTGACGAATGATAGTGTTAAAATCACATTGTTTGCTACGATGATGTTTATGCAGAGGAAGCAGAAAACTGACCAGACATGAGGCAGCTTGAGTTCTTAACGAAGCTCACCTGACCAGCTTAAAAACGACAAATTGAATAATTTGTTTTCTTTTTCTTTTTTTATCCCAAACGAAATTATATGTTTGTTTTTATTTGAATATGTAGAAAATGACCTAATTAGTTTCTACACTTTTTTACTAAAATACTATTAGTTCCTTTTTTTTTTCCCTCCCAATTTGCTGGAGTAGTCACCCGAAAAATTTACCTAGTCTCTAGTCAAGGGGCTTTTTTGTCAAAATAGAATAAAACCCCTAGTTAAGTTAAATGAAGGAGCCTACTTCTCAAGCAACATATTGCAGAGAATGAGTGAAAATGGAAAATAGGGAAACCTAGAGCTGAAATTGAAGGAAAAGTTTTCTGAATCCATATCTTAGAATAAAAAATAAATAGGTTTACTTTGTTTTACTTAATCTTAAAATATTCTATTTTTGATTAAAAAAATCACGTAGAAATATCCGGTCTATAGTAGATAGGATGGATTCCTTCACCTACATTCATCTACATTACTCTAAAAAAAATTATTTTTAATGAGTTAGAGTGGTGTGAATGAATAGGAACAAAAAAATTTATCATACTTACCGTAAATTGAATCCATATAAGAATTTTCTAAAAAAACCGAGCCTCGGTTCATGAAGGTTTAGAGGCTAGTAGTACAAATTTAGTTGAAACATAAAGCCAGGTGCAATTTGAAGACATGTGGATGAAATTATGCTATCTTCGCTGTTTTTGGATAAAGATTTATCCATCAAGTGTTTCCTAGTTGTGAAAACGTGGTAATGGGTTCTTTAAAATTGATTTCTTTTTTGTGTGTATTTGTTGATGTTGTAATTATTTGAATGCCTTTGCAGCGAGAAAATTAGGGAAACATAGCTTTACAGCTTCTCCGAGTCGCATTGTGCCGTAACCTTTCCTATTTGTTTTTAATACATCAATCCACAACCACAAATATTTGAAAATTACTCATTAATCTTTACCAAATTCTAAACGAAATACTATTAGATAATAGAACGTCAACCTGATTATTATCAAACAAAAAATAAATACTAATTCACAAAAAGTAAACAGGCCGAAATTTGCAATTTTTTAGGTTAAAAAATAGATTAAGTGGAGTGACCAACAACTAGCGAATAAGGGCAAAGATTTAGGTAGATCCGATTTTTGACTTCACTTGCAAATGTTGTGGTGTAGATTAAATTTTAGAAAATTTATGACATCAACTGATGTAATTAAAATTTTTTAAAATTTAATTTTGACTACAGGATCTACAAGTAGGAAAACAAATCAAATCTACGTCTAAGATGGTTTTTGCAAAGGAAAATACTTACATAAATTCGGTATTTAGCTATATCTATAGATTTTGTAGTCACAATTAAATTTTAAAGAATTTTACTTACATCAGTTGATGTCATAAATTATCTAAAATTTAATTCACATCACAGAATTTATAAGTGAGATTAAAGATTAAATAATTTACGAATCTACCTAAATTTTTTCCTTTTGCATATTTTGAGATTGCAAAATAAGGAACTATTCGACAAATCATTGATTTTGATACTGCCGTTTCAAATCCCCCTTAAATTTCCTACCCCTTCTTCGATTCGGTGTTTCACTTTTTTTTTTTTTTTTTTGTGCTTCAATAATCGATCATATCCCTAAACCCATTGACCCAAATGCAATGGGCTCTCAAAGTTTGTTGTTTGCCTTAAAATCACAATGTCGATTGTTTAGGGGTAGGACTGATGGATTTACGGATTTAGCCTTGCCTGAGCGGACATAAGTGGCTAAGTAATACTTTTCAGGTGGCTGTCTATAAAAGGATCAAATTATTTTGTAAAAAATAGTTAAAAGACTAAATTGGTGACAAAAAATAAAATAAAATAAAATAAAGACTAATAGTGTTTTAGTAAAGAAGTTTAGGGAGTATATCTTTTTCCCGAATATGTATTATGGTCTAATGATATAACGTCCTTCGATTTTATTAACAGAAGTCAATATAAGTCCAATTTAGGGATGTCACATTACTACCTAGATAAGGATAAATATGATTGTATTTGTTGGGTGACCAAATAAATGTAACCTGGTATCAATTTCTTTTTAAAGGCTTTCTTTTTTACATTAAATTCTTAGAAAGTTTGATTTATGATTTCAATTGTATATCTTATAGTTATTTAAAAAATCATATGGATTCTCTAATATCATTTGTGTGGGATATGCAATCATTTGTGTGTAGGGTATGTTGATAACTATTTTATTAGAATCAAAATATGATCAAAATTGTATGTATTTCATGTCAAAATATGATAAAAATTATGTTTAGAGATTAAAATGATAAGTTTTAAATTTGTGATGAATGAAATTGTATCATTTTAAAATTGAAGGGCCAAAAATTCCAAACATGAAATGTGACGGCAAATATTATTGCCACAAAACTCCTTGTTAATGCTACAACAAAAAGCATTAAAATGATCAAATTACCCGTATCTTCTCCGCCTTCATAGTAAGAAGGGTATTTTAATAATTTTATTGCCTTTTGCTATGGAAATAACAATGTGTGTTGTCGCAATAATATTTGCCGATATTAACATCGCATGCCCTTTCTTTTATTTTGTTGACAAAGAGAATGTAAATTTACATTTTTGTATGTGTTCTTCATACATAGTTTGGAATTAAATAGGAAAATAAAATTCAAAATCATGTTGCGCTTTCTGCAGTGACAATTATTCTATATTCATATTTGCAAGATTTTATGAAACGGTACAAAGGTGTTGATATATTACTAAATTTGCAAGAAAATGAATAAAATCTGACCAAATATATAAAATTATAGATTGGGGATTAAATATAATTTTGCAACATGGATTGATTATAGCAATTGGTTCTACATTTGTGATCTTATAAATTATTTTTCTTGAAAACTTCAATTTAGAAAATTAACATTGAAAAATATAATTCTTCCAACGGGTGTCATTCAGTTATATACACAATTTAAATCTACTATATTAACGAACAAACTTACATTTATTTTCCTTGCATTTAGTAACTTTCTCAATTTAATTTCAATTTTACAAAAAAAAAAAAAAAAGAAAAAGAAAATCTAGGACTTGGGAGTGCTTCTTGGAAACCTTATTTAGACAAACCATATAACTTGAGACAGACACGCATGTAATCGGTCAGGCTAGTAGAAGTCTGTCCAATTCCCCTTGGCTTGTTGATCTGATTTCTAAAACATTATTGTGTAGCGGAAATATGCACTCTATGGTTGCGTGATTTATAAAAAGTTAATACAAAAATAAAAAGATAGTAAAAGAAAAATATGGGTAGTGGAATAAGGGAGGAGATAAACAAGGGAATTAATGACTAGTTAGTAGTTACACATAACTATAGTAATTAAAATTAGTCGTAAAAGTAAGGGCAAATTTAATACTCAAAATAATTATCACTTTTGGTTAGCAGACACGAATTAAAGAAGCTATTAAATTGTATTAATTTTATAAAAATATAGCTTAAAATGATTAAATTATCTTTTTGCATTAATATTCTAACCGCATAATGCTTCTTTCATCAACGTGGTACTAAGGTTAATATTAAATAAGATAAATTATATAAAATGATAGTTATTTTGAAACGGGAGAGTAAAAAATAATGACATCACACTAAATAGTGGTTTTTACTTTATATATAGAATAGATAAATAATACTACCTTTGTTTCAATAAATTTGTCACATTTGACTTTTTTGGTCAACGAGTCAAGTTATGAAGGCTCGGTTTTTTATAGATTTTAATATTTTGTAAATTTTAAATTTCATATCATAATACTTTATATAAATTTCACTTTTTGTTGAAAAGATTTCATAAAAAATCAAATAAATTTATATGTATTCTTGATTATAAAATTAATTTGATTGACTAAAAAAGTCAAATTATGACAAAATAAGTGAAAGAAAGAGAGTATATAATTAAGATTGCAATCAATTGCCTTTTTTTAACACAAGTACATCACACATAGTGCATAGGTGGGATTGATGTAAATAATCATTATATTACAAGGAAACTGAAAAAAAAAAAAAAAAGGGATCCACAATTGGTGGAATGAAATCAATTACTTCTTTTATTTTAAAATAATTATTGAGTTAGGTAATTTATTTTATTTTAGAATTTCTATCGCGTCAAAAAATTTAAAAAATATTTTTAAAATTTTTATCCTTAATATCACATTAATGGATAAAAAATTATGTAATTTAGATATTAATGTAAAAAAAGTATTCAATTACTTTGAATTATTTTATATAAAATTAAAGTAGTTTAATAATTTTTTAATTTGTGTACACTATTTAAAAATAACAATTATCAGTGTATATAAAAAAAACCCACATTTAATGAGGCATAAGCTACCTACCAAAATTACTTAATTGTGTTGGACTAGTCCATATGACGTCTCAATTTTTACCATTATCAATTCACATGCTAATATTTTAGTAGGAAATAATTACCTAAATGTGTTTTAGTGGAGTTCACATTTAGTATAGGAATGGTTTTTCATTTTTCATTGGAAATAATAACAGTAAAAGTGGATTCCAATCCCATAGATATCTAGTGCTCGTTTCCATAAATTAATGCCGGTACAACCGAGATATTCGGCTGGCGCACAGTTGACAGCTACCCTGATTCTAGGGCGAACCTGTATATTTGGCGGAGTGAGAGCATTTCCGTGTTTGGCCGTTGAAGACTATTTTCTTCATATTGGGATATGAAGGAAAGAAATAGCAATGACCAAAATTAAAGGAGAGATATTTGATTTATTTTAAGTTATTTGTTTCTCTTTTTTTTTTTAAGAATTAGGGTTGGATCCAAATTGCTTAAAGTATTTTAGTGTTGGATTTTCCAAAGTACTTTTTGTAGGCCAAAGTAAAAAATCTTTAAAACCAATCATTTTTGAACATTTATTATTCATGATATTATTTAAAATAAATATTATAACAATTTTTATAATATGATATATGTGATATAAAAATGACATTATAAGAAATTTTCTTGAAAAATGCATACAAATTTTATTTTATCAAAATAATGAATAATAAGGTTTTGTACAAACAAAACCTTGGTATTAGAATTGCATTAAGTAGGGTTTGAGCATAACTTTTAAAGATAAGATAGCAGATTCATGCTCAAATTTCCTTTTCAGAAAATTGTTAGTGAAATGGTGTGATTTTTTAAAATTATTTATGGCATTAGAATTTCCGTAATTGTAAATGTGAAGTCAAACAAATTCGCCTTCGAAAGGACAAAGTATGCCAACTACTGGGAATCTGTTAATTACAAAGAAATTATCAATATAAAAAAAATTCTAATATAAATTTGATTTTCGATTCTATTTATAATCTATGGACGTTATAATTAGAATTAAATTTTATACAATCTTATATATATTAGCTAATGTTATGCATTTTATAATAGTTAATTCATGTTATAGATTTTATAACGTTTCATTCACAACATAAAATTTACAAATGAGGTCAAAACCTGAAAATATATATTTAAATATTTCTCATTAATATATCATGTAATGTATAAATTAAGATGTACTGTCATACTGTATAATTTGTGATCTATATTTATCCATTTTTTTCAACTTGTAAATAAAGTGTTATAATTTTTAATTTTTAAAAGAAGTTAGAAGATATAAATAAATATAAATCACGAGACGTATAATAAAACTATATATTTTAATTCATACAAAAATTTTCCATCACTTGTGACCTAAAATTTGTATTTTGATCTCGTTAAGTCATTTAGACTGATATTAGAAGATTTCGAGAAATTTCTCAAATTGTGCTTGTTTTAATAATCGTTCTTTTTTGATGCTGATTGGAATTGGTATTTCTGACAGGGAGGAACTCGCATTCAGCAAATGCGAGTTCAGTGAGCTCGCATTTGTTGAATGCGAGTTTGTTGAAAAATAAAATTGTTAAATTTAAAATAAATAAAAAAATTCATGACCTCGCATTCACTGAATGCGAGGTCTAACATTTAAAAATAAAAAATAAAAATACTTGACTGACCTCGCATTCACTGAATGCGAGGTTAGTCGGCATTAAACTAGGCAGAATCGAAAAAGCCCTCATTTTCTTCTTCTTCCTCCTCCTCCTCCTCCTCCTCCTCTTCCCCTCCTCGCCATTGCAATCACAACCACCACAATCTCTTTTTCCTCCTCTACAACCATCGCCATCTCCATTTCCTCCTCCTCTACAACCACCACCATCTCCTTTACAACCACCACCATCTCTTTTTCTTCCCCATCTACAACAACTACCACCTCTATTCCTCCTTCTCTACAACCACCATCACCTCCACTACTCCTTCTCTTGTACAACCACTGCCGCCACCACTTCCCGTACGAGTAGCTTAACCACCACCACCACCACCACCACCACCATATTCCTCCTCAACAAACACCACCAACTATAAAGGTAGATTATTTTTTTTTTTTTTGAATTTCAATTAGTATAATTAATTTATTTTTTTGATTTTCTTTTTTTTTTGAGTTAATTAATTTTGTTATAAGTAATGTAAATATTTTAGAAAATTATTTGTGATAGTAGCTTATCCTTTTGCTCTTTTTGTGATTGTGAATATAAATGAGTTTATATATACGGCGAGGGACTGTCAATAATTATTGTCCTTAAACGGAGATATTGAAATTTTTTATTATTGGGACTTTTTATTGTTATTGGGTTACCCATTCTCTAAATTGGATAATTTGATGTAATCGTATTTGGTTATATTTAAGTTGTATATATGAAAGTGGTTATATTTGGTTATATTTTGATAAATTTTGTTTGTATCCCTTGTCGGGCATATATTACTTGTAACCCTTGCCGAGTTATTGCGTTGTTTGTAGCTCTTATCGGGCATGCATTACTTGTAACCGTTGCCGTGTTATTGCATTGTTTGTAGCCCTTAGTGGGCATGACTGGCGTAAGAGAGAATCCTCAAGAAATAGAGGAAACTCTATCGAATTTTTTTTTTTAAACATATTTCGTATCCAAAATTGGGGTCTAAACATGTTACATAGTCCTTACAAGGAAATGACATTTGATAGACCCCGTCACATCCTCCTTTACTGGGGAAGGGAAATAACTTACGAAGGCGGTACTATGTCTTACCGGCCAATGGTGTGTAAGAAACTATTCCGAATAAAGCAACGGATTAGGTTTCTTGAGTTGATTGACAAGATATATGAGTTCATGGAGGTTGATAGGGATAACTTCAAATTGAATATTTTGTACAAGCATATAGTTAGTCGTGGTGTTTACTCTGGCATTCCATTAACAGATGATGATGCTATGGATGATGTTTTTGATTTGTTTGATGCCGATCCTACTTTTTGTGTTGAATTGTTTATCGAGACAGAGGAAATTCCTCAGGTACCTGAAACCAACAACAATCTAGGGCTGTATGGTATGGGGCCAATGATGTCTCTTATGCATTTGACCATGGACAACGAGCCGCTGCAGTCTAATGCGCAGAGTCTCTTTGATCATCCTTGGTCATTTGAGTTTTACAACCCAACGTGTTCGTTTTAACAATGTCAAACTCAATGTCATCTGATCAATCTATTGGTGCGCAGTGTAATAGAGACACCATAGAAGGTGAAGGCCCAAGTACCATGCAATATTATAATCAACATATGAAGAAGGGTCTCGTAGATGAAGGTTTGACAGATGATAATGCTAATAGACTCATCGTGGCATGCATTAGACGAGGATTATGAGTCAGGATCAGACTCAGAAGATATATCAAAGGATGAATCTGACGATGACTTAGGAACAAATAAAGGTGAATGTCAGATGCAAGAGGATGTTCCTATTTATCAAACTAGCGGAATGACTTTTTTCAATGATATTGGCAACTACGGTGATTATGATCCTATGGACCGTAATGATAAAGATAGGTTGGTTTATTGGAATGAAGAAAAAAATGATATTCGGTTGCACATGTGCTTTAATAGCAAGGACCAAGTTAGTAAGGCAGTTAGAATATGGTCTATAGCTCAAAAATGAGAATTCAAAGTGATAGAGAGCCGGAAGAGAGGACATGGACGGCTAAATGCAAGGTAGATTAGCTCCTGAAGAGTGTGATTGGAGTATTTGGGTACGTGAAAATGAATCTCTTAATGTTGGAAGGTCATGAAGTGGGTAAAAGATCACGTATGTCTTGGTGAAATCTCTAGTAACAACAACAGAAATCTAACATTTACAGTCATTGCTAACAAAATAATGCACTTACTTGAAAATGATCCTGTGCACAAGGTCAAACAAATTCAGGCATACATTAAGAACAGTTTCAAGGTTGACATTATATATAAGAAAGCTTGGTATGCTCGCAGAAAAGCGATTATGCTTGTATATGGAAGTTGGGCATCTAATTTTCAATAATTACCCTAATACGTTGAAGAAGTACTGCGCTCTAATCCCCAAATTGTGATGCCATGGCTACATCACCCCAACAGTAGCGAGTTTGTGAAAATTTTCAAATACATCTTTTGGGCATTTCGGCCATCGATTGATGTATTCCACAGGTGTAGACCTGTCCTATTTGTTGATGGCACCCATCTACGAGAGAAATATCGGAGTAAATTAGTTATTGCCGTCGTTTTGGATGCTAACAATCAGATTTTACCTGTTGCCTATGTAATTGTTGATGAGAAAATAATACAAAGTTGGGGTTGGTTCATGGAGTAGTTGAGACACCATGTTGTGCGTGACTTGAAAATCGTGTGTATAATATCTTACCGGCATCGTGGCACTCTTCATGCTATGAGTGAGTCCCCTTTATGAAAGGAACCATTTTCATATCATAGACTCTGTCTGCGTCATGTTTGAATAATTTGATGACCAAATACAAGAATGTGGAAGTAAAGAAGTTGTGTTAGTCTGTTGGTGTCAAGATACAGATACAAAAATAGAATAAGCACCAACAAACGATACAACTTCAAAATCCAGAGGTTTGGAGATATCTGGCAGATATTGGCCTTGACCTCTGGTGCCTTGCTCATTATAGAAATCGCAGGTGGAGAATATACACTAAAAATACTTCTGAGTTCTTAGCTACAAGAACGTCTTGCGAGGGGTTAGGCTACTTCCGATCAAGGCTATAATTGATAGTACATTCTATCGTTCATTGAAATTGTTTGTTGATAACGTTGCACGGGGTGAACATTGTTGCATATCAATTACACCAATGAATTGAAAAAGGTTGTTGACTACAGACAAAAAAGGTGGAGGACACACAGTCATGATTTTTTATCATTCCACTAGTATCTATAGAATTAAGAGAACCCATCGTGTGATTGGACATGGTGGAAATGTACAAACTGTCAATTACGTGCAGAAGACATGTACCTGTGGTAAATGGCAAATGTACAGGTTCCCATGCTCGCATACGATGGCAGTTTGCAGGCTTTAGGGTGATGAACCTACTCGAATAGTTGCGGAGCAGTACACCACTCGTATATATAAAGAGCAATACACCGTTAGCATATTTGTTCTGCAATCCAATCCAGAGAAATTGCCTCCTATTCAGTGGCAGTTACATGGTGATAACAGTATGTTGGTTTAGACCACCGGGTAGTCCAAGTATGTGCAAGGCGCATCCGAAACGAGATGAATATTAGGGATCCCCATGAAACCAGAAGGTGTACGAATTGTCATCAGCCGGGCCATAATCGCAAGAGTTGCCCTTCTCGACAATAGTGATTTGTCTTTTCTATTACATTGTTATGTACTTGTTATATTCTATGAATGTAGTTGTTTGCTTTTTATTTATTCATTTATCAAAAAACTTTGTATTATCAGTGATTACAGAGACATGACCTTCAATGTTTGAATGTAACTTTTAAAACTTGTGAAATTAAATGTCTATTATCTATGGGTTTAATTTTTCACTCTTTCCATATCATTCTTTTAGGTATGGATGATCAGTCTCGAGAGCTTGTTCATCCTGGACCATATATAGATGATATTATATCTCCTATGGCGCCGCATAGGACTAGATCTATTTTTTACGGTCTTATCGATGATTTCACACTACAAGTTAAGCGTTGTGATGGGGCTTTTTGGGAGGTCATAGGCCCATACCAGATCGGGTATGACATTATATTTGTTTGGCAGGTTTCAAGGGTATCGCATCTTTAGGATGTATTTCAGTGGACCACGCTTTGAACACTAGTCTTGTCGAGCAATGGCGACCTGAGACACATTCTTTTCATCTGCCTGTTGGAGAGGCTACCATCACATTACAGGATGGCGAGGTACTTTGGGATTTACACATTGATGGACCGCCTGCAATGGATAGAGACACTACTCATTCTGCTAATACTTGGAGCCAGTTATGCATTGAGTTATTGGATTTTATGCCTACCAGATTAGATATTGACGGTGGTCATTTGAAAGTTGGATGTTTGTCTGTGGCATTAGATCGTCCCCTCCCCAATAATGTGACTAATGACATGTGTCGGCAGATGACACGTATATATTTACTTGTACTTATTGGAGGCCTTTTATTTCCAGAAAATTCAGGCAACAAAATGCCATTATTGTATCTATGCTTGCTTCGGGACTTGGAGACTATAACTATGGGATGTTATAGTTGGGGATCAGCAGTTTTTGGCACACTGTATCTCAGCATGTGTGATGCTACCTGACCCAGAGCTAGAAATATATGTGGGCCAGTGCTATTACTAAAGGTATATTTGAACACTTTATATTCATTTATTGTATACTTCCTTCAAAATTTATAAAATGCATACTAATTAAGAATTACAGTTTTGGCTTGGGAGCACATGCCGATACTTCGTCCTAATTGGTTAGAGCCCGCACACTAGTTTCACGGAGCATATGGATCTCGGTATATATTTTGTTAAACTCTTTAATTTGGACTTTGATATTTATTAATTTTTATTGAAGGTGGGATGCTGCATTTGATTTGCGCAACGTTCCCCGTCATGTCTTATCTGCTTTTCGAGATCAGCTAAATAGTTTGCTACCTAATGAGGTACATCTGTCGATTATATTTCTTTTGCACTTTGTCTTCGTCATATTTTGTTAATTTACTTACTTTTTGTCAAATTGTTTGATATTAGTTGATATGTATATGACAGCCATTCCCTGATGAGGTACTTGATATACTTCTCCATTATTGCAGTGCTGGTCGTGACATATGGTGTGCAGTTACTTATTTGATATGTTGGGAGATCGTAGAATATTACCTACCTCATCGGGTTATGCGACAGTTCAGGTTTCACCAACCCATACTAGATCAGAGATTGATTGGGAATCATGTTACATTCCATTTGATAGACTGCTATGGTCGGGCAAACAATGAGTGGGAATTGACCCACCGAGCTTATATAGACATTTAGGGGCAAGAAGGGATGCAGTTGAGGTTGGTCTCCCATGTGCTGATACTACACATACATTACATGATTATATGCAATGGTACCGATCGAGAACGGTAGTCTATATATCCAATTCGATTCATCGCCCTACTTTTCTAGAGGGGTACCACGGCGATAGTGCTTGTGCAGATTATCTAGTAAGTAATTATTCATTTTTTGTTACTCTTTTTCTTTTTTAAATGACTTTAGTAATACTAATTTTTAACTTTTATGGTAGATAGACTCTATGGCTAGATTGTACTACATGTCGTTGGACCACATGACTGAGGACGATGATTCAAGTACCAGTACATGAGCACAGATTAGACACTTTACTTCTGAGTCACTACATGCAGTAGGCGAATCAAATCGTCTTGATCTTCGGCCTCTGTCAGTTCCTGGTTACGTTCGACATCCACACCAGGCACAGGATCCACATAGTAGATCAAGCTCCGCGTCGGGGAAAGGCAACACGGTGGTGGTCGTCGCCGTCGTCGAGTTCTATCAGTTCGGTCCCATATAGATGTTGGATCCCCTCATGTCAATATGCAATTCGAGAATGACACTTCACAGATACTTTTGCCAATGCAAATTCCAGTGGGACTATCATCTTTTGGCCCATCGTCCAGTGGTCCAGATCGGGCTCATATTGGTCCTAGTGTTTCAAATGAAGAACCTGAACATGAACCAATCATAGCTTTGCAGTCACTAATTGCCCACGCTATTCACTAGAGCGAGCTACATCATAATTTTATGTCCGTTGGTCAAAAAAGATTCCTAAACCTAGAGAGTGTAGTACAGGAGGGAGATTTGGAGATCATGGACATTAACATATTTTATTACTTTTGGCAATCATGTGTGATTGATGTCTGTTATTTGTTTATCATTGTTTGCCCTTGTCGGGTGTTTTTATATTATTGTTAGGTATTTATTTCTATTTTTTACCCTTGTCGGGCTTTTATGGATGTTTGTTGCCCTTGTTGAGTATGGTTGTTGGCAGGGAGAATGTTCATAAAATAGGGGAGGTTATGTCAAAATTTTATCAAAAAATATGATAAATTAATAAATTTTCTTTCTTACAAGATTTCATTCTTGTAATATTTTCTTAATGTTAGAGTTTACGGTTGA
Source organism: Cinchona pubescens (assembly GCA_025175665.1). Classification (NCBI taxonomy): domain Eukaryota; kingdom Viridiplantae; phylum Streptophyta; class Magnoliopsida; order Gentianales; family Rubiaceae; genus Cinchona; species Cinchona pubescens. The sequence goes on along the minus strand of JANKKI010000026.1, from coordinate 5,252,756 downwards.
AATATAATAGTTTAGTGCTCCTATATATCGCATTAAATAAATGCTCACAATTTAGCGTTTAAGCTATTTTTGTCTTAGAGCCAAATCCTTGGTGAACTACCAAAAACATTTAAACATTTTTTCAGTCATTTTTTTTAAAAAAAATTGCTTTGACCTCACATTCACTGAATGCAAGGTCATGAAAATATTTTTTTCTCTTTGACCTCGCATTTAGTGAATGCGAGGTCAGTCGATTTTTTTTATAAAAAAAAATGGCTTTGACCCCCCGCATTCACTAAATGCGAGGTCATCAAATATTTTTTTTTTTTTAAATTTTAACAATTTTATTTTTCGACGAACTCACATTCAACAAATGCGAGCTCACTGAATTCGCATTTGCTGAATGCGAGTTCTTCTCTGTTGGAAATATCAATTCCAATCAGCATCGAAGAAGAACGATTCTCAAAACAAGTACAATTTGAGAAATTTCTCTCGGTTTTCCTGTGTGAGTATCATTGCCCAGCAGTTATTACCCTATAGGTACCCTTAAATTATTGCAGAAGCATTTTCTTCTCCTCTTTCTCCTCTAAGAGAGTATCCTTCATTCTTTTCCTCCCTCCTTCCTCCTCCTCCTCCTCCTCCTCCTCCTCCTCTAATGGACTCTCTTGAGAACTACTTCAAAAAACCTAGGGATCTATGGTTCTTCCCTATGATAATCTTCTTATTTGCTTCCGTCACTTGCCTTCTACGTTGCAACCTCACTGACATTCATCCGGTAATCATGAATATTATAGGTGCTTTTCTCACTCTTTCTGTTATTGCAATTGAAGTTTTCATGCTGACTGAATACGAAAAGTTTGCAGCCCAAAAGATCTTCCACTGGGAGTTGGGAGTCGTATCTCGATCTACCCTAAACTGCCTCCTCTATCTTCTTTCGCCTTTGATTTCTGCTTTGGATGAGAAATCATTTGAAAAAATTTTCATCTTTTTATAGTTTGTTTATTTGTTAATTATAGCATTTGTAAAACTCATAAAATCTATATTATACTATTTAATATATGTTGCTTGTATTAAGAAAACTTATTTAATCTATAAATTATTTATAAATATGTAAAAAAATAAGAGTTTTTAACTAACCAATTACTTTAGTATAAAAAGGTAATTTAACAGTAGCAAGAGAGAATAGATAAAAAGATGAAAGGAAAAATATGAGAGAGAAAATAAATAAATTGGTAATGAGAGAAAAAAATGAAAAAATATGAAAATAGTAAGGGCAATTTTGTCTCAAAACATAAAGAAGTAAGGGATAGGGGGTCAAATAAGTTGAGAGGGACAAAGTGCAACTGAGGTATCTATTCAGGGGAGTTTTTTGCATTTAACTCTAATAGTTATACGAGAGGTTCAGATATATTCAGTCTATAATGGCAGAAAGAATTCATTCCATGTGTAATGGCAAGAGAATATTTGGTTTCATTTTGGTATAGTCTTAGAGAATAATCAAGAAGAACAGGGATCTGTCGATGATTGTTTCTTTCAGTAGACATTCAATCCGCAAAAGTTATGTAACAGTACTTAGTAGCATGTGAAATTAAGAAACTCTTAAAGTTCTAGTTCATGTAGCACTAGGGGTGTAAACGAGCCGAATCGGGCACGAATAGTGCCTACTCAATATTAGAAGAGAACTTAAACTCGAATTTTTTTTTGATACTCAAACTCGATCTCGAGCTTGAACGAGCTTCAAAATTTGAGTTCGAGCTCGAAAAATTTGATATAGTTCAAACTCGATTCGAGCTCACTCGAAAATAAGTAAAACGAGCTCGAATTCAAGTTCAAACTCGAGTAGTTCGACTTTTTCGTAGGTAAAAGATGTAATTTTTCTAAAAAGTATGGACATTTTAGTAATATTACATATAATAAATAATAAAAAAATTATATAATGTTCGAAAAGCTCGACGAGCACTCGAGCATATTATACATATGCTCGAGATCGGCTCGGAGTTTCGAACTCGAGGTCGGTCAACTCGAGCTCGAGTCGAGTTTTTGACCGAACTGCTCGCGAGCAGCTCGGTTCATTTACACCCTATGTAGCACCAAAGTTGTCATTTATCTCTTCAGAGGAGTTGTATTTGGTTTGTAAACTTCCCGAAAGAAGGTTATGCATGGTGCGGCAATTTCGGATTTGCGTTAAATGAAATTCATCCATTCTCCCTCAAAAAAGAAAAAAATTCACCAAAGAGTGAAATGAAGAATATATATATATATATATATATATATATATATATATATATATAAACCAATCTCTTTTTATATTTTAATTAGTACTCCCTTAGTCTCATTTTATTTGTCTCTTTTTCTATTTTAATTTGTCATAAATTATTTGTCATTCTTTAAAAAGCTAAGTAAACAATTATCAATTTACCTAATTTACCCTTCATGTAAGTTCTAAAAAGAAAGTATTAATATCATGTTTCAACATTAATTATTCTCATAAACTATTTCAAATTTTGAAAACCCAAAATCAATTAATAAATTTTAAATTTTAATTGAGATACAATAATGAAAAAATAATTTTACTAATTGATCAAATATCAATTTTTTTAAACTATGTATAAAATTGATCATACTAAATAGAATAGGACAGATGAGCATCGTTTATTATTTTATTATTTTAGTGACCATGTTCATAGTTCAAGTTATTAATTTTGAATGTGTCACATAGTACATTGGGATATGTCACTTGATATGAAAAACTCATTGCCCTTAGTTTTTTTTTTACTTGTCGTTGTCATTGTTTTGGTGAGAAATTTTATTGTGGGAAGTTCTTATTAAATGGCATATCAAGTGACATTTTTAAATTAATAAAATTTTATTATTTAAAGTGACGGATTTAAAAATAAAATGAATTGGTGGGTTATTATTTAAAAATATTAGAATGTCTTTAATTTGGAGATACTATTTCACATGCTATTTAGTAGAACATTTCTATAATAAAAATTTTCTTGTTTCCGAACGTAATGGTGCCTCGTTTTTTTATTTTTAATTGACGCGGCCACTTTCTTTAAATAAAAAGAAATCTTTCCCTAGTCAATCCTTTTATTATTATTTATTTTTTAGTTTGATTTGGGTCCATAACTTACAATGTAGGGTACTAATTTTCGAGAGTAAGAAATTGACCTAGCCGAATAGAAAACAAAAAAGCTTATTAGAAAAAAGAAAATAAAAATTAATTTGATCCTTTTTCTTTAAGGTATCGACTAATTTGATCTCTTATCTATTATAAAGATCAATTTGGTCCCTTATTTTTAAAAAAAATTTAATTAATGTAAGGCTTGTAACAAAAATTATACAAATTAATGGTGTTGTTAACAATACATCTCTTGTGGATTAACGACTGTGATTACGACATGGATTGCTTTGTTAATTTGTCTGCATCATATGTCTTAGATTGCTTTTTTTTTTTAAAGATAATGGACCAAATTAGTATGTTGTTGGTCGATAACTTAAAGATAAGGGACTAAATTGATATTTTGTTCGTTAAAAAATATTTAGGTAGATTCAGTTTTAGATCCAATAAATAAACATTGTGATTAATTACAAGGTTTACAGGTAAAACCAAGACCAATTACATATTTTTTTCAAAATATCATTTGATTTCATGTATCAATACTTCATATTCATCCGATTTCTGCTGTATATGCTTGCAAACAGACAACTAAATATTCATCAGTAGAACAATGGATGAATCCCAAGAACTAAACTAATTGCAGGATTACTCGTCGAAACTTTTTTTAAAAAGTAAAGATTGTGGAAAACTAAAATTAGAGGTTCATGCAATCTGAGAATTATATATATTGGACAAAATTTTGGGACCGGAAACTGTAAACGAAATCCCTGGGTAAAAGAGTTAAAAACCTCTTTGAGGATTATCCCTAACACAAAATTTTGATTTTGTTCTACTAATCAACTAGATTAGTTCAAATTAAAGTTCTGCACATACTTAAAGGCAACCATAATTACAGTTTCGGAATTTATCTTTTAGGTTTTCTGAACTATTTACCTTGAACTCTTAATAGCGTCTTATTATTTAGATTGAATAAAATATTTAACACAAAAGGAATTGAAATAATCTCAATTAGAATCGTGGTTAGGTGTGGAGGTACTACAAAACCGTGCTTTTAACCGCAATGGTACCGTTTGAGGGTAAGAAAAATGAACTTGTAGCTATGCCCTTAGTCAATCATAGTTCAACTTCTTCTTCTTTTTTGGCTAGGTCATTAATAGTTCAACTTACTATGTCTTTGATGATCGGGGACGTAAAAGAACAAAATTTTCTAGCTGAGATTTAGCAATAAGGCAGATTTACTATTATTATTATTATTATTATTTTTAGTGCGTCACGCTTAATCTTAACGTCTGGATTCATAGTAGTTATTATCTAAATCTATTGTGTTTAGTTATATCTATATTCATTGCATAATTATTAGCGTTTTAAATTTATCATATCGTTATCTTATTAGTTTGTACAGCTGTCTAGATTTATTGCATTTGAAATTTATGAAATAGGCCATTGTATTAATGGTTAATACACAAATCCTTCGATTCTGTTTGCCATTCTATCAAATCATATCTTGGTGTATCCTGATCTGATCTGATTCAAAGAAACATGTTGTTTCAAATTGAGATAAACAAATTGAGGTTGCTATTATAATTCTGGAGAGAAAAAATCAGCTTAAACAAAAATGACACTTTTTGTGAGTAACCGCACGTGAGATACATAGGATGACCAATTTAGCAAAATCATTTGCAATTATATCTTTAAACTTTTGATTTTTTCTTTTTCATTTCATTGTGTTTGGATTGATAGATTTGGAAAAGGATTTAAAATCCACTTATTTTTTAGAGAGATTTGTAACACTGAAATGGAATAATTTCAAATCCATTTAAATTAAAAAGTATGAAACAAATGATTTTAAATAACTTTATAATTTAGGTAGATTTGAAATTCATTCAATTTGTTTTTACAAAACCCTCCAACAAATAGATAAATTTTAAAACTTTTCTCAAATCTATCGATTCAAACACAAAATTTATATTTTTTTATCACTTGGAGACATGGCTTTTAGTAGTTGAATTTCCTATTGTCATACTATGTTGAATTCCCTATTTCTTGTACCACATTGCCAGAGGAGTTTTACGCTTCATTAAAATATGTTCAAGTCCACATATATGAAGATAATACAATGTGGACTCATAAAAGGCAAAATTTAATGTAATAAATGGTAAATTATCTTGTTAATATTTCTAGAGTTTTGAACAGCATTAAAGCAGAAATCTAGTAAAAGTTAGTATCTCAACTCAGTAAAATAAATTACACTTGCAGTGGTCATATAAAAATAATGAAAATGTTCTTCAATGTATTACATAAAACATTTACACACATAATTTCTCTCCCTTTGGAAAAATTGTATATTAGATTCTGAATATTACAGAGACCAATGTTATTAGAAGTCCATATGAATATTCACTTTTTCTGTTGTATACATTCTTAACTCTTAAGTGGCCTTATTGGCAAGAAATTCAGGGTTTTAAGAGACAAAAATATATATGGGACGATATAATCGTTATGAAAAAATTTATAGTACTGTGTCGAGGGAATTATCTTATTATAATTTAAAATTTTATATACTATAATATTATGTGTTTTAAAAAAATTTATACTGTATAAGATTTTAAAATTTAACAGAATAGTTTTTGCGCCAACAAAATTGTAAAATTTTTTAATCATCATATTACAAGTAAATAGAAGCAAAGTGAAACAAAAATTAGTAATTAATTAGAAATAAATACAAATTTATTAAGACATACATTATCTACCTAAATTACTTGATTAGTAGGACTATATGGCAGCACTCAACTTTAACCATTATCACATGCTATATTTTAGGAGATAATTACCTAAATATATGAAATCAAAATCTAGAACTGTTGAGTGATTACAGCAATGTTTTGAAAACCGGATCGAGCATTGAACCGGTGGCCTGTCCAGTTTGCGGTTTAATGGATCCGACCGGTTGAACCGGCCGATTCACTATTTAATTTTTTTTTTTTACCAAAGTGTGATATAATTTGAAATGAACTAAAATATATTTATATAAAATCTAAAATAGAAGTGAAACACAATTTTTATAGAATTATAGTTTTAATAGCCAAAAATACTGATCAAATTTCTAATAAGAAAAGTAACATTTGTACAAAAATAGTATAAAAAATATCAAAATAATAATAATTTAATAGTTTAGGTTTTGGTGTGTTCAATGTTTTGCTATTTTATAGTTTATTTCAGGATTTTTTTTAATTTTTCTCTTTATTTAAATCATTTTTTATTCTGAATTTTAAAAAATCACCAAAATCGGTTCAACTAATTTTTTATTGATTCTGTTCAATTTTTTAAATAAATCAGATATATAATTGGATCAGATCGATAATTCTTCCTGTTCACAGTCCTATCCGGTTTTCAAAACATTGGATTACAGTAGATATTTCGTGGTTTATTTTCTCATCTCCCACGGTCAACAAAGAATACTGTAGTAGCGTGGATGGAGTGTGGTGGGACCCTTGGAATCTGCGGGTGCCAAATGTCGGTACATTCCCATGCATGATGAATGTCGATACGTGACAAGAGTTTCCAATACAAACACTAATTAGCTGGCCCGCAACTGACAGTTACCTATATTTCTAGGTTTAATTGCACTTTATTCATTGACTTTTGATAAGCTTTTTTTTGGTAGACGTTTACGATCGGTTATCATTTTATTCGTTTTAGTTTTTGACGATCAAATTTAATACGGTTTATTTTTGTTAAAATAATATTTTTATTTTTAATTTATTGTTATATAGACAAATTTTTTCATTAGTCTAAAAATACCTTCTTCTTTTTTTATTACAAATGAGTTTGATTAATTGTGAGACATGGTGATGCACAATAAAAATTCTTAAATTATTTTAACAAATTAAAAGAAAAAGATAAAATAAATCGACAACATTTTATTTAGACAAAATTATAAGAATATTTTTATAAAAAGAACATGAATATTGAATTTAATTTAATTATTTAAAAAATAATATTAAAAATTAAAATAACAATGATTCATAATATTATGAGGTAAAATGAAATTAACCCATATTGCTAGGACGAAGAAATGATAAGATATGGTTGGTCGAGAGAATTTGTGTGATTGGATACTTTAGACATGGTACTGGCCCATGTCGGGCCAGAAGCCCGTCAACAATAGGCATCTTGACATGCTAGGCGGTGTTGGGTCACGCTAAAAATTGAAAATATCTAGCCCATGATAGGCCCTCATGCCGGGCCACGGCATTCTGGGCCGTGCTAGCTTGGAGTAGCCCTTGGCTAAGGGTGTTCATGGATCGGGTTTTCAAGTTAGTGGATTTTCATATTCGGGTTTTCAGGTTAAAAAAATAAAATTCAACCCAACTCAACTAATATATTAACCCAAGTAAACCCAACCCAAGTATTAGTCGGGCGGGTTTTTCGGATTTTCGGGTTTTTCGGGTTAAAAATTCAAATTAATAATAAAAAAAATTTTAAATCTATAATTGTAAATCCATCCATTAAAAATATATGATTGGTCAAAACTAAATGGTTAGGTCAAGAATAAAAGGAAAAAATAAATGAACAATAAGATAAATTAGATGATATTTCAAAACAAAACAAAAAGGAAAAATAATATAAGGTAGATGAAATAATTAAAATCAAAATCAAAATTAAAAAATATGATATAATTGAATTTTTTTTGTTATTCGGGTTGGGTTGGGTTTTATACTAAAGTCGGGTAACCCAACCCAAATAACCAAAAAACCCAACCCATTTAGCCCCAAATTCATTTGAGTTGAGTCAGGTTTTCGGGTTGGTTCGGGTTTGAACACCCCTACCCTTGGCCTAGCCCACAAGCTACCACCTGGATTAATTAAAGACAAAGTTAAAACTTATTTTATTACAAATAAATATTTCATTCAACTTAGTATTCCAAGTTAGGACTTATACAAGTTATATTTATTATTTGAAGTCATTACTTATTAGTATTTTTCATTATGCATAACTTAAGGGAAAAAAGTTATTACCTATTTAATTACTTATTTCAAAATTATTATTTATGTTACTCAAATTTAGTATTTATTTCTAAATTCTTTACTTATTATTCATAATTTTTTGTGAATTGAGTGTGAAATGTATGGAGTATTTATAGAGATTTTCTTCCAAATTGTCCCTATAAACTAGTTGTATTTCTTTCATAGTTGTTGAAGGGTAAAATAGTCAATTTAATGGCCTGAGAACAAACAAAAAAAAAAAAAAAAAGGTGCAGCCAAGGGTCACCTGCCAAGCTGGCCCACAGACTTGGCCCCGGCCTGTTCGAGATTTGATTGGCGGTCGGTCAATCGGTTAGACCATTAACTAGTCAAACCGTTGACTATTGAGCCGATCATGATTTGAAGATAGTCCTGACCAGACCAATTATGGGGCCTAAGTAGAGGTATTCATTCTGACCCGCTGATCCGATTCGAATCGAAAAAAATGGTACCCGAACCACGTTTTGAAAGTGGATATGGTAGAGAGTCAGGTCATTCAGGTTGAGGGTCGGGTAGCGGGTCACGTTTTTGTGACCCGCCGGGTACCCGACTCTGTCCATTTCAGGGGTAATTTTGTAAATTTGATTAATAGGATTTCATTCGAAATTAATACTTACTAGGGTTATTGGCAACTTCTCACCTCTTCTTTTTCAGTTTCTTGTCTTCCCTTCCTCTACCTCCTCTAATCATTTCTTCCCTTTGTCTTCCTCGCATCATCATTCCTCACACTCTCGTCTATTGAAATGTATTTTGTGATTTAACTGTTGTTGCTATTGGTTTGTTGCTACTTGTTAGTTTGTTGCTATTGGGATGTAATATTGGGATGTATGTTGTGATTTAGACTTAATTATTATTGACTCAATTGTGAAATTAACTTGTCTAACTATCATTATTTAAATTTTTTTATTTTGTTACTAGTGAGGGTCAGGTACCCAGTCAACCCAACCCTATTTTACGGGCACCTGATAGGCCAGGTACCCATTTTGTATGGACCAAGTAGAGGGTCAAAATTTTTTTGACCCAGTCAGCGATGGTTGGTTACTTTTTTTATCTCATGGACCGGGTCGGTCCATGAATACCCCTAGGCCTAAGTCCGGCCTTAGATACACTAACGACTTTGAACCGGCCTGCTATAACAGCTTATCGGCTGTGGCAGTTCAATTAAATCCACAGGCGGGCCGAGCGGTTCAATAGGCTCTTCCAGCCCGACCTATTGCCATGTATAGTTGTGGTTGAACCATTGAAGACAAGAGAATTTAACTTGGGACATTCTTACTCACACTATGTTTCTTATTAGTAATATTTTCACTATCATGCAAGGGATATAGAAAAAGGAAAAAATGTGTAAATGGTCTCTCAAATATTCAAAAATATATTTTTTAGTTTCTCGAATATAAAATAATGAGTTTTGGTTGCTTGAAAATTTGAAGTGTATGTTTTTGGTACCTAAACAAAATTCTGGTGGTGTTTTGACCCCCAAAAAACTATGTGATCATCATAAGTCTATATTTTCAAGGTTACAATTGGAACTAAAAAAGCTCAACCATTATTTCTCTTTCCCTGCACTTCCCTATAACTGCCATCCTTAATCCACATCCCTACCGCCACCGCTACTCCCACCCCAGTCCCACCACCTTATCCTCTCCCCACTCTTAGCCAGATTTGATAGCCATTCCTATCCTCTCCCTTCTCATCCCATTCCCTTGTCATATTATCATCCTACCATCGACCACTTCTACCCCTCAACTCGTCACCTTCATCTATCCCAACTTGTCACCCTAGATTCAGCTACCATCAGCCAACTCCATCCCTCAACGCATCACTTTCATCCATTCCCAACTTGTTACTCCAGATCCAATTCGCACGATTTTTTTGTGTTTTTTCTGTTTGTATTGTGTGCTATGGAGAACGAGAAAGTGTATGTGAGGGAGGTATGGGTAGATGTCAGCCCTAAGAAAATCAACTTTCTTTAGGACTCCAAATTTGATAGGTCGTATGCAGACCTAATGAACTAGAATTTGAAGACCCAAATTATGCCAAAATGTAGGCACAGCTGTGCAAAAGGGATCCGAAGTGCGAGCCCAACTAGTCTAACACCAAAATTTTGGTATTTAAGAAAAGGCACATGAAACTATTGCCCAAGATTTAGTTGTATTTTATTAGTTGTCATATTTTGGGGACATCCACTTTCTAGTTCTATGCAAAGGGACAAGGCCATTCTTGGTTTTTGGGATTTTCAAGAACTTGAGCATAAACTTAGACAAGATGATTTATTATGATTTCCTAAGGGACTCTAAGTAAGGAAAACCTTTATTTTCTTTGCCAGGTCTTATTACACAATTGTGTATTGATGCAGGTTGTTCCAAATTGGATTGAGATAAGAAGGTGCATCCCAAGGGCAAAATCAATGGTACATATGTTTGCAAAATGCTGAATGAGTACTGAAGGCGCAACCCAGTGGAAGTGACACCTGGCGAACTTCCTCAAGCACCACATCAAGCACATAGTGTTACTTGGCCAACTGCGTATGTGTACAATCCCCCACAGACAAATCATAAGCTGAAAGAGCTGCATGCCTACTGGACCTATAGTCAAATGGCCCTCTACCACAACATGATGCTTATTGGTCAAGTCTTCCACACCACCACTCTTGAGACGTGGGTTCACCCTCGCCTTTCTCTACTATAGCACTTTGGGCCATCTCGAAATGAGCCTTTCTTCCATAAGAGAATTTAAATAGCCACATCATGAACCACAAGCACTACCGCAAGGAGATAGAGGTGAAGAAGAAGGAGAAAAGGGAGAAATAGAGGCCAACCTAGAGTACTTGAGCGATGGAATGGATGACATATTGACATCTACAGTGAGGAGGATGATTACAACAAGGGAGGAGATTTCTGAGCCCGACTAGCCCCTATATGAGCTAGAGAAGACCCTTTCTATATCAATTTTTAATGCTTTTTTTATGATTATGCTTTGAGAGATGGGATAGTCAATTTTAGTGATTTCTTTTATTATTTGGTTGGACAAGTAGATTTAGATTATTTGCATAGGATTTCTATTATCTAGTTGCTAGTTAATCTTTGAATAATGTTTTTGGCCAAATGGTCCATTGCATGACATTAAGTACTTATTTTGACCACTTGGTGTTAGCAACTCTACTTGGTAAATGGGTGACCTTGACTTTTAGGTTATCGATTTTATGGTTGGTACAGATCTTTGGGCCGGTTTGGCAAAATTTTGTACCTTTTCATTTTCTATTGATTGCTTTTATTATTTTTACGTTTATTTTGCTTTTTGTGAATTAATGGTGAGTGGAGGATGAGTGACACTCATCATTCCAATAATATGAATAGTCCGGTGGTGTTATTTTATGTATGTTTATAGTAGGTATGTTTGGAATGGATGAATTGAGTTGGTAAACTTGGTAGTCATACCTGTGCGAAATTGCTTTTAACTCTTTAAACTTTACCCAATGTTTGACCTCTTACATATAAGTTGTTTTTCTTGCCTACTTTTGGATGCTAAGCTTTATTTTGACTAAAATCATTGGTTGAATACCATAGTCACTTCATATTTGATTGAGTTTAAATGTGTTGAAGTGCTTGAAAATTGGTTGATAACGTAAAAAGAAATTATTTAAGTATCTTTGATCATTTTGCATGACATGCATTGTGGGATGTTTTGTGAGTCAATGAGGTTTGGTTTAGGACTTTAGTTAAGGCAGTATGAACCCCCATACTTACCAAAACTAGTCAGATTTTGGAAATGAACAGGGTGTTTCTTTGGATTGTTTGAGCTAAAAAACCTACCCGAAAATCTATTGTATCCCTAGTGTCCCTTTTTGAGCCTTTAAGCCTTAATTCTTTGACAATCATACAATTTAACTATTTTCCCTTTCTTAATTTATCATATTTTCTTCCCATCACCTTGGTCAAATTAGGACCTAAATTGTGAAGTTCAAGTGTCGTGATTGAACGAAATTGACTTTTGCACAATTAATAGGGATTTGAAATCTAATTGCTTAATGTTTTCTCAGTTTTCTTTTGTAATTAGATGCAACAAAGTTGAATTATCTTGTATTTGTTTTGTGATATCAACCACAAAAAATCTTGCTCATTTTAATTTCTGTAATGTTTTATATAATTTTGTAACAAAGGAGACTCAAAAATATCTCCTTAAACAAAGATTTAATTGATTTGGTACTTCAAGTGGGAATTGGTCCACTTGTAGGTTTGTGAAGATTTTTGTTCATCATATGGGATTAGGTCCAAAGTTTTGTTGTGATTGATTAAGATGAATTGAATCACTCTTTTCCTAAAAATTATCCTACTTTCACCCTTAGCCTACATTATAAACTTTGAAAGTTCTATGTGATCCTTAATTGGGCTTATAAGATCTTAGAGATTTGTGGGGTGAAGCATTGCCTTAGTTAATGTTCTTGGCCAGGTCTTACAATGTCCACAAATATCCTTACATGTTCACTTGCATCTTAGTGTTTCGTTAAAAAAAGTCTTAGTGATCTTTCTACATTTGAAGCCATTTCTTGAGAAATTCAATATGTTTACTCTTGATCACCTTGGAATTGATGTGGCATTCGCTTAATACTTCATTTGTCAAGATGAGCTAAGCATTTGGAACTAATCTTACTTTTCAAATTATGCAAGTGGTTGAACATGTTTAGTTTGTTGAGTTAAAACTCCATTTGCACATGCCTAAATGCTTTTGAGTTTGCCTTGTCAAATTGCTTCCATTTCCATTGGTAGTGTGCTTAGTTTTTTATTCTTTAATTTTTTTATTTTGCTCGGGACTAGTAAAACGTTAGATTTGAGGGTGTGATAACTCTGTTCATAGAGTTATTTTACCTTTAATTCCAATACAATTTTGTTGGTTTTTGCTTATGATTTATGCCTAACTATGATTTTTAGGAACTTAGACTAATATTAAGACTTTGGTAGAATTATGCACAAATTTTGGCTTAATTGGAAATTATGCTATTAGATGCATTTCAATTTATGGTTTGTGGTGTGTTTTCACTGGTAATTTTAGAAATCTATTGCCAGTTGAAGAAGTAAGAAAAGTCAAGACTTCAATGTAATTATTTAAAATTAGAACACAAAGTCAAAGTTTGGTCAATGTTTTCACAACTGCAGTCAAAGAAGTCAAGTCAAGAAATCAACAACCGTGGTTTCCATCACTTCCAACTTCATGGCACAATTAATGTGGTCAAAGAATACAAGAAGCAAATTTAATAACTGCAGTTAAAATCGGTCGAGTAGAAACGAAATCCCTTCAACAACCACAGCGACTGAATTTGTATAGATAAAATAGTGACTGCAGTACGAAAAGTCATAACTTTGACCAGGAAATTTTTGAAATTATCCTAGGAAATACACCTAAAAACACATAGTAGTAGGTATAGTTTAGTTTAGTTTTCAGCCACCTTAATCTAGTCTGGTCTTGTCATAGTGCTATTTTCTTCCACTACATAAAACTCTATTCTTTAGCTTAGTTTAGTTGTAAAAATTCTGTCTTTCATTCTTAACTATTGGGCTTTTGATTAGCTTTAATTTGATATCAATTTCAACTACGTTCATTTTCTCTCTCTTGCAATTTAACTTAGTTTAAGTTTTTACTATTTTCTAGCTTAATTATAAATCTTAATCAGTAGTAAATCTTTCTTTAAATCTTATTTTTCTTAGTTTCTTAGCTTTAATTAGTAGTGGGTTTTCATTAAATCTAATTTTTTTTTAGCTCAATCTTTAGCCTAAACCTAGAGAATTTTTTTATTTTAATTTCTTTTCTAAAATAGAATAAAATGAAGAACATCATGTCATCTAGTATAGGATTTTTTATTTATAGTAAATTCCTTCCTACTCCTCAATCATTATTCAATCACTTGCTAGTTAAGATTTTGTGCTTTCCCATGATAGTATTTAATATTGTTTCCTTATTTCATTTAGTTCCTTTATTTCTTAGTTAGGTTTTTAATTACTTTCCAAGTTGGAAAGTGGCCCATTGCTAGTATTAGTTTAATTGCTCACTTGCATACTCTTAAATTACTCTCTAGTTTTGAACTTTATTTGCCAACCTTGTTGCCTGCTCTTTGTAGTTCTTTAGGGTTATAGTTTAATTAAGTACTTTAGCTTAAAATTCATACTTTAGTAGAAGTAGTTCTAATTCTGAGTTATCTCCAATTCTTAATTGCTCTTGCACTTTATGTTGCCTTGTAGTCTAGATTACTTTCATATGTGTTTATATCTTTCTATGATTTCTATTCTAAATGTTTAGTGATAGTCCTAATAGTTCTTTAGGTTAATTTAGTACTTTCTTGCTTGTGAACCTTTTGTTGCTCGAGTAGTGTAGAAAAACTCCATTTTTATTTGTCTAAATAGTAAACGGCCTGACGAGCCTAGTAATCACCGGCCTAATCCTCGTGAGAATGATACCCACTCACCATTAACTTACAAACTTATCTCATATACATGTGAGAGTGAAGGTGTTGGTTAGGTGAAGGGTTAATTTATACTTGTTTTGCATTTCTGAAATCACCTACCATTCTAAGCGAACAAATTTTTTGCATTGTTATCGGGAAATAAGTTTGCAACGGTGATATTAGACACTATCGAGTCATACTAGATTTGACATTTTCTTTTATTAGTAATTTCCCATGGTCTAGATTAATTGTAGCTTCCTTTAATTAATGTTTATTTCTTACTTTTTGTTGTTGCCTTGTTATTTGAACTTGACTCTTTGTTTATTTGTGTGGTGTAGTTTATGGTCACGGATCACGTAAAAGTTTATTGAGACCATTTGATTGGGAAATAGAAAGGATCTTGACAAGAATCCAAAAGGAAGGGACACGACAACAAGACCAAGATGATAGTCAAATGGCAAACCCACAAAATAATGCAAGAATGCTTGATGAAAATAATAGGCATGATGATCAAAAGAGGTAGTAGGGAACAATGGTTTAGGTGGTAAAGTAAGTAATCAAGGAAATGGGTTTCAGGTAAATGGGCGACCACTTTGAAATTATGCCATGCCAAACTTTGAAGGGGCGAACTCTGGCATAGCTAGGATGCCGGTTCAAGTTAACAACTTTGAAATCAAGCAGGCATTGATCCGAATCCTGCAAAGCCACGATATGTTTGGGGGTGGTCCCACCGAAGATCCCTATACCCATCTCTTGAAATTTGAGAAAGTATTAGAGACGTTCAAATTTAGTGGGGTCCATCTCGATTGTGTTCGGATGAGTGTTCCCATTGTGACATCCCCCTTGCGGGACCCACTACTCAAGAGGTATTGTTATGCCAGGCTCCCTTGCCAGTTCAGCCCCACTTCACGCTCTCAATTGGTGAAAGGTGTTCCCCTTGTGGGAAGTAAAATACCAGAAGACCCAGGTTCGAGCCTGTCGTAAAGCGCTGCAGTGAAGTGGGGCTGAACTGGCAAGGGGGCCTGGCATAACAATACCTTGAGTAGTGGGTCCCGCAAGGGGGATGTCACACCCATTCTCTTTGCGTAACCAAGCTGAGTGGTGGTTACAATCTCACGAGCAAGGAACATTCAGTACATGGAACCAACTCGTCCAAGAATTTTTAGTAAGGCACTTCCCTTCATCAAGAACCGCAGGTTGAGGAATGAGATCATTTCATTTAAACAAGATGCGGGGGAGAGTTTATGTGAGGCATGGGAAACTTAAAAAGCTTTTGAGGAAGTATCCACACCATGTGATACCATTGTGGCTACAAGTGCAAACCTTCTACAACGGCTCTATCAAGAGACGAAGTCAATTATGGATGCATTGGCGGGTGCTGAGTATGTTATCTTTCAAAACATCGGAAAAGGCATAATTACTCCTTAACAAGATGGCCTCCAATTATTATCACCATGGGCAAATAGCTCAACCGGTTGGTCAAAACAATGCCCAAGAACAAGTCCAACAAGCTCACAAACTCAAGGGTGAATTCTTCAATTGAACAACAATGATGCACTCTTGGCTCAAAATGGGATTATAGTCAATTTGATGGCAAACTAGACAAGGGATTGAGAATCTAGGTAGGGATAGCACTGTCAATGCTATAGCTTCATCCTTCCAAGTACCCCTAGTTTGTGATTTTTGTTCCGGCAACTATTTTAATGGTCAATGTGAGGTATTCATAGGGAGTAATGAATAAGTGCAATATGTTTCTAACCAAGCATCATTATCGATAAACCTACCTAATATATATGAAAATACATATAATCCCTTATGGAGAAATCATCCAGATTTCTCATATAGCAACAACGCATCTAGTTTCCACCACCACTAAATTTCTCCAAGACCTGACTAGATTTATTAATCAAGCCCCATCATCCCGAGCCTATCAACCACCACATCTAAGGAACCCACCATCAAATTTTTGTTAACATCAACCAAATCCTACTTACCACAACAATCAACCAAGGTCCCAATACCAACCTCATCCTCCTAAATACCAATAGTATAACCCTCCACCACTCATGAACCAAAATCAAAATTTCCATAGAGAGGGTAATGATCTCCAAATGCAATTTGACAATTTAAGAATAGAGAATAACAATTTGATGAGAGGGTATGACAATCAAAGGAGAGAAAATGAAATTCAAATAAAGGAGTACGAGAATTTAAGATGCACTACAAGGAACTTGGAAACCCAATTGGGTCAACTCGTTAGGCCAATTAATGATTGGCCTACTATCCCCAACCCAAGAGACCAAAAATCGAGGGAGCAAGTGGTATGAGAGCAATATAATGCCATTTCCTTAATGAGGGGAAAGGAGTTGATTGTGAGAAGTGACCAGCATGAAGTTGGCAAAGAAGGCCGAGAATCAAAAGTTCAAGGTGGTTGAAAAACAAGATGAAGCCAAATGTGATGAGGCAAAGACAAAGGATGATGGTGGAGTTAAAGTTCAAAAGAAGAAAGAGTGCAAGGATAAGCACATTGAAGAACAATTGACTCTACATTCATCGGTGAAGATACCATTTCCCCAAAGATTGGTTGATTCAAGATAGGTTGAGAAAGAGAAACAATTTAATCAATTCCTTGAGATGTTCAAGAAGATCCATGTTAATATTTCTTTGGTTAATGCACTTACCAAAATGCCCCATTATGCTTGTTCTTTATGAAAGAACTATTGGCTAAAAAGTAAAGATGGGATGAGGATGAGAAGGTGTGCCTTAGTACCAAATGTAGTGCGATTGTGCAAAGGAGATTGCCACTCAAGCTCAAGCATCCCAGTTCTTTCTCTATACCGGTGAATATTAGAGGACATACATTGAATTGCTCATAATGTAACTTGGGAGTAAGCATTAATGTCATGCCAGAAAGCTATATAAGACAAGTTGGGAGTTACAAGTGCAAAACCTACCCAAATCACACTTCAATTAGCGGATTTGTCTAAGAGAAAACCTTATGACCTATTGAAAAATGTGGTAGTTCAAGTGAACAAGTTGATTTTTTTTGGTTGTTTTTCTAGTGCCTGACACAGGTGAAGATGTTAGAATCCCATTGATATTGGGAAGACCTTTATTATCTACTGCACAGGCCGTGATTGATGTCAATAAATGGAAGTTCATTTTACAAGTTGAAAATAAATTGGTTGAACTTGATATTTTTTATTATAATGATAATGTTTCAATCTTTAAAGAATGTTGTGTCAACCATTCACTTGATTCCCATGTTGATAGGTTAAATAATAATGCACTCAAAGATGAAGAAGACAAACCACTTAGGTGATGAATGGAGCAAAGAAGGACTAAAAGCATGAATTGGAGAAAGAGCCACTTGATATAGGTTGTGATGTATTAAAGGATAAAAAGGATATAACCTAAGGATTGGGAAATTAATGTGGACAAACAAGTGAAAATATGCAATAAGAAGATGGAGTGGTATGAAAAGCAAATTGATATGGTGTTTGATCTGATGGCTCTTGCAAATGCTTTGAGGAAGAGACAAGAGACATGTTCATGTAAAAGGCAGCAATCAAGCAATTATGGTCTAGAAAAAGGGAATCAAATTCTTCCCACGAAGACCAAAAGAAAAAGGATTGCCAACCATCCTTAAGTGTTATACTTGATCTCAACATGCCATAGTCGAGCTAACAACGATAAGTCAAGGCACTTCTTGGGAGGCAACCCAGATTTTTTCTCTTTTACTTGTTTTTATTTTGGTTTCTTAGGTTTAATTAAGTTAATCCTGGGTTTCTTTTGGTAAATTTTAGTTTTAGGTAGTCGTGTGAAAAAGCACTTGAAATTGCTTTCTAATTTGATGTTTGTGTGATTGTAGATGGTGGCAAGTCATGGAAGAACAATGGAAAAAATTTGGGAAAGAAAACAATTATTTTAAGGAAAGTTGACCGCGTTCAATAATTTTTAACATGACTGTTGATTACCACGGTTATTGAATAAATTTTTGGAAAAATATTTGTTCAAGTTTTGTTAACCGCAGTGATCAAGATTTTTAACTACGGTCCCATCACTATAGTGACCATTTTCAAAGTGTCAAATTTTTTCCAAGCATTTTTCATAGCAGTGAATGATTCTTAAGTATAATTTTAATCACCATGGTCAATCTGTGCATTCCTTTTAGAAAACCTTTCCAAATATTTTTTACCGCGGTGATCAAAATTTTTCACTGCGGTCATTGAGAAGTATAAAGTAACCAAGAAATAAACTAAACACACAAATGATTTACAACCCAAAGGCCGACCTTTATAACACTTTATTCTGCAAATATTTACAACGCTAATTTCCTCAAAGATGTGGTATGCAGAACAACCTTGGACTCTACCTCTTATCCACATGCCTATTAACCACCGGTAATCACCCACATGTAATTGATGTACAAGGTGTAACCAGCACCTACTTGCTTGTTTCCTGTATACTACTCAACCCACAACAGGTCCAGCTTGGCCAAATTGCTCACTTCTTGATTTTATATGATATAGTGTTTATTGAAAATCAAATCTATGATTGAGGATTAAACTATAGTTTTGAGTTCAATTTGTTCTTAGTTGATTGCATTCAAATTCACTTTGGAGTAATATGTTGTTCATCATCTACAATAGCTTTTTGATTGTCCAAGTATATTTTTAAAGTCATTCACTAGTATTATACTTAGCTAGTTTTGTACTTTTATGCTTTCTAGTAGTATTTCTATTCTTGTGATATGGGTGAATAGTAGGATGAGTTGTACTCATCAATGAATGATGAGAAAAAGTGTGGTGGTGTGTTTTCTGTGTTGTTTTGTGTTGGAAAGATTTTGTGCGTTTGTAAATAGATGTTGTGATAGTTTGATGGAAAAAGAGTCAATTTGGTGCTAAATGATGATATTGTGACCTAATAACATGTCATATAACCTATAGCATTTACTTGGTCATTCCATCTTTTTGTCGTAAAATGGATTATTCTCATTACAAATAATTGTTTCAAAAGGATTAAACTCTTACATGCAATGAAATTTATTTTTGGAGTAAAATGCATCAGCAGAATGACTATTTGAATACTTCATTGTTCTATGCCATTCATGGTTTTTGAGAGGCTATCTATTGATTTGAAGTATATCCGGCTATCACCTCTTGTTTGTGCATTTGGTGGTCTTATTAATTTTGTGTTATTCATTTTAATTGTCCTTTTTCTTTCTTATTTTTGTTTTGCACAAAACGAATAAAAACCTAACTTTGGAGGTGTGATAACCCTAAGAAATTAGGGTTCTCCATGGCCAAAATTGAACGTTTTTTGCCGCAATTTCAAGCAAGTTTAGTATTAAAACATCTGTTTTTGTGCATTTTTAATTTTATGTGTTTGATGCATATTTTAGTGTTTAAGTGCTATTTAGGTTATCTTATACTAGGAGTGTGTTTAGGTTAAAAATTAGGTTTTAAACCTAATTTCGTTGGGAGTTAGGTTTTTATTTGTCTTTCGTTTTTTATCTTTTTTGTGAGAATTTTGTTTAAATGTTTAGGAGTGACTTTATGTGTTTATTATAGCTAATAATGTTCTCTTATGTGTTAGGATTCGGTAGAAGAAAATGATGCATTAATCAGATGTCGAACGTAGATTTTAGAGGCAAAACAACAAAGTTGTAAGAGTTATCTGGGTAGCTCGTCGTAGGCAAGCATCTAAGGCTTAAGAGCTCTCTGTAGGCGAGGTTACATAATGGGGACCTTGTCGTTGGCAAGCTCCAAGCTTGCCATAGGCGAGAATCACCCGAAAATCATATTTTTAGACATTTTGAACCATTTTTCAAGGGCAATTGTGCGCTTTTACCCCAAATCATAACCTTACTATAAATACATGTTTTGGAGTAGAAATAGAGTCTCAAAAACCCCTTGTTTTCTTCTCTTTTCTTCCTGATAAATCCCCACTTAGGGAGGAATTTTAAGCTTTCTCCCTTTTCTTGTAGTAGTTTTGCTTCCATTGTTATGTAATTTTGCTTCACTACTTATAAGACTTTCATTTATATTTTTTGCACCCATTTATTGTTCAATTTCATGAATTTTTAATCTACCAAGCCTTCATTTAATGTCCCCCATTTTAATACTTTCATTTAATGCTTTCTTTACTAGATTTCATCTATTTTCATGCTTAGTTTATGTTTAATGCTTTTAATATACTTTCTTGTAGTTAATAGGTGCTAATTATTTATGGGTTAGGGTTAATGAAATCAATTTCGTATAGGTAGAGGTTAATGTCTTGATTCGGTAGTAAAATGAACTAATTAGGCAATATTAAATGATTTAAGGGTTAGGGGAATTGATCACTTCACTACTTAATTTAGATTAATTGAGAGGATATAGGTATTGAACCGCCATTATAGATCTAGATTAGTATTGGATTAGAGTTACAATTAGATTTTGGCAAACCTAATTCTCGTAGTTAGTTGTAAGAATTCTATGGGTAGTTAAGCCAGTTTGGTTAGCTTAAGTAGTAGGAAGGATCAACATTTAGGTTAACTAAATTGATAAACTTAATTGTCGACAGATTGAGATTAGGTTGCATTTGAGAATCAACCTCTAATTTGATTAGTTGAATCACTTGATTAGCTTAATTAATTAACACTCGAAAAATTAGCTAGGATAAACTCTAACCTCTTTTTAATCATTTCTTAGTTTTAAATCTGGTTTAGTTAAAATCCTTTCTTAATCAAACCTTTCAAATAACATTCCAATCAAATAATCAATAGTTGAATACATTCCTTATTGGAACAATCCCTACATCTACTAGCTACTATTTGACACCATATACTTGTGGTTCGTCATCTAGTAAAGGTTAATAAATTTAGATGTTTATTTTATAACTAGATATTCGTATCCTTTTAGACACAACAACGGACGAAAAAAGATATTTTGTATATGTGAATAATGAAAGAATATTAATATATTTTGAAAATGTGAGGGACGCAAAAAAAAGATTTTTCTGATTTTTTTTAAATGTGAGGACTGTATTTGGTCATTTTCCCTTGTCCAAAATTATAATTTCACTCATTTCCATCTAAAATCATAGGCCCGTATGAGATAAGTGAATCCCACAGAAATAGCATTACAACCATTCTGAAAACAAGATAGGGAGAACAGACAAACAATTTGAGTTGTTTTCTGGTCCTGGACTTGCAAAAATCTCTGATGTTTGTCTAATCCAGCAAAATATAAAGTCACAAGGCAAACATACATTCTACTGTTTCATTTGCTCCAAACCCATAGCGCAAACTAAAGCTGCAATAAAATAGGTGAGTACAAGTACGTAATGCAGCTGATTTTTATTGCGGGAAAGGTTATACATTCAACAAAAAGAAAACTCATTACTGTCCTTCCACTTTCTTCTGCCACCATTCCATGAATTTGGTCTGGGCAGCCATGGTATCCAACCGATAAAGCATAAAACTGCAGATGGTGGTTTGCGATTTCGTGTCCGAATGTCCAGCCAAAGACGGCCCCAGCTGCAAAAGACAGCCCCGCACCTAGCAAAAATGGCAAGTAGAATAAGCAACAAAGTTCCTCTTTACCTTAAGTATTTTGATTATGTTAAAACTTCTATAAGTGCACTATCACCAAAGCTATAGACAACAAACTATGACACACGTCGTACTTTATGCAGCCCATCCATAAGAGCAGCCAGTGTTTCTGGAAATGAATGAAGCAAATTTAGCACAGTTTATCATTTGTGCTCGTACTTTTGAAAGGAAGGCCTCTGCGCAAGGCCATGAGATAAAATAGAACAGGAAAAAAAAAGCATAAGATTCTTTCTACTTTGAATTCCTTCAGAATGTACGCAAACGCAGACAGAAAATATACACAAACCATGACTTTTTCTAGCCAGATAGAAGCCACAGATAATTGCTTCCCAATATTTATTGCACCAGAAAACCACAAATAGTGACCTAAAGGTTTTGATCTTACCAAAACTTTATAATGTTTCTTCATTGTAAATCACGTCATCCTGATACAAGGACATTGCTATAGAGTTCTTAAACTTTAACCATTCTAAAAGCGTATTGTGAGAGTGGATTTAAATTTCAACACCCAAAACACGAAGCATGCAGCTAATACTGACAGAAAACTAATCTGAGAACCTCAAAGGTCAATGTGAGTTGGCTAACACATGATGTTAAACCACTGCAATTGTTTACGAAACGTCAAGCAAGCAATACATTCTCATTCAGAAATATTGATTCACAAACCAACCAAAAAAGACAAGTACTGCATCACCCTCGCTACTTTTTAGCCATGTTCTTGATAAGGAATCATGAAACAATAAGTACAACAATCATATTCAACTAGAAGTTTGTGACATAAACAATCTGAGAAATTTAATGGTTAATAATACTTTTCTTCTGCAGATAAAAGAATTATCTGTGTGCTGAAAATTTAGAATATTCTTTGTCTGAATTTGAGACTTTTGAATCATCAAAAGGTTGTTCAAACATATTTTCAACCTAATATGCAGAACAATCTAACTCAATGTAGCATGCCACTTATGCAAATGAAACAATTTATATCTTTTCAACAGAAACACCAGGAGAGAAACTGAAAGCAAGAAATACCCTTTCAACAAATTCAACAGAATTATAAATAGAAGCAAAATGCCAAAGTCTACCTTACAGACACTAACATCCATAGCATCATAGTTTATTCGGAACTAAAGAGTACAGGAATGAAGGAAGTCAGATTCGAATATACCATGGAGACTTCTTGAGTATTTCCACACCCAGCCACCTGTTGTAACTGCCCCGACAATACTTCCTACAGCACCATATTTAACTGCTTCACGAGCAGTCTTAAGCTGAAGAAAAGTAAGACAAAAAGCAAACAAGTGTAGAAATTAACATATGAAAAAAGTAATTATGAAAAAATTAAAATTACAGCTGACTGAAGACACAACTCACAAAGCAAATTTACCATTACATGGAAACATGTTTTAGGAGCAAGACTTAAATCTAAAAACTTCAAAATTCCCCAACAGTTTGATAAAGAACTCTAAATCAAATAAGACAAGAATATAAGAAAAGCAGACCTCATCCAAGAATTTCCTCATCCAATGCACAGAACCAAAAGAAGCAGAAGAAACATAGTTCTAAGTTTTTTCTCTCCCGATATCAGAAAGAAAAAAATGGAATATAGGAAAATAATTCCTGAATGATGTTTCATACTCTCTGTTTACAACTGACACATGTAACTTGACAACCAATATAACTTCTAATCCCCTCCCCCTTTGCTTCAAAAAGTTGTCTTGAGTAACAGGAGTCAAACAGGGTAATGGCACTCTAAGGAAAACATTGCTTAAGAGCCCTGAAAAATCCATATCCAACTCCCATGTTCTCAAATTCATTGCAGCACCCAAATCAACCTCAAATGGAATAACAGGATTAACTAAATAGTTATATCGGTCCATTCCATTAACAGGACCCACACATACAAGCATGTGCACGTGTGTGTCACAGAGAGAGAGAGAGAGAGAGAGAGAGAGAGAGAGAGGACTAACAAGAACAAGTCAATAGGAAAGTAGTTGCCTGCTAGTAGTAATGCTTTAATAAGCACTACTCTAGATCTTCATAAGGGTTTCTATGGCTTCATCAACTTCTGCTAAATAACCTATTGCAACTTTTCAAAAAGATCATGGAACAAGACCAGCTGGATTTAGAGATAAAAAGAAAACACAAAAAAGCACCTATGTCTAAGCCAGATTATAGCAGGTTTTTTCTACCCCTAATTTTTAATTAGATTTTCCAAGAATCATTGCATACTTCCACTGGTAACTTCAAGAGTGAGAAAAGGACACTGCAATAGAAACAGTAACACGTGTTGTGCTGACCTTATAATTGATGCCAGTATTAACAAGTACTGAAGTAAACAAGGTTCCAGTCCACTCATTACTTAGGTAATTAATTGACATCGCAAGTGCTAGTGCAACGGGTGAAAATTCGAAGAGGCATTAATAATGATAAAGATTCTGTTAGAAAGGGAACACTTGTATAGAGATGCTTTCACAGCAGATAAGTACATCAGGGACCAATACATAAAACGAGAACACGAGAGAAAGATCAAGAATAAAGTAATACGTAAAATACGAAAATGAGGAAAAGTTACATAAAGCATCCAACTGTAACCTATTTAACAATGTAAGATTATCCAAAAGAACCTTGACCCGGAGCAACGTATATAATTCAAATGGTCAATGTTGCAAATTATACCCAACTTTTGACACAATTCAATTTCAAATACAGATAGATGATCCAGGTGTCGATGAAACCTTAAACTACCACCATTACTTAAAATATAAAAGAAAAACAAACTAAGCTCACCAAGAAATACAAGCTTGTTTGTGCTGAAATTTAACTACCAGTCATGAAATGATTTTCAAAAACGTAGTTGTCAGACAAAAAGGGAAAAACACTCAAAAACGTGCTTTACATAATATCAATTCTGCTAATCTGGTAGTAAATAATAGAACATTTGAACCAGTTACACACATTATAAGCTTGCTAGCTCAACAAATAAGCAAAGCCCCCATCCCATAAAGTGAAAAGCGGCTGTGAGCAAGAACTTCTCCTGTACCAATAATACTAGCAAAGATAATGATACTAACAATCTGCTATCACGGTATCAATTAAAAATATCACGTTGATGAACATCAAACACGCCTACGATTATGTCATTACTGCTCAGCCAGAAAATGGGCTATACTGACGAAAGCACTGACCATTTTATCCTCCTTTCTCCTAACGAAACCAGATTCAATGTTCTCCATTTCCCATTTTTTTTGTGACCTCAAACTAGAAAATCATCATATTCTTCAAATAAAGTTCCATTTTAAAGAACATTTCCAACATAAACATTTCCAAATTCGAGCAAAGAATTAAACAACCAAATTAAAAACCACATAATTACACCAAACCCACAAACAATTTCATCAAAAACCCACGAACAGATTAGCAATTATTAGGTCAAATCAAACAGAATCAAGAACCAGATGAGAAAAATGAATCATTTTTATGAAGAAAAAGTACATACAACTGGTCCATGAACAGGATCAGAGGAAATGAACTCTTCAACATCTGAGGCGGTCCAAGAGGGGAGAGGCTTCTCACGCTTGATAAATCTGGAATAGTTTTCCAAAAATGAAAATCTTTCGCACCAGAACTCCTTGTAGCCTTCCCAGTGTTTCGTGAAGAAACCCTTTTCAGCCTCGGCCATGGATTCAATCTCTTGCAATTTGGTTAAGGATTACTTGCAATAATTGATTGGTTTCTTGATTTTGGGATTCTCGGATTTTGTAGTTTATTAATGATTTGGTCTTTCAACGAGGATAGTGACACTGTGACAGGAGTGCTTTTGGCTTTTTGTGGGTCCCGGGGGCTGTGTGGAGTGGTCTGGTCTGCCCGAACCGGATCAGCTGGTTCTCTTAAGGTTCGACTCGACTACCGATTCATAGGAGTATAGGTTAATTTGGAAATTTTTATTTATTATAAAAAAAAAAGACTATTCAGAGTATTTCTAATCGAGTCGGACAGTAACTTATCAAATTTGGTAAATATTTTATTTTAACAAGCTTAATATTGTGTTTGATATTGACTTGATGATTATTTTATTTAAATTAAAACGAATATTTATTAAATCGAATTCAAGTTGATATCGACCAATTTGATTTATTTATATACAATTTTAAAATTTTAAGCCTATTAAGTGAATTGGTTTAAGTATAAGAGTTTAAATAATTGTAGACTATATAATTTTATTTAAATTTAATTAAATTAATTAACAAACTAATTTTGAACAAACTCTTACAAGAATTACCTGTGATTCGTGTGAACATCACATTTTCTCCCGGGCCATTTATTCCTTTTTCTCCTGCAGGACTTATAAGGTTAGTCTAGTCTACCAAGTACCAATAGTGTCTCGAAATGTATCTAATTATGTTTTATTTTTGTTTCATTCTTGTATTGAGTTGATGCCGCATTAATTCAAAATTGTTCTTGATTCTCTTAATTTGAAAAGACAATCGATAAAACTGAGTTCTTTATGCAAGTGATTCAATTCAGTTTTTAGTAATGGAGTGTAACAAATTAAATTAACTAAATCATATGTGACTCAATAGATTGCCCACACAACTAGACCACAATATTAACATCTTTAACTGTAATCATAATTGTATATTCGGAATGTTATCTTTACCTTTGGATTCAAAAACATTGAAGCCACCAAGGTAACCCAAACTTATTGTTCTCTTCCATAAATCCAGGATTGAGGGTGTTCTTTGAGAATGTGAAGGACAGAACCAGAGTTAAGATTGAGCAAAACCTATATGAAAGCCAAAGATTAGAGTACCAAGAAATGAAAAGTATATCTGGAAGTCCAATATTTTGTTATTTCAAAAGAACTCGATTATAAACTGAAACAATCAATTTAAAAAGCAATCCACTATACAAATAGCCCGCAAAACCTTCAAGCTCCCCAACTTATAAGAACCAAAATGGGAGGAGCAAAGACCTAAAGACTATTCGCAACCACCATAAGAGTCAAACTGGATAAGAACTGACAACCGAAATATTCATCTCTTCCTCTTAGAAGCAGCTACAGAACTCTGTCCTCCGCCTTTCTTTTCTGCAGCTTCAAAACTTCCTTTTCCTCTCCCCGAAGATGCCTTTCTAGCACTTGAATTTCCAGAACCTTTCAAGTCCACTTGTACTTCAATTCCTATCATATTGAGGGCGGGGGAGGATTGAGGATAACAAAGGAAGAAATTTGGTACAGGCAATTTATAAATGCATATCAACATTAACTACAGCACCATGATTCTAACAGGAATTACAAACCTTTTGACTTCAGGCTATTGAGATCTGATTGCAGCCTTTTCTCTGCATTTTCAGAGTCGTCTGCAATAGCACAAGCAAAAGTTAATAGTCTGATTAGTTGATTTGTAATAACAATTCTGAAAAACCATATACTGCGACTCAAGACTACAGTAACAGAGGACATCATTATTTCCTAACATATAATGCAAATACAAGCATGCATAAAGTAGTGCTAGATAAATGCATGCTTGCAATAACGACTGGAAAGTGCTTTTCAATGCTCATGCTTAAGCATGCAAGACATTACATTCATCAAACTAAGCAAAACCGCTCTTTTCATGTAAAACATTCATTTCAAAAGACATCCTATACTAAAAAGACATTTCCTGGTATTCTAGACGGAAAGATTGGGAAAACAACAATTTAACCATGCAATGGTAGGTTCTCAAAATGAACTTCATCCCTTTTTGGCTGGAAAGAGGGGAAGAGTTGAAGTGGGGATAATACCTAAGTCCTCTGCCTCTGAAGAGTTCTCTTCAGTTTCTCCAAATGCATCACCATTATCCTCTGCTAAACTTTCTTCTACTGGTTCCAATATAGCAGCAACCCGCTTCTTGAGTGCTTTTTTCATTCCAGGAAGTGTCCACCATATCTGCAGTCCGAATCACATGTGAGCTGCTTCCTTTGTTGTAAGCCTTTGTGAGAGCAGCTTTTACAGCAGGCTGTATGCCATCCATAGGATTTGGGTGCCCTGATGCACATATACATGATTGAGTTGTAATTTGCATTTTCAAGCAGATTAAAGCATGCAGGGAAATATAAAATACATACTGTTAGTTAGATATACCTTAAATTTGTACATCTCCACTATAGTATCAAAATCTTCCTGATTTATTGAGTATGTATCCATGAATTCTACAACCTTCTCCACGGCTTCATCCTGGTGATTATTTCCAGAAAATATGTTCTCAAAAAATTTCAGAAATATCTCAGTTTTATTAATGGAGGAATGATCAATCAACCTTGGGCAGCAGTCGCAGTGGACCAGTCAACTGCTTCAAAAGAAGAGTAAGGTAGTCCAATCGGAGAGTTGACCTGAAAATTTAATAAAACAAATAAATGGAGCTGTTATACTGGATCTGGACGAAGCAAATTAATTCCATCACTTGGCTAGTTCAAAATTATACGAGGAGCATATAGAGTAAATTTACCGAGACAGAAAGGTGACCAAAATATGACTTGACACAGAACAAGAGAACGAAATCACACACAACCACAGACATAATTCAGCATTGCAAAATACTCAGAGACAGGTTTCTTATGATACAATTCCCTCAGTAAATGCTGTAACATTACACTTCCATAGCATGAAAATCTAATACTCAGTCAAATTTTTTATTATACAATTTACTCGGTAACTACTGTCTACATTTTACTTCTCTAGCATGAAAATCTTTAAAACAAACAAGATATAGCAATATTAAGTACATCCAGCTGAAGGAATTTCATTCGGAAATTTCTAAAGTTGAAATTAACATAGAAAAGAACCGAGGAAACAAACCTGCCCAAATAAGATTCACGAGATGCAAGTAGATGAACATGCATGTCCTCTAAAAGCCTGTAATTCTTTCCCATCGTGGAGTTCTTTCAACCAGCCAACCACCAAACCTATTGAAGTTGAGCTCTCCCTGCAAGACATAGAACCCCATTTGAGTAACTGCAATGTTTAAACAGATTCAATATGCAAGTCTAAATTTTTCTGGAAGCAAAACATGTAGAACGTCAACCTACAGGACTAAAAGATGCTGAAGGAAAACACTACTACAGAAATACAACCACATACTGAAAATAATGCTCTTTGTTTTAAGAGTCAGAACCATAAATCAGAAAACCCGATATTACTCCAAGTAAACATAAAATCATAAACTAAGGACCTGTTGCCTGAGTTCCAAGTGTTCATATTAGAAATCCCCATAAATCTTTGCTCACCATCAAGTATTACAATGCACAAATTGGATGAAGATTTTATATAATCTATATACGACAAATTTCCTTGAAACCAGTTCAACGATTACACCGCAATCCAAACAACACAAGATGAAGGACAATGAAGTGGTTTAGGGATTGGGTACCATAATAATGAAAAACAAGACAGCATGTTGCCAATGTCAGTGGTATAGAAACTAATTACCTGTTCAAGTGTTTCTCTTTGCCCATGTAACAAAGAAGCACTACAGAAGAAAGAAAGGAAATGTTAGTTAAGAAAAAAAAAAAAATCATACAAAAGATGAGATATATCTCATGTCATCAACTGAACACTTCCCAAGAGAACTTACGGAATTATACAAGATGACAGGGAGCTAGCTTGGGAGAGCTGCCACTGTCGATATCTTCGAATCTGTACATTGATAATATCACCATCTGCTATAGACTCAGCAGCACGGGCAATGAAACTCATCCTTTTCAGTCCATCGTCATCTTTCCCAACTGAACTTGGTCTATAGTTGATATAATTCTCCTGCAATTGCATTATTAAGTTTATTAAACCACACAAATACAGTTCGAAACATTTGTCCTATATGAAATCAAAAAACTGTTAATCAATAATCAAGTGTCCCATGCCAAGGACAAGAACTGAATTTCAGTATCAGCTTGAATGGAAGATGACCAAGATGTAAATCCATATTCAGTAAGTCCCAAAATCCATTAATGCAAGCCCTGGGCCCAATGATGAGCACCACACTCAAAAGTAGATTTATGTTCGGAGCACTTGGGGTAATGTGGCCCCAGTCACTAGTCAAACCAAGGATATCTGTTTCACATACTCCTGCATGTTGCAAAAGAAAAACAAAAAGGTTGGGAGAACACTATTGTACATCTCAAACTACTGTGCCTGATACAAAATTGAGAAATAAATATATTTTCCACCCCTTTTCTTTGTTCCTCAATGGAGGATATATGACTATGCATGCATTACCATTTTATTGATATCTTTTACAAAGTTTTAGGGCTCATTACTTTCATCTTCAAGTTGCAAAGCTTATTAACATGGTCCATCACGCCTTATGTCACCAAGTTCAGTATTAGCATAAGACATGTTTGCAACTAATTTAAGTGCACAAGTCGGCATAATCTACTAGAGTGACCAGATACAAATTAATAATGAGTAAACAAAAATCACAATGTCAAAAATTAGTATGCCCTCCAAAGTTGAGAAAGTCAATTATCCCATTGCAACCATTAGACCGCCACCACATCAAATGAACTTCATTCGTTGCCAAAACAAATGCTATTATGTTCAGTAGCCAAATCAACAAAGAAAAAGTAAAGACATAAGCTAGATCCAATGACAATTTGACTACAAGAACATCTGAAAATTTTATTAACGGTAACAGCAATCTTCCTACTTTAAAACTTAACAGATATCATACCAATCAAAGAAGAACTAACCCATAGGCACGAATTCTACCTGAATAAGGAGAGGGACAAGATCAGGATCACTCATGCTTAAATCAATCCGTTCATCCATCCGCGATTTCCCAGCATTAAAACCAAACAGCCTGCATGGGCATAATATAAGAGCAGCATCTAGAAGGTTAACTGGAAACTCATTTATATCAGAACATAAATTTCAGACAGCGTTGAGGATTACGTTACACGTGTTTTAAGGTATAAAAGACAAAAATGATGGATTTGGTTAGGGTAAAATGAGGAATACACAGGCTAACCAAGTTTCAGAACAGGTTATATTTAGTTTGAGAAGCTTCAAATTTATCAATCAATGTGACTCCAGATAGACCGAGAAAAGGCCTCAGTTGAGTGGAGTTGGGTTTAGAAACTCGTAAATCTAGTGAGAATCTAACAGCATTTGTAATAATCATCAGCCAACAATCAAAATAGTCCACAATTTTCAGAAATTGGTCTCTCAATGATCTTGATAGAAGTCTGGCCAATTTAGGATAACCATGCCATTAAAAAAAAAAAAAATGAAGCCATAACAATTTCCGAAGAACAGTATGATATTGTCCCAACCACAGGGGGCCAGAAGTAGCAAGACAAAATTATATATAAGTTTCAACAATTTGCTATCATCTCAAACACTCGAGAAAACTCTAAAAAGAATTTTTTTTTAAAACATGTGTAAAATATGTAATGCTTAGCTGATTCAGGAAATGACAATCCTCAATATGACAAAACAATACCTTCCATACTTCATTATGTAAAATGTAGATGGAAAATACTTCCATAGCCCATATTTCACATGTGCATGCATGTTTCATCAGTGAACATAGACACGCAAGTCTTGGAACACCTATAATGCAAATAATTCTTTCCCAGGTACAGAAACAGAAAAAATGAGTAGAAACGTATGCATACAAGCAGAATATGATTACCTCATTAAAACTTATCATCTAAGGATTAACTTCATTGGGAATTCAAAGCACATCAATGTTCCATGAAATATGAGCATATCCATCTACTGCTTCAAACTAAAGGCTCTACAAGGTTACATTCTGGTACTTCAACCATAAGACTTCCAGGTGGTGGACATCATATACTGTTTGACATCTGGAATTAACTCGACTATTTAACCTGAAATGTAATTAAACTTCAACCGAAGACTTCAAAAAGCATCAGATAAAACATCAAAACAAGATTCTTGCTAAAAGTACAGAAAGGTCAATTAAAACAACACTAGGCACGAAAAAGAAAAGCCTGAAAACAATGGAACATTAAAATGGGGATGTAAAACTGTCACTGAAAAAAGGCATACTTATCAACAGCCACAAAGGGTGAAATGTCTTCATCTTTTGAACTGCTTTGAAGGCGTTGCCTTGTGTCGTCATATTTAATGACTGACATGGAGAGACTCGTGTACTGCAACTGGTTCAGTGCCATCCGCATATCTCCATTTACTCTTTCTGACAATTCCTCTAGTGCAATCTAAGAAGAAGAAACAACAAAACTCTCAAGACGGACATCAACAGAAGTATAAGAAGACGGAAGTTGCCAGTTTGTGATTCTGGGTAAAGCCATTTTATGAAAGAATATCAGATAAAAACATTTTGCTTTTTCTCTTCTATTTTGTACAAAATAACCTAGAGAAAAGACAGATCTCAAAGAACTTCAGTTTACAGCTGAATTTTCTTGAATTCAATTTTCTTGAATTCAATTTTCTTTCTGGATTCTTCTTTGATATTTTTAGCCAAGCTATGACAGGTATGTATGCTGGAAAGTTCTCTATTCTTTTGTCATAGTCCATGGACATTTTTCTTGGTTGGTTGTGTACTTTAGTGTTGCTCGATGCTCATTTCATATGGATTGGAGACATCAACTTCTCCTTACCGCCAACCAAAAAAAAAAAAAATGAAGATATATTGATGACAATTTAGATGGGCATTTGTTGTAAGCAATTAACTAATAAACATTTACCTAATACCTGAACAACCATTGAAACTTCTGAGAAACTTTAACAAAGAGAAAACTAAAGGCCATAAAACCTCGAGCAATACTGGTAGTGGCTTCGATAATTTTTGCACATGAAAATGTGTGCTGTGAGAAATAAATGAAAGTGAAGCCGCAGTATATGTAGAACATACTGGTATATTAACACAAAAAATCTTTTGTTTCTGCAATGTAACTGGAACTATAAAAGGTTTTAATCACAAGGAATTCCAATCGTGCGAACACTTTGTCGTACAACCAGAAAAGTTGTTTAAAGCACATATACCTCATTAACTAGAAGTCCTTCTGCATTTGCAACATGCAATAGCCTCTTTGCCATCTGTGAGTATCATGCTCGATTAGTAACTATTTAGCCATATATAAACACAAGAAAATGAAAAAAGTGAAGCATCACAAATGCAGATAATATGTCTGTTGATTCACTTAGAGTCCAAACTAGATCAAGCTTCAAGGCTCCAATCAACCAGTTGCTAGATCAGGAGGTACCCAGACAACAACAATACCTAGCACCTAAATAATAATTATCACTAATTGCCCCTATTATGTCTTTTTTCTCTATAATTCCCCAAATCAAGTTTTCTGACAACCAGAAACTCAATCAACATACTAAAAAGACACTCCTCGATTAAATTCCAAAGTCACCTTATCATGACTAAGTGAAAACAATAACAGGCCAAGGTGCGTTTTTTCTGTAGACTAAGAACAGTCAAAATGTCTCGCTTCGCTATTAATCTCTACTTCAGTCCAACTTTAATCTCTTAGTTTAGAAGATGGAAAAAATAATTGAAAACCTCTATTTGTTTAAAGGAACATCATACCACAACATTTTTCCACAATATTAGAATATAAAGGGAAGTATCTCCATTTCCTTCTGCAAGACAGGCCTAATAGCTTTCAAAATCACAAACACCAAATAACTACAAACTTTCAAATATCTGTTAGCCACTTAACAATCATATTTTGATAATTTGCTTTCTTATTTGATATCTTTTAACTCAATTTACATGTGCTAACTGCTGATAAATTCATCAGATAATTTTCAGCTAGAAATTTTGTCGATACATGTATCTCTTCATCTTCCAAAGACTTCCAAGCCCAACAGGATACACCCAAAACTGGAAATCTCTACATGTTTTTGTTCAGCAACTTTGATCTTTGAAATCCAAATCATGTAGAATACCTTTTTTTGTTCAGAACCCTTAAATTAACAACTATTCTGCATTTGGTTATTCAGAATTATGTTTCACTCACCAACTATTCAGCAATTGGTTATACAGAGTTATCTTCACTCACCACCAACTACACTTTCCAGCAATGACCCTCATCTTTTACCTCCTATAGTTTACTTTAAAGAGTACCCAATTTTACATTTCTAAGGATATCAAGAGGCTGGCAGCTACTGTAATCAACAAAACACTATCCATCAAATTTACAAATCTAAAATTTGTGTGCCCACATATACATCTACATGCACACATATACACAAAACTGTGTACATAGAAATAAATAACCATCAAAATCATGATCTGCTTTTGTGAAGAACTAAAAGAAAATAATCTCATTCTATGAAGTGTCATTCACAAACCAGGTAGAGAAGAGACTAAAAGTAAATAGTTAAGCTAAGACTGATCACAGACCTGTTGCTTTGTTGGTTTTCAAAAGCTAAGAAGCAAGCAGTAGTTCACAAGACTCTTTAGCTTCTGGCTGTTGCGATCATTACAGATGCAGATTATGGGTATCTAATGGAAATTTTGATACTAGCAATAAGATCAACCACACCACCTCTATCACCAGCAGACATGCCATCCACTTCATCCATGATCAAAACTGTCTTTGGATGCTGAGAGCTGCAATGTAAATGAACAATCTAGTAAGGTACTTTATTTACTCATATCTGAGCGTTTACAGATTAGGTACTAACCGCTCCATGTTAGTGCTGAGTGCTTCATTACTAACAAGCTCTTTTATTGAATTAGCAGTACTCCCACCAATTCCTTTCTCAATTTTAGCATCAGCCTTCCCACGGTTGTCACTAGCATTAACCTAAACCAATGAACGAAGCAACTTAGCATAATCGCAAGATATGTATGAATAACACAATTTAATATTATGTAAAATATGCACACATATATAACCAACAAAACTGCAGCTTAAGTGGGAAATGAAAGGGCAAACACAGCACTAAGGCTCCCTGATTGGTATCTAATAGAAACACCAGGAGTAAGCAACATATATGTGGAAGAATGACTATTTCCTGTGACAAACATTAAAACAAATCTTACCACTACACCAAGGTTGGGCCTCTACATGTATAGCATATGTAACAATTATAACCAACAGAGTTTACCTCAATTGTCTTGAAACCCAGCATCTGACTAACTAATTTTCCGGATGTAGTTTTTCCTATACCCGGTGTACCACTTAACAGTACAGCTTTTTTGGCACCAGAATCATTCTGTTTCTTTCCTTTACTTTTGCTGCCAGTTTTAAGGAACTGCTCGTTCCAATTTGCCAGCCAATCGTGAAGCTGCTTAACCTGCACTTAATCCCAACTAATTTATTAGGTAACAGTCTTGCGGAAAAAAGACATCCATGTACAAACTCTTAGGTGTTGGAAAGTAACTAACAAGACAGCCAAACATACCACTGACTGGTTCCCAATGATATCATTTGGGACCTTTGGACTGTATTTTTCTGACCACGGCAACAAGGACTGTTCTGTAGCTTGAATTTTCTGCTTTGCAGAATGTCATGGCACTATCCCTTGATCCTTTAGCTGCTACACCTTTTGCAGACAATTTAGGAAAGCTTTAAGAGCCTCAAATTTAACTGTGCCATGATAGCTAATGAAAATAGCCCAGAAGCAATCAGAAGAGCAAACATAAGAGTTAAAGGCAGTAGCTCTTTTTATTTTTTCAGTTATACCACAACGATTAGAAAGTAACATTTAGGGCATCATTCAGTTTCATGATTAGTGAAACACTTCACAACTCCATTGATTAAAGTCACCAATTATTCTTTTAAAAAACGCAGGACTTACCCTAGCAGTATTGTCATTGGATTAGTCTAAGAAAATATACATCCTCCGAGTGAGTACTCAACAACATGATAAACAACAAAAAATGTAAGCATTGAACAGCCAGAAAATGATTTGTACCACTTGTATCATGTTGTAAATATGGAAAGTAAATATATTTACTTAATTGTAGGATTTGATTGTAGGCTAATTGATTTACCTTGATTGTAGGCTAATCAATTGATTTACCTTGATTGTAGGATTTAGATAGCTTGATTGTAGGATATAAATTGATTAGCTTAATTTTAGGATCTAGATTATTCTACACTTGTATATATACAGATCTTATATACTCTTGACAGAAGTGAGTGAGAATAAACAAGATATTTTTCTCTCTATAACATGGTATCAGAGCTTTAGTCTTTGTTATCTTTTTCGTGACCCTATTGAGTCAATTTTCAATCTCTAGTTTGGTGCATTAAAATTCCTACACTGAGTTGTAATGGCAAACAACACAGTGGATAATAGCGATGTTATTCCTATAACTACAAAAATCACAGAACACAAACTCAATGGCCGGAACTATTTGGATTGGAGTAAAACTGTGCGGGTATATCTCCGTAGTATTGATAAAGATGATCATCTTATTGATGAACCACCATCAGATGATGCTGCAAAGAAGGCTTGGTTAAGAGAAGATGCAAGAATATTCTTGCAGATTCGAAATTCTATCGATACCGAGGTAAACGGTACCTAGATGTTGATTAATCACTGTGAATTTGTTAAAGATCTTATGGATTACTTGGCTTTCCTGTATTCTGGTATACATAATCTCAATCATATATATGATGTTTGTAAGGAGTTTTATCGTCCAGAAAAACAGGAAAGATCTCTTACCTAGTATTTTATGGATTTTAAACAGGTGTATGAGGAGTTGAATGCTCTTCTTCCTTCGAGTGCTGATGTGACAATCGACAGTCTCAACGTGAGCAAATGGTTGTTATGAGTTTCCTTGCAGGATTGCCATCTAAGTTTGATGCTGCTCAAACACAGATTCTTTCCAGTCCAAAGATTGTCTCTCTCCGTGACACCTTCACTCGAGTGTTACGAGTTGAGGGATCTCGACCTTCTCCTCCTAGTGTTACTGCCCTCGTGAGCCGAGGTACTTTGAATGAGGCTAATCGAGGAAAAAGCAACGGTAGTCGAAATAGACATCGTTTTCAAGGTGGAGGGAATGCTAGTCATGGACAACATGACCAAAATCAACCTGTGTGTCTGTTATCATTGTCAAAAAACTGGTCACACGAAGCGTACATGTTAGTTACTTCATGGCAAACCTCAACCGCATTCTAAGATTGCCAGCTTTGCATCTCAAGAGAGTAACCATGAGTCTACAAAGCCTTCATCTGTGGATAAACCCGTACTTGTTTCTGCTGATGAATTTGCTCGCTTTACCGAGTACCAAGCCTCACTAAAGTCAACTATTCCATCTTCTCTTAATGAGTTAGGTAAATCTACTTTATGTCTTGTGTCATCCTCTAGCAAATGGGTCATTGATTCAGGTGCTACAGACCATATGACAGGTGATACAGGTATCCTTTCCTCCTTTAGTTCTCACACAAATCTTCCAAGTGTTACTTTGGCTAATGGGTCAATGACTTCTGTTGTGGGTTCTGGAATAGCCAATCCTACAACATCTATCTCGTTGTCATCTATTTTGTGTTTGCCTAATTTTTCGTTCAACCTACTTTCGATCAGTAAAATTACTCGTGCTCTAACATCCAATTGTTGTCTCATTTTTCCCTGATCATTGTGTTTCAGGATCTTATGACGAGGAAGATTATTAGTAGAGGACGTGAGTCTGGCGGTCTTTATTTACTCAAAACTCCTTCAATGAAAGTGCCGAAACCCATTGCATGTTCAAACACTTTGACACCTCTTGAAGTTCACTATCGATTAGGGCATCCTCCTTTGTCGATTTTGAAGAAGTTGTTTCCGAATTTTCAAAGTTTATCCTATTTAGATTGTGAGACATGTCAATTTGCCAAACATCATCATGTCTCTTATTTGCCTAGGGTCAATAAATGGGTTGCGTCCCCTTTTGAATTAGTTCATTCTGATGTTTGGGGTCCTTGTCCAGTGGTTTCCGAGTCTGGTTTTAGGTATTTTGTCACCTTTGTGGATGACTATTCTTGTGTTACTTGGTTATATTTAATGAAAAATAGATCAGAATTATTCAACATCTTTTGCTCCTTTTGTGCTGAAATAAAAACACAATTTAATATTTCTCGTGCGCACTCTAAAAAGTGATAATGCAAAAGAGTACTTTTCTCATCCTTTTGATTCCTACATGTCAGAAAATGTAATTCTTCACCAATTTTCATGTGTTGACACACCACCCCAAAATGGTGTTGCCGAGAGGAAAAATAGAACTTACTAGAAATTGATAGAGCTCTCATTTTTCAGATGAAGGTCCCAAAGCAATTTTGGGCGGATGCTATTTCAACAGCTTATTTCTTAATTAATCGCATGCCATCATGTGTACTTGCTGGTGAGATTTTTTACTCGACTTTGTTTCCTTCTCGACCCTTATTCCCGATTGAACCACGTATTTTTGGGTGTTCTTGTTTTGTTCGTGATGTTCACCCTCAAGTATCTAAATTGGATCCTAAGTCTCTCAAGTGTGTCTTTTTAGGATATTCTCGTCTTCAAAAAAGATATAAATGCTATTCTCCTCTTTGGGTCGTTATTTAATTTCTGCTGATGTTACATTTTTTGAGACCACTCCATTCTTTCCATGGAATCTAATATTTATGGTTGTGAGGGGGAGGAAGATAATATTCTAGTTTATACAATGACAACCCCTGTTAGTCCTTCTATTCCTACAAGACCACCTATCACTCAAGTGTACACTCGTCGGACTCAACACACAGACTCACATCCTCCACCAACTCCTCCGTCTACAGATCTGAGTCTTATATACCTATTGCTCTTCGAAAAGGTAAAAGACAATGTTCTCATCCAATCTCTTCATTTGCTTCATATGAACATTTGTCTCCTTCTTTGCGGTCCTAATAATCTTCCTGAGGATTTGGCTCATCTTGGTTGGCGAGCTGCTATGGAAGAAGAGATGATGGCTTTAGACAACAATGGTACTTGGGACTTGGTACATCTACCAACTAATAAGCAAGCTATTGGTTGTAAATGGTGTTTGTTGTTAAAGTTAACCCTGATGGGTCTGTTGCACGGCTAAAAGCTCGTCTTGTAGCAAAAGGGTATGCTCAGACATATGGGATAGATTATTATTCTGATACTTTCTCTCCTGTGGCAAAACTTGCTTCTGCCCGTTTGTTTATTTCCCTTGGTGCTACTAATGATTGGCCTTTGCACCAGTTAGATGTCAAAAATGCCTTTTTGCATGGGGACTTGCAAGAAGAAGTACATATGGAGCAACCACCTAGGTTTGTTGCTCAGGGGGAGTCTAGTAAGGTTTGTAGACTTCAAAAGTCATTCTATGGTTTAAAACAGAGTCCTCGTGCTTGGTTTGGGCGGTTTAGTGAGGTTGTTCAAGAGTTTGGCATGAAGAAGAGTAACTGTGACCATTCTGTTTTCTATCAACAATCTAAAGCTGGCCTTATCTTGTTGGTTGTTTATGTTGATGACATTGTTATTACTGGTAGTAATAATGCAGGTATTACATGTACTTCTTGGGCATTGAGGTTACTAGGTGTAAAAAGAGTATCTTTCTGTCTCAAAGAAAGTATATCCTTGACCTTTTGACAGCAACAGGGAAGTTCGGTGCTAAACCTTGTAGTAGGATGCACCAATGATCACTAATATGCAACTTACAGCAGATGATGGGGAGTTGTTTTCAGATCCTGCAATATACCGGAGATTAGTTGGAAAATTGAATTATCTTACGGTGACTCGTCCTATCATTGCATATCCTGTCAGCATTGTGAGCCAGTTTATGTCTTCATCAAGAACCACTCACTAGGCAGCTTTAGAGCATATCTTGTGTTATCTCAAGGGAGCTCCAGGACGTGGTATACTATACCATAATTATGGTCATTCTCGTATTGAGTGTTTCTCAAACGCAGATTAGGCAGGTTCTAAAATTGATAGGAGATCCACCACGGGGTATTGTGTT
Organism: Cinchona pubescens; assembly: GCA_025175665.1. Classification (NCBI taxonomy): domain Eukaryota; kingdom Viridiplantae; phylum Streptophyta; class Magnoliopsida; order Gentianales; family Rubiaceae; genus Cinchona; species Cinchona pubescens. Next base: position 5,212,687 of record JANKKI010000026.1, on the reverse strand, counting down.
TTTGTTGGAGGTAATTTGGTATCGTGGAAAAGCAAGAAACAAAATGTAGTGTCTCGATCTAGTGCAGAATCAGAATATAGAGCCATGGCACAATCAACTTGTGAGCTGATATGGATACATCAATTGTTAAGTGAGATTGGTCTAGATAGTTCATTGCCTATGAAGTTATGGTGTGACAATCAAGCTGCTATCCATATTGCATCAAATCCGGTTCTTCATGAGAGGACCAAACATATTGAAGTTGATTGTCACTTTATCCATGAGAAGATCCAACAAAATTTAATCTCTACCAATCATGTAAAAACTGGAGAACAGTTAGCTGACTTTTTCACCAAGACTTTGAGTGGTCCGAGGATTGATTAGATTTGTAACAAGATGGGCATGATTAACATCTATGCTCCATCTTGAGGGGGAGTGTTGTAAATATGGTAAGTAAATATATTTACTTAATTGTAGGATTTGATTGTAGGCTAATTGATTTACCTTGATTGTAGGATTTAGATAGCTTGATTTTAGGATGTAAGGATGTAAATTGATTAGCTTAATTTTAGGATCTAGATTATTCTACACTTGTATATATACAGATCTTATGTACTCTTGACAGAAGTGAGTGAGAATAAACAAGATATTTTTCTCCCTATAACATATCAATCAAAGCAATACCAGTAAATCAACTACACATCGCTAATGGTCGGAGAGTAGCAAGAAAAAAATTTATCAAACACTAAATTCATTTCCATAAAGAATATTTGGAAATCTTAGCTTCCCTCTACCCCATAGTGTCTACGATATTGGGAAATGAGACAGTTCAGGCAGATGCTTAGCATGCTACACAACCAAAATCCCAACCTAATCTACTCCCCCCCACTCCCAACACACCAAAAAAATGTATATATATGTTAGTAGGGTAAAAATAGATCTAATGAAACACCAAAAAGGCTATTCCAAGTCATCTTTAACGTCTGATATTAAATAAGAAGATGACCTTTGTGGCATTTGAAGATATGGACATTAAGCTAAATATCCTTAGAGCTTAACATGGGCACTAGACAACCAAAGAAACAAGAACAAATGAAAGAAAGTGGACAGCAATAAGCTAAGAAGACTATTTTGGATGAGAATATTAAAGACAATAACATTGAAGTCACAGGCATACTCTTGGTGGCTGAAGTTGGAGTACTATTCTTCATGAAGGAGAAGGAAAAGCCTTGTCCACTGGTTTCTTTGATTCTTCTGGATTAGTTGTTTTTTATTTATTTGATTTGCGGATCAAATCAAGCAACCCATCTTCAGTAAGAAAGGCAGTCCTACATGCAAGAACAGAACTAATTACAAGACAGAAGAAATTTGGATATCAGAGAATAGGTTAAAGTACAACTGACCCAAGCTCTTTGGCTTTTGTAGATTTCCGTCCCTCTATATTTTCATCACATAGAAGATAATTCTGCAGAATGCAATTTCCATTATGCCACAAACATTAGGCAAAACTAAAAACACAAAAGTAGTAACAACCGTCTTTTTGCTGACAGATCCAGTAACCCGACCACCATAGCGTTTGATTAAGTCCTCAGCTTCTTCTCTTTCCAAACTATCAAGGAAAAATGCACATAAAGGCCAACTGAGGTGAACACATGGCACAACATTCTTAAAGATGCACTGAGTGAATATAAAAACCGTGAAACAGAGGCATATCGTAAACCCATCTTGAGTTGAATCAGCATTATACAGAAACATAAATCACATAATAATACAGCTCAGCCGAACCAAAATGTGAAAAAAAAAAAAAAAAAAATCAAGAGAAATGATTTTTCAAAGCAAGAATGATTAAGTCAGTCTATTGAACTCCCAAAAATATAACTGCCTCACTGAGATGAAAGTATACCTATCAAGTGTACCACTGATTACAAAGGTCAAACCAGCTAAACAGTCAGAAGCACCTTCAGGAATTTCCTATCACACAGAAAGCCCTGATCAATGTCAAGAAAACAAAGCACTGGAAAGGAGTCGAGCATTTCCAGTTGCCACACCTTTTCTCCTTTATGAGGGGGATCTTTCCTTTCACCAAAGTTCATAAATCCACCACGTCCTCCCCCACCTTTGCTTCGTCCACCACTTGGTGTGGCTGATGCACCTCTTCCACCACGGCCTTGCCCACCTGATTTAATAGATTTACTATCCTTATCATCAGGTTCATCTTCATAAATCATTTTCATCAACAACCATCCCTTTTCTGCCACCTGGAGCTGTAGTCCCACTTCTTCCACCCCGCCCTCTACCACCAGCTTTTGAATGAGATTTTATCTCCTTAACATCATCCTCATCACTTTCACCCACATCTGAAGGCTTTTTCGCAATTCCTCTTCCCGAACCATTTCTTAATCTCTTGCTAGGGGTAACATCAGTTGAAACCTTCCATGAAGTAATCACGACAAAGTCTTCATCATTATCATCATTCTCATTTTTGTGGAATTTCTTCTCTGGCGGGGGCTTCACATCACTGTGAATGTCCCTGCTAGCTGTCAGGGCCTTCCTTTTTGCCAAAAATTCCTCTATTTCCTTATCAACTTTAGGTTTTTGCTTATCTGAAGCAAAATATTTGCTAGTTTTCCTTCTGCCAACACTTTCTTGGCCTTCTTTTACCTAGATTCCCCGTATATATCAAAAGGATTATCAACCCATTTTACTGTACTTATCAATTAAAACAGAAGAATTTCAAGAGACAAACATATTGATCAGAAAGATCACTAGCCAGCATTTTTTTACCTCTTTTTTCCTTACACAAAACAAAATTTTTTTTTTTACAGTTTTCTGTTTTTTGCAACCAAAACAACAACTAAAGATATGCATCCAAAATATCTAACTAACACTACTACCCAACAAATAAAAAACAAAAAGAAAAATAAGAAAATAAGAAAACGTTACAACATGAAGAAGGATTAAAACATACAGAATTATCCTTTTGTGAAGTAGCCGGAGACAGCTTTTCTGCCAATTTGGGCTTATTGCCATTTACAGTGCTGCCCTTGCCATGTTGCTTCATGAACCACTTCCTAATATCCGACTGTTATTCAAAATTAAATCATTTAAACATAATTGCAAAACTCCTAAATAACAGGTAAATTACAAACAAAATTTAAAAAAAAAAAAAAAAGGCAGCTAACATAAAGTATTGTACATAATTTGAAGAAACCATTTTTAATTTCCAAATATCAGAAACATAAGGATCACACATTTTTCACAAATGCTACTGTAATATCAGACTGTTATTGAAATTATATTGTATAAGCAAAATAACAGAAAAGTAAAAACAACCCATACCAGGAAATAATAATAATTTCCAGAAACCACTTTTAATTCCCAAAAATTACAACCACAATGTAATCTCTGGCTGCTACACAAATTAGTAGTATATTATTCAGACACATAAAAATAACATAAACATGTAAACAACCCATAATAGAAAAAAGTATAATTTCAAGAAAACAATAAAAAAAAAATTCAAACTTCAATCACATTCGTCAATGCCTTCGTAGTAATAATAATAATCAGGAAATGTAAAGAAAATAGAAACCCTTTACTCACCATTGTCCTACTTGCTTCAATTTTATTTCTTCCAAAAAAGCCCCCCACCTGAAAATTTAGCACAAGACAAAAGATCAAAAAATATTTTTGAACTGCATAAGAGTGTTTCCAAAACAGACTGTTTTAAGTAACTGTCAGGAAAAAAAAAAAATTAAAAAACACAGAAAAATATGTATGAAAGGGGCAATGGTCAAAAATGTCAATTTTTTACTGAAGGTAAGTTGAAGAAGAAGCTTTTTCTTTCAGGAAACGGGTCGAGCTGATCCGATACTCAATTTAACGGGTTGGGTTCAGTCGCAAAAGTAGAGGAGAGAGAGGGGTGCCTTTTTTTTTATTTTTTTGCGGGTGTTGAAGAAAGACCCGCCATTTCAAGCTTTCAACCAAAATCCGAAAGAAATAATCAAATATAATGTTAATACACACCACAAGATCTACATCATTATTTTATTAGAAAATACTATTATAAACCCTGTCTTGAATTCCACGTATAAACCTCACAATCAATATTAAATTTTATAAAATCTTACTTACAGATGTAATAGATTTCATAATATTTAATTTATATTACAGAATTTACAAATAAGACCATAGATCAAATCTATCTGAGTATTTCACTATTTTAGTTAGGCAGATCTTCTAACTACCTTTTATGTCATATACTGTATATCTCCATCTTTTCTAATTAATGTAGATGAACTTGGCCTAGATATACAAGTATTATCTAAAGAATTATCTAAGATTGAAGATGTAGAATTTCTTTTTACAAATATGATAGATAACGATCCAGATGGATTTTCTTCTATTTGGGCCAATGATATTGGTTTTGGAATGGTTGGATTTGTAATTTTTTCAAATATCCATTGTTCTGGAATATTTACTTCATTCCATTCTATTATAGTGGGTAGTTCTAAATTAGATCTAGTGATATTTGTTTTTATAATGGGTGTTGTAACTTTTCTATTATAACCATTTTTATCAATTTTATGTCGGCTGCTCCGGGGCTCAAAGTATTGATAAGTTTATAATATATTCTATATGTAACACATATATTTTCGGCACCAGGTTTCATATCGTAGCTTTTAGTTTGTATATTTAATGTTAATATATCAACTAAATTTCTATCCGTCAAGGAAACTGAAAAAATTAGAAAACTATCAAAATATATTGGCTCCATTACATAATGAAGACTCTATCAATCCTAATAATGAATCATTGAATTTATTAAATCTAGCATATCTAAGTGCTACACAAACATATGTATTTAACCTTTGCCTATTTAAAGGTTGTAAAGCTACTTGAACTAATCTTATATGCATAAAATTGAATTTAGTAGATGTTATACTATTTATGTCACAATGTTTAAATAATTGTATAGTTTCAAAATTATTTCCTAAGGGTATAGTTTTTTCAACAGTTGTGATCTTATATGAAGATTTAAATTTGAATATACTAGAAAATTATTTTTTATAAATATCAGATTCTTTTCTTTTTAGCAAACTCCAATTTTGTAAAGCCTTTTCAATGTCTGTAAATTCTACTATTTCTTCATTTTTTGTATATGAAGAGATGTATGTATTTCTAGACAAAGACATAATAATCAAATAAAACCTTGGAAGTTTTAAGTCCAATAATTAGTTTTAAACAAACAAAACTCATAATAAGTGCTCATATACTCGTATATCATTACCTTGATCCAAACTTATTGAACAATATGATTCCAAATTATAATGAATATTTTCAATTTTCTTCACGTATTGACTAATTACTTAATAAATCTTTAATTATCATAGGAATTTATAATTTATTTGCTCGACTGTCAACTTTCAACAGGCCAACGCCAGATTTATATATTTCTAGTTACCGACATACAGCCCTCAACGACTTGGATGTTGACCCACAACTAAATTATACTTCTTATGGTAATTAAAAATCTATTAACTAACGTCTTGTTGTGAAGAGCTTTTAAAATATTCATTACCCTTGAAATCATAAGTCTTATTGTTCAGATCTGGTATCAATATCAACTCATGTTATGAATAATATTTGATTAAAACTAATTCTTAGAGATTAAATTAAGCTTCCATGGCTCTGATACCAAATAACCCAATATAAACAAAAAGCTTATAATTGTAAACAAAAAGCTTAAAAAAATAAAGTAACTTACTTGATTTGATGACAAGGTATTGATAACTTAACGTTTCTTCTTCTTAACAAAAAGCTTAAAATTGTAAACAAAAAGCTTAAAAAAATAAAGTAACTTACTTGATTTGATGACAAGGTTTTGATAAGTTTATTCTTCTTAAATATTGCACAAAATAGAGTTGAAAGAGATTTTATTAGAGAGAGAAAATTTACAAAGTAGTACAAAGAGGAAAGTGAGGTTCTAAAATGACAAGGTTTTGATAAGTTTCTTCTTCTTAAATCTTGCACAAAATAGAGTTGAAAGAGAGAGATAAAGTTGAAAGAGATTTTATTAGAGAGATCAAATTTACAAAGCAGTACAAAGAGGAAAGTGAGGTTCTAAAAAACGGTGCTTTCTCTTTAGGAGTACAAAGCTATTTATAGAAAAATTTGAGACAACTATTGCACACTATTACATACTATTACAATTATTTGTTTTGATGACATAAGATTGCTGATGTAGATGCTGACATCATTTTTTCTTTTTTCCTTTTCCTTTTTTCTTTGCTACTTGAGGTGATTCTCATCTAAGACAACAGTTGATTATCATCTTATAAAATTTTCAAAAATTGTTATTCATCAAGTTCCTGCTATCAGGGATTGGGGAATAACAACATCAACTGTTAGATTCTTCTCAAGTTTTAATAATAAGAATATAATTTATCCCAAAAATATTTTATATATATCACATTAATAATTAATGATTATAAATTTTAAACTATAGCAATGATAGATTCAGGTGCCGATATTTGTACCATGAGGGAAGGAAAAGAAAAAATGATGTAAAAATTATGTCAGCATCTGCATCAGCAATCTTATGTCATCAAAACAAATAATTGTAATAGAATGTAATAGTGTGCAATAGTTGTCTCAAATTTTTCTATAAATAGCTTTGTACTCCTAAAGAGAAAGCACCGGTTTTTAGAACTTCACTTTCCTCTTTGTACTACTTTGTAAATGTAATATATATATATATATTACATTGCATTTTAGAAAATTACTACAATAATTATTCTAAATTTTGAATGATATCCATCTATTGCTACAATCTATACAATATAATAAAACATTGCATCTCAGAAAATTACTACAATAATTATTCTAAATTTTGAATGATATCCAAACAATATAGGAAAAGACTTAGGTAGACCTGATATTTGGCCCACTTGTAGATCTTGTGGTGTGGATTAACTGTTATGGAATCTATGACATAGGTTGATGTAAGTAAGATTTTATAACATTTAATCTTGAGTTCTAATAATAATTTTCACCTTTTTTTTCTTTAAATTAGCACATACATTGTGTATCTTTACTTACTAGTCTTACAGCAATACTTTCGTGCTAAATTTGTCTAATTATTTTATCAAATTTAAGAATGTGTTAAAAATTATTTATTTTTAATCTTTCAAATTGAATTTGATCGAGTTTTTATCATATCAAGTTCAAATTAAACTCAACTAGATTAGAACTTTTACATATAAATTTGAAATTTAACATCCACATAACAAGTTCGAACTAAACACAAAGATTCAACCAAGGTAAATCACAAATGGGTGGAGAGGGGCGTTTGTCTCCTCAAAATATTCAAAATAATGTTTTTTTCCTTCAAAAGATTTTAAATTATTATATACTATTACAAAAATTAAACTTACACAATCCCTAAAATTTTGTAGAGAATATAAAAAAGTGTTCTTGTATATATATTTATATAGTCTTATTCCCTAAGAGTTTCGAAAATATATTATTTTTCTTGATATTTCTAATTTAAAACAATTCAATAAACCCCTTCAAAAAAAATAGATTTTATATTGTAAAATTTTATAAAAATTATAAAACCGCCTCCCTAAGAATATATATATATATATATATATATATATAATTTTTGTTCCCTAAAATTCAACTATTGGATCCGCCCTAAATTCAACAAATGTTAAACTTTACTTGATAATTCACGAATCAAAATTGAATGACCCTTACCAAAAAGTTTGCTTCAATTATGAATTTGATTCAATTATGAAGTAACGTGTTTGTTCTTACAGCTCTAGTGGAACTATGGACAATATTTTTTTACTAGTCATAAAAATGGCATTATAGCATTCTTCCTTTTATGTATGTGTGCAATTAAATAAAATTTATATTAAATAAATTAATAGAAAATGTGGTAGTGGGAAGATGAGTGAAAATTTGGTTATTTAAGGAGGAAAATACTACCATAAATTTGATTTTGGGTCCCACTTAGAATCTTGCTTACATCAATTGATATCATAGACAGAGCTTAAAATTTTATAACATTTAATCTACACTATAAGGTCTACAAGTGGGGTCATAGATCAAGCTTACCTAAGTATTTCCCATTTAAGAATATATTTAACAAACAAAAAAACTTTATATTAGGGGAATACATGGCCAAAAATAACTCTGGATTTGTTGTAAGACTACATAAAGTACCAAAAAAGTAGGGTTAATAATACTTTGTCCCCTAAATTAGGTTAGTAATTACACTTTACCATCTAAACTATAGAAACTAATGATTTTGGCACACCGTATGAGTGTGTCATTTAAAAGAAATTTTTTCAATATAAAATAATTCATTATTGTTAAATTAAAAGGATATTTTTTAAAATAAATTTAAGTGACAATTTTAGTTTTAACTTCTTTTTTTTTTCTGGGTAGTTAATTTTTGAAATTTAAAATTTTTTCTTCTTAAAACCTAATTAGAGACTAATGAGAGAGACTATCATACCAATTGGGTCCTCCCTTTATATATAGTAAGATATACACTTTACCTAAAAACGCATTCACATTATTCATCCTTTAACAATTTTAAAATATTGAGAAAATCTAGTTAAATGATTTAAATAACCTTAATATTATATTTAGATTTTTCATGTATTTAATTGATTATCGATAGTTATAAAAGAATTAGAAAAAATATATATAATAACACATTAATATCTTTAACTTGAGAGTGACAATTTGAGAAAATGTTGAATTATATTATGTTTGATGTCGCAATTTGCCCAGGTTAAGTCAAATATTAAATATGTAAAATACTAAAATACATAAAAAAAATCACAAAGTTTTATAAAAAATATATATTTTCATATAATACTTTTAAAGAAAAATTTTCAATAGAAAACAATCCCATTTGAAAATTGTTCTACTACTACAATTAGACATTCAAATTCGAAATAATATAAAATGAAGTCCAAATTTTTTTAAAATTTAACCAAAAAATATATTTATATAGATTATATTGAAATATTATATAGTTTATCTTTGTTTATTTTTAAATAATTAATTCACATCGCTATCAAAATTTAAATACATAAAAAATAAAAATATAGTACCAAGTCATTTAATTATATTATCTTAATGATTTTAACATTGATAATAGAGAAATACTGTCAATGAGAAGCAAAATCTATATTTCTATAGTTCGAGCGATAAAGTATAATTCCTTCCTAATTCAGAGGGCAAAGTGTTATTAACCCAGAAAAAGTATTGATCCTTGGGAAAAAAAAGAAGAAAAGTATAAACAATTAGCATCCTTGTCAAAAAACAAAAAGGAAAAAAAAAAATAGCAGTGCTTATATAATGCCCTTTACTGCATATAACAGAAGTGCACATTATAAAGACTTCCACTAAAACAGTTGCACATTAATTTATCAGAATTGCAATATTGGAATTGTATTTTTCATGTCTTACTTTTCAAAATTAGATGATACATGAACCAATTTTTTAATTTATTTTTGTTGCTTTGAGGGAATTCTTTTATTTTCTTTGGGGTTTTATCCAATTAATTATTACAAGCAGATTTGTGGTCCAAATGGAATATCACTACATAAAGAATCTACAAACATACGAATCTTACAAACAGAAACAGTACAGAACCCTGCAGCTTCTCAAACTCAAAAGTAAAGCGCCAGTACTGACTCTCGTCTCTTTCTTCTACCCCCCATAAAATTTTCATTTTGGGTCCAATCCAATTTAACTCAAATAAGTCAAACAACCACAGCAGCGGATTCTCTAAGATGATATCAGTTGAAGAAGCTCTTGAGATTGTCCTGAGCCAGTCTCGGAAGCTGCCACCTGTCACAGCACCTCTTCAGGATGCTATTGGCAAAATCTTGGCTGAGGACATTCATGCTCCTGACCCTCTTCCTCCTTACCCTGCATCTGTTAAGGTCCATTTTCTACCTAAAAATTGATTTTTTTTTTTTTGTGAAATATGAGGTGGGCTGTTGTTAAATTTCGTGGGTTTTTTTTTGGTTTTGTTTTCAGATAAGAATTTCTTGTTGGGGTATTGGGTTTTTGTTGGTATATTGAAATTTGTCTTATTCTATTTTGTTTTGGGATTATTGTGGAATGTGGAAACTTTGGATAAAAATAGTTTAAAAAGTTTGAATTTTTATTATATATATCTTTTTTTTTTTTACTATAAATCTCTTATCATACTTAATTGTCCTAATTGATATATCTGCTGGTTGGTTGCACATTGTTACCGATATTTTTTTTAACAATGCTGTCTTTTGTTCCTGAAATGAATATGTGGTTAGTATGATGAATGTGATTCTTGTTTTTAGCCTTTGTTTTGGCAGGTTTCAGGGTTGAGGAAAGCTGTTTATCTTCTATTTCTTAAGAAAAAAATGAGAATTTGGAGTGTCTTAGCTGGGAAATTTGAATTGTTGAATATCTGATTGTATAATAAAGACATAAAATTTCTGACGAGCAAATAAAGTTGTTTTCTGTTGTAAATTTTATTGCAAAATTTTGTAGTTATTTTGCATTAATGATTCTGTTTGTTTTGAGGACTTCATTAAGTGTGCTTTATCTGGGCGGAGAGAAAAGAAATAGAATCATCTTTTAGCTGCTTAGAGAAGACTGGTAAAGACGTAAAGTACCTTAATATGATAATGTTGTATGTCAGGATGGATATGCAGTGGTTGCCTCAAATGGTCCTGGTGAATATCCTGTAATTACTGAATCAAGAGCTGGAAATGATGGAGTTGGGGTCACTGTGACCTCTGGAACTGTTGCATATGTGACAACAGGAGGCAAGTTTACTAAATGTGTTGCTCCTGAAATTTTGCATTGCCTTTCTTCAGTTTGTACATTGTGTAGCTCTTGCTGACAAGGAATGAACATGGGTTCTTAGTTGATTTAGTAGTTCAAAAGATTGCAAAGGACAAGTTGACTTTTTTTGTGTGAAGATATGAACTGGAAACATCTAGAACAACACTATGTTGACATTTACATCCAGAATGTAAATTATTTTGAACTTTGGGAATTGAATTGATGCATTTCTAGTTGTTTTCTCACTATACCAGATAAGAAATCATTTTAGTAAAAAATACAAAAGTAGCTCATTCTAATGTGAACCATGTGAAATGTTTGGCTTTGCTAACACCATGTACTGGTATTGTAGTCAAAAGTGTAAACAACATGACTAATAAAGACTAGGAGCATACAATAATAAAAGTTTTTTTTTTTTTTTTTTTGTGGAGAAGGTAACATAAGCCTTTTGTATATTGATAAATCTTTAATACATTGAGTTTAACACTCTGTAGGAACTGTCCTAAAATATGGTAGCTGTAAAAGAAAACGATGGTAAACGTGACAACTTAGGAATTTTAAGTTCAGGTGTATTGTACTTAACATTATAGTAAGTTTAATTTAATACTGGATCCTTAGGAGATTAGACAGTTCCTCACTTCCTCTGGGATTAACTTTATCCCTCATATATTCTGCAATTTCTCTGTTTTCTGTAGGTCCTATACCTGATGGTGCTGATGCTGTTGTGCAAGTAGAGGATTCTGAATTACTAGAAAATGCTCCAGGTGAACCAAAGAGATCCCGAATGGAGGTGCGGATATTGAAGCAAATTAGCCCTGGAGTTGATGTTCGTCCAGTGGTATGTTGTTCTGAGTAGCTGTGTCTGTATGCTAGTTATTCGGTGATCAATAGCAGGTTTTGAAGAATTCTTTTGTGGATATATTTCATGTTACACAATTCTCAAACATGTTTCCTTGTAATGAATCCTCTGGCATCTGAAAGACCAGATGACCTTAGAAGGATTACTACTATGTTTGAATGGTTGCTAATAAAAATAGAAATGCATATCAGTAGTGGATTGCGATTACCTTCTATAGCCAGTCATATCTGGAAATCTAGTTTTGGAGTTCATGTAAGATTCAATGCCCAGGGATGCGACATTGCAAAAGGTGATTTGGTGCTAAAATCTGGGGAGCGTTTAGACGCTGCAGAAATTGGCCTTCTTGCAACTGTGGGTGTAGTGATGGTGAAGGTATTTCCTTTTCTCCTTTTAAACTTCTGGCTCATTCCTTTCTTTTTCTTTTTTAACCAACAGTTTTCTGCATCCATCTCTTCCTTGCTTTGTGCCTCTGTTTGGTCCAAGGACGTCTATTTGCATGACTTTGACTCTACTGTTTATGCAGGTATATCCTGCACCAAAAATTGCTGTGCTTTCCACTGGCGATGAACTTGTGGAGCCAACTATTGGGTATTTAACTCGTGGCCAGGTACTTGAAGCTCTTTTGGACGGTTGATCATTCCTTCACCTTCTTCTGCTGCTTCGTGTTTTTTGCTACTTCCTTTTGCATTGTCAACTTATTCATCTTGTTCTCTGTTGGCTGGTTAAAAACGTTCATCTACTTCTTTATTTGTACAATAGAAGTTGGAGGGTTCCCTAACATATAAGTATATGCAATGAGTTGGCTTTACTTGGATGGCACCCTAGAATACATGTCAAGTTCTTCCATTTAATTCTTTAATTCACTTTAATAGAATGATACATCAAGATTATAATAGAATGATACATCAAGATTATAATAGAATGATACATCAAGATTTATACAATAATAGAATGATACATCATGATTATGGTTATAGAAAATCTAAGTTTGACCACAATGCCAATCCTCGGGCTTTATTTGTAAATTGAATTCTAATGCTATTAGAGAATGTATCAATTTATAATTGAATTTAGGAGCTGAGGAAAAGCATTTGCCATTCGTTGATTATTAGCGGTATCCCGAAAACATCCGGGTCGAAATATGGCTTTCAAATTAAGTTCCGAATTAGTGGATGTTGCCAAAGGGAGTGGTGGGCATATAGTGCTTTTGCACATTTTCGTTAATCCATGAACACGATCTATACATCTCGATCAGAGTACATCTTGGATCTGTCAATTATGTTATTGCCGGAGTCCTACTCATGGCGACCTGATTGAATTGGGAGAAGCTGTAGGTATTATTGCAGATCAATCGATCGGAGAACTGGGTACTCATCGAAGCAAACCCAATGTTAATGGGAATAACTCCTTGCCAAAAGTTCATCTTATTATTGAAGTCCAAAAGTATAGGACTGAAGAGCAAGTCACCAAACTAAAAGGAAATAGATCAACATAGATTCATAGCAATTACAAATGGAGTAATGAATCAAGTCCTCAATTCTAAGATTCTTTAAGTTGTTACTGGTGCGTTACTGTATCATGTCAGTGAGGTTCCCACTATCAAGTGTTGTTTCATGGGAATTGGTCAAAGTTACAATATAGTTTGGTTTGAGTGTATTTTACGTCCTTGTTAATTATCGAAACTCAACCTAAATACTTTGCGATTGACATTGGCTGTTGGCATATAGTTTGTCCAATCATCTATGCTCCATCTTCCTGTTTGTATTGGTAATTCTTTTCCTTCCCTTTCCCTGCCCCTCTCTCTCTCACACACACATGCATTATATGTGTACAGTGTCTAAATAATGTGCGCCTGTCGAGCTGTCCTTATGAGTCTGCCTCTTGAAGGCAGTTAGGATTGGCATAGAGGCTCCAGTTTTGATTTTAACATAGTTGTGAAAAATGAAATATGGAGGAATGGTTAATGGCAATTATTTACCGCAGGATCACCCGCACAGTTGAGATACCCTATCTTATGTAAAAGAGATATCTCCTAAAGTAAAGTAAGCATTTTGTTATTCTGTTGGTTCTTACAAGATGCTTATAATCTTTCTGCAGATTCGGGACTCCAACCGCGCCATGGTTCTTGCTGCTGCATCACAACAACTGTGCAAAGTTCTTGACCTTGGTATAGCTTGTGATGATAAAGAAGAGATTGAAAGAGCCTTGGAAAGTGCGGTTTCTGCTGGAGTTGATTTAATTATAACTTCTGGAGGTGTTTCCATGGGAGACAGGGACTATGTTAAGCCTTTACTTCAAAAGAGAGGAAAAATATACTTTGATAAGGTAATAAGAGAAACCTACTTATCTTTACCTCCTACTTCTACCTCTTCATAGGCATTCGTTTTCACTGTGCTTCAGAGAGAGTTACACTACTGGGCTAATTTCTCATTCAGGTGAACATGAAACCAGGAAAGCTTATACTCTCACTTTTGCTGAGATAGTTCATCGACCAACTGACAATGTGACATCCAATAAGGTCCTTGCTTTTGGGTTACCTGGAAATCCAGTGAGTGCTCTAGTCGGTTTCAATCTTTTTGTGATCCCTGCCATTCGACGTCTTTCTGGATGGGCAAATCCTCACCTGCCAAGGTTGATGAAAGTTGTAATTGATTTTTTACTATTTCTCTTTCGCTTTATATTCTTTATTATCTACTTTGTATATTCCTTGCTTTTCTCTTCTTTCATTTACTAATTTTGTTTAAGTGAGGCCACTATATCAATTGTGATATGTGAGTTCTTCCAATTTTAACAGAGTACATGCTCGTCTTAAGCAATCAATAAAGACAGACCCAGTACGTCCAGAGTTTCATCGTGCTGTTATTAGTTGGGTATTTGATAATGGAAATGGCTCACCAGGGTAAACTGAAATGTTCTTATTAGCTGGAAATTTATGTTGAAAGTGAATAATCTTGCTCCATTAAATAAAATGCGCAAGCATGTACTTCCCCAACTAATAATGTTGACCTTTTTCTCTTCTGCATGAGTTTCAGATTTGCTGCTGAGAGCACTGGTCACCAAATGAGTAGTCGACTATTGAGTATGAAGTCAGCAAATGCTTTACTGGAACTACCTGCATCTGGTAAGTTGATGACTGCGGGCACTTCGGTGTCAGCAATTGTAATTTCTGATATCGTGGGTGTTTCGGGGAATCAGAGCTTTCAATCAATGGAGATTAAAGGTGCTATGAAAGGAAGTAAATTGGAAAAAGTAGATGTTGCTGAGTCATCTGAAGGTTCTGAGATTAGAGTGGCTATCCTCACCGTGAGTGATACTGTTGCATCAGGGAATGGACCTGACAGGAGGTACGTGTACTGGTGCTGTATCACTTTTGCATAGGTACTGTGTGTCTGTGGTCAAGAAAAGAGGTACCTCAAATAAGTATTAGCAAAATGAAATACGAATGGACACGCACTATATATATATATATACTATATATATATAGAGAGAGAGAGAGAGAGAGAGAGAGAGAGAGAGATAGAGAGAGAGAGAGAGGAATAAACGACTCTAGGATTAATGTAGTTTTTTTGTAATAATTATATTTGTTATCTCTTAAGATTTTTACTGTTGTTGCTGTACTTTCCATCTTTAAGGTTTTGTTTCCCTTTTATGCTTAGGATAGTCCATATTTAACTTAAGTATTGCAGGGGAATTCACTTTCTCAGTCCATTTTAGAGGTTAGGTTCATGCATGTAAAGCTGACTTTTTTTTTTTTGTGTGTGTGTGTGTGTGTGTGTTCCTAGTTAGTTCATCAGACCTGCATGATGCTGATATCTACACTGCCTCATGGACTTGTCGTAATAAAAAATGTATTCCGGGGAATCTTTATGCAAGGAGATGATAACTCCTCCTTAACTATGCCAGATTCTGCACTGATATCTCTTTCAATACCCTTGTGGTTCATCTGTAACAGGGTGTTAAATCTGAATAACTTGTGCACTTGCTTGTCTTGCATTTTTGCATTCCAACTTGAAATGTATGGGTAACAGACAGAATATAGTTTCTCAAACTACTTAATGAAATAGGATATAGGAGTTGCCATGCATTTTCACTATGTACTCTTTGGGATCGCATAACCTTTTGCTTTATGACTTCGTATTAGTTGAGCTCAGCATTGAACATCACACTAAGATGAACTATGAGTTCAGGAAAGGATCAAGGTATTTTTGAAATCATCAAAGTACATTACATTGGTTAAAAGTTGATTACAAAAAGAAGCATCACGATACACCTTTTTGGATCATCATTCTAGAAAGGTCACTTTGATGATGCTAAAGGAAAAGAGCAAAGTTGATGTTACTCCAATTCAAAGTGAAAGATGGATATACTCAGTTCTTTGCTACAAGTATAGCAAGTTGCGTTTTGCTTTGTGTCAGACTAGGTTACTCCTCCTTCCTTGCTCACCCCCTGTTTTGGACCAGAGAAGAAGGGCTGGTGAGGGGAAAATTTAGACACTGTCTCTGGGGACTCATGGTGAAGTTGCTTTGTGGCTGAAAATTTCTGAATCGCATTCATTTTTGTGGGGCTAATGCTATCAATGTTAGGGGAACAGATATTCCTCAATAACAGGATGAGGTGGACTTTCTGTGCAATAGCTGAACGTTTTCTTTTGAAGACAACTGCTAAATTTGCAGTGGAATATCAAACTAAATAAAAATGCCATGATCTGGTATTCTAAGGAGTACCACAAATTTGGTACTCAGTGTTTGATATTGATGCAGAAGAAGTCAGTGATGTGCTGTGGACAGTTTTCTGTGGTGAAACACGTGCTCCCTTCACTTGAGTTGCATGTCCTCTCTCTATCTCTCACGCACACACACACACACATTATAACCCAGATCTTCATATTTCTTGGTCTTCAGGAATTGTTTGACTTCCTATGTAACTCCATTGCAAGGCCAGACCCAAATGTTGAACTATCTGTCTCTTATACACATCAAAAACTATATATACATATTTTTGGAGTTAGACAGTTTTATAATTTTTGCAAACTTTTACGGGGTAAAGTCTAATTTTTTTTAAAGGGAGTTATCGAAAATTTTAAAAAATATCAAGAAAAGTAATATATTTTCGAAACTCTTGGGGAATAAGACTATATAAATACATATATAGGGAACACTTTTTTATATTCTGTAAATTTTTTTTTTTTTTTTTTTTGGGGGGGCAAAGTCTAATTTTTATAATAGTATAATAATAATTTTAAAAATTTTAAAGGGAGAAAAACATAATTTTGAATATCTTGGGGGGCGCCACCCCTCTCCACCCCCCATGATCCGTCCCTGCTCCATTGTCCTTGTGTTTATTCTCATGTAGATTCTGTTAATTGAATGCCTTAAGAAGTCTTATTTCTTTGCATGCAGTATATTAACATCTCTTTCCTCATGCGCATCTCTTGAGCCTTTTATTATCTGCATCATCTCCTGTGTCTCATAAACGAAGTAAATAAAATAAGTTAAGGAAAATTTTCCAGGTTAGTGAACATTCGATTTCGTCCTTCTGTTTTCTGTGGAAGTACTTTAAGTTGGAATATGGAATGGATCTTTGCTATGCTAAAAGTCCTTTCTGATTTATTGTGTTTACATGAGTATCATGAGACAAAGGGTAGACCTTTTTTTTTTTTGTGTATTTTGAGGAGGTTAATTCAATGGTTACACTAAAGCATAGCCTAATCAGGTTGGAAGCTGCCTTTCAACGTCATTTCCTTTAGACTAAAATGGCTATTACTTTTTAGTTAAATTACACTCAAAGTTAGAAGTCAAAACTTTTGTATAAGATCGTTATGTGATGAATACACCTCACATTTACTTAAGTCGATTCCCCTTCCTGCTTTTCTTTCTGCCTTTAATCATGTAACTCTTTGATTGCTCATCGAGTATTTTTTCTGCTTCTCATTTTATTCCGACTGCAGTTCAATAGTTCACAAAAATTCAAATAATTCTGCAGTGGTCCACGGGCAATTTCGGTTGTAAATTCAGCATCAGACATCTAAAAAATTAGGAGGAGCCAGAGTAGCTGCAACTGCCGTTGTTCCTGATGAGGTGTCGCAAATCAAGGAGATTTTGCTGAGTTGGAGTGATGTTGAGAAGATGGATCTCATTCTGACTCTTGGTAAGTGGATGAATGACAGTTTGTTGGTGGGACATTAAAAGGTTTTCAGATTTTATTGGCTTGTTTTGTTTCTGCAATTACTGAATCCAGTTATATACATTACATTGGTTATATATGTCGAGTTGTCATTTTTCTCATCCTTTAGTTTGTCATTATTGCTTATAAATTCTAATTTACTTTTACTCAACCAATTCTATGTTATGCTGTTGGCTATAGACGATAACCTTCCTCCTCACTTTTCCCTAATTAAGTCCTCCCTCATAACCTTTAGATGGCTCTTCTTATATAGCAAAATTACTAGCATTTTTGTACACCTATAAAGTAGATGGAGTCATGATTATTCCTTTGCATCTTTATATATGTTAACCAATGGGGTGATTCATACATGCTTTTCCTCTTTTTGAATTATAGATTGCTGCATTTGGATGGAGGCATTTGGGTGGTTTTGGATTTCAAATCCAATTCCATCTTAGGTTATCCAAACAAATGAGACTGAATTTGAAATCCATCCGCAAGTGAGAGTGACATTTTAATAGTTGGAATTTGTGGATTTCAAATCCACCCAAATTTCATGTTATTTCAAATCCTTCCTATAATTCAAATTCACCCATCCAAACGCAACCCATTTGATGATTTGAATTTCACTTGAACCTTGCTCTAAGTCAAACTAAGACATTTAATTTGATGCATGAAGTATGTCTGTTTTGTAGCTCTTGTTGCACCTCTCTCTCTCTCTCTCCCTGAAATTTCGTATAATGATACATCTGAAATCAGGTGGTACTGGTTTTACTCCAAGAGATGTCACTCCTGAAGCCACAAAAGTTGTGATAGAGAAAGAAACACCTGGTCTTTTGTATGTCATGATGCAAGAGAGTCTGAAGGTGTTGTAGAG
The DNA here is from genome assembly GCA_025175665.1 of Cinchona pubescens. Lineage (NCBI taxonomy): Eukaryota > Viridiplantae > Streptophyta > Magnoliopsida > Gentianales > Rubiaceae > Cinchona > Cinchona pubescens. Next base: position 5,193,950 of record JANKKI010000026.1, on the reverse strand, counting down.
ATGAATTGTTTCATATCTTAATCTTCTGGACTTGTTAATTTTGTGAGCATCTAGTATTTTTGAATAGGTAAAACATAAATATGAGAGTTGGACAACTTCTTATTTAAATGCTTGCACATGACATGGATACCATCCATTCAAACTTAGCCATATCAATTTATGCATCCTGAAGAAAATTTGTGTTGACTATTTATACATACTTGTACTCGTTGGGGATAAAAGCAAATCCATATTTACTGATCCAACAAAATAAAGAAGTAGATGAATATACAGGGTTATCATGTGCTCTAAATTGTTGTGGAAATGTTGTTTAACTTGAATAATCAACTGCAGAAGTCAATTCAATTTGCTTGTTTTATTATGACTCGTTGATGCTATAGCACTGAAGTGCTTGTTACATATTTATGGTTACACACCGTTCAAGCTATCACTTTTTAAAAATGTAGTTAGCATGTGATAGAAGATCTGCCGTTTTGGAGACAGACCAATCTAGTAGAGAACCATTTACCTAGTTCTAGCGTACAGTTCCACATGAAGTAAACATTCTTCTGTTTGTGTACCTTAAATCAGAATTTCTTTAAACTCCAACATCATCTCCACAACAAAGTCATACATATGAAGTTGTCAGAGAACTGAATTACCTTATGATGGATAAGTTCCTTACCAAGAATTTGTATTACTATGTGGAATGCATTGCCGGGGAGTTTAGAACTTTATTGAGGAAGGTAGAAAAATCTCTAGATAGAACAAGCACTATCTGTTGACATCTTTTCTCGATGCTAAGGGTTCTAATAGCATCTATCAATCAAGGCTTCCACCACCATAACAAAATGTGGAAGTTCCTTTCACATCTGGTTTTCTGTCAAGCCTCTAGTCACTTTTGTGTAGGGTTGAGTCTCAACTTTTATAATTTATGAGGGGTCAAAATGTGTGTTTGGCAATCCAATTTTTGTGCAACTATATGTGTGAGTAGCAAGCAAAGTTGGTAGAAAAGTTCGAACCTGCTGTTGTCTAATTTGCCATTGTCCCTACTCCTGCAGATTGTTCTTCCTCCTAGAGCTCCTATCTAACTGATCAAGCTGTTTTTAATTCCATAAATTTCTGTACAATGTTTTAGTAGTTCAAATATGTATGAAAAACATCAAAGCAGCTTTTCACTCAGATTTCGTCTGAGTGAATCTTTATTTCTTTTTTCTTTCTATTTTCCTTTCAAGTTGTCATATATTGGTTTCCTGATTAATTCAGTGCCAACTGTTTGCAACATTGGCCGTATTAGAATGTTTCAAGGATATACAAGCTTACTATAATTCTTGAAATGTTTTGACTGGTTTAGAAGTTTGAAAATTGACTGTATTAGAATGTTTCAAGGATGCGCACGCTTACTATAATTCGTGAAATATTTTGAACGATTTAGAAATTTCAACAACTTGTAAGATTTTGATTTCTTGAAATATGAATCCTTTAATTTACTTCAAAAAAAAAGAAAGAAAGAAATGTAAATCCTTTTGAAGCCTCATTCTTATTCTTTTTTTTTTTCCCTTGTTATGGATTTGTGGATATTGACTTTCGTGTTAGGCACTAGTGAGGACTCGTGTCTGTATTCCTTCTGTTGAAATTGTGGAACTGGTGTGGGAGTTAAATTTGTTGATCACATTAAGAATCACTTGTTAATCAACGTTATTAATCGAAATTTGTTAAAAAAATTCAGCCAACATATAATTTTCTGTCAGAGAAAAATCTGTGGGGATGTACTTCAGTTTGCATCAAATGCTCTCTAAAGGAATTTTTAAAACATTATCCAAACAAAAAGTTCATCAATGACTGGTCAAACTTAGTAAAAGGGCAGTCTTGGATTATATATTATTTTTAGCAAAACAAGATTTCCTATGTGCCAATCATACTCATTTGATCTTCTACAATTCTATTTGACGTGTCTTGTTAGAGTGGGTTGTAATTTTATCTTTCTTCTCATGATTAAAGAAGCCTTTTCTTACTAGGTCCGCTCTTCTTAATTGGTCATCATGACATTTCGAGAATGAGTAATATGAAATGTTACTCATTTCATTATTGTGCAATTTAACTGTAAGCAGGTGACACCCTTTGCAATTCTTTCACGCTCTGCAGCTGGAATCAGAGGAACAACGTTGGTAAGATGAATTCTTATTGGGTTTGAACTGTGAGATTTGTACACACATTACTATCCCCTTGTTCATACACATTACTATCCCCTTGTTCATGCGCATTAGATAAACAACAGACACAAATAGGAACCATGAATTTTAAACATCTCTCTCTCTCCCTACAAAACAGAAAATCAGGCCCTATTAACTTTGTATCTACTAGAAAACTAAAACCAACAGTGCTGGGAAGAAAGAAATCCACTACAGCATTAAGAACAACTTACCGGCGATTCATAATGGCTTACATTGATGGTAGTTATAGATGCTGATGTCAGGTTTGGCAGTGGAGAGCAAATTTGTTGGAGACGGCCTGTGGAGTGTCCTCCCAGGAAAAATAGAGCTTCTAGTGTCTTATGGAAAATATTTGCATGGTAGGCTTATTTTTCGGTCCAAGGAAAAGGAAGCGAAATATCAACTTGGATGTTTCATATATCTAAGCTTGAGCAATTTTTCATAAGTGAAAATTTTAAATATTTAGGTTCAGCTCTTCAGAGTGATGGTGGTATAGATCGAGATATTATACATCGGATACAAGCGGGTTGGACTAAATGGAGAATGACATCGGGAATATTATACAATCGCAAAATTCCTTTATGACTTAAAGGGTAAATTTTATAGAACTGCAATTAGGCCAACAATGCTTTATGGGTCTGAATGCTGGGCAGTGAATGACACACATGAGCAAAAGATAAGAGTAGCAGAAATACGAATTTTAAAATAGATGTGTGAGTACACTAGGATGGACAAAATACGCAATGAACACATTCATGATGAGATTGGAGTAGCACCTATTAATGAGAAGATGGGAGAAACACGTTTAAGGTAGTTAGGTTATATGTTAAGATACCAATAGATGTGTATCAGAGCCTATCAGGCGAGTAGATTTTAGAACGAATAGTCAACATAAAAGGAGTAAGGGAATATCGAAAGACTTGATGGGTAACTTGTAAGAAAGATATAACTCATCTAGGAATTGAGGAGGATATGGTTCATGACAGAACGTAATGGTGTAGTCGGTTTCATGCAGCCGACCCTACTTAGTGGGAATAAGGTTTTGTTTGTTTGTTTGTTTGTTTGAGATGGAGAATTGTTTAAGAGTCAAAAAAAAAAAAAAAAAAAAAAAGCTATAGTTTGACTGTGAAGAATTCAGTCGTTCTGGAAATGATGTTATAAAATACGTTTTACAGCATTCGCGTCCTCTTTGGCTTCTGAGAATGTTGTTTTTACTTTTTGTGAATGTTTAGATTTTACTTGGAGGAACTGTGGCAATTAACCTAATTTTCATTTTCTTCTATACATGTATTGTATTGTAGATCATTAACATGCCAGGGAACCCGAATGCAGTTGCTGAATGCATGGAGGCATTGTTGCCTATCTATACGCCCTTAAACATGCATTGAAGCAGATAAGGGGCGATAAAAGAGAGAAGCATCCTCGCCATGTTCCCCATGCTGAAGCTGCTCCGTCGGATACATGGGAACGTAGTTTTAAGTCGGCTTCTAACAATGTTCAGAAACCTGCTGGTTGTTCCTGTTCTCATTAATCATACCATGGCAACCCAAGTTTCTCTTGTTTAAAATGTACTATTTAAAACATTGCCAATATAGTAAAATTAACTGCTTTTATATGCTATGTTTCTTGTTGAATAGAATTGATAGCCAAAGGCTGACCATAAGGGATCTTCAAATAAAGGATTTTTTACAGTAACATTGAGGAATTTTATTCGAATTCTAAGAAATATTAGTATTTTGATCCAACATAGGGACAATTTTTTTTTTTTTTAGTATTTGGTCTCGATGATATCCCAATCGAGGTATAAAAATGTTTAGGAAAGAAAAGCATAAGTTGGTTTACTAATCTTTTTAATAAAATATTGAAGAGTAAAAAGATATGTCTGACTAGTGGAGGAAGAGTACTCTCATACTCATATTCAAAATAAAGGGGATATACAAAATTGTGTGAATTACAGAGGTATTAAGTTAATGAGTCATACGATGAAATTTTGAGAGAGGGTGATGGAAAGAAAGCTAAGAAATGAGACTAAAGTGTCAAATAATTAGTTTGGTTTTATGTCAGGGAGATCGACTAATGAAACTATACATCTCTTAAGGAGATTTATCGAGAGATATCAAGATAAATAAAAGGATTTACATATGATTTTTATTGATTTTGAAAAGGAATATAATAGAGTTTCTAGAGAAGTTATGTGGAGAGTTTTAGAAAAAAGATGAGTTAAAATAGCATATATAGAATCAATAAAGGAGATGCATAGGGATGTCGTTACAAGTGTGAGAATACTAGGAGAATTGATACGAGAGTTTCCTATAAATATAGGTTTACACTAAAATTTAATTTTAAATCCTTATCTATTTGTGTTGGCCATAGATGAACTTCTCTGACAAGGCACATACAGGAGGAAGTATCATGGTGTATGTTATTAGCAGATGACATTGTGTTGGTAGATGAAATAAAAGATAGGGTTAACGCTAAACTTGAGGTTTGGAGATACACTTAAGGCAAAAGGGTTTAGAATTAGTAGATCAAAAATAGAATATATGGAATTTAATTTTAGCAAGGGTGCACGTAGGAATAGAATAAGGGCTAGTATCGGAAATCAAGAGATATCCATAAGTGAAAATTTTAAATATTTAGGATCAGTTATTCAGAGTAATGGTGGTATAGATCAAGATGTTACACATCATATACAAGCGGGACGAACTAAGTGGAGAATAGCATCAGGAATGTTATATGACCACAAAATTCCTTTACGATTTAAGGGTAAATTCTATAGAACGACAATTAAGCTAGCGATGCTCTATGAGTTTGAATGTTGGGTAGTGAATCACACACATGAGCAAAAGATGAAAGTAACAGAAACGCGAATGTTAAAATGGATGTGTGATAGGTATCCTAGGATGGACAAGATACAAAATGAGTATATTCGTGAGAAAATTGGGGTAGCATCTATTGATGAGAATATGAGAGAAACACGCTTTAAGGTGGTTAGGTTATGAAGATGACCAATAGAAGTGCATGTCAAACGAATAGATTTTAAAAAGAGTAGTTAACATAAGAGGGGTAGAGGAAGATCGAAAAAGATTTGGTGGGTAACTAGTAGGAAGATATTACCCATTTAGGAATTGAGGAGGATATGATCCATGACAGAGTGCAATGGCTTAGTAGAATGCATGCAACCGACCCTACTTAGTGGAATTAAGATTTGTTTGTTTGTTTGTTTGGGTATCCAAAATGTATTTTCTAATTTAGAGATCTCAAATTTGGGGTTTGTCTCCAATTCAGACATTTGAGATCCGTTTGGACTGGAACAAGAAGGATCCAACCGTTGAAAGCGCATTGAACGATTTTGGGCGTAGATTTAAACTCCATTTAATGCTTATCTTTGTGGTTCACCTTGTCACTGGCAACCTATTGGGCATTGCAATTGTCTATTAGAAATCCAAGACAGGAGCAAGGGCACAAATGGGATTGTGCATAGGACTGTTTTAAAAATTATTCCACTCTTCATGATGAAAAAGCGTATTCTATAGTACAGAAATTTTTCTTTTTGTGTGATGGATTAGAAAAAGGATCCAAATTTACGGGTTAATTATAGTAACTCCCTTAAGGTGTATTGACATTTGTACTATATCCTAAAGAATTTTTTTCCCTCTCTTTACCCCTTTCGCTAATTCACATCATCAAATTGACTTAAAATTTTATTATATAAGTTATTTTCCTCCTAACTTCAACTCTGTCTCAACTAACCCATTTTAGTTATTAATCAACATAAAAATATTTTCAAACTAGCAACATTTTTCAACACTGTGTGGTGAAAAGATTTTTAAATACAAAGATTTCCCAACACTATAATTTTCATTTTCAAATATATGAAATTAATGACACGATGCATATACATCAAAGCATTAAAAATTAATTACTTTTGTTGTTTATGGGGAAAAATTAAGTTTATCATTAAGGGTCCGTTTGGTTGGATGTATACTGTTTTTTTGAGGAAAATATTATTCTTGAAAAATATTTTATATGAAAAAACAATCATTTTTATATAATATTTTTGAGATTTGGTTAACAAAATGAAAATATTTTAAAATATAATTTTTTAAAGGTTTTTCATCCTTAATTTTATGAATGAGTTAAAAAGATTTGAAATAGTTGTAATGAATATGTATGCAACGAAATATTTTGAGTCTGTAAAAACTAACAAGACAAGAAAATAACGAATATAATTTATTTATATAAAAAAAATGAGATACAATCTCTAGGATCTCCTCTGATTTTTTTCTTCAATTGTTGACTCGAAGGCCTCACGGGTTGATCCCGAACTTAGACTTGATCGAGAGCTTGATATCTTGATCTCGAACTTGGAGTTGATCAAGTGCTTGATAGCTTGATCTCAAACTTGGACTCTCGATTCCATCGCCTTGATCGAGGGCCATACAGCTTGATCCCGAAGTTGGAATTGATCGAGAGCCTCACAGCTTGATCCCAAATTTAGAGTTGATCGAGTGTTTAACAGTTTGATCTTGAACTTTGACTCGAGGGCTTTACAGCTTGATCTCGAATCGAACTTTGACTCGAGGGCTTTACAGCTTGATCTCGAATCGAACTTTGACTTCTTCAACTCTTGAAATGGAAAACTTGAAGAACACTTGTCGAAGATATTCAAATCTTGATATATGGAAGATTTGAATAGAGAACTTGAAAACTTGATGGAGAATTTAGGGAGCTCTTGCAACTTATAGAGAGTTTCCAAGATTATGTGTTGTGTGTCTTCATTCCTAGGGGTGACCTCCTATTTATACATGGAGGATGAGAGGGGTTGGAATGGTTTAGCAATAATTCTACTCCTAACTTTTCTCCTAAGAGACATAAAGTGTAAAATAATTACACTACTTATATATTATCTTTATTCCTAGAATTATAAGAGATCGATAAAATTAAAAGAGGACTAATCTCTCTAAAATATTATCTCTTAAAGAAATATAAATACAAAAGAAATTTAATTACCTGTAATACTATCTATCTATTTATTTATTTATTATTTTTAAATAAGGATATAAATCCTAGTATAAATCTTTATGACATAGTGCAATTTAATTAGGATACCACTTCAAAATTACAATGTATGAATTTTAATTAAACTAAAATTTTGACACCTACAAATGCCCCCCTCGAGACTTGTTCACGAATGCAAAACTTGAGCATGAAAGTGAACGAGTTTCGAAACAACTTATCAATCTATTTACAAATGTATTTGTCTAAAAGAATCAGACGAGAGATTTTTTTTTTTAATATGATATGACTGAACTTGGAATTAGCTTCCAAGTTGCCTACATACCGTTTTGGGGATCAGGTCAAACGTAGTTTAGTTAAATATATGAGATAGTTTTTACTCTTGCTAAGGAACCTTGGATTTGAGATATGTAGACAGTTTATTCATACTCGTGTCGAGGAGTCTTGGATTTGATACATGTAGACAGTTTATTCTCGTGTCGAGGAGTCTTAGATTTGATATATGTAGACAGTTTATTCTTGTGTCGAGGAGCATAGGACATGTATGTATAGACAGTTTATTCTCGAATCGAGGAGCATATGCAGATAATTTAGACTCATATCAAGGAGTTTTTCATAACAATATTTGAATATTTGTAGACAGTTTTTACTCGTATCAAGGGGTCATCTTGACAGTTTAGGCTCGTATTAAGGAGCATACTCGTTCATTCATATGTGAGTGTCTCCTTCTTGGGTGGATGAATAAATTTGGTACTTTTGAGAATCTGCACAATTTATAATGGCTGGTTGATTAACACTTGCTTTCTCTTTTTCAAGTAGAACTTTTCCTTCTCGAGCTAATTTCATTACTATATCTTTGAAGACAAAGCACCTTTCAGTAGGATGCCCAATTAAACGATGATACTTGCAGTAATTTGGATTGTCAATACGAGTGCCTACTTCTTTAGGTCGCTTCACCTCAAACAAGTCGATAAGATTTTCTTCTAGAATATCATTGAATATGTACGACACATCGGAGTTGAGAAATGGATATGCCTTGTCTTTCATCTCCTTAACAATTGGTCACTTTCTCACCTTGTCTTGAGGGTGGTTTGACTTTTCATTTGCCTTCCTTAAAATTTTGATATGTTCAATACTAGTTGTTATTGACTTTTCATTCTCAAAATTTGAGACGCCTATCATGTTGACTTCATGTGGTTGTTCAACGGGAAGACCTGGTTTCGACTAGCAGCAATACTGAACTCTATGCCGTGGGCACAAATGGATAATTCGTCTAAGAATTTTGAAAATATCCCTTGTAGAATATAACGTAGGTCCCAATGCATGTCTTGAATACACATATCAATAGCAGAACTTTCAGAAAATCGATATTTGTAATTTAGACTAAGATCTCGCCACCTATCAATGTAGTCAATAACGGGTTCATTCTTCCAATCATTGACGAGTTGATGTCAATTCCTCCATGCTAGCCATGCGGCGTGTGCTATAGAAGCGATCAAGAAATTCTTCTTTAAGTTGATTTCAACTGTCGATGGAGTTAGGCTCCAGGCCAGTGTACCAGTCGAAAGCATTCTCCTTTAATGATAAAACAAACTGCTTGACGAGAAGGTCACCATCAATTCCAACATTGTTGCAAGTTTCTACGAAGTGCGTCACGTGCTGCTTGGGATTTCCTTTGCTATCAAATCGTAAGACATTTGGTGGTTGATAGCCGACAAGCATCCTCATGTTGTTAATTCTTTGAGTATAAGGCTTTGCATAAGTGAACAAAGATTTCTTGCCCTTTTCATACTTCTCTTTGATTGCGTCTTCGACGAACTTTTTAATTCATAAACATCAATCATCTCGTCCTAAGAAATTTGAATTTTCGTCATCTTTGTTTTTGATTTTGAAGACTCTTCATTTTCATCATGGCCCATGGGTTGTTTGGAGTCTACAATCACTTGTTTCTTTGTTATCACAAGTCTAGTTGATAAGTTGAGCAATTTTGACATGTATTTTGCAAGTCCTTCAACAGCTTTGGTCAATGCTGCAACTTATTCTTCAAGAGATGTTGATTGAATCACCATAACTTCTGCAATATCGTAATCATTTGATTTGTGAAAATTTGTGAAGATGTTGTCACCACTTGACTTACATGAAGATTTGCAGACGCCTTGAACATGATTGGGTGCACGAACACTTGTTCAACCATGGATGTGTTGTCTTTCTTTGTCTCCAAAAGTGGATTCAGTTTCTTTGCCCCTATTGAAGAAGAAGATGTGCTTTCTTGTAGAGGACAACCAACGATTATTGCAAATCGTGTCTTTACGCCTCCAAGATTTGAACAGTTAACTCCACAATTTGAGACAATTTTAAAGGTAGCATATTTGTGATCGTCAACTTCCAAGTGAATGGCTTTTGAATTGTTGCCTTTAGGAGCCATCAATGAAATTTGAGTATATACTTGATGAAGAGAAGAGATGGGAGATAGAGATGGTCCCACCGGGCGTGCCAAAAATTGTATGCAACGAAATATTTCGAATTTGTAAAAATTAGCAAGACAAGCAAATAATGAATATAATTTATTTATATCAAAAAAATGAAATACAATCTCTAGGATCTCCTCCGATTCTTCGCTTCAATTGTTGACTCGAAAGCCTCACGGCTTGATCCTGAACTTAAATTTGATCAAGAGCTTGACAGTTTGATCTCGAACTTGGAGTTGATCGAGTGCTTGATAGCTTGATCTCAAACTTGGACTTAATCGAGGACCACACGGCTTGATCCCGAATTTAGAACTGATCGACGGCCTCACTGCTTGATCCCGAATTTAGAGTTGATCGAGTGCTTAACAGTTTGATCTCGAGATTTGACTCGAGGGCTTCATAGCTTGATCTCGAATCGAACTTTGACTTCTTCAACTCTTGAAATAGAAAATTTGAAGAACACTTGACGAAAATAAACTTTAAATATTGATATATGGAAGAATTGAAGAGAGAGCTTGAAGACTTGATGGAGAATTTAGAGAGCTCTTGCAACTTGTAGAGAGTTTCCAAGATTATGTGTTGTGTGTCTTCATGCCTAGGGGTGATCCCCTATTTATACATGTAGGATGAGAGGGGTTGGAGTGGTTTAGCAATAATCCTACTCCTAACTTTTCTCCTAAAAAACATGAAGTGTAAAATAATTACACTACTTATATATTATTTTTATTCCTTGAAGAGATAAAATTAAAAGAAAACTAGTCTCTCTAAAATATTATCTCTTAAAAAAATATAAATACATAAAAAATTTAATTACCTGTAATACTATCCCTCTATTTATTTATTATTTTTGAATAAAGAGATAAATCCTAATGTATACATCTTTGTGACATGGTGCAATTTAATTAGGATATCACTCCAAAATTACAATGTTGAAATTTTAATTAAACTAAAATTTTGACACCTACAGAATGCTTTTCAAGTGTTGGCATGCATTTTGGTCATAAAAAATTAATTTTCTTCAAAATTAAATCACAATATAATGTAGCGGTAAAATAAGCATGTTGATAGTTATATTAATGTGAGACCCACACTGAAGAGAATAGGACATAAATTCAAAATGAAAATAAATTTAGTAAATGAATTAAGAAAGTACGTATTTGAGATTTAATGTCATTCTTGAACTATTCGCAAAATAACTTACACTTAAAGATTGCGTAAATTATTTTTACCATAGAGATAAAAATTAGAAAAAATTTTACACCGAAAAACATTTTCTGTTGTTTGGCATCAAGAAAACATCAAGGTTTGTTTTAGAAAACATCAGGGGACTAACTAAGCAATGCAATGGAAATGTAATTAACTTTAGCTATATTGCCTCAGAACCCACGTTTTCCCCAAACTACTTGTTTTCTTATAGTTTCTGTGTTGAGAGCCTCAAATTCTTTAGTTTATGTATTGAGACCCTCAGCTAAACCACACTCATTCAAGCCTCTGTGACCTTAAAATATCCCCAACAACAATTGACTATAAAAATTTCTTGTTCTAAGTTCCTACTTCTAGATCTTCATATATCCACAACTCAATGGAGCAAGGACTCACTAGACGACCATAATCAGGCGAACAAAACTCGCAGAAATTATGTCAACTTCTTATTATATTTTCTTCTAACTATTATATTGTATATTCATTTGATTATTCCTTTATGTGCGGGCTTGTGCCCTTTTTTGTTTTGATTTTGTTTACACCTAAACAACATGTAGTTTAATTTGACACCGATATTTAAAATATTTGGATTCATGTTGCATATATTTAAAAACAAAGTGATAGTAGTTCCACTGTGTGCTATATTATTAATTTCTTTAATTTTCCGCTATAATAAATATTCACCCAATTTCTGAAGCATGAATAGCGGCATTACGATTTTCTTGAAGTTCATCCTACCAACCAACCTTACTAAAGGGAGAATTCATCTCCCATTCAAGTTTGTTAGGGACTATAGATGATTCAGTGCGTACTGCTGTACAACTTATGATTCCCGACGCAAGATGGAGTATTGGAACTATCAAGGAAGAAGGAAATACGATTTGGCTTAGTAATGGTTGGCCAAAAATCGTGTCACAGTCCATACGCAGTGCATACATACTTCACTACACTTGGGGAATTCTAAGTTTTGGATTATAATAATGGATTTAATGACATGTGAAATTGGTTATCCACTTGCATCTAATCTCTTGGGAATTACAACTCCTGATCGAATAACTGATCGTTTACGAAATTTCTTGTTTCAAGTAGTTATGACACATAACTGGTTGGCATATAGTCATGCTGTTTGTGTTCCCCTACCTTTTGCTAGGACCTATCTGTGGTATAAATCTGAAATTATTGAACTAAAGGACGAAGATGAAAACACCTACTATGCAGGTACAAGCATTAAAAATGACAAGATTATTAGCCTGGGTCATTCCTAGAAGGACTTTATAGATGACAAAGGTTTGCAACGTTAACGATGTATGTACCATTTATAATGATCCATTCCTCGAGGCCGTGGGTGTCTATCACGAGATGTTCCAATGAGATCATACTTCTTAATTAAGCATGCAGAGACAATTTGGTGCTTTTGTAACTGTGTTGTGTAATTTAACTTCTGCTACATTTGGTTTGACAACATTGCCAAATATTATCGTATCTCTTTTCTTTCTTTCTTTCTTTTTGTTTCCCTCTTATACCGCATCTAATAATGGGATTCTTTTGAAAGTGACCATAAGGGTAATGTTTCCAATTCTAGATAAATGATTGACAAAAGGAAAAAAATAAACCCCTATTCCCTATTTTCCTCATATATAGGCAGAGTTTTCATAAAGTAGAAGTGGACAAAAGAATGTTGAGAAATTTGTCAATAAATATTTTCTATTACTACATGAAATTTCTTTTCTCGCATATGACCAATTCCTGATCCCACCCTTAGGATCTACGCTTTGATGATCCAAATTTAGAATTTCTGCGATCCCCATCCTGATCCTAGAGGACATATACAAATAAACGCTAGTTGGACCAATACAATCTTATAATTTATGTATATATTAACTAAGTAAATTTCATTGGCTTTAGACTATTGATATTATTATTTTTTAGTTTTTGATCGGAAAACAATTTTATATGTACGATGACACATAACTTTTATATTATGAGTATATAATATCAAATATTATAAATTTAAATTAAAGAAACTTATCTTGTAATGAAAATTAACATTTTCTGTTTATTTGAATATTATCTTTACAAAATAAATAAAATATTTATTTTTGTGTTTTCGGTAGGATCTAAGATAAGCTCGATTCTACAACCTTCAAAACGATCCTACGTAGGATCTTGATTTAGCAAACGTTGTGCATTGCCTTTATTCCTTCCTCTTCTCGCACTTGTCCTTCATAGTGGGCCAAGTCGATGAGCAAACACCAAAGTTTTATTGTCTAATTGGGCTTGAGCCTACTCATATGTAACCCGCAAGCATTCTACAAATCTTGTGTACTGCCTTTATGCCTTACTATTCTTGCAATTGTCCTTCACAATGTGCCAAGTCACTGATCAAACACAACAATTTTATTGTCAAATTGGGCTTGGGCCTACTCACATGTACAACAATAGTAATTTACAAATTAATAGGGCCGGCCTTGCTAAATTGGACTAAGCATTTAATTTATGGTACCAAATTACTTATTTATTATCTACTATTTGTATTATAATCTGTTTTATGTTAAAAGCCACCAACAGACGCAACTCTTACCCAAAAAAGAAAAGAAAAAAAAAAAAACAGACACAATAGATGTAATAAACTAAACAAGCATCGATGGATGCAATTTCGGTTCCTCCTCCGAAGGGATGCGATTTTCCGCCTCCTCTGAATGGATACAATTTTCATTCTATAAATAGTGACTTTTACATAACATATTTCATACGAATGAGCCCAAAAATTCATTTCTACTGAAAGAAATTAGATCACCAGCTATCAAACCATCGTCATGAATAGCAGGCATCACATTAGTTCAGCAGCCATATTTCCTATGTGTTTTCCCAAATTTTTTGTGATTGACAGTGGTGCAAATTGCTCCTACTTCCAGAGCACTACTGCACCTTGGCATCATGCTGGGGTTCATTGGATGAATCAGACAGTGGAAATGAAAATTAGTTGAGTGTACAATGAAGCTTTCAGTCACTCAATGCTTATCTTTGTTGACAATTTGAATGCAAACATGCAAATAATGATTTCATCTGAAGTGCAGTAAGATGGGGAAAGGAAGGTCTTAACCTACCATTCATGCCCCTTTTCAACTCTCTTAATGTTGTTATTTATGATGGTTGGAGTGTGATGAAAAATCAATTTCTGCATGACTATTGTGGCTTTAAAGCCGTCAACAAACCAATGGGCTCATGGATCGTAATTAGTCTATTGTTCAATTAGTGGAATGTCGAAGAGTTCCTTATGAATGAGGAATTATCAAACACCACGAAGGTTGCCATAGGTTTGGAGAACTGAGATAATTGTGCTAAGGTATTTTGGAATCCTAATAAATGTGATACTAAAGTCTTGAAGCGTAAAGAAAGTGAGAGCATGGCAATCGTTGTGGACAAAATGAGTACAGACAGTTTCTTGCCAAGGCATTCAAATCTGCTTCCGAAGATCCCTCCGCTACAATGATTACGGTTCAGTGTAAAAAGAATTTAACTTGGTAGAAATAGACTAATATATGAGTGTAATGTTTATGCTTAACTTTTGACTACAACTATTAGGAGTGATTATAGTCATGTTTATAGTTTGGTATCCGATGCATAAAATGATTATGATCTGCATGTATTTTGTAATTCTTGTGTAACAATGGTGGCCGTATACCCCTTTTTGTATTACTTGTTTTATGTCCAAATTAAATTATGATGCTTCTTGTTTGTAGATGTCACGCCCTAAACCGGAGACTATGACACGCCGCATCTCGAGATAAACACCAAAACTAATATTAATAAAATATATAACCTAGCTAAGATCAATAAGGTCAAGAAGAAAACTCAAATGGATTATCTACAATTGAAAAATATTATTAAAACCAATATAAAATAAAATTTGTATGCGGGTTTATATTGATTTTATTCATTTTGTAATTTGGCTTTAGGCCCTAGAAACTATTCAGCTCCATGCAAATTGATGGATAATTGTCTAAAAACTAGGGTTACTTATCCATTCCCCATAACTAATTTGTTGTCACTTAGGGGGTTAAAGTGTAATTATCCTAAAACTATTAAACCAAAAAATATAACTACAATTACCTTTGTACAATACCTTTATTATGTGCAGCTATTCCAATTAGTCTATTGTTTTTTTCTTTTATAGAGATATATTAGCAATTATCCATGGCATTGAAATTGCACGCAGTCATGAGGTTGGATGCTAGTGCACTTATGCTCAACACGTGCGCTTGCAACTACCTCTTTAGCCCTTTCATGCAACCCTTTTAAAGAAGATAAAAATTTATTACTCGTATATATAACAATATTAGAGTCGTTCCACTCCAATTAGACTCTGGGTCCGGATATCATTTATTACAACTTCTAAAAAAGGCAAACAATTACTATATGACTATGTATGCAGTAAATAGATTATAGTGGTTCAAATACTATTTTTTCGCAAGTTAAAATTCCTTTATTTAGATAAAAATGAAAATATTTCTTGATTATTCTCAAAACATCTATAGTATATATAAAGCATGAGCATGAGACCATCATTTTTTGAATTGTCAAATGCACCCTTATAATTACTCATAACTTCATTTCCTCCTAACTGTATATATTATCCTTTTAATTTTTGGAATAATTTTTTTTCTTATACTTTCCCCTATCTCCCACTTTTTTTTTTAAAAAAAAATTTGCATATTTGATTTAATTGTACACCTATGAGATGTACCTTTCGCAGTAGTAACTACTAATAATTGGATAATGCTTTGGTAGTTATCATGCGTAGCTATAAAATATATTTTAAAATGTTAAGAAAATTAATTTAATTGAAGAATATGGTAGTTACAAAGCAAATTTTGTATTTTCAAATTAAATAAATTTTAAAAAAGACTAAGAGAGAGACCACCATACCAATTAGGGGATCTCCTATATAGTATACATATTTATCATAGTGTTGCACATTTATAGAATTCCTATATATAAAATTAATCTAAACCAAGTGCAATATATATTTTACATAGCGAGGACTTACGTAGATCCGGTCTCAAAAACAGCGTGTGACAAATAATCCAGTGTATCAATGGATATATATATATATATATATATATCTAAACCAAATACGATAACCATAAAAACAAAACCGTAAACCTTAACAAGCCGCAAAATTGAAAATTTTTCTGAGTGTCTTAAAGTTAATTCATAAATCAGTCCATTATTTCCAAAACTCACTTAATTAATTAATAATCTTTACAGTCTAGATCTTTTGGATTCTGAAATTCACTCCAAATTTAACTACAATTTCTTTCTTATGTGTGCTAACTATTAGATTTATCAAACTTTAATACTTTTTAATAATCTTTCATTTCTATTTAGCATTAATTGGATTTTGACAAATTTTAAGCAGTAGTTGTCTTTTTTTTGGTTTTTTTTTATTAATTGTTATACCACGAGTAAAAGAATGAGGCTATTTAAAGTCATCTACTAATTATAAATTGATGAATTTTTCTTAAAGTAATGGACAACAAAATATATAAATGAGGCTATTGAATAGTTAGAGAATTGAAAAGACAAAATATTAGTGAAATTAACCAAAAGTCACACACAATAAGAAATGAAATTCAATACTACCCTAAACCAACTACCAAACTAAAATTCAAGCATCCAACTCTTTTTATTTATATAGTAGTACTATTGTTTGTGACACATTCGATGTGTGCATCTCGTAACAAATCATTTATTCTTAGAACCATGTTATAATATTTGTGTTAGCATTACAATCATTTTGGAACATACATTTTGTTAAATATGTATTTGCAAATGAATATATACAATATTTGTGAAAATAACATGTTAATGTAATCTACATATAGCATAAAAAGAACCTTTAAATGAATTAACATATTAAACATGTGCATTTTGTGAGAAAGAGATGTATATTCATAAAAGTAAAGAGTGTTTGTTTTTGTTTTAATAATATGTAAAGGGATGAAGATTCCCAGGCTAAACAATACACAATACACCTTAAACATTTAGTTTTCGTGCAAGACTTCGCTTCTCAAAATATAAATAATCCAGTTTTATAAAATTCGAGGCATGGAACGGGATTTTTCTAACAATATTTAGAATTTTTCTGATCTAATCCTTCTTCACCAATGAATACATTGCCAATGGAAAACTATTGGATAAAACATATAGGCAGTGATAAAAGGAAAGAAAAGAAGATGTCTTTGAGAGTACTTTGAAACATCCATAACCTGCCATTTTTTTAGGGCAAAAATTTAGTTTTTTCGCCCCCCAATATGTGTGAACATAAAGTTTTTTATTTTTTATTTTCTTGAGTTTGTGAACATAAAGTTAAGATTATGAAATAGTAATTTTTTTAGTTAATTAAAATTTTCCTGAATATTTATAACATACTTGTAGATAAGAAATAAAATTAATATAATTACTTTTAAACATTACATCATCACTTAAGAATAACAGTCCCCAATTGCATTAGGTTATAAACAATTGCAATCAAACACTCTCGCCCAACCCTGAGTTCAGAGAGATAGTAAATGTACACTCATCATCTACTCGTCATCCTTTCTTATCAACAATGTCTTTCCACCTATTACCAAAGCTAACAATTCTTCCAGAATGTTCATGCGTGTGTCTATTTTCAAGGGGGTAATGAGACGCGAATGCAGGTCAACCACTGCTAAGACAACATATTTCCCCTTTCTTGCTGGTACCAATTCTTCATCTTTTACCGGGCAACATAAGTTGTACCATGGAACCCATTGAATCACCATACTCTGTAACAAACTTCAATGGGAGATGCATTTTCCCTTCACCAATGATGTGTGTAATCTAGCATAATGAACTTAAAGAAATTCGATATGCCGTAATCCATGCTTCAGAAAATAGGTTAGTATTTTTTATTGTGGAATCAAATATGAAAATTGAAAAATAAAATAAAATTATAAATTAGCTCCGTTAGATTGTTTTTATCTACAAAATGAATCAAAATATTTTAAATCCTGGCTTTGTTCAGGTGTACACAAAATCAAAACTAAAAGGGTACAACCCCACACATAGAGGGAATAATAATCAAAAGAATATACTAAAGACACATAAGGCAAAAAAATATAATAACACCAAAGACCCAAAACCACTATCTACCAACAAGTCATCCTCAACTTTCCCGTGAACGGATTATCAAAGACGAGATAGCAGTATGCAGATATAAATTTAAAGGCTGGCACAGCTGCATATATGAAAAGATTCGCCTGGTGCCATCTTTTGGGCAAAAATGATGCCGTTTAAGTCATTAGACACGATAGGGACAGAAGATTTTGATCGAGTATAGAAAAGATAAGTATCAAGTTCACTGATCCATAGTTGGTCAAATTATGATCCATGGGTCACGAGTTAAGTCTCCAAAGAACGGCACCGTATAGGAGGTGATCACTTATGAGTTATGACTGTTGTTATTTAATGTGAAGATCCCTTATTTCACTCAATTAAAGACTACTCGATTGTAAAATTTAATTGATATGTTTATTGCAATAACAATAGTATCAATAATTCATCATAGAATACTGGCAGCCAAAAGGGAAATAAAATGATGCATGGGAGTTTTTATTATATTTTTTGACATATTTTGCAGCAATTTGTTTTTTGGTGGGAAAAAAAAAAATTCTTGGTTTATCTGTTGTCTAAAGTCATATGACAACCAAATGGGAAAAAAATTCCCTAGAAAAATTTTCTTCCAATACAGTCCTACAGATTCATTGTTATGCAATGAAACAAGACTTCAAAGTACTATAGTAAAATCTAAGAGTTACAAATACTTGCAGACCGTCTCGCAAATTGGGGTGACCATATATAATACCAACCTTGTAAGTTTCAACACCAAATGCAATCATTGTTCAAACACCTAACTATTACAGTAAATACAAATGGGTTTACTCCAACTAGAAAGAACACGAATTCGTTCCCCAAAATCAATTCCATGGTGTGTGCTGCTTATTGCCAACCATATGTTAAAAAGGCTACCCGTCCACGACCTATCTGCGTTGTTACTGGAATCATGTCGTTGGCCCAAATGTAAACGTGCTCTCGCATAGCAACTAGGTAAGCCCTTGAAAATTCAGGCGGATCATAGACAGAGGTCATGTGCTGACCAATAAATGTTGCAGGAAAGGATGGATATCCATTAGGGTCGCCTTCGGCAGCAAGCAACAGATATTCCATGTTAGGCATATGAGCAATAGGATACTTGATCTGCATTCCATTTGTATGCATAACTGTAACACAAAAATATGGCCTAATAGAGTGATGGTCAATGAAAATGTCCATACCATTGGTGAGTAACACCCTCTATCCATTTTTCGTTGCAATTCTTATGTGTCATATACACCCAGTTGGTAGAATGAAATGAATGTGGGTTGACAGTTCATTGTCGAACTCATCCACGAATGCGGGAGTGGCATCGTGAAATCCCTGGGGTTGCTGTGGCGATCATTGGACAAGTAGGTGACAAAACAAAAATGGTATTAACGATTTCAGAAAAAAAAAATACATACACATAATTGATATAAAAAAACTACATATACATAAACTTTAAGCTAAAATTTTGTACATTAAATAAATAGGTCAACTAATAAATATCTGAAATGTCAAATACCAAAAAAAGAAAAAAAAACGACTGGTATCAATAGAACAAGGCCACACTGTGTGAAACGAAACTATGGTTTGTAAGACATTACAATTTAGATGTTGGCATGTGAAGATGCGGCATAGGGTATGCCGGTGAATTGCATGAGATAGGAATATGTTTTGAGAGTAAGGGTTGCTGCCACTAAAGTATCATCATGGTTTTATAGGGAAATTTGTACATGTACACATGCGTAGTAAACACATAAAATTCTTAGATGAATCGAGTTCTTACTAGATGTTATTAACACATTAATCAAAATTCATCTACATCATCAATGGTCTTTACAACTTATAACTATCAATCCCTTATTTTACTTCAGGAGGTATACCGGTAGTCTCAACTCTTAATATGAAGTCATAATATTTTCTATCTGTAATAATTTGGAGAGTTTCCATTTTCTTAATGTGAGAGCAAATGCTTTGATGTTTTGAAGTCATATTATAGTCATGATAACGAAAAAAACGATTCAAACTACACTAGAATGTATATTTA
This sequence comes from Cinchona pubescens, assembly GCA_025175665.1. Classification (NCBI taxonomy): domain Eukaryota; kingdom Viridiplantae; phylum Streptophyta; class Magnoliopsida; order Gentianales; family Rubiaceae; genus Cinchona; species Cinchona pubescens. Next base: position 5,173,854 of record JANKKI010000026.1, on the reverse strand, counting down.
TCTATACATCTATACTAGGTGAATACCCCTTGCCATGCAGGGATGATGAATATGTATATTTAATTCCACAATCTAAATTATTTTAGTTAAATAATTAATAATGGCATAAAAGGTGTAGTATTTTTATTTTTAGAACCTACTCTTCCTCTATGCAAATAAAAGAGGTAAAAGATTAATGATTTAAATAACCATGCAAATTCAAATTACTTACCCAAATATTATTTTAACTACTTTTTATTTATTTAAAATGGTTACTTTGTGAAAATGTACCTATTTTAATTATGAATATCAAATGACAAATCTAAAATAAAATTGTTTATGATAACCTAAGGAAATAAATATTTCTTAATTTAAAGATCTTTAGATTTATAATATGTAAACAATCATTCCAAATAAAATTTATGAAATAGGAGGTGATTTAACCTAATTAAGTTTGAGTAAACATTCAAAAAAATCGACTTTATCCCATAAACCCTCAAGTAATATTTGATTAAGAAAAACATAGAGATTTTAAGTCATATTTATTATAGGAAAATATGAATGTCATAGTTAATAATTTCACGGACAATTAGTCTTTCTCAAATTTTTTCTTCCCTAACTTTTAGGCGTAACTGCCAAGATTCCTTTTAAATATAATTAAAATTTTTATTAACAAATCTTTGCATTCATTAGGTTGTGGGATAGGGAGTGGGGAAGGTAAGTGAGATAGAGGATCTTTAGCGAATTTCATAAGTTCAAATCTTCTATCCCACCGTATCCCACCGTCTAAGAAAATACTTAAGTAGATCCAGTCTTGGGTCCACTTGTAAATCTTGTAATCAGAATTAATTGTGATGGAGTGGTTGCTTGCATCATCTAATGTCATTTATACTATAAGGTTTAACTCACACAATAAAGTCTACAAGATGGGCTATAGACTAGGTCAATCTAAGTATTTTTTTCATTTCCTATTCCAATTCCTAGTTGAACACAAAATCATAGACTTGATTGTAATAGGATTTATGACCTTACTTGCAACGAAGAGGTCACCTAAGATCATTGAGGAACAAAATAGGACTTTATTGGAGAGGATTTGGGGTTCAATATTTTACACGCAACTAGTACATCATGAAGGAATATATTTACATAAGATTACAGAGCAAGATACTGGCACACGCAATGCATCGTTGACAAAGAAAAAATAGGTTAAAGAGGTTTTGGAGCAACTTCATTATACACGTGACAAAACTAGGGTTTGGCCAAATAACAAATTAGACTTTTATAGGTGTGCTTGTATCTGAGACGTAATCGATTAATTACATTTATAGGTTTGCTCAAACTAACAGATAAACCCTAAGGTTTTTCCAAATAACAAATACCCCCTTAAAAATCATTAACTTATAACATATACATCCTTATGTGTAGGAAATTAATATTGATTGTTTAACAACTACTAAATTCAACAAAATATTCATATGTTGTAATAAGTAAAATGCAACAAGGGTAATGTAGTCTTTTGAATATTTATGTTAATCGATGTTAGTGCAATGGGGTATTTATTATTTTTCGAAACCTTAGATTTTATTTAGTAGTTTGTCAAATTCAAGAGAGGTAAATACAACTAATCCTAACTTATGTTGCTCGATTTCTTATCTTCTTTTAAAATTCAAAACCTTTCTTTTACCAAAGTAGGGTTGAGGGTTTAGGACAATTGCGTAGCCACAACAACATGTCATTAGTTGAATGATGGTTATTACTAAACTCAATGCAATTGGTAATCTTACTTAGTGGGGAGGTGTTGACTGTAGAAATTGAAGAATCATTCCCCTGAAACAGTTGTTCCGGGTCATGAAAGATGCATTGTCTTTGCCGCTGTTGCACTTTTGCAGAGGAAACAACATTTAATTAAAACCAAAACACAATTTGTTCACATTCAGTGTACAAAACGGATACTCGACAAAAAAAAAATCATTCAAGAGTGTTATAATAAAAAAGAATTAGTTAGCTTTTCTTGTCGGTCTGACACTTGTTCTTTCTTACATAAAACTCGCCACAGAATTTTCCCCTGTTTGGTCTAACGTGGTACTTAACAAGCATGCATTTGTTGGACAAATTCAATGGCGTATCCAAATGTTGGTTGACATATTATGTGGGATTTCTGTAGAACATATTAGATGTTGCCGCGCCTTCAATTTTAAGTGAGTCATTTTTATTAGTGCAGCAAATGGACAGGTTAGACACCTTGCCTATTCTTGGGAAAATGCACATTAAAAGCTAAATAATTTTCGATTCGTAGTATGCTACATAACCCCTTGATGAATTGTTCACGTGACATTCTTTTAAATATCTATGTTTTCAAGATATCTGATATAGGGCTACAAATGTTTGCCTTCATGTTTGGCATATAGGTTTCAACACTATCCTTTACCTACACCTTAACATCCTGTTCTCCTAATAGCAAAGGGCCATTAAGCTTAGAACAACAACGATGATGCACTCTGCCTTCATTCACAGTGCTGAGTTAGTACAAGTCCTTCATTATTCTCGTCTGTAGGGAGGTGACGATCCTTGTCAGTCCATTCACATTTTGTTGTACTTCATTTAGCGGTGCATTAATATCGCTAGTGCAATTTTCAAGATTTCGCACTGGAACTCTATATTGCCATTAATGGAGAAGTCATCTACACTTATCCTAGTACGAGAAACTTCGATCCTGTAACGTGGCTATTAACAAATCTACATCAAAAATACTAATTTCTAGGTTTTGGTGGTTATTGAAACTATAACAATGAAAACGTATGGCAAACACTAGAACAAGTTGGTTGTTGAACAGAACTGACCGTTTCCAATAATTGACTAAGTGGTTTCTCTTCTGTTCACTTAGGCTTGTCACTGCTCATGAAGCTACCAAAAAAGCAAAAGTACCCTTCGCTTCCCCAATAAACTATACATTGCTACTATATCCTACATTTTGTTGGTTAGATGCCTCATTGTTCAGCCGATTTTCCCCTGTTACCCTTTTACTGGTGGATGAAACGTTAATATAACTTGATCTCTAATTAATGTCTACCGTTTGTTTGTAATTGCAATTGTAATTGAGAACATCTGTAATAAATCTTGATAAGTCATAAAGATACTAAGTTCCATCAGCATAATGTCCTATGAAACCTATAATGGTTCCTTCGACCGTAAACATTTCTAAATTCTTTGACAAAAAAACAAAGCTTTGAGTTTTTATTTACCTGTAAAATACTTTTCTTGAATGACAAATGTAATTTGCTTTAAATAGAACAAATCATATAGTTAACCTATATATCTCACCTCTTCTACTGATCCTGTTGTCAATCAACACCAACGTTATTATTTATTACATTGTTGGTGATAACACCTCATGAGTCCCTCAACCCTATATCAAATTGCCGCTTGTTCATCTAAAGTGAAAGTTGAACCAATTTTGACTAGGGTGTACCCCCAACTTAACTTGGGAAATACCATGTCCATGAAGTAAGTCTTACCTAGTCACTTTGCAATGCGAAATTGGTATGATGGAGACAAATTTTATCTCAGTCAGAGCAACTACTGGGCATAATGGGAGCTATAAGGTGCATGGCAGGGTTATACACCTTGGTCTACAGCAATAAATTTTATTTCAGGAGCAACTTCTAAGCATGACGGGGACCACAAGGTGCATAATGAGGTCATTCAACTTAGTCTACCTAAAAATTTATCCTGAGCATACCTAGTAGTTGCTTTACATCCAATGGGAGCCCTATTTCCTGGAGTGTAGGACCCGTATTTCTCAAAAATAGGGGGCTATCTATTTCAGAAAAATGAGCTCTACCCTCCAAATAAAGGGCTCTCATTTGTTGAGGAACAACTACTAGTCTACTAGACATGTCTAGTTGCTTCTGATCGAAATAACAATTTTCATATGACAGTGGTTGAGATGACCAAAATGCATGAGTATCCATTCCTTTCCAGTCCTCCAATGGTCAGGCTTTTTTAGTCAGCTCAATCATTGGAATACTTACTCTATATTTCATAATGAGAAATTTTATCTCATTCATACCCATTCCCAGTAGTTAGTTCTGACCAAAATAAAAGACTTTCTCTCATTATAGAACATAAATTCTTGGGTAAACCAAGGTGCATGCACCTTGTGGTCAGAAATTAGTCAAATAACCCAAGTCAGAAGATTGACTTAGAATTAAAAAAAAATGAGCTATGTGGATAAATGAGAACCACAATATTACAGGGTCATGCACCTTGGTCTACCCAAAGAATAGAAAAAATAGCTCTATTTAGGTAGACCTTATCTACGGTCTTACTTGTAAACCATGTGGTGTAAATTAAATGTTATAGAATCTATGACATCAGTTGATGTAAGTAAGATTCTATAATATTTAATCTTGACCATAAAATCTACAGGTGAGATCTAAAACTGGGTTTATGGTAGTATTTTTCCCCAAGAATTTGGCAAATTCTTCAACGCACTAAGATGTATGGTGCGCCAAGATACAAAGACTATGGGTCTCATGGTAGACCCACAATCTTTGTTTCTTGATACACCGTACACCTTGTTTCTTGCTTGGACCTATTCTTTGGCATGTGACATGGACCCATTGATCCTGAAGGGCCATATCACCTATATGGGTGATGTGATCTCTTTTGGACCAAGGGATATATGCACTATTGCATAAATCGGGTCCAAGCAAGAATTTTGGTGAACACGCACTAAGAAACAAAATTAAAAGATTTTGGCACATATATGCACTATTGCATAGATCTTTCTTATTGGTAGATGGACAATTTTTCTCAAATGTGGACAATGATTTTGGCACTCCAGTCATAACTTTTTCTTATTTTTTAATAATTGTTACATGACTAATCCAAACTAAATACATAAAAATTCAAAACCTAGTACTAGGGCATTTTATTCATTTAACTTGATCGGGATGAGCAAGAATATCTATGCTATACAGTATAGGAGAAGGGGTCTTTAGAGAAGGCATAAAAATTTGATATATGGCTTATTAGATATACAGAAAATCTGGATAATAAATAGCATTAGTAAAATAAAATACTTAACTAACTCTTTTGAATTGAAATTAACTTTCCAAATCTCATTGTTTGCTACTTTTATTTATTCAAGATCCTCATGTTATGCATATATATCTCTTATAATTGATTACTAGTTTAAAACCCCGTGTTATGTTCAAGAAAGACAATATATTTTATATTTCCAGAAAGACAATATATTTTTATATATATATATATATATATATATATATCTTAATCATCTTTACACAATTATCCCACAAAAGTTTCGCAAGTTTTTGGTTAATCAAGAAAGTTTCCAAGTTTATTTAAACTATTTTTTCATCTTTTATCCCACGAAAGTTTCGCTAGTTCTTTGCTAATCAAGAAGGTCTCCAAGTTTATTTAAACTATTTTTATCATTAACTATTATAATAAGACCAGAAAGATCCTCAAGTTCGTTTTCTCTCTATTAAGTTTAATGTAGAATCTCTGTGGATTACAAAAATAAATTGAGAGAGAAAAAAGTTTACAAATAGGGGGGCTTCTATTGTTCTTTTTTAAACCCATCCCTTTCTCTACCCATTAGTGACTCGAACTCATGACCAATGGATAATAGGGGAAGCTTCTTATTATGTAACCTGTATTTCGTTGTCGAATTTCTATTGGTTTAAAGAATAGCTAAGAGCTGGAAAAAAAAAACACAAAAAAATTGAGGGATCTTCATGAAATTTTGGAAATAGTTTTATTTTTATTTTAATTATTTTGCTAAATTTGCAATTTCTTTCTTACAATTTTTTTTGATAAAAGTATTATAATGATGTAATTAGGTTGCAAAATTGATATTACTTATACATATTAGGTTACTTCTCTTTTAGTGTATTAGGAATAACTTGTTAAATATTATGTATCTATTGTGTTTCAAAAAACTAAAATCTTTATCCTTCTAACTTATTATAAACAATATAATAAGATATTTTTCTTATGACCTACTCAGCATGGGCTCGAGTCGTAAAGGATAGATAAAGAGGTGGATTCAAAAATAGAAAAAATAATATAATTTTATATTTAACATGTACTTACTATAAGTGATATTTATACAATAATCCATATATAATATTATTTTTGTAACTCTTTTTCGAAGAAATAATTAATTATAAGTAATTTGTAGTCCCTAATATCAAATTGCCGCCTTTCTATCAATCAACCATGGGTTTGGAAGGATGGCCAATATTAGGCTATAAAAAAGTTGGATTTTTATCAAGAGTAGTAGATCTAAACTTGTTCTAATCCAATTAGTATATTCGAAATCAAATCCGGATCTGGATATTCGTTGCGTATACAAAAGTAAATGCATATTGGGATCAATTAGATCTTATCAGATCCGAATCCAAATCCAAATATAGGTCTTATAATACTTTTTTAACTTTTAAAGTTTTTATATAGAAATTTTATTTTTATTTTTTTCAAAATTTATATTTATGCATGGTTCGATAATAGAATATAAGCTACATTGACAATTTACACAACATACATGTATATATATTCATATACATATAAAATAAAATTAACTATATGTAATTTTATTATTTATTAAATATTTTAATTGGAGTAAGGGGTGTATGTAATAATTTTCCCACTTCCGGCTGTTAACATTCGCGCTTTCTGAAGCCAATAAATTCTTAGTGGTCCAAGTCACTCAACCCAAATAAGGAATTGGCCCAATATTACTTAGTGAGTCAGTCAGTCAGTCAGTCAGTCGACCCAAATTTAGAATTGGCCCAATATTTGGAAAAATATCAGTCACGTGGCTTGTTTACTTGCTATTTTGGAGTATGCGAAAGCAAATTACTTTTTTCATAATTTTGTCAATTTTTTGCATAAATAGATGTTAACCCGTTCATTTTCACGGTATTTTATTATTCTTCTAAATTACTTGAATAACATAATTAATCCAAAACAAATAATTGAATTTTAAAAGTTAATTAAAAAATGTTTTTTGTTTTCTTGAATATAAAGTACATTTTATCAAGGATTGGTATTTTAATATGACCATCCCACGTGAAATTATTTTGGCAAATGATTCTGAATTTGTGACTTATAAATCATTTTTCATTATGAAAACTCGTAGTCCCATTATGAGTTTTCTCACTCTTATGTGGCACCTATAATTGGTATTAATTTGTGGTTCATGGTTGACCCATTTTGTGTTCAAGTATCTGTCCATTAATCTATTTTCAAATCAAAAAATTTAATACTCTCTCTTCTAGCAACTTTTTTCTTTTTATTTGATTTATTTTTTAACCAGGTAATACACAGACAAATAGTGAATAACTTGGGTAAAGCAATTTGAACTTTACTGGGTTTATACACTCATTTATAACCATATCATATTTCTTGCGAATTTTAAAAATTGAATGTGCTATTGGATTTCATTTAGATAAAGTATTCTATAATAAAAAAAAAAATATTGACAATAGTGTGCATTTAAAGTGGTAAGATTAGGGGTGAGAATCAGTTAATCAATTAGTTAATTGGTCAAATAATTCGATCGAAGTTTGAAAATAAATCTTAAAATTATTAACCAGTTTCAATTTTGAATTAATTCAGAATAAAATCTAGTTAACTAAATTCAAATTCGATAATCGGTCTCAAATTTGATTAATCATGTTCACCAATTAGACCTATTGACATTAGATTAAAATTCTTTATATAAAATTTAAAAACCCTATCTAATACACAATCTAACTAGTAGTAAAATAGTCCATAATTTCATATTATCAAAACAATACTATATTTGAATAGATGCAACGTTTTCCTTAGTACTTTATATATATATATATATATATATATATATATAACTGGCTCTGATACCAAGAGGAGAACCGGGGACCCCTAAAAACCTAGAGGAAGAAGGGTAAGGGACAAGGGAGCCAAATTAATAGCAGAAATTAAACAAATAATTAGGTGGCTTAGCCAACCATCAAACAAGAAAGTAAATAACAAGAAAGTAAACTGACAAAATTTTATTAAAACTTCAAATAATTACAGATTTGAGGAATACCTCTGGTGAAGTGTCGGTACAACCTACACTCTGCTAGTGGTACTCTGGGAGGAGAGGAAGGGTAGAAAAGAAGATTTTTACTTGGAAATTTTTCGGATTCTATCATGCAAGGGTTTTGAAAGAATACTAAGATTGGGAATATGTTCAGAAATGTAGTTTAAACATCCTAAGAACCTTTGGAGCTGAGTTTTATCCAGTATCTGATCTGGAAATTTGTCAGCAAATTCGATCGACCTATTGATAGGAATAACTTTGCCTTGGCAAATTAATTATGTCCTAAAAATCTGATCGAAGTTTGACATAAACTAATCTTTGAAGCAGAAACGACTAAACCATTTCTTTTAGTAACATCTAAGAAAATATTGACATGTTTAAAATGCTGTTCTATATTATCAGAATAAATAAGAACATCATCAATATAAACAAGAATAAAATTGAGATAGGGATTGAAAATATCATTCATAACCTTTTGAAATTCAGAAGGTGCATTTTTGAGGCCAAAAGGCATTACATTCCACTCATATTGACCAAAAGCGACTGTGAATGCAGTTTTGTACCTATCAGAAGGATGGATTTGGATTTGCCAAAATCCAGACTTCATGTCAAATTTTGAAAAGATGGAAGAAGCATGCAACCTATGGAGCAAGTCTTTTTTGTTAGGAATAGGAAACCTAATCCATTGTAAAACTTTGTTGAGGGGTTTGTAATTGATAACTAAGCGAGGGACACCTCGTTCAGATCTCAGAATTTTTGTTAACATAAAATGCAGCACAGCTCCAAAGGAGATTTGGAGGGACTGATAATCTTCTTAGAAAGGAGATCATCAATTTCTTTTTTGCAGAATTCCAGAAGCTCTTGATTCATCTGAATAGCACGAGCTCCAGTTGGAATATCTTTTTATGAAAAATCCTTTTCATATGGTAAAGTTACCACATGTTGCTTTCTATTCCAGAAGGCAGTTGGAATATCAGCACAAACTTGAATTTGAATTTTATTTTGCAAATCACGAATCCTAGTTTTGAAAACTGGATCTTTTAATTGATTTTGAAGTCGTTCAAATTTAAGATCTTTTTTCAAAAAATTGATTTGATTCATTTTCATTTGCAAAGGATTGAGAGTTTTTTCAAAAGCTGGAAATTTGAAAGGAATGAATTGATTTCTTCCTAAGGAGTTGATAATGATATCCTGAAAAGTAGTAGTATAAGGTATCAGATAAGCAATGAATGGAACACCAAGAATCACAAGAGTAGTGATATTCTTGGCTAGCAAGAACGTGTTGTAGGGGAAGCTATTACAATCAGAATATCTGACTTCTACATCAGATAGTTTGAATTTGACTTCCAAAGATTCTCCATTAGCACTACTAATGCGTTCTTTGGTTTTTTGAAAATACTTTGCAGGAATTAAACCTTCATGAATGCAATTTAAATCTGCACCAGTATCAACTAATGCAGTAGCATCAATGAAAAGTTCATTATTTATAACCAAAGTAATTTGAATAAGAAATTTGAGAACAATTACTCTATTCAAAATATTTAAAAACTATTCTTTTGATCTTTCAATAATCTGATCAGGTGGAATCACTTGTTCAGATAAAACTTAGTTTTCAAAAGAAAATTGAGAGGTTGAAGGAGTTTCAACACAATTTTCAAAATTTTGTTTTGAACATTGGGAAAGTTGGAGTGAATGAATGACCATTTGGTCAATCTGCTGCTGACCTTTAATCTCTCTAACTTCTTGTTTTAAAAAGGCAATTTCAGACTGTAAATCTTGAATTGAAACCTTTTTAAAACTTTGATTCTACCTTCAGAAATCTGTTTAAAATATCCGTAAGATTGTAAGTATTTAAAACCTTGGGATGTTTTACCAAAGGATTAGAAGAAGAAACTTGATTTTGAAAATCATTTGTTTCAAGAGTTTGTTTGTACCTTTGTAAATAAGAATGACGAAGTTCAGAATCAGGAAATTTCTCAATCATATCAAGAATAAGATCCTGTTCTCTAGTCAAGACATTGATTTGAGGAGTTTCAGAGGAAACAGAGGTTTTGCTGGAAGAAGAAGAGAAACCTAAGTCATCATCTTCTAGGGCATTTACTAGATTATCTTCTTCATAATTAGAATCAGAATCACTATCATCTAGAAGAAGATTATTTAGCTGATTGACAACTGAATCTTCTAAATTCAGAAGGTTGAGCTTTTTACAAGATTACAAAACCTAGCAATATGTCCAGTTTCTTACATTTGATTGTGAAAAGTTCGTATAATACTGAGACACTTCTTAAGCCATCCCGAACAAAGATCTGATTTCCTATTTTGTGTCTGGGTTTCCTATAAGGTTTACTATAGGAAGGTTTGGGAGATTTGTGAATTTTAGGCTTGATCCTACGTTTGACTTTGGTTTCACAAGAAGGAAGACCAAATTGTTCACAGAAAGATCATAAGTCTTTTCTACGTTGGTTTCTATCTTTGGCTAGTTGCCTCATCATCTTGTCTTGGCGACAGACTTTCATAGCAACTTGTTGGATCATAGAATTGAGTTCACCATAGGTGATATTTTGGTAAGGCACAATGCCATTGTACTGGGTTTGAAGTTCTTCACGAACTAAATCTCTAAGGGATTTGGGAAGGCCATCAAGGAATTTTTCTTTCCAATATGGAAGATTTTCATCAGGTCTAGTGTAAATCCTGGTTAGGAAGGTATCCTTATACCACCTAAACTCAGAGAGTTTCTTGCATTTGAGGTCGTAAAGGATTTCAGTTGACTTTTCTCTGAAAATCCCTGGGTTACCTATGAAGGTTTTGGCTATTGTGAAGATGGTACTACTTGAGTGTAGACACAGCATCTGAAATGGTTTGACCATAACTATCTCTAATGACATAGCCCTCAGGGTCAATTCTAATGGCATCAAAGATGTTGTCTCTATCATTTTGGGATAGATGTTCGTCCCACCAACCTTTAAGTTGTCCAGTAAATCCGGCAACTAAGATGTGGGCCGTGAGTTGATCAGTGCATCTTGTGCAGTTTTGTAAACAGTGGCCACCATGGTCATCTGCTGGAGTTTGGATGTGATATTGTACTCAGACACACCATCTATGTTCCATTCATAGATGTTGTTGGCATTGTAAGAGTTCTGAATCACATTGGGCTGTTCTTCTAGAAGAACATCAGGATGGGTAGCTCTAGGATAGTAAAGCTTATTAGATTTCTTCCAAGAACTAGAAGATGGTTGAATTCTAAGCTTAAAGATGTCATTAGACTCAGGCTTAGGAATTTGGGAACAAAACGTCTGTTTGTCATCCTTAGTTTTGGGAGTAGGAGATTCAGGAACGTAGGCTAACTTAATAGCTTGTTCAATCTTATCTATCCTAGATTGTAATTTACTGTCAATCTTATGACTAGAAAGAGACTCCTTTGGAATAGGAATTTCATAAGGTTTAAAGATAGGAGTATCTAAAGCTGATTTGAAACCAGAGGGTCCTGAATCTTGAAGAAGCAAAACTAAGTATGTGAAATGGAAGAAGTTGGAGGTGGAGTCTTGACAGAGAAATGTTCACCAATAACTTGCAAATATTTATTTGTAAAATTGTTTTGTTCAATTATTGGTAAAAGATCAAGAATAAAACCTATTCTTTCCCAATCTGGTTTATTAGATTTTGGTCTTTAATTGGACCTAATGAATCCATTTTACCTCCACCAATTTTAGAAGGTTTTGATTTTTTTAAATCAAAGTTTTCACAACCCAATTCGACAATGCCAATCACCCTCCATTTCTTCTCAAAATTTGCATTGAGCTGTCTTGGATTTTCCAATGGAGATTTGAATTTGTTAAAAACAATAATCAAGCCTTTCCACCTTTACTGGTAAGACAAGACTCAATCAAATGGTGGGATGCCTATGATGTCGGTGCTGCTCATAAAACCCAAATTCAATTATGGTTCACTAAGAATTCACAATTCTTATTACCATCAGACAGGGAAACTGCCCAGTTTCTCCAACAAAGGACTTCAAATGCAGTCTTGTTGGCCTCAGCCAAAAACAAGGATGCCTACATCAAACAACTGGAAGACACTCTCTCCCAGCTCAAAGAAGGAGCTTCAAACTCTTTGGATAAACAAGAAGTTTCCAGCAAAAAAGAAAAATCAAAACCAAAAGAAATCAAAGAAAAAGATTTCAACAAAAAAGAAAAAACAGGTGTCATCATCCAGTTCTGATTCCAGCTCAACTGCCAGCATCAGCACTTATGAAGACATGGCCCAATCAAATGAGGACGATTGTTTCGGCATCGACCTTAGCAAAATTGAAGAAATCCCAATTGTAATAGATAGGATTCTTGTCCAAATGTACTTTACTGTTTAAAAATATGGATGTGTATAAGAGTAGCGACATAAATCACGGGAAAAGTACTGTTCACAGGTCACTATTTGACACTGTAGCAACAATAATTTTCTTCTATAAATAGGATATTTTCAGTCTTACTAAGCATCCGAAAAATTTCCAAGTAAAAATCTTCTTTTCTCCCCTTCCTCTCCTCCCAGAGTACCACTAGCAGAGTGTAGGTTGTACCGACACTTCACCAGAGGTATTCCTCAAATCTGTAATTATTTGAAGTTTTAATAAAATTTTGTCTGTTTACTTTCTTGTTATTTACTTTCTTGTTTGATGGTTGGCTAAGCCACCTAATTATTTGTTTAATTTCTGCTATTAATTTGGCTCCCTTGTCCCTTGCCCTTCTTCCTCTAGATTTTTAGGGGTCCCCGGTTCTCCTCTTGGTATCAGAGCCAAAGGGGGAAGTAGGGTGACTACTATGAACCTCGATGTTAAGGTTTGACTAGATTATCTGTTTATGGTAGATCTGTTATCTGGTGATGGTATATAGGGCGTCCGCCTATACCTCGGTATGGTCCTATGGGATATGATTCTGTTGCCGATTTAGCCGACGAACAGGCGTTGTGGCTTGATAGGTCCTCTACCCATAGAGTGTAAGGACTTGTTCTTGCAAAGATCTAGACTGAATGTTAAGATTTGCATAAAGATCTATTGATCTGAGTTGTGCTTTTACATTTATAATAAATAATTGGTATCAGCTTAAACATAATCAGATAGATCTAAAACAAACATTAACATGAAAGGTTTATAATTTTCATTCTATGAAACCCGAAGGTTTCTGTGCCAAAGGGAACAAGGGGTACAACCATTCCTGCATTTTTCATTTTATTTTCTGTATTTTAATTTTGTAATTTTATTCTTGTATTTTATTTTGCTTTAATTATGAGTGCTTTCTTTAGATCTAATTCTAGATCTTCCCAAGCCTCCTCCTCACCTCTTCTTCAAATCCTTCTTCTCTTAAAGAAGAAATCAATTTCTCTGATCTTTCTAAATCTTTGGATAATTGGAAAATTTCCAAACATCCTTTCAAAGATATTTATAAAAGCAACAAATGGAGTTTTTCAACTGACTATTCTGTCAAAACTGTTGAACAAACCATCCCTCTCAGTCTGGAATATGACGAGATCAAATTGCTTTCAAAAAGATCAATTGAAAGTTTTAAACAAAAATATAATTATTTACATTTTGGACTTGTCCAAATTGCTGCAAAACCTCTATCCAGAGAAGGTCTGGACACGTCTCTTTTACTATGTCTAAGAGATGCCAGATTTCTGGATTTCAATGATTCACTACTTGGCATGGTTGAAACCAGCCTATGTGGTGGTCCTGTTTATTTTGATTGTTTTCCAAACTTTTCAGTTTCTTTAAACGATCCAAATATTTTAGATTCCTTAACTCTAAATGTTAAGACTTCAAATTATAAAACTAAAACTGGCGCATCTTTACCAGTTGCTATTATTTTTAGACTTCAATACAAAGTTATGAACTCCGCTTTTAATTCTGGAGTTCTTAGAAATCAAAAGAAAGGTGAAACTATTCTTTTTCAAACTGATTCGAGCAGATCTCACCTATCTGTTCCTAAACCAATTTCTTGGGATCAAGTATCCCTTCCCCAAAATTGGGTACTGCCTGAGGCTTTGCCTCCAGTCCCTGCTAAGAATACCTTAGTTTCCAACATTAGACAATTCTCTACTGGTTCAGTAGAAATTTCCTTCAATAGAACTAATAGTGCTAGATTTGATCCTCCTAGACAGTCTAGTACTTCTGACTAGTAATTTTCAGAACCCACAAAGTGCTAGGCACTCTATTTCTTCTGTTAATACCCAAATCTATGGAATGATACCAGAATCTAATTTTCCACAGGCCAGTTACACTGTCCAACAGGAAGATGATGATTTGGTCAATTCTCCAACTTACTCTAGTCTTAATCCTTCTGGACTTGACGTTCAACTAGAGATAAATATTTTAACTGTTGAATCAAATTTTCAAATTAACAAAGAATTACTTCGAAATGAGTTTTATGCACCTCATAATGAATTAAGAAAACAATGATTTTTTGAAAACTATAAAGATGAAGAGAGAACTAAAATTCAAGAAGAATTTTATGCTTTTCTGAACCATTATCAAATTCATGTTCAATTTTTTGATTGGTTTTCTGCCTATGCTGAACAAAACAAAATTGATTATCCTTTTACTCAATCAATTTTCATAACCAAAGCTTGGCAAACCTCGAGTGGGGAAAAGGTTCATTCTGATTTCCCTCTGATGAGAAAATTTGAAATTTTGGTAAATAATGCTTTATTCTATGCTGCACCTTTTAAAGCTAAAACTGCAGTTTCAAATGAAGATCTTTTACCAATAATTGAACAAAACAATTTTACAAATAAATATTTGCAAGTTATTGGTGAACATTTCTCTGTCAAGACTCCACCTCCAACTTCTTCCATTTCACTACCAGTTTTGTTGCTTCTTCAATGAAACAACCCTCTGGTTTCAAATCAGCTTTAGATACTCCTATCTTTAAACCTTATGAAATTCCTAGTCAGCTTAGGACTCAGATTTCTAGTCATAAGATTGACAGTAAATTACAATCTAGGATAGATAAGATTGAACAAGCTATTAAGTTAGCCTACGTTCCTGAATCTCCTACTCCCAAAACTAAGGATGACAAACAGAAAGCATCTATCTCTGTTCTTGACAGGGTTAAACCTGCTTCTGATTCTGAGTCAGTTCCCAAATTCCTAAGCCTGAGTCTAATGACATCTTTAAGCTTAGAATTCAACCATCTTCTAGTTCTTGGAAGAAATCTAATAAGCTTTACTATCCTAGAGCTACCCATCCTGATGTTCTTCTAGAAGAACAGCCCAATGTGATTCAGAACTCTTACAATGCCAACAACATGTATGCATTTTGATAGATGTGTATCTTTGACAATCTCTTTCTAACAGAGTCCAAATATGACCATTCCAATTAACTCTAGATTACAAGACTTCAAATTATAAAACTAAAACTGGATCTTTACCAGTTGCTATTATTTACTGGACAACTTAAAGGTTGGTGGGACGAACATCTATCCCAAAATGATAGAGACAACATCTTTGATGCCATTAGAATTGACCCTGAGGGCTATGTCATTAGAGATAGTTATGGTCAAACCATTTCAGATGCTGTGTCTACACTCATCTTCACAATAGCCAAAACCTTCATAGGTAACCCAGGGATTTTCGAGAAAAGTCAATGAAATCCTTTACGACCTCAAATGCAAGAAACTATACTGAGTTTAGGTGGTATAAGGATACCTTCCTAACCAGGATTTACACTAGACCTGATGAAAATCTTCCATATTGGAAAGAAAAATTCCTTGATGGCCTTCCCAAATCCCTTAGAGATTTAGTTCGTGAAGAACTTCAAACCCAGTACAATGGCATTGTGCCTTACCAAAATATCACCTATGGTGAACTCAATTCTATGATTCCAACAAGTTGCTATGAAAGTCTGTCGCCAAGACAAGATGATGAGGCAACTAGCCAAAGATAGAAACCAACGTAGAAAAGACTTATGATCTTTCTGTGAACAATTTGGTCTTCCTTCTTGTGAAACCAAAGTCAAACGTAGGATCAAGCCTAAAATTCACAAATCTCCCAAACCTTCCTATAGTAAACCTTATAGGAAACCCAGACACAAATTTAGGAAATCAAATCTTCCTACCAAAAACCCTATTCCTGCTTTACCAAATTCCAATTCTGCTATTTGTTACAAATGTAAGAAACCTGGACATATTGCTAGGTTTTGTAAGTTTGTAAAAAAGCTCAACCTTCTGAATTTAGAAGATTCAGTTGTCAATCAGCTAAATAATCTTCTTCTAGATGATAGTGATTCTGATTCTAATTATGAAGAAGATAATCTAGTAAATGCCCTAGAAGATGATGACTTAGGTTTCTCTTCTTCTTCCAGCAAAACCTCTGTTTCCTCTGAAACTTACCCTCAAATCAATGTCTTGACTAGAGAACAGGATCTTATTCTTGATATGATTGAGAAATTTCCTGATTCTGAACTTCGTCATTCTTATTTACAAAGGTACAAACAAACTCTTGAAACAAATGATTTTCAAAATCAAGTTTCTTCTTCTAATCCTTTGGTAAAACATCCCAAGGTTTTAAATACTTACAATCTTACGGATATTTTAAACAGATTTCTGAATCAAAGTTTTAAAAAGGTTTCAATTCAAGATTTACAGTCTGAAATTGCCTTTTTAAAACAAGAATTAGAGAGATTAAAGGTCAGCAGCAGATTGACCAAATGGTCATTCATTCACTCCAACTTTCCCAATGTTCAAAACAAAATTTTGAAAATTGTGTTGAAACTCCTTCAACCTCTCAATTTTCTTTTGAAAACTAAGTTTTATCTGAACAAGTGATTCCACCTGATCAGATTATTGAAAGATCAAAAGAATAGTTTTTAAATATTTTGAATAGAGTAATTGTTCCTACAGATCAAATTTCTTATTCAAATTACTTTGGTTATAAATAATGAACTTTTCATTGATGCTACTGCATTAGTTGATATCTGGTGCAGATTTAAATTCTACTCATGAAGTTTAATTCCTGCAAAGTATTTTCAAAAAACCAAAGAACGCATTAGTAGTGCTAATGGAGAATCTTTGGAAGTCAAATTCAAACTATCTGATGTAGAAGTCAGATATTCTGATTGTAGCTTCCCCTACAACACGTTCTTGCTAGCCAAGAATATCACTACTCTTGTGATTCTTGGTGTTCCATTCATTGCTTATCTGATACCTTATACTACTACTTTTCAGGATATCATTATCAACTCCTTAGGAAGAAATCAATTCATTCCTTTCAAATTTCCAGCTTTTGAAAAAACTCTCAATCCTTTGCAAATGAAAATGAATCAAATCAATTTTTTGAAAAAAGATCTTAAATTTGAACGACTTCAAAATCAATTGGCCTGTCTCTTTTACAATCTAGATGTGTATAAGAGATTTAAGTAAAGACTGTAAGGATGTCCTGACATTCCAACTGTATCTGGAATAGAAAGCAACATGTGGTAACTTTACCATATGAAAAGGATTTTTCATAAAAAGATATTCCAACTGGAGCTCGTGCTATTCAGATGAATCAAGAGCTTCTGGAATTCTGCAAAAAAGAAATTGATGATCTCCTTTCTAAGAAGATTATCAGTCCCTCCAAATCTCCTTGGAGCTGTGCTGCATTTTATGTTAACAAAAATTCTGAGATTGAACGAGGTGTCCCTCGCTTAGTTATCAATTACAAACCCCTCAACAAAGTTTTACAATGGATTAGGTTTCCTATTCCTAACAAAAAAGACTTGCTCCATAGGTTGCATGCTTCTTCCATCTTTTCAAAATTTGACATGAAGTCTGGATTCTGGCAAATCCAAATCCATCCTTCTGATAGGTACAAAACTGCATTCACAGTCCCTTTTGGTCAATATGAGTGGAATGTAATGCCTTTTGGCCTAAAAGACCAAATGCACCTTCTGAATTTCAAAAGGTTATGAATGATATTTTCAATCCCTATCTCAATTTTATTCTTGTTTATATTGATGATGTTCTTATTTATTCTGATAATATAGAAGAGCATTTTAAACATGTCAATATTTTCTTAGATGTTACTAAAAGAAATGGTTTAGTCGTTTCTGCTTCAAAGATTAGTTTATGTCAAACTTCGATCAGATTTTTAGGACATAATATTTGCCAAGGCAAAGTTATTCCTATCAATAGGTCGATCGAATTTGCTGACAAATTTCCAGATCAGATACTGGATATATATATATATATATATAATAGAATTGGAGATACATAAACTACGTATATACATATATTTGTATCCTCATTGTGTGATTAATTTATATGCATAAATTGTATACATAAGTGCATTTGTGTTCACGTGTACATATATATGATTATATGTGTATTTTATAGGCAAAATTATAGTATGAGTTTGTAAAACTATATTATATAAAAATTACATCATTACTTAAAAATTAGATGTAACATTGCAAAGTATTAAAGATTTTCCTTAAAAGGTCTTGATTTCATCAAATACCGAATTGAATTCAGAAATCAATTAATTCCAAATTCATGATTCAATTCCAATTTTGTAAATGGTTCTGGATTTCAAAATTCGGTCGGACCAATTCATTAATCGAATTTTAATTAACCAATTTCAAAATTTCAATTTAGAAATGAAAACAGTTACGAATTTGAGTAATTGGGTTCATGCTTACCCCTAAGTAAGATGCTTCCCATATAATATATTGGTGATAGGTTCAAGTCACTAAGAGATAGTAAAAAGATGTTTTCTTTCAAAATAATATTAAAAAATATTAATTAAATTTTGACTAGCTAACATTTAAAACTTAATTATAAGCAATTTATTTGTTGTCTTTTTCAAACTATTGAAGGAAATAACAAAAATTACGTATAACTACGTGGGTTATCATATAGTAGAAAGTAATTCAAAGATTCAAATTTCGTATCAGAATGTGCTACCAAAAGCAAAATACATAACCCATTTTATAAAAAGTTAACAATCACAATCTTCTTTAATTAGTATTTAAAGTATATATAATTATTTAACTCTACTGTTTATATGAACATGATAACATGTTCTTATAGATTTTTAGATATTTAAGTAAGTATTAAAGTATATATAAATATTTAACTATAGTCACAATATGAAATAAAAGGAAATTTGTAATCTATTCTATTAGTTATTAAAACAAAAAGTGTTACCTTAATAAACTGTATTGTTGAACTAATTTATAAGTACATAAATTGTACGTAGTATGACCATTAACACCTCGAACAATTATACAAAGAAATAATATTTTAGTATGAAGAATTACAAATATTATGAGTTATTAAGATATTTAATAACAATTTTTTAAGACTATTATGGATAAAATATTAAAAATGTACTTGTTCGACTAATTAAACCAAAAAATTGACTTTGAAACTGAAGTCAAAGTCATTTAGAAGAGTCGATTCATAATAAAACAAAAAATTTGAATATAAATTGTGAAGTAGGGTAATATTTTTTTTTTGGACTTGGGCAACTTTTGAAAACCATATTAAGAAGTAAGTTTCGTGGGCTGTTTTCAACGGACAGTTTGCATGTCCACGAAGTATATTTATATGGGCTTGTTTTTTTTTTCCTTCTCATTTGGGTTGAAAGGATACATTTTTGTATTAGGCTTTGGGCCTAATGGACAACATTGAAACGAGTTTTAACACGAAGTGGGTAGCTGGCATTGAAGTACACTTTCTTGCTGCGAATCCTATTAAGAATATACCGAAACTAGTAAATTCATAATGGTCTCAATGACTCAATCCAAACTTTGATTTGGCTCAGTATTACTCAACAGTGCAAGAGTATTAACGGGTCAGATCACAGAACCCAATTTTGCAATTGCCCAAAAATTTAGAAAATACACTTGCGCCTTGGATCCTTCGGCAAATTTTGTATGGACCGAACCTATAGTATTGGTTCAGAATACCCCATGCATCAGCCATGGACTTGATCTATACAAGAGCTTTTCGGATCCTCCAGCGTAGTGGACTAGCATGACACTACAAGGAAATATTGGGTAATGGCTATAAAACTTGTCCCAACACCTTCCGGCGAAAAGGCCAACCTTTCTCGGAGAACTATCGTTTCAGTATGCATCATTGCAAAATGCAAATATTCTACCATTTATGATTGTTTTGTTGGGATTTTTCTAAGGGAAACATAGGGGGTGCAGGCACGGGTGTGGGTGTGGGTGTGGGTGTGGATGTGGACTGCTAAAAGGTTATACCTATTAGGGGGAATGTATTTGGTTTAAGTGTGGAGTGGGAACACTTATCGCAGTTTTTAATCTTAATTCATTTGTTCAGTGTAATTTGTCGTTGCGTTGGAAAGTTGTGTAATCAAATAGGAATTCAAAATTGATAGTCAAACATACACGTTTCATGTTATGTGCATCATTCAGATCTAAGCTTGTGATATTGGCAGCTTTTGTTATCATCACTCTTTTCCTCCTTTCTCTGCAGCCCCATTACAAATCATCCCCTATATCCTTTCCCTGTATTGCCTTTCCATTTGCCCCCTTGCCTTTCTCGTATGGAAACAATGCACTCTAAACCACCGCTGTCATTTATCTGCCCTCTCACTATCTATCATACAAAAAAAAAAAAATACGCTTCACTTTTGGGATTGAAAACAGGCGATGACGAAGCTAGAATTTAGGTTCTAAGTAGATAGAGAAAGTAGACGAGCTGAGGAGAATTTGTGATTGATATTACTGTGGAGAGATTAGTATAGTGAGAGTGTCCCTTTCCTTAGTACCCAAGCCCCTTATTTATAGATGTACATGAAAGGGCATGAGGCTACCATTCTACTAGTTCAACCGGGGCTAAATTACATAACTACCCTTAATGAGGTTGCCACGTAAGTACTTCTAGAACAATCTAGGGGAGAGTGCCAAGTGTTACTAATTAGCATTATCAATAGTCCCCTCGGTTCGGTGCATATCCTCGAGGATGGCAGAGTAGGGACCGAGCCAAAAATGACTGCCCGCAGTCCCCAATGCCTGCGACCGACCCTCTTATACTTAACGAGGAGCATAAGTCTTGGAGCACTCCCGTGCTTGTCGTACCGATCCGAGGTTGGGGTAATCTATGGGCCCCTTGACAAGACATGACTGCAATGACGTTTTTGTTGAGTCCCCATGCATTGAATTTCATTTATTGTGCTGCATTACTAGCTCCAATTTTGCTGCAAAACGCCTCATTTTTCCAGCTGAAACGCCTCGTTTATTTCAAACTTGACGGTTTCCCCCTGGATTCATAGGACCCTTTGGAAGGTCCTTCCCCTATTTATACCCCCATTTCCCCCTACTCTCACTTCTTCTTTTATTCACTCTTTTCCTTCACTCTATTTGCTCTCTTACTTCCCCTTCATTTTCCCTTCCTTTTTCATTCACTTCCCACTTTCTTTATTCGCTCTTTCCCTTTCCTTTCCTTATCATTGCACTCCTGTCTTTCTTGCATCTGATTGTCCTTGATTACTGACCGCCGTTCATCACCCCAACCAGATACCACAAGAAGTCCTCCAAGATCTCTGCTTCTCCAAACCTCGCCTACCTTTCAAGTAGAAGACCATGGCCGGTGCGTTCACTCACTCCTCTCTCATTAGCACACCGGTACCTCCTTCTCGCACAAACGCTATCGATAGGCTGCTTAACCCTTCTGACGAGGCTCTCCTGACAGCAGTCCCTTTGAACTTTCCCCCCGAACCTGTTCTTGCCGAACCTCCACAGAACGATCACCTCAACTTTCAAACATTAGATATATCTAATACTCTTGAACCCGAGGACATCAAAATACTTAGGGATAGATACCACTTCCCTAGAAATGTGCACATTAAACTCCCCACTCCCGAGGACCGAGGCTACCTACCTCCTCTTGATTACTTAACAGTTTACCAGGAGCAACTTGAGGCGGGGCTGAGGCTCCTGATAGCACCCTTCCTCATCCATCTATCCGACCACTGGGATATCAGTATATTACTCCCAGTTGATCCCAAACGCTCTTCGCCTTATTGCCGGATTCTCCTTTTTATGTAAACTATACGATCCCCGTATCCTTAGATACTTTTAGGATGATATTGAAGCTATCTCTCGTGAAGGGATTCTTTTACATTTTTTCTCGAACCGCAGGCAAACAGCTCACTTTGGATAACCATTCATCTATCCACGACCGAAAAAAGTCATTTTTCTTTGTCTGCTACCTCGACCCTCCAATGCCCCGGGGCCTTTGGAATATTATAAAAGAAAACCTTAAAACCAAAAATGCCTCTCCCCGGACTCCATATTTACCAAGAGGCTCATTGAGTCCAACCTTAGAATAAATTTTAACAATCAACCTGCCATTCTGTCCAACAACATTCTAGCTTGGGCAGGGCTATTCCCTGCCCATAACGCCCCTCTAAGCTACGACCCTCATAAAGGTCATCACCTTTCCCTTTTTTTTTATACATTGTTTCGTCGTAATACTGACATTTTGTTTTTTTTGCGGAGCGTCAGAGCATTTCTAAAGGGGCTAGTGTCTGCTGCACCTGCTACTGGTGCGGGCTCTTCCAGCCAGCCCTCATAATCAACTGCAAGCGGATCTTCATCCGCCACCACCAACGCGCCCTCGGGGAGTGTTGGGGCTACACCATCAGGTTCAGTACCCCCGGACCAAACCGAGGTCAAAAGAACCGTGGAGAGTTTGGGTGGTGAGAACCCGGTTACACTGGCTCTGAGTTCGGTTGCTCACCCCAAGCCAGAGCCCATTTGGGTTACCAGGAAGAGGTCAAGGGAGACCGCTAGTCTCAGGGAGGGTCCCTCCTCAGTAGTGGTCCTCGCCTCTTCGTCATCGCCCTTGAGGTCCTCCGGTCCGGTGGCTCGGGTGAGGACTCCCGGGGAAGGTTCTGGGAATGCCCCGCTGTCAAAACAACTCATCACCTCCTATGGTAAGGTCTACCGTGCCTTCTTCCTTTTCTTTTTTTGTCTTTCTTCCTAGTTGAGTGTTAACCTCTTTTTCTTTTCAGGTGATGATCCAAGAAGTACAGCCCCGAGGATGAGAGAAAGTTCACGGGGTCACAAGATTTGCCCTGGGGTCTACTGATCGTTGACCTTCTTCAGGTTTTCATCACCTCGGAGAGTACCGAGTTTTGACCCACCCTGCCGATCGACATAAATGACCGGACATAATGTTTGAGAGTGGCTCTTGAATAGGCAAAACTGGTTGCTTTGCCTCGGGACGTAACCTACGTAAAGAGGCTTACTCCCCAACAGAGGCTAGATAAACTTCACGTCAGTCTGATGAACGTAAGTGTGTCTGGCCTTTCTCGAAATTTCAACTTTTTGAACTTGGTATTTTAGTTTATACCTTTGCTCCTTTGCAGGCTGTTATTATCCTGCCAGCCATTACCGAGCGCGAGGCCTCCTTCAATTCTACCATCAATTACCTGGAGCAGGAGTTGGCTCATGCCAAGTTCGGTGTAGATCAGAAAGTGAAGGAGGCTGTTAAGGCCAACAAACTAAAGTGCAACATTGACGCGGGCAAGAAGTTGATGATGAGTGGAAGGTCGAGCTGACCGAGGTGAGAGATAAACTTCGTCAGGGCGAGCTAGAAAAGAAGACCCTTCAGGTTGATGTCAGCGATCGGGATAAGAAGATCGCGGACCTTGAGAAGAGGGTCCTTCAATTTTAGGAGGAGGCCTAAATGGCCGAGGCGAAGTTTGCTTCACGGGAGAAGGAACTACGGATCGAGGGAATGAGTTCATGGCTTCGGATGAGATAGACGGGATGTTGAAGGAGTTCACCAAGAAGGTCTTCTCAATGGGGTTCACTTTGGCGTGTGACCACTTTGTGAAGAATCCTGATCTGTATGGGGGGTTGCCATATGATGTCTCGGTTACCGAGGAGGTCATCAATAACTTGCAAGCTCAATTCAAGGCCCCAGTATCGATCCCTGGAGCTCTTAAAGCGACTACCTTGAATCAGGGTGGGCCATCAACAGCTGGTCCCGAAGCCGAGTTTGAACCTGTGAATCAAGCCTTCACTTCCTCAGCCGAACCTCGGTCCATTTCTGCTCTGCAGACTAACATGATACTTTCTGTAATAGCTAGGCACTTTTCTGTAATAGTTAGGATCATTTAATAAAATTCTCAAATTTTTGACAACCTCATCTTTTCTTTACTTATTTCCTTTACTTGCTTTTCATTTTCTATGTTTCCTGTATACAAGGCAAAAGACTTATAATATAAAGAGATAACAAACTTGTAATACTTAAGAATAGCAGTGAGCATGCATAGGGAATTGTCTAAGTCCCCCTTTCATTTCAAACTTAGGCCTTATTTGGACCCTTCCGAGTTGAGGCAAAAGAACTAAGGTTAGTTCCTTATGCTCGTTTAGTCATTAACTCAAGTCAGACTTCTCAGGGTTAGAGAAGTATTGCTTTGTTTGAGAAGGGCTATCGAGCCTTTTTTGAGATCAGAGCAGCTTGAATTTGTTTTCTGTTGAGCTAGGACTGGACCTCCGAGAGTCAGAACAAATTGAATTTGTTTGTGGGGGGCTACTAAGCCTCAACCCTCAAATTTCATTTTCATGTTGAACTGGATCCGGACCTCTAAGGGTTGGAGCAACTCGAGTTTATTTTTTGTTGAGTTAGGATCGGACCTCTGAGGGTAAAAAATGTTCAATTTCGCTGGGGGGAATTCTAAGACTCTGCCCTTGAGGGGGACTACTAAGTCTCAGCCCTCAATATATGCTTCGTTGTTGAACTGGATCCGAACCTCTGAGAGTTGGAGCAGCTCAATTTTGTTTGACTGTTGAGCCTGAACTGAACCTCTGAGGGTTGGAGCAGCTCGATTTTCCTTGGGAGGGCTACTAAGCCTCTGCCCTTGAGGAGGGACTACTAAGTCTCAACCCTCAATATTTACATTTATGTTGAACTGGATCCGAACCTCTGAGGGTTGGAGTAGCTCGATTTTGCTTGGGGGGCCACTAAGCCTCTGCCCTTGAGGGAGAGACTACTAAGTATCAATCCTTAATGTTTGCATTTATGTTGAACTTGATCCGAACCTCTGAGGGTTGGAGCTCGAGCTCGATTTTGCTTGACGTGGTTGTTTGATGAAGTAGTTTCTTTCTTTTGAGAAAGGAATATTATTACATCCTTGGTAAAATTTCTTCAAATTTACAATGTTCCACATTCTGGGAACAGGGTCTCCTTTCATGTCAACCAACTTGTAGTAGTCTGTAGTATGAGCTTCTATTACACGATATGGGCCCTCCCAATTTGGGTCTAACTTTCTAGTCCCTTCTACATGGTTTGCTTCATTTTTTTGAAGCACCAAGTCTTGGAGCCGCAGGTATCAATGCTTGACCCTGGCGCTGTAGTGTTTGGCTATGACCTGCTTGTACTTGGCCTCTCGGATGGATGCATCCAACCTCTTTTCCTTGTGCAGGTCTAAGTTAGTTCGTAGGGCCTCACCATTATGTTTTAAGGCACACAAGGACACTCGAGCCGAATTAGGCCGATCTCTGCAGGGATAACAGCCTCTAACCCGTAAGAAAAGCTAAACAGAGTGTTTCCATTGGCCGTTCATGTCTGGTGTGGTCCGTACGCCCATAGGACACTAGGCAATTTCTCGACCCATGCACCTTTGGCTCGTTCGAGTCGAGTCTTGAGCCCCATCAATAGGGTTTGGTTGCATACTTCCGTCTGTCCGTTCCCTTGTGGATGAGCGACAGAGGTGAAGTGTTGTTTGATGCCGTGGTTAGTGCAGAAGCTCTTGAAAGGCTCCCATTCGAATTATTTTTCATTGTCAGAAATGAGCACATTAGGGATACCGAACCGGCAAACAATATTTTTCAAAAAAAACTTTTCTATTACTTTTCCTGAGATTGTGGCTAGGGCTCGGCCTTGATCCACTTGGTGAAGTAATCAACCGCCACTACTAGGAACTCAAGTTTGCCTACCCCTCTGGGAAGTGAGCCTAATATGTCTATTCCCCACTGAGCAAATGGCCATGGGCTCTGCATAGGGACCATGTTTGAACCGGGCCTTCGGGGGGATCGATGCGTGTATCTGACATTGGTGGCACCTCAACAGGGGGCACAAGTATGCTTTTTTATATAGAACTCCGTCAATAAGTGTATACTTGACAGCTCTGTATTTGATCATTCTGGCCTCGTCAGGTCCTCTGGAAGTTTCTCATCGTTGAGATATTTTATTATGGGCTCAATCCAACTGAGGTTCGGGTGGATATAAGAGATTCTTTCCGAGAAGTCAACAGAACTGCGTTCTCGTGCCTCTATCGAAATATCTTTTGTCAAATGTGAGTATATTGCCGAGGCTAGTTTTGACAGAGCATCGACATGCGTGTTTCTTGTTCGGGCAATCTTAACGACGTCTACCTTTTTGAATTTTACTATCCAGTTTTGACCTCGACTAGGTACCTTTTTAAGATTACGCTTCGAGCCTCGTATTTTCCTAGGCTTTGATTCACAACTAGCTGAGAATCAGATGTATTTTTAATGTTCGGGCTCCACTCTGGTGGCATCTCCATCCCACAGATGAGTGCCTCATATTCAGCTTCGTTGTTGATTGTTGGGAATCCGAACATCAGGTTGCATACATGAGATAGTCTCTTTCTGGAGATCGAATTATTATTCCTGCTTCGGCTCCGAATTCACACGAAACTCCGTCAACATAAATCTCCCATGTGAGGTCTTCTTTTGTTTGCTGCTTTTTTGCTCGATCAATTGCCATAATGAGGTCAACTTTTTTGGTGTCATAGCTTTCTGCAATGAAATTCGTGAAAGCCGGTGCCTTGATTGCTGTTCGAGGCTTGAATTCTATGTCAAACTCGAACAGTTCTATAGACCACTTAGCATTCTTCCCGAGGCATCGGGCTTGCTCAACATATTCTTCAGGTCAGAATAATTATCTTGTGGCCGTGAAAGTAAGGTCTTAGCTTCCAGGTCGACACCACCAATGAGAAAGCTGCCTTCTCGATAGGGGTGTAGCAATATGTGCCACGGTCGGTGATGAAAGAGGTTTTCTCTTCATCTTCTTTGGCCATGTATATCTGAAGATAGTCCTTGAATGCGTCTAAAAAGTACAAAATATAAAATCTAACGAATCTCCCTGAATTTACTACCGTATCAATCCGGGGTACGGGTAACTGTGCTTTGGATAGGCTTTACTAAGATCAGTAAAATCTTGGCACATTCGCCAAGAAGAATCTCGCTTAGTTACAAGGATTGGGGTTACAAAGCCAAGTTGGATATAATACTTCTCTAATTAGCTTAGCCATCAAAAGTTTATCCACCTCGGCTTCAATTATTAAACTGTGCTCTGGACCGAAAAGGCGCTTCTTCTACTTGACCGATTTGTATGTCGAGTCTACTCCGAATTTGTGCTTGATTATTTCTCGAGGGACGCACGACATGTCTTCGATGGTCTAGGCGAACACGTTCTTGTACTCAGCCAGAAGTCTGAAGAGGAGGGTTTTGAATTCTGCTGGGAGGGTGGCACAGATCTTTATTTTTCTATCTAGGAGGCTCGGATCCAGTGATACCTCATCAATGGGGACCTCGTCTTGGGGCTCAATTTTTGCTTTGCCCTTCCCATTGGGTTCGGGAGGCTCGGAGATGATCTCAGTAGCATTTTTTCGCAGCCCCATTTTTTTCTCTTCCTTCTTTTGACTTGTCAAGGCTTCTCCAGGCCATTCCAGGTGGGTGGGGCGTCAAAAGTTTGCAGGAGGACCTTGTCTGCGAAGGACATAGTTTGCGATTGGGATCGCAAAGACATCATATAGCAGGCTCGGGCCTCCTGCAGGCTTATAATTACTGTTCATTCAGATCTGTCTCTCCGCATGAATTTTATTCTGATATGGAACACGGAAGGGAGGATCCTGTCGGTGTATTGTGTAGGTCGGCCTAAGATCATGTTGTAGAAACTGTCTCTTTTTACGATGACGAAATTGGTCATCTCGATTTTGTGCTTCGGGAGAGTCCCGAGGCACAACATGAGCATTATCTGTCCCTCGGGCATGATCGAATCACCTGTGAAGCCAACCAGTGGGGTTTTGAAAGGCTTTATCAAGGAGGCATCCATGTGCATTTAGACCTAAGCGTCCCAGAAAATGATGTCTGTCGAGCTCCCGTATCACCAAACACACGGTGCATTTCATAGCCAGCCACATTTACGTGAATTATCACAGGGTCATTGTGTGGCATTCGGCTAGGAACGGGGTCCTCAAAAGTGTATCCGAGGCTCATGAATGGCTTCAATCGCTTTTCCCGATCTTCGCCCGAATGAATATTCTAGGCATATTTTTTTCTGGCATTGTTGGAGTCCCCAGTCCCCCGGCTATTGTGTTTATCACCCCAGCTACACGGATCTGCTCGTCTTGGTTTGCCGGGGGATTGTTTTTGTTTTGGCCGCCTCGATTTTGTTGACTAGGAAGGCGAGGCTGTTGCCTAGGGGTGTTCACAGTTCGGATAAATCGAACAAACTGACCAAACTATTTTAGTTTGGATATCGGTATTCGGTAAATTAGATGTCGGGTTATCCAATTAACATCCAAATTCAAATATTGGGTAAAACAGTTTGGAATTGGATTCTGAATTGCAACAACCGAAGTACCGAATAACCGGCCGAAGTTTTATTACGCCATTACAAGGATATTCGATAATTGGTTATATCCGACCGAAATGTAATAAGTAATAAACTAATAATAACTAATAAGTTTATTAACCTTCTTACAGTCTTACCTTCTTCAGTCTTAAAACTTCTTATGTCTACAACTTTTCGTCCGTTCGTAATTTCACTTTTCTTCAACACATCTCCATCAGATCTGTCTCTCAGTCTCTCCTTCTCCGTCTCACTCACCGGCGTCCATTCTTCTTCAACACATCGGTCCATTCTTCTCCGTCTCACTCTGACTCAATCACGCACCGGCGAAGCCAAATTGGCAACCCATCTTCAACCATTTTTAGGTAAGTCAAAAATTAAGGTTAAATTAGTTTATAGATTATTTGGGCTAGATTAGTTTAAAAATCTCTCTTAATGATTGCAAAATTCATTTACATTTGATCTTATTTAACTTTTTATTTTCGAAAATTAGGGCTTTTTCAGAGTATTTGATTTTTTTTTAATTTTTGAAAGACAACTTATGTGAAGTTTTTTAGCCAATTAAATTAGTTTAAAAATTTCTCTTAATTGATGAAAATAATTAAACAAATGATTGTAAAATTCATTTAACAGAGATTATTTGGGTTTTTATTTTTGAAAAATTAGGGCTTTTTGGATAGCCAAAAGCCCCTGTTAATTAATGCTAAGTATTTGGATTTTTTACTTCAGAAAATTCTCTTAATTGATTACATGTTGCTGAAAATTTTGGATTTTATTTATGTTTGGGTTTTGTGTTATTTGCTGAAAATAATAATTATTTGGGTTTTATATTTTTTGCTAAAAAATTGGAAAGGCAAAAAGCTTATCTCGTTATACACAATTACATTACATGTTGCACAGATTTTTTGGCACGTCCGAAGAAGTTGACAACATATCCATTACAATGGAGTAGGGAGGAAATGAATGTACTGAAAATGCAGCTACTCAGCCTTCAAGTCCAAAGAAAGCAGAGTTTGGAAGTGAACACACACAAAGAAAAAGGAAAGAAATAGCACCAAGGTCTAAAGCATGGAAAATCTATCCATTTTAGGAGATTCTTAGTTGATGGTCGTTGGAGGGCTGAATGTCTCTATTGTCATAGAGATTATGCGGCTGATGCAGGTAGAAATGGTACTTCTGCCTTGAATAATCACTTGAAATGCTGTAAACAAAATCCATCGAATAAAGATACTCAACAAACTATATTAAGCTATCAATCCTTTGTTAAAGGGAGTAAGGGACGGTCACTTAGTAGTTGGACTTTTAATGAAATGGATGTTAGAAAGGCAGTTGCTCGTATGATAATTGTGGATGAACAACCATTTAGTATTGTTGACAAGAAAGGATTTAAACATTTAATGCATGTTTTTTGTCCCCAATTTGTTATGCCCTCACGCTCTACAGTAACGAGGGACTGTTATAGACTTTAGTTTGATGAGAAGGCAAAACTGAAGGACTTTTTGAAAAATTCAACCCAAACAGTTTGTCTCACAACACATACATGGACCTCAGAGCAAAATATTAACTACATGTGTCTCATTGTGCATTTATGTGTATAGACAATGATTGGACCTTGCAAAAAAGAGTATTAAACTTTTGCCCAATTACTAGTCATATGGGTGATGACATTGGGAATGGTGTTGAGAAATGCTTGCTTGAATGGGGGATTGATAAGGTTTTTACGATTACAGTTGATAATGCTAGTTCAAACGATGGTGCCATTTCTTACTTGAAGAAAAAAATTTTAAATTGGGGAACTTGTTTGCTTGGTGGGAAGTATCTTCATATGAGATGCATTGCCCATATAATTAATTTAGTTGTAGTTGAGGGTTTGAAAGAAATTAGTGTCTCGGTACAACGTGTTAGATCTGCTGTTCGGTACATTAGGCAATCTCCAAATAGGTTGCAAAAATTTAAGAAATGTGTGGAAATGGAAAAAATAGATAGCAAGAAGTTATTGTGCCTTGATGTACCTACTAGATGGAACTCCACTTACATGATGTTGGATGCAGCTCAAAAACTTGCAAAAGCATTTGATAGGTTTGAAGATATGGCATCCTCGTTATAGGAATGATCTTGAAGAGGATGATAAATGTGGGGTGCCTAATGAGAAGGATTGGGAAAATGTTCAACATTATGTGAAATTTTTAGAGCACTTTTATGATCTTACTTTACAAATTTCTGGCTCATTATGTGTGACATCAAATGTAGTTGTTCATGAACTTAGTGATGTGTTAACTCTTTTGAATGATTGGGAACTAGATGAGGATGTATCTCTAAGTATGATGGCAACAAGAATGAGGAGTAAATATGATAAGTATTGGGGAAAAATTGAGAAAAAGAATCTGGTTCTCTTCTTTGCTGTTGTTTTTGATCCTTGCTACAAGTTTAAATTGTTGATTGGGTTATTAGAAAAATGTATGGGGTGGATCATATAGTGATACTTGTGAAAGATGAACTTGTAAAATTATTTGAAGAGTATAAGAGGATGTATAGTTCTAAACCTTCAACTTCTGTTTCTTCCTTAAGTGACCAGATGGATAGCACATCAGAACAAACAGAAGGTTGGAAATAGGAAAAAGGGTAGAAATAGAATGGAGTTCAAGTAACAACAAGGTGAATCGGTAGGTTAGATGCAAAAAATGAATTAGAACAGTATCTTTAGGATAGACTTGTGCCTGATAATGATGATGATTTTGAGATTTTAGGATGGTGGAAAACAGATGGATATAGATATCCTATCTTAGCACACATGGCTCGAGATATATTGGCTGTACCAGTTTCTACTGTAGCTTCTGAGTCAGCATTTAGTACCGGTGGTCGGATTCTTGACTTATTTGGGACTTCTTTAACTCCTAAAATTGTGGAAGCTATCATGTGTGCTTGTGACTAGTTGCGTTCCCCAGATTCTCCAGTTGCTGTAGAGGAAGACCTACATTTACTTGAGAACATTGAAAATGGTAAGCTTTTTATAAATAATTTTCTTTCAGTTTTTGTTATTTATTAACACTTAAGAAATAAAAGATTTTATTTTCTCTCATTTGCAGATTTGACTACTACTAGTACTCCGGACTTCTACTATTATATATATTTGATTGGTTTGACTTCTAATTCTATTATTTCATTTGTTTAATTAAGTATTTTTGTTGAATGACTGAAATCTAGAATGTTGTTTTATTAAAAGGGGTGCAGCTTTGTGCTTTAGGAGTTGGGATTTGCAAGTTGCAACTTGGAGGCTGTCAGCTGAAGCTTCAACTTCTTAGAGATTAGATTGTTCTTTATTTGACATATTTTTGTTATGATTGGAAGAAAATTTGGACAAAAAGTTTTGTGTGTGAGATTTTTTTTTTTTTTTGTTGGGTTGAGATGTTTTTGTTATTACTTGTTGGAACTTGGAAGTTGGAACTAGTTTGTAAGTTATTTTTAACTTTGAAGTTGGATTTGTGTCGGTGGGCAATGGAGTATGGGCAGTCTATGGCTACATCCTACATGTTTGACATTTCTGTGTTTTATATTGAAGTTTGAATGTTGGATTTTATATTTCTTTTATGTATTGACTTTGGTGAATTGGTAATTTGACAAGCATTGGTGTAGGACTGAAAGTTGTGAAAAGTGAAAAGTTAAAATTTGATTTTTTTTAAAAAATTTACAGGGATAAAACTTCGGATAAAACGGTTAATACTGATATCCAAACCTATTTTAAACTTTGGTTATATAACCGGCCGAAGTTTAAAATAGATTGGAATTGGATATTGATTTTTTGGTAAATAACCGAGCATTAACCGAATTTTAGACACCGAACAACTGAATACTGACCGATGAACAGTCCCAGCTGCGCCGGGTTTCCTTTGTTGGCGGCATTTCTTTGTAACTTTGCGGCGGTTCGGCTGATGAACTGCTGCAGGTGTCCTTCTTGAATGGCCCTCTCAATTTCAACCTTAAGGTGGTTGCAAGCCTCGGTATCATGGCCATGTTGGCCATGAAAGAAGTAGTACTTTGACCTGTCTCTCTGGTTCAGGGCTGACACCATTGGAGGGGGTGGCTCTAAGAACCCCAAATGTTGTACCTGGAATAAAATTTTCCTCCTTGATGTGTTGAGTGGTTGTGAAGTCAGCGTCCGAGTGGCTCTTTGTCCGCGGTGTCGGTTTTCGATGTTATTGTCTAGGTAGACCTCCTGGTTCGCCAACGGTCCGGCTCTGGGATAGCTCAGCCTATCTGTAATCTTCAACTTTTTAGAGGATGAGGGGTTCTGAGTCTTCGGGATCTTTTTTTTTTGTGTGTCATAAAGTTATCTTTTTGTCCTGTTTGACTTCTCGCCCCGTATGACTCCGATGCTCTCTCCAGGAGCTCAGGGTAGGAGCTCGGTATCTTTTTGGCCAGGTCGCCATTGAAGCTCCCGGGTCAGATGCCACTACAGAAAGCAGCACCAAAATTCTTTCATCTATATTTTTAATTTGGACCCCTTCATCGTTGAAGCGGTCCACAAATTTGTTGAGCGATTCGTCGGACCTCTGTCTAATGTTCATGAGGTGCACCGCGTCCTGCTGCAGTACTGATTTGCTTCGGAAGTGGCAGAGAAAGGACTTCGCCAGGTCGTTAAAAGTGGCGATTGAGTTCGTCGGACAGCTCTTGGAACCATTTTTGAGCCGGACCTCGAAGGGTGGTGGCAAATAATTTGCAGCAGGTGGCGTCACTATAGCCATAAAGGCTTGTGACCACTACCACGTGTTGAAGATGATCGGACAGATCACAATCTCCTTTATAGCAGTCGAGGTCCGGTAACTTGAATTGCATCGGGAGTGGTTTGATCTTTATAGAAATTGTGAATGGATCTCTATCAATCTCTGCCCGAGCAGGAGTATTCAGAACTAAGTTGTTTTTCCTCAAAATCTCTTGAATTTTGTTTTCGAGACTCTACTCTTCGAGCTGTTTTAAAACAGCATCTGTACAAGATCTTGAGTCAGAGTTTTTTGAGGAATGCGCGCCGGGTCTTTCACGCAGTAGTAATCTTTTTGATTCGCTCGTTAATGAGTGTGATTCTTCAGATTTCTCGTATGAGCGTGACTTTGTTATTTTGTGGTATAGGTCGGTTGGGCTCATGGCGTCAACCGGATATTTCCCATGTCTGCGGCCGGGATCATCGTTGTTGTTCGGCTTGTGGACTGGCCGCTTGGTTTGAGCACTCGAATGGAGTTTTGTTCTCCCGTTGTTCCACAAACGCTCGGAAAGATTCAAAATGATCGGCGATGTATTTCAGGACGTCATTCTGCTTCAGTTGGACCTCGGCTAGTGTACCGACGTTTTCTGCCTCATTGGTATGCACCACGAGGTGTTGGTTGCTCGCCTCAACGTCGTTGCTAGCGGTTCGGCGTGTTCCTCGGTTCTTCATCCTTCCAAAAGCAAAAATAGAGAATTCAGATGATTGAGAATTGATCAAAGGAGATGAAAATCTGTCGATTCCCACAGACGGCGCCAATTGACGAAGCTAGAATTTAGGTTCTAAGTAGAGAGAGAAAGTAGATGAGTTGAGGGAAATTTGTGATTGATTTTACTGTAGAGAGATTAGTACAGTGAGAGTGTCCCTTTCCTTAGTACCCAAGCCCCCTTATTTATAGATGTACATGAGAGGGCATGAGGCTACCATTCTACTAAATTTAACCGGGGCTAAATTACATAACTACCCTTAATGAGGTTGTCATGTAAGCACTTCTAGAACAATCTAAGGGGGAGTGCCAAGTGTTACTAATTAGCATCATCAGGCGAAAAAGATGAATGGTTGGAATTAAAAGTCCAAAGAAATTGTACATAAAATTTTCTGTAAAGAAAACTCAATTGGCGAACGGTTTAGCCATGAATAACAAAAACATCTTTATTATTTCTTAGAAGGATCAAAATCAGGTAGAGTTGTTCCAAAAATAGATGCAAATTGAAGACAAACGGGGGACATAAAAAAGGCATGATTTTTTTACTGATTACTAGTCAATGGGGTTGAGGGATGAGTGCATAGTTTGTAGTTGAAAAGGCAGTGGAGCTAGTGAGGGTAGCAAAAGAGATAGAGGGTAGCATTGGTATTTTAAGAAAAAGAAGACACCAACAGTCACATCAGTGAGTTGAGCACAACACTCGATCAGAAAAGCATAGTTACTATCGTACCCCCCCTTTCACGCGGTTACCACAATTGCTACTCTATTAGACCCTCCATTCCCCTCCATTCTTTTTTTACAAGCAACAACCGAAATTAATTATTCATTCAGTTTATTTGAAGAAAAATAAAAACACATTTGTAGCAAAACTTTTTCCAACAGTTTATAACATATTCATGTTTCTCAGCCTAAAATTTTTATGTAGCACAAAATTTTAATACCAAAATATTAAACAACTTTATTGCTCACTAGTGATAAAAAGGTACACTGCATGTGTGTGTGATGAAAAAAAATATATTTATAATCTATTTTTTTAAAAATATACTTTGTATTATCTAGGTAACAATAAAATTA
Organism: Cinchona pubescens; assembly: GCA_025175665.1. NCBI lineage: Eukaryota > Viridiplantae > Streptophyta > Magnoliopsida > Gentianales > Rubiaceae > Cinchona > Cinchona pubescens. The sequence continues at coordinate 5,138,635 of JANKKI010000026.1, read as the reverse complement.
TCTATCCAATATTTTTAAAACCAAAATTGATAAACACCTCGTTTGGTTGGCAGTAAAGAAAAGTTATCACGGATTATGATTACTCAGATTGTTATTCCATGGAAAAGTATTACTTTATCATGTTTGGATACTTTCAATAATGTTAGTTGGAAAATTATATGGATTATTCTTTCTAATGTTTGGTTCAAAATAAATAATAAAGAATGTATTTTATAGTTTTAATAAGTTGCCGAAAATATCCTTGCAGGCATAATATGTGGGTAAAAAATTTATTAAACAATTTTTTAATGTAATATAAGTAAAAGTTTGGACTAAATTAAATAATATTATATTTTTGTTGCTTTTTTCTTATTTTACAAAACAATATTATATATGTTTGACTAAAGCACAAACAAGTAATTCTCTTTAGTACCTCTAATTTTTGCAAATTATAAAAATTGTGGCAGCATTCTAAATATACATTTGAGAATTATTCATGACCAACTTACGAATAAATTCATATTTAAATATATTATTGTTATCAAATACTTGATCACGTTTTAGCACTAATTTTTGTGTAAAAATATAAAAAAAAGGTCAAAGACAAAACATAAAAATATAATATTTTTTTAAATCCAATTCACAGCAATTCCTACCCTATAATGAACTACATCAAATCCAAAATAAAACACCAGCTGCTAAATTTTAAACAAAACTAAGCTATCCAATTCTTAACAAATCTTAAGTATCAAGATGAATCGTCCTCTAAAATTTGCTTCAGAGTTTCTCTTACAATCTTCGACGGTAGATAAATAATTCAAATACATCTGGATCACGAATAAATATCCTTGCAACCTTATTTTGTTCAAATGATAACCCTGCCAATTTTTTAAGTTCTCCATTAAACTTGTTCATGGTCAAATATAAAAATACATTTAAGTCATGACTTCTTTACGGGCAAATACACAAAAAATACCAAAATATTTTGCTTATTCTTCAATATTCATAAAGCGAATGATACTTTATCTACAATACTTTTATAGCTCAATCAATGGCCAATGTCAAGTTGGAATAAGTATTCAAGTCAAGTCAAAATCATTGAACCTTGAAAGAAATTAAGGGTGTAACTATAAACATTGACAAATAAAAAAAGTCTCTTATACTACATCTAGTACATGTAACATATACACATCTACGTCCTCTCTCTCAGGTAGATGCGCAAAGACAGATTTGATTGTCTCTTATAAAGCTGTCTCTTACAAAAAAGGTGAAAAAAAAAACTATATATATATATATATTTATATATATATATATATATATTATATATATATTAGTCATTCAACCAAGCAAATAATAAATTGTTCTAAAATATTAATAGGAATTAATATTAAAAATTATACCAATATTACACAAATTTAAAGCCAACAAATAAAAATTAAAGATATAATAAAACAATAAAATTTAAAAATTAATCTTCTAACATGGAAGTTGTAAAATTAGATTGTGTTAAAAACACACTCACTATTGATGACTTGAGGAGGGAGGCGAGAGAATGGTTGCACAAAGAGGAAGAGAAGGATATCGATGTTGGGTTGAATATGAGATGGGTGATGTAGAATTGGGGGAGAGAATAGGGTTAAAAAGTTTAGGTGTATCATGAGATTTAAATCTTGAGGAAAGTAAAAAGAATATCAATTAAATATTAGGATTTATAATTCTACTAATTTTGCAATCACTTTCTTAGTTTTGAGGAAAATTTTTACTTTCCTAATTTGTCGAAAAATGAATCAAACATGAGAATTTGAATTTAAAGAAAAAGATTAATTTCCTAGACCAGAATCCTTACCAATCAAATGAGGCCAGATAACTTTTACTTTCCTGGTTAGTTATACATGATTGAAAACATATTTAACTTTTAAATAAATAAAAATAAAGGGTGACCAGCAGTGCTAGTTTTTTACATTTGAAATTTTAAACTTTTAAAAGAGATCAAAAGGAAGACCACCATACCAATTAAAACTCTCTATTTATATATAATATAGAAGTGAGAAATATCCATAAAAATATTATTGTGGCACATTCTACATTTATTAGTAAAAGAAAAAATTAACTTGTTTGTGCAATTTTGAAAACAAAATATTAGTTAACGATTGTGTATTGAAACATAATTAATTGCACTTATATAAACATTTTTTATTGGGTTAAATACAGTAAATCCCCTTAAGGTTAATAGACTGTTTTGCACTAAATCACCTAACGTTATTTTTTTTCTCACTTTGCCCCTTCTATTGGTACACATCAGTAATTTATTAAAAAGTCAAGAAAGACATTTTTACCCCTAGACACTACAAAAAAATAAAAAATTAACCCTTCAAGTTTATTATATTTGTCATTTTAGTCCTTAGTTCTAGTTTTGTGTCAATTAACCTACTTTAGTCATTAATTAATATAAAAATATTGTCAAAATAACTAAAAATATAATGATGCCCAACCAACACCAGTGATTCTTCAAAAATATGTGTGAAAAAAATTTAAATGTAAAAATTCTATAACATTATCAGTATTTTTCAATCTTTTCATTACATTTTATTTTTATGTAAAAATAAATTTTTAAATATACAAGAACTATAATCATCTATTAAAATTATATCAGTCTATTTTCTTTTTACTTTTCTTTATATTTAAAATGATTTTCTTCTTACTTTTTTCCTTTGTTAATATAATTTAACTAACACATATAAATTATACGATGTAACTTTATAATATAAACAAAAACTTAAATTAAATAATTTACATGAAATTTTTTATAATTCATCAAAAATTTTAAAATTAATTATTTCACCGTAAATTTTAATTATTGAAGAAAGCATAATTCGAGAATTAGAATATTAATTAATTTGTAGCATATTTATATTTTTTAACAATATTGACAACATTATTGAATTTTATTTTATCCTAATGTATTAAATGTTATAAAACTTACATAAGGGGGTAAAGTAAAATCTCGCTTAAATTTTAAGGGGGTATAAGACTACAATTGGCTTTAGGGGTAAATTTGTCTTTTTGAAAAAATTAATGGCGAATTATATTTGACCTTTAGTCAAAGGAATAAACTGAGAAAAAAATAACGTTAGGGGGTTTAGTGCAAAACAGTCCAAACCTTAAGGAGGTTTACTGTATTTAACCCTTTTTTTTTATTTAAGTATTCACCTACTAATCTCTTCTCAAATAAAAAAAAATAAAAAAAATTACCATTTCTCTCTCTTCTAACAACTTTTTACCTTTTTATTTATTATATATATTAATGTGTGTGTGTGTGAAAACTCTTATTTCAATGAAGAGCTTTCTTACTCCTATGTGTCATAAATATATGAAAAGAATTAGTGACTCATATGTTTACCCATTTTTTTATTCAAGTATTCACCTACTAATTTCTTCTCAAATAAAAGAAAAAAAGTTATCATTTCTCTCTCTTTAACGATTTTTTACCTTTTTATTTGAATTATTTATTTTTGTATTGTATAAATTAATTTTGTTAGTAAATGATAATTGATATGTTGATATTCAATTAATGTTAATGATATATTTTCAATTATAATTTTTCTTTTTTCATGTGTCATAGAAAATTGAGGAAAAAATTGGATAAAATAATGTAAATTTCACCGGGTTAATGCATCGGTTTATAACCATACCCATTTTTTAGGCGGATTTTTAAAACTTTACTATATTATTTGGGAATAACAATTTGAACTTTAGTCTTTTTTCTTCAAAAATAAGGGACATTTATTTTAATTGTATATTGATCCTCACAAAGAGAAAGGAGAGATAATTTTAGTTTACAAATAATTATTACCATATAAGTAACTTGGTTAGTAAATAATGGAATTGGTATATATGATATTTAACTAAGGTTAAACAATAAATTCAATCAATTTTTTTTCTTTTTTTTAAAAATGGCATAAACAATTGAAGAATTGAATTTTACCAAGTTTATGCCTCATTTTATAACCATACACATATTTTTGTATGAAATTTTTTTAAATTTTTTATTCTATTAGATTTTTGTAGTTAAAATGTATTTTTTATTCAAGATAACCAATTATATTTTTACTAAATCTTAAAACTCTATTATGTATTATTCTTTTTATTATCTTTTTCAAATAACTTCGAAAAATAATAAAAATCTCGTGCAACTGCACGGCTTATCGTCTAGTAATTTCTTGAAATGTTTGTGAGTAATCGAGAAATTCTTACATGAATTAAGTGGCATAGATTTCTTGGTCTAGGAAAAAAAAACATTTGCGGCTTGGGTGATGTGAATGTGACTTGATGTTAGATTATGTATTTTTTTCTAAATTAAGAGATTCATGACATTATACCATGAACACAATCCTTATAAGAATTTTCCGTGTGGGTTATCATGCTAGTAGCCCGGTAGGCTAGTAGCCATCAGCTTGGAACAAGTTTTCTAAGGTAGATATTAAAAGAGCATATTTAACAAATTAACAGTGGATACATTAAGCGAATTCTCCTTTAAAGCCCAACCAAGGTTTGGTTTATAAGGTAAGAATTCTAAACACTGAAAAGAAGAATGGATACATTAAGCGAATTCTCCTTTAAAGCCCAATCAAGGTTTGGTTTATGGAAAATACTTAACTAGATTCGATTTTTTGTTCCACCTGTAGACCCTATGGTCAGGATTAAATTTAAAAAAATCTTGCTTACATCAGCTAATGTCATAGATTCTCTAATATTTAATTTACACCACAAGATCTCATATACTACAAGTAGAGTAAAAAACCGGGTCTATCTAAGTCTTTATCTTGGTTTATAAGGTAAGAATTCTAAACACTGAAAAGGAGGAGTGTTATTACCACAGACGTGGTACAATGCTAACCTTTCTTGGCACTATTTCGTCTTATGATTCTGTGTGACTAACATATCAAAGAAAATAAGGGTTACTTGCAATCTGTACTTAACTATCACCAGTTTATACTTTGCCTTCAAACTATCAGTTTTAGCATTTGGTAATAGTTTATTGTACATTGTTCATATCAGTTAAAAATAATCTAACTATTTTGAATGAAAAGAATTTAGTAAATGTAACTTGTATATGTTTGTCGAAATACTATACTCATCTAGTAATATTAAAGTCTTTCCATTCAAAAAGAAATATTAAAATTCATTAGATTACTTAAACAATGTGTTTAGGATTATAAATGAAATCAAATTAATTATTCGATACTCTAATCAAACTTCACTCGGTAAGAGTTCATTCGAATGTTAGTTCATCAATAATCAAGTTAAATTTAAACGAAATTTAAAGTTCATTAATTTTTGCGTTTAGCTTGAATTTGACTCTATAACTTACATATAAAAATTCTAAACTATTCGAGTTCGATTCAAATTCGATTCGCTCGTTTGAATTTGATTTGAAAGATAAATAAGTTAAATTTGAATACAATTTCAAACTCATTAAAATAATCAAAGAAACTTGAGCACTAGAGTGTTGTTTATGTTTATTTATTCTCTAACTGTGCTACAAATGCATAATTTAATGTACTTAAGTGCCACAATTGATTGTTTGGGGTACAAAACAGCAAATCGATGATAATTCAAGGGTACAAATTGTAATTAACCCAATAAAATAAAGAAATATTAATATAGATCCGGTTTTGGACAGCACATACAAATTTTATGATCAAAATTAAATTTTATAAAATTTTACTTATATCAACTAATTACATATATTTGATAATATTTAACTCGCACTACATTATTTATAATTGTAAAAAGGGCCAAAAACTGAAAGACGGAATCTATTAAGTATTTCTCATAAAAAAGGGTTAATAACACTTTACCCCCCTAAACTAGTTAGATAATAACACTTTGCCCTCCTGAACTAAAAAAACTACACTTTGCCCCCCAGTCACATGATTTATTCTTTAAAAATTTTATAATATCATGTTAAATGACTTAAATACCCTTAGCACTATATGTTGATTTTTGTATTTAAATTTTAATAATGATGTGATAATTGTTTAAAAATAATAAAAAAATAAATTATATAATATTTTAATATAATCCATATGAATATATATCTTGATCAAATTTTTTAATTTTGTTATTACATTTTATATTATTTCGAATTTAAATGTTTAATTATAATGGTAGAACAATTTCTAAATGGGTAATTTTCTGTTAAAAATTCTTCTTTAAAAATATTGTGTTACAATATATTTTTTTTATAAAATTTGTGATTTTTTTGATATCTCTTAGCATTTTAAAATTTTAATAATATTTGGATGAACGTGTGCAAATTGTAATATCAAATATAATATAATTTAACATTTTATCACATTTTCACTCCCTAATTATTTTGTTATTATATTTTATTATAATAATAGTTTTATTATAAAGTTAGTTTGTTATTATATTTTTTTTTCTAATTCTTTTATACGTATTGAATATCAATATTAAATACATGAAAAATTAAAATATAATATTAAGAAGTATTTTAGTTATTTAATTTGATATTATAAATTTTTTAAAAGATGAATCATGTGATTGGGGACAAAGTGTAATTTTTTTTAGTTCAGGGGGCAAAGTGTTATTAACCCCATAAAAAATACTCCGACTCGGACCCCGACCCGTCAAGAATATAAAACCTGAAAGGCCTGTGAAATTCTAAATTTCCAATATGATATGATCGCAGCAAAACCCACAGTTCCAGCAGCCGGATCTGCCTGCCTTCCTGGGCAGCTGGGATTCAACGAAAAGGAAGGAAGGAAGACCCTTTTAGATTATCTCAGTTCTTACAAGCTTTAAAGGTTAAGCCTGAAAACAATTCTATTTACTTTTCGTTTATTTTTTATTTTTTATTTTTCAATTATAATATGTTTTCCATCTGAAATCTAATTCAAAGTAGTCATTCTTTATTGAGGAAAGTACGCACTAATCTTGGTTGGAGCTCTGATTTTTTTACTTTTCTTAATTCATAGTTAAAAGTCAAGTGGGATTTGTGTCTTTAGTTTAATAGCCTTGTTTGTCTTCATTTTTTTTTTTTTTTGTGGGTCGGATTACTTTTATTTGGTATTGAGGGTTATTTTTTGATTGATACAAAAAGTTCGATGACCAAAAGGGGTGCTATAAATCTTGAGAATTATGCAATTTTCACATATTTCTGTTCTGCTTTCATCTAATCTTTTTGGATAATTTCTTGGATAATGCTCACACAACAGGGAACTAAATAAAATAAAATGAAAGAAAGAAAAAATCTGAAGGATTCTGAACTGAAAATGAAATGGAAATTCACTCCCTTTTTTGTGTTTGATTCTGACATTAGGTAACTATAAAAATCCTATCTTTGCACGTATCTTAGTCCCGCATTGGTCAGAATCATGTGATTTCATGTTGTTTTGGAGAAGGTTCTATTTGTAATACAGATTGGAAGGTTACTTGGTATTGGTAGATTGGTTATTTTTTTGTGGACAAATGCATGGAGCTTAAATCTAAGAAGTTCTTGACCTTTGTCCATATTAGGTCTTTGGTGAATCCATTTTTTAGCTTGGGATTATCAGCTGGAATTATAAGCTGTACTAAGTTTGTTTAGAAAAATCATATGGTTTAATCATGGCTGCATCTGCAAAAGCAATAAGTCTTGAAAAGCCTAAACCCCCTGGCGAAGGCTGGACGGTCGTTTTACCTCGTCGTAGAAAACAGAAGAGGGATTTCCGCAAGATAATTGAATGCGAAGTACAGAAACCTGGGGAGTCCTGGTCTCCAGTAGATCTTCAAAGTGATCCAGAGAGTGAATCAAACTATTGATGCAGAAGATGCAGAGTTATATTAAAAACTTGAGAACTCCGAGTTTTATCAAGCCTTCATACAGCAAATCCAAAGCCCTGAGATGTCTGATCATTTCCACAAGGTTTTGGGGTCGGCAGAGAAAATGCAGATGGTGATATATGGTATTGGCAGCATTGAATCATATGAACCACCTCGATTACAACTTTCCCTGGCAATATTGATGAAAAGGAAATTCACATGGATAGGGGACGTAGAGGTCTTTGATCCGGTTATTTCTTTAACAGAATCAAAGGTTTTGTCAGCTTTGGGATGTTCTGTTTTATCCTTTAATGAACAGGGACGGCGACAAGCTTCAAAACCAACACTATTCTTTATGCCACACTGCGAGGCAGGATTGTATGACAATCTCCTACAAGCAAACTGGGGAGTTCTTATGTTAAATAAGATTGTATTGTTTGGGAATAGCTTCGAGGCATATGAACAAATCTCGTCGGTCTGCAAGGATCCAATGTTAAGTGGGGAAACACAAAGGCACATCTTGGCCATCAGGAAGTTCACTAAAGAGTTTCCAATTAATCCAATGGTAGATGATTATTTTCGGACTTTCCATACTTCGAGTTGGCATTTTTTTTGCATAGGTCATGATGAAGACTGGCAAATTGTTAAACTATGAGAACTTTACAGTGAGCTCTGTGGAGTTGCTTGATTGTTTGAACCAGCTGTTAATTGTTATTGTACATCATGGATAACATTGGTCCTCAATACTACTATATTGCTTTGTTGCTTTGCTACTTCCTACTCTTCTTTCTAATTCATATACTGACTTCAGTTATTCATATTTGTTGATTAATGAACAAGACTTTTGAGAAGCCCTGGTATACTTTTGTTGTAAAAAACATGTGAAGGTTTCATTGCGAATGTTCCGGACATATATCGACTCAAGATTCATAAAAAAAGCAGGGAAAGAATACCAATCGTTTTTATTTTATTTTATTTATTTATTTATTTTAAAAAAAAGGAAAAAATAAAATGCATGCCTGACCAATTTGGCTGTTTTTAAGAGGCGTTGTGTAGTCTCATCTATATGTTCAAGGGAAAATACTTAGTAGACTTGATTTTGGGCTTCACATATAAGCATCGTGATTAGGATTAAATGTTATAAAATCTTACTTATTTTAACTGATGTTATTTATTTCATGTGATTTAATCTATACAGGATTTACAAGTGAGGTTATAGATTGAATTTACCTAAAGTATTTTCTTCTGTTTAAGAAGCGGTAAAGATAAGAATGAGGCTGATCTCTTAGATTGCTGATTGCCAAGAGGGAATGTAAGCTTCACGGCTGGGGGTTCAATTTTAACTTGGGGTGTAGGGTTCAGCACTCTATGGACGGATGACTGGTTGAGATCAGTACTAGATACTAATCTAACAATTTATTGAAGAACATTTTTTTAAAAATATCGATAGCAAGAAATGCAGGGAACTAGGAGTGGAAAGATTTCTGTTGGGTGTGGTTTGTCGAGATGACTAATCATATGATTGCCAACCATGGTTGTAGACATTAAAAAAAAAAAAAAAAATTGAGATTACAAATAAATAATCTCGATTAATTTTAACTTAATGAAATCGGGTTTGGAAGCCAAGTATAAAAAATGATTCCAAAAAGTAATCAGTTAAACTAATATCTCTTACAAAATGGATCAAAAATACAAATTGAGCCCACTAGGCGTGCTTAGCCCAATAGGTTAAATATTCTAAAATCTCTTTAATTAAAAAAAATTAAAAAAAAAATCAATTAGGAATAATTATGATTATCCTTAATTAAGCTAATTGATTCACTTTCCTAATTTAAAACTTTCATTCTTGGCCTTTAAATAAGAGGACAGGAGAAGGACGACTCTCCAAGCAAATCAATGGTTTGAAGAACAATATGGCTGTACATATGAGATCAATCAGTATGATAATAAGGTGTCGCATCTTTCGCACCAAGAACAAATCAAGTTCTTTAACAACACAAACACATACATCAACATTATTTCCTCATTCGAAGAGCAAGATTTTAGCAACGTGAGAGATCAAGAAGCATGAGAAGTGAATGCTGCATCTACAACAATCAAAATTGGGATTTTTTTAACATCATTCAACTGAAATCAATCTTCAAACTCTCTATGCACACATCATTCATCTATTTCTTTCACGAGAAATTGAAGGAATTCAATGGTTCGAAATCAAACCTATCGTGACCCTTAGATTGTTGTCAATGCATTTATGTTTTAGAAAGCTTATCTCAGTCCTTGGATCATCATCAAATTTGGAGTTTGAGTAGGAGGAACTACACAAAGGTCGTATTTTTCATCACCTCTAATACTACCGAGATCAAGCTACACGTTCTCGATATCAATTGTTGCTTCCAATCTCTCGTACAAGAGAAATTGAAAAGTTTCACCAACGATTCTAGAGTAAGTCTACAAAATCAGTCCTTGAATCGCCACTAAATTCGGAGATCAAATTAGAGGATTTTCACCTTGTAAATGGTGTTAAAACCCATAAGAATTGTAACCCACTTCCTTTGAATGAATAAAATTGTTCATTTGTATATTTTATTTTTTTGTCTTAATTTTAAGCACGAATTTATGTGCAAATGACAAAATTAGGGGTTCGGACAAAAACCATAACAAATCCAAGTATTGTACCACTTGGCCCATTTTCTGTTGCTGCGGGAGTACATTTAGCACTAACTAAAACATCATATCTCTTATGTGACTCCTTTGAACTTCATAACAGGAAAAGAAAAATCTAGGCCCAAAGAATTTTTGGTGCTACGTATAAATATTTAGTTTATAATATAAAAAGTAATTATTGAAAAGTTGGCGGGTGAATGTTGCAATTATTAAGAATTAAAAAAAAAGGAAGAAGTGATTTTACTGTTTGGTCGGCACATGTGCTGAAACTAGAAACAACAAAGTGATTTGAAATTGCAAAGCAGCGCATGTGCGCGAATGACTTTCAAATCTTTGGGATAATTGGGTTTTTGAAAATTGAAACCAGAATATAAATGCACCTTTTGATACAAACGTGAAATGGAATAAGAGTTGTGATTTTTTATTCACGAGGTGTATTCCAATGGTTGCTATTGTATTTCAACCCCTATAAAAGGAGACATTCTCACCACTACAACAACAACAACAACACAAAAATTCCTTCATTCTTTATACATTGTTCTTGGGAAGTTTTTTAATTTTTGCCATTAAAAATTTCAAGAATTTGTTGTATCCCAGAGGTAGATTGTTATTAATCAAAGAGCAAACTATTGAATATAGTTGGGGCAATCAAAACCTTAAGGAAAGTAAAATATACACCTCAAATTCTATTGGTTTTATATCCCCAATTTTATAAAAAAAAAAAAAAAAACACTTGTTTCCTACTCCACATTTGCCATACTTTTCTACAATCTTAAGGTTTTGATTGTGGTTAACCATGAAAATAACTAATGAGTCTACCTTCAAAGTAATGAATCAAGATTTCATCAAGTAGGATTTCCTTCATGGTATCAAAATGATCATTTCAACCGGTGGAAAGACAAAATGATGTTCTTTCTCACTGCATTAAAAGTTGCATATGTCTTGGACCCTGCATTGCTTGAAATTCTTGCACCAGCCGTTGATGATTTAGAGGAACTCAAGGCACAACGTGAGAAAAGGAAGGAAGATGAGATCGTTTGTGGAGGTCACATTCTCAATATACTTTCTTACCGTCTTTATGATATTTTCACAACGATCAAGTCACCAAGAGAAATTTGGGCTGCCTTGGAATACAAATATGCTACAAAAAAATAAGGTGCGAACAAATTTCTTATTAAAAAATATTTTGAATTTCGTATTATTGACTATTCTTCTATTTTGGATCAAGTTCATAACCTTCAAATTATTGTTTCAAAGTTAAAAGATCTTGATGTTGAAATTTCAGAATCATTGCAAGTGGGGGCAATTATTGCAAAATTGCATTCTAGTTAGAATGATTATCAAAACAAAACCCTTCATATTACTGAAATTTTAACTATTAATCAAGTTTTAAAACATGTGAGAATTGAAGAAGATACTAGAAATCTTCATAAGAAGGATTTAGAACTTGTTTCAAAAGTGAATTTTGTTGATGGAAGTAAGAGTTAAATCACAAGTTCTAAAGAAAGTTTTCTGAAAATACTAATTCTAAAGACAATTTCAAAATGAATAGAATATGTTACAATTGTTGCAAGAAAGGGCATTATAAGAATGATTGCAAATCCAACAAGAAACAAAAGAAAAATAATGCTCCAATAGCAAATCTTATTGAAAGAGATAATGAAATTGTTGCAATAGTAACTGATTGTCATATTGGTATGATTTCTGTATTAAATGTGACAACTTCAAACAAATCAAATGATTGGTGGTATAACTCTGGTGCAACTGTGCACATCTGCAACGATAAGTCACAATTCAAGACTTATGAAAATGTTTATGATGGCTATGAAGTGCTCATGGGTAATCATGCTTCAGCCAAAGTTCATGGCAAGGGAAGTGTGGAGTTGTAGCAATTCACTTCCGACAAGAATCTTGTATTAATGAATGTACTTCACATTCCAAAAATTAAGAAAAATCTTGTATGAACCGATGTATTATAAGAAAGGGTTGAAAGTTGTACTAGAGTCAAACAAGGTTATCTTGTCCAAGAATGGTGTATTTGTAGGAAAGGGTTATTCTTGTGATGGCATGTTAAATTAAGTATCAATAAAGACAATATTTCTGTTTATATTGTGGATTCGTCTTATTCTTTGTGGTATGGTAGATTAGGACATGTTAATCATACTTCATTTTGTCTAAATATGGATTAATTTCTATCAAAGACAATTTTGAGAAGAAATGTGAAACATGCATTCAAGCAAAGATCACTAAGTTGTCTTTTCTTAAAATTGAAAGAAAAACACAATTATTAGAATTTGTGTATTCGGATGTTTGCAAATTAAATAGTTTCCTAACAAGAGGTAGTAATAGATATTTCATTACTTTTATTGATGATTGCTCTAGATATGTAGCATGTTTATTTAATGAAAGCAAAAGATGAAGTATTTGATATGTTTAAATCTTATAAATCTCTTGTTGAAAATTAATTGGAAAGAAAATCAAAATATTGATGAGTGATAGAAGTGGTGAATATTTTTTTACTGAATTCTCAATATTTGTAAACAAAATGGTATTATACACCAAACAAGTGCACCAAACACTCCACAACAAAATAGTTTGGTTGAAATAAATAATAGAACTTTGATAGACATGGTTAACACTAGCTATGATCCTAAGTTTTGGTTTGCCAAAGAATTTGTGGGGAGAAACTTTATTGGCTGCTTGTCATTTACATAATCGAATTCTATCTCTCAAGACTAAAGTGTCACCATATGAAATATGGATAGGGAAAAAACCAAACTTTACATATCTTAAAGTTTCGAGATGTATAGCCTATTATAGAGTCTGGAATAACAAAAGGATAAAGTTGGGATCTAGAGCACTTAAAAGTATGTTTGTTGGCTATGCTGAATTATAAATTGTAAAGCCTATAGACTACTTGATATTGATTCTAATGTAATTATTGAATTAAGAGATGTTGAATTTTTTGAGAATAAATTTCTTAAAGATTTAACTGTGGATGTGGATCCAATTAAAGTACAAGAACCAATTCCAAATGTTGATCCTTCTTCTAGTAATAAAAGGAAGGTAATCGATCCTCCTTCTGACCTTAGAAGAAGTCAAAGACAAAGGAAAGAAAAATATTTGTCTTCTGATTTTATATCTTCACAAGCTATTGTTCTCTTAGTTGAAGGTAATGGAGATTACTTACTTTATAAGATACCAATCTTAAGAAATGCAATATTTTGGAGAGAGGCTGTAAATGATGAGATGGACTCAATATTATCAAATAATACTTGGGTTTTAGTGGATTTACATCCTGGTTCTAAACCTATTGGTTGTAAATGGGAGTTTAAGAGGAAATATGCTACTGATGGATCCATATTAACATATAAAGCAAGAATTGTAGTTAAAGGTTTTGAGACAAAAGGAAGGAATTGATTATTTTGACACTTATGCACCTGTTGATAGGATTACATCCATTAGGGTGCTATTGTTATTTACTTCAGTAGGATGTTAAAATAGCCTTTTTAAATGGTGACTTAGATGAAGAGTATATATGGAACAACTATAAGGTTTTGCATTACCAGGAAATGAAAATAAAGTTTGTAAACTAGTTAAATCTCTACATGGTTTAAAACAAGCACCCAAACAATGGCATGAAAAGTTTGAATTAGCTTTACTCTCTAACAGATTTAGTTATAATAATGTAGATAAGTGCATTTATATTAAATTTATTGTAGAGTATGGTGTGATTATTTGTTTATATATAGACGATATGCTAATTGTTAGTACTTCTTACAACGGTGTATTTGAAACTAAGAAATATCTATCTTCTCAATTCAAAATGAAGGATCTTGATGAAGTAGATACTATCTTAGAGATTAAAGTTAAAAGGCGTAATGGGGGTTATGCTTTGTGTCAAATCACATTACGTTGAGAAAATCTTGAACAAGTATCAATATTTAAATGTGAAAGAAGTAAATACTCCTTTTGACCTTAACTTTAAACTAAATGAAAATACTGACAAATCTATTGTTCAACTTGAATATGAAAGTGTAATAAGCAGTTTAATGTATGCAATGAGTTGTACAAGGCCAGATATTTTTTTGCCGTGTGTAGATTGTTTAGATATACTAAAAATCCTGGTAGTGATCATTTGAAAGTAATTGGGAGAGTCTTTGGTTATTTTAAAAGAACTAAAGATATAGGACTTTTCTACAATAGTTTTTCAACTGTACTTGAAGGGTACTCTGATGCTAGTTGATTTACTATTATTAGTGAGAAAAACTCTACAAGCGAGTGAATTTTTATGTTAGGTGGAGGAGCAGTTTCGTGGGTTTTAAAAAAATAAACTGTGATTACTTATTCTATAATGGAAGTTGAATTCATAACTTTGGCCGCAGCTTGTAAAGAAGTAGAATGGTTGAGGAGACTTATTATAGATATCAAGTTGTGGCCTTAACCAATACCAGCCATTGTTTTGAATTGTGATAGTGAGGCCACAATGTATAGAGTATTGAATAAAATGTACAATAGTAAATCTAGACATATAAGTCTAAGGCATACATATATTAGACAACTGTTAAATAATAGCATCATAATTGTTGTGTATGTAAGAATATACAATAATTTAGTGAATCCGTCGACTAAACCTCTTGTGAGAGACTTGGTGAAATCGATATCATTAGGAATAGGATTGAAACCTTTATCTAAAACTACTAGCAATAGTAACTCAACATTTCTTCTAATACTACAGCTAGATTGAAAGGTTTAAAGGGTAAAAATAAGATGCTAATAAATAGTTGTGAGCACTAAATTATGTGTATACCATTCCATGTTGTTAGTGCAAATAGTAACCCTTAAGTGGGAAGGTTGGGTATATAAATATTTATATTCTTAATGAAATTATCTTATTGTGATTTTAATTTTAATAGGTTGAAGAGATTTCACCTATATGATCATTAGAAGTGGTGCCACTTCTAACAAAAGTTTAGGGTTCTCTTTTGTACATGATCATGAATTAGGATAGAGCACATGTCCTGTAATAGTGCTAAAACATTTTGGTGAACATATGTATAAGTTTAACAAGTTCATGTGTGTGATAATTCTAATATATTTTTAAATCATGGTTTAAAAAACCGTGACACCTTGATTTAATTAGATCTAGTGAGTTATTTATACTAAGAAAAAGTTTAAAATGAAAGTTACTTTTCTTTATGCATGATGTTAAAAGGATAGTGTGTTGATATTTATAGTACAAAGTAAGTGGGGGAATGTAAATATTTAGTTTGTAATATGAAAAGTAATTATTAAAAAGTTGGTGGGTGAATGTTGCAATTATTAAGAATTAAAAAAAGAAGAAGAAGTGATTTTGTTGTTTGGTCTGTGCATGTGCATAGCGAGTAAGCTGTGCTAATGCGCTGAAACCAGAAGAGCGCATCAAAGTGATTTGAAATTGCAGTGCACATGCGTTGCATTGTGCAATGCATGTGTGCAAATGACATTCAAATCTTTGGGACAATTGGCTTTTTAAAAATTGAAACCGGGAAAATGCACCTTTTGGTACAAACGGAAAATGGAATAAGAGTTGTGATTTTCAATGCAACGCATGTGCGCAAATGACATTCAAATCTTTGGGACCATTGGGTTTTTGAAAATTGAAACCGGGAAAATGCACCTTTTGGTACAAACGGAAAATGGAATAAGAGTTGTGATTTTTTGTTTAAGAGGTGTATTCCAATGATTGCCATTGTATTTCAACCCCTATAAAAAGTGACATTCTCACCACTACAACAACAACAACACAAAAATTCCTTCACTCTTTATAAATTGTTCTTGGGAAGTTTTTTAATTTTTGTCATTAAAAACTTCAAGAATTTGTTATATGCTAAAGGTAGATTGTCATTAACCCAAGAGTAAACTATTGAGTATAGTGGAGGCAATCAAAACCTTAAGGAAGTGATATCAGTTTCCAATGATTGCCATTGTATTTCAACCCCTATAAAAAGTGACATTCTCACCACTACAACAACAACAACACAAAAATTCCTTCACTCTTTATAAATTGTTCTTGGGAAGTTTTTTAATTTTTGTCATTAAAAACTTCAAGAATTTGTTATATGCTAAAGGTAGATTGTCATTAACCCAAGAGTAAACTATTGAGTATAGTGGAGGCAATCAAAACCTTAAGGAAGTGATATCAGTTTCAAATTCTATTGGTTTTGATATACCCAGTTTCATAAGAAAAAAAACTAACACTTAATTCCTATTCCACATTTGCCATATTTTTCTATACTACATTTATGCTGGCCACTAAACTTTTGCTTTCTTTTTCTTCTCTTGTCACACCAAAACCTTACAGAATTAGTATTCAAAGTTCAAATATGTTCTTTCTCAAGTAATTCAAGAAAAATATACTAATTTTTAGTTTCGAAGATTGATGTATGAACTAATATATCGATCTTTTTTAGATTGCAACATTTGAAATTGTTTGGACCTCTAGTCAAGTATACATTCTTGCGCATGGTAAATAGTAAATAAGGTTGGCTCAAACGGTAAGTAGGACAACTTATCCCAACAAAATTCACATGTTCTGTTATCGTTCTTCTAAATCTTTTATTAGTAGACGATTAGTAAGTACCACTATAAGTCAAAAAATATATTGATTGCCTACCTTAACCTTAAAGTAGACCCGATACCAAGCCGGGTAAGCCTATAAACTGCATGCTTGACCCACATTTTTAACCGGTTCGACCTATATGTTATTGTAACGGGTTAGGCTAGGCTTGGTACAATATTAGTGGGCCGAGTCAGGCTTCAAAAATGAAGGCTGGCCTGACCCATTTATCAACTCGTGACTAGATGATCAGTTAAAGATTGGATCTTGATCGACTCGTTGACTAGTCCTTCACCTCGTGGACTACAGGCCTAACTTGTTGGCTGACCGTTGTCTTATAAGAGCCGTAATTTTTTATTTTTTATTTTTCAGCCAGTTGAATGACTTTTTTTTTTTTTTTTTACCCCCAATAGCTATAATAAAGACTAGTTTTTGGGACAATTTGATATTTGAATGACAAAAAGAGAGAAAAAAAATGATCAAACGAATAATTAGTGATGAATTAATTTTTTCCTATAGGTTCAAGTACCAATCTAGAATACTTTACGAACAATACCTTAAACCCACAATTTAAAAGGAATTCCAGAAATATTTTGGAAAATGATATGAGAAAAATATATAGGGAAAAAAAAGATAATTTGTTAGCTACTTTTGTGTCAACTGATTTTAGCTTTAGTTGTGATGCATAGAAAGCAATTACAAATGAACATTTTATTTGTGTCACTGCATATTAGATAAATATAAATTGGTAAATGCAAAAATGAATTATTAATTTTTAATAATTTGAACACCCTCACAATGCTACTCATATTGCTAGGGTCATTTTATCTACTGCAAGTGACTATGTCTTGTACAAGAAAATTTTTACCATTTCTTCTGATAATGGTTCAAATAATATCGCAGGTGTGCCTATGTTGAAAATTACTTTTAATCCTATTTTAGATGATGAATTATTTCATAATTATAGATGTGTGTTGTCATATATTTAATGTAAGTATTCAAAACGGTTTACAAATTGTAAATAATATTATTGCTCCAATTAAAAATACTGTTTTCTTTATACATTCTTCTAGTTCACGTCAACAAGATTTTAAATGTATGTGTTTAAAAAATTGCTTGAAATTAAAAAAAATAAATTAGATGTATCGACTACGTAGAATTTTATTTGTCAAATGTTATCATGCCCATTTGGTTATGGAAACTTACTAGTTTCATTTTATAAGTCTCACATTTGGTTCAAGTAATGATACTTCTTTTAATCGAGAATGATTTCACTAAAGTTAAAACAATGGTTGAAAGTTTATGAGCATTTGAGGTTTCTAATAAAATTTTATCCACTACTTAAAACCTACCTCTCATCTAGTTTTACCTCAACTATAATTTATTAAAGTTATTTTTTCAATTATAGACATGATGAATTTTTTGGTGAGATGGTTAGCGCTATGGAAGAAATTTAGAGGATTTTACTAATTTCCTAGGTCTGTTTATTAATTATCGATTTTCTAGGTCTGTTTATTAATCATAGTAGCATATATTATTTAAACAAAGCACAACTCGTACGTGAACCAAAAAAGTTTTTATGAGTTATGTTCACTTTACAAGCAAAACTCACTTTCAAAACAAAGTGCATCCTGTAGTAGTTTGGCATCACATTCACAATTTTCACCTTCTCACATAAACACTAGTACACATTTTGATCTTCATAAATTGTTAGATGCAAAAAGACCAAAAATTCATAAAAATGAAGGCTAGCATGATGAAGTTTTATGATATGTGAAACGCCCATTAGTTGATATAATGAACAAGGTTTTGATGTTCTTTCTTGATAGTTAAATAAAAGTCATGATTATCTTATACCAGGTTTATAGATAATTGCTCGTGATTTGCTAACACCTCCGAATCCATGGTTGCATTAGAAAGTATATTTAGTGTAAGTAGAAAAGTTTTAGATGAAAGACAGGTTTGAATGACCCCTAAGACTTCAAAAATGATGGTGTGCAGGCAAAGGTACAGTCTTCAGTGGGGGCATATGCCTCTACTGGCCCATTAGAAAAGTTTATTTTAGCCATGAATGTTTTGAAAATTTTGTTTGTGCCCCCACTTATTTGTTAAAAAAATACATATGATTATTAGGTTGTGTTTAAATGAATGAATTTGGATTTCAAATCCAAATATCTCTTAAATTATCCAAACAAGTTAAAAGAACTTAGTTGAAATTTTGGCATCTACTAACTTACCTAGAATATGATTTTAATGGTTAAAATGAGTATTTTTTAAATTTATCCAAATTTTATGTCATTTCAAATCTGTTGATTAAAATCTTGTTTACGATTCAAATCCACCAATCTAAAGGGAACAAATTCTTTGAAAGCTACTTCATATTGCAAAGTGTGTATATTAGACCGTTGGATTATTAAAAAATAATGAGACTCTCTTACTTTTCATTCATTTCAATGGTTGTCAGTCATTCCACATTACGGAATGAATAGGTAAAACTTACTCTCTAAAGGGACCCTTATAGTAATTTGATTGTAGTTATTAATAATATAAATAAAAGGTGATTAGACAATACTCATGACTACAAATAAACTATTTTCAAGATTTGTATTCCAGTTAATTCTTTTCATTAAAAAATTCATTACTTTTAATTTGTTGAAGTCAATAGAATTCTAAAAAATTATTAATGAAAATTTATTTTGTCATCTTTACATATGCTTTCTATTACATTTATTTTCTATTACTAATATGTAAATATATTGTTATAAATATTATTTAGAAAATTAAGAAACTTACAACTTTTTTTTTTATAGAAAGTTGATATTTGGTTAATGATATTGTTAATTTTATTAATAACATGCAAAGAAAAAATATTTCTTTATATTTCATTGTAGACAATTTGGGAGAAAATAGAATGATTTTAATGACAATTCTTTTTAAATAATTTTAAAAAGTGTCACTAATAGATATGAGAGGTGATATTAATACCTCGTTTTAAGTGGTGCCCTCACAAAAAAATGTGTTCTGACTTCGCCACTAATAGGGTGCTTAAAGGATTTGTTCAACATTGAAGAAAGAAAACAAGAATTTATGTAAGATTTTGCCTCATTTTTTTTTTTTGCATGAATTGTTTAGAGATAAGGTAGTTCTATGTTTCCTTCCTTATGTATGTAGAAACTAGTTCATGTATTTATTTTTTTAATTTTGTAAATTAGTTCTTATATATAAATTGCAGTGTCACTTTTGGAGGTAAGGTTCTGTGTCCGGTCCTTATACTTTTTTTAATATTAATATATACAGTAGGGGTACATGCCAAATCCCCAGCCATCTCAAGGTAGTTTTTCCTAATAACATTTATGTACTTTCCTATATGATTAATGAATAATATAGATAATAACAGATAATGAGTTGTACTAATAAGTAATAATTTGGTCTAATAAGTACTAACTATGAATAATAAGCAACAATTTGTTTTAATAACTAATAACTTAATTTACTAAATTATAACTTATAACAATAAGTATTGAAAAATGAAGTATTAATTAATAATAAGTTCAAATAATTACTAGCAACTTGGACTGGTAATTACTTAGGATAAAATAAGTAACCAATAGCCTATTTGGTTGTTAGTCACTTGGAGCATGATAATTAAGTTACTCTTGAGATTGGAGGTCTAAAGATCAAATCTTGCCACCTATAGTCAAAGCAGTCAGTAACAAGGACAAACAAGAAGTTTTAACGGAGAGAAAGAAACACTTACACATCAAGCAAACAGGTAGTAGATAGTAGTAGCACAGGAGTAGGGTAGGTAATATTGTTTATAGTCTCATTAGGTAATATAGGTTTATAGTCCCACTATATATGAGTTTAGTTCTAAAAAAAATCCTAGTATTTCATCTAACCATATGTGGGCCTTAGTGCTTCCGTTATATTAGTTCCTATCATTATTGGCATTTGTAATTACGTAGAAAAAATAGAATAAAGTAAGTAATAATTTGAACTACTAACTTCAGTAAAACAAGTGATAGATTTGAATATTAAGTAATAAGTTGGTCTAATAACTAATCCCTTGTTTCTCTTAAGTTATGACATATGAATTACTAATAATAATAAGTTCAAAAAATAAATGATAATGTATACTACTAAGTACTATTTTTGAATAATAAATAATAATTTAAACTATTAAGTACTTTGTTGAAATAAAATAAATATAATTTGCTCTAATTTTAATTAATCGAAAGTGATCTAGTCTGTGGGTCAATCTAGAGGCCAGCACATATGGCTAGTCCGAGAGCCAGCATGATGGCCCGCATGGCTTACCTCGTAGCGGGCCTAGCATGGGGTTGGACTTGAGCCTAATATTTCTCATTTCTAGCCAGGCCTATGTGGGAGCTTAGCGCTACATCGGCATGCCTTGGCCCTTGACTAGCACTAACCTAGCCCCTCGGGCTTTGGCTTGACTATTTGCCGTATGTACTTATCTTGAATTGAGTGGCAATCTATCTTCCTTCTAAATTATTTTTTATTTAAAAATATAATGTATGCATTCTTGCACAAGCCGCAAGGACTACCGCATCATAAATTTGACAAAGACTAAAAATTGTACAAATTTCTGATGAATATGTTGTGTGGACTATTATAACGTAATGCACGTATACAAATCCAGAAATGAACGATATTAGTCATTTATACAAAATGATAAACTAACAAAACGATTAACATGTCATCACATTCAGAAAGAAGGAATGAAATTCGATTGAGTATCTAAAATTAGGGGTTGGTGATTTACTATGATCTTACTATATAGAATAACTTTGACAAGTGATACTGAATTTGTGACTTAGTAAAATATTTTTTATTTTTATGTACTAGCAAAATGGTGTTATAGTTTAGTTATTGTTAGAAAAGTCGGTCTGAACAGAACTATAATTAAAACAGAACAGAATTTGCCGAGGCATGTGATCACTATCCTTGAAAGTGATTTCGCCCCCAACAGGATCGTAATCTACTGATGCCAATGGGATCATTGGGCGGCACTCTTCAGGATTCAACGCTAGCCTTGGTCGCGTGCACTCGCAACAAGGCTTCGAGCTTAATACTGGATTACTCAATACCCAAGGAGAACGGAAGAAAAGAGATTTTTTTGGGAGTATTGAAGAGGTCCTTAAGGCCTTTATTTATATTGATAGATTCGGCCAGAATTTGAAAGTTATAGAAATGTCTTGAGAGAAAATATAGGTAACTTGGGAGAAAAGAAGAAAATCTGTCTGCCTTGAGAGAAAAGGTAGGAACTACAAATTCGTCAAGTTCATGCAAAACAGGTAATTAGGACATGAAATAGGTAACCAAAAAATATAGAAAGGAAAAACACAATGGAAGTGAAACTCAAATGGTTCACACGCACGTTCCGCGCAGGGCGGGCGCGAGTCAGGCGTGTGTGTTTGAGGAAAATTCCCAAACCATCAACCATGCATAGTCTAGGCTCCCAACTAGTGTTGCACAATGGAAAAACTCCAAACACATATAACATGAAGACATCCACTACTAAGTTCCTATGTGGGACTAAAGATTTTACAAAAGGAGGGAACACACTTGGAGGGAATTTCAAATTTATTGAAAGTGTATTTTGGAGGCAAATTTCCAACAATCCCCCACATGACTAAAAAATACAAAGTGGTACTAAGTAAAGAAATCTAATACATAAATGACAATGTCTTTTGGACTTGAATCACACTTAGTGCATTCAACAAAAGTAAATGGCAGATAGGTAACAAAAGTCTTGAAACTTCCTCCTTGAAGCACACTTCTACATCTGAGCACATGTTAGAATTCGATCCATTGTAAACTATCGGTTTGGTGCCTTTTCGGACCATGCACTTTACCTGGACATTCATGAATGCTCTAGAGATGAACCCATTATTCTCATGGGAAGTAAAAACGGCCCCCACTTCCATACTCATATAGGTAAGCTTATTAAGTGTGTACTATCACACACCACCTATAAAGGATATAAGTTCATTAAGAGTTACCGACTCAACCTTCACAAATTATAGATAGTAAGCACTATCTACACCATAGGAAGGGACCACATTTGATAGTGCAATTGGAATATCTTTGTGACTTGTTATTACCCATTGAACCTACTTAATGGGATCTCCACTAATGCAGGTTGGGTTGCCATCACATTCAATTCCCATCAATGGGTTTAAGTCCCATTCCCCTTGATGTATCTAGGACTTCTTGGACTAACTTTCGATTCAGTCCCTTAGTCAAAAGATCAGCCAAATTCTTTTTAGACCTCACAAAATCCATGGCAATGACCCCATTACTCATGAGTTGTCTCACAATATTGTGTCTCAAACGGATATGCCGGCTTTTCCCATTGTAAATTTTACTTTTGGCTCTAGCGATGGCTGCCTGTGAATCACAATGCAAAGAAACATGATGAAGACACAAACATTGGCCACAAAGAAATGTCAGTCAATAAATTATGAAGCCATTATGCTTCTGAACATGCCAACTCTAAAGCAACAAATTCAGATTCCATGGTAGATTTAGCATTACATGTTTGCTTAGATTATTTCCAAGAAATAGCATCTCCAGCGAGAGTAAAAACATAACCACTTGTGGAGTTAATCTTATCATTATCAGACACCCAATTAGCATCACAGTAAGCTTCTAACATAGAAGGACTACCAGAAAAATAAAGTCCTAAATGCATGGTGCCTTTTAAATATATAAGCAATCTAGATAATGCATTCCAATGACATTTATCAGGATTATGCGTGTATCTACTCAATCTACCAACAGTATATGCAATATCGGAACGAGTACAATTCATTAAATATATTACACTCCCAATAATCTTAGCATATTCAGTTTGTGAGACACTATCACTTTTATTCTTTCTCAAGTGCACACTAGGATCATAAGGTATACTCACAGAATCCAAGCCCAATCTAAGTGGTTAAACTTCTTAAAGATTTTTTCAACATAGTGTGACTGAGAAAGTACGAAACCATTGTTAAATTTAGTCAACTTAGGACCTAAAATAACATCAGCCTCACCCATGTCTTTCATATTAAAATTAGAAGCAAGGAAAGACTTGGTTTGTTTAACAACAGTTTCATCAGTTCCAAAAATAAGCACGTCATCAACATACAAGCAAATCAAAATTCCAACATTTCCATGAAATCTGCTATAGACACATCTATTAGATTCATTTACTTTAAAATCATTAGAAACAAGAGTCTTATTAAATTTCTCATGCCATTGTTTAGGAACTTGTTTAAGGCCATACAAAGAATTAACAAATTTACACACTTTATATTCTTGTCCTTCAATAGCAAAACCCTCAGGTTGATGCATATATATTTCCTCATCTAACTCACCATTCAAAAAAGTAGTTTTCATATTCATTTGGTGCACAATCAAATTAAATATAGAAGCAATAGCAACAAGCACTTTATTGGTAATGATTCTAGCAACAGTTGAATAAGTGTCAAAGAAATTAATGCATTCTTTTTGTATAAAATCTTTGGCCAATAAACATGACTTAAATTTATGAATAGAACCATCAGGCAATAATTTCTTACTAAATACCCACTTACGCCCAATAGGTTTACACCTTCTAGGCAAATCTACCAATTCTCAGGTGTGATTATATATTATGGAATCAATCTTATTTTTAACTGCATTTTTCCAAAAACTAGCATCAATTGAATTGATTGCCTCTTTATAAGTTTTTGGATCTTCTTCAGTTATGAAAGCAGTTATCAAATCAGGCCCAAAATTAGTTTCCACTCTTGCCCTTTTACTTCTTCTTAACTCTTGAACTCCTTCATTATCATGTTCTTCTAAATCTTGAATTTCTTGAGACAACGTTTTTATAGAATTCTTATTCATAGGAAAAACACTCTCAAAAAATTCAGCATCTTTAGTTTCCACAATATGATTAGACTCCATCAAACCAAGAACCTATAGGTAGTACTATGAAGTGCATACTCAATGAACACACTATCAACAATTTTAATCCCAATTTTATTCCTTTTAAAATCCGGTATCCCTACCTTAGCTAGACATCCCCACACACTGAGATACCCAAGGTTAGGAGAATAACCTTTTCAAAGTTCATAAGGTATCTTAAAAGTTTTCTTGTGAAGTATTCTATTAACAATATGACACGCAGATAAAATAGCCTCCCCTCACATGTTTGTAGGTTACCCAAAACTTATTAACATTGCATTTATAATGTCTCTAAGAGTCCTATTTTTCCTTTCTGCAACCCCATTATATTGAGGCGAGTACGGTGAAGTAGTCTCATGAATTATTCTATTTTGTTCACAAAACTTCTTAAGTAGATTATAATCATATTCACCTCCTTTATCAGAGCTAAGTCTTTTAATTTTTTTCTCTAACTGATTCTCAACCTCATTTTTGAATTTAATGAACATTTCCTCAGCTTCATCTGTAAGTTCTGACTTAGGAGATATAATTTAATGTATCTTGAGTAACCATCAATGAAGGTGATATAATATTTCTTCCTATCTCTACTCATATTATTCTTAAAATCTCCAAGATCACTGTGAATTAATTCCAAAAGACTACTAATTCTTTCAATGGACTTAAAGGGTTTCTTATGATGTTTAGCTTCTACACAAATTTTACATTTTGTGAACTTATGATTACTCAAATTAGGAATCAAATTTGAATTTTTCATTCTCCTTATGGAGTCAGCATGCACATGTCCTAATTTAGCATGCCACATATCAATAGAATCAATAATATAAGTAAAAGTAGCATTCTTATTCATTCCATTGCAAGTAGCATCAAGTACAAATATGCCCCCATAGGAAAAACCCTTTCCTACCAAGTCCCCATTCCTAGTCAGAACTAACTTATTGATAAGTTCATAATGGTGCTATATTTTATGTGTCATTTATCACGTTTTTATGTATTTGTAAGCAATATTTGAGTAAATGCCTTGAACCTATTATTGAGCTTAATTTGGTTATTCTTAGTTTTCATAGGGTTAAAGTGAAAAAGAGTTGAAAAAGATGGAAAAGATGAAAGAAAATGCTAAGGGTGGAACATGTACGAGTATGAAGCCATTTTGGATGCTATTTTGTACTTCAAGCATAAATTTTGAGTCCAAGCTCCAATTGAGATGAATTTGGATGATTTGTAAATATATTGAATATTTCTACAACTTTCGTGTTTTGAATTTTTCATGATTCTATAGGCATCTTGTTCAAAATTGCAAAGTTGGAAAATGTGTACCGACGAAGAGCGATTCTGACACAGTTTAGTAAATTGAGCATAACTTTCTTATCTGAGCTCCAACTAAGGTGATTCAAGATGTTTTGGAAATCTAAGACATAGAGATACAACTTTTATGTTTTGAATTTTGCTAAATTAGGTTTGCATCAGGGTCAAAATCAAAGACGAAAGTGAAGCCCAGTGCACATGCGCTGGGGTTGTGCAGTGCATGTGCGCTGGGACCGGAGGAAGAATTTTCAGCACTGTGCGCCCAAAATAGGCAGCACATGTGTGCTTGAAATAGCAGAATTGCATATTTTTGAGTTTTTGACAGATTTCTTTGCTTGATTGGACTCTTTTTCACCCAATTTTACGTTTTTATTTATAGACCTTAATTGTAACCCTAAGTACTCGTTATAAATACCCCATTTAGGGTGAGAGAAAATGATCGACACTTTTATTTTCTTTTGGCTAGGGTTTTCAGTAGGTTTTCATTAGAAAATTATTGTTTAATCTTTCATGGCACTTTGTGCGTAAACCTTTTTCTTGGTAGAGGGAATTGAAGCCATGGTCAATTCTATAAAGTTGTGAGACTTCTTGTGCTTGAATTATTCAATTTTATCTCAAGTATTGATTATTTTTCTGTAATTAAATTTATGATTGTTCTTTTTAACTTATTATTTCTGCAGAATATTAAGTTATTAGAATTAATCTACTGCTAGATTATTTTAACCGCTACACATGTGCTTAATTCTATCTATGAAGCAACTAAGTTTGATAATTACTCGATTAGTGTTATTGAATTTAGGAAAATTAATCATCTAATTGACTTAACTGCGTGTGTTTATGTTTAATTAGCCTAATTATTCTTGTTGATTTTAAAGCTTCTATTAATTAATCTTTGGCGCGTGTCTGGGTTAAATTAATAGTGAGGGTTAATTGGATCGCGTGTTGAAAATTAACCAACTTTAGAAAGAAATAAGAATCAACTTTGAATTGGAATTCGGGTTAATTCTTCAATTAGTGCTTGATATGAAATTTGAATTATCTTGTGTGTCAAGGATCGACTAATGAAATTGCCATGGTGGATATGACCAAAACCACGATTGTTCTTAATTGAATTCTCTTTAGTTATTTTACTGTTTGAGTTTTAGTTTAAAAGCATTCAAAATTCCCCTTTTTCCATTTAGCACAAGAATAAACTCCGTTCTCTGTGGGACGACCTGTACTTACCACTACTACAGTAAATCTATAATTGAAAGTTGTTAATTTTGGGTGCCTACGACAGCATTACAACTTTGCATTCTCATATCCACTAAAATTTTGGCGCCGTTGTCAGGGAACGGTTTGAATTATTTTTGTGCTATTTATTCCAGTTTTTCTTTTCTTTCCTTCTATTGTTATTCTTTTGCTAATTGTGTATGCCTGTGACCCGGTTTGCTAAACAAGTTGAATTCTAATTTGATCTGAAAATACAGAGAACATTACACAGATTTGGAAAAGAATTACGAGAAAGACAGTTAGGGTAAGAACAATTGTTTAATTTTATCTTTGCAGGTGATAAGGAAGATCAAGGGCAGACGAACATGGCGCAACGGACTTTGAGAGAATTAGCAGCGGCCACATTAAATCAACAACCTTTATGCATTACATATCTAGAATTAGATGCTAATGTTACATTTGAATTAAAATCTGGACTAATCCATTTATTACCTTCTTTTCATGGATTATCGGTGAAGATTCGAACAAGCATCTGCTTAAGGAGTTCCATGTAATTTGCACAAGTATGAGGCCCACCGGAGTGTCAGAGGAGCATATCAAGTTGAAAGTATTTCCATTCTCGCTCAAGGATGAGGCAAAGAATTGGCTGTTCGATTAGCCTTCGGGCAGTATTACATCTTGGGAGCAGATGAACAAACTATTATTGGCCCAATATTTTCCAACTTCTCGGACTGCTAATATTCGCAAGAAAATTTGTGGCATAAAGCAGTTCAATGAAGAATCCTTATATAAGTATTAGGAGCGCTTCAAGAATTGTGTGCAAGCTTTCCACATTATCAGATAAGTTACTCCTTATTAATTCAATATTTTTATGAAGGTTTGTTGCCGAATGAAAGGAACAGAATTTCGAAAAATTGCCATCTCAAACAATCATCAATCCCAAGAAGAACGTGAGTGCAATTATGTTGAGGAGTGGTAAAGAGGTTGAAGTGCAATGCAACATAGTTCCTGAACAGGCCGAGGAGAAGGAGACCAAAGCTGAAAACCGAGGTTGGCCCAAGTGAGAAGAGAAGCAGCGGCAGTAAAGACAAAGGTGTTCCTGTATGGCCAGAATATAAGCCTAAACCCCCATTCCCCGAGGCATTGAAAGAGTTTTCAAAGGAAGATCCCGACAAAGAGTTATGTGATACATACATTTCGTAAGTGCGAGATAAATATTCCTTAATTAGATGCTATTAAACAACTACCTCATTATGCTAAATTTTTGAAAGAATTGTGTACCCACAAACGAGAGTAAAAAGAGAAGAAGATTAGAAAGGTTGAGGTTGGGAGGAATGTCTCGTATATTATTTAAAAATCCCTACCTGAAAAGTGTCAGGACCCAGGTATGTTCTCTGTTCCTTGTAAGATAGGAAATACACATTTTGAAAAAGCCATGCTAGACTTAGGTGCATCTATTAATGTAATGCTATATTCTGTTTATGATACATTCAAAATTGGTCCACTGAATAAAACTGGCATGGTAATTCAGCTGGTTGATAGATTTTTAGCCTATCCTAAGTGGAATTGTAGATGATATCTTAGTTCAATTGGGAAGTCTAATTTTTCTTGCTGATTTTTATGTTCTAGAAATGGAACAAGGTGATTCTAATACTCCTATTTTATTAGGAAGACCATTTTTAACTACTTCCCAAACTAAGATAGATGTTCTTAATGGCACTCTTTGTATGACATTTGGAGATACAAGTGTTAAGTTTAGCATTTATGATGATGTTAAACCGTCAGACCATATTAAACTTGTTTCGGTAATTGATGTGTGTAAGCCTCCAATACAGAAAATTCATGAACATGCCAATAATTAGGAGGTGGACACGAACCGTGAAGAACATCTCGAGGAAGAGAATAAGAACTTGTTTCAGGAAACAAGTACTGGTGGTCCTAATGTTTTATCACTTTCTAATGAGGAATTGAAGTTATCTGTTGTGTAGGGAATAATTTCGAATTACAATCGTCTTCCTGGTCACCTTAAATACATATGTTTGAAGAATAAGGAGAGGGTGATAATCTCATCAAATCAACTTAGCAACTCGCAAGAAGAGCAACTTGTTCGGGTTCTAAAAGAGCAAAGAAGATTGAATGCACCATTTGTGAAAACAGTGAAGTAGAAGATCCTTGGACTCCTTAACATGGGAGTTACTTGATTAGTGAATAAGCATCAAGTCGAGCCAACGACAGTAAATAAAGGCGCTGCATGAGAGGCAACCCATGTTCATTTACATTTTATTCCATTTATTTGTTATTGAAGTTTTATTTTTGTTTACTTTATTTTTAGGGTTAGCTTAGTTTTATTATGTTGTTAGTGCAGGAAATCGATTTAATTGGTAAGTTAAGCTGATAAAATGGTCCTTTGAAAAGGAGTGAGGAGAGGACCCATCGACATTTCCACATTTTCCTCATTTTCCACAGGATTTGAGGCCAAATATTGCATGAGCTTTTATATATTTAATTCCCTATGTTTAGGGCCATTTTGTTGATCTTTTAATTTTGCAAGTTGATTTCTTGAACAGTTTAGTGGTGTTTTTACTAGTTAGACATTTTAGGTTTCATTTTTGTCATGGTGTTTTCGTGTCTTTTTGTCGTATATTCTCTTAAGGGAGTAAGTTTTCTTGATTATTGTAGGACACTTATCTACCATATTCTTGTTTTTCTTATTGTTTCATGGGAATTATTTGTTCTGTTTTGTTTAGTATTACTCCAGCTTTCATTTGCGACAAAGGGTTATTTATAGCGGATATTGTTCCAAACGCGAATTAAATCCAGAGAAGCTTTTCTTTTTCCCATTTTATACTTTTATTTTTGCATTGAGGACAATGCTTCATTTTAAGTGTGGGGTGGGAAAGTTATTTGGATTTTTAAGTTGTTTGGTGTATTTTGCTCGATTTTGCTGCAATATATTTTGACTTTTTCTTTGATCTGAGAGCTTGTTGAAATTTTTGAAATTTTTGTGGATTAATTGACCATTTTTAGAAATTTTTGAAAATTTTTGCTTAACATATTTCCCCATTTTTCTGCATGATTCTTAAATCATTAGTTGAACCATAAATGAATGAGTAGTCTGTGGTAATATTTTTCATTCATGATTTTCAAGACTTTTGAGCACTAAACCATACTTTAATTTTTGATTTAAGGTATTTAGAGAAATTTATGTAGACTCAATTATGTTGCATCCCAAACACTCACTTTATTACATTTTCGAAGCTAATTCTTAGACGACTTGATTTAGTTTTAAAATGAGGGTACTGCCTTTTCCGTTTGTTGAGCCATTCTAGCCAAGCATTTTAACAATTTATTTCTAAATACCTTATTTTAGTCTTATTCTTGTGAAGAGAAATATCATTCACTTTTTTTTCACATAAACTCAATTTGCCTATCCTTATTGAGCTTAATGTTCTATTCATTGTTTTATCTTAAATTATTCCTTTAAAAGCTTATAAAGCACATTATTTGTTAAGGGGGTATAAGGGTAGAAGTTTATGAGAAGTGAGTGATGTATATTTTTGTTACGAAATGGGGTATTAAAAAAAATATACAAAATGTTGAGAAAAAATGACTATGGAAGCTTCTGTAGTCGCAAGTAGTGCCCATCATTAGTACCTGCATGTTTTTGATATTTACAGATAGTGCCTATCACTGGTACCTGTATTTGCAAGTAGTGCCCATCACTGGTACCTGCGTGTTTATTTGTTGCGGTAGTGTCTACCACTGGTACCCATACTGTGAGTGGACATAGAAAAAATAAAATGATGTTGTGATGTACATATGTCCGAGGGAGATTGGCATGTTTGGAATTTTTCGTGGGTGGTTGTTACTCAAGTATGGGGTTATGGATGTATGATATTCTGCATGTGAAGAAAAGTTTTTTTTTAATGTGTGGCTACCATTATTATAAAACTCTTGTTCTTATTTGTTATATTCCCTCACTTCTTTGGCTAACAAATATCATAACCTATAGTTCGAACTAAAAGTCCTATCTAAATTTAAATTGAATCGGTTGTCTAGATTAGTGGAGGGGTGTAAGAAGAGTGCGCTATGGGGTGTTTAAAATTACTTTTTGAGGATGTTCATGATTTAATTTAGATATTTTCAAATCTAATTTTTTGAATGGTTATACACACATACACACGAATTTCATGTATTGGTTTTTATTAGCAGTTGAGCTCTTGGGTTCTTGGACTACTCTGATTGGTAGATTGATTATTGATTATTTATGTGGATATTTGAAGGAATAAGTTGAACTTAAATGTTTTAATTTTATGTTTGATCGAGAACGATCAAAGGCTAAGTGTGGGGTACTTATCACCTTCAAAAACAAGTTTAATAGAAGCTTTATTAAGCAAAGAATCATAAATTAAATTTCTTCTCATAGATGGAACATGCAGAACATTGGTCAAAGTAATAGTCTTTCCAGAGGTAAGAGTCAAAAGGACTTTTCTCTTGCCTAGGACTGGAGTAGCACGAGCATCTCCAAGGAAGACTTGCTCCCTATCGCTCACTCCTTCATACTCAAGGAAGTGACATTTGTCAACAGCGATATGCTTCATGGCTCCAGTGTTGATCCACAATCCATTTGGTCACATTATGGGCCAAATTCGCTTTGGAAACAACAGCAACAATTGCCTCATCATCGCCTTCAGCAAGGTTCACTTGATTGGTTGGTTGCTGCTCTTGTTCCTTGTGAAACTTGCATTTATTTACTTTATGACCTGTAACTCCACAGATATAATAAGGTCCTTTAAACTTTTTATTAATCTTATCAAAGTTTTTAAACTTACCTGATTGCTTGCTGTCTTGACTCTGACTGTTGTTGTTCCAGCCCTTTTTAGTCCATGACTTTTACCTTCGAACCTGTGAGCAGCTTCTTCGGGTTTGCTATCCACCATATTCATCTTGTTTGCAAACCCATAGGCTAGATCAGACTTATCCTTCAGACGATTGCTTTCCTCGATCTGGATGTGAGATATCACCTCATCAAGCATCATGGCAGTTTTATCATGTTTCAGTGTATTCCTGTACTCTTTCCAAGACAGTGACAATTTCTCAATCTGAGCAGCAGCCTGGAAAGCAAAGCAGCTCATCATTTTTCATGCCTTCCTGAGTAATATCCAGAATAATATTCTGGTATGTATGAATTTGGTCGATGACAGGTTTTTCGTCAACCATCTTGAAATCCAAGAACTTGGCAACCACATATTTTTTCTTTCTACCATCTTCAGAGTTGTATTTCTTGTCTAGGGCCACCTATATTTCCTTAGCAGACTTATATGGGTGATATAGATCAAATAGGGCGTCGGTCATGAAATTTAGTATGTTACCCCTAGCGGTTCGGTTGTCATCAGCATAAACCTTAGTGTATTTGGAAGGGGCAGCATTTCCGAATAAGACGTAATCCACTTTGATGGTTTGTAGGTAAAACAAAACCTTCTCGGACCAGCGTTTGTAGTTCTTGCCGTCAAACAGTTACAGTTTTGACATGTCAGGAACACCAGCGTTGGCCATCACAGCGACACAGAAAAATCACTTTCAAGATTGTTAGAAATCTATACAGAACGATAATTAAAACAGAATAGAATTTGCCGAGAAATATGAATGCATGTAATCACTGTCTTTGAAAGTGATTTCACCCTCCATGGGATCATAATCCACTTATGCAAATGGGAACACCAGGCGGTCACTCTCCAGGATTCAACACCAGTTTCGGTCGCGTGCACTCATAAGCAAGGTTTCGAGCTTAATACTGGATTACTCAACACCCAAGGAGAACAGAAGAAAAGAGATTTTTCGGGTGTATTGAAGAGGTCCTTAAGACCTTTATTTATATTGATAGATTCAGCAAGAATTTGAAAGTTATATCACTGTCTTGAGAGAAAGATAGGTAACTTGGGAGAAAAGAAGAAAATTTGTCTGCCTTGAGAGAAAAGGCAGGAACTACACGCAAGTCAAGTTCATACAAAATAGGTAATTAGCACACGGAATAGGTAATCAAAAAATATAGAAAGGAAAAACACAACGGAAGTAAAACTTTAATAATTCACACGTACGCACCACACTGCGCCGTACCGGGCGGGCGTGTGTGTGTGTTTGAGGAAATCTCCAAACCGGATCAACCATGTATAGTCTAGACTCTCAACTAGCGTTGCACAATGGAAAAACTCCAAACACAAAAAACATGAAGACATCCAACACAAAGTTCCAATGTGGAATTAAAGATTTCACAAAAGGAAGGAACACATTTGGAGCGAATTTCAAATTTATTGAAAGTGTATTTTGGAGACAAATTTCCAACAGTTATATATCATTCAAATCTTTACCTCAATGCTGAATAAACTTGCACAACTACCCTTGAAACATACAAGTGTAATTTATTTTATTTTACCCATTTTCAAATTGATGTAGAAGGATAAGGGAAATAAGAATTAAGAAAACAGAGAATCAAAAGTTTGAACGTCGAACTCTTTCTTTAAAAACATAACGCTATCTTAAGTAGGCAATACATGATCTGGCTCGTCAAGTTCAACTAACAAGAAAGTGATTCATGGCAGAGTTTCTAAACTGGTTTAAAAAATTAATTGGCTTGTAATATCATGTCATTTGCACAAAATGATTAATTGTATATAGTTGTAGGGAGTCGTCTCATTGTCCTTTAATACTTATAAAATATAATTGTTTAAAGCATAAAGTATTATATTGTACAATTCTTAAAATACAACGGGATAATTTTTTAAAGAAATCATAAAATTTTCAAAAATTATTCCCCTATCTGTAAATGTAAAAAACAATTTTAAGGAATCTAGATTGTAAAAGCGGATTAACCCAATGGCAGATTTAATGGGATAAGCGGCCCTCTAAGAATTGAAAAATTCTTTGCTACTTACTTGATGTTACAGAATGAGTATTGTAAACTGTTGGATTATTGAAAAGTAGTTCAATTTCTTTACTTTTCAATCATTTCAACGATTGTCATACTCATTCCGTATGGTGGAGTGAGTAGCCAATACTTACTCCTAGGAATTAACATTTTTTCCCTTGAAATTTTTGCAAAGTTTTAATTAGTGCCCATAGAAAAATTATATTTTGTCCCTTCAAAATTTTACAAGTGCAACGTTATCCTCCCTATCTGAACTCTCAACTCATGCATCTGTCCCTGGACTGACCCATTGAACTTCCGAATAGCAGCGGAGATAGCATGGGTGCAGTTGGAGTAGCTGCCGTCACTGACCTCGAAGCATCCTTTTATGTTTGTGTCCCATCCAAAAATAACATGATTTTTCCTCTCTGCCCCAACTAATTTTATCAAATATATATAACTTCGAACGATTATATAGTTACCTTTTTTGTTGCTAATTTAGTTTTTTGTCATATGATTTTCTATGAATGTGTGAAATATGTGAATAGTTTTTCTATTTCTCTCATTTTTATTGATACGTCACTTTTCATGTTTGTTTTCATAAATATCAGTAATTTGTGCAATCATATGTTTTTATGAATGCAATTAATTGAGATTTATATTATGAAAATTTTTGGGTCATGTAATAAGCAAATTCGAAACATCAAATTCAATAACTTTAATTTATGGTGAAAACCTGTTTAGTAAAATACTTAAATGATAATTTAGGAGAATAAGGGTTTTGAGGCACGCTCAAAAACTAAAAAAAAAAAAATAATAATAATAAGAAAGGAAAAATGAATATACTGTTGATAAAATATTGGAAAATAACTGAGGAGAAATAACTAAAACAACCTACTTGTTGATCTAGTATAATAATATACTATTAGTTTTATTTCACTTAATAGATCACCATAGTCAAAAATCAATTTATTTGGAAAAGTTTCCATCGATGAATTCATACGTCACATTTGGAAAGTGATGGAATTTTTAGATTTTGCCAAAACATAAAATTATTTAATTAAACGATAAAACATTATTATTTTTCAAGACATTTATATAAAATATGATATAAATTATCAAAAGTTTTGATTTCTAACAAAATTTTTCATTTTTTTTATATGGACACGATCCTTGTCTAAATTTTTATCCACATAAGGAAATTTCTAACTACACCACTATTTCGAGGTAACTTGGAATATTTTTCTCATGATGCTTTCTTTGGTTTCAATTCATGCTTAATGCTCCTTCATACTACATATATATTCATGGATTACTATTTACTGCAAAACTTTGACATGACATTTCAGAAACAAACAGCTTTGTCATCTTTTCCATATGAAGAACCAGTAAGCCACTTCTGTGAACAAGGTGATGGCTTAATTTTAGAAAGCAAGAACGGCAGTTTCATATCTAACATTTACGTTTCTTGCAATTAATGTGACACTATTTTCTTCAACACGTATGAGACCACTTTTCGCGTACCTTTTTTGTCCAAACTTCATTTATTAATTGCATGTTCAAAATAATTAAGTTATATTGTTTGTGTTATAACTTTCCATAAGACCTTTTTCAAGCCGCAAAAACAAGTGAGGGTGATTAATTAGTTTGGGAGAAAAAATGAAAATCAAATGAATATTCAAGTTCCGCTACTATATAAGGTTGAGGAAAATTTTGTTGTTCCGTTATGGTATACATATCTGTCTGCAATAGTATTTTTGTATCCTTAGATCGTGGCAGAAAGGAAAAAGTGATTTTCTTTCCAAGAGTTGTCTAAGTTCCCCCCAACACCCCAAACCAAAAAAAAAAAAAAAAAATCTTCAAGAATTGGAAGTAGAGAAAACAATTGGAAACGAACAATTTTAAAAAATATATCGGGAATTTCATTGCTTCATACCTTTAAAATCCAGCCTGCGACTGAGTTTTAAGTTGCAAATTTATACGAAGTTGGATCAGATTGGCTGGAAACGAAAGTTTTGGTCTTGAATTGTCACAAATAGAATTTAGGCTGCAAACTATATATCATTACCATCAAGGATGCAAAGTGATGTTAAACCTTCACAGAGCTATGACATTATTAGTTTGCCTTGCTCGACTTCGCACTCCCTAATTTGTAGTCTATTCTCACTTTGTATCCTATATTTTATTTTTAGACATATTATATCTCAAACTCTCAAATTTATACCATTTCAGTCCAATATTTAACACCGTTACCAAAAGTGGACATTCGTCAACTTTTTTAACACTATGAAAATTAAATCAAAGTGGAAAGTATCTAAAATTTAATGGTGCAATATGTCCAAGAATAATAATTGAGAGTACAAAGTGAGAACTGATCATAAATTATGGAGTACAAAAGTAAAATTAGTCTTGACTATCTCTATTGGTACAATATACACCTAAATAAGTATGTGACATGCACATACTTAACATCCGTTAGTTGGTAATGGCATTAAAAATTTTATTAAATAGGGTAAATCTAAAATTTTAGTATACAATATATTCAAAATTAAAGTATGATATGTAAAGTGAGAATCAGTTATAAATTAGGATACGAAGTGGTGTAAACCTTTTATAGTTTTTTTTTTTTTTTTTTTGTGGGGGAGGGAGGCATTGGATACTCTTTTCAAATAGAACCATACAAGAAAAGTATGATTCATGCAAATTGAGCTAAGAAATCTGTTCTACTTTTTATTTACTAAAAGCATGCCAAGGAATCTAAAAAGAAAAAGATGCTAAAAAAAACTGTGGGAAATTTTAATATCAATTTAGTCTGTTATTTTTAATGTATCGACCAATTTGGTCGATTATCTATCATAATAACAGATTAATTTGATCTTTCATTTTTAAAAATATTAACCAATTTAAGGATGTGACGGAAATTATGAACAAACTAACGGAGCAAACTGCTTGATAATCATGTGGCCGTTAATTTGTAGTAAATGTGTTGTGAACGGTTCTATTAAGTTGTCCACAATTTCCGTTATAAGACTTAGATTGATTTTTTTTTTTAAGGATTAGAGACTAATTATTAGTTTTTGAAATAGATAAGTGACCAGATTGGCTGATACATTAAAGATAATCATATTGGTTTTATTTTTGTTTTCAAAAATTTTTTGTCTCACCGTTAAATGATTTCTAAGAAGAAAAAGTGATGGTCTAATATATACTATTGTATTTTAAATACTTGTATAATATAATATTACTATACTTACCAATATATTTTAGCAAAATTTTAAGGCTTCGTTAGGAATCATACTATTCAAATGTAATTTACGATTTTTATTATACAAGTATTCAAAGCATATATTATTGACTGTATAAATATTTAAAATATAATGATATAGTACTCTAAGAAACCATATAATTTTCCTACGCTTCAAGATAAGAATCAAATATAAGCTTGCGGTTAAAGATCTTAATCTCAGAGTAATGTTAGAAATGATTTACATTTTGCTGCAATCACCAGTTGTTATGGTTGTTGCCCATATGAAAACAGTGAAGACAATCGAACACTAGAAATTAGGTCAAAAAGATAAATTTCGATATTTAGATTGTTACAGGATGACCAATAACCCGGGGAAGGTTGCTGGGGTTTACGATAGGGTTGGTACAGTGAATCGCATCATGGACCGGCCGACCTCGGCTGCTAAAGTACTAGTATTGGGATCAAATTTAGGACTAATTTTATTTTGTACCTTCAACTTATATTCGATTTCTATATTACATTTTAAACTTTAATTTTGGATACTTTACACCATAAATTTTCAATTACATTTATCCTATTTCATTCCTTTTTTTAATACCGTCTAAAAAATTAACTGATTTTTTTGTGTGTACAACGAATTTAGCAAGATGTACAACAATATTTTTGGGTATAAAAACAAAGATTTTATTAACTTTTTTAATGGTGTTAAAGCATGGGCTAAATAGGACAAATTTGGGAATTGGCGGTACAAAGTGTCTACAACTAAAATTCGGGGTGCATAAGTTAAAATTGAGTATAAATTGATTTTCTGTAAAATGAAATTAGTCATCAAATTTATTATGAGAAGGAGTTGTGGTGAGTTTGGATCTATATTTTAGGGAAAATCTAGAATCCCATTGAAGGAACATCCTGTTGGCTTTAAGGAATTGTACAACATACAAGTTTTTAAAATATATGATATTGTATTATACAAGTTAACTTTAAAATAAAATATGATAGTTCCTAAAACTATAAAATTTTTCTTAAATTTTATATTCGATTTCAAAGTGAACTGATTTGGGCTTTGCTAAATTCAACCTAATTTAGGCCCAACCTGAATAAACATTTATTAAAACCCTAAACCCTATATTATATATATCCTTCAATGACAATACCATTTATAGTGTCGGAATTACTATTTTGAGAAATGCAAAAAATATTATCACATGTCTAATAAAAGCATATTTTTATCATATCATGTTCCAAAACTAGTTTTACTAAACATTTAAATTACAATTAATTTCTTGGCTTGTCTTACTTCAATGAAGATAAATAATTTAGACATACACATCATAAATTTGAATTTTGTAAAAATATGACGTTCAAATTGAGATGGAGTACTATATACATACATATATATATACATATATATATATATATATATATATATATGAATGTATGTATGTATACATATATACATATACATTATACATACATATACATATATACATATATATATATATATATGTTCGTCTGTGTTGTGTGTATTACGTTCTATAATTTTTATTTATTTCAATTAATACGATCAAATATAAAACTACAAAAAAATTAACTCTTATATGAATGATGTATATTATATGTGATTATATATGTTATATTATTATAGCATATAGAATTATTAGAATTTGTTAATTAGTAAATATATTATATAAAATTGGACTTCAAAGTCTGAAAATATAAGTGAAGTCAGCTTGAAATCTTACTGAACTCCAATTAATGACGTGAACCTAGCATACGCCATGTGTGTAGGTTTGTTGGATCGAACTGAGGCCTAATATATATCTAAAATTTTAAAAGAATTGAGTTTGAATTTGTTAAAACCTATTTTACAAAGTTTAATTAACACTCTTAATTATTTTTTTAAATTAGAAATATCACTTTTGAAAAATCAGGTTTAGTATTACTTTTGAAAATAGATTTTAGTTTTTCTAATCAGAGAAACAAAAACAGATTTTCGCTTTCTGTAAACAAAGTATTTTTAAAAAATAAATTTTCAATGTAAAAAAAAAAAAAAAAGAAGAAGAAGGTGAGATTGAGAACACGCACGAAGCATTTTAATGCGCGCAAGCAAGGTAATCCTTATTTGCTAGCTTAGATAGAAATGCATAGGTATCATGATTTACTCCAAAACAAAATTAACTTTTTTTTGTGTTACTTTCCACCAAATAAGAACCAAAACGAAAAGTAAATTCCTTGTTTTTTTTTTTTTTTTTGTTGGGCATATGATTAATATGAAGTCAAATACGTCTAAACATGGCACGTGTATGCTGTCAAATATCCACAATTGCTTAGCAGCTGCATATATAGTGTCATGTCTAAGCATTATCTTTGCATTTTGCCTGCTGACGATGCTTCACTTCGGTTGGACATGTATTAAGGGACAGTTTATGTTGATTTCAAAAGTGGATAGTGTGTCCTGTGTTCTCAAAGTCAAGGTTGTGAAAATGCATTTGCCTTTACAAAAACAATGGCACAAGGTAAAAATTGTAATTAATAACTTGGCTTGAAAAAAGGAAAAAAGAAAACCTATATTAATGTTGTATCATAAACTCTCACTAGCACAATGTGTTCTATGGATTAAAATTAATTAACGTTACTCTTAAGTAGAAACGAATGGAGACAATCCTTAAATCATAATCCAAATTGATTATTTTTTTTTGTTTTAATTTCTATGTCCTCAACACTAATTTTTTTGAGTTTATGAACAGATTGGATAATAAGAAAAGGTTTCAAGAAAAATACTATCCCATGAAAATTTTGCAACGTTGAAAGAGAAAGAGACAACTACTTGAACAACTATTATTTCTAATATTATTGTAATAATCACAAAAAAAAATATAAAAAATAAGGTCTCTATTTGAACAACTATATTTTTTAATATTATTGTGATAATTACGGTAACAAGATATGATATATATAAGATAAAAAATTAATTAAAAAATAATTATATATTATTTAAAAAATAATAAAATAATATTTCTGTCGAAACAAACAAAGATAAACAATTGTATAGTACAATATAATTACCCAAGACATTGGATGTAGCTAGGTCAGAAAAATAATAAATACTGTGAGTACGTAATAATTGTGCAAAGCTGTGAACAATTTGAGTGGCCATCCATCTTTTTCACACTTCCCTCTATTTTAGGGCTTAAGCATCCCATCTCTCCTCTCTAATCCCTAAACATTCCAAATCATTAATATCTCGCCCCCCTCGTCCGCCACACAGATGCCGAAGATGGTTAATAAAATGGACGACTCCCACCCACTCATTCCCTCAATCATAAAACACCCCCCTTCCCCACATACACTACACCCATTCACTTTCACCGACTCAAAAATCCATATTCCACCTTTCTTCGTCAAAGACCCTTCAATTTTTTTATTTAATTCTTTTTTGGGTTTTTTTTTTTTTCTTTCACCCACACAACCACCAAAAAAAGTCTACAATACCACTTATTGCATTCATAGTACGGAAAATATTTAAATAAATTTAATTTATTGATTTATTTATAAATTTTGTGTTTATTAAAGAAGTTAATACATATAATGTCAGATAATATCAACATATTCATATAATAAGTGAGTGTTGGCATATAATATTACAAAATATATATACGTTCCTAAATAACACAAGATGAGTATATGGTCTCGTATACTAAACCTACCTAATTATTTTTGGTACTCCACTTTACTCCCTTCATTGCCCCATTACCCACCAGACCAGTACCATCCTCATTATCTTTGAGTTTTGTGCACTTCTTTCTTTTACACAATACCCATACACACAAATTTATCTCACTTCCTTCTTTCTTTCCCTCTCCTCCTTTGGTTTTTCCTTCTGCACTGAATTGGCTTTCCATTACTACTCCTCTTTCTTATGCTTGTCTCTGAGCTAAAAATTCTGATACACATAATTCCTTCTTGATCTGCATAGCTACCTATTGCTCTTCTTCTTTAGTGAAAGAGAGGGTTTTCTTTGATCCGGCGATCGGCAATTTTCGGCTAAAACATGTCACTGGATATTACAACATCTGAACGTGTTTGCTATGTTCATTGCAATTTCTAGAACACAATTCTAGCTGGTATAATATATGCTCTAATTTGATGTCTTTCTATTTTTCTAACTTAATTTGCATATGCTCAAGGTTGCCATGTTACACAATTAATCATGGCCTAACAATTTTAGTTCTAATAGAGATTTAAGATTATTCTAGTTGTTTTATTAGCTTAAATCAATCCACTTTTAACCATGTTTAATCAATAATATCAATCCATGAGATTTTACAGGTGATGATGAAAGGAAATCAAGAAACAAACATATGTAGCTAGCAAGAGAATTGCTCCAAGAATTTTGGAAGTCTATTATGCTAAATTCAAGATATACAAGCTATCAAAATGCAACACTTCAAATTATGGATTTTATTGAATTAATTTGGAGAAAGTTTTTAATTACTGGTTAAAGTGATATTTTATGGCAATAAATGGGTGGGTTTTTCTGCAAAAAATCCTATAGATAGTAGTTCCATGAAGTCAAATCTCATAAACTCACAAGCAAGTTTTTTTCAAATCTCATGAAACTGTTTCTGGAAAAATCAAAACAATTTTAAATAAAGTTTTTAACTCTTTACAAGTTCAAAACCTTTACGATCTACTGTATAAGTAGAAAGAAAATCCCATGTTTTTAGCCTGAATGAATCTAAAATTGCCACAAGTTAATGTATTTGATATAAGGGTTGGAGATATGGTTTTTGAAATTTAGGGTTCTTGTTTCAAGGTATTGTACGTACATTTTTCTTCACTCTTCCAACAGTGTGCCAACTTCATGTCTTTTCCTGTGTATTAAATTGATGGCACGCTGTAACCTTGCCATTGATCATTTAGTTCCCCAATTTATTACTCACCTTTTCTTCTGAATATTTTCTTATTCATACTTTATTTAAATTAAAAAAAAAAAAAAAAAAAATCTACCTCTCCCTTGTAATTGGATTCTATGACCAATAAATTATAAGAAAAGTGTATTATTATCTAAGTTGCACTTCATACTTCTGCAGTCACAACTCCTAAATAATTGTACTTAGTCACTAATTTCATTATTCATTTCTTTTTTTTGTTTTTTTAAAAAAAAAAAGAGTTAAGAAAAAGATATAATTAAAATAAAGAAAAAAGG
The DNA here is from genome assembly GCA_025175665.1 of Cinchona pubescens. Taxonomy (NCBI): domain Eukaryota; kingdom Viridiplantae; phylum Streptophyta; class Magnoliopsida; order Gentianales; family Rubiaceae; genus Cinchona; species Cinchona pubescens. Next base: position 5,095,731 of record JANKKI010000026.1, on the reverse strand, counting down.
ATGGATGGAATCCGGGAATGGAATGGCTTCTTCTGTGCTCACTGAAGAGTAGATGATCACATCAAAATTAGATGATTACCTGAGTTGTGGGCTATTTCCTTTACTGTTGAAGATCTACATTACTGTTGATGGCCAGCTTTCTTTCTTTAGCCTAGAACTTGAGAAGAGAGATGCCAAAAGAAAATCATAGCTAAGATATACAAGTGCTTTTTCCACCCTTTTCGACTGCCATTTCATCATAAGATGTGACTTTAATTTTTGAAGAAGCCCTTTAGTAGCATAAAGAGTTGATCTATTTATGCTGAATAACACCACAAAAAAGATCAATCAAAGACAAAAATTTCAATAAATAAATTGAATAAATTGTTATTCATTAGGCTGCTTTACAAAGAAACAGCTAGAAAAAAACACTTGATGTGATCTGATTTCTCTCTTAATTTTTTCATTTCAAGTAATGTCATTTTCGTTACCGGGCTCTCTCTCTTTCTTTCTCAAGTGTCAGAAAAAGTCAGGACTCAGATGCACCGAAAGAAAAGGGGAAGGGGAGGACTGAGGAGAGGACATTGTGAGGTTCTTTAGACATAAGCAACAGTCCTTATAGTAATTACTACAATGTGACTATAATGTGAGTTTGAAAGTCCTGGATTTCTCAGAATCATAGCTTGCTCCAAGCCAAAGAAGCAGCTAGTCCAGCCCACCTCGATTTTGCATTCTGAAAACAACTCTAATGGATTCCATCCATCTCCATCTCCCAAATAAAGGGGAAAAAAAAATCAAGAAAGAAAGATGTACTATATGATAGCGTAAGCTTTATTAGTCCTTTACAAATGAAGAAAGAGTCATATATATATATATGACCCTTTTCTTGAACTCTTTCTTCTTTAGCCCTTTACTTCTCTCTCCCCAATAGTGTTTTACTTCTTCATTCAAACTCCAAATATACTGTTCTTGTTTTCTAGTTTGAGAAGTTCATAAGTTTAACTATACAGTACAGATTTTGAGAAATGGTGATGAAAGATGGAAGTTTAGCCCAAAAGGGGGGAATCCCTTCTGAGAAAACATGAATTTGAAGAGAAATAGAGAAAAAATTTGGAGGTTTTTTCATGAGAAGAAGGGAAGTTAGATCCAAGAATCCTAATTTCTGATGGCTGTCATTATATAGTTGAGGAGGCCAATTAATTAACTTGGTTTTGTTTACAAATTTACTGTGTGTTTAGGTTAGTGTTCCGTGCAGCAATATGTTCAGCATTGTTACAGTCAGATGTGGGCATTGTGCAAATATGCTGTCTGTTAACGTTGGAGCATTACTTCAGACTCTTCCCATACAAGATCTTCAGGTATTTCTAAACATTTCAGGCTCCCTTTAATTTGTCTCCTAGCTAGTTCACCTAGCTAGAATATACAATCATCTTAATTACATACTTAAAATATTGAAAATTAGTACACTAGTGTGTACACTTTCAATACATATACTTAGTAGAATGCATAAGATTCAGTGTCTAAGATTCTTAAATACATACAATTGTAACTCCATTGACTTGTTTCCATGTTCAAGGTTCTTACAACAGGGTGTAATTTCACTAAACTGTCAAAACAGACTATTTTCATTATTAAATGATGTTTATTTAATACACATCAGTCAAATTTTCTGTTAGGACATGCGTGTTTTGTTCTTTTTTTCCTTTTTTATTTTGGGAGGACAAAATGATTTAAAATACTGTCTCTTAAGAGAGTTGAAATTTGATTTTTAAAATACAAAATATTATACTGTATAAATATTAAAACATAATGAAATAAAATAGTTCTCAAAGATATTATAGAATTTTTCTATATATAAGAGTAAAATTTATTTCCATTAATTATTGAACAACTAAATACTACTAGTTGCTCAAGATCTTTTCATATGGTTGTACTTAATTCAGTTGTATATGCTTCTCGGAGTATATTGTGGTGGAGTTTGTGTATTGACCAGGAATTATTAATAGTAGAATAGAATAAGTAAAAAAGAAAAATGCTAATGTAATATTGTTTTGATTGAAAGAAGTTGCAGAAACAACAAATGTCACTGAAAATTCTAGCAAAGACAGTGGCTCTTCTTCCAAGTGCAACAAGTTCACTCCATTCGATTCTGCTGAGCATGATCAACCAAGAATCACTCCCATTCGCCGTAAGCTCTCTTTCCCATTCTCAAGTAAAACCAAAAAATTAAAAAAAAAAAAAAACAATAACAAAAGCAAAAGAGTATTCTCTTGCACTAGAAAAAATTACTTTGTTTTGATAATTAAAGTTGCACTACAATTACGAAGATAAAAAATAATGAATTTTGATGAATGAATACAGGAAAGAGCTGAAAAGGGCACTTGAATTTTCTGTTTCACTATGAACTGTTACGATTGTGACATATCACTTCAATCCACTGCTCACTGAGATTGGCATCTTTCAACATTTGCCCCAAGTACTATTTTGTTTTATGAATTACTTTTTTCTGTGTGAGCATTAAGTCACAAGGCCATGGGGAATGCCAGGTTTGCCACATTTGGATGGAGTTGTACAGGAAAATTTTTAAATTGACCGAATCATTAGTAGATGTCATGGACTATTTGATTTGAGATCACCCATATCAATTTAAATTAAAAATTAAACCTCTTTATGGTGACGTTGATGGTTTAAGTTAAAGAGTTGATAATAGTATTCAGTCTATCTAAAAAAATTTCATTTGTTTGAATTCTGTGCAAGGTATGTAATCAAATAGACTTGTTGATTTAGATGATATAAAATGGAGTGATTATAAAGCAAGAAAGAAAAGAGTATAAGTGTAGCGATAGCATTTCAGACATAGTAATTTTAGAATTTACAAGTATCCAAATAAACACATTAGTTATAATTCTATTAATGGCTGCCTAAAATATATGAAAGAGGCAAGGTGAAAATAACCACGTGTTAGGAAGAATTTGAGAAGCGAAAGTTAGTAAAAAAAAAAACCATTAAAAAGTGTCCTTGAGATTAGCGTATGTAACCTTATATTTTCCTTAACATATATGGGTAGATCGAACCTCCACATGTTTCTAACTAATGAATTCCCTTGTCCTTTACGAGAAAATACTACTTAACTTATAACACTTTTTTTGTTAATGAATTATTAGTCCAGAGATAAAACATAATGGCAGATGTTTTCACCTAAAATGCGGGTTTTAAAATTAATTAAGAATATATTTTGACTTAAAATACTTATTTTGAAAGTTAAAGCCCTAGTGTCTATACATGATCATCATTAACTCTCCTCTATTGTATCACATATGTTATCATGATTAAACTTAACTCCAAAAAAAAAAAAAAAAAAAAATCATTCATCAATCCTTTGTACTCATGGACACTAGTGTGTTTATAGAGCCTTGAACACTTGTGAAAAACGTTTGACTCCAGTTTGGTGAAATCATATCTTAACAAATTTAATGAATTTATCTCTTTCCTATTTGAGATGTTTTATATTGTCCTATCATTTTCACATTTATGCAGCTCTTAACTGTAATCATAGAATTGACTGAACATGAATGACCCTTATCCCTCACTTGATTCATTGGTTTGAAACAGTGATTTAGTTGTTTGATCTGAAGTTCTCCAAATTTGATCAAATGTTAAAATATTCCGCTAAAAATTATCGTAACTATTTCTTAAAGGGATTATTTTAGAAACATCTCCTACTGTTTATGCTAATGTCACCTAACATCCTTTAACTTTCAAAAATCTAATTACTTAGCCAATCCCATCTCTTGTAAATAGGGTCCAGTCATCATCCAATGACATTGATACTTTTGTACTTTAACAAAATAAAGAAAAACCTCTCTTAAAGTTTCTAATATTTTCAGTTGGTGTGCTTTAGTTTTTTAACAAATTTTTTTTGTCAAATTAGTTACGGAAGTATGTGCACACGTTAATATGCTTATCTGTGTCTATTTGGAAAAAAATTTAATAAGTTGTTGCGCAATATATATTTTCAATAAATATGATTGATCTTCTGTGTAGTAAATCGCAGACTTTTAACTAAAAAAAAATAAAAATCTTGACTTTGATTAAAAAATTTCAACTTATTTGCGAAAACCTAAGTGCATTTTAATAATTTTGTGTGCATCAGTTTAAATTAACATTAGAACATTTAGAAATAACCCATATATTAGAATAAAAAATATTTGTTGTATTTTATTTGGGAGATCATATATTTGTACATCGAAAAATTTTAAAAATGTATTTAGTAATTTACAAAGATTTTATTTTTTTTATAAAATTTTTTATGAAAACGTGTGTATTTTAATGTGATTGTGTCTGATCGATTCAACCAAAATTGGAACATCTAGAAACATATTTATAATAAAATAAATGTGATTGTATGTTTTTGACAACCACCAAGGGCGGATCATAGAGGGTGGGAAGGGGCGGAGCCCCCAAGATATTTAAAATTATGTTTTTTTCCCTCTAAAAATTTTTAAATTATTATTATACTATTATAAAAATTAGACTTTGTTCCCCCAGGAAAAAAAATTTAGAGATTATAAAAAAGTGTTCCTTATGTATGTATTATATAGTTTTATTCTCCAACAGTTTCGAAAATATATTATTTTTCTTGATATTTTTTAAAAATTTCAATAACTCCCTTTAAAATAATTAGACTTTACCCTATAAAATTTTGTCAAAATTATAAAATTGTCTCTCCAATAATATGTATACATAGTTTTTGCCTTCCAAAATTCAACTCCTAGGTCTGCTCCTGACAACCACAAACTCATAGAAACTAAAAAAGTAACTTGTAATTTTTCAGTATTAACTAGTGAACAACATGAGAAATTGAATCTCAATGTTATATGCAAACAATTTCATTTAAATCTTCCAATTTTTTTTTCTTTTTTCCCCCACTATTATAACGAATTAAATTTTGTTACTATGGGAAAATTGCTTTCCATTCTCCTTAGATCAGTTGGGTTGAAATTGATACAATAAATATAAAGTTACCAGAGGTTTGTGAGTTTTTAAAAAGTTTGGATTCGCTAAGTAATATTAACTTAAATTTCAGGAGAAGTTTCTAAAATTTATCCCTTTTTAAGAAGGGAAAAAGCACATTTGAAAGAGTAGAAACAAAATTACTTTTGAAAACAATTTTTAACTTTTCTAAGTCTGAAAAATAAATTTTTTTTTTGTTTTAGTTTTTGTCAATAAATTGTTCTTAGAAATTTATTTTCACTTTTAAAAAGTTACAAGTAACTTTCAATAAACTGATAAAAAAAAAAGTCCATACGCATCAAATCATTTCAAAAGTCATTCATGAATAATCAGGCACATATTTGTTTTTTTGCTTGAAAATCATTGTCATTAATGCAAATTCATAGTTAATTGTAGCCCAATTAATTGGTCGAAGTAGCTTGACTGCGTCTTTTTCTGCCATGATTCTTGCAGCACCAGTTAAAAGACAAAGGGTTCCATCTGCGTATAACAAATTTATCAAGTAAGTTGATGGAAGTTTATTCGAAACATATTTACCAAAAAAGAATTATTAGAATATCTCGTATCAATCTCAAAAGTTTTGGACTTCAAGCCCAAAATTCACAAGTAGAAGAAAAGTAGAAATGGTCTGATGAAGGTTATCATTGTGATACATGTTTAATTGTTCTATTGTCATAAATATGAAACTAATAAACAAGAAAAGAAAATAAAGGAAAAGTGGATTGATTACATGTTGATATATATTTTTACAGGGAAGAGATACAAAGGATAAAGGCCAGCAATCCTGAAATTAGTCACCGGGAAGTCTTTTAGCACGGCTGCCAAAAATGTAAGTAGTCTCTATTTGGTCTATTATTTTTCACGATTTTTCAAACATTTTTTAAAGATGTTTTTCCAACAAACTTTTATCTCACCCACACTAAATTTCAAAATATTATTATAGTAATCATTCTCAATAATAATGTGAATAATATTATAAATAATGACTGTCTAAAGATATCAGAAAAATCACAAATGATTACATCCTCGAGGTCAAAACATAGTTAATTTTTTCCTCCAAGTTTATGATCACTCTATATTGCATTATTACTTGTGATATTAATTTCAGTTATAATTAAGTCAACTACGAGTGCCACTTATACGAGCCCGTATGTATTACCCCGAATATCATGGGATTAGGTCTTTCTCTAGAGGGTAATTTCTTATGATTCTTGAAGATTTTAGTGAAGGTACAGCACAATTTACGTTGCATTGAATCATATCAAGTCTTTATACCTCTTAGAAAGTTGTTTGGCTCTATAGCAATTTTCATTTATTTCGCCTGGTCCATTTTTGATAGTTTGAATGATTTAGCACGATACAATCACAAATGTCGAATTATAGTAATTTTAACAGAAATTTAGGTTGTAAACTAGTATAGTAGTTAATTGAAACTTGGATATATTAAATCCGGATATCACTTGTTTTAGTGTATAAAGAAATTTAGAAGCAGTCATGTGTTAAATGCTCAAAAATATATACTAAATATTTAATAATAGAAATATGATAAAACATTAATACGTCTAGTATGCAATGCATTAAGAATTTAACAAGTCTATAGCTTTAATATTGATATATGATAAAGTAGTTCAAAATGTTTGACCATTATGTTAATGGTAAATCTTACTTCATGCTAAAGAAAGGTTTTTGGTTTGGACTTTTTTAAAATAAAAATTAAAAAAAAAATCACCTCTTCCCCTACCTCTAGTGATAAGAACTCATGATTAATAAATTATAGAAAAAATATCTTACCATCTAAATTGTATTTTGTTGTGTAACTTCAAAGTTCAAGCTATATACACGAGTATATGCTAGTGCGTGTAGGATGGAATTTCACATAATTAATGTGTTCAAGGGTTAGAGGGGGAAAACATATATCTACAAGAAGCTGAGGAATCCATTCACATTTGGTAAAAAAAAAATGATTTTCACTAGCAAACAACTTCGAGGAGAACGATATTTACGAATCTACTGTCAGATAGTTTAATATCATTCTAAGAAATTATGTTAATTAGACCTTTTGGAGTACAAATAGATTGGCAATGATACAATGGTAATGACATTCAATGATCATAAACAAGGGCCAACAAGTGGTTTAATATTAATGATATTTATGTAGGTGTAAGAAATATTAAAACTTTTACCAACCAAATATCTTTATACTTGTACCACTTTTCGCGGAAACAATTAATTGGTTATTTTATTATGTTTCTTGTCTAATCTAATAATAGTTCTCACGAAAAAAGTTGAATTGGTATGTTTTCATTTCAATTTTTTTTTTTTTACAATGTAAACATTTTATACAACACAAATGGTGAAGATTACAACAAGATGTGAATGGCGGTGCAAGATTGCAAGATGTTGTTTACCTTTGGAACATAACCGTAATAATATTTGGCCTACACAAAAAAGTAATATGTATATATATATTTACAAGAATTTAGTTTATGACAATTCATACCACCTTCAAAAAACTTTTTAATTAGGTACTTTGGAATTTTGAGCACATCTTATTGAATGAAGATCAACCATAAAACTTGAGTCATCATAGAGTGAGTTCGTAGTACTATGTAATTTTCGAACAGTAGCCTAGTTTTGGAGATTTGCTATTTCATCATGAATCAGAAAGTAGATCTCAGTGATCAAGTTACAAATATATTTATGTGTAAGGAATACCAAAAACCAATTAAGAATAGTATATACTAGTTAATTTGAGATATTTTTATGAAGAGATATAGATATAGCGCGCAATTTTGCGAGATTGTCTGCTAATTTATATGTATTTGAAATAAGACTATTAACGAGCATTGGTGTTTTCTTTTTTTTTCATTCTTTTCTGTTCTGTTAAAACTGTAATCAATCTAAATGATCATATATCCAGAATATAATCTATTTAGAATGCACAATCATTAAGAACTTCGGCTAATATATATATATATATATATATATATTTAAAAACATGTATGTGCCTGATTAATCGTGAAATCATGCATGTATAGAAATTTAATCATGTCAGATGGGTATAACCTGTGTGTTGGCTTATAGCTTGCTATCAATACGTCTAGCCAATTAAGAAGTTAATTTGCGGCCTCAAATCCCATTAACATTTTTTCTCACTCTGCTGCTTGATATAAATTGGGGGAAAATGCAATTTAATCTCCAAGTTTGGATTATATCAAATATCATCTGGAACAGTGAAAAACTGTGAAACTAGTAAAACAATTTATGATTAATAGCCAAGGATTATAAATTTTACAGTAATTTCTGCGCAAACGCTTCACAAAATACTTCTTACCCTCATGAAAGCTTGATTTAGTATCCAAAATGTGTCGAAATTTTGCCAGAATGAGAAACAAACTCAACCAGATAGTCACATCTAGGCCCCTTCAGCATTTCTGAAATGGTGAACTGGAATTGCTAGGTAAACCAAACACTAGCACATGTGATAGCCATGATAGGTGTCATAATCAATTGTACATACACAGTACTGCTTAACAGCCTAAACCTAAGCCTAAACCAAGACCTAGCTAGCTCCCTACTCACTTGGTACCACTACAAATTTGCTTATAAATATCGGGACATTTTTTTTTGATTTATGACATTTTGCCGTTAATTTATTGATTTACATACAATTATCTCATCGATGTGTAGTAATATAATTTCTTTTAGACTAAAGAATCCACTATTCAAAAATTCGGTCTATTTAAAATTTTTCATAAACATCTAACATTTTTGGTGTCCAATGTTAAAAGTTAGATGCAATAGTGTTTAAATTCAAGCAGAGCAATAAATATCTGTGCACCTTACATTTTAAATAAGAAAAAAAAATTGTGTCCTACGCTAGTTAGAGAGATCCTCTTAAATACACTTAAATCTTGGCTGCATCTCATATCTTCTCATGAGTTTCACAAGTGGTATGATATCTAGTCTAAGGTTTTCCTTCCTTGACATCTCTGAGAAAATGACAACATAGAAACCAACGCAAGCTGTTGTAAGTTTGATTTTTTCCTCGGCCCATAACCAAAAAAAAAAAAAAAAAGAAAAAAGAAAAAAGTGATGGTAGGGAAAAATTAGAATTGGCACTAGGAATATATCTAATGAAGAACAATTTCTTCTTTCTTTAAATTTTTTTTTTTTTGTTTTGTTGCAGTGGGCACATTTTCCTCATATCCACTTTGGACTCAAGCTTGATGCCAACAAACAAGCCAATAAGTTGGACCATGCAGTTGCAGGAGATCAAGGGAATCAGAAATCTCGTGGGTTCTACTGCGATAGATGATTGTATAATCCTACAATGGACAAAACAAAAACCAAGGATGAACATACTAAGTTAATCAGTATTTGTTCTTTTTTTTTTTTCCCTCACGTTAGACCAATACTGAATTTGTGAAAAATTCTTCCAACTAATTTGGAAGAATCCCCCACATACCTTACCATCCTTCTGGTATCTTTTATGTGTATGATCCTACATAAGGAGGAAAGATGATTTTATATATAGATAAATATTGTGACTTCAGACGTATGTTTAATGTGATTTTATATATAGATAAATGGTAATTTGGGTGATTGTATGATTCAGCACTATGTATTTTGAATATTTGTATAATATAACCTCAAAATACAACGATATACTATTCTAACAAGATCATAGCATTTTTCGTATGTATATATGTTGTTAAGATCCTATATACAAATATATTAAATGTAGTTACGTACATATAATTTCTGTAGGAAATGAAATTGCCTCCACTGTCAAAACTCTTTGTTGGACTTCTTCATTTCAATGTAATGTGGTCCATTAGTAGTGTCTTGGTTTGATTTATGATTTTTTTTTTTTTTTTTTTTTTTTAAGGGAAAGAGTTTTTCTGTTATTGAGTCTTAGGCGATTACAAATAGAGAAAAATCCACGCCATTGATAACTTTTATCATGTTCTTTGTAGAAGGTTTTAGATGCTTTAAGTATTAAAAGTTCTAAGGTGTTAACAAAGAAAAAGAACTTCTAAGGTAGTTTACTCCACTTTTGCATCACCTAAAATCTAGGTTAGAAGATATTAGAGCTGAAAATGGTTCGTGTGATATCATAATTATGTCTTATTCGTGATAGATTTATTGGTGGCAAATTCCAACCATACGCATTAACGTCTTCTTTAATGTCTTTGTGATAATTCGGAGTTACTCTATTTGCACTTCCTATTTGAGTCGATTCTTTCTTTGTATTTCATAGTTCATATTTCAATTTTAGTCATATTATATTTCAAGGTCTCATTTTAATTTAATTTTTAATACCTTAATAAAATTAACAGAAGTTCTAATTATGCTCACTGCATATAAAGTCGAATATTTGTTAAGTTTTTTAATACTATTTAAAATTGAATCAAAATATGATGAATTTAAGAGTTAGAAATATAATGCGATCAAATTTTAAAATTAATGTACAAAATAAGGATTAATCATACGGATGCAAAATAAAATTAATCATGAGTATCTTTCCACTACTACGATACGCCTCTAAATAATTGTACTGTGCATATACATTGCATCCATCAAAGTAAAAACATGGCTTATGCACGTATCTAGAACAAGATTGTGGGTAATTTAGGATTTTTGTTTGTTCTTCCCAAGGCAAAATGGTCATCCCAGTCTATTTCCAATTTGATCGTGGCATTCCTCCAAAATAATAATAATAATAATAAATAATACTACCGTCTCATTGAAATTATTACTGTTTAACTTTTTTGATCAACGCATTAAATTTTTATAGCCTAATTTTATGTAGATTTTTTTAACTTTTAAAGTTTTAAATTTTTATGTGTTAATATTTGATATACATTTCATTTTTGTTGAATAAATTTCATTAAAAATTGAATAAAGTAATATAAATTATTAATTACAAAATTATCGTATTTGGCCAAAAAAGTTAAACAGTGACAAAAAAATTGGGCCGGAGAGAGTATTTGAAGAAGTTAAATTGCCGTAATTGATAGTTTTATAGGGCAATTTACGAATCAAAGATAGTTTATGGGGTAATTTTGCAATTAATACAATAAATTATTAAAACGACTAGGGAGGAAATAGAATTCAAGAAAGAATGGTTCCTTCCGTATTTATGTTTATACTTTTTTTTTTTTTTTTTGGATCAAACATATACACTAAATGGTGTAGCATTCCCCATTTTTTTAAGGAAACCGGTGGGAGTTGGGATTATTTGCAAGAATAGTACATGCATGTGATGTTTGCTGGAGTGATGCTTACAGTTCAAGGGTTCATCTGTCGCATTCAGCGATTAGACCACATTATATCAGAATCGAGAAACTGAGACCTGTAATGTTACACCGAATTTCATGTGTAGGCAGGACATAGACATCAATATCATGACTGAAAAATTAATTAAACTATAGGAAAAAAATAAGTATTATAAGACCATTGGTTCTTGAAGACGCTGAAAGTGACGATTTTTTGCATTTGAGTTGGTGCCGATCGTGGCATATTTATACCAACATTCTCTAAATTATTTACTGCATTGTGCCGAAAAGTATATATGCCCTTGTTTGGATTCGGAAACAGTAAAAATTTATTCATCAGACACTCGAGGTGGTAATTTCTTGGAGAAAATTAGACAATGAATGGAATTTACAAAGTCAAGTCTGCTTAAATTTTTTTATAGACCGTGATGTTTTAGTATAGCGTGAGTTAAATATGTAGATTTGATGTGTGGAATATCATATGGGAGTCATATGAGACTCAAGGTGTTTAAATACCCTAATTTATAGAAGAATTCGTTATTAATTAAGGCTGAGATGCATAAGAGAGAGACAATCTTTTCTTTTTTCTAACATAAAAAAGAGAAAACATTCAGCATATCTACTGTTAGCAACGCTCGATTGCAGCAAATCAAAAGAATGATATTAAGTACTTGGGTTAAATTCATTTGGCTCTCTAAACTTGACACTATTTAACAAATTATATTCAAACAAATTTTTTAATTATTTGTCCCATAAAGTTTTTATTTTTTTACACTTCACTCAAAATTTTTACAGAAGCTCTAAAAGTAACTAAATATTCGCGACTTCCATGTATATGTTGTTAATATAATGTCAATAGTCGTAATTAAACAAAATTATTATGTTAATTATATAACATTAGTTACACTAATGCCACATGCATAGAGCTTACGAATTTTTTGTTACTTTTATAACTTCTGTCACAATTTGGAGTGAAGTTTCAAGAAACAAAAACTTTAGGAAGCAAAGTGATCAAAAAATTAGTTTGGAAATGCAATGTGGTAAATAGTGACAAGTTTAGGAGGTCAAAGTGAATTTAACCCTAAGTACTTTTACCTAACTTGCAAGTTAAAACTTTCATTTTCTTTTCTTTGATTAGGATGGATTGATTATGGCTAATGATTTTGATACTTGATAATTATCTTTAAGCAATCCACTTATTTTTTAATAATCAAATGCTTTAAAAACCCAATTTAGATTTTCAAACACATTAATTGCTAACACTACTTGAAACCGAAAAGCATGGGAAGCAAATTTTTAGTTATTCTTCAATTATTATTATTTTTTTTTTTGCATTTTATTCATAATTATATTGTATATTTTTATAGTAAAATCTAGGCATTTTCAAATACGTAATTTCCATTAGTTCTCAAGTTCTTATGAATATTGTACTTTTCCAAAAATTAACTACTCTTGCAAAAAAATTTATTGCTTTACTAATTATTACCCAAAGAAAAGCTCATGAGTAATGTATGAATTATTAGTTTAGTTCATAGAATAATTAAAGATTTTTTTTCAAATATACAAATGAAAGAATTTAAAAATAAAAGGCTAATCTTGTTTACATAGATATTCAAGTCATTTTAATCGAGTAAAAAGTAAGATGGAGTATCTAAAACTAAATTTGAAGTGTGCTAAAATCATTAGCCTTAATTAAATGAGCATCGTTATATTAATGGAGATATATGTATATGTACGTAGTATATTATAGACCTTTACATAACACCTATAAATTGCTCGTCTTTTAAATTTATCACTATGCAATGCATTTCATGGTACAAGACTACAAGTTATGGAACCAAACAGGATATGATTAGGGCCTGTTTGGTTTCGATGTTATGAATGGTAAAGCTACTCGCCAGCTTGGTGGCCGGAGCTCTGGACACTCTTCTGGGAGTGGTAGGGTATAAATTTATCTTAGCTTTTATAAAGAATAAATAATCAATGAAGCTTATACCGTCTATACAAGCCAGAAAACAAGCTGGGGAAAAAATCAGCTAGCTAAATTTACAGAAAAATAGTTTGATCAAAATTCCACAGAATATATAGAGAGAGAACACTGTATCCAATTTTATTAGATCTTGCATTAATAGACAGATCAGATTGAGGCACATTGAGATCTTAATGCAATAATACAATGTGTTTGAAAGTTGAAAAAAAAAAAAAAACTTATAGATATATGAAATCAGAGATGCATTACAAGAGATTAATAGTCCGTTTAGGTGTTTTTCCCAATTTTTTTTTTTAAAAAAAAAGTTTACTATCCTCTTACTCCTCAGTGATTTGAATTCATAATCAATACTCTCCCCGTCCCAATATAATTATCAGCTTACACATTTACATAAATTTTTAAGTAACAATAAATTTCTATCAAATGTCCATAAATGCCCTTATTAGATTGAATTGATTTATATAACATTATTAAATAACAAATATTTACAATTAGAGAGTTTTAATTGAGAGGAGAGAGGAGAGAGAAAATAGAAAAGAAGAATGATGTATTGATTATAGGGTTCATTAGTTATTGAGTTGGGAACATTTTGAATGTTTGGAAGAATAAATTTGAAACTTTAATAAAGCATACCATTCGTTTTAGATAATATGAAATCTTTTTATTGGGACATTTCAAAATAACAAGTATGATAATATAAATAAAATGGAGGAAGTAAATCCTAAATAAGCCTCCTATTATCTAAGTTGTACCTCATTCTGTTCGTTTTGTTTTAGGAATTAATGCATGACTAGGAGAAAATTGTCTAAGACTACCTCAATTGACTAGACGTAAGTATACTTAAAGACATGATGTGTTATTGTGTATTACTTTTTCTTGGGGGCTTTGAAATTTAGTGAAGGTGAGTCTTTGTAAAAGGTGTTAGCTGGCTGCTGCTAATATTTGCTTCAATTTACCTTTAAAATGCCTGGCTTAGTTGTCATATCACATGCAAGGCAAATCTGGCAGCACAAAGTTAGATACTAATATATACACAAACAAAGCAAATGAAAGGGAAATTGTAGGCCAGGGTTGCCAACCCCAACCCTTTAGATATCCTTTTAGTTTTAGATTTCCAAGTTTCTAACTTATCCTTTTCTTATTCTCAATTAGGAAACTGTTTACACAGGGACTGGGAGAGATTTTCATTTCATGGATTAGAAAGGAAAATGTTTTGGCCTATCATTCATTCAGTCTGAAGGTTATTATTTGGAATAAATATTATAGTAGTTTCTAAATATTATTTAGAATATAATTAGAATAAATATTATAGTAACTTTTGAGATGTAATGTATATGAGGTAAAAAAATTATTAAAAATGTGTTAAGAATTTATTACAAAATATTATTTGAAATTTTTTTGGTTCTAAAATGACACGTTATTTCCCTTTTTCCAACAATCCTTTGATTTTAAATTTATTTTGGTTTCTCATTTCACTTCTTTGAGGAATTATGAAACTTATATACTGAAAAACTTAGTGTGTAATTATGTTATAATCGACGTCTGTACTATCAGGACACGGCGCATTTGCACTATGAGAGCTAAATTAATTTGTTAGGTTATAGCACAATATGAGTAATAGTAGCATCAAGGAAAATATGTCACAGTTCTTACAGGAGAATTTTTATTTTGATAATGAATAAGTGTTTAAAAATTAAGGACAGGATCAATCTAAAATTAAAAAACGAGAGATACGTATAAAAAGGGAATTTGTAATTTATTGCAATATTATAGTATATACTCTTCCAATTTTTCCACAATTATATACTTACAAATTTGCAAAACTCAATCGGTATACCAAATCAAAGCTCAGTATTTAATTTGTTTTTTTTTTTTCTCCACAAAGCCAATAAAATCAGCATGGTTTTCTTGTTTTGTCGACGAGGAAGTTGGGTGGTCAGGAGTTTAAGCTAATACACGTGTTGGATGGAAAAGAACGTAGTATTACATTTGTGGTCCTGCCACCACGATAGTGGTTAGTACTGACTACAGAACTTGGGAGGGTCAGCTGCAGATGTTCTGCACGTTGTGGAAAGATCCATGTGGTCCATCTCGAAGTTATTAACTACGAGATAGTTATCTTAATGTTCACTAATTATCGTTACCTGAATTTTACCATTTATACTTTGTAGAGGGAGGCAACTTTTAATTAATAAGAGCTTGCCCTTTGCAAATTGAGAAACTCCACCTGTTTTGTGTGTTGGTGACCCAAATTTAGGTTAAAATATTGTAAGCCCATATAATATGTCCCTCGAAGTCATGGCTCCGTTTATTCTAAAATTATATTAACTTGCCCAAAAAGGTCCAAATTAACAATTTTAAGTAAAAACACTTGCATATCCCTAACCCACAATCTTCCATTTTTTACTTGAAACCCAATTACTCAAAAACCTTATGGTTGATGGGAGCCTTAAGGCGGTTGTTGGGGAGGGGAGAAACAAGTTGCTTCAGTTTCAGTAGCATATACCTTCATGGAGTGGATGACCCACTCCATATGCAATGCTCTCATTTGTGGAGGAATAATTATTAAATCACTCGATATTACAATTGGTATAATACTGAACTTCATCCAATAACCTTCAGAACTGTGTCATAATTGGTGATGCCAAAATTTTATTTCAGTGCTGCAAAGATGTTTAAATCCACAGTTTTAACCTTTTTCTTCAGGCATTCAATCCATATCCATATACCAATACACAAATTTACCTACACCTTCTAAACCTATCTTGCACCTCGAATTTGGGGCGACCACAATGAGAGGTCAATAGAATGGATGTTGAAGATTCCTAGTATCCAATGAGTTAAATTGCACACATTAGTAATATGTACATATGTTTAATTCTGTATGAGGCAGTTGCATACAAAAAGATCGGGTAATGTACACAGGCCCCCAATTCCATGGAAACAAGGATGAGCGTCTGAGGGTATTATCAATTTTGGATTATTGAAACTTCTTGAAGTGTATGACTTTGAAATATCAGTAATGGTTCGGGCCAAAAGAAAAAAATCCTCTTCCGATTAGGAAATCATGAAGTTCATGTGATCCCAAGCATATAATGAAAAAGAAAAAATAATAATAAAACACTGAAGATAAGGAAAGAGCAGGGTGAGTAATTGAATGCAATACCAGTATTATAGAATGTGAATCAACAAAATGTTAAGCTAAAAGGCAGCTGACAAAACATCAAACTAGCCGCATAATTTAATTTGTACAATTGCCTCCTATAAAAGCCAATCCCTTAGATGTCCAAAACTTCTACAAAAGTTACACTCTAACAGGTGAGAAAGCAATCTTTCACATCTACTTCCTGTTTCTGCTGTTAAAAAGAAAAGAAACAGATGTTCGTCTATCTCAGAAGGTTATAGCTGTAAAACTGCACCAAGTATAAATCTCTCAAGTCAGTTGTTGATATGTTAATTTTCCCTGGCAGCTCACTTAATAAAGCCATTTTTCTTTAATTAAGAACTACACACTGCCAAGGATAAAAGAATTTCACCCTTAATACAGGGACTAACCAATAAAATGATTCGTCAGGTCGCAATAGTTAGTAACTATCACCTAATGTTTTTTCATCTTCCACTCTCCTATAGAAAAGAACATAAGCAGCTGAAGATTTAATCTTTTCCTCAGTGATGAGAGAAACATGACTGTCATCAAAGTCATACCACCGACCACCACCATGCTACATAAGAATATGAGGGTTAGTTTATTGAATCAAGAGATAACAATATCGTTAAAAACAATCACATAGTATGAAACTAAAAAAGTCTTTCAACTTTTTACTTATAGTCAATTAAGTATCTAGTTGCTGAGACAAAAAAAAAAATGACGGAGAAAATACTAAAACAAACGTAAGATATAAAGGCACTACCCAGAATGAGAGCATATAGTCCAATTCAACAAATTCTAAAGTTGAACATTAAATGAAACTATCCAAGCTCTCCAAACCTCAATTTGAGCAACAAATAGAAAAAGGATAATCAAGAAACCCAAAGGAGAGCACATGAATTTAAGTTAAGGTCAAGGTAAAGAGCCACTTACGTGAACAAATGCAGTGTAGTGACCACCTCCCATGCTTCCATAATGATTGCTAATTGCATACAGCATATAGCGATGACAAGATTCCCCATCCTTGTAGGCAATATACGCAGACAAATCAAGATTTTAAACATGGATAGGGAAGTCAACATACGTCTCCAATTTGTTTTTAAGAAACCGGTTGTACGAGAATCTTTTCAAATGTACGACCAACACCTCAGGCAGCCGCCAAAGATCTAACTTCTTACTTGCTTGGCAATGTTTCTGGCACACAGGACAGTACCTGGATCCAAGCATGATGTGCAGCATATAAGAATATTATAAGAGGGCAAATTTTGTGGCACAAGGAATAAAAAGTCCAAGAGGTAGGCAAAAGACAGAATAATAAGACCCATGCTTGAAGAAAGGTGAAATCTGATGACAAGTAATATACCAGTCGTCTATTGAAACAACTTGATCGAGATGAATGCATCAAAGGGTAAAGCGAACAAGGAAATAAGGGGGACCTAATAAAATAGTTTAAAAGGTGATAGTGGATTTGGACAAGTGGGTGGTGACAAGGGATTAACAAGCCAAGTCACTCAAATATAGAACAAAGACTTCAGAAGCACCACTGCAGTAGCTGATTCGTTAAGAACTCAGCAGAATCACTGTCTTTGAACCAAGCATATGCATTTGTTTTTTAAAAACTAAATTAGGAGTACCAAAATAGCTAATCATCTTATTGGATTCCAGTTTCAATTGATCATGGCTTCCCAAAAATAGCTATGTCCACTGTGGTAAGGAAACATACACTCAGAAAAAGCATTCAAAATTCACCTCTTATCAAAAGCTCTGCCAGATCAAGCACAGAAGAATATTTAGAAGCCAATGATCAGCATACTAACCACATATCTTCAGGTCCTAGAGGCTCCTCCTTAAGGAATGCTTCAAGGCACTTGTACAAAGAAACAGATTCCTGAGGTCTTTTCATCAAGTATCTGGACTTGAAAACTTCAGGTAATGAGCAAAGAAGTTGTTTATTGTACTGTTGAACCATCCTATCTGGCCAACATACAATCACATTTAACCGTCCAGGCATAACCATGAAATTCACTAGATCATCCATTGCTATTGGGGAGCCTCTGGCATTTCCATAGCTCATCTGTTAAATAAAACAGAAAATTGCAATCTAACTGTGCTTCAGCCTCTTGTGGGTCAGCATTCTGAGTACACCCATTTGAATCGGAATTAATTGCATCCTCCATTTCCTTCATTTCTTCAGTTACAATATTTGTTGTTGTCTTGTGGCAATGGTTGACAGAATTTTCTTTTGGTATTGAGAATGGAAGCAGTAACTTCAAATACAGGCTATGAATATCCGATCCAATACTAACTTTACTCCTTGCTACAAGAGGAATTCCAAATGCCTTCCAGACAGTTGTTGGCTTCCCATTAATATATTGTCTGACAAAATAATAGTTATCAGAAAGATGGAATAGAAAACCAACATTATAATAGTAGAAATCAAAACTAAGAAATGGAATCCTGATAGTTCATATTCATCTTAACAGTTATTTTATCAGAACAAAGATACAGTCAGTTAAGTGATACAACTAAAGTGAAAACAAAGTAGGTGCTTTAAGAATGAGTACCAACCAGCTGGGCAAAAGATTAGACGATTCTTATTAAACATTTCACTCCATTACACACTTCGTCAACAGCTATGAACTAAAGTGGTGCTCACTGCTTTACCAACAACCTGTTCATGAACCATTGAGCCAATAAAACATAAATCTAAAGGCTCCATTTGCCTCAACATAAAGAGAATGATTTCTATTATGTTCAATCAGCAACTCTGAATACTCCCTTGCTGGCTCGATTTCTTGAGCAGCACTTGATCGAGAAAATTGCAATCTTTTCTTCATTTGAGCCTCATTAATGCTTCTCCTTCCTTTTCAACACTAATATCCTAGTTAAATTTCTTTCGGTTAACTATTTTTCATCAAGCTATACCTTTTTTTTTTTTTTTCATTTATAAAGCCTATGAAAACATCACTTAAGAATATGAAAATTTATAACAATCATTGAGAAAATTTTGAAATGGCGCCAATTTTAAGAATTGCTCTCTTTGAGTGCTGATTTGAAATGGTTATTCAGGCAGGTGAAGGAGGGGGAATGCCAGTTCAGGTAAAACTAAATTTTTTTAAAAAGAAATATTCTCTATCCCCCATTCAACAAATGCTAGGTCAGTAGACTTTTTTTTTTTTTTTTAATTACAAAAATTATTTTAATTTTTTATTTTGTAAAATAAATTTTTTTTTCAAAATATTCGCCTGACCTCGCATTGTGAAATGTGAGGTTAGGTAATATCTCACATTTGTAATGATAGGAAGGCTTACCATTCCTACAACAAACTTCAATGAAATCCTAAGTCATGGTATTACCTGACCTCGCATTTCACAAATGTGAGGTTAGGCGAATATCTTTTTAAAAAAAAAAATATTATTTAGAAAATAATTTTTTTTTTTTTTTTTTTTTAATTGAAAAAAAAATACACTGAACTCGCATTTGCTGAATGCGAGGTCAGAATAAATATTAAAAAAAAAAAATTAGTTTTACCTAAACTCGCATTCAGCGATTGTGAGGTCCTGAGCTCGTATTCACTGAATGTGAGTTTTCCCTTGCCTGAATGAATAGTACCCCATTTGAAATTAGCACTCAAAAAGAACGACTCTTAAAATTGGCGCCATTTCAGAATTTTCTTATCAGTCATTTTGTGTCTGGAAATTTGTAGCATACCCAAGAACAAATAAAATACGTAGAACATGTTCCTAGATACTGACAAAAAGTACAGCTCTTTGATAGCTAGACTGTCCGACTATTCTTACATTGAAATCATACCTTACAGTTCCAGCAAAACTTCTAATCTGATTAATCATATCTCTAACCACTAAGAATTTGTAATGTGGATCAGGTAACCTTTTCTTAAAGTTATAAAACATAAATATTCAACAAAATGTTCTGTCATACTCAGGCACAAGCTGCAAGCCCAGAGTTTCAATTAACCCTGTATGAATCATCCATTCAAGTAAACAAGACAGAGAAGATTGTAATCAAGTTCAGAAGCGAAAAAACTTACTCTTCGATCTGCTGGTGCGTAAAAACCACTAATGGAGCTTTATTGATTTCTTTTGTCATTTGTTATGTAGGCAACTAGTCGATCCTCGTCTCTAATTAATGATAATGAATTAGCAGACTCCTCTAGAAAACGAATGATGCGATTGTTGAATATCTGTGCATGACTAACTAATTACTAAGAGATCGAGATGAACAAGAAGAGGGTTAATTGGATACATAGTAATCAAATCAGGAAAAACATGTATAATTCTCAATGTATTTGCAGCAATATACCTCAGCCACCAACAGACTTTTATCAACACCCAAAGAACATGCAGTGCTCAAAGCCAGAATGAGATCATCAAGTTGTCCATCTTTGGGAACATTGATGGTATAAGGCGATGGCTTATCACTGTCATCAGTTTTCACAACTGTTACCGTCATTGTCCGCATTGACGTTGATGGCAGAGGCAGTGACAAGTACATGAATGGGTCAAATGTAATGGAGACCTTTCTGCAAATAGGACACACTAGTGTGGACCTATATTGACCCTGTAAGTCATAATTCATGAAGAATTAATCAGCAATATGAGACAATGCATAAGCAAAACCGATAATCAACAAAAGCAATGTATAACATACTGTAGCATATGAGAATCACTTTTTTAGGTGCAAAATAGAAACCCAACTCCAGTTAAATCCAAGCAATATTCAAGATCTAGCCTTAAACATGAAATGAGAATGGAGAATGCCAGCATAGATTAAATATGTATCCGTTGAGGATTCAGAATGAATCCAAGCAAAGAGAATTCCGAAATATAGTGATATTGTACATGCCAGTGGTTGTCAAATTATTTTTCAAAATGACCTCAGAATATTTAAAACATAAGCAACCTAAGTCTAAGAAGCACCATCATACTCGATTAACAGACTTCATATTCAGAAGTCAGACAATCTTGAGCACAAGTTCTGACCGACAATGCCTGAACAAATGAACAATTTCTTTAGGAAATCTCATAAAGCACATAATCTTGATATTATCGAATTATCAGTCTTAGTTTCCCCTTGGTTTTATGACAGAGCAACGATAGACAGTCAACTTTACTAACATAGCTAGATAAAGGTCATATAAACCAGTAATGAACACAAGGTAGCATATCACACAAGAAACAGCAGAGGGAACCCTATAAACGATATTTTACTTGGCAGACATCAACAATTATGGAATGATTTCGAGCCAAATGATTCCTCCAATATTCATCAGCAACTTCTTCATCTGGCCTATCATCTCCGTCTTTAACCTCAGCATATGGTTTGCACTTTACTCGATTCAAATCTTCATGAAGTCCATCCACAAGAAATGCAAGGAGTTCCTGTAGTCAATAAGAAGAATTGATTTCCAGATACATTTTGACAGAATAAATCAAGGCCACTTCCTGTCTATCAAATATATCTTCTTATACACACATGCACAGACAAATGCGGGCAGGAGGGGGGGATGGGAGAGAGAGAGAGAGGAGAAACAAAAATCAAAATCGAGAACCACAGAACAAAAAGAAGAATACAAACTTGCGAATCATGCTGATTAAAACCACTGAATTGAGGAGATGAACACAAAATGGGAAAGTTTAGATTTGAATATTCTCGGTGCTACTGCAGCTGCTCCAGGGGCCCATAACTTCTTCAATAAATCTCCAAACGCTGAGGCAATCTCACCCTGTCCAATAAATATTGTATGAAATTGTGTTCGTGCTTGGATGGTTAACATACAAAGACAATATCACCATGGCCAAATTGGCAATAAAAGGAAATGGAAACTAGGAAAGGAACAAAAGTGACAAGGTCAATGATGCATGAGGTTCTCATCACTTTGAGGTCCATGAAGATGCATGTAGTGTTGCCCCTAAAAGCAGAGAGGCTGCGTCTGTGCATCAAAACCAAGACCTTTCAGTCAAAGTGGGACAATTTTAAATTTGACGCCAAGGCTCAAATAAAGGTTAAAATCAAAAGCAAAGAGAAAATACACCCCTATGCAGGTTAGTGATGGCATGAGAACGTAAAGGAATAAAAACTTACATTCATGCCCAATGGGTTATCATAATTTATATCGCTCCTGTAATCTCCAAGGAAGTAATCAACAATTTTCGGAGTGTGAGCTAGACACTGAAGGGCACTGTTCATGAAACATGTATTTCCTAGGTTTTGTAACCCAGTTAAACCCAAACTACCAGCTTCACATGAGCTGCCAACAGAGGCATTAGGGTTGTTTCGAAAGTGATCAGACGTCAAATTTCCTCCACAATCATTCATCATAAGTGAACCACCATTAGAATGTTGTAGGGTCATATCCTCTCTTTTCACTCCTTTATTTCTAACAGCATCAGATAAACCATAAACTTGCAGCTCCAACAGCATCTGTACAGGAAAGAAAATGGAACTGTAATAAAACAATAAATAGTTTAATAAATTAGCTAACTAATAACAAACGTAAACTTCACTGTACATGGTATATGTTATAACCATATCAAAAAGTGAGAAGCAACTAGAAACATGCAAGATCAAATAAAATGCCTAAACTAGTAACCTATGGCAGTTCTCCTAACACATAAATTGATGCGTGCATCCTTTAGCCTAATAAGGTTTCAACAAAAAAGTATAGAGAAGATACTACAGTTGAAATAAGAAAATTAGCTACAAGAAAAGCATTTTAATATTTAAGAAGATTCATTGTTGAGCCTTTTAAACTTGTTGTCTATCAAATCAAAAAGCAGTAACTCAAATCTCTAAGAAGAAGTTGCTATAATCAGTTCCCACTTGTGTTTATTTCTGAATCAATCTCACAATGAATAACCCGAAGAAAACATGGCCGTGAAATATTTTCTGGAAAAGCGCCTGATGCACATTGCTATATTCACTAGTAATTCTCAGAACTTTTCGTACATCCACAAGAATACAGAAGAAAAGAAGTATAATTAGATTTCAAATAAATTTTTAGGTTATCTTTCCCACTCAGTCCATGGTATCTAAAGTAACTTTTATAACTAAAAATATCACCAAAGTGGCATCCAAAATCACCATCACATGTGCATCATTATACAGAATATTTACCCATCTGAAATGAAATTAACTTGGAATTTTATTTGTCTTTCAATAACCAGGAAAATCAAATCACCCAAAGCAATGTAAAGCAACAACGAGATGTATCTACAACTTTACTGCCCCAGACATGTAGACAGTTCTTCCAAGTAGACAACAAGCAATGAAGTCTGAAAATGTATTCAAAGTCCAATACAGATAATTATTATTACTTTTACATCTGTTTTTTTACTCTTTAACATGCAGTACTTTCATACAGTCTCCAGTCCACACACAGAAAAATGAGACAGCAAATGTTTCAGTAGTATGTGAAATTACCAGAATATTCAAATCTAAGCAATCAGAGGGGAGAGTAAATTAATATGTTCTAACAAGCCCCTATAATATGTAGGCTGAATTCATTGTAGGAGCATACTTTATAACAAATGGTGTACAGGATCTTATTCTGGAATCTGGACTTTCTGCACATTAAACAACCACCTCTTCTTAAAGCAAAAGTTCTTGGACAGGAGTGACTTTCTGCATATAGACACTCTTTAACATAATGCAAAGACATTATAAAATGTTCATCTTATACACTTTCAGTCAGTAACTTAAAGGCTATCTTCTTTTCCTGTCTATGGGATTCACATATCAGTTCCTGGTAAATAGCAGCACTTCAACGGCATGACATTTAGATCTGGCTTTCTCAAAAGACTAGAGAGTAAACTACTACTACTACTACTACTACTACTATTTTCTTTTCTTGGTGTGCTTCTAATAATAGCTTCCCTCAAAACTTGCATGTGGGTTATTAAACCTGATTAATATATGTGAAATTGAATGAAGTGATGGATGACACCATAACAAGGAAGAGATCTGCATCTATAAGGACGTTGATCTGAACAAAATTCATTGTGAATGTTTTATTTCTTCCCCTTATTCTTTGCGTTAAATAAGCTCTGATAAGAAATAGTGATTCAGCATAATGGTGGACACAGTAATGCAGCCAAAAAAAAATGTTCAAGGACAAATAAGGGATTACACAATTTTGTTGAATGGAAAAGGATGCTTATTCAGGAGCCACTATAGGAAAACGTGTTCCTATTCAAGATATTATTACTGCTTACCAAAGCAATGATTGCCACAGAAAGAGTAAAGAGCAGACTTTTCAATTTTAGTTATAGGACCCCATGTTGTAGGCATCTTAACCTAGACCAAGCCATTAGCTTTATTGTGGGTGCCTAAAATGAGATGTTATAGCTTAAGCTAAAAGCTCTTTCTTAAGGTGATAGGTTTCCTTTGATTCTGCTTTTAGCTTATTTTAAGATCAAAAAAGTCGGCGTGAAAAAAAAACCTCAAGATACTTTTGGAAACGACTTTTGGCTTCTCAAAACTTTTAAAACAACAACAATTAGAATCTCCTGAACAGCTTCAAAACTCACTTTTCTTTAAGCAGCTTTAAAAAAGCAGAAACAAAAGGAGAACAGACCCATTTATAAGGTTCATTAGTCAAAAGAGTAGTACAACTAAGATGGGTTTGCGTTTTCCTAGTTCTTGTTCAAAATGTATGAACATAAAAAGAAGTGTAAAATCAGGCCATAAAACATCCACAAATGTAGCACTTACATCCTGCTCCAATTGCCGGTGAGAGTCTTTTAGCTTCTTAAATTTCTCGTTAAAGAAAAAAAGAAGAGTCTGCCCAGAAAAATCCCAAATCCTTAACTGCATAGAAGAAGACGTATCAAATTCCATAAGAAGCATGGAAGCTGCTACAAAGTATAATAATTAGAAATCCACTATAATGCTCACTAGCTCAGTCTCAATGGTGAAAATTTTGCAGGCTCGCTTAAAGCATTCCAAAGTATTTTCCTGAAAAATAAATAAGAATGTAAATAAAACATAAGAAATTTAGAAGCAATTCTGTTAAAGAAGAGGAAAGTTAAAATTAATGGAACTAAAAACTTCAATTAAAGGAAATATTCTCTCTAACCCCCCCACATACACACACACTGAATTTAAGATCTCTCTCTCTCTCTGTCTCACGCACACACACACAGACAGATACACTGGTCACTATTCTCATGCAACACCACATACCCCCATACTTCAGAAGCTCATTATCTCTCAACCTTAAGCAGATAATTACAGCCACTGCTCATTATTACACACACTACTCATGCAACTCCACATACTCCCATAGTCTAGAAGCTCATTACCTCTCAACCGTAAGCAGATAAGAACAACCACTGCTCATAATTACCTTCTAACAAAGAATATCATCCTCAGAACTGAAGCTCTACCTTATGTCTACAGCAATGCACAGCCAAGAGCTGAGAATTGGGGAGCAAGACGCCACTGATGGGCCAACTCTACATTTCCATTAATTTTTTTAGTGGAAATGTATAATCATCTTAACAAAATTCCAATTTTGTAAGGGGAAATACAACATTTTCTTAAAGCTTGGACGTCAGTTCACAAATGGTTTTCGAGAGCCAATCTTCAATGCAGTTTCAGCTTCAGCTTAAGAAATCTTGCTACCATAAGTGCAGGATTTTTCAACAACTTATTTCACCAACTCCTTTCTCGTTTCTTTTTATTTTACTTTTTTTTCTTCTGGAATAGCTTAATTACAGGGTATAAACCCATTTAGGTGCTCAATCTTCTTAATTCTCCCCATCTCCTTTCTAACTTACGCACTGCATGTCATTTATGAACTTAATGAAATCTAACTGCCACGTAGCTGCAAAAGTCAAAAGCAGCCAAAAGACAAGCCACATTTTCCCCTTGCAGTAACAATTAAGTGCTCGTAGATGACTAATGGTTGAAGTGACAACTACTTGATGGACAAATAAATGTTAACTAATGTACCAGTCTAGATTAACTGTTACCACTCCCTTCAATTGTATACAAATTTAAACATAAATCCATGAGTTTGAATTTCTAGAGAGACGTGAATCATAACTAAGATTTCAGGTTGCAGGATAACCCTATTAGATCAAGACAATCTTTATTTGACACATTAGTCAATAGAGTGATACCAGTCAGAAAATAATCTGACATCATACAAAATGGCTACTATGTCCATGTATTGTAAAACTTCCACTTTAAATGCTTTCCAATCTCCAACTGCAGACTATCACAAGCAAATTTTTCTCAATTTGGTGAACAAGTAAGAGTAAATGCATAGACCATCAAACCAACCTGCTATGGTGAACATTCCCCAAGTTTCTAGTTCTATCAGAACCTTTACAAGTGAAACCACTGGTAAACATAAAACACAAGTGGACTATTGATAGTTGATAAACAAAGACAATCATTGTGCCATGCATGTGTAGCACTCTTGAACTCTATAAGTGACTATGATGACAACCAAACAAGAAAGTAGCACATCAGATCATAACCTTTTTGCTTATCTTCACCCCAAATGATTCAGCTTCCCGTAGAACAGAGAACCTGAGCCGTAAAGGATACACATCCGACATATCTTCTTCACCAGAAGAACTTCTGCCTTCCTTTATCACAACTTTAGAATCACTGTGCCTGGATTGAGACAAAAATCATTCAACATTTAAGAGACTGAAAGATGTGTAAAACTGCATATTATTTAAATACCTATAAAAACCTCGGAACAGAGATGAATATCTAGCGTCTTCATATTCTCAAGAAAAAAGCTGTATCTTTGGATAGAAAGTCATGTCACTAATAACATTTAAGGAATACAAACTACCTAAATTTGACAGATAATACTCAACAAGTTTCCACGAAAAGCAAGATTACAGTTGACGTAATAAAAAGTTTTAATAGTTGAGTAGTAAGAAAAACCAAAAGTTTATGAAATTTTGGGGCTATGTAATATCATCTCATATTTAGATATAGGAACAGAGAAGAGGACATGCAAATCTAGTCAAACCTGTGAAAATAAGCCAATTAATGCATGAAAATGATGTGAAGCAAAAAGTTCAACGTGGCTACATCAGATATATCTTTCAAGCTGTATACAAAAAGTGTAAGAGATGGTTCATTCACAACAGGCAAATGAAAAAAATCCATAACCAAGAATTAACTAGATATGCTTATATTAGCTCACTACTAGTCTTGTGGAATGATCTGAATAAGGGTAGGCTTGCCAACAACTAGTGAAGTTCTACTTGCTGTAATTTCACAAACATATGCCACAATATGCAAATTATGCCTCAGACCGGAATATTGATGTAAAAGAACTGATGAAATTAGACTAAGTTAAAGTAAGACCATGAGAGATAAATAACTCAAATACTGACCATTTGAGTGCCTGAAGCCACATTTCCCCAGAGATCAAAGCATAGTCACGACCTGATACCCCCACTTCACCATTCTCACGATTCTGGGACAATGAATTATCCTCTTTTCTCAGGTTAAAAGAAATATCAGAACTGAAAAAATTGTTAATTAGCTTTATTGGCCCTCCATATGATTGCATAGGAGACGCCATGTATAAGATTCCCTTCTTTTCATCTGATGATGATGGTGAAGAATCATGTGCTTCCTCCCACCACCTACAACACAAATCCACACTCGATCATTTACACAAACCTTAACAACCAATCAATGAAAACGCATGTAGTATAATTCCTGGAACCAACTCCCTAACCATATCAAAAACAGATATAACACCAAAAAAATAAAGTAGTTCATTTTTTTCCTTTTATATCATGGTTTGCAAACTCGGTCAATCACTCACTAACTACAACTAGGGTTTGTAAACCAAATCAATCACCATGTACAACTAACAGTTCTTCGTTTCATTTTTTATTCTTTTACTGAATGGGAAGCGACATCCTACCATAATAAATACTACAACACTACCAAGGAAAAACAAAATTGGGAAAAGAATCTTTGTGCTTTTCTTTATGATTTGCTGCCAGCACCTGCCCTCTCATTCTACAACAACTATTTGAATGTGTGTAATAAAATGTATCCTCCACATTACCTTTAATAAATCAAAACTCCAATCAATCAACAGGATTCATATATTTAAATCAAATAACTCAGAAACTAAAGCACCATCTTTTTCCAGATTCGGAACTTAGTTGAAATCAGCCCGAGTTGTTTAGATTTGTATTTTTATTGTTCTTATCATAGATTAAATTGAAAAAAAAAGAAGGAAAGGCAACATTTCTTTTCACTTCAATTTCATCAAAACAGCACATTGCCCATCAAACATAAAAATAAAAACCCACATCTCAGAAACTTTATACTCCTGTTTTCTATAAAGGGTTCTTTCCAAACACCAAAAATCAAACCAAAAACCAAAGAAAAGCAGTGATTCATTCAAAGAACAAAGGCATCACATAAAAACAGTGCGTGTTTGTGTGCGTGTGAGAGAGAGAGAAATATAGAGTATGAGTATCTGAAACTCAAATACCTGAGGGGAACCAAGTAAACTCGCTGGCCATGATTTCCAGAGATGGATTGTTGTTCGTCTTGCTGTTCTCGTTGCTCTTGATTTTGTTCTTGTTGAGAATGTGAAGAAGAATCCGAGGATTCTTTGGAGCTATTAATGATACTACTATTGTCCATTAAAAAGAAAACTAATGTATGTATCCGTGATTAAAGTGAGGATTACCGTGATAGGGAGAGAAAGACACGGGGTCAGAAATGGCGGAAGAGATTTGTAAGCAAAATGCCCACCATTTTCTTTTTTTCTTTTTTTTTTTCTTTGGGTTTTCTCGGATGGAGGGACAGAAGGGAGAGAAGGGCGGATTTGCAGAGAAACAAGTGGAGCTTTTTTCTGCGACGAGGATTCACAAGGTGGTGGTGGTGGTAGTAGTAGTAATAATTACTGTAAAAATTTTGCAAGTCCAGTATTAGCAAGTTTTCTAGGAATATTCTCATTATTATTAGGGCAAATATCCTAAATACTCCTTCAACTGTTCATTAAAACTTACATAATCCCTTAACTTAAATTTTAACTAATTTATTCTTTTTTTTACTCAACTAAATATTGATACTAATGCAGTCCCAATCTACTTGTGTCACCCAAAATAGAGTTTTTCTCGACTGTGTAGCTCACAGTCACACTAGTGACCATCTTTGGTCGTTACCAAAAAATACAAAAAATTTCGTTTTGGTAGTGAGTATCTAAAAAAATACCAAAAGCTTTGTTTGGGTTAGTGTAGCTAAATGAGCCTAAATTGGCCAAATATATTTAATTGAGGGGTTAAATCAGCTAAACTAAAGTTGAGGGCCCATTTTAACTTTACCGAAAAAGTTTGAGAACTATTTAAGTAATTCACTTATTACTAACTAGCTACTGTCCCTGTCCCTTTTTAATTTTCTTGTCACTATTTGATTTTTTTTGTTAACAACTTTAGAATGAATAATTTATATAGATATATTTGATTGTTAATGAAGTTCCATTAACATAAGTAAAATTTATATAAAAAATTAATAATTTATATGTAAACTTAAAATTTAAAAAAAAAAAAAGATTAAAGAAATTTATACAAGATTGAGCTATGAAAACTTAGTCCATTGATCAAAAAAGTCAAATTATGATAAATTCAATAAGATGAAGGTAGTATAAAATTTTGACATATTCCGTAATTTGTTCCATCAAATATAAAATAGACATTGCATTGTGTCAACCTTCATATGTATTGTTTGAGTAAGATAGGGAAGGTGAAACCGTCATGGGTATAGGCAAATATTTAGGTAGATTCAGTTTTTTGACCTTATTTGTGATTCTGTGGTATGGATTAAATCTTAGAAAATCTATAACATTAGCTGATATAAGCAAGATTTTTTAAGATTTAATCCTGACCACAGAGTCTACAGGTGGAGTCAAAAAACGAATCTATCTAAGTATTTTTCCATAGGCATATACGTAGATATTTCTTTTCTTTTTTTTATTGATTTTAAAGCATTGATAATTTTTTAAATAGAATCGAGGATACGAAACAAACAAGGATATAAACATGGGTAGTTCTCTTTATTTTATTTTATTTTTTTAATTTTAAAGGTTGGGAAGTTTTGAAAAAAAAAATTATACCCAAATTGCTTTTTGATTATATAAAACAGTAATAGGATTTGTTTAAAATGCAAACTAGTATTAGGGCTCTTCATGGTTTGGTTAAAAGGGAAAAACTAATAGAATCATTCTAATTTGGTTTCAATAATTTTAGTTAAACTAATTTTGTTTAACATTTAATAAAATTAGACCAAGTTTAGTTTTTATTTCTGAATTTTTATAATGAACAACCATCAAAATTTTAACGGGTTAAAGGTCCACACAATGTTATTATAGATATTAATAATATAATATGTTGATTTATAAAGAGATGAACATTAAATTATGATGACATACGAGTTGAAGATCCAAACAAAATTTTCTACAAATCTTTTCTCATATCTAGTGAACCTTTTCAATTTCTCTTGTATGAATGAGTAGGTGTAACAGTTGAAATCGATGATGTAAAACTTGATTCCAGTTGAAATAGAGATGATGAAAAACACGACCTTATTTATCATTCTTCTAATTTGAAATCCAAATATGACAACAATCCAAGAGTCGAGATATGTTCGATCTTGAAACGTCCATGCGTTGACAACAATATGAAGGGCATATCAACTTTGCTCTCAAACAATTGAGTTCTTTTAATTTCTCATGGGAGATGAGATCAAACGATAGAAAATGTTTGGACCAAGGGTTTGAAACTTGATCCCGGATGAATTGGTACTGTAATCTCCTCCCAAGTTTGTACTTGATTCATAACCTGCTAACTCCTTCTGCTAGTCCTCAATTGCATATAAAAGAGTGAACAATAACTGGATAACCATATAATGTTTAGTAAATAACATTTAAAATCAATTATAGATAACATGTATAAGATCGTATATAGTACAATATACAAGACATTATCGATAATCAAAATGCAAATGTCAATCAACGAACTCATGGTTTACAAAAGTCTTTCCAGCATTACATATAGGTCTACCTATTATCTATCTGAGTAGATAAGATATAACAAAGTGTCTATCACTTTCACTTTTCTTCCTAATAGACTAGGTATAATATTTACAAAGTAGAGTACTTAATATATCATTTCATTCAGTCACTCATTGCCAAGTCCACTTAAGTGACTCATTGAACTCTTCATAAAATTAATTATTAACACAAAATATTTATGTAAGCAACAAATGAATATAACAATACATACATAACAAGCATATAAATTATAAAAAAAATACTTACCTTATAAACATTAATCAAATCAGGTATACTTAACTTAATATCAGTTATTCTAAGTTGCATAACCAATTAGTTATTCTAGGTTGCATAACCAACCATATACAAGATATTGATAAAAAGCCGTAAACATTTACTTACCTCGAAAATCGATTTCGTAGATCCAAATTTCGGCCATTTAAAACTATAACCCCATATCACCTAAATGAAGAGAGTATTATACTATTAACATAAACAGAGGTAGGGGATTATCTTTTGGATATCACCCAAACTCTCAAATTAAGCAATAATTAAATACAAATGAGTAGGAGTTGATTTAAATCCATGAAAATAAAATCAAAGTCTAAAAATTAGGATTTATAATTTTAAATATATCACCAATTTAGGAATTGTTCCAAATCCTCATTCAAATTTCGCAGAAATAAGAGCTCAAAAGTCATTTCAAACCAAATGTTTTACAAATTAAGTGTTAGTAGCTCATAAACATATTTAGTAATAAAATCAAACCATAAACATGCAACAAAAATTAAACAAATTAATTTCTTGAGAAATTTGAAATTTACTCTGAAAACCATGCAAAACTTACTCGTGACAATGAAATATAGTTTCAAGAGTACCTTGTATCACCAATTTGATTTAGAAGGCAAAATTTCTAAACTAAAAGTAAGATTAAGGCTTGGAATGAAATGGGTATGAAAAGGGTTCTTGAGACTTTTCTATGGGTTGGAGGAAGTGTCACGCCCCAAAACGGGACAATGACACGCCGCACCTCGGGATCACCCCAAGCATGCAAGACACAGTACAAGAGCAATATACAAACCATAATACCTGTCATTAGATCTCAAGATCAACCAATACAAAACCACAAAGTATTCGACGACCATATCCATAACATCCCACGATAGCCAAATCACATTCATATACAAGTATCAAAACTACAACTCAAACACAGTCAGAAATTCACGATCACAAGTCCATAGGCACACAAGCCTAACCATAAAAACCAACCTCACACTAAGATGGAAAACTAGAAAACTCTATCTCCAATAACTGGGATCTGTACTATAATTCCTTCCCTGATCAGCACTCGACTCAGGACCTACTAACGTCTCCTGTTGGTTCTCAACTGCAAACATAGGAGAAAATAATAACGGAGTAAGCACATCATGCTTAGTAAATAACATTTAAACCCAATTATGGATAACATGTATACAATCAGTACAGGAAATAATATACGAGACATTATCATTATTTAAAATGCAAATATCAGTCAATGAGCTCAAGGTTCACAAAAGTCTTCCCAACACTAGATCCAGGTCTACCTATTATCCGTCAGAGTAGACAAGGCATAACGGAGTGTCTATCACTTGTTTTCCCGATAGACTGGGTATAACATTTACGAAGCAGCGTACTCAGTATATCATTTCATTCGCTCACTCATAGCCAAGTCCACTAAAGTGACCTATTGAGCTCTTCACAGTAATCATTCATTAACACATAGTACAATAATGAACAATTGATACATTACATAACAAACATATAATTTATAAACGTACTTATCTTATAAATATTAATCGAAATAAATATACTTACCTTAATATCAATTATTCTATGATTACAATACCAATCATATACAAGGTATCGATAAAAAGGTGTAAACGTTACTTACCTTGACAATCGATTTCATATACGTATCCTAATTTCGACGGTCTAAATCTCTAATTCCGAATCACCTAAATCAGGAGAGTGTTATACCATTAGGATAAAAATCGAGATAGGGATTCACTTTTGGGTATCACTCAAAATCTCAAATTAGTCATTAATTGAACACAATTAAGTAAGAATTGACTTAAATTTGTGAAAATAAGATAAAAATCTAAGAATTAGAGTTTATAATTTCAAATATGTCACTAGGTTAAGAATTGTCAAAAACCTAATTCAAATCTCACAAAAACAATAGTTAAAAAGTCATTTCAAACCATAAATTCAGTCCCAATAGCTCATAAATATATTTGGTAATCAAATCAATTCATAAACAACTAAATTAAACAAATGTAATTTCCTATAAATTTGGAATTTAACATAAAGATCATACAGATCTGGAAGTAAAACTTACCTTTGAAGTTGGATTAAAGGTCTACAAGGATTCCTGAATCACTAATTTGATTTGGGAGTAAATTTTTCAAAACTAAATTTGTGATTTGAGATCTTGGTTTGGAGAATTTCAAAGGAATTTTCTCACACTTAAAGTTAGAAACAATTGGAATATGCTGGAGGATGTCTTCGCAGAGAAGACTTATATGGTTTTCAAAATTTCACTTTAGTCCCTCATGTTTTATAAAATTATACTTTGACCCGAAAATTTTTAAAAATGTTTAAAAAGAGTAAAACGGTTATTTAATATTTGAATGGGATATTAATGAGTATTTAAAAGGATAAAATCAAATGCGAAAATGTGTGAAATGATTAGAAAAGTCGGGTATTACAAGGAAGGATGACGTGATTTGGGGCCAAATAGAAGACTTCGTGAAGAAGTCTTATAAGGTTTATTAAAGATTTTATTTTAGTCCCTCATATGATTTTCAAAATTTCACTTTAGTCCCTCAAGTTTTATAAAATTATACTTTGACCCGAAAATTTTAAAAAATGTTTAAAAAGAGTAAAACGATTATTTAATATTTGAATGGGATATTAATGAGTATTTAAAAGGATAAAATCAAATGTGAAAATGTGTGAAATGATTAGAAAAGTCGGGTATTACGGAAGGATGAAGTGATTTGGGGCCAAATAGAAGACTTCGTGAAGAAGTCTTATAAGGTTTATTAAAGATTTTATTTTAGTCCCTTAAATTTTATAAAATTATATTTTGACCCCACAAACATTAAAAATGTACAAAAAATAAAACAATTATATAACACTTCAAAACGATATTTACGAGCATTCCTAGAGATAAGATCAAGTACGAAAAATATGTTGAATGAGCGGAAAAAAATATGAGTATTACAATTTAAGTTTTGGAACTTGTAATTTTAATATAAACAAATTCATAGAACATGATCTTTTTATTGTTTATTAGATGGTTACTTTTTCATGATATTATATTTACATAAAATAAATATGTTTGTTTAGATTCAAAATTTTAGCTATGCAATATTTTGGGGAATAGTTTGTTATTGTAAAGAATATAACATTGTTTTGCTAATTTATATATTTAATATTTTTTTTTGAAAAATAAATATTTTTCTTATTTCAAGAAACTTGCAGTTTTGTTTTTGAAAAAAGAAGTTGGTAATCAATTTATTTAAAAGAGTGAGGAATATGGTGGAGTTGAATAAAAAAATAGAACCAACACCAACAGTTAATGTGGTCCCCAATTACGGTTGAATCACACAAGTTCTCGATATTTTCAGTTCAAATACTGAATTGTTAAAAAGTTAACGAATCTCCTTTTTGTCCAGTTGAATCATCAATCCAATTGCGTTAAATGGTTAGTTTACCAGATGTCTCTGTTAACTAGTTGATTTACCTACTAGTTTAGTTAGGTTCCAAGTTTATATATAAGTATGAAACTGAATCATACACTAGCATAACTTAAAAATATTTTAGAAACATATGATTAACTACATTTATTAGAAAGTAATTTTTCTTCTTCGATTTAAGTGTATATACACACACATATATGCACACATAGATTTTTTAAATATATTTTATACATTTTATAGCTTTTTAGTATTGCTTGAGTAACTTACTAAATGGCACTATATGCGACCTTGACTCTTAGTTACTCATAGCACTAATTGTCTTTTATTGTAAGGATATGAATACTTATAAATAGCATTTTCCTTTATTAATTTCATTAGGACATTTTATTAGTTATCACAATACTATCTATTGTAGTTTTACAAAATTTTTAAGTTTTGCTAGTGACCCTTGTGAACACAAACATATAAGCAATTCTCCTACATTGATTAGTTATTTTTTGTTTGGAAGTTCTATTTTTTTTTTTTTTTTTGGGATCTGAGTTGTCTGTGTTTTCTGCATAATAATGGGAGGCAGTCTCCGCTCTTCTAGCAACTGTGAGACACAGAGAAGAAAGCAGGAACAGATATTTGTTGGGACTCGAAGTTTCAAAGAAAAAAAGATCTGTTAGATAATCTTGATGTAAGTTAAAGTTAATGCGTGTCTCAGATTGTACAAAAGTTGGACTTTTTTATAAGATTTTTTTCTTTATGTAAAGAGATTTTTTTTATTTTTTATTTTTTTATGTTGAAACTTTTGGACAGAGAGACAAGAAAGTGGAGAAATTTGGAAAGATTATTGTATTCTTCTTGATAAGATTTACATGTGTAGAAGCAAAAATGAAATCTTAATAAATTTGAACAATATTGCATTCAAAAGTGGCTTTGAATCTAATCTGGGCATGAAAGGGCTTGGACTATCAAGGTAATTGCAGAAACAAGAAATGATGCAAGAAAAGAAAGAGTATTTTGTAGAGAGAGAGAGTGTGTGTGTAGTATATTATTTGATATCAAAAACTATCTGGCTTGCTGGGGATTGTCCCGCAAATGAGGGATAAATCCCCTATCTATAGGGGTTTACATATATGCTTACTGAGTTCTAGGTCAGCTTATTTAATTTAACTACTCAATCATTCGGGCAAAACAAATAAGTTATTTACATGGTTAGTCGATCTATTTGAGTTACATTCTCATCTTTAATCCTATACAATCGAATAACTTTAAGTTGATTATTCTAACTTGACACATGTTGATTTCGTACACATGGTCAGTTGTGGTATCATAAGGAGTTCCCTCGATGGGGTTAGTATCATAGATCAGTCCCCATCGACTGGTCGAAGAGATAATAACTTTTTCACATTTATTCAAATTCTTTTATCATCACACCTTTTGAGAATCCTAATTAAATGCTCATGAACCATTTTTTGCGGGTCGTTTCGATCTATTTCCATGTCTCTTAATCTTCTTTTAGTAATAAATACCCTAAATTTCAGAACTTTCTTTGTTTATAAGTAAAATTAGCAATCGTTGAAACTAAATTATTTATGGTATTTCTTCTTTGGTATATTCCTTCTTCAAAATCTTTTATCTTTCCCTTATTTTTCAAGGATATCCATGGCATTTGAATCAAGGCAAGGAGAGAATGACGACAATATTTCAGCTGGCGAAGCTCCATAGTTTAATTTAGGGAAGTTTATGTTAATAGAAAACCCCACAAAAAAGGTAATAAAGAAGATTCGCAAAGTGACGAAATCCTCTGCCACTAGCCAACCAAATCCCACAATTAAAACAGTAATCTCAAGTGGTTCTAGGTCTATAATCTCTCGGCCCCAAACAGTGTTAGAATCCACTTTAAGCCCCCAAAGGAAGGAAGAAGTCCAATTAGTAACTAGGAAGAGAAAAGTTTCATCTTTTTAAAGTCAAAGTGAAAAGGTAAGGATAATTCCAGAAATTGACATTCTATCTAAAGCACCTGAATCAATGGGTTTTGAAGGAGCCGAATCCCCCATTGACTTAACTGGGTTTCCAAGGGATCAGGATAGGATAGGATGAAGATTCCAGACACTTCTAAGAAGGGAAAAGAACCTGTCGAGCCCATCGATTTTCCTTTGGAACGCTTTGTTCTTGATTGGCCGATCTTACTAGGAGACCAAGTTAGAAGTTCGAACAAATGTTTAGAACATTTATTTGCTATTTTTCCTCCAAAGGATACTGATCATGATGAACTTGTTCAGATGTGCAGAAAGGCTGTCCAAGGTACCATGCATTGGGTTTTAGAAGGTAGCCATTTACGCAACATCTTATTGTGTTCGGGAGAAAACAGACAGAAAATTACCGAACTGGAAGAAAAAGCGATGAAGGCTGAAGAAAATACGGCCAAACAAATGGAAGAATTCAATGTAGCCAAGTAAGCGAGATATGCTAAAGAGAAGGTCGAGCTTGAAGATAGGTTGAATGAGAAGTATAGAGAGCTACAAATATCTCATTAATCGAGTTGGAAAAAATAATGAATGAGATAAAAAAAATTTCCAAAAACTTGTCCTCCACCAAACCTCTGAACTGGAAGCAACTCAGGATGAACTAAAGAAAACAAAAACTGAGTTCTCTGAAAATCAGTCATCTATCCAAGAGCTAGAGGACCAACTTCTGTCCAAAACCTTTGAACTGGAAGCAACTCAGGATGGACTAAAGAAAACAAAGACTAAGCTCTCTGAAAGTCAGTCATCTGTTCAAGAGCTGAATTAGAAGTACAGAGAGCTGCAAATATCTCATTTAATCGAGCTAGAAAAAATAATAAAGGAGATAAAAAAAGTTTCCAAAAACTTGTCCTCCAAAACTCTAAACTGGAAGCAGCTCAGGATGGACTAAAGAAAACAAAGATTAAGCTCTCTGAAAGTTAGTCATCTATCCAAGAACTGAAGGACCAACTTTCTCTTCAAAGTATCAATTCCTTCTTGGCATTTATGGCCTTGAGTGATGATCTGGGAAAGTTTTGCAAAATCAGTGCCAAGTCTAGTTTTGGCAGGGCATTAAAGGATATTCATGCTTGATTTCCCTCTATAGGCTTTGAAGATAGTAGCTTTTCTTATTTTAGTGAAACAGCTACTTTTGATTCATTGACCGAGTTAGGGGCCAAATTCAGGAATGCTAGATCTACTTCTTCCATAGGACAAAGTGTCCTTCTTGAGGACAATATTGAAGTAGTTGTAGAGGAAGAAGAGGAGGAAACTTCCTCAAGAGCTCCTTGAAGCGATCCCACGCTTCACCTAAGCTCTCTCCTGTGATTTATCTGAATGATGTAATCTCATTTCGGAGCTTAGCGGTTCTAGCCGGTGGAAGTGTTTGGTTAGAAACTCTTGAGCGAGTTGGTCCCATATTGTGAGAGTACCTTGTCTATGTGACTACAACCATGACTTTGCTCTATCACGTAAAGAAAAAGGGAATGCTCTCATCCAGATACAATCGGGGTGGACTCCATTGTACTGGAATGTATCAATGATCTCCTCAAACCTGATTGCTCATAGGGATCTTCATTGGATCCTCCTCGAAACATCCCTAGCCTGTGTTTGGAGCATCTATACAAGTATAGGCTTGATTTTGAAGTTATTTTCTTGCTCGGGCAGTCAAACAATGTTAGAACTTGCCTCCTCGAAATTAGGTATGACATAATCTCTAAAATGTCGGGGGTTAACATTAGCATTAACCAAGTTGTCATTGTTGCCTACAACCTCCTTTTGTTCATTTACGGCGCAGTTTGGATTCTCTATTAGATTGTCACCTTGGTTTGAGCCTTGTTGTCTACGATTTCTGCTTATCGTACGTTCAATCTCCAAATCAATTATATGAAGTGATGGATTGGATGAACGAGTATCTACCATAAACTACAAGAAAAGAAAACCACATCTCAAATATCGAAGATAAAATCCGAACAAACTAGTTGTCGCACCCCCCCCACAACCCGCGGTCTGGCTGGCACCTTTGGGACTGGCACCGTCACCATGTGGTGCTCGTGAAATAGGTGATTAAATGTAAAAATCCTATTTACTATTTACAAACATAAATTACCAATACTTACTATTACGAATTTAAATGAATCACCTATTTACTATTACATAACGGGGCTTTAACTGCGACTATGAATTGTACAAAAATAATCTAAGTTAGGGAACACAGGATTGGAGTCGCCACCCGGTGTGTTGGTTCGCCGGGACACAAAATACATCAAAATTTAAAGAGAAAATAAACCCTAGTCTAGATTGACTCCTGGTCCACGTAATTCAAAAAAAACATGAGTTCGGAAATCCTATTGTAAAATGAGAAGGTTTGGGATAGATTTGAATTTCTCTCGAAAGAAACTAATCGAAAAATATGTGCAAAATCAGAACCTATTTACAATTTAATACTCATAAGGGCAAAACGGTAATTTCACAATCAAAGGGTAATTAAACATATTAAAATGTCAAACAAAAATCAAATTAAAGCTTGGTGGTTATTGTCATTAAAAATGTAACTTAGAAGAAATTTGAAAAGAAAAAAACAGTAATATTAAAGAAAATTTCTTAAAGGCCTAAATGTAATTTAGAAAATTATTTGAGGGCTAAAATGCAAAAATCTGAAATCTGGAAGGTTAAAATGCAAATAAAATTTTTTCTGAACTTTTTTGTGTGTGCCACATCATCGATGATGTGGCACAATCTGGTGGTGCCACGTCATCGATGACATGGCATCAAAGATCCCTTAAATTTTTTTTGTGTGTGTGCCACGTCATCGATGATGTGGGATGACGTGGCAGTCCTTGGACCCAAGGGGACAAAACTCAAAATATCCTAAGGAAAATAGGGGCAATGAGATACGAACCCAAGCCACCAAGAAGGAACACCAGCTGTTGAACCACTAGCCCAAAGCCATTTTTGGGTTATGGTTCAGTTTCTTTTTATTTATACACTTAAAACTTTCTCTGCATTCCCCCAACTTCTTCCTCTTCTTTCCCAATGGTAAACAACCATTCAAAATTCTCCCAACTCCATAACCACCCCAAAAAATGAAACCTTCAAACCTTAACCCAAAAATTCTATGAAAATAGCCATAAAATTCTAATTTTTACATAGAACATGAAGATATAACAATTAATTAACATAAACCACTACATAAACATAAATCAAAGGTGAAAGTGGGCATATGAACCAAACACAAACTTGCATAAAACATTCCACAAAATTTTCGTGTAAACCTTTAGAGACACTCCAAAAAATATTTTAAAGCTAATAAAAATATTAAATTTAAACATTATGAACTATAAAATTAAATTCGAAAATTAAGTCATAAATAATGTAAAAATAGTAAGATAAGCATTTTGTCACCAAAACAATCGATTCAAAAGCCCATTTAACTCACCTCAACCTCAGGAATGTGGTGGAATTGGTTATACTTGGCTTGGAGTGCGTTTGAGCTGAATTTGCTTTCGGCACCTCCAAGCTTCCGGTTGATGAACCGGCCTTCTTCCACCACATTTTTCACTCACTAGATGAACGATTTTGCTTAAACTTTACAAAGAGAAGTTGTAGTACCAGGTACGTTCTACAACTTTTCTTCTTTAAGTTTAGTTTAATTCCTCTTCTATCGCTTAGAATCTTGGCTCAAAGTTGGCTGTCTGGAAAATTTTTCAGACTTAGAAAAATTTCTCTTTTTTTCTGCAGATTTTCTTGGTCACCAGCCTTCTTCTACCACGTTTTTGATCCTCCAAATGAATGATTTTGCTGAGCTTTACAAAGAGAAGTTGTAGTCCCAGGTACTCTCTACAACTTTTCTTCTTTGAGTTTAGTCTAATTCCTTTTCAATCGTTTGGAATTTTGGACAAAGTTCCCTGTTTGAAGATAGATTTAAACTTAGAAAAATTTCTTCTTTCTTTCTTCATGCAGAAATTTCATCCCCCCACCTTAGACTGATTTTTTTTGCTTTTAACGAAGTGGATTGAGTGTAAAAATGGTCAAATACCATTCCTTGTCATGTTGACAAGTATGGAGCATCTGATATTTGGTGAGAATAGGTGAAAAAATGCAGAGAAAAACGTATATCAACATTTAGTCGAGCTGACTGTTAGGTGCGTGTTCACGCGCTGAATTTTTTTTAATAAATTTAATTTTTTTTAATAAATTTAATTAATTAATTAATTTTTTTTTTGTTTGTTTGAAAAATCTAAAAACTTAATAATATTAAAACTCATTCTTAGTATTTCAAATG
The DNA here is from genome assembly GCA_025175665.1 of Cinchona pubescens. Taxonomy (NCBI): domain Eukaryota; kingdom Viridiplantae; phylum Streptophyta; class Magnoliopsida; order Gentianales; family Rubiaceae; genus Cinchona; species Cinchona pubescens. The sequence continues at coordinate 5,054,228 of JANKKI010000026.1, read as the reverse complement.
CATAAAACACATAATAATTAAACACCATAAGACAAATTAAGAGGAAAATAAAGGATAAATTAAGAGGAAATCAAAGAGCAGGTTATAAAGAAATTAAAAGGAAAATTAAAAAGAAAATTGAGAGTCAAATTAAGAGAAAAATAGGGGAGAACTTAAGGGACAAAAATAGGTGTCTACAGCTTGCCCTCTTTGCCAGAGTGTCGAAGAGGATCGAAGAAACTCTAGGCAAAGATTATAGACACCGCATGACTGGATGATTCCAATCGTGCAACAAAATTTGCCACATGTCAACATTAAGCTCATGAGGTCATGGAAGAGGAAATTCACCATCTTGACAAACACACCGGGGAGATTAGGTCTATCTTGATTTTCTATTCATCCAGAGCGGAAAAGTCTTCATTGGGGGAAAGAAGTGAATAAAAAGATGCCTAGTGAAATGAACCATAAAAGACATAAATGAAACTTGGAAACAAGAATGAAATCCCGATCTGGTGTTTATCGGGAGTACAGGGACTTAGAATGAAACGTATACTGTGAATGACAAAGAAAACTAACTTGACATAACATGCAAACACATCTAATGAAACTCAACAAGCAATGTGAATTAAAAGCCCGACTTTGTATCATCAAGGCAAGGGTATGTAAATACGAATGAAAATCCGACTTTATGTCATCGGGGTAAAGACATGTAAATTAAAATAAAAACCCGACTTTGTGTCATCGAGGTAACAAGAGTGAAATGAAAACCCGAACGATGAGTTTGTCGGGTAATGCAAACTTGAAATGAAAGCCAAAATTTGTTTATCGATTGATGCAGAAATACAAACCTGAAATTCGTTTATCAGGTTAATAGAACAGGTTAATAGAATGGAAACCCCGAAATTCGTTTATCAGGGATGAAAATGCAAACCAGAAATTCGTTTATTAGGTTAATAAAAATGGAAACCCGAAATTTACACATATTAGGTTAATAAATTGGAAACCCGAAATTCGTTTATCTTATAAAATGCAAGTCTGAAATTTGTTTATCAGGTTATGAAAATAGAAATGAGAACCCAAAATTCGTTTATCGGGTAAAGATGCAAACCTGAAATTCGTTTATCAGGTTAATGAAAATGGAAACCCGAAATTCGTTTATCGGGGATGAAAATGCAAACCTGAAATTTGTTTATCAGGTTATGAAAATGAAAATGAGAATCCAAAATTCGTTTATCAGGTTAATGAAGATGGAAATGAGAACCCGAAATTCGTTTATCGGGTAAAAATGCAAACTTGAAATTCGTTTATCAGGTTAATGGATATGGAAATGAGAACCCGAAATTCGTTTATCGGGTGATGCAAAAATGCAAACCTGAAATTCGTTTATCAGGTTAATAGAATGGAAACCTGTAAACCCGAAATTCATTTATCGGGGATGAAAATGCAAACCTGAAATTCGTTTATCAGGTTAATGAAGATGGATACCCGAAATACGTTTATCGAGGATGACAAATGCAAACCTGAAATTCGTTTATCAGGTTAATGAATCTTGAAAACACAAAATTCGTTTATCGGGGATGAAAATGCAAACCTGAAATTCGTTTATCAGGTTATGAAAATGGAAATGATAACCCGAAATTCGTTTATCGGGAGTACAAATGCAAATCTGAAATTCATTTATGAGGTTAATGAAGATGGAAATGAGAACCCAAAATTCGTTTATCGGGTGAAAATGCAAACCTGAAATTCGTTTATCAGGTTAATGGAGATGGAAATGAGAACCCAAAATTTGTTTATCGGGTGATGCAGAAATGCAAACCTGAAATTCGTTTATCAGGTTAATAGAATGGAAACCCAAAATTTGTTTATCGGGGATGAAAATGCAAACCTGAAATTCGTTTATCAGGTTAATGAAAATGGAAACGATGAGAACCCAAAATTCGTTTATCGGGTGATGCAGAAATGCAAACCTGAAATTCGTTTATCAGGTTAATGAAGATGGAAATGAGAACCTGAAATTCGTTTATCGGGTGAAAATGCAAACCTGAAATTCGTTTATCAGGTTAATGGAGATGGAAATGAGAACCCGAAATTCGATTATTGGGTGATGCAGAAAAGCAAACCTAAAATTCGTTTATCAGGTTGTCTAGAATGGAAACCCAAATTTTTTTTATCGGGGATGAAAATTGTAAACCTGAAATTCATTTATTAGGTTGAAAATAGAAATGAGAACCCGAAATTTGTTTATCCTGTGAAAATATAAACCTGAAATTCGTTTATCAGGTTAATGAAAAATAGAAATGAGAACCCGAAATTCATTTATCAGATGAAAATGCAAACCTGAAATTCGTTTATCAGGTTGATGAAAATGGAAATGAGAACCCAAAATTCGTTTATCGGGTAATGCAGAAATGCAAACCTGAAATTCGTTTATCAGAGGTTAATGGAGATGAAAATGAGAACCCGAAATTCGTTTATCGGGTGATGCAGAAATGCAAACCTGAAATTCGTTTATCATTTTAATGAAGATTATACCTGAGAACCCAAAATTCATTTATCGGGTGAAAATGCAAACCTGAAATTCGTTTATTAGGTTAATGGAGATGGAAATGAGAACCCGAAATTCAGTTATCGGGTGATGCAGAAATGCAAACCTGAAATTTGTTTATTAGGTTAATAGAATGGAAACCCAAAATTCGTTTATCGGGGATGAAAATTCAAACCTGAAATTGATTTATCAGGTTAATGAAAATGGAAATGAGAACCTGAAATTCGTTTATCGGGTGAAAATACAAACCTGAAAATTCGCTTATCAGGTTAATGAGAAATGAAAATCAGAATTCGAAATTCGTTTATCGGGTGAAGATGCAAACCTAAAATTCGTTATCAGGTTAATAAAAAATAGAAATGAGAACCCGAAATTCGTTTATCGGGTAAAAATGTAATAAGTTTAAGATACATACACGGAGCCATGTCATTGGGCTTACCCATGAAATGAAGTGTAAAAGGCAACTAGTAATTAACCCTAATCATGACTGGATTGTAAACTAGGACATTAAGCCCTAAACGGTAAATGATAGTATTATTTAAACTGAGAGGTTTGACTGGGAATTCAGTGCACTATCTCCCAAGTGGCGATCACTTGTGAGGTTGATTGCTTCATTAGGGGTTGGCGTGAATCACCCCTTTCAAAATGTGAAGAAAGACCATTGGGTATCAAGACAGCTCTCAGGATTAGTGTATCCCTTATTGTTTATGAAGGATATCCAATCAATAAAAATTTGCCCCAGTATCGTGGATTTTAGCGTCCACTTTATTTTCATGTACCTGTAGGTACTCAAAACAATGCGATATCAAGCAAAGAAAACTCGAATTAGTCAGTGCCAAAACATACAAAATGTCAATCTTAGCAAACATTACTATAAGCAAGGTGACCGAGCTCGCTAAGAGCTGCCTACGATTATCCCACCACAGGAATCAGGTCGAACGTAGTTCAATTAAATAGATAGTTTTCACATATTTGACAAATAAAACATCAACAACAAGAAGAACAACTACAAACAAACTAAATGGCAGCATGTGAGTTTGATAGAAGTACATGAATAAATAATACAGGCATATGGGAGCAATCTTAGTAAAAATCGTGCCATCACCGTATTAACACCGCTTTGACTTTCATTCCAAGTGATTTGGACCCAATCAGGCAATGCTTTGGATCCATCGGATACGTGCCTTTTAAAGGCCAATGACTGTGTTGAGAGAATGACATAGAGGCAACCAATAAGCCTAATTTCGGTCAACAAATTTCAGTTGAACACTTTCCCAGACTTGGACCCAGAGAAGTTGTCATCCAAACTTTGACCATTTACTCAGCGCCTTTTTATTAGATGTCATAAGGTTTCCCTCCCTTTTATTATTTTTTTCCGCACACTCTCCTTTTGCCTAGGCCGCTCCTTAGGGTTTTCAGCGGGTAACCAAGCCTCTCTTTTGCTCTTTTTTTTTTGGTTTTTTTTTTTTAAACAAATGTGCCCTTTCTGGGTTTTCACCTATGAGGTCCAAGTAAACGGCAAGGTGTGGGAGTAAACGGAAGACGTGTGGCTAAGTAATCACCTTTTCCAATGCATGCGAACTTTAGTTTTCAAAGTTTTTCGGCATCAGTAAGGCTGCCTTCCTTGTAATGAGGATGGACATGTTAACATCAACTACCAAGACCGCACAAGCTGCTCCCTTTAAGCCTATGCAGAACTTAGGATAGTTAGGGTCAAAATGGGTTAAGTCGTGTGATTGGTAAAGATTGGGATTATCTTAACAAAAACTTGCCCCAGTTTAAGATGGGCGCTTTGGTTGGAAAGAACATAGCTACAAGGGATGGAAGAGCGAATTTCAACGGCTGAGGAAAACTGGTTATGTCCCTTATCTAAAAGAATTGCCCCAGTTTTGGGCTGAAAGTCTTACTTGAAGGCAACTGACTGAACTGGGGAAATAGATTTGCAAAAAAATTGCCCCAGTTTTATTATAACAAACTGAGTTTTGTTGGGCATTTGTTTTGTTCAGCCTCTCAAACTTTCTTTTTTTTTTTTTTTTTGCCACCCAAAAACAACAATTTGCCCCAACATTGCAAATGAGCTCAGTTCCAATTTGTTTTTACAGTAAAGGATAGGGACAAAGCACAATTGAAACGAAAGATAGGCAAATAAAGAGAAGAGATATAAAAGAATTTAGTCCGGATGTGGGTGAAAAGGGAAAGAAAACAAAAGGTAGAATTCTATCCAACGTTCTGCAATGACTTAAAGGTTTACAGATGCCAAATCAGATGAAAAACTTTTTGACCATGTCCGTATTTATCGGTTGGGGGAAAACCTGTCCATCCATCTCCGTAAGGATAAGAGCTCCTCCTGATAATACTTTGTGTACAATGAATGGACCCTGCCAGTTAGGAGCAAACTTGCCCTTTGCTTCGTCCTGTATTGGCAATATACATTTCAAAACTAGATCGTTTGTACCAGCCTGAAAATGTCTAGGCTTGACTTTCTTGTTGTAAGCTCGGGCCATCCTCCGTTGATAACATTGGCCATGACACACAGCTGTTAGCCGTCTTTCATCAATGAGTGCAAGCTATTCATGTCTGAGCCTCACCCATTATGCATCTTCTAACTCAGTTTCCATAAGAATGCGTAGAGAAGGGATCTCTACTTCCACTGGCAAAACAGCTTCCATTCCGTACATGAGGGAGTAAGGCGTTGCCCCAGTTGATGTCCTGATGGCAGTCCGATAACCCAGCAATGCATATGGCATCTTTTCATGCCAATCACGTTGACTGTCAACCATCTTTCGAATAATTCTCTTAAGATTCTTGTTAGCTGCTTCAACTGCCCCATTCATTTTTGGCCTATAGATGGTGGAATTCCGATGCTTAATCTTGAATTGGGCACAAAGACCATCTACCATGTCATTGTTCAGGTTCTTGGCATTGTCGGTAACCAATGTATCCGGGATTCCAAAGCGGCTATAAGAAATGATGTTCTTTATGATGAACTCCGCCACTACCTTCTTTGTTACGTGCTTGTAGGATTCAGCCTCGACCCACTTAGTGAAATATTCAATCGCTACCAGAATGAAGCGATGACCATTAGAAGCTGGCGGCTCGATCAATCCAATGACGTCCATTTCCCAAATTGAACAGGGCCATGGAGTAGTGATGTTGTGCAATTCAGTTGGTGCTGCCCTTATCTCATCCCCGTGCATTTGGCACTTAACACACCTGCGGACAAATTCGATGCAATCATGCTCTATAGTAAGCCAGAAATAGCCTGCTCTCATTATCTTCTTAGCTAATAAGTGCCCGTTCATGTGTGGCCCACAAACTCTCCTATGAACATCCTCTATAATATAAGCGGCCTCTTTCTTATCAACGCACCTCAGAAGACCCAGATCTATCGTCCTTCGATAAAGTAAATTGCCATTTAAAAAGAACTTGATTGACATTCAGCGTAGGAACTTCTTATCTGAAGTACTAGCCCCGTAGAGGATAGCTACCTTTGTCTAGAAACTCTTTGATATCATGAAACCAAGGAAGTCCATCAGATTTTGCCTCAAGAGTGCAATAGTATCCTGGCTTTTCTAGCACCTGAATGGTAATGGGTTCTATCACTGTGCCTTCTGGATGACTGATCAATGAAGATAAGGTAGCCAGAGCATCGGCAAATATATTCCTGGATCGGGGGTATGTGAGTGAATTCTAAAGTATCAAATTGTCGACCTAGTTTGAGAATACTGCAGTGATATGGCATGATTTTAGAATCCCTGGTTACCCGTGCCCCAGTGTCTGATGGATGAGCAAATCTGAATCACTAAACACTGCTAACTCTTTAATACCCATGTCTAATGCCATTAAGAGATAGGCATTGTATTCATGATTCAGGTAGCCTCTAATGTGGACATTCATCTGAACACCGTCATTGGCATAATAAAAGGCATAAGATGTCTTCGTTCTTAAACTGGGGCAAGTTTTTGAGAAGATAATCCCAATCTTTACCAATCACATCGACTTAACCCCTGTCTCTTATACAGCATCTAGATGTGTATAAGAGACAGAAATTTTGAAAACTACAGTTAGAGCCATGGACCTGCCAAAGTCATCTAGATGTTCTCAACAGACAGTCGATTATCACATCTGAAATGAGATAAGTGGTATGACCCAGTAGATAATGCCTTAGCCGTTGGGAGGTCCAAACCAATGCACAACATGTTCCCTCCAAAAAAGAATAATTGGCTTCATAGACTGTAAACTTCTTGTTTAGATAATAGATAGCCTGCTCTTTTCTGCCCGAATCGTCATGCTGCCCCAAGACACAACTCATGGATCCGTCCAAAATCGACAGATACATGATTAATGGCTTCCCTGACTTTGGGGGGACCAACACATAAGGTGCACAGTTCAAAAGATAATCTTTGATTTTGTCAAAAGTCTGTTGACAGTACATCGGTGCATTTTTTCTCTACAGTTTGAACAAAGGTTCACAAGTAGCTGTCAGCTGAGCAATGAAGCGACCAATGAAATTGATTTTTCCCAAGAAGCTTTTTACGTCCTTCTGAGTCTTTGGCGCAGACATATCACGGATAGTTTTGATCTTTGTTGGGTCTATCTCAATTCCCCGCTTACTGACAATGAAACCTAATAACTTTCCGGAAGGAGCTCCAAAGGCGCACTTTGTTGGGTTCAACTTCAGATTATATCTCCTCATCCTCTCAAATACCTTCTAAGATTGGTCAAGTGATCCTCGGCTTTCTTGGATTTGATAATGATGTCATCGACATAGACCTCCATCTCTTCGTGTATCATGTCATGAAACAATGTGGTCATAGTGCGTTGATATGTTGCACCAGCATTCTTGAGTCCAAATGGTATAACTCTGTAGCAGAATGTCCCCCAAGGAGTAATGAATGCCGTGTCTTTTCCCTGTCTTCCTCGTTCACTAGGATTTGGTGATACCCAACAAAATAATCGACAAAAGTCTCCATCTCATGGCTGGCAGCACTGTCTAGAATAATGTGAATGTTTGGCAGCAGAAAATCATCCTTGGGACTGGCCTTGTTTAAGTCTCGATAATCGACGCAAACTCTGACCTCCCCAGTCTTCTTCAATACTGGCACCATATTGGAAAGCCAAATAGGATACCGGGATACAATGATGATTATGGCATTAAACTGCTTGATGATTTGTTCTTTGATCTTTAAGCTCATTTCTGGCTTAAACTTCCTTGGCTTCTGCTTTACAGGCGGGCATTTAGGATCGGTGGGGAGTTTGTGAACCACGACATCTGTTGAAATGCCAAGCATATCATCATAAGACCAGGCAAAGACGTCTTGGAGCAAAATCAAAAATTCTATCATCTCTTTCCTCTGCCCTCTAGTCAAATGTATGCTGATTTTAACCTCTCTTACGTCCGTGTCTGTCCCAATATTTATCGTTTCTATTTCTTCCAAGTTAGGCTTTGGTTTTTCCTCGTGTCGCCCGAATTCATTTTTAATATCACACTCATCCTCACCACTCTCAGACTGTGTAAAATCAGGGTCGGGTGTGATATCGAAATTACACTCATCGACCTCATAAACTGTAGTATCCAAAGGATCAAAAGCATTGATTTTGGGCCATTTGGGAAAAAATAAAGCATGAAATGAGAGAAAACAAAATGAGCTAAAAGATCTTGAAGAAAAAGTTTTCATTAATCGAAAATTTGTACAAGTGATTCTAGAGAACATAAACTTAACATTCATTGGTCATCCTATAAAAATCAATTGTCTTCAGAATTCACCTCCAAAATAGATGAGTAAGATGAATCATGAAGGCAATATCATGATTGTACTTGCCTTACTAATCAAATTGTTTTCAAGATTCATTTCCAAAATAGATGAATCATGAATACAATGCTGTGAATGCACTTACTTCTTGACTAGATGGCATAAACTAAAATGACTTAAGAAGTACAAAACATACATACGAAGATGAAATTAAAAGGAGCAAAACTAAAAATAATATCCTTTCAAATTTACCGAAACTCCCTATGACTAGGGAGATCATCATATGTCCAGTTGTGCAGTTGGTCGATCTCAGCAAATGGCAGCTCAGTGTCATCCTTCTCCGTCTGCTCTTGAATAATTACCCCCGTAAATAATTCGGCTACCCCTTGGAAAAGATCCTCCTTTTCAGCCTCATCTGCATCAGGAGCCATAATGGCGACAGAACGTGGGAAAGTAATCCTAAGAGGTGGAATGACCATAGGCAATGCTCGACCTTCTTTTTCAGCTCTCTTCGGCTCCTTAATCTCCCTCAGCTGCCTGGCATTCGGGCGAAAACCGAGCCCAAATGTATTCATCTGCGTTGGTTGCTCAATAGGATGTATTATGCCTTGCAAATTCATCCTCAAACCTTGGCCGATGCGATATCCTCCACGCAGCATTTCCTTTGCAATCATTACATTGAGCTCGCCTTATCCCAGACAGCTTTCATTGATGACTGCTCTCCAAGTCCTCGGCTGACAGAGACCACATCATAAGCTAAGAAAGGCACCGGAGTGTCACTGCTCTCCCCAACTTCCCCCTTGACCATCATGGCGTGGTCATTTTCGGCAAATACAGTAATCAGCTTAAACTTGTAAATGAATTTAACCCTTTGATGAAAAGATGACGGAAGAGCCCCAGCAGAATGGATCCAGGGGCATCCCAGCAGCAAATTATATACCCCAACAATGTGTAGAAGAGGCAAGTGACCTGATGATGCAGTTGGCCCCACTTCCAAAATAAGGTTTATCTCTCCAGTGGCTTCGATCTTCGACGGATCCATCAAACCCTCTGATCACTATGGATGAATTCCTGACCAGGTCAAAAGAGATTTTCAGTTTATCCAATGTCTTCAAAGGACAAATATTTAAAGCAGACCCATTATCAACCATGACCCTAGGCAAATGCCGTGTCTAACATCTAACCGAGATGAATAGAGCCTTTGTAGCGTTATGGTCGCTCCCTTCAGAAGTTATCTCATTATCAGAAAAACAAATTTGGCTTGATGCTAGCACACTGCCTACTAACCCAACAAGTTTGTCAGTGGGAATATCACGAGGCACATGAGCCTCACTCAAAATCTTCAACACTGCCTCCCTGTGTAGCTCGGATGTTAACAATCAGCTGAGCATAGAAATTTGTGAGGGCATCTTATTCAGCTGCTCAACTACTGAATATTCACTTTTTTTTATCAATCTTATAAAGTTCTCCACATCTTTGTCTGCTACATCCTTAGGGGCCTGCATGGGCTCTTTACCTTTATTGGATTGTTCGACCTCAAAACTGTTGTCATTTGTGATTCGGCCTGACCTTGTGACAGTGGACACTTCCTCCTCAGAAATTGGCCTTCCACCGACTATCACAGCTGAGGGTTGATAATTCCATAGACATGGATGTGTGCAATCTTAGAAGGTATTTGAATTGTATTGGCAGTACAATCACAACAGGCTCCTGGAATTCTACCTCAAACGGGATCCATGTCTATGATAAAAGGCTCAGATGACTCTAAATCCAAATAAAACGGTTTGGTTTGAGTCATTGTCACTTCTTCGACTGCTCTTTCTTCCTCTTCCGTCTCTTATCTATACAAACTATCCCAACATGAGGCTCATACCGTGATAGCGGATTAGTGTTTACTTCAGGAGCCCTTTGTTCCGGCCTCCTAATGACAATCTCACGTGCATCGATCATATCTTGCACCTTGTTCTTCAACATCCAACAATTAGCCGTGGAATGTCCTGGGGCTCCAGAATGATAGGCACAGTGGGCATTGGAGTCAAACCTATCCGAAACTCCCCTCAGATACTGAGGAGGAGCTATGGGATTCAATCTTCCTGCTGATCTCAACTGCTCATATAGTTGCTCAATGGGCCATCCCAGGTTGGTAAAATTGCGGGGTGGTCTGGCTTGGTTGGAGTTTGGTGGAGGGAATTTGTTTGGCTAGTTGGGTCTTTGATTGTTTGAGGGTTGTGCTCTTGGATTTATAATATGGGAGCTGTGGATTAGGCACCGGCATTTGTACTTGTGTTTGGTATACGGGTTGAGGGTAGTATTGAGGTGGTAGTGGAGGTGGTGCATAAAAGGGTTGTGGGTTAGGTCTTTGGTATTGATGGAAATTGCGTGGTGGTTGGTGGTTGGGTTGGTTGAAAATAAAAGTCACTTCCTCTTCCTTCTTGTCAGCCTTCTTGCTCAGGGGTTTCTTAGCCACAGACGTGCTCCCCTGCATGGACTCTATCTGAAGTTTGAAGGCCGTCATGTCAATAATTTTTCCACTTTTCATGCCCCTTTCAACAGCCTCTGCTTGCTGGATGATTGCTGATCTAGATTTGCCAATAGACCCGGTCAACTTTTCATAGTAAGGAGGTTCTTGCGCATTAATAAAAAGTTTGACCATCTTAGTCTCAGTCATAGGTGGGCTCACTCTAGCAGCTAACGCCATCCATCTTTTCACATACTCACAGTAATTCTCTGAGGACTTCTTCTTTAAGTTGTCATCAGAGCAAAACGGTCCGGCTCTAGGTCGCGGTTAAACTCATACTGTTTCACAAAAGCATTTGCCAAGTCCGTCCAATCCTGTAATTTTTTTGGATCAAGCATTAAATACCATGATAACGCATCTCCCTCCAAACTTCTGGCAAATACCCTTATTGCTATCCGAGGATCGCTTGTCGGATTCTCCAACAAGCTGCAAAATATTTTAAGGTGAGCTACCGGATCCCCAGTGCCATTGTACTTTGGAAATTCTGGAATCTTAAATTTTGGCGGTAATTACACTTCGCTTACCTAGACATAGATCTTGGTAGTCGATAGCTCCAAATTTATCCTCAGAGACAGTGCTGCAGGTCACTATACAGATTCTCCATTCTTTTCAATAAGGCATCATTGACAGCCGGTACAGGGGGCGGTGGTGGCATTAATTCAGCTTCCCATCACATCTAGATGTCCAACTCAAGAGAAGGTGGTGGTAGTGGAACTGGATCTGTCAGTGGTGGCACTGGAGTTGGAGGTAGATTCATTCTGTGGTGGTGGGGGTAGCAGCATCCCCATGCCGGGATTAGGCATATGAAGAGGCAGCATTTCCTGATTGGCGGGGTGAGGCCCATAAGTTTGCCGTACCATTGCATTTCTTAGTTCATACTGGCCATATCAGCCATCATAGATTCCATCTGTTTGCGCAACTCTGCCATCTCTGGGTTTTGATCCCTCTTGGTCCCTTCCATATCTTTTGCTGGTATGGTGCTCATACTGTCTTCAAATCAGAGTTTACATGCACGCGAGCGGGTATAAATAGGGCTGCGTTGGGCAGCTATTTTGACACTTAGTACCTTCATATTAAAACATAATAAAAAAAAATCAGATATATATAAACAAATATAATCATAAGTTTACACGCATAAAACGTGGTTCCTTCCCCAGGAACCCTATAAACAAAAAAGCTCTAGAGGGACGAAACCCGTTGAACTTATTCGGCGACCTCCTTTAGATGGTCTCATATCTTCATCATTTGCTCCTCGTACCGCAGAAGCTTGCTACATGCTGATTCAGCAGCCCCATTGTTCATTAGGCGTCCCAGATCATTGGCCATCTCGGTGCATGCCTTTTTTTGGTTATATTTCTGCTCTCGAATACAGGATTACTGTTCTTGAAGTCTTTTGTAAGCTTGCCTGTGCTTATCTAGAGCTATTTCCTTTTTCACTATTTTGTTGTCCTTAGCCTCCAATAGTGCCGTCAACCGAGCAACTTTTTCTGAAGGGTCTATTACAGCTTGCGGTTGCCAGCTAAGCAAATGTTTCAGCCATATATCGTACTGAGGTGTGGTCCTTGAAATTCCACGCTGCTGTGGATCGTATAATGACTCCTAAACCTTCCCATTTTACAACAGCATTCCCGAAGTCATATTTTTTTGAATTACGTGTCCAGGATTTATTACATCAACCAATTTTTGTGGGTGTCGTTCCCACAATCCCTCCATCAATTAAGACGACCCTCCCAAACTGACGTAAGACCCACAAGGCATGTAGGGAACAAAGCCTTCATTTCCTATCAAGGGTATGAACGGAAGGCTAGCAGATTGCAGACTCGGTGCATGACAGGGTACCCATTCTAGAACCCACTGTATCTCTGACTCCTTCAATGAAGACAACCAGTGAATGTACTTCTCTTTGTCTTTCAGCAACTTTGCTCGGTTGATGCGTTCATTGTGACTTTGTACCCAATTCACTCTACCCAGGAAAAATCATGACGAACAATCTTTTGTCACCCCAAATGTTCCATGAACCAGACTTGCAACAAAAGGCTTGAACCCTTGAAAATTTTGACTCCGTTCTGACAGTTTGTACAAGTTACCAATATGTCAGCTAGAATAGTAGAGATTATGGTGAGGTCTTGACCACCGACGCCATGTATCAAATTGGCTAACATCCATACCATCTTAAATGCTATCCTCCCATCTGACCTCGGAAAAAGATATGCGCTGATCAGTGCTAGAGTAAACCTGGACTCGTCTCTTCGCCCAGGACTCCTCAATGGGATGCAAAAATGAGTCTCTCTGTTCCTGTATAAATCCCTATTTGGTGCTGAAGTGCTCGTGTAAAAATATCAAAGTAACCGAACTAGCCTCGGGTTAGATGGTATTGCAGCCTCTGATATACGGGTGAACAAAGAGAAGTCCCTTGTAGTACCTAGGGACGGTAGAATAACAGACCGATCCTTGAAGTCCAGTCCGAGAAATCCTGCGATCTCCTCTAGCGTGGGCGCCATTTCAAACTTCTCGAATCTGAACACAACTGCCTCACTGTCCCAAACCTGTACCAAAGCATCTACTATTGTTCAATCTGGCTCAATATCCCGCAGACATACTAGGTGACCCAAATAACCAGCTATTGTATTCAGTTCTGACAACTGCATGTTTCGTTCCCACTCCTGTAGCAAATAGGGCACTTTGGTCGCCTTTCTAATTACTCGAGCGGAACTCATCTGCATGAAATACATGTTAGCCTTACCTGAGGCTTGTATCCCTTCAGAGCCTTTATAAAATGAACACGCAAGTTTGCAAATCCCATGACAATGTAGGTTATGTACCTAGGGATAGGTATGCAATTCTATACACAGGGTATTCGACAGGGTATCCTTTCTACGGCTAATGATATGCAATAAGTAGCCTACGGTGGGCCTACAACGCTGGGGTTAGCCTAAATGCACACAAGGGATAATAAAACTTTAGAAACATGTCGCGGGGGTGGGTCTCCTATTTGGGTCTGGCAACCGTATGCCTTTGACCCTACCTAAGGCTTATGCAATGCAAAAATCAAAATTTACTCTTTCTTCCGGGAAGTAGATACAAATTACATGGCCAAAGTAAATCATACGAATCAGCAAAACTAATTACTATTACATTACAAAATTGTAAAGCTATTTACTATTACAAGCCAGATAAATGGGTGGGTCCTACCGCCTCGTGTCTAGTGTCCTAAACAAGGTCCACAGTTCTGCCCTACCTTTAAGCTATATGAATATGAGGCTTGACTTACTAATGCAATCTAGATGGGCTTGGTTCCCGAACCTTCAGACTTTGGGCCCAAAAATAAAATCCGTCAATTTCGATGGGCCTTATCGTCGGTGGTCAGGTGATCACCACAGATACCGTTACATGCACATTGTGTCACGGCCGCATATCTGGGTTGATCGTCTTAATTCCTACAGGAAATGTGGGAACGACACCCACAAAAATAGGACATGTAATAAATGAGACATGTGTTATGCTGTGTTCACTTGGAGGTAGTAAGATTCACACATTTTAGCGCGTTTGGCTCTAAAGGTTTGACGCACCCCAACACCCCAAAAATTGTCCCCAAATTAACCACAAACAGGTATAATAGCAAAATATATTAAAACATGTACAATAAAGCGAGAACAAATCACACCATAGGTAGACAGGGTATGGCACGTAAAACGAGACCTAAATCGAGCAAACGGGTACTCAAGACAGCAAACATAGTGAAATATAGTAAAACAAGTGTAAAATAATTTGAAAAGAACAAATAAAGTAACACATAGCATGTGGCACATAAAACGAGAGTTTGTAAAGCTCAACCCAAAATCCATAAACCAGCACACAAGACAGCAAAAATGGTGAAATACAGTAAAATAAGTGTAAAGTAATTGAAAAAGAACAATTAAAGTAACACGTAGCATGTGACACGTAAAACGAGACATAGAGCCGGTAACATAGCACACAAAATCGGTAAAAATTAGCTAGTTTATAATGAAAGGGGTAAAATTGAGAGAAACGCGTTAAAATCGTGTGCCCGGATTCTCAAAGTCCCCAGTGGAGTCGCCACGCTGTTGTACCCCCCCACAACCCGCGGTCTGGCCGACACCTTTGGGACAGGCACCGTCGCCATGTGGTGCTCGTGAAATAGGTGATTAAATGTAAAAATCCTATTTACTATTTACAAACATAAATTACCTACTTACTATTACGAATTTAAATGAATCATCTGTTTACTATTACATAACGTGGCTTTAAATGCGACTATGAATTGTACAAAAATAATCTAAGTTAGGGAACACATGATTGGAGTCACCACCCGGTGTGTATTTTTGGTGGTGCGCCGGGACACAAAATACATCAAAATTTAAAGAGAAAATAAACCCTAGTCTAGATTGACTCCTGGTCCACGTAATTCAAAAAAATATGAGTTCGGGACATCTAGTTGTAAAAGGGACAGGTTTGGGATAGATTTGAATTTCCCTCGGCACCCACTTTACCCTGCGTTGGACCGGTTGCATGATTTTATCGCGTTTCCCTTTTTAATTTTAGTATTCATTATTGCCGACTTTGTAGCGTACGTGTGCTTGAGATAGTTTAAAGTAATAAAATATGTATATATTAATGAGGAAATAAAAATAAATGATAAATAATAACATTGACAGGTAAATTTAGCCTAGGGTCCAATTTAAAGTCGCACACATTTAACTTGTAGTGCCCTTTAACTCCCAAGGGGCAAAACAGTCATTTGTCATGCACGCCAGAGTTTACTTCTAGCCCGATTTTATATTATTGATACAGTTATTAAGTCATGGACTAAATTGAGTTTGATTCAAATATTTAATAACGACAGTCTAGTCGTGCAACTAAACAAAATTTGAGAACAGAAGAGTAGATTCACATCATTTAACAAGTAAGAAAAAGCATAAATATTATATCGAGACCAACAAACATAAAAAATAAAGCACAAATCATCACAAAAGAAACTAATCGAAAAATATGTGGAAAATCAGAGCCTATTTACAATTTAATACTCATAAGGGCAAAATGGTAATTTCACAATCAAAGGGTAATTAAACATATTAAAATGTCAAACAAAAATCAAATTAAAGCTTGGTGGTTATTGTCATTAAAAATGTAACTTAGAAGAAATTTGAAAAGAAAAAAATAGTAATATTAAAGAAAATTTATTAAGGGCCTAAATATAATTTAGGAAATTATTTGAGGGCTAAAATGCAAAAATCTGAAATCTAGAGGGTTAAAACGCAAATAAAAAATTTTCTGAACTTTTAAAAAAAAAAGTTTTTGTGTGCCACATCATCGATGACGTGGCATCAAGTGGGCTCTGTCAGCAAGCTTTTCTCCATTCTTTCTTTTTTTTTTAGGAATTGCCACGTCATCGCTGGGTGGGGCAAGGAGAATCGAACCCAAGTCCCCATGGAGTAATACTTGCAGCTGAACCACTGGCCCAAAGCCATTTTTGGGTTATGGTTCAGTTTGTTTTTATTTATACACTTGAAAGTTTCTCTACATTCTCCCAACTTCTTCCTCTTCTTCCCCAATGGTAAACAACCATTCAAAATTCTTCCAACTCCATAACCACCCCAAAAAGTGAAACCTTCAAACCTTAACCCAAAAATTCTAAGAAAATAGCCATAAAATTCTAATTTTTACATAGATCATGAAGATATAACAATTAATTAACATAAACAACTACATAAACATAAATCAAAGGGTGAAAGTGGGCATATGAACCAAACACAAACTTGCATAAAACATCCACAAAATTTTCGTGTAAACCTTTAGAGACACTCCAAAAATATTCTAAAGCTAATAAAAACATTAAATTTAAACATTATGAACTATAAAATTAAATTCATTCAAAAATTAAGTCATAAATAATGTAAAAATAGTAAGATAAGCATTTTGTCACCAAAACAATCGATTCAAAAGCCCATTTAACTCACCTCAACCTCAGGAATGTGGTGGAATTGGTTATACTTGGCTTGGAGTGCATTTGAGCCAAATTTGCTTTCGGCACCTCCAAGCTTCCGGTTGACGAACCGGCCTTCTTCCACCACGTTTTTCACCTACCTGATGAACGATTTTGCTTGAGCTTTACAAAGAGAATTTGTAGTCCCGGGTACGTTCTACAACTTTTCTTCTTTGACTTTAGTCTAATTCCTCTTTTATCGCTTGGAATCTTGGCTCAAAGTTGGCTGTCTGGAAAATTTTCCAGACTTAGAAAAATTTCTCTTTTTTTCTGCAGATTTTCTTGGCCACCAACCTTCTTATACCACATTTTTGACCCTCCAAATGAATGATTTTGCTTGAGGTTTACAAAGAAAAGTTGTATTCCCAGGTACCGTCTACAACTTTTCTTCTTAAACAACCTGAGTTTAGTCTAATTCCTTTTCAATCGTTTTTAATTTTGGCTCAAAGTTGGCTGTTTGGAAGATTTTTAAACTGAGAAAAATTTTTCTTTCTTTTCTTCCTGCAGAAATTTTCGTCCCCCCACCTTAGACTGATTTTTTTTGCTTTTAACGAAGTGGATTGAGTGTAAAAATGGTCAAAGACCATTCCTTGTCATGTTGGGAGTATGGAGCATATGATATTTGGTGAAAATAGGTGAAAAATGCAGAGAAAAACGTAGC
The DNA here is from genome assembly GCA_025175665.1 of Cinchona pubescens. Lineage (NCBI taxonomy): Eukaryota > Viridiplantae > Streptophyta > Magnoliopsida > Gentianales > Rubiaceae > Cinchona > Cinchona pubescens. Next base: position 5,036,765 of record JANKKI010000026.1, on the reverse strand, counting down.
CAAAACTGTCGAGCTGACTGTTTGGCGCGTGAACAGTACGCGCGTTACTGTTCACGCGCTGAATTTTTTTTAATTAATTAATTATTTTTTTTTTTTTTGAAAAATCTAAAAACTTAATAATATTAAAACACATTCTTAGTATTTCAAATGCATAAAACACATAATAATTAAACACCATAAGACAAATTAAGAGGGAATTAAAGGATAAATTAAGAGGAAATCAAAGAGCAGGTTAAAAAAAAATTAAAAGGGAAATTAATTTGACTCTCAAAAGAAAATTGAGAGTCAAATTAAGAGAAAAATAGGGGAGAACTTAAGGGACAAAAATAGGTGTCTACACTAGTAAGACTCTCTACACCTAATATTGTTACCAACAAAAATAGTCCCCGACAACGGCACCAAAAATTTGTTCGATAGAGTATTGATTAGGTTTTTGAAAACAATGAACAAGTAATAAAAACTTAATTATCTTAATCAACTCCCACACACTCGCAAGTATACGAGACAAGTTTATATATAGGATAAGTACATACCGTTCCCACGAGAACTATTAGAACAATTACTAGATTCACAAGTTTATTTACTAGTTAGACAAATTAATCATGAGTTTTTAACTAAACTAAAATTAAATTTAATTGCATGAAATTAAAATAAAGACAAGAAAAGCAATTAAATATAGTTAACGATTTTAAATCTACCCTACTTGCGAGAATTTAATGAAGAACAAGAATTTAAATTAATATACCCATAAAAGCAATTAAAAGCATTTGAATTTGAACCCTAACTACTAAACTATGGATGCAATTAAGAATTCAAAGGCAATAAAACAAGAACAACAATTAAAGAACAAGAACACAATAAGAACAAAAATTAAATTACATAAAATTAAATCAAACTCAGTGATTGTAGCAAAAACAAATGTTGATGATCATCGAGTATTGAATTCTTGACAGGAAAACAAAATCTAAGCTTGAATGCTTGAGAAAATCTAACCTACGGCTAAATTATCATTCTAATTATTGAAAACTAAGAAACTAATGATGGCTGATGATTATGATGATTTCCTCCTCCACTTCTCTTGGTGTATTTATAGATGTTTTTAGGGTTTTGGGGCTCCAGGATGATAAGTACATGCTCTTCCAGGTAACTGGGCCCACGGGAGGATTTTTCTTGCAAAATAAGCAACCTTATAAGACCCATCCGTCAATCAGCACTTGGGTACTGCACTTGTGCAGCGCCTGGGCGCAACTTCCAATGACAAAGATAGTAGCTACTGGATCACGGCGCCTAGGCGTTGTATTTTTGTAGCATATGGGCATGCTTGGCCGCAACTTCTTCAATTTCCTTCTCTATTTTGACCATGATGCAGGCTGAATTTAGAAAAATTCAAAACATAAAAATTGTAGATCTATGTGTTATCTTTCCAAAACATCTTGAATCACCTTAATTGGAGTTCAGACAAGAAAGTAATATTCAATCTACCAAACTATATCAGAATCGGTCCTTGCTGGTGCACAAAATTCCAATTTTGCATTTTTCCTCGCTATCAATTTGGACTCTTTCTTCACTCAAACCATAAAAAACTCAAAATAAACTATTTTGGTTCATAATTACTCAATTCTTTCTTATCCATCACTATAAACGAGGTAAATTATACATAAAATATATGACATTTATGAGTTTATCAGGTAGCACGATGATTTCTATCTATTTATGTTCCTTTGATAGGATATTTTCCTTTTTTCCATTTTTAACTGAGGAACTTCATTTAATAAGACAAGACTATTGTGCATGGCTTATTGTTTTTCCATGTTAAATTCTTAGGAAAATACTTAGTCAAACTTGGTTTTGGACCTCACATGTAGACCTTTTGGTCAAAATTAATTCTTATGAAATTTTGGTTACATCAGCTAGTGTTATTTATTCCATATTGTTTAATTTATACTATAGAATCTATAAGTGAAGTCAAAGATTGAATCTATCTAAGTATTTCTCAACTTCTTTTATTTCTTTTCCTAAAAAAAAACTTTTTATATTTCTGTTATTCCTGCTCAGATGATGCACCCTAATTTGATATTTTTTTATTCAAATGGTAAGATTGATATTCATATTTAGTGTGCAACAGTTAAATGGCCTATATCATCTTGCGCTTCATGTTGATACTACAAGGGAAAGGATTCCTTTATATAATATCATTACAAAGATCTAAAACAAAAGAAACTAGTTTATGACTAACCCTATTGCCATTTCTCCTAACAAAGGAAAAAGAACAAGAGGTGAAAGTTTTAGCTAATGTCTAGAATATTTGCCGAAACCACCCCCATATCTACATCATCAGTTCAGCCCTGCTGTAGTTAAGTCACAACCGATAGTGCATTAGATTGAATCTCTATAGATGTCGAAGACTCTTTCTGTGCTTGTTGAAGTGCATATCTCATAACTTCAGCTTCTACAACCTTCACTTTAGGATAACAAGAACATTTTGTAGGCCATGCAGTAGTCAAAATACTGATAAGTACCAACCACAACACCAATCCCATATCATTTTGCTCTGTCATTAAGATAATAGTCTGCCATTATCATTTGCCTATAAACTTTCTGCTGGTCTGCAATTGCACTGGATTGTGGTTGAAATTGTAGCATCCCATTTCTGTCTTGATTAAACAGCTAGCCTGATAACCAGATTTAGTAGAGTATATTCCATTCGAAGAAAAGTGCCAAATCTATTTATCAGTTTTATCAAAGACAAACAGAGGTAAATGAAGAATGACTTCAGCATCTTCTTTCCTGAAAATATTTGTTACCAGATGTTGTGTCTAAAGAGAGACAAACATCTAGTTACAAAATAAAACAACTAAATTAACTAACTTAATTTAACTAGATAATAAACTGCAAATATACAACATCAAATAATAGCTAGTGAAAGTAGGGATTGTTTCAACGAGAAATGTGTAACTATTAATTATTTGGTTGGAATACTCGTTGAAGTGGTTAATTAAAGAAAGAAGTTGGACTAAAATAGGTTTAAAACTAAGAAATGATTAAAAAAGAGGTTTAGTGTTTATTCTATCCAATTTTTTGCCTTTTGGTTAATTAAGTCAATCAAGTAATCCTACGTGCCAAATTAGATATTGATTCTCATTTATAACCTAATCCCGATTTTTCAACAATTAAGTCTATCAATTTAATTAATCTAAGTGTGGATCCCTCCTACTCTTTAAGCTAACTATACTTGATTATTTACCTATGGAATTCTAATAACCAACGAGATGAATTAGTCTGTTAAGATCTAATTCTAACTTTCATGTCTAATCCAACATTAATCTAAGTCTATAATGGAAGGTCAATTCTCATATCCCCTCAATTAACCCAAATTAACTAGAGAAGTGATCAATTCTCCTAATTAACTATTAAGCCCTTAATATTACCTAATTAGTCCATTTTATCTCCTAATTAACCCATTAACCTCTATCCATGTGAAATTAGTTTCACACAACCCTAACCCATAACTAATTAAGTCATATTAACTACAAGAAAGCATATAAATATCATGAGAAAGCAATTAAATAAACTAAACAAGAAACTAGTAAAACTAGTGCAAGAAAATAAAGATATTGAAAGTTAGGTAGATAAAAGCATTAAATAAATACTTAATTAACTAAAAGACTTAGAATAAATGCTTGAAATAAGTACATTAAATCTTAAAATAAAGCTTACGAAGTCTTAGAACAAAGTTACACACTTGGAAAACTAGTTAGACATGAAAATGGAAGATAAACTAAAAGTTCCTCCCTAAGTGGGGAGGAGATGAAAGAAGAAGAAAAATAAGTGTTGGAGCCCCCATTTCATCTCCAAAATGATGTATTATAGTAGGTTTAGGGTTGGGGTTGTTAGGATGAAAATGCCCTTGAAAAATAGCTCAAATCTGCAAAACCCAAACCTTCTTGGTAGAGCCTCAGGCATGGGAAGTTCATCGTAGGCGAGCTGCCGGAAGCTTAGGCTACTGGCTTCTTCGTTCGTTGGTTGCTCCGCTTCCCATTGGTTTCACTTTGTGCCTTCCAAAACTCTAAACATACATAAGAATACAATAATGGAGGTTGAAATGAAGCATTTAAACACATAAACATTAATTAAAGTAAGCTCCAACATTAGGAAATTTAGTTTAGAACAAGTTCACACAAAAACTTAATTCCAAAAGGAATTAGGTTAAAACCCTAATTTTTAAACCCAAATACACAAATATAAAATATAACCTAAATAGTACTAATTAAATACTAAAACACATAAAACTAAGAATGCACAAACACACACACGACATAAACACTAAAGTTATTGAAAACTGTGGCAAAAAATGTTCAAATTTGACCATGGAAAACCCAAATTTCCTAGTATTATCACACCCCTAAACTTGTGGCTTTGCTCACCGCAAGCAAACAAAAGATAAGAAAAAAGAAAGAATTTTTCAAAATTTTAAAAAAAATTTCTTTTAAAATTTTCTTTTTAATGTTAATTTGGTATAAAGCCCTTCACCTTTTCAGGCTAAAAATGTCATTCTAATAATATTTTTTTTATATCAAAGATCTCCTATATGTGATGAAAATAGAAAAAAAACAATCATAATTTAAAGTAAAATATAGTTATATACAATAAATTTTAAACCTTTTAGATCTTTATCCTTGTATCACTTTGAGTAACTTGTTATTATTATTATTATTATTAATATTATTACAGATTTTTAATAGTAGTAGCCCAATTTGTGTCTTGTACTATGTTGGCCTATTTTTTTTTTCATTTGATGAGATAATATGACAAACTTTTTTTTTTTGAGAATTCAATTATATGCAATTGAGTTCGTGTATATTTTCTGGGGATAATGTCATATTCCTCCCCTGAGGTTTAGTATAATTGTGGGAACCTTCCTCAAGTTCGAATAATTACACTTACCTCATTTATCATGTAAAATGACTATAGTATCCTTCCAAAAATAAATTCAGAAAGACAAAAAGCTCCACCTACCGTCATCGTCCTCTCTTCCCCAAAGGCCCAAACCACCACCTCCCTTCCCAAATCACTATCCCTGCTCTACCCACCACTCAAAACCATACCTCCTCCCCTCCGATTCTCCTCTTCTTAAACAGCAACACAACAATCAATCCAAAAGCCAAACAAACCCATCAATTACTTATTCACCTAAAATTTACAATACCTCAGTCCAAATAAACCCAAAACAAATTGAAAGGAAATTACTATCTTGAATGGAGTTTGTGGAGTGGGACTTTTGCTTAAGCAAAAGGAAAGAGTTCTTGATGTTTTGGTAAGGTTTGAGAAGAAGTCTTACAAGTATTAGACCGAGGGAGGATAAAAAGTTGGTTGGAATAGTTCCAAAGACATGGGAGAGGAGCGGTGATTTGGTGGTGGAGGCAATGATGGTTGATGGAGTTTGATGACTATAAGGATGGATAGGGAAGGAGAAGGGATAATGGTAAAGCCTTTGGATTTAGAGGGGGAATAAGAAAGGTTAAGAGCTTGTGTGTGTTTATTAGTCTTGATTGCTTGCAAATTGGTTTGCTTTGATAAGGCTGTAGAAGGGGAAGAAGGAATCTGGTGGTAGGATAATATTCTGAATTTTCTTTCGCATATGAAGTTTAAGTGTGTGTGTGTGTGTGTGTTTTTGGGGGAGAAGGGGGCAGGGGAAAGAATCAAAGGTGTTTTTGGATATTCAGATAAAAATTTATTATACAAAACTTAAAATAAGGGAGGTATGTGCAACTTTTAATACTTGAGGGGAGGTTCTTGTATATTCTAAATCTAAGGAGTATAATGTGCAATTATCACTTTTTTTTTTTTTTTTTTTTGATATGCAAAATGAGTATATGTATGTTAGAATTAAAGTTGACATGAGTATCTAAATTATATCATAATCTAGTAAGGGTATCTATTGTAGAAAAGTAATTAGTTACTTAATTTGCTATATATTTGGGGTAAAGATGATATTATAATTATTAAGTAATCTAACTCAAGGATACTTTCGTTAAATTGATTAAATAAGAATTATTGTGGAGTGTCTAAAATTTTTATTAGAGTGCCAATATTATTGGCCTTATGCGAAACCAAGATTTGGCAATTCTAATTGTTTCTTGTTCTTTTTTTTTTTTGGGGGGGGAGGGGGGGTGGGTGGTGCAAAATTTTGTCAAAAAGTTTCATATAGTCTCAAATTGTATGTGGTGCTTTCTAGTGCATGATAGAGGTTTGAATCCTGATAAATCTCTTTGTGAAAAAATGGTTTTTTTTTTTTTTTATTTTCTAGTTAAATATCTCATACTATGCATGAGAAAAGGAATATTTGTACTCAACTCTATAATAAATAATAACTAGCTTTCGTAATAAAATAATGATGACAACATAACATACTTAGTAATTAAACTTTACTTATTTTTTTTAAACATGTTAGTTATATAAGAGGAGAGGAAGAGATAGAAGTAAGCAAGCAAAAATTATTAGGTAATATTGGAGACGGCTATCTACATAGAAATAAATAAGAATAGCTATATATGTCTCTTTGTAATTTTGTAAATTGTTAAGTGTACTAAAATTTTAATATTATTTTATTCATGTCTAATTTTAGTACGCAACAGTGGCCAAAAATGTATATGTATATATATATGAGTGTGTGTGTGTTATAGAGTGTTGTATGATTATTGAGCTAAAATTATAATTAAATTAAATCATGTAATATGCCGACTTCAAAAGCAGGAAATAGACATTTTTAAAGTCCATATATTACAGATATATTAAATCTAGTGATAATGGCCATCAAAACAACTTGATAAGTACGTAATATTAAAACACTTGATAACCATCAAGTGACAGAGCATTCTATTGCAATGAATTCTCAAAATTCCAAAATATACAAATACTGAAAATACCGGTATGCATGAATAGCCAAGAGTAATTCTCCATTTTCTTGAATTTTAAATATTAGCAATTTATTATACAACACAACATGAAATGCACCTTTATAATGTGAGAAATGGAGAAGGTGTCATACAGTCATCTTTTCTCTGTGAAGTGTACTTTAAATATTTTGCAACACTTTATGCAAGTTTTTCGTTATGCAGGTATAAAGAATCATTATCCTCCATTCATCAATAACCATCTATCAAGATAATATATATACCCATATGCTATCACTTTCACAAAAATCTATCCAACCACCATTCACCAAAGATGATATATTCATGGGTTCCCATATGTCAACTTTCCTTCTCATGTTCAATGCACCACTCTTCATTTCTTTATTAGTTATTGGATTGTCAATTAGAAGCCAAACGAACAACGAAAAAGTATTGAGGTAATAATTACCTAAAGAACAAATGGGATATCATTGAAATTAACAAAAAACTAAAAGATAAAATCACCTAAAATAGATGAAATCTTTTACTTTAGAAAGACGTGGAACAAAAAGAACATAAAGATGCTTTTAAAGAAATTTTTTAAAAAATTAAAAAATAAAACGAAAGGCTCTTTAAGATGATAAACTCATTGTCATACTGGAAATACACAACTTTAACTTCTTCCTTATGATTCTATATTGAGAATATTTCTAAATCATGAAGGATAATGACTTAGTATAGCTAGCGGAGTATTTACTACTCGTCCTAATGACAAAAATGGCAAATTAAAGCTAAGAATCAATCTATGGAAAACATTGTAGTAAACATCTAAAAGAATCTCTTCAATTTTAACTTCTATATTACTCAAATCCATAAGAATGGAATCAAATTTATCAAAATGTGAGAGTATAGAAGTAACTTCGATCATACGGAGCATGTATGGACTTTGTTTGAGATAAAGTCTGTTCACTGTCTTTTTCATATACATATACTAGAGCCTTCAATTTTTCCCACATGCCTTTGGCCGTGGTTTCGGATGCTACCTCCCGTAAAACCTCATCAGAGAGATTTAAGACAATACCTGACTTAGCCTTTTTATCCAAGTTGGCAAAATCCTCATCTGACATTTTCTCCAATTTATTCTCCTTCCCCTGTAAGGCAATATCAACGCCATCCTGAACCAGGATAGCCTCCATTTTGAGTTGCCACATACCGAAGTTGGCACTCCGGTCAAATTTCTCAACATATGACTTCGTTACCGTCATATTAGCCGCTAGAAATTAATCCGGGGTGTCAAAGCTCTGATACCAGTTTGTTAGGATTTGTACTCCGAAAATTTAGTGAAATTAATTTTAGCAAATCCTTTAATGACGATAACGAAAAATAATAACGAAATATGTAGAGACAATATAAATGGAAAGAGACACAAAGATTTACGTGGTTCGATCTATTAGACCTACGTCCACGAGCGGAGGGGAGTAATATTTCACTATATGAAAAAGAAATACAAAAGTTTTGGGAAAAATTCCGAAAGACCGAAAGAGAGATATCTCAAATAAACATCTGAGAATTAAACCGAAAAACAAATTCTAAAAACTTGTAAAATTCTCTGTATTTTTCTTTTCAGTTGGTGCATTGAGGAAATGGATTTCTGGTTCAATTTATAGGCAAAACTTGCCTAGAACTTCCAAATGCGATCCAATCAATCTAGCCAAAAGTATGGAAGACCACTACTTCAATTTCGTGAAGAAATTAAAGTAATGGTTGGTTGCTTGTGTCAGGATGCAAAAGCATCCTACACGCAACATATTTGTTGGAGTCTTGTGTGACCCTGTATATAGTGACACGGCAAACAATTCTACAACTTGTCACTGCTTGTCAACCTCATTACTTTCATCGACTGATAATTCTACAACTCTGTGACCCCTTTTGCCAAATTTAAGTTAAGCTGAAAATAAAGAACATCAAGTCAATCTCATTCTTATCTTTTTCCTTATACAATAACTTATATAAGCATAACGAAAGGATAGCAAAAGTGACCTCGTACCTTGTATTAATAGATATCCCAGGCCTCGTATCTACATATATCTCTGCATAAATGGGGAATTTTTTTTTGGGCAAAAAAAAAAAAACCAGTAAGTGTAATAAATTTTGTTCATACGACTAATTGTTTTAGTAAACAAGCATAACAAATAGCAATGAAAACACTTATCAAAATGAATTATTATTACAAGTAGAAAACTCACTTAGTGGTTAAACAAGTAGAGCAACAATCAAGTTTCCACTGAAACTCAAGCTAGACGAGTAAAAAACAAAATCATTGAACAACCCTCCTTTTGTGATCCTTATTCTTGAAATGTAAGTCTGGACACTGCAAATAAAATGAGTTGACCATATTTTAAGGAACATCATTTATAATAGTACAGCTGTCATATTGGCGAGTGTTAGGCAGCAAACTATTGTCATTCAAATTTTATTAGTACTATTGTGTATATTCTCCAAACACTAAAACTCCTCAACTGCAAGAATCCTTTATCTTTAACAGTTATAGCATTAGGAGAGCACTTACTAAGATGGAGACCAATATTAAGCACCAAATATGTTGATACAAGTCTTGACTACCTCTATCATGTTCTTTTTCTCACATTCGTGCTTTTATTTGGCTTAGGCCACAAAGACATGATTTTTGTCCAGGGATGCATATTGTTGAGACTTGAGATAGAGCACAAAGCAAAACATCAATTACAATTTTTTCTATTAATTCCTAAACTAGCACACATTTTATTTACGCATTTTCTAATAAAATAATTAGTGGAACAGATGTTTAAACTAAGCCCCTTCGGTTAGGGTTATCAATCGTGGTGTTGTGGATAATTATATCGTGTTATAATCATGTTCGAAACATAAAATTTCAACCCTAACCATACCCAATTAATAATCGTGTCATGTCGTGTATGACTTGTATATTATCGTGTCATGTAGTGTGACTTATTTAACCCGTTTACTATTAATAGTACTAAACATTTTAATCCAACAAAAAAATTTAATAGTGACTTTTTCAAGGTTCTATGCGAGTACAAATAATTTTTTCTTCTAAGATTGTAAAGTCCTAGTTACTCTAATTACCTAGAATTTTATATCCTTTGCATAAAATATAGTCTTATGCTTATAATATGCATTTTTTACTCCGAATTCAATGTTAAAAGTCTTTCATAATAGAGGCTATTAATGTAAATAAATAATAGAAAACAAATAATTCTAAAGTTTAATAGAAGTTGCAATATCATTTTAGTAATATCTTAACATATTTACACATATTATTACATACAACATAATAAACGTGTAAATTGTGTTGACTCGTTTACTTTCGTGTCGACACATTTATTCTCATACTGTAAACTGTCGTCTCATAATCATGTTCGTGTCATAAAACTCCAACTCTAACCAGCTAAATATCCCAAACTTTGTATCGAGTGAAAGAGTTGACACGACTACCTTAGGTTATTGCAGTTTGGATATCTTTACCTACTGTTTCTTATTACAATTTTCAATTTCAGCGAATAAGGGAATCCCTAACTAAAAATTTCTATTTCCTAAATATACTAACTACTGAGTGCCCTAAATACTTAAATACTAATTAATCCTTGTAATAGTACATTTAGTTGGTAGTTAGGTCATGTGTTAAGACGACCAGTAGAAGCGCCTGTCAGGTGAGAAGATTTTAGAGAGAGTAGTCAACATAAGAGGGGTAGGGGAAGACCGAAAAAGATTTGGTGGGTAACTTGTAAGAAAGATATAGAGCATCTAGGAATTGAGGAGGATATGGTCCACGATAAAGCGCAATGGCGTAGTAGAATTTATGCAGCCGACCCTATTTAGTAGGATTAAAGTTTGATTTGTTTGTTTATAATAGTACATTTAGTTCTGTTACATACCTTTTATTTTAAAAACAAGAATTTTGGATTTTATTTGATCAAGGAAGAACAGTTCAGTGCATAACAAAATTAGGCCAATTACATGAGCTATCACTACTGCATAACTACTTCTTGAAGAAAAAATACAGTGCACATCCTAAATCTAGAAAATCCAATCCATTCAATGACTAATGTCCAGTTTCTTTGAGTTTTTTTAATATGTTTTAAAGTCCTCAGAGTTCTATTGCATACTATCCTCTAATACTTAAGCAAAACAAGATACACGCTTACCTTGAAGCTTAATTCCTTTAATATTTGTGATTCCCTTCACACCATCTTTTACATCCTTCTAATCTTCACTGCCCGTCACTTAAACCGAATATTGCCTATGGCTTCACCCTCACAATGATTCCAATTTGCTGATCTCTCCATTTTAATTTTCACTCTTGAATAGATTTGTGTTATGAATAGAAGGGCATTCTGTTGAGAAGCTTCGGCACTTCTGATTTCTCCCTTTGATTCATTTCCTCATTTTGAGTTTTAACTTTTAACCATACACCTATTTTTTATGTCTTCTTTATTACCCACGTTGTTAGTTTACCTTCCTGCCCTTTTACGCTTCCGTTTTTTTAAGTTTTCAACAACTGTACTGTTCAACTGGTAGAAGCAGTTCCTTCTGACATACAGTTTCATCAATCCAGCGGATGGAAGGGAATGGTCAACTGATGTATGGCTGAGATTTATTTTTGGCTACATTAGAAATTTAATTTTTCTACTCTGAATAATCGTCCTTAAATGTAATACCTTCAATTAATTTGGGTATTAATTATGATATACTTGTACGAAACTTAGGAGGTGTTTGGTTCACATTCATAAATCAGAATCGGAATTGGAATCATAAATCCCACTATCTATATCATTTCCTTTTACTTGTTTGGTTTGAATAAGAAATGACTTTTATTATGTTGATAAGTTAATAAATTTAAAACTCATGTCATAAGACATTTTCTAATACTTTTATTCCCATAGAATGATTTCTATGGTGATTAACCAAATAATTCACCTATTACCAAAATGGTTACCACTAAAGAAGGTGTACAAATGTAACTACTAATGGACAAGATAGAATTAACTTTCGACGTTTCAGTCATATGAAACTTTTTTTTTAAATATGCACTCCATTCTTCAATATCAAAAAAGAATTATCTATAATGAATGCAATTGAAAAAAAAAATAACATCTCTGAATTTGTTTTTTAAGATTGATTAATGTGGAAGTTTTGCATTAAAACTTTACAAAGGAAATCTGCAGTACACATATTCTAAAAACAGAAGAGGAATCAAAAAGATTCTCAATGAATATAATTTGGTCAAAGTTCCAAACTAAACTAAGCAACCAAATTTTCTTCAGTGTTCTGCACACTCTTCATCTTTATCATAGCAGCTCAACAGCCTCCACAATCCGATGACTAATCTGCAAAGTAGAATTTAGTTTATATTGAACAATTCTTTAATTTCGATCACACGATAAGAAGTAGATGTCAACAGCAAAAGAAAATTTCCCCAGATATGAAGCAAAGTTTTCCCTTTTCCAATGTAAACATTGCAAAAGTAGTTCCTGATTCCAACCACAAACTCCTTTATAAATCTGATTTAGCTCACACTTATAAACCACATAGCACATGAAAAAGGATAGAAGATTTTCAATATCCTAAATAGCATTGTTAAAAACAGCACAAGAATCATCTTCTACGATTCCCCATTTCTTCAATCTAGTTTTAGTCGACAATTTTCTTTTGCATGCTAACCAATATTTGTGAAGGAATATTTGTCGTTCAACTCGTGAAGTTGAAGGTGAATTGAGCACAAGATTTAATACAGGAAATCTGTCAGATGTTTGGATTATTATTTCAGAAGTTAGTAGAAGATCGGAGGCTTGAAATTCTAATTTCTAATTATTGCCAGTAATGACTTCTTCAACTTGTTTTTTAGTTATTGGTTTCAGCAACATAAATACTTTAACAATCTGAATCCACCAATAATTGTTGGGTTTTTTTTCAATATAGATAAATGAAGAGTCACGTTTGATGAATAGTGTAAATAATGGATAAGACAAAATATAAATAGTGTAATATTATTTGGTAAATAATCATTATTTGACCTTAAATAACATTTGATGTTGATCCAATAATATTTGACAAATAATTACCATTATTTGGTAACCAAATGGAGACTGGATGTTTGTGACTATGGTTTGTTCCATTGACAGTTGTAAATGTATAGTTTGTGATATAAATAAAGTTGGTGGGTATGTGTTGCAATTTAAAAAAAATAAAAAATTTCAGCGCACATGCGCGCACTGTAGCAGCGCATGTGCGCTGAAGGCAGTACCCAGAGATGTTCAGCGCACATGCGCTGCTACAGTGCGTGTATGTGCACGCGCCACTGCTATTGACCTTTTGAAATTGAAAAACTGGTAAAATGGAGAGAGTTGCAAGATTTGGTTCAAGAGGGGTGTCCCATGGATTGAAAAGGTGTATTGCAATGGATTCCTCTAACCTTCCATCTCTATAAAAGAGAGTTATATCCACTAATTCAAAGTATTATTGATCATTAAAATCTGTCTCTTCTTATACATTGTTCTTGAGAAAATTTTTAAATTTTGCTTTTAAAAGTCCATATTACTCTTCAAGAATTTGTTGTATCCCAGAGGTAGATTGCTATTCACCCAAAAGCAAACTATTAATATAGTGGGGGCAATCAAAACCTTAAGGAAAGTGATATACACGCCTCGAATTCTACAGATTTTGATATTCCCAAATTGTAAAAGAAAAAACACTTGTTTCCTACTCCATTCTTGCCATTTCATTTTTTCTCTTCTTTACAATCTTAAGGTTTTGATTTTGTGAGTAATCATGTAAACAAGTGATGAGTCTTTCTTTAAAGTAATGAATCAAGATTTCATAAAATTGGATCGTCTTGATGGAACCGGAACAAATTTCAACCGGTGGAAAGACAAAATGATATTTTTCCTCACTGCACTAAAAGTTGCTTATGTTTTGGACCCTGCATTGCCTGAAATTCCTGCACCAATTATTGGAGATTCAGAGGAACTCAAGGCACAATAGGAGAAAAGGAAGGAGGATGAGATTGTGTGTAGAGGTAACATTCTCAATACGCTGTCAGACACCGTTTTTATGATCTTTTCACAGCGGTCAAATCTCTAAAGGAAATTTGGGGCTGCCTTGGAACATAAATATGCTACACAAAAATAAGGTGCGGACAAATTTCTTATTAAGAAATATTTTGAATTCCGTATTATTGACTCTTCTTCTATTTTGGATCGAGTTCATGACCTTCAAATTATTGTTTCAAAATTAAAATATCTTGGTGTTGAAATTTCAGAATCATTGCAAGTGGGGGCAATTATTGCAAAATTACCTTCTAGTTGGAATGATTATCAAGAGAAAATGATTCATACTACTGAAATTTTAACAATTGATCAAGTTTTGAAACATATGAGAATCAAAGAAGATACTAGAAATCTTCATAAGAAGGATTTAGAACTTATTTCAAAAGTGAATTTTGTTAATGAAAATAAGAGTCAAATTACAAGTTCTAAAAGAAAGTTTTTGAAAATACTAATTCAAAGGACAAGTTCAAAAAGAACAGAATATGTTATAATTGCGGCTAAGAAAGGGTATTATAAAAATGAGTGTAATTCCAACAAGGAACAAAAGAAGAATAATGCCCCTAAAGCAAATCTTGTTGAAAGAGATGCTGAAATTGTTGCAATGATAACTGATTGTCACATTGGTATGATTTCTGAATTAAATGTGGCAACTTCAACCAAATCAAATGATTGGTGGTATGACTCTGGTGCTACCGTGCACATTTGCAATGATAAGTCTCAATTCAAGACTTATGAAGATGTTCCTAATGGCTATGAAGTGCTTATGGGAAATCATGCTTCAGCCAAAGTTCATGGCAAGGGAAGTGTGGAGTTGCAATTCACTTCCGGCAAGAAGCTTTATTAATGAATGTACTTCATGTTCCAAAAATTAGGAAAATTTTTGTATCAGCCGATGTATTGAATAAGAAATGGTTGAAAGTTGTATTAGAGTCAAACAAAGTTATCTTGTCCAAGAATGGTGTATTTGTAGGAAATAAACATCTTGTGATGGCATGTTTATATTTAACTTAGTATCAATAAAGACAATATTTCTGTTTATATTGTGGATTGTTCTTATTCTTTATGGCATGGTAGACTAGGACATGTTAATTATAAAATACTCCATGTTATGTCTAAACATGGGTTAATATATATGAAAGATAATTTTAAGAAGAAATGTGAAACATGTGTTCAAGCAAAAATAACTAAGTTGCCATTTCCAAAAGTTGAAAGAAATACACAATTATTAGAACTTGTGCATTCGGATGTTTGTGAATTAAATGGTTTTCTAACAAGAGGTGGTAATAGATATTTCATCACTTTCATTGATGATTGCTCAAGATATGTGTAAGTTTATTTAATGAAAGCAAAGGATGAAGCATTTGATATGTTTAAATCTTACAAATCTCTTGTAGAAAATCAATTGGATAAGAAAATCAAAATGTTGAGGAATGATAGAGGTGGTGAATATTTTTCAACCGAATTATCAATATTTTGTGAACAAAATGGTATTATATACCAAACAATACGTGCACCATACACTCCACAACAAAATGGTTTGGCTAAAAGAAAGAATAGAACTTTAGTAGATATGGTTAACGCCATGATTCTAAGTTCTGGCTTGCCAAGAAATTTGTGGGGAGAAGCTTTGTTGGCTGCTTGTCATTTACATAATCGAATTCCGTCTCTCAAGACTAAAGTGTCACCTTATGAAATATGGAAAGGGAGAAAACCAAACTTATCTTATCTTAAAGTTTGGGGATGTATAGCCTATTATAGAGTCCTGGATATTAAAAGAGTAAAGTTGGGACCGAGAGCACTTAAAAGTGTGTTTGTTGGCTATGCTGAAAATTCTAAAACCTATAGATTACTTGACATTGATTCTAATGTTATTATTGAATCAAGAGATGTTGAATTTTTTGAGAATAAATTTCTTAAAAATTCAAATGTTGATTTGGATCCAATTAAAGTATAAGAACCGATTCCAAATGTTGATCCTTCTTCTAGTAATAAAAGGAAGGAAATTGATACTCTCTTTTGAACTTAGAAGAAGTCAAAGACAAAGGAAAGAAAAACATTTGTCTTCTGATTTCATATCTTCACAAGCTATTATTTTCTTAGTTGAAGGCAATAGAGATCACTTGTTTAATTAGATTCCAATCTTATTAAATGTAGAAGATAATCCTAAATCATTTGGTGAAGCTATGTCATCAAGGGATGCAACATTTTGGAGAGAGCTGTAAATGATGAGATGGACTCAATATTATCAAATAATACTTGGATTCTAGTGGATTTGTCTCCTGGCTCTAAATCTATTGGTTGTAAATGGGTGTTTAAGAGAAAATATGCCACAAATGGATCCATATTGACATATAAAGTAGGTAAGGGTTTTAGACAAAAGGAAGGAATTGATTATTTTGACACTTATGCACCTGTTGCAAGGATTACATCCATTAGGGTACTAATGTCATTAGCTTCCATTTATAACTTGTGTGTGCATCAAATGGATGTTAAAACAGCCTTTTTAAATGGTCTTCAGTGACTTGGATGAAGAAGTGTATATGGAACAATCAGAAGGTTTTACATTGCCAGGAAATGAACATAAAGTTTGTAAACTAATTAAATCTCTATACGGTTTAAAACAAGCACCCAAACAACATGAAGGAAACTTCCATTCCCTTCTCTTCCCTCCTCATTAAAAACTTTCCCTTCTTTTCTCTTCCTTCCTGAACTCCCAAACTCAACCTTAAAGTACATTTGTGTTTGATGTTGGTACTTCTAAGAATGAGTGTCAATGGGTTGGATCGAGTTGTTTTTGTGTTTGTTCATAAATGCTGAACCTTGAGACAACCCCATAAGTATTCGTATCGTATCGTATCGTATCATGTCATGACTTACATGACACGATCCATTTAATCCGTTAATATTTTATAATAAAATAAAAATTGCTTAATTTACCTGAATGACATGACAATTCACGATTAACTCGTTGACATGTTTATCCCGAATGACACGATATACCAGAGTCAATCTTATTAACCCACTATACAGCTAATTCAACTGTTTAAATAACTTTATACTTGACCTGCATAATAACTGAATAGTAAATGCAAGCATTGATAAAATTAAGCTCGGTTTAGTTCACAACACTATTAATTAATGTTTGAGAGGTAAAATAAATTATCAAGCAACGATAGATGCAAGAAGAAATGGTTAAAGGTTTTTCCTTGGTTTTATTTTGGGAGTTTAAAAGTAATTTTCATTATGAATACAATTTAACTTTCAGAATGAAATTATTTAGGCTGTCTTTTAGAAATAAACAGGAATAAGAAAGTATATATTATAATCAGGTTGATAAGTTATTGTGTAAAATTTTCATAAATATCCCAATTAATTAATGGGTTGTTTCAAGTTACTCGATATCTTAAATTTAAACGAATTAAATAAGTCATATCAAGTTACCCAATATCTTATTTATCAGGTTAACCCGTGAGTTGATCCTACACGACTCATTTAACTTTGGTTCATTAATGGATAGACCTGATAGTAACTCAATTACTCGCAATTTGAATCATATTTAGACTTGTTAATTTCGTGTCGTGTTTGTGTATTCATAAGCATTATCGTGTCGTATTAAAAAATTGCATCTCTACTTTTAGATAATGTAATAATTAATTATACATGTAAAAACTTATATATCACCATTTTTAAAGTTGTACGTTATAGTTCACTTTGAAATTTTAAATACATACAACAATTTCATAATTTCTTCCGTTCAACGAATGGGGACAAATCTAGTTTAAGTATGAAATTCAATCATACACAAGCATAACTTAAAAGAAAATAATTTTTCTTCTTCGATTTAAGTGTGTCCATGTGTGTATATATATATGTACGTACACACACAGATTTTTAAATTGTATACGTTTTTGTTAATATATTTTTTAAAATGTTTTTTGAGATTATTGGGAGCTTTAGAAATGATTTAGTGACTGTACAGGGTGCTTTCCAATGAAAAGATAAGTTTGCATATGTCATTATATATCTTATGGTGACTATTTTAAAAAGTCATTACACTTGCACAAGAACTTAATCATTTCAATCTACTTTGTTATAACCTTCGAGAAAATTATTCAATAATTCATGAATTAATTAAAAAATTGATACAACATATTTTACCATTTCAGTGTATATCTTGTATAAAATAAACTTAAAGCATTATTAAAAGATATGTTTTAATGATCCATTTGTTAAACTAGTAACCTACTAGTTGAACCATCAAGTTTTCGTTTAACCTTATGTATAAAGAGAAAAAAAAAAAAACTATAGAAAACAAGACATTAAGGCCCATTTTGGAGGTGCGGTGCTATTGTTAAAAAAATACTTTTACCTCATGTTTGGTACGTGGGCATGGCTTGAAATAGAAATGTCATTCCACCTTATCTTTTCTATTCTTCATTTGGTATGACACTGTCAAGTTGGAAAGACCATTCCACAAGGAAATGTCATTCCACTAGATTCTGGAAATTTCATTCCTCAAAAAAATTTGAGAAAAGGCCATTCCAACTCCAACGTTAGAAAGAGAAGATTATACAATGTCAACTTTTTCCACTTATTTTGAAATCTAAATCAAAGTATAGAATTTCTATAAGCAAATATTATTACGTGCAAATAAATAAACACAATTTAAACCTTTTAAATAAATGTAGTTCTAAATAAATACATATAAAATTAGCTAAATGGTACTATTTAATATGGATCTAAATGCAAACAAAAATTAATATGTAATTTTTTTAAAAAATTTTATCCTTAAGACAATATTTATAGTTTTTCGCACCCATAGAAATGTTAATAATATGAATAAAAATAAAAGATAAAAAAATGTTATATTTCTTTAAAAAAAAATAAAAAAAATCAAGGGTATGCAAGTCAAATGAGTATAATTTATCAAACACTTAAAAAAGAATACTCATTCCATTATGGCTTGAGTCACTAGACATGTAATGAGAATAAGTATTCTTGTCTATTTTAGGTTGAAACTCATTCTAGTTGGAATGGTGTTTTCATTCCAAATCATATTCAATCTGCATACAAAACGTAGAGTTGGATGATGAAACACTTGAGTGTTTGGTAGGAATGATTCCATAATTTCAGAAATAGAGTTTTTAGTGCTAAAACTACTTCTGATAAAAATTCAAAATTAATAATTTTATAATTGCTTTTTTGTTCCCCAAAAAAATAATTAAAGATAAATTAAAACGGAACAAAGATAGAACTACATTTTTCAAAAACCAAAGTCATACATTATCAAATAGTAAAAGAAGTACTCATGCAAGTATGCTTCCAAACAATAAAACTATTCACTAACTAAATTATATTAAATTGGAAAGATCCTTTCAACTTATTCTTTCCCTCTCATGTTTGGTATAGGAAGTTTAAGTTGAAAAGGCCATTCCATAAGGAAATCTCATTTCTACTATATCCTAGAAAACCATTCTTCAAAAAGAGTTGTGGAAAGCTCTTTCTAACTTCAATTTAAAAAGAGAAACTCAAGGGATGTCAAATATATCTAATTCTTAATTTTATTCGTATTTGTTAGTTACATAGTTGTACTCTTATTGCTTTATAAATAAATAAGATATTATATAATTATTTAGATTATATAATTTAATTATTTGAATGTAAAATAAATTTAATTATGCATTTTTTTTATTTTTTATCATTAGGATAAATTGTTAAATTATACAATATAATTATTTGAATGTATAATATAGTTATTTATAATTTTTTATCATTGAGATAAAGTAGTATAGATTATACAATATTATGTTAAAAAAATACAAAATTATATTAAATTTTTAATTACATTCAAATAATTAAATTGTTTACATTTAGATAATTAAGTTGTACAATTTAATTATTCGAATGTAAAAAACAGTTTAATATAATTTTGTAATTTTTTAGTTTTAACGCAAAATACATAAAGATTTTCTTAATTGTAGAATTCGTTCATGAATAAAAACAAAAATGAGAAAAAAAAATTTAATTTAAAATCCATGGTATTTTAGCATCTAAAAATATTATACTAAATATGAAATAATAACACACATTCTATTTTAACTCAAATTACCAAACATTGAAGTAAGAATAAGCATTCCTACCTATTTCGGGTAGAAACTTATTTGGCATGGAATGAAACATTCTTGTGTACCAAATGTGGGATTGATACACAGAAACAGATTGGAATGGAAAGGTCATTCCGGACAAAATGCGTTTTTATCCAAAATAGCCAAGAATACTTATTTTCATTGAATATCTGGTGACTCAAGGAAGAATGGAATGAATATTCTTTTTCCAGTATTTTTTATAATCATTTTTTGGATGTCAAATTAGAAATTATATTAATTTGACATACATACCTTGGTTCTTTTAAGAAATAGAAATTTTTTATTTTATTATTTTTATTATACTATTAACATTTCTATAGATGTGAGAAGTTTTGAATATTTATTTTATTAAATATTTATTTTGAGCATTTAATTTTGTTTTCAGTTACATATATATTAAATAGATTTAGCTAATTCTATAATACCATTTATTTAAAAAAAAAGTCTGTATTTAAAATTTCATTATACTCATTGCAATGAGATATCTATACAAAAAAATTTCGACCAAAGGTATCCTAATTGTGTTTTATTTATTTATTTATTTTTTTATTCTACATGTAATAATGTTTGCTTGTCAAATTATACGGGATTTAAATTTGAAAAATAAGGAGATAAAGTTGAAATTGCATAATCAATTTTATTTTTTTTTAAAGTTGGAGTTGGAATGGGTTTTTCTCGATTTTTTTCAGGAATGACCTTTCAGGAACTACTTGGAATGACATTTCCTAGTGGAATGAACTTTCCTACTTAAGAATGTCATACCAAACGAAGAATAGAAAAGATAAGTGGGAAAGGTCTTTTCATTCTAGACCATTCCCATGTATCAAACATGGTGTAATAAGTGAAGTATTTTGAAATAAACCACCACATCCAACATGACACCTATTGCGCTAAGTCACTAAGGTACTATGGTTTTTAGCCTCATGCACAACCCTTCGTTCTCTCCATGTTATACGAACTTAAAAGAATATTCTGAGGCATATTGGTGTGGAGGGATAAAAAGTGCTCGCTCCTTGAGTGCTTTCTTACTTTAACTGACACAAACTATCTCCTTTAGACTTTCTGACAACGAATATTTTTTTTTCTCAGATTAAGAGCTCTTGAGTTGAACCAATAACTTATTAATCTACCTTTTTCACTGACTTGCTTTCTTAGCCAAGTTTAATAACTATGCAACAAGTTATTAATCCATCTTTCCCAGACTTCTTTCCTTCCTTAACCGGGTTTAGTAACTTTGTGCTAATGTGTGATAAGTTCATAATTGTGCTATATTTTGTGTGTCAATTTCCACGTTTTTAAGTGTTGTAAGCAAGATTTGAGTTATTATTGAGTTTAATTTGGCTATTCTCAGTTTTTGTAGGGTTAAAGTGAAAAAGAGTTGAAAAAGATGGGAAAAGATGAAAGAAAATGCTTAGTACGGGACAGGCACGAGTATGAAGCCATTCTAGACACTATTTTGTATTTCAAGAATAACTTTTCAGATATAATATCGTGCTCCGATTGAGGTTATTTAACATGCATTGGAAAGCTAAGGGATAGAGCTACAATTTTTGTGTTTTACACTTTTTCAAATTACGCATGCATCAAGGTGAAAATCGAAGTCGAAGGCGGAGCATAGTTGAGGAAGCCAGCGCACATGCGCTAGAGCTATGTTGCGCATGTGTGCTGGATCCAGAAGAAAATTTCCAGAAGAGGCTCACGTGCACATGCACGCTAAGGTCCCTGCGCATGTGCGTGGAGAATCTTACCTACCTGGACCTTACTTCCTCGCGCGTACATGCGCGCAAAGATCCCAACGCATCTGCGCCCGAAGCAGCAAGGGTGGCGTGAAGTGATTTTTTGGCAGATTTTTCGGCCGGTTGGACTCTTTTTCACCCGATTTCACGTTCTTATCTATAGGCATTAATTGTAACCCTAAATACTCATTATAAATACCCCAAGTAGGGTGAGAAAAAGGAGATCGACACTTTTTATTTTTCTTTTCGCTAGTATGACAGTTTTGGTTTTGAGTAGAAAATTCTTCTTTATTCTTTTATGGCACTTTGTGCCTAATCCTTTTCTTGGTAGAGGGATTTGAAGCCATGGTCAATTCTACAAAGTTGTGAGACTTCTTGTGCTTCAATTATTCAGTTATATGTCAAGTATTGCTTATTTTTCCGTGATTAATTTTATGGTTGTTCTTTTTAACTTGTTATTGTTGCAGAATATTAAGTTATTAGAATTAATCTACTGCTAGATTGTTTTAACCATGTGTGCGTAATTCAATCTATGAAGTAACTGAATTTGATAATTACTGGATTAGTGTTACTGAATTTAGGGAAATTAATCATCTAATTGGCATAACCACGTGTGTTTATGTTTAATTAGTCTAATTATTCTTGTTGATTTTGATGCTTCTATTAAATTGATCTTTGGCGCGTCTCTGGGTTAAATTAATAGTTAGGGTTAATTGGATCCCATGTTGAAAATTAATCAACTTTAGAAAGAAATAAGAATCAACTTTGTGTCAATTGGTATTCGTTCAGGTTAATTCTTCAATTAGTGCTTGATATAAAATTGAATTATCTTGTGTATCAAGGATCGACTAGTGAAATTGCCATGGTGGATATGACAAAAACCAAGACTTTTCTTACATCGAATATTCTTCAATTATTTTATTGTTTTAGTTTTAGTTTAAAAGCATTCAAAACCCCCTTTTTCCATTTAGCACGAGAATAAACTCCATTCTCTATAGAACGACCTGTACTCACCATTACTGCAGTATAATTGAGAGTTGTTAATTTTGGGTGCCTACGACAATATTGCAACTCCGCATTATTATTTCACACCAATGTGCATACACATATATGTTTATGATATATAGTACATGTATTTTATATATTCTTTAGAGATTATACATGTGAAATCCACGTCTTACTAGTTATATGTAATTTTATCTGCAAATGCAAAATATTTCTTACTAGTTGCGTTTATCTTTTTTTTTATAGTTTATAAGGTACACTTTTTATCCTGACATGGGTAAATTTTATGTGTATGTGGGTTGAGAAGAGGCGGGTTTAAGACATCTTGAGAAAAACTATGGAACATGTCAAGGGTTCTTCAATGCTAGTGTTGGGTGACATATTATGTTCTTTTTTCTTTAATAACTTTTTGTCTATTTTAAAACTAAACAATTTTCTTTCTTTCTTTACTTTTTAAGATATTGAATAGTAAAGCAATAAGAAAATTTGTAATGCAAGAAAGTCACAGTTTTATAATTCTGTAAACAATAAGAGTTTTCTAGTTCACTTAACAATATCTAGTGGACCCAACTACAATGCTGTAATAATGAAAGTTTAAGAAATTATACTGTGATATTCCAAGATTAAAGTAGTTGTTAAGTACAATACACAAAGATCTTCAAATTTAATTGTATATAGATAGTTTCAGACCGATATATTTTTAGATATTCAATGTTCTGGACTTTTGGTAGTGTTCGGTAGAATATTGATTAGATTTTTGGAAACAATGAACACGCAATAAAAACCATTAATTATACTAATCAACCCCACACACTCGCAAGTATACGAGGTGAGTTTATATATAGGATGAGTAAGGATCGTTCCTATGAGGACTATTAGAACAATTACTAGATTCACAAGTATGTTTACTAGTTAGACAAATTAATTAGGTGTTTTTGACTAAACTAAAATTAAATTTAATCGCAAGAAATTAAAATAAAGACAAGAATGTAAATTCTAACCCTACGAAAGCAATTAAATATCATTAATGAAAACCCTAATTTAAATCAACCCTACTTGCGAGAATTTAATCAAGAGCAAGAGTTTAAATTAATCTACCCTATGAAAACAATTAAAAGCGTTTGAATTAAACCCTAACTACTAAACTACAGACGTAATTAAAAATTTAAAGGCAATAAAACAAGAACAACAATTAAAGAACAAGAACGCAATAAGAACAAAAAATAAATTGTATAAAAATAAATCAAACTCAGTAATTGCAGTAAAAACAAATGTTGATAATCGTCGAGTTTCTTGAATTCTGTGACAAAAAACAAAATCCAAGTTTGAATGCTTGAGGAAATCTATCCTACAACTAAATTATCCTTCTAATTAATGAAAACTAAGAAACTAATGATAACTGATGATTATGATGAATTCTTCCCCTTCTCTTGGTGTATTTATAAATGTTTTTAGTGTTTTGGGGCTTCGAGATGTACATATTTTTCCACGTAACTGAGGCCACGGGAGACTTTTCTTCCAAAATATGCAACCTTATGAGACCCATCCATTGAACAGCACCGGAGTTCTGTACTTTTGTAGTGCATGGGCGCGACTTCCAGTGACAAAGATTATAGCTATTGGACATGGTGCCTAGGCCCTTCATTTTTGTAGCGCATGGGCGCGCCTAGCAGCAACTGTTTCAATTTCCTCCTTGATTTTGACCATGATGCAGGCCGAATTCGGAAAAACTCAAAACATGAAAGTTGTATCTCTATGTCTTAGTTTCAAAATATCTTGAATCACCTTAATTGGATCATGTAAATGCATGTACAAGAAAGTTATGCTCAATCTACCACACTGTGTCAAAATCGTTCCTCGCTAGTGCACGAAATTCCAATTTTGCACTTTTCCTCCACTTTTGCTATCAATTTAGACTCTTTCTTAACTCAAACCCTAAAAAACTCAAAATAAACTATTTTACCTCATAATTACTCACTTCTTACTTATTCATCACCAAAAATGAGGTAAATGATACATAAAATATACGACATTTATGTGTTTATCAACTACCCCACACTTAGTTTTTGATCTTCCTCGAGCAAAATATAGAAATGAATCACAAACATGCTCAACACATCTCATCAATTATCCACATAAATAACCAAGAACTAAACCATCATAAGGAAAATAGTCAAATGATAATAAACCCCTATAAATGAATTCCAGTGTAGATGTGTGCATAACCATACAAAAATAACTTTTAAAATACTTAGATCAAATCGTGCAATACCTTTTAATTTTTCTAAACACTCCATAGCTTCATCCTCTTTTTATATTTCTCTATTAATGTAGACAATTGACTCGACTTAAATTAGGTAGGATTTTTAACTTGTAACGTCAGGCTAGGGTCTTGGCTAACAAAGAAGGAAAAAAGGATAAACAAATAACAAAAAGAGCTTTAAAGTAATGCTGGCCACTCATCAACATAAAACTTTTTTTTTTTTTGAATATTAAAACACCCATTTTTCAAAGAAGTAACCCCACACTTAATTCTCCAAATACCCAAAAAAATTTTGTGCAACAAGCAAAATAAAATCATACTTTTCAATTTCAACCTTACTCACCGACACCTTGTAAAAATATCTCCTTACATTGTTTTTTTTTTTTCTTTCTCAAAAACATGTACCAGTGGAAGGCACTATCCGGAAAAAATATCTGCACAGGTACCAGTAATAGGCACTACCTGCAATATTCAACAATTTTTTCAACACCCTTACATCTTAATTGTATACCATTCATTCAAACATTCCCATACAACTACCTTCCATCCTTACATCTCCCCTTAACAATTAATGCGGCATTAAAAGTCTTAAGGGAAATTTAGGATATTCAAACAGTTAGATAAAAAATGAGTTAGAAAAAAAATGAATGGTGCTTCTATCCACTCAAAACAAATTAAGGGTCAAGTAGGGTTTGAGGGATAAATTTTATAGTAATGGTTGCCTTGAAATACTCAAACGTCCAAAGAAATGCCTACCCTCATCTTTGAATCAAATCAAATTATCTAAAATTTCGTTTTGAAAATGTAATAAAGCAAATATTTAGAGTGCAATATAAGTGAATCTACATAATTATCTCTTAGTGCCAAAAAGCTACAACATTGTAGGACTATTAGTGCTTAAAAATTAGAAATTATGATAGAAAAATATTAGCACCGAATACCCTCCGCATAACAACTTAGCTCAAAAATTATCAAGTAGAAAATCAAATAAACATGCTAAGCAATTTGTGAAAAAAATTTTCAAAAATTTAAAAATCTCTCAAATCAAAAGATAAGCTAATTGCAAATATAAAAGCAAAAATTGAACGAAAGGAACAAACAAAACACCAACAAATATCAATTAAGAAAACTCTCCACCCCACACTTAGAGAATAACATTGTCCTCAATGCAAAAAAAAATAAAGAGTAAAAAGAAAAAAAGAAAGCTTTTTTGTCAATGAAAAACATTTGGTGCCGTGTATGTTGAACTAAATACCCTAGAGTTAAGGTAGAAAACATCAACCACTAAAACAAAAACAAAACATAAAACTGAAGACATTAAGAAAAAAAAATCAAGAAACTAAACAAAAACATAAGAAGTAAAATTAAGAAAAAACATGGGTTGCCTCCCATATAGCGCCCTTATTTATAGTCTTAGGTTCGACTATTGTACTCTAGCTCATGTGAAACATGCTAGGGTAGTTGGCCACCCCTTCATTTAGGCCTCCAGGGGAAATGTTTAATCCCACACTTTTTAATTGTCATTTCTTGATTCCTGGCCTTTATTTGAAGGAATACACGTCTTCTTGTATTCTCACCAAAACCAATGTTCTCAGTAGAACGTCCAATTGTTTTTTGAACAATTTCCTCTTCATTTTTGTGCTCTTTAAACTTTTGGACGTCACAAACTTTCTAATACTTTGCACAACTTTCTTGATCATTTCTCACCCCACACACATCATTGGATGGTTTTGATTCTTCATTTGACCTGCCAATAGAAGGATCAAGTG
This sequence comes from Cinchona pubescens, assembly GCA_025175665.1. Classification (NCBI taxonomy): domain Eukaryota; kingdom Viridiplantae; phylum Streptophyta; class Magnoliopsida; order Gentianales; family Rubiaceae; genus Cinchona; species Cinchona pubescens. The sequence goes on along the minus strand of JANKKI010000026.1, from coordinate 5,009,847 downwards.
AATGATTAGCACATTTTTCTTCTAAAATAGGAAAATTATCATTATAATCAAAAACATCAATTTCAACCGATTCATTTTCAATTTGTAAAATCAACTTCTCTTTATTAACATCTATCAATACATGTGCGGTTGACAAAAATGGCCTCCCAAGAATCAATGGTATTTCATTGTCCTTGCCGATGTCCAACACCAAGAAATCAACGGGGAACACCAACTTCTCTACTTACACAAGCACGTCCTCCAACAAGTCATATGGTTTCCTTTCAATCAAATCTGCTAATTGGAGTGTAACATTAGTCAGTTTGGTGCATTAGTGATTCCTAACTTATCATAAATGAACTTCGGCATAATATTGATACTAGCTCCTAAATCACAAAGTGAATGATATAGCGTTGTTCCTCCAATATTCATTGATTTTGAGAAGTTACTAGGATCTTTGAGCTTAGGGGGTAATCTCTGTTGAAAAACTGCACTACACTTGGCATCGAGATAAATTTTCTCTCCATCATCCCATTTCCGCTTTCTTGCCAATAAATCCTTCATAAATCACACATGGTTGGGCATTTTGGTGAGCACATCAACCAAAGGAATGCTGACATTAACCTTGTTAAACATGTTGATGAATTGTCAAAATTGCTTGTCTTTTTCCTCATTTCTAGAATTGTTGAGCCCTTGAGAGGATGGAATCTTTGCCGAAGGATGCAAATTCAAGGGCTCTACTATGTGCTTCTTTTTCAGCTCAGTGTTTTCATTCACTTTTGTCATCTTGTCATCTTCACAACTAACTTCATTCTTCTCTTCAATCACCTAGAGACTTGGAGTTTTTCTTCTCTTCTTCTTTATCTTCCTCTTGTTTTTCATTCGATACAGCCAACTCTTTTCCATTTCTTTGGGAGATAGCATTACATTGCTCTTTCGGGTTTGGGATTGTATAACTCGGCAATGTTCTAACCAGTCTCTCATTGTTTTGGCGAGCTATCTACCGCAATTGTATGTCAAGGTTCCTCGTGGTAGCCCGCATATTCTCATACTCACTTTACAACCTCTCAAAACCCCTTCTCAAATTATCATCATTGGATGTGTCATGATTCACATGTGTGGGATAATTTAGATTTTGAAATGGCGATCTTGGTTATGGAGGATGGTATGAGTTGTTTTGGTATGGTGGAAAAATCTGATGATTCCTTTGATGTGGTGGTAAATATGGTCTAGAGGACGATGGTTGATTGGACAAATTTTGTTGAGGTACATTTGACTGAAATGACAAATTTTGAACATTTGCTTGGTTTGACAGCAAAAAGTCAAGATGGTTTTGCCAAAGACGGGTTATATGTGTTTCCATAATTGGTGGGCTGATTTCTTGATGTAGGATTGTGATTAGAAATGAATTGAATCTGCTACCTTGCATCACTAATGTTTCACAATAGCCATTTTAGTAATTTCCTCCGCAGAAATCACAATTCAAGATCCCTTGGTTTGTCGAACCTATGGAGTTCACAGGGCTCCTTTCATATTCTCGATAGCCTTTGTCAAATTTGTAATAGCACTCATCATCATGTTCTGCTGAGACAAGAAAGAATCATAACTAGACATACCTCCTTGTTGGACATTAGCTTGATTCACTTGTGGTTGTTGTTGTCCAACTGCAGGAGTTATTGCTCCAAGATAGTAATGAGTAGATGCCATTCTCTCAAGTAATTCTTGCGCTTCCTCCAGAATTTTATAGGAGAAAGAATCTCCCGTACTTGCATCAACTATTAGTCTTGTCTCCGAAAATAATCCATTATAGAAGCTTTGGACTTGCAGCTATAGAGGTATATGTATGGTGCGGATACTTCCACAACAGTTCCTTGAAGCAGTCCCACGCTTTACCTAAGCTCTCTCCTATGATTTATCTGAATGATGTAATCTCATTTCGGAGCTTAGGAGTTCTAGCCGGTGGAAAGTGTTCGGCTGGGAACTCTTAAGCGAGTTGGTCCCATGTTGTGAAAGTACCTTGTCTATATGACTACAACCATGACTTTGCTTTATCACGTAAAGAAAAAGATAATGTTCTCATCCGGATATAATCAGGGTGGACTCCATTGCACCGGAATGTATCAATGACCACCTCAAACCTGATTAAGTGCTCATAGGGATCTTCATTGGATCCTCCTCCAAACATAGCCTGTGTTTGTAGCATCTGTATAAGTGCTGGCTTAATTTCATAGTTATTTGCTTGCCCGGGCAGCCGACCAATGCTAGAACTCACCCCCTCAATATTAGGTATGACATAATCTCTAAAATGTCGGGGGTTAGCATTAGCATTAACCAAGTTGCCATTGATTGAATTGCCTGCAACCTCCTTTTGTTCATTTACGGCGCAGTTTGGATTCTCTATTAGATGGTTGCCTTGGTTTGAGCCTTGTTGTCTATGGTTTCTACTTATCGTACGTTCAATCTCCAAATCAATCAGATGAAGTGATGGATTGGATGAACGAGTATTTACCATAAACTACAAGAAAAGAAACCAAAGATCAAATATCGAAGATAAAATCCAAATAAACTTGAGAGAATAAGAAATAATTGTAAATAAATAACAAAAGAAATAAAAAAAAAAAGTCTAATATAGTAAAACTCACTATACCTAATATTGTTACCAACAAAAATAGTCCCCGGTAACGGCGCCAAAAACTTGTTTGGTAGAATATTGATTATTATTTTTGAAAACAATGAACAAGTAATAAAAACTTAATTATCCTAATCAACTCCCACACACTTGCAAATATACAAGATAAGTTTATATATATGATGAGTAAAGATTGCTCCCACGCTAACTATTAGAACAATTACTAGACTTCACAAGTTTATTTACTAGTTAGACAAATTAATCATGAGTTTTTGACTAAACTAAAACTAAATTTAATCCCATGAAATTAAAATAAAGACAAGAATAGCAATTAAATATAATTAACCAAAATCCTAATTTAAATCTACCCTACTTGCAAGAATTTAATGAAAACAATTAAAAGCGTTTGAATTGAACCCTAACTACTAAACTACGGATGCAATTAAGAATTCAAAGGCAATAAAACAAGAACAACAATTAAAGAACAAGAATGCAATAAGAACAAAAATTAAATTGCATAAAAATAAATCAAACTCAGTAATTGTAGCAAAAACAAATGTTGATGATCATCGAGTCTTGAATTCTTGACAAGAAAACAAAATCTAAGCTTGAATGCCTGAGAAAATCTAACCTACGGCTAAATTATCGTTCTAACTATTGAAAACTAAGAAACTAATGATGGCTAATGATTATGATGATTTCCTCCTCTCCTTCTCTTGGTGTATTTATAGGATGTTTTTAGAGTTTTGGGGCTCCGGGATGATAAGTACATGTTTTTTCACGTAACCGGGCCCATGGGAGGACTTTTCTTGCAAAATAAGCAACCTTATAAGACCCATCCGTCAATCAGCGCTTTTACAGTGCCTAGGCGCGACTTCCAATGACACATATCATAGCTATTGGACACGGCGCCTAGGCGTTGTATTTTTGTAGTGCATGGGCGTGCTTGGCAGCAACTTCTTCAATTTCTTCATCAATTTTGACCATGATGCAAGCCGAATTTGGGAAAACTCAAAATATAAAAGTTGTAGATCTATGTGTTGTATTTCTGAAAAATCTTGAATCACCTTAATTGGAGTTTGGACAAGAAAGTCATACTCGATCTACCAAACTATATCAGAATCGCTCCTTGCTGGTGCACAAAATTCCAATTTTGCACTTTTCCTCGCATCAATTTGGAATCTTTCTTCACTTAAACCATACAAAACTCAAAATAAACTATTTTGGCTCATAAGTTACTCAATTATTGCTTACCCATCACTAAAAATGAGGCAAACGATACATAAAATATACGACATTTATAAGTGTATCAAGTAGCACGATGATTTACTATCTATTTAGGTTCTTTTGATAGGATATTTGCCTTTTTTCTATTTCTAACTAAGGAATTTCGTTTAATAAGACAAGTGCATGGCTTATTGTTTTTCCATGTTAAATTCTTAGGAAAATACTTAGTCAAACTCAGTTTTGGACCTCACACGTGGACCTTGTGGTCAAAATAAATTCTTATGAAATTTTGGTTACATCAGCTAGTGTTATTTATTCTACATTGTTTAATTTACACCATAGGATCTATAAGTGAAGTCAAAGATCGAATCTATCGAAGTATTTCTCAACTTCTTCTATTTCCATTCCTCAAAATTAACTTTTTATATTTCTGTTATTCTTGCACAGATGATGCACCCTATTTTGATACTTTTTTATTCAAATGACAAGATTTATATTCATATTTAGTATGCAATCTGAAAGTTAAATGGCCTATATCATCTTGTGCTTCATGTTGAAACTACAAGGGAAAGGATTCCTTTTATATAATATCATTACAAAGATCTAAAACAAATGAAGCTAGTTTATGACTAACCTTATAGCCATTTCTCCTAACAAAGGAAAAAGAACAAGAAGTGAAAGTATTAGCTAATTCTAGAATATTTGCCAAAACCACCCCCATAACTACATCATCAATTCAGCCCTGTTGTAGTAAAATCACAACCGATAGTGCATTAGATTGAATCTCTATAGATGTCGAAGACTCTTTCTGTGCTTGTTGAAATGCATATCTCATAACTTCAGCTTCTACAACCTTTACTTTAGGATAACAGGAACATTTTACAGGCCATGCAGCAGTCAAAATACCCTCATAAGTACAAGCCACAACACCAATCCCATATGATTTTGCTCTGCCATTAAGATAATAGTCCGGCATTATCATTTGCCTATAAACTTTCTACTGGTCTACAATTGCACTGGATTGTTTTCGTGTGGTTGAAATTGTAGCATCCCATTTCTATCTTGATTAAACTTCTAGCCAACTGATAACCAGATTTAGTAGAGTATATTCCATTCTAAGAAAAGTGCCAAATCTATTTATCAGTTTTATCAAAGACAGACAAAGGCAAATAAAGGATGACTTCAGCATCTTTTTTCCTGAAAATATTTGTTACTAGATGTTGTGTCTAAAGAGACACAAACATCTAGTTACAAAATAAAACAACTAAATTAACTAACTTAATTTACCTAGATGATAAACTACAAATATACAACATCAAATAATAGCTAGTGAAAGTAGGGATCGTTCCAACGAGAAATGTGTAACTATTAATTATTTGGTTGGAATACTCTTTGAAGTGGTTAGTTAAAGAAAGAAGTTGGACTAAACTAGGTTTAAAACTAAGAAATGATTAAAAAAGAGGTTTAGTGTTTATTCTATCAAATTTTCTGCCTTTTGGTTAATTAAGTCAATCAAGCGATCCTACGTGCCAAATTAACCAAAAGATAAAGATTGATTCTCATTTATAACCTTATCCCAATTTCTCAGCAATTAAGTCTATCAATTTAATTAATCTAAGTGTGGATCCCTCCTACACTTTAAGCTAACTAAACTTGATTATTTACCTATAGAATTCTAATAACCAACAAGATGAATTAGTCTGCCAAGATCTAATTCTAACTCTAATCCAAAATTAATTTAAGTCTATAATGGAAGGTCAATTCTTATATCCCCTCAATTAACCCAAATTAACTAAAGAAGTGAGTAATTCTCCCAATTAACTATTAAGCTCTTAATATTACCTAATTAGTCCATTTTATCACCTAATTAACCCATTAACCTCTATCCATGTGAAATTTCACATAATCCTAACCCATAACTAATTAAGTCATATTAACTACAATAAAGCATATAAAATTCATGAGAAAGCAATTAAATAAACTAATCCAGAAACTAGTAAAACTAGTGCAAGAAAATAAAGACATTGAAAGTTAGGTAGATAAAAGCATGATAAATAAATACTTAATTATCTAAAAGACTTGGAATAAATTCTTGAAATAAGTACATTAAAGCTTAAAATAAAGCTTACGAAGTCGTAGAACAAAGTTACACACTTGGAAAACTAGTTAGACATGAAAATGGAAGATAAACTAAAAGTTCCCCCTAAGTGGGGAGGAGAAAAGAAGAAGAAAAATAAGTGTTGGAGCCCCATTTCATCCCCAAAATGATGTATTTATAGTAGGTTTAGGGTTTGGGGTTGTTGGGATGAAAATGCCCTTGAAAAATCTCAAGTGATTCACCGAAGCGACGAGACCTTGAAAGCTGCTTTTTCAAGTGTCAGTAGCAGAACGTTCTGTCAATCAGGGAAGGTTTTTGGTGACAAGACCTAGAGATATCAGAAGTGAGAATGTTGACATGAGTAATGAGAAATCCCGTGAAAATCGCCTACCAGTGGAAGGTTTTCTGCGTTTAGTCAATCTACGCAGAGTGAATCGATCCCTAAGGAACCCCCAAAAGGGCTACTACCATCTGATGGGTACACGAAAGTGACGAAGTTGCTTTGACTACAGAACCATGCCTATCTGTTGGAGCGAATTGGGCTCAAATATGCAAAACCCGAGCCTTCCGAGTAGAGCCTCAGGCATGGGAAGCTCACCGTAGCCGAGCTACCGGAAGCTTAGGCTGTCGGCTTCTTCGTTCGTTGGTTGCTCTGCTTCCCATTGTTTTCATTCCGTGCCTTCCAAAACCCTAAACATACATAAAAATTCAATAATGGAGGTTTAAATGAAGCATTTAAACACATAAACATTAATTAAAGTAAGCTCAAACATTAGGAAGTTTAGTTAAGAACAAGTTCACACAAAAACTTAATTCCAAAAGGAATTAGGTTAAAACCCTAATTTTTAAACCCAAATACACAAATATAAAATATAACCTAAATAGTACTAATTATATACTAAAACACATAAAACTAAGAATGCACAAACACACACACACATAAACACTAAAGTTATTGAAAACTATGGACAAAAAACGTTCAAATTTGGCCATGGAAAACCCAAATTTCCTAGTATTATCACACCCCTAAACTTGTGGCTTTGCTCACCCCAAGCAAACAAAAGATAAGAAAAAAGCAAGAATTTTTCAAAATTTTAAAAAAAAATTCTTTTAAAAATTTCTTTTTAATGTTAATTTGGTATAAAGCCCTTCACCTTTTTAGGCTAAAAATGTCATTCTAATAATATTTTTTTTATATCAAAGATCTCCTATATGTGATGAAAATAGAAAAAAACAATCATAATTTAAAGTAAAATATAGTTATATACAATAAATTTTAAACCTTTTAGATCTTTATCCTTGTATCACTTTGAGTAACTTGTTATTATTATTATTATTATTATTATTATTATTATTACAAATTTTTAATAGTAGTAGCCCAATTGTGTCTTGTACTATGTTGGTCTATTATTTTTTTTTCATTTGATGAGATAATATGACAAACTCTTTTTTTTGTTCAATTATATGCAATTGAGTTCGTCTGTATATTTTCTGGGGATAATGTCATATTCCTTCCCTGAGGTTTAGTATAATTGTAGGAACCTTCCTCAAGTTCGAATAATTACACTTACCTCATTTATCATGTAAGATGACTACAGAATCCTTCCAAAAATAAATTCAGAAAGACAAAAAACTCCACCTACCGTCATCGTCCTCTCTTTCCCAAAGGCCCAAACCACCACCTCCCTTCCCAAATCACTATCCCTGCTCTACCCACCACTCAAAACCATACCTCCTCCCCTCCGACCCTCCTCTTCTTAAACAGCAACACAACAATCAATCCAAAAGCCAAACAAACCCACCAATTACTTATTCAACTAAAATTTACAATACCTCAGTCCAAATAAACCCAAAACAAATTGAAAGGAAATTACTATCTTGAATGGAGTTTTTGGAGTGGGACTTTTGCTTAAGCAAAAGGAAAGAGTTCTTGATGTTTTGGTAAGGTTTGAGAAGAAGGCTTAATTAGACCGAGGGAGGATAAAAAGTTTTCCGGTTGGAATAGTTCCAAAGACATGGGAGAGGAGCGGTGATTTGGTGGTGGAGGCAATGGTGGTTGATGGAGTTTGATGACTATGAGGATGGATAGGGAAGGAGAAGGGATAATGGTAAAGCCTTTGGATTTAGAGGGGGAATAAGAAAGGTTAAGAGCTTGTGTGTGTTTATTAGTCTTGATTGCTTGCAAATTGGTTTGCTTTGATAAGGCTGTAGAAGGGGAAGAAGGAATCTAGAATGGTAGGATAAGATTCAGATTTTCTTTCGCATATGAAGTGTAAGAGTGTGTGTTATGTGTGTGTGTGTGTTTTGGGGGAGAAGGGGGCAGGGGAAAGAATCAAAGGTGTTTTTGGATATTCAGATAAAAATTTATTATACAAAACTTAAAATAAGGGAGGTATGTGCAACTTTTAATACTTGAGGGGAGGTTCTTGTATATGCTAAATCTAAGGAGATGAATGTGCAATTATCCTTTTCTTTTTTTTTTTTTTTTGACAAAATGAGTATATGTATGGATCACTTAGAATTAAAGTTGACATGAGTATCTAAATTATATCATAATCTAGTAAGGGTATCTATTGTAGAAAAGTAATTAGTTACTTAATTTGCTATATATTTGGGGTAAAGATGATATTATAATTATTAAGTAATCTAACTCAAGGATACTTTCGTTAAATTGATTAAATAAGAATTATTGTGGAGTGTCTAAAATTTTTATTAGAGTGCCAATATTGTTGGCCTTATGCGAAACCAAGATTTGGCAATTCTAATTGTTTCTTGTTCTTTTTTTTTTTGGGGCGGAGATAGATTCGGGTGGTGCAAAATTTTGTCAAAAAGTTTCATATAGTCTCAAATTGTATGTGGGGCTTTCTAGTGCACATCTAGAGGTTTGAATCCTGATAAATCTCTTTGTGAAAAAATGGTTTTTTCTTTTTATTTTATAGTTAAATATCTCATACTATGCATGGGAAAAGGAATATTTGTACTCAACTCTATAATAAATAATAGTAATAAAATAATGATGACAACATAACATACTTAGTAATTAAACTTTACTTATTTTTTTTAAGATGTTAGTTATATAAGAGGAGAGGAAGAGATAGAAGTAAGCAAGCAAAAATTATTAGGTAATATTGGAGACGGCTATCTACATAGAAATAAATGAGAATAGCTATATATGTCTCTTTGTAATTTTGTAAATTGTTAAGTGTACTAAAATTTTAATATTATTTTATTCATGTCTAATTAATATTACTAATTTTAGTACGCAACAATGGCCAAAAATGTATATGTATATATATATATGAGTGTGAGTGTTGTATGATTATTGAGCTAAAATTATAATTAAATTAAATCATGTAATATGCCGACTTCAAAAGCAGGAAATAGACATTTTTAAAGTCCATATATTACAGATATATTAAATCTAGTGATAATGGCCATCAAAACAACTTGATAAGTACGTAATATTAAAACACTTGATAACCATCAAGTGACTTTCTATTGCAATGAATTCTCAAAATTCCAAAAAATTGTATACAAATACTGAAAATACCGGTATGCATGAATAGCCAAGAGTAATTCTCCATTTTCTTGAATTTTAAATATTAGCAATTTATTATACAACACAACATGAAATGCACCTTTATAATGTGAGAAATGGAGAAATCAACAGAAAGTCTTCTTTTCTCTGTGAAGTGTACTTTAAATATTTTGCAACACTTTATGCAAGTTTTTCGTTATGCAGGTATAAAGAATCATTATCCTCCATTCATCAATAACCCTCTATCAAGATAATATATATACCCATATGCTATCACTTTCACAAAAATCTATCCAACCACCATTCACCAAAGATGATATATTCATGGGTTCCCATATGTCAACTTTCCTTCTCATGTTCAATGCACCACTCTTCATTTCTTTATTAGTTATTGGATTGTCAATTAGAAGCCAAACGAACAACGAAAAAGTATTGAGGTAATAATTCCCTAATGAACAAAATATCATTGAAATTAACAAAAAACTAAAAGATATTGTAAATCACCTAAAATAGATGAAATCTTTTACTTTAGAAAGACGTGGAAAAAAAGAACATAAAGATGCTTTTAAAGAAATTTTTTAAAATCAAAAAATGAAACGAAAGGCTCTTTAAGATGATAAACTCATTGTCATACTGGAAATACACAATTTTAACTTCTTCCTTAAGGTTCTATATTGAGAATATTTCTAAATCATGAAGGATAATGACTTAGTATAGCTAGCGGAGTATTTACTACTCGTCCTAATGACAAAAATGGCAAATTAAAGCTAAGAATCAATCTATGGAAAACATTGTAGTAAACATCTAAAAGAATCTCTTCACCAACCATACTTGCTGACACGATTTGCATATAAAAAATCACTTTGGATATCAAATAGTGTAATCCATTAGTTATAAAATTATTAGGGCTATAGTTACTCTCAGGTCAAAAACAATATACTGATTTGATTGAGGCAATTCATATCAAAGATAGCTTGGTTTGATGGATAAGTGTAGAAACAATTCGTGGGATTTGACAATTTAATAAACAGGTCCTGTGCCCAAAAAAAAAAAAAAAATTAGAGAGAAAGTCAAATATATTACATGATTCTTTAAGCTGCATCAGAATGTAAGCAAATAATGTTATGAATTAGACTGAAAGAAAATAATGTTAGAATTCGAATATAAACATTATACATTTTTCTCATATCAAATGGATGCAACTAATTTTATAATTTTAAGAATGCACATAAGCATACAACTTTTATTACATGTGAAAAAAAAAAACATAAATCCATAATCACTAACTAATTAGCTTGTTTAAAAATAAGGTCACTTAAAAAAAATTAATAAATAAGGTCACTTGTGAAGGGGAGGAGACCTATTTTCACTCTTTTGATCAATTGGAGTTTATTAGTTATTGATCTAAAAATGGCGGCAGCTAAATGTACGTATACAAAAAAAATTATATAAATACAACATCAATCAAGGGAAGAAGAATTCCAAGTGTAAGGATATTAAAATTCCATATGGTTTGTGTTTGATGGGTGGATTTGAATTGAATGAATGATTTGAAATGATATGAATTTTGTGTAAATTTCAAATTCACTCATTTAACTATTAAAATTACACTCTACATTTTTGGTAGATTTCAAAATCGCAACTAAATCAATTAATTTTTTTTAGATAACTTATTATATATTAGAATTTCAAATCAAATTCACCTAAATCCCTTCGTCCAAACACAATATATACTCTATCTGAAAACTACCATTATATTTTGGCAAAAGGTTTTGTTTTGTTTCTGAAGCCCCCGAAATTTCCAACATAATAATGGAGATGATGCTATAGAACTTTGGTCCATAAACTTATTTGGGTTCAAAGAAAGAGAATATGATGTGTACTTTAAAATCACAAAGTAAATTTATTTATTTTCTAAAAACGAAAACTTAAAAAATCGAAATTTTATAGATAAAGTATAAAAGACAACAAAAACAACATTTTTTTCCATTTATAAGTTGAATAAATGTCGGCAATGTACTAGTGAAACTTACGAAGCAAAGAGTACCTAATACAACATCAAGCTATTAATGTCACCCAAAAAAAAAAGAGCATGACATGCCTGACATGTCGTTACAGATGAAGTAAACTTGAGATGTCGAAGAAAGAGATTGAGGTTCATCTACCCCTCTTGCCATCTATATCACATAACAACATATAAAAGCTTAGGAAAAGAACAAAAATTTGTCTTTAGAAAAGACAATCATAATATTCGAGAAGACGATGAAGAAGCACATACCACTATTTAAGGTACAAATGAAATATCTAATAAGAAACTCAACATTTTGTCTTGAAAAGTGAGAAAAATTTTAAAAGTATATAATCATATATAATTTCAGCCAGAAAGCAAATATTAAAACACCAAGAATGAATACTAAATCGTTAAGAAACACAGTAGGCATTGTACACTTTATGACGAATGAAAACAAAATGTCTTGCTACAAAAATTTTGATTGAATACCTTAAAATAATAGAGACAGTAAGAGTTCATCAACGGCATCTATGTTGGCATATAAATCAAGTCCAACTAGGATTTAGAAATTTTAATATATTTGATTTAAGAAATTAGTAGTTGAGTTTGTAAATGAATTTACTCCCTTGTTTATTTGGTTGAATCCATTAAAAATTTAGGCTAGATTAATATGTATTTAAAGCCCTTGTACCAAGTTATTTAAGTAGAGGAAAATTGCATTCCAAAATTCGATGAAACAAAATTATTTATCCTTCTACAAATTCCTTCTTCCTATGGGTTTTTAGAAAAATCTTTGTTGATTGAATAAAATATTATTTGTTGCTTCCATTGCCACTCAAATTACCGTTTGTGATTCTATCACCATCGGCTTTAATCAATAAATATTGGAGACTTTTTTTGAATTTGGTTCTTGGCTTTCTTAATCAAACATATTATATTTTTAACTCCTTCAAAGTGATACCGGTTATGTGTTTCGCTACGTGTTTTTTTTTTGTGCTTCAAATTGATATTAGACACCTTACTCTAGATTTAAAAGTTTGATCTTGGGGCGTTTGTCAAAAATTGAAGAAAAAGATTGTTGCAGTAGATTACTCGAATTTTAGAAATTAGACCATGAGAGGTTGATTTTGGGGGACTCGTTTAAAATTAGGGTGTAACGAAATTGATCCTATTTGGGATATTGATCTAAAAAGAGTGATCCTGGTGTGATTAAATTTGTTGTTGTTGGACAACGACTAAAAACAAAAGAACCGTGTCAAATTATTAGTTGTTTGTAGTGTTTGATCAAGGCATAAGCCAAGCAGACCAAGAAATTCAAGAATGGAGAAAATAAATTTTTCTTAAGGTACATAAATATTCTTTTTTTAGTTTTCATGACAGATAGAAAATTTGTTACGGTGAAAAATTTAGAATTTTGCACACGTTTATTGGTAGTGAAGAAAGATTTGAATGGGTTGATATCATGGAAAAATATTTGAAAAGATGTGGTTTAAGGAATGCCATAGAATTAAGAATATCCAGTATTTCCAGTCCTTTAACAAAAGAAATTCAAAAGAATAATGCAAGATTATTTTTCAAAATTATGCGTAAATCAATGGTTAGAAATTTTTTTGAAAGGCTTATTGTTGATGCTCAATCACCTGAGGTTTTTTGGTCAAATTTATTTCATATTTTAATGGAATTTGTAAATGATGATCATGATTACAAACCTAAATGTGAATTAGAATGAAGTTGGTTTTGATGAGGATATATATATTGATGATGAAAGAATTTGTGAAAAATTTTATGGGACTGATAATTTTGATTTGCATTCATTATCTGGGGTGATTGAAGATGATGACTTTGTTCATGAAAAAGAAAAAATTCTGGAATTGAATGACGATGAGAAATTTAATCAAGAAAAGGAAAAAATAGTTGGATTGGATGAAATTGAGACGAAAATTTGTGATTTGAATAGAAAAGAAGGGAAAATATTTGAAAAATACGTCATTAAAGTTTTTGAAAATGTTATTGAGGAAAACTATGTAGTGGGTGATGCTTAGATGTGGATTTTATTGGTGCTGATAAAATATTTGATGAAAACAATGATTCAAAAATTGTTGTTCAAGAACATATTTGGGTGGACTGATTAGGTCAAAATTGTGGAATTGAAAACTTTGTTGATGTTAACGTTAATCAAAATTTTGGTGGTTCAAATTGTAAAGAAGAAGAGTATATGATATTGTTATCTTTGGAATATTTGGAATATTGTTGTATGAGACAAAATTACATGCTCCTTAATAGTGAATGGGTAAGTATGGATCAAATTCTTTGATCAAGAAGAGTTAGATTCTAAATTGTATGTAAAGTACAAGAACCATCCACTTCCACGTCTGAAGATAAAGATGAAGACCAACTATAAGTTAGAACTACACATGGTCCGCATGAACCGAAATTTGTAAGGAGCTTGTAGCTCGTGATGGCATCGGACTAAATTTCATGGAGGCTTGGTTAAGGGAGGCAATGTTAGTATATAAACCAAGTATAAGTAGGATTTAGAAATTTTAGGCTCACATGTATTTGGTTTAGGAAATTAGTAGTTGAGTATGTAAGGGTATTTATTCTCTGGTTTATTTGGTTGAATCCATTAAAGATTTAGGTTAGATTGATATGCATTTAAAAGTATTGTGCATAGTTATTTTAATTGAGAAAATTTATTAAACAAAATTATTTCTCCTCTCACAAAATTCCTTCTTCCTACGGATTTTTAGAAAAATCTTTGTTCATTGAATAAGAAATTATTTGCAGCTTCCATTGCCACTCAAATTGTCGTTTGTGATTCTGTCACCATCGGTTTTAATCAATAAATATTGGAGACTTCTTTTGAATTTGGTTCCTTGTAAAACCCCGAAATTTTCACTAATAAATTACCTTACAAAAATTATCTTCTTTACTGAATAATTATTTTTACGAATGGATAGAGATTGAAAAGAACCATTTTTAAGAACTTTTAAATATATATATATATATATACACTTTATTATTCTAACTAACTTTTAAAATAAAAATTTAAAGTTCTACCTAGATAAGTATGAGAAATTGGTGTTAAATATGCGATTTATAAGAATCCTATGTTATTTTAACTAACTTTCTGATCACACTCTTATATGATGTATTAGTCGATGGAAAAGAGAGAGTCAGAGCGAGAGCAAAACACAAGAGTGAAGGATAAGAGAGAGGGAGGATATATCGATGTTAGGAAATAAAAGAAGAATCCTACCATGAGAGAAAAATCAAGAAGATGAAAGAGAAGAAGTGAGAATAAATAACCATAGATTTCGAGAGAAACATTCTAATTAAGGTGAGAATTATTATGTTATTTTATGATAAATTGGTATATTCATGTTTATAATTATTCATATGTGGGTTTAGGATGAAAATAACATGATTAAGAATTGATTTGATAGTATAAAATTTGTTTATTAAGATAGTAAGTTAAAACTCATAACTACAGATAGATTTATACAACTTTCGTCAAAAGATCATATCTTACTATAAAAAACTCAGATTTAATTGCTCATTTTTTTTTTTTTATAAACTAAAGTCATAGACCTTTAAATTGATATAATTTCATGATCTTATTCATTGTGTATTAATATTAGTGAATTTTCAAATTTAGAAGAAAAATCCCGTAACTAAGATTTTCTAGACAGCACTGCACACTTGCGAGCAATTGGCTATATCTTGGTGTGGGAACATCGGAATGGATTACCATTTACTGAGTTTTAAACTAGTCTCATAGGGGTTAATTGGTACAAAGATCTCCTTCTAATTCGTTTTATACTGAATGTAGAGAATTTTCAAATTTGATAAAAAATCAGCACTAATAACTTTGGACAGATTTGTCTTTATTTATGTATTGAGTTTGAAATAATTTTTGAATAGAATATATCATCTGAATCTCTGAATCATTTTCTGCATAAAACCTTTAGCATACTGTCTTAAGTTTCCAACGGCATAAAGAACATAAGTTTTGGACCTTTATAAGTCAAGATATGATGATTTTAGTGAACCCCATCTATTCAAATAGAAATTAGTATATGAACTTGTGATGATTTTACAGTTCTGAGACTAAATTGGGATACATTAGAGTAAGAATCTGAGAATAATGTCTCATGAAAGTTGTAAAATTCTAAATCTAGTTTACAATGGTATAAAGCACACAATTTTTGGAGTTGTGTATCTCAAGATTTGTTCACTTTCGTAAACACTGTCAAAGTTAAAATTAGTGTTTTATCATGTCATTATTTTGGAGAGATCAATATGAGTTTATTCTTATTGTGAATTACTTCTAAGCTTGGAAATTAAGAAAAAGGAGAATGTTTAGGAAGATTGAGTCGAGGCATAGATTTTGGAGGCATTCGAGATAAGTGATTCTTACTTCCTTCATGGAATTTGAAAAGCGTGTTTATAAAGTGAATGATTTTTAAATGCTATTTTCATATGAGAAAAACCTAAACCATACGTATTATGTGAAATTTTTAAGTGATTGCTATGTCATATGATTATAATCACACATGTTGTATGTTCATATTTCACATTTTATGTTGGCTCTGGTATTATGGACATGTGACACTGTTGAACCATGGTTCATCTTTCGTCAACTACAGCCGTTCGGATTAGACTGTTGACTCATGTTATGGACCAACTGTGTCGGTGCAAGGTTAGCCCTTTGGTTATGTTACATTCACGGTCCCGTGTACTCAGTCGGGTCTCGGCCAAACCACTTCTTGTGAGGCAGCTCTAGATTGGGTATTCAGTATCAGTTACGGTAGGGAAACTAGTAGATGAGCCAAGTTGTTTTATTTTACGAAACTTTAGAAAGTCATGGCATGCCCACTTGTTACGTGAAATTATATATGCTTTTCATCAAGTACATGATATTTTTTCAAGCTATGTATGTAGTAAAAAGTATGAATATTTGCATGTTTTAAAAAATCCTTTTTATGCATATATATATGTATGGTTCACCATAGAGGAGATATAAGTTACTTTCGGAGTGATGTTTTAGCTCATCCCATGCATTAATATTTTATTCATGTACAGATGATAGTAAGCACAAGTACGAATAAAGGAGTGGATGGCAGTTGGAATCGATGATTACTGTGTGTGCTTATAGAGTTGAAGTTCAAGACCTTTATTAGCATTTAATTTCTATTATTAATATTAGAATTTGTAGTTTTAAAACAAGTCAATCCTTAGACTTTAACTATTTTGAGATTTTCTACGTTAAACTAAATTTGTATCGTTTGCGGGTTTATTATTTTGTTAATTAGTGAAATACTTATAAATTTAATGGATAAGTTATGATACCTTATATTTTCAAGAGGTGTACTTGAGAATACGTTAAATGTTGTGCTTTGAGTATTAGCAGGCTCAGGCATGACATTTTTAATGGTATTAGAGTTTAGGTTATGATCTCTATAGTGTGTCTTAGGTTTGATACTTAAGATACCGAACTGTGAGATTTAGAAACAAATGCGATGTATAAGAAGTATCAGACTTAGAATACTAAGTGATTTTAGCACAATGAAAATGTGGTGTGACGATTCATTACCCATATATTCTGAGTTAAGTAAAAGGGGTGACAAAGGAAGAAAACAAGAGTATCAAAAAGAAAATAAAAGAACCGCAAGATATCTATTGCCAAAGAGATTTAGAATTGGAACTTCAATATTGGACAAAATTAAAGTTGAGCAATTGGAGCTAAATAAGTATTAAAGTACTAATCCTATTAAATCATAGTAATAAGGACTAGACTCAGACAAGGTCAACTACCAAATAAGATGAGAGAAAAAGAAAAAGAGTATAGAGATGAAGTTATGGATAATCCAAATATTGTAAATATTATGTCTCTATTTAGTACGAGTAGTTTGGACCCTCTTAGTCAAAGAATGATGTTATACTATGAGTTAATTTTTGGATTTGATTTGAAGTGTTGTATTGCGTAATGATCAAGGATGTCTATGTCTGGAAATTGTACATATTGTTAAAGTTGTTGGGTTAGAAATTTACATTACTATATATATGAGTACATTTTCCTTGTGATTATTTGATAAGTTAGAAAATTAACATTTGATCTTTCATATAGGAAAATGGCACCGCAAACTAGGACCAGAAATGGTAATACAAACAATAATACCACTAATATCGAAAATACCCCTGGAAGGAGTGGATCTTGAAATGCATACTGCACGCTGAGAATGGAAAATAACCAAACTCCTGTGATTGTCCCTGCCAAATTTTTACTGCTATAACTACAATAGCTCAAGATGTCCGAAGATAAAATCAAGGTTAATCCCAAGTACCACCAGGCCATATACAAAATGGTATCCGAGCTTAAGTTTTGATCTCTACTTGTATCTTAAACTAGAAATTTAAGATGTTGGACTGCTGAACTTGCTTATACTTAAATTATGATGAATTGGTTATATAAGAATTTTTAGATGCAAGTTGATCTTGGTACTAAGAAGACTATTATAGAGAGTATATATATTAATTTCCTAAGAGATATTCAAATATGGGATGAAAATTACACTTGTTGATAGTTCATCACATTCATGGTAATTTAAGATACATGACAGTCTTATAGTTGTATTATTAGAATGGTGTAGTAGAAGTGTAGTGGTTGATTATAAGGCAAGCAATTGAACAAATTTGAAGGACGAAATTTTTATAAAGTGGGTAGAATGTGAAACCCCAATATTTTTACTAATAAATTACCTTAAAAAATTATCTTCTTTACTAAATAATCATTTTTAAAATGGATAGAGAAAATAATTTTATAAATTATTGAAAAGAACCGTTTCTAAGAAAAATATTTTTTATTAGAAAAATTAATAGTTATTTTATTGTAAAAAAGGGACATTTTATTAATACCTAATTTATTTCAAACTAAATACATATTTACAAAATTAATTTAGTCAAAACAATATTTATCTCATATATTTTAAAAATATATATACCTAGATTATTCTAACTAACTTTTAAAATAAAAATTTAAATTCTACCGAGATAAGTGTGAGAGATTAGTGTTAAATATCTAATTTATAAGAATCCTATATAGTATTTTAACTAACTTTCTGATCACATTCTTATCTGACGTATTAGTCGATGGAAAAAAGAGAGTCACGGAGAGAGCAAAACACAGGAGAGTGAAGGATAAGAGAGAGGGAAGATATATCGATGTTAGTAAGTAGAAGAAGAATCCTACCATGAGAGCAAAACCAAGAAGATGAAAGGGAAAAGGATAGAATAAACAACCATGGATTTCGGGAGAAATATTATAATTAAAGTGAGAATTATTATGTTATTTTATGATAAATTGGCATATTCATGTCTATAATTGTTTATATATGGGTTTAAGATGAAAATAAAATGATTAAGAATTGATTTGATAGTATAGAATTCGTTTATTAAGGTAGTAAGTTAAAACTCACAGCTGCAGACAGATTTGTACAACTTTCATTAAAAGATTATATCTTAGTGTAAAAAACTCAGATTTAATCGCCATTTTTTTTTATAGAAACTAGACTCATAGACCTTTAAATTTTTATAATTTCATGATCTTATTCATTGTGTCATTAATATTAGTGAATTTTTAAATTTAGAAAAAAATCCCGTAACTGAGATTTTATAAATAGCACTACACACTTGTGAGAAATTGGCTATATCTTGGTGTGGGAACATCATAATGGATTAACATTTACTGAGTTTTAAACTAGGTTCATAGGGGTTTAATTTGGTACAAAGATCTCCTTCTAATTCTTTTTATACTGAATGTAGAGAATTTTCAAAATTGATAAAAAATCAGCACTAATAACTTTGGACAGATTTGTCTTTTTTTATGTATTGAGTTTGAAATAATTTTTGAATAGAATATATCATCTGAATCTCTAAATAATTTTCTTCATAAAACCTTTAGAATACTGTCTTAAGTTTTCAACGGCATAAAGAACATGAGTTTTGGACCTTTATAAGTCAAGATATGATGATTTTAGTGAACCCTATCTATTCTGGAAATTAGTATATGAACTTGTGATGATTTTACAGATCTGAGACTAAATCTGTTTAAATTAGAGTAATAGAATCTGAGAATAATGTCTTCACAAAATTTGTATAATTCTAAATCTAGTTTACAATGGTATAAAGCATGCAATTTTTGGAGTTGTGTATCTCAAGATTTGTTTACTTTCGTAAATACTGTCAAAGTTAAAATTAGTGTTTTATCATGACATTATGTTGGAGAGATCAATATGAGTTTATTCTTATTGTGAATTATTTCTAGGCTAGGGAAATTAAGAAAAAGGAGAATGTTTAGGAAGGTTGAGTCGATGCATAGAATTTGGAGGCATTCGAGGTAAGTGACTATTACTTCTTTCATGGAATTTGAAAAGTGTGTTTATAAAGTGAATGATTTTTAAATGCTATTTTCGTATGAGAAAAACTTGAACCATATGTATTATGTGGAATTTTAAGTGTTTGCTATGTCATATGATTATAATCACACATGTTGTATGTTATGTTTCACGTTTTATATTGGCTCTGGTATTATGGACATGTTGATACCGTTAAACCATGGTTCATCTTATTGTCAACTACAGCCGTTCGAATCATATTGTTAACTCATGTTATAGAACAACTATATCGGTGCAAGGTTGGCCCTTTGGTTATGTTACGTTCACAGTCCCGTGTACTAGGTCAGGTGCCGGGATAACCACTTCTTGTGAGGCAGCACTAGACTAAGTATTCATTATCGATTAAGGTATGGAAACTAGTAGATGAGCTAAGTTATTTGTTTCACGAAACTTTAGAAAGTCATGGCATGCCAACTTGTTACGTGAAATTATATATGATTTTGATCAAGTACATGATATTTTTGCAAACTTCAAGTACATGATATTTTTGCAAACTATGTATCCAGTAAAAAGTATGAATATTTGCATGTTTTAAAAAGTCACTTTTTTGCACACACACATATATATGCATGTATATGTATATGTATATGTATATGTATATATATATAATATATATATATATATGATTTATTATGGAGGAGGTATAGGTTACTTGTTGAGCAATGTTTTCACTCCCCATTTATTTAACATTTTATATAGATGATAATATGTTAAAATTAAAGGAAAGGAAATGGCAAGAATGGAGTAGGAAACAAGTGATTTTCTTATAAAATTTGGGAATATCAAAACCCGTAGAATTTGAGGCGTGTATATCACATTTCTTAAGGTTTTGATTTCCCCTACTATACTCAATAGTTTGCTTTTTGGGTGAATAGCAATCTACCTCTAGGATACAACAAATTCTTGAAGATTTTTTAATAGCAAAATAAGAAATCTTCCCAAGAATAATGTATAAGAAGAGATAGATTTTTAATGATAAATGTTATGTTATATTAGTGGATATAACTCTCTTTTATAGAGATGAAAGTTCAGAGGAATCCATTGGAATACACCCTTTCAATCACATGAGCTGCTACAGTGCACGCATGTGCATTGATTTTTTTTTTTTAAATTGCAACACATACCCACCAATTTTATTTATATCACAAACTACATATTTACATTCCCCCACTTAGTTTGTACTTATGTTTATATAAATACAACTCACTATCTCTTTTAACATCATGCATAAAGAAAAGTGACTATTGTCTTAAACTTTTCTGTAGTGTAAATAACTCACTAGATCTAATCAAATCAAGGTAGAATTGTTCCTTAAACCATGATTTAAATTAGACTAGAATTATCACACACATGAACTTGTTAACCTTATACATATGTTCACAAAATAGCTTTAGCACTGTTACTGGCCATGTGCTCTATCCTAATTCATGATGATGTACGAAAGAGAACCCAAAACTTTTGTTAGAAGTGGCACCACTTCTTATAATCATATAGGTGAAATCTTCTCAAGCTTTTTAAGATTAAATGCACAACAAGATGATTTCATTAATAATATAAATATTTATATATCCATCCTTCCCACTTAAGGGTTACCATTTACACTAACAACATGGAATGGTATACACATAATTTTAGTGCTCACAACTACTTATTAGCAACTTGTTTTTACCTTTTAAATCTTTTAATCTAGTGGCATAGTACTAGAATAAAGGTTGAGTTACCATTGCTAGTAGTTTTAGATAAAGGGTTTCAATCCCATTTCTAATGATGTCGAGCTCACCAAATCTCTCGCAAGAGATTTAGTCAACAGATCTGCTAAATTATTGTATGTTCTTACATACACCACTGATACGACGCCATCATTTAACAACTGTCTAATATAAGTATGTCTAAAACTTATATGTCTAGATTTACCATTGTATATTTTATTCAATGCTCTAGACATTGTGGCTTCACTATCACAATTCAAAGTAATGGCTGGTATTGGTTGAGGCCACAACTTGATGTCTAATAATAAGTCTCTCGACCATTCTGCTTCTTTACCAGATGAGGCCAAGGCTATGAATTCAGCTTCCACTGTGGAATGAACAATTACAGTTTGTTTCTTTGAAACCCATGAAATTGCTCCTCCACCTAACATAAAAATTCACCCGCTTGTAGAGTTTTTATCACTAATACTAGTAAACCAACTAGCATCAAATTGAATATCCTTCAAGCACAACTGAAAAACTATTGTAGAAAAGTTCTAAATCTTTAGTTCTTTTAAGATAACCAAGGACTCTCCCAATTGCTTTCCAATGATCATTTCCAGGATTTTTAGTAAATCTAGACAATCTACACATGGCAAAAGAAATATCTAGCCTCGTGCAACTCATTGCATGCATTAAACTTCCTATTACACTTGCATATTCAAGTTGAGCAACATGGTTGCCAGTATTTTCACTTAATTTAAAGTTTGGGTCAAAAGGAGTATTTGCTTCTTTCACATTTAAATGTTGATACTTATTCAAAATTTTCTCAACATAATGTGTTTGACATAAAGCATAACCCCCACTATGCCTTTTAACTTTAATCCTTAAGATAGTATCTACTTCACCAAGATCCTTCATTTGAATTGAGAAGACAAATACTTCTTAGTTTCTAATACACCTTTATAAGAAGTACCAACAATTAGCATATCGTCTACATATAGACAAATAATCATCACACTACCATATTCTTTAATGAATTTAGAATAAATGCACTTATCAGCATTATTATATCTAAATCCATTAGAGAGTAAAATTGATTCAAACTTTTCATGCCATTGTTTGGATGCTTGTTTTAAACCGTATAGAGATTTAATTAGTTTACAAACTTTATGTTCATTTCCTGGCAATGTAAAACCTTCTGGTTGTTCCATATACACTTCTTCATCCAAGTCACCATTTAAAAAAGCTATTTTAACATCTATTTGATGCACACATAAGTTATAAATGGAAGCTAATGACATTAGTACCCTAATGGATGTAATTCCTGCAACAGGTACATAAGTGTCAAAATAATCAATTCCTTCTTTTTGTCTAAAACTTTTAGCTACAAGTCTTGCTTTATACATCAATATGGATCCATTTGTAGCATATTTTCTCTTAAACACCCATTTACAACCAATAGGTTTAGAACCAAGAGGTAAATCCATTAGAACCCAAGTATTATTTTATAATATTGAGTCCATATATCTCTCATCATTTACAGCCTCTATCCAAAATGTTGCATCCCTTGATGACATAGCTTCACCAAATGATTTAGGATCATCTTCTACATTTAATAAGATTGGAATCTTATTAAACAAGTTATCTCTATTGCCTTCAGCTAAGAAAATAATAGCTTGTGAACATATGAAATCAGAAGACAAATGTTTTTCTTTCCTTTGTCTTTGACTTCTTCTAAATTCAGAAGGAGTATCAATTTCCTTCTTTTTATTACTAGAAGAAGGATCAACATTTGGAATCGGTTCTTATACTTTAATTGGATCCAAATCAACATTTGAATTTTTAAGAAATTTATTCTCAAAAAATTCAACATCCCTTGATTCAATAATAACATTAGAATCAATGTCAAGTAATCTATAGGTTTTAGAATTTTCAGCATAGCCAACAAACACACTTTTAAGTGCTCTCGGTCCCAACTTTATTCTTTTAATATCCGAGACTCTATAATAGGCTATACATCCCCAAACTTTAAGATCAAATTAAGTTTAGTTTTCTCCCCTTCCATATTTCATATGGTGACACTTTAGTCTTGAGAGACGGAATTCGATTATGTAAATGACTAGCAGCCAACAAAGCTTCTCTCCACAAATTTCTTGGCAAGCCAGAATTTAGAATCATGGTGTAAACCATATCTACTAAAGTTCTATTCTTTCTTTCTGCCAAACCATTTTGTTGTGGAGTATATGGTGCACTTGTTTGGTGATAATACCATTTTGTTCAAAAAATATTGAGAATTCGGTAGAAAAATATTCACCACCTCTATCACTCTTCAATATTTTGATTTTCTTATCCAATTAATTTTATACAAGAGATTTATAAGATTTAAACATATCAAATGTTTCATCCTTTCCTTTCATTAAATAAACGTGCACATATCTTGAGCAATTATCAATGAAAATGATGAAATATCTATTACCACCTCTTGTTAGAAAATTATTTAATTCACAAACATCCGAATGCACAAGTTCTAATAATTGTGTTATTTCTTTCAACTTTTGGAAAGGGAAACTTAGTTATTTTTGCTTGAATTCATGTTTCACATTTCTTCTCAAAATTATCTTTGATAGATATTAACCCATATTTAGACATAAAATGGAGTATTTTATGATTAGCATGTCCTAATCTACCATGCCATAAAGAATAAGAAGAATCCACAATATAAACAGAAATATTGTCTTTATTGATACTAAATTTAAACATGCCATCACAAGAGTAGCCCTTTCCTACAAATACACCATTCTTAGACAAGATAACTTTGTTTGACTCTAATACAACTTTCAGCCCTTTCTTATTCAATACATCGGCTGATACAAGATTTTTTCTAATTTTTGAAACATGAAGTACATTCATTAACACAACCTTCTTGCCGGAAGTGAATTGCAACTCTACACTTCCCTTGCCATGAACTTTGGCTAAAGCATTATTTCCCATAAGCACTTCATAGCCATCAGGAATATCTTCATGAGTCTTGCATTTAGACTTATCAACCTTGCAGATGTGCACGGTAGCACCAGAGTCATACCACCAATCATTTGATTTGGTTAACGTTGCCACATTTAATTCAGAAATCATACCAATGTGACAATCAGTTATCATTGCAACAATTTCAGCATCTCTTTCAACAAGATTTGCTTTAGGGGCATTATTCTTCTTTTGTTTCTTGTTGGAATTACACTTATTCTTATAATGCCCTTTCTTGCCGCAATTATAACATATTCTATTTCTTTTGAACTTGTCCTTAGAATTAGTATTTTCAGAAAACTTTCTTTTAGAACTTGTAATTTGACTCTTATTTTCATTAACAAAATTCACTTTTGAAACAAGTTCTAAATCCTTCTTACGAAGATTTCTAGTATCTTTTTCAATTCTCATATGTTTCAAAACTTGATCAATTGTTAAAATTTCAGTAGTATGAAGCATTTTCTTTTGATAATCATTTCAACTAGAAGGCAATTTTGCAATATGATGCCCTCACTTGCAATGATTCTGAAATTTCCCTCAACACCAAAATCTTTTAATTTTGAAACAATAATTTGAAGGGCATGAACTTGATCCAAAATATAAGAAGAGTCAACAATACGGAATTTAAAATATTTCTTAATAAGAAATTTGTCCGCACCTTATTTTTGTGTAGCATATTTATGTTCCAAGGCAGCCCAAATTTCCTTTGGAGATTTGACCGCTGTGAAAAGATCATAAAGACGGTCTGAAAGAGTATTGAGAATGTGACCTCTACACACAATCTCATCCTCCTTCCTTTTCTCCCGTTGTGTCTTGAATTCCTCCGAATCTCCAATAGTTAGCACAGGAATTTCAGGTAGTGCAGGGTCCAAAACATAAGCAACTTTTAGTACAGTGAGGAAAAACGTCATCTTGTCTTTCCACTAGTTGACATTTGTTCCGGTTCCATCAAGCCGATCCAATTTTACGAAATCTTGATTCATCACTTTAAAGGCAGACTCACCACTTGTTTCCATGATTACTCACGATCAAAACCTTACCTTAGTGCAGATTGATAAAATTAAAGGAAAGGAAATGGCAAGAATGGAGTAGGAAACAAGTGATTTTCTTATAAAATTTGGAAATATCAAAACTTGTAGAATTTGAGGCGTGTATATTACTTTCTTTAAGGTTTTGATTGCCCTCACTATACTCAATAGTTTGCTTTTTGGATGAATAGCAATCTACCTCTAGGATACAACAAATTCTTGAAGATTTTTTAATAGCAAAATAAGAAATCTTCCTAAGAACAATGTATAAGAAGAGATAGATTTTTAATGATCAATGTTATGTTGTATTAGTGGATATAACTCTCTTTTATAGAGATGGAAGATCAGAGGAATCCATTGGAATACACATTTTCAATCCATGGAACACCCCTCTTGAACCAAAAGTTGCAACTCTCTTCATTTTACCCATTTTTTAATTTCAAACGGATATAACTGTAGTGGCGCGAGCACTGTAGCAGCGCATGTGCGCTGAACATTTTTGGCTACTGCCGTCAGAGTACATGCGCTGCTATGCACTGCGGACATGTGCATTGAATTATTATTATTATTTTTAAATTGCAACACATACCCACCAATTTTATTTATATCACAAACTACATATTTACATAATATGTACGAGTACAAATAAAGGAGTAGATGGCAGTTGGAATCGGTGATCACCGTGTGTACTTATAGAGTTGAAGTTCAACACTTATATTAGATTTAATTTCTATTATGACTATTAGAATTTGAGTTTGTAGTTTAAAGACAAATTAATCCTTAGACTTTAAGTAATTTTTGTTTTTCTATGTTAAGCTTAATTTGTATTCTTTACGGATTTATTATTTTATTAGTTAGTGAAATACATAAAAATTTTATGGATAAGTTATGATGCTTTGTATTTTCAAGTGTTGTACTTGAGAATACGGCCAATGTTGCACTTTGAGTTTTAACGGACTCAGGGCGAGACACTCTGGCTATCTTAATCAAATATATTATATTTTTTAACTCTTTCGAAATGGTATTAATTATGTGTTTTGCTGTTTTTTATTTTTTATTTTTATGCTTCAATCTAAATTAGGAACCCATCACCAATGGCGACGATTACACCGATGGCGATGAAGGACGTGAAAGACTTGCAATCGATTGCTCTAATTTTTTCATAATCCTAATTTCAATTTAGCAACCCTAACTATTCATTCTTTAATATGAACTTTATCTTTAAAAAAAAAAATTGAATATAGATAGAATTTGTTTATTTTGAAAATAGATAAATTTTTTTTGTTTCCGAAAATAGACAGAGGGACGGGACTACCATGATAAGTTCGAAAATTTTCAAAATTGAAAAAAGATATAGGGTGGAGGAGAAAACAATTGATCACAAATAAGAGATGAGGGAGAGGTGTGTGGATTTTGATGTGAAGAGAGACAAGGTCAATTAGGGAGTGAAGAGAGCGTAGTGTGAGGTAGAAATTTGTGGAGATTGCTATCTATGTATTCTTTAGAAGTTAGTTACAGAATAAATTTTTTTGTATGACAAAACTGCATTCTACCTACCCCTACAAAGAACTCAGCACATCACTTCCGTTCTTATTGCGTCTTTCCCTATCGTTTTCTTATCTTCTTCCTCATTGTCATGAAACTGTCATGGATAATGTTCATCTTCTTCACCTGGTTTCTGTTTTCATTTTTTTTTTCAAATCAACACCAAATCACGTAATCCTAGACTAAATCTTAACAAAAAAATAAAACACAAATTTAACATCATTTTAGAAAAAAAAGAAAAAAAAAGAAGAATGGCTACGGGGGAAGAAATCTAGCCAATTTGGAAGCCAGGGGATCAAGAGAGGAAACCAAGTCCAGAAAACAAGAATGCCCAAAATGTTCAATGCTCTATTAGGCGCATTTTTTGTTAATCTTATGCTCTTCATCCTCGAGCCAAAACACGCAGATAAATTCCCCCAAGTTCATTCATTTTCTGTATCATTCTTACAAACATGTAGTGTGTATGAGAAAAATAGTTAATTTGTCAATTTTGCTTACAAATTAAGCCCAAAAATTTAAAAATCAAATATCATATCCACTCAAACCAGTTTGGACCTACGAGGGGTAGTTTTGTCATAGGTGGACATTTCCTCTGACTTGAAAATATTTGCTCTGACAATAAGACCAGCCTTTGTTATATAAGAAAAGGAGTAGCGAAAAAAAGTCATCTCGTAAGTTAGATATTTGGAGATTTAATAGTTACATTTTCAGAT
The DNA here is from genome assembly GCA_025175665.1 of Cinchona pubescens. Taxonomy (NCBI): domain Eukaryota; kingdom Viridiplantae; phylum Streptophyta; class Magnoliopsida; order Gentianales; family Rubiaceae; genus Cinchona; species Cinchona pubescens. The sequence continues at coordinate 4,981,911 of JANKKI010000026.1, read as the reverse complement.
TAGAATTTAAGGGAAAATATTTAGATAGATCCGATTTTTTGTCCTACTTGTAGACTCTGTGGTTAGGATTAAACCTTAACGAATCTTACTTACATCAGCAGCAGCTGATGTCATAGATTTTCTAAAATTTAATCCACACCATACCATACGATATGGGATCAAAGACCAAGTCTACCTAAATCTTTGCCGAATTTAAGATAGTTGCCTCCAACTTATTAAACTCTTAATCTACAATCCAATTTGATAGTCTAGTCAAATATTGAATTTTTTTTTTAAAAAAAATGTTAGATAGTTGAAATTAAATTTAATTTTGAAAAAAAAATATTAGGCAATAAAAATATTTCGAAGAGGGGTTTGGTTTATGAGTATGAGGAGTAGAAATGAGAATCAAAGTTAATGATACTCATAAATATTGTTTGATTGAATACTATGAAAATCATTATATGTGAATGAAAATATTAGAAAACCTTTACCTTTCATTCTCCACTTATGATATGTATTTTAAATTGAATAACTCATTAATATAATAAAATCCATTCTTATTTCAAACCAAACAAGTAAGGAAGAATGCTATAAATTTATTTCAATAGTAAAATTTATCATTCTCATTCAAATTTTAATTCGGGAATGAGAACCAAACACCTCCTTATAAAAGTCATACATATAATAAAATTGTAATAATCATAAATGATATGAAGTTATACATAGAGTAAAATTATAATAATGACAAATGATAGATATAGACATGTGAAAGGGCCAAAGTTTTCGCCTTTTCTGTGCCCAAATCAAATGGTCGCCTTTTAAGAATGTCAGTTTTTACCGCAAAACTGAATGAAATTGCTGCCTTACTGATGCCCTTGTTCGATTATGCCATTTGCCAATTTGGAATGAACATATTAAACCTGATAATTCGTTATGTAAATACAAAATTGCTATCATGCTAATTCGGCATTATATAGGAAATGGCTTAAATGCTTCAAAGTTCTACCATCTTCGCATGTTCATTGTAAACATTTTGATAGGTGGTTAAATTTTGATTGAATGGTGTCCAAAAGTACAAAGAAATAACACTCGACTTTAGTTAATTAAGAAGTCAATAACTGAATTCGCAGCCTACATTCTCTCTTTTATTCTACTGTGATGGATTCCCATTTTGATAGAGTAAGAGTGGCCAGTGTCTTAGGAAATTGGTCTCACAAGCATAAAAATTAGCAACTTGTCATTAGTACAAACAGTTAATTCCTACACAACTAGAGAAATAAATAACTGAATGAGTTGGCAAAGGTGCATCAGCCTGCACTCTCTTTTATCTACTGTTACAGAAATCCTAAGCTGCAAGCCAGCTGCACAGTTCTGTTTTCAGAAATAGCGTGAGCCACTATCATATGCACGGCCACCAGGGTATTGAACTCTAGGCTCAAACTCATTGTTCCTACCACTACCAAGGTATCGTGCCCGCTCTCTATGAGAGTCATAATTATCAGCAGCATAGGCTCGTTGTGGTTCTCTAGCTGGAGGAGCCACTGAACTGTACCCTTGAGGATCACTGCGGCCACTGCTAGGATAGTGGTCCATTGAAGCCTGCTGGTATTGTTGTTGTCTTGAGTGAGATTCCCGTCGAAGAAACTCATCTCTCTGACTGGCATGTCGAGCTCGAAGTGCAACAAGCTGTTCTTGATATTGTCCATTGATCACACTTATTTTCTGAAAACAACAGAGTATACCTTATCTTAGTCACAATTGAGATGGAAAACTAACATGAGAAAGAGGCAAAAGCACACTAATACAGATACCATCTTCTGCAGACATTTTCAATGCTAATACCAACATATGAGTGCGACACTATTGTAAGAGATTTTTGACATCTAATCATTCCTGGGGGAAGGATGTAAATCCTCAAATGTAAGATTTCATGCTTTCTGACATCAAATGTAAGATTAGGATAAATGATATAACTTCCGTGATTAATCATAAAAATCCCAGATCAGTAAAGAAGGAGAATTTTTAAAATCACATTTAACAAATATAGTGTGTGTAAAGATACACTTTCAGTTGAACTAACCTCCCGATGCCTTGCAATTTCAGTGTCCTCTGCATCACTTTGCTCATTGCTCAGTTTCATGATATCATCAAGGAATTTCTGCTCAAGTCCTTCAAAAGTCTGCAGCTTGAGATTCTCTTCATACCCAATATTTATTTCTTCTCCACGAGGCTGAGATCTTGAATCATGGCTGCCATGCCTCTCTGGTGCCATCCTTGGCTCTAGCCTCTGGGCTTCGTAGTAAGACCTAGATGCTTCGCTCCCTTGACCTGTAATAGAAATTCATATGAGAGCAAAACATAGAGACCAAAAGATCTTGTGACTTATAATACAAATGCATGGCATGGTAGAATGAATCAAAAGATGTAGCAAGTCTGCAGATCACAAGCTAATAATATAGCTAGAAATAAGCAGTTGGTTTCATAAAGTTATTGGAAGGTTCAAGTTCAACTTTGACTCTTTACAAAAACACTCTTATTTCATGAGTTTTAGACAAATGGTCAGAGAAAAGTAAAGATGATAGCCAATGAGGAGCAAACATCTCATCAAATTGTAATTATTGAATAGTACATGACCATCCAATTATGTTTCCTAGAGTTTTGAAGAAACATAATGCATACCCATCCAAAGTAAACTCAAAACCTAACCTTTCATTGGCAACACTAAAGATTATTAGAGTATCAAGCTATCTCCTCAAAAGTCATAACCTTTAGAACAATACGAATAAAGATCTTGTATGATCATTTAACTAAACCAAAATTGTTCAGAAAGAAGTATTTAGTATTGGTCAACACAATGGCAAACAATGCCTAACCCATATGTGCTTGTGGATAGTAGCTCTATAGTGTGTGTGTGTGTGTGTGTGAGAGAGAGAGAGAGAGAGAGAAGAGAGAGACAAAACTGCTAAAAGATATAGAATGAACATATTAAAATATTTATACACGAGGCCATTACCAGTTTATCCTCAGAAATTTTGATAACTAAACTATAGAAACCTTTACCAATCAGAAATTTGAAACCAACATTGTGCCAAGTTGATAACTTTCGGAGAGCAGTTATGCAAATGCACCAAATATATCAGTCTCACATATAGATTTAAGACACCAATAACAGTTCCATCCCCAAAATAGCAATGAGGAATGGACTGCAAAATCTTGTCTACAATAGAATTACAGAAGAAAAAACATACATTCTGCTTCAAATGACTTTTAATTTACCGTACGAAAAAGATCATAATTGTTAGAATGTCCAATGAGTAATAAAATGAAGAAATACTAAAACTACCAAATGCTAAGAATTGCAAGCAATTTATAGATATTCCATGAGACAAAAACTTCTAGTTCAGCAAATTTTAATCACCTCCACCTACATATTTTCTTGATATATGTTGTGGCATATGGTCCCATCTCTTGGAGTTGCTGAGGTACAGACTACTTGCAGACGATATAATCCTCAAGTGTAAGTCTCAAGCGCTTCTTGACATCCATGGTTGAGACTCAGATGTTGATAAATCCAATAATCTACGACGTACTAGATCTTAACCAGAAATGACCTTAAAACTGTGGCCTTAAAGTAACACATCCACGAGCAAGGAAATCCATGAAATGGACAGTGGAAGGAACCCTAAATACATCAGATAATTTAAGGCTGTACAGCTAGCTTTCCTTCTGTATATTGCATAAACCTGCTTGGTTCAGGAAGATGGTTCCTCCTTTTACTATCATATCGTGGGTGGAATTTCAGGAGACTTGCTACCAAATCTAGACTAGAAACCTTGGGGATGTTGGAACACATGCTTGTGTTTTTATCTAATACCAGAATTGAAAAGTGCAAAACATTAAGGTTCGAGTTTCCCTTTTCCTTCAGCATTTGGAGGCAGGTTCTCGGCATAAAAGCTTTCTATAGGTGTTCAAACCCTTGTTCAGTGATTCTCGAGCTCAGTGAACTTCAGTTAGCTTGAGGCACTAGTATGATTTATTTGTCTGTTGAAAATAAACTTGTGAGCTGTAGAAAAATAAACTACTGAACTTCCAATTGAATAGCCAAGACCCTCCCAACCGAGTTTCAAATTTATGCTCTAAACTAGGGAAATATGTGTCCCCACAACAAATTTCCTTTCAGGGAGCACAGAAGTAAAGAACTAAACTAGATAAAGGCCCCCTATTACCAAGTTCCAAACACGGTTCAGTTTGACAAATGCCAACAGATCAGGGATGAGAATAGTGAACACTAATCACATCTAGAATTTAAGAGACAGAGTTTTAAGATCTTCGGAACTTCAAGACTCAAAAAAATGCCAGTTTCTATAACCAACATCACTTTGAAACATCCGGTTGGCTAGATTGCAAAGCCTTCAGAACAGACCACCATGTCAAAGATGGTCCAAAAACCCCCAATTTACTTCCCTTCTATACACGATCAGCTACTAAAGACTTCAAATTATCAAATAGTTTTAATCTAACTATTTATCTAAAGCTAGAAACTTAACTGTTACAATGCGTGCATTAGAACAAACAGGGACAAAATCAAATTCTGTTCTAAAACAAGATGAATTCAGAGGCCTTACACCATAAAGAAAAAAAATGTATAATGCGATTATCCCACAAACATAGCGCTTACTTTTAAGTCTTTAAACCACCTTAAAGATACCATCTTGAATCACACCTTGATAACGCAGGTAAAACAAATGCCTCTGGTTCAGAAGGGATCTTAAGGTTTTAATCGAGTAATTTTTTTGACTGCATCATTTCAACTTCTCTACTAATTAACTGAAACACAGAATTTTCTTATTTCAGTAACTATTTTGCTTATTGAAATTGAAAGAATTGTTGACAAAAAATATCAGGTTAATCTATTACAAAATCAGAAACAAAAAACACACATACAAAGCCCAGAAACAAATTACAGTTATGAATTAAAAAAAGCACAAGAAATTAAAAACCCACATCGGAAAAAGGGATGGGAAATAGAAATTAATAAAAAATAAATAGAAGGGTTAAAAAAAAAATCTTGCCTTCATTATTGAACATGTGGGGTGACATTGGGCTTGATAATTTAGACCCATCTCTTTCCCATCTCCATTGATTATTATTATTATTGATACTGTGATGGCCTGACTTGCTGCTCTGCTGCTGTTGGTGATGATGCATGTGAGGCGATGGCGCAGCCGCCGTAGATGCATAGGCACCCCCTGATGAATCACCGCCGCCATAGTGGTGCCCCCCTCCTCCTCCGGCAGGCCTTCTCATTGCTTTTTAGTGTGTGTTTTTGGTGAGAAATTAGCCAACATATATGGCCAGAAGGTTTTTTATTTTTTTATTTTATTTTTTATTTATTTTTTAATTTGGTTAACACTTAGGGTTAACATGCAGTTTACACCCCTAAAGTATCATGATTTGCACTTTTCACACCAAAGTATAATTTCCGCAATAAATCACCACTAACTTCTAATTTTTAGCACATTATACTGGTAAACACTATTAATGACCAATTTACTTATTAACCTACAGCCTCCTTAGTCACACAGTCACACAAACAAAAATGCACACTCTAGGGCACCACCTAGTTTGTGCTTGAGTGTATTTATGCGTACGTGTGATTATGGAACTGAGTATGCTAATAAGGGTACTTTAGAAAGTTAGGTAAAATATTGATGAATTAATAGGTTTACCCGTACAATGTACTGAAAATTTCAAATTGGAAGCGATTAACTGCAAAAATTAATATTTTAGCATGCAAAATACAAAATCATTATAATTTAGGGGTTTAAACTGCAAATTAACCCTAAAACTATTATGAAAAATGTCTTCCTGATAAAAGTCTTCTTTCATGACAAAAGTCTATTAATTTATTAACTTTCACGGATAGCATCCAACCACTAACCCCTTCTATTTTTCTTTTTTCTTTTTTTTTTTACTTTTTTATGCAATTAAAACAATTCTTTAATTTATTAAGAGCAAATAACCTGAATGATCACTCAACTATATAGATATTGCCAATATAGTCACTAATACTCTGGCCTAAATGGCCATTCAATTTTCAAAGATGGGTCTATTGTGTCACCTTATTTATTTCGTCTATTTTTTCTGTCAAGTGCTCCATTAACCCAATCTCGACATGTTACGTTAGTTTTAATAGACGTAAAATTGTCTAATCACTATTTACACTACCTTTATTTTTTGCATTTATCAAAACTACATAGTTTTGAAAAATCCTCTTATACCAATAAAAATGGATAAAGGCTGATAATAACGGGTGAGATTAGATCAAGGGGGAAGGAAGAGATCAGAGGTAATGGTGATCAGATCATGTTAGAGGTTAGATCGAAGTGGGTGTGGTTGGATTTAAGGATGAGGTGGTTGAATCTAGGGTGGCACCTCTTGCATCGGATCGAGGAAAGGGTCAAACCAAAGGGGTGGTTGCGAGGGAAGAGGTAACTGAAGAGGAAAAGAAGGAAAGGGTTGATTGCAAGAAATGTCAAGTTTAGTGACAACTTTTAATTGTCACTATAATTGTAAAATTTGTTACTAAATACATACTATTATAAAAAGATTATTCACTTCATAACTCATGGAGTCATTGTGTTTAACTCTATCCCATGATCCAGTCATCATAGAAGAGACCTAGTTTCCAGTCATTAACTAATCTTTGATTATGATCCTCAGTTTGAATTGAGATGTTTTTCTTCTAAAGTTCTCTTTTAGTGGAATTCAAGGATTAATTGATGGAAATCATTAAATGGATAACTTTTGTTTTCAATTAACGTTAATCTTGATAAACTTGGCATTGGAATGAGATATAATAATCAATTAGGTTTCGTTTTACCTTATCACCAAGATTTTTTTGAACTTTTTGCAAAAAGTTCATGGACTAGAATATTATTTGGAATATTTGAAAATAAGGCCATTATGTAATAAATATTATTTGGTCAACGAGAATTCATGTTTGGTTAGCAAATATATTTTGCCATTATTTGGCAGATAATATTTCACATTATTCATGTTTTATCTTATATTTTGTCCTATTCATTATTCATCCTGTCTATTATTTCGATTATTCATGTACCATTCATCATATTGTATTAAATATTTAGTAAGTAATTATGTAACGAAAATTGAACAAACTAAAAAATCATATAGCACTTTTAGTTTCTCGTACACATTTGCTAGTCGAACACATTCATATTCTTTCGACATCGACTTATGAAACTTGGACAGAGAGTATGTTTAATGATTAGATTGTTAGTTTGGAAAATTAATTACATTCGGCTAGCCAAATTTAACTGAAATCTTTGAATTAAAGCATATTGAAATTCATTTTTCCTCCAAATTCCCTTTCTTCTTCAAAACCCTAAGTCCTTATCCCTTTAAATCTCCCACAGTATTAACTGCAAATCTAGAAACTATTACATTTTGCAATCAACAACTAATTTGTTTGTCTTTGATGCACAAATACCTATTACTACCATAAAATACAAATCACCAGCCAAAACCCTTGCAAAATTCACATCAAAATTTGGCTCAGGAGGGAAGCACACTGCAAGAAAGGTAAAGGGCTACGAGGAAAGAGATGAGGTTTGCATATAGAGTCTCAAACCTAGTACATCAATATCGAAGAGTAGAGGGTAGACTATGGGGTTTATGAACGAGTAAAGGGAAAATAGTCAATTACTGATCGAATGAAAGACAATGCCAGTGAGCAAAGTTAGGAAATGAGAGTTGCAAACATGATTGATCTATATAAAACTTGATTTTTGAAAAATGTCATGGTATAGCTATGGATAAAGTTTTTCTTTCTTAGTCCTAGTTAATGTTAGTTTGACTGCAATGTAGTAATTTTTCGTTGGTAGGCCTTGAAATTCATGAAAATGGTTTAAGTGATACCATATAATATTTTTGCCTTTGTCTACGCTTGATTGAAATCCATCGACTTCTATTAACTATTTTAGCTTTGATTAATTAGACATAAGTTTAATTCTCCACAAAGAACCTCGAAAGGATTTGCTCCATTTCATTAAAAATTGATTTGGGAGGGTCAAGAACTGCTAATTAGTGAATTGGAATTGAAGAAATTACATGTTTGATCAACACCAAGCGACCACCAGGAGATAACAAGTGATTTTTCCATCCTTGAACTCTAGCTTGTAGCTTCTCAACCAAATGTTTGTAGTAAGCCCTTCTCGATCTTCCTGCAAAGAGATTACATCCAAGATAACACAAAGGGAAAACTTTATGGTGGAAACTTGTAAATTGCTCTAGCAATACACAAGATGAATTAGGGCATCTCGATAGTAAATAAAGTGAACTCTTTGAAGGATTAATTTTCTTGCCAGAGCCCGTTGATAGCAATACAAGAAAAGCATCAAATGTTGAATTGTTCTACAATCTTCTCTAGTAAACAATATAGTGTAAGCCATTAGCATATGACAAATGAGTGACCGGTGAGTAGTCATGATGTAAAGCATAGGGAACAACTTTGCCACGATGCAACAGAGACTTCAAGTCACGAGATAACACCTTTAAACATAATACAAACAGGAGTGGAGATAATGGATTGCCATGTTTCACTCCACGAGATGGCTTAAAGCAACTTTTGACCTCCCTGTTGACAAGCGAAGAAAACCAACTTCCCTGTAATAAGTTCTTGATTAAAAGAATAAAGAGCTCATGGAATCCAAACTTACGAAGGACCTCTTGCAGGAATATCCACAAAACTCTATCAAATGCTTTCATATGATCCAATTTAATAATCATATTGTGACCATTGGCTTTCTTGTTAAGGGATGAGATCATCTTCTATGCTAGCAAGACATTATCAACAAGAAGTCTTCCTTTGACAAAGCCAGATTGTTCCATAGAAATGATTTGAGGCAATAAAAGAGATAATATATTAGTCAAAATTCTATAAAAAAAAATTTCCTAACAAATGTACAAAGAGAAATAGGTCTAAAATCTACAAAAGTTCGAGGATTGTCAATCTTTGGAATGAGAACTAGTAGAGTACTTCCAATTGTTGCTGGTAGTGGCATGCCTGCAAAAAAATTCTAGTGTAGCATGAAATACATCCTTAGCCATTATCTCCCAACAGTGTGTAAAAAAGTAACCAGTGAACCCATCTAGACCTACCGAACTCTCTTTATCAAGCTCGAAGACTGCCTCTTTAATTTCTTCGAACGAGACCAATTTAACTAAATTCTCATTATCAGCCTCTATAGCACTTCTCAGGATCAATTCCAAGAGTTGTTGAAGACCTCCTCATTAATGTCCTTGGCCGAGAGGAGGGTTTGGAAAAACCGAATTCCCTTTTGTTTGATTTGGTCAATATCTTCAATCCATTCTCCACTCGCACTTTTGAGTTGTCTAATCTTCATTCTTGACCACTTGCTAGTGACTGATGCATGAAATTTTTTTGAAACTACTGTCTTCTTCTGCCAACCATTTCCCTTGATTTTTTATGCCAAAAAGTTTCTTCATCTTTAAGTAACTTAAAAAATGAGCTTGAGCTAGGTGTAAGGGTTGCCCTGTCAAAGTTGATTGATCCACTTCATATGCTTGTTGACATTGATCCATGGATCTTTTAGCCTCTTGAATACCATAAAAAATATTGCCAAACATTTGTTGATTCCAGGCACGCAAATGGCCCTTCAATCTCTTCAATTTTTCTGATAGAACTCGCATGTCATAACCATGCATCGGATGCTCCCAACTTCTGCAAACCTCTTCCTGAAATGTTGGACGTTCCAACCATATCTGCTGGAAATTGAACAACTTTGGCTTTTGTTTAGAATCCACCCCAAGCTCTACCAGTAACGGAGAATGATCCGAAGCAGCTCTATTCAAGTGAATAACATGCAAACTAGGAAACATATCAATCCATTGATGTTTTGCAAGAAGTCTATCTAGTCGTTTAAAAACTTCTCTTCCATTCATCATGCTCTTTCTCAGGTAAAAGAACTCCCCAAGAAACTAAGTTCCTAGAGACCACAAGTGTGAATAGTAGAATAAAGTCATTCATTGCAGTTTGACATTGTTGCGAGGTGCCTGACTATTTAGTCAAGATTGAAATAATGTTAAAATCTCCCTCACATAACCAAGGTCGATCATTGGTAGTAGCAATGTAAATTAAATTAGACCATAATTCCAGCCGTTCCCAAGTACACTTAGCATAAACGAAGGTGATTAAAGCCAAGCAATTCCAATCATCATGAGTTAAACCCATATGAACATACAGCTCATTATTCTCCAAAACATACAAATGAAAACCACTTCTCCAAAAAATCCAAATTTTATTATTAACATTGCATTGATAGGAAGAAAACCCTAACTTTATTCTGATAGACTCCAGTTTTATACATCAATGAATGGCTCAAATAAAACTAATAATTGAACATTATGTAATCGAACCAATTTTTTCAAACACCCTAAGGAAGATACATTACCAATACCACAAATGTTCCATATGAGAGAATTAATCATGATTAACCTAAGGGGTTGAATCATGTTTGAATCGGGCATATTGTCTTGTGAGAATTGTGCGGGTTAGAGAATATTGTTTATGTCTCCTCTATCAAACTGGTTGAAAGCCATTCTCATCCACCATTGGCTATAATTTTTTCCAACTAAGGCAAAGGAATTTGTGGAGTTTATACTATAATTCACCCCGAGTCAATGGCTTTCGAGCTACATTCTTCAAGTCTGACATTTATAAATAATGTCCTTTTCTTTGATAGGCGATTTTGGGTTTCCCTTTTACCAGGAACATTCGATGCTGATCATCACGAATTGGCTTCCAAATTCTCCTTCAAAACTAATGAATAGGCTGCTCAAGTGGTGCAAGTATCGTTTCAGCTTCAGGCATAGGCAACTCGTTCCTAAGAGCTTCATTCTACATAAGCAATTGATTTTCTCCTAAATTCTGATGCATTGGCTGGACTGCTAACATCTTGATGTTAGGTTTTATCCAATTGTGGCAAAAACAACAATGATTTTGCTACATGCATTGTTTGCACTGTCGAAGTTTGAACCGAACCTACTTGAGGGATCTTTGCTTTTTCAGCCATGGGTACTTAGGAGGACCTTTCATCGCTTAGCCTGTGAGTAGCTTTGGGCAGCCATACTTGCTGGGGCGGACTAGAGTTAGAGTTTTGACCCTCAATCTGTTTTGATGGCTCGTCTTGCACAACTTTTTCAGAATTACGCTTGTGTCAAGAAATTGTATTTGATTGCTTTGGAGGTTGAGTTTCTTTCCATTTCATCAACTAATTCTCCTTAGAGAGTAGACGACATGAATTTTTCCCATGTCCAACCTTCTTGCACTCATCACAATATTCTGGCAATTCAAAATAAGTAATATATTATAAAAAATCTCCTTCTTCCCCATTTCCAATGCTAACACGATCAGGTAGGGTCTTCATAAGATCGATTTCCACACATGCATGAGCTTGATACTCAGCTTTGCAATTATGGTAGTGGACAAATCAAATTTCGAAGGATGGCTAACGAGCTAAGCAATTGAGTATAGGCAGATTTGTCGAATAAGTGTGGAGGCAGATCATCCAATGTTATCTAGACTATCACGATATGGATGCGCATACGAAATCCTTGAAAGGTCCAAAAACCACGATACTACAGGGGCAAATAATCCCCTTCAAGGTCAAATTTGATGAGAATATATCGATGGTTTAGCATTCCTAGGGTATAAGAAACCTTGAAATTAGTGGCAAGAAAATCTTTACGAATTGATTCCATTGAGGGCCTCCCTTTCGAGAATTTTCCAACAAGCACAAACTTGAATGGAATTGATAACTTCTAAATTTCTTGTTGAGTAAAATATATTGCCGGTTCTTCTTTGTATGTTGAAGGTTCTTTGATAGGGATGATATCTGGGGCATTCGAATTTGTGTTAGAAAGGACTAATGAAAAAGATCGAGAAATGGTTGAAGATGAACTTACCCTTCAGTTAATGATTGAAAGGCAGCCATGGCTAGGGCTTGCAAGAACCCTAGAGAGGAGAGCGAGTGAGAGAGAGAGATTGGGGTTATCTACATCCATATTTGTGTAACTAGAGTAGTTGTTTAAATTTCTTAATATTATCTTATGCTCTAATTCTAATCCTTGGGATATAATTGCAATGCACATGTTTTTTATACTAAAATGAAACATGACATTAATTAAATAAACAAAAATTAAGACTATATGTTCATACACCGTGTGCATGATATATGAATTATAACAAATAGGTATATATGTCAACACGTATATCGTACATTCACATTATTGGTACACTTTTGACAACAAAAAAACTTGTCACTTGTATATATAGAATCAAAATGTTATCACATTAGCATATATATTTTTTTGTGAGAACTAAAATTGTCACAAAATTGGAAATTGTTGTCAAACAATTTAAGAAATTTGCCACATAAAACCGTCTAAATGGTGACAAGAAAAAAGATCTTGTCACTCAAAATAGCATTCGAAATTTCAAATCTCTAACTTATTCGCCCTTTAGTGGGGCCCTTCTCAAAAACACTACAACCATTCTTATTTTTCAACCAAGAATCAAATAAAACTAATTATACACAATTTCCAACTTTATATAGAATCCAATCATCAATTTATTCACAACTAAATGAAATACTTAATAATTCCATTACTCGATAAAGCTGCAAAATAATAGTCTTTTTTTTCCCAGAACAAAATAATAGTCATGTGCAAGCAAAAACCACATAAAAATTGAAGTTAAAGGTTATACTACATTTAAAGTTCAGCTTGCTCCAATCAAGCGAGAAACTTGCCCTATTACATCCGCAACCTAATCTTTTTTTTAGCTTCTTAAGAAGCACCTTGCTTTCCTCCCTCGATCTTAATCATTCAGTAGAATGCATAATCAGCTTCCACCATTTAGTAAAACCCAGATTGCTTTATTCCTTCTGAGAGAAGAGTCCATACTTTATAACGGCACTTGTCAGGAAAACCTTTTCTAATATGGATATAAGTCAAACTGCCCATTGGTAGAACCCTTTTCTCAATTCTGAAAGGAACACAAACCATATGCGTGTGGTTTGTGTTAATCATATGAGCTCAATCTCCTGATTGTATTTTTTCCCTTTTGTATCTGGTATGAGACGAGTTACTTGCACACATAATATTTGAGAACATGAACTTGATCTAAACTCTCTGTCTTAATCAGTTCAAACTCAGAAGGAATATCACACATTACTCACCACTTGAATCTAATGTTCATATTTAAACCTTGTTGCTTGATTCTTAGGAGTAATTCTTGCTCTGAAGCTTTTAATTGATCTAGAATGTAGACTAGCTGGTAAATTAAGCAAATAAGTACAAAACCTTTGTCTTGCTGGTGCATTACGAAAGACTAACTAAGTTACGATATCCTGATGCTACTGGTAGCAATGAAGCGGAGAAAGATTCTGCTTAAATATGCACCAGGCCTTTGGAATAGGATAGGCGAACTGAGGACATTTGATTGGCCGAAGTACCCATGAACTCAGAAGATCACGACATTGAATATAACTATAAGCCTGCTTGACAAAGTTTCTATGTTTTTTATGGGATCTGGCACTTGAAGTATCTGAAAAAGTATCCCAATTGTCTCCTTATCTCTTTCTGTAGTATCTTCCAACCTTCCTCAAAACCCTAACTGCTTAAGTCTGCATTATCCAAGTAATTGAATGATTTTTAGATTGTGAAAGCTAGAAGTTGTACAACATAGTTAAGAAGAAAAGGTTACTTTTCCTCAAAGGTTTTGATAAGGTGTGTCTTTTGGCAATGGACAAAAACTTCAGCAACAATCAATGTTGTTCGCAGCTTTGTGATCATGTTCAACGGCTCGTTGATCATCAAACTTTGAAATTTTAAGAAGTTAAAAATAGAATATCCTTGTTAGGTTAAAATGCAGTGCTTCAGAATCTATAAAATAAATTGATTAATATTTGCCTCAAAATTATAAGTATATTAATCAGCACAAGATTCAGCAAGTAGAAAGAAATTCCTCACCTGAATTCACCAAAAGCTTCTGTGATTAATAAGGTTTCAAACCCAAATACACGTTAGAGCATAAAATCACAATTTAAATGAGAAGAAAGTTACATTAATTTAATAAAAGCAATATTAGAGTTCATCATTTAACTCCCTTCCTACCTTTCTCTCAAAAGTTGATCTAAAGCCAGATTTCCAGTTGTAATACAAATCACTGCATTCCTTGAATTAAAAAAAAAAAAAAATAGAGATGAGCATGCATCTTAAGATTAAATTTAGTATTGTGAAGGAGTTACTTAGATCTTTATCTTAGCTAGTAAAAACTCAAAACAAATAGTCAAATATGTTTATTATGTGCACTTCTAAGGCTAAGAAGGATTAAGTGCTTACTCTAAAAATAGAGAATAATACTAAGTTAAATTAGAATTTAAAGTTCCAGAATTGCAAGCCTTAATTTATAATACTAATACTCGAGCACCACCTTTTGATATTTCGAGATCGCATATCAGATATATATTCCACTATTTTCTAGAAACTAACTTTTCATAAAAATGATTGAATCAATCAATTAACTACACAAATCAACAACTACGGATTAAGTATCTACACAGATAGAAATAATTTAAAAACAAAAGTAAGTAATAAAGGGTCACAGAAGGAAAAAATATTGAGAAGTAAGCGGATGTTAGAATATACGTTGCATAATGTTGTAAAATTTTCTAACATCCACTTACTTCTCAAAGAGACCCATCACTATCTTCCTGAAACAAAATTATACGACTTTCATTTTTGGGCACTAAGAAATATAAAATAGATTAGGAGGAAAACTATAAAATTATCAGTTCTAATCCATTTCATACTCAAATTTTGTCTCAACAAAGGTCTCCCATCCCAAATAACTAGGTTCAAAAAGTTTCATAGTATAGCTAACTTTAGAAAGGCAAGCACAAATACTATTAGGCTATTAGACAATATGTATAAGTCAACGTGTGATGATCGAACGAGCTTACAAGGAAGTTTTCCATCAATCTCGACATCAAAGTAAACTCTATGAGTGACCTTTTTAAAATCCTTGTCTCATTTTTTAGCCTGCATTTGAAATTTCGTAAATTACATAACACCTATAAACAAATTGCTAACTTTTATTTTTCTAAATAAAGGTCCATAAATAAAGTAAGCTTTCATAGTTAAGTTGGGTGAAATGTCCGCAAATAGTTGATTCAATCATTTTCATGAACAACTAATTTTTTGAAATAGTGGAATATATCTTTCATCCATCACATATTTCTATTTTATGTTACATGTATGACGACAAAGTTCTAGTTCTAATATTCATTGACGAAGAGCCATGACCATCATGCCAAAGGCAAAAAAAGAAAAAAAAAAAAACTTGGTCGGTTGACAATGGGAAGTCAAAAGCAAAGTAGATGGAATATATATTTACAGGTCTGGTTTATTCTCATCATACCAACAAAATGGCTTTTTATTGTGATGGATCTCCTATGGAACAACAAAAATGATCAAAGAAATATAGAAAATTGTTGGAAAAAATAGAAAAGAAAAGAATGGAGTTAAATAATGGAAAATTAGAAATTCGGTGATAATGCCTACAGCTTGATAACTTGGTCTAAAGTAGCTTGAACTGCCAAAACAAGAAACATCTCACAATCATTTACAGTATATGATAATCTGAAAAAAATTTAGATGCTCTAATATTAAGACATCAGTGATAAGATGATGAAAATATTGATTTCATTACTTAAACCTTGCAATAGGACTCAATGATACACATAAAAAGATAAGGGATCTTGAGCTCTTGAGTCTGTGCTTTTATCCAACTCTTCTGCTAGAAAGTCCTACATTTGAGAGATGAGTTTTATTTAAAAAATAAAAGGAAGAAAGTATTCATGTGTCACATGAATTAGCAACCACTAAGACTTTCAGGACTATTATAGAATTCATCAAAAACATTAAATCAGGCTAGCTAAATTGCAGTTGATCTTATTATGCAAAGGCTTCAATTTTACATAATAGTTGGTTTTTTAAATATATGTATGAAATCTTTAAATCTGCAGCTAACTACTACTTGATATATTATCAATAGAGGAAACATACTACACTAATTCCGTTTCTTCTTTGATGTTGTGTTCCCTTTATTGATTTCATTTCACTAGTAACTAGCCATGGCAGACCATTAACGTACCTAACATATTTGATACACACATGAACACACTATTTAGGGAACTGAATAATTATACCAATACAACAGCTTTGAATACAAAATTTGTAAAAAGATTCAATTAAAATAAAAATCTACTTTATCATACTCTGGTTATTTATTTTTCATTTTTCAATACACAATATATTCTGATTTTCCTAAACTTTTCAATAACAATTTCTAGTTTCATCACAAAATAGTTTATAATACAAAAAGTATTAACATCACAATTCATCAGAAACGACTGAATTTTCATTTCTAAATCTCAATTAGTTATCTATAAACCAGTACAAATTCATTCAACTTAATCTGACAAAAAACAGAAAAAACTAAAACAGTACATAATTTATCCCAAGTAACTCAATATAAAATGGTAGTAAAATAAGATAATAATAAACCCTAAGTAAATAAATAAAAAAAGTAAACTAGAAAATCTTGCTTCAGAGAGAAAGTGATTCTTACGAAGCAATTTTGCCACTTTAGGAGGAAGAGTACATGGCTAAACAACATCAATTGAACGAATTAAAAGATAATCGAGATATCATTTGATAAAAATAATTTATTTCCTCATCATATTTAATTTACCTGTACTCAATTGTATTATTGGAGTACTTCCTGGAGTATAGTATATGTAAAATCCTTCACTTTATAATCACTGGGAAAAATTAATGATAGCGTATTTGATTTCCTAATAGAGATAGGGAGAAAGTGGAAAATTCTTATATGGACACGGTATACTGTAGCTAGGATGGTCCCTTAGTCTATATTCATTCACATTACCCTAAAAAAGTTTATTTTAATGCGTTAGGTTCATCCCACACTACAAGAAAATAGAGTTTTAGTCACCATGACAAGTCGTCACAAAAAGTTAAGAAGTCGTCACTAAAATACTTTAGAGACGACGATTCAGCTCTTCACTGTGCGTGGCTAAAGGCTCGATGCTAAAGCCTTATAGTGACGACAATTCAAAGTCGTCACTGAATGAGTGTTTTTAGAGTCGACAAACATTCGTCACAAAATAGTGACGAGTATAAGTAGTCACAAAAGGTACTAAAAAATGGTAACTAAATATGGCACGTCATCACTAAATGCTATATTTTATGACGACATTTTGAGACGACCAAATGACGTCATTAAGTATGTACTCGGTCAACGCATTTAGTGACAATATTTTGTGACAACTTGTGACGACGGTGGAGTCACTAAATAAGCATTCGGTTAATATAATTAGTTACGACATTCGTGATGACAGGAGAGCAGTGACTAAATATGTGTTCGGTCAATACATTTAGTGTCTTGAATATTACGACTAAAAGTAGTCACTAAATATGTGTTTGATCAACACATTTAGTGACGACTTTCTAAACTTTTTTGTGACAAGTGAAGTTGGTCACAAGTTTTTCAGACCTGTAAGCAATTTTCCTTGGAAATTTAATTACTAACAATGCCAAAACCAAAAAAACACATTGACATTTTACTAAAATCCAATTATAAAACTAAACTTATAACCTACAAAATAGGATTTCATTGTCATAATCACAGTCCAACAACATAATGACAGTCCAACAGCATAAAAGAGTGCCAAATAACTATAATAGTCAAGTATTTATAAGTTCCAACACCTACTAGATTACAATATCCATGTCTTCAAATATAAGTAACATAAATTCAGCAGTACAAAAGAGCCAAACAAGGCCTGCAACATCATGTGCATGTGCAAATGTATATATAGCTTTTTCTTAACACAGCTTGCTTGTCAGTGAGCTTCACTGCAAGATGAATCACAAGGAAAAAAGAAAATACGTTAATCTTAACATATTTATTAGGTCGATTAAAGTATGACAACTGGACTTATTAAACAACCAAATTCAATAAACATTTATTGAATATGTTAAACATAAGGAAAACAAAAACGATAGGCAACCAAGACAGACAAGGAACTTCTTTTTATATGACGGACAAAAATAAGCCTAATTTTTCTTCAATTGTCTAGTATACACAAGCATAATGACAAGCGCATAATGTTGAAAAGATATGCTGAATTACGGTGACTTTATCTAGCTATGGAAGAAAAGATGAAGGGATGAAACAAAAACCAAATAACAAGCAAGAATTCCAGTAAAGCTAATATATACACACACACACACATATAAACAGGAGTTGAGAGCATAAATAAAGCATATCCTAGCCACTAAATTAAGCAAGATTCCTGACAACAAAAAGCACAAAAAAACCCCAAAAACCACAACCAAATAACAGGCACGAATTCCAATAAAGTTAATATATACACACACACAAACACATACATACATAAATGAACATACAGGAGTTGAGAGAGTATAAATAAAGCACATCCTAGCTACTAAATTAAGCAAGACTCTTGACAACACAAAAGCACAAAGAAACCACCCAAAAACCACTTTTGACATGCCATGTTATGAAGCAAGCAAAATAAAAGAGTAGGTCATAATAGGATGGAAATTAGCAAACACCCTCAAAAGATTTAAGTTTCCTAAACTAAAAGCTCAATGAACACTTTTGGACTTAAATTAAGAGAGATCAAATGAAAAAGCAGTTTAGGGTAGGGAACCTAAAACACTGAAAAATGCATACGCCCACACATCCAGACATGTCTCAAGGATATCAAGAGAGCATTTTAGCTTGAGTCAACAGAGCATTTTGTTGCATCGTATGTAGTCATCTAAGAGTTCTTTCACTATTAAAGAACAAAATTTCTTTAATTGACACTTTGTGAATATGTTATAGTGTTGATCCTTACTGATTTTTTATTACTCCAAAATGAATTTCATTATATATCAGAAGATTGAAGTCAATCTTTCCGGCATTTGTTCATAAAGTTGGAGATCAACCTTATCAAATTCCAAGTCATTGTATTTCTATTCTACAGTTCTAGTCTATATGATTGCAAAAGTAAGATATTGGTATCTATAGCTCTTGTATATTTATATTAATTATTCCATAATTGAACTAAACATGCAAGTCAGAACACTTGAATAATACACAATTTGGCTGAACAAACAGCTTTATCTATGAAGGCTTTCTCTCAAAACACCATGACGAGAATATTGATTTCTTAAATGCCCATAACTTCTTAAAACGACGATGACAACAACAATAAACCAAGTTTTATTTGTAGTAAGTGGGGTCGGCGGCATGATTCTTTCTACGCGATTGCGCTTTTAAAACGACAATAAGAAAGAAAAATAAAACTGTTGAAAAAAGTAACTAGAACACCAATCAACAGACACAACATTTCAAGTAGATATACCCATTTCATTTAAGAAAAGATCTTAACAAGTAATTTTAGAAAAAAAATTATACTCTTTTTAACACAAAAAGAAAGCACATCTCAGGTTCACATTACATTTGATACAGTTTCTTACCAGGACTTAGCTAAAAATTAGCTCCAAAAAGCATCTGTAGACCATTAACATTTCACTCCCATACATAGTATCCCCAAAATCCAGCCTTTCTCTAGCTTTTATTCTATATTTTGCCTATTTTAAAGTACTCAATAAACTTCCAGCAGATGTGCTGAGACCAAACCAATATTCAAATCACAAAATTCCTTTTGATATACCTTTAAAACAACATAATTTCTATTCTATCTCCTAGAAAATCAAACTCATAAAAACATTTTTTACTAAAAAAATCAATTAATATTACATAACCAAAAGAAATGATTCACTGACATTTTTATCTCCTTTAATTTTCCATTAATGAATGATAGTCTGGTACCATAATATTTTTAGAATATGCTCAATTATGTGTAGCAATTATATTTTCTCATTTTGGTGGAAGATCATATATAATTGATGTACAGCAATCCATACACAATTCAAAAAATGTAAAAGCTAAATGGATGATAACTTACATTTTTTTCGGATTGCATCGCAACTAATAGATCAACTTTCTCAAGAAGTGCATCCATCTTCGCATCGGTAGCCATTTGTTGGTCTATGAGCTCTTTGATCAATTCTTGTTGAGTATTGACTTGCTGGACCAAAGCTGTTGCACGTTCTTCAGCTTCATTTGCTCTTTGTTTCTCTTTTTCAACTTCAGTGCGATATCTTTCAAAGGCAAGAAGCTGTCCCTTGGGTGCTGACCAACCCCGCATATGTCCAGGTATGGAGTTCAACTCTTGTAAACAAATTCAGTTGGTGTCAATCCTGTCGTAGACTGTAAACTTTCTAATTTTTCCTACAGTGAAGGAAATATTTTAGTATGAGTCTTAACATATTCGGCGATAACAATTGATCATGTAATAATAACTCTAAGTACTCACCAATATTTCACTAGCCTTATCATTAACCATCTTGCCCTTCTTTTTCGAGAAATGAGCCATCCTATAAGCATCAATGGCAGAAACATCTTGGCATTGCAACCTTGATCTGTACCTGTTTCATCTTATACACTGGTTAGATGTGTATAACATATGACAGAGGATCTCATTGAAGTTGAATCTTACTGTGTATACCTTTTCATCGATCATCCTTGCAATTGACTTTGTCCCAACAGTAGTTGGAGCTCGACATCCTGCACGATTTTTCTGATTTCTTGCACTTTGATCCTTTTAAAAAAAAAAAAAAAAACAAATTTGAAAGGACATATACAAACAGAATTGTGTCATTACATAGCAACATGGTCATAACTTAAAACCAGTGAACTTCTTTTGTAATAGAATCACTTCAAAATCTATTTAAGGTTGATGCCTTGACTAGGATGAAAACTCTCTTTTCTTAATTTAAATAACTTTACACAAATAGATCCATCTTTCACAAATCTATGATCTATCATTCAAAATTTCAAACTTCATACTTATATCCTATGAAAGTATGTTCTAACTCATAGAAAAATAGAAAATAAAAGAAATTTAAAACTAGTGAACATACCTTGAAATCTTTAGAGTCAAATTCCTCGCATAATTTAATCCACGCCTCTTTATCAAAGCCCTCAGGAACATGCTTCATTGCCTCTTCTTTTGATGGATACTTCTTAAAGCGCTTATGTAGCCTATGTTTAAATGACTTCATTTGAGAAGAAAGCTGCTGGTGAATACGTTTCTTTTCTTCTGGACTTTTTCCAACCTCATATTGTTGCTACATTTACAAAAATCATGAAAATTAAATGAATCTTCTTTGGCTATTAAGATCTCATTATGTCATAATAGTTGAACTAATTATCAAAGAATCAATACCGTGCAGTTGTTGTATATGTCATCCTTCAACTCTGAGCTCAATTTGGACCATGTTGGGTTACTCAAGGAGACAAGTTTACGAACAATACATCCACTCTCACTTATGAAATGCTGAGCATCATCCCCAACTACCCTTCCAGATACTTCATCTCTTATACAAATAGACAAAGGTGAGCTTTTCCTCCTTCTATTGGCCAATTTGATATTCCTTGTAGGACCCCTCTTTGCCAATACAACTGTTCATTTATTATAAGACACAGAAATAGTTAGTATTGGAACACTTTACGGGACTGACATATAAGAAATGCATGTAATAATTGCATTGTATAGAAATTAAATTCATGAATTTGAGAATTCAGTACCCGAACCATATAATATTCTTGTTCTATTCATTGTCCTAAGAAAGAAAGAAAGCAAGGTCCAAAGCAAGAAATAATAGTATGATACATTCTTGGCTCCCTATCTTAAGTAAAAATAGAAACTGAGGAAACAAAAAAAAATGCACCCTGACTCGATAAAAGGAAAATTGAACCCAACCCAAAGAAGAAAAGAAAAAGTTGAAATGATTAAAGTAGTTGAGTATAGATGAAGGAAATGTTTGCTTATCCAATAAACAAAAGAGTCGGATCACCTGGAGGAGATGTTTGCTCTTCCACATCTTTCTTCATTATTCTCACGGTGGTTGTGCTCATCTTCTTCATCATTCTCATGATGGCTGTGCCCATCTTCTTCATCATTTCAATGGTGCCTGTGCTGCCCAACAGTAGGTATGAGAGGTTGCTCGGCACAATGTGTCTGGGTCAAATTTAAAAATCGCCTTGTTTCAGAACTTTTGCCTACATTTCTTTGTGAAGCTGGCTGCTCTGGTTCATTTTTTGATTCATTCGTAAGATCAAAAGTAGTGGTGACCTTGTTAGGTGTAAGACGTGCACTTCGTTTGGGAGAAGATTGCTCAATTGGACTTTTCTTCGGATGTGGATCAACTGTACTCTTACTTGATGGAGCTCGATCAGTACTTGAACCTGCCTCACTATTCACTCCTGCAGGTCGATTGGCATTTGGAACTGTTGCTTTCTTGCTTAGTCCTTTTCTTCCAGGTCCAACCATCTACAATAAGTAACAAAGGGTCAAAACATCATTATTGGGAAGTCAGTTGTAAATACTACTAGATAAAGAACAAAAGATGAAACAATATTGTAAAAAAAAAAAAAAAAATTGATGACAACTTAAGTATACAAATTAAGATATTGCACATAAACTAGTAAACAACTAGAAAATTCAAAAAATAAAATAAAATGCAAAGCACCAATTTGCGAAACACTAGTCATTAGGCCACAAGTCTTCATTTTCATCGTGAGAGATTGATTGATTTCCATTAATGTCATCATCATTGATAAAGTCATCATCATGAACTAGAGGGACCCTTGATGAACCCTTCATTGCATTGGTGTGAACTGAATTAGAAGGAAACATCTGCAAAAACAAAGTGCCCCTTGCAAGAGATGGCATGTCGAAGTTCAAATCAACGACTAGATTTATGCTTGGTTCTTCTTCTTGATAAACTTCTTCATCTGGCCCTTTGTCTAGCCATTGTGGAACATCATACGAGTTACGAGGACTAAACCTTTGTACAACATGCCAATTTCTACCTAATCTAAGATCATTCAAATAAAAAACTGTGTGGTGAACTTGATCCGCTAGAATATAAGGCTGATCATTATACCATGTTTTAGAAAAATTAACACTACAAATATTCCCTTCTTTATCAATATGTAATCCATTTCTATCTCCAGTGTTCCACCATTTACCTTTAAATATCAACACCTTCTTCTTTCCTACTAAGTATTCAACTTCAATAATATCCTCCAATACCCCAAAAAAATCAACAATGTTATTTCCATGCTCTCCCTTTACCACAACCCCGCTATTTTGAGTTTTTCTACCCTTTTCCCTACTCGTTGTATGAAATCGGTAGCCATTTACCATGCAACCAGTGTACCGACTAACTCTATTATCTGGTCCCAATGCCAAAGATCTTATTTCATCGTTACAGGTTTCAAGAAAAGATAAAACCTATAAATAGTAGAACAACAAATTAATGAGTAATTTATGAATTTTAAATTTTGTAACGACACAAGGTACTTTTTTGGTCTCTTGCACGTTGACGAAACCATGAAGCAAATTGCTTATCATGACGTTGATCCACATTTGCATTACTTTCATTATAATACTATAATATACTATATTTTGATCCTAAAATTCTGAAGCGCATAATGTTGTAAACAAATTAGAGAAAAAACTTACTGTATGTGTTCTTCTAATTCGTCACAATTGTTCAGTAAAAATGTATGAAGCATCTCCAGTTCAGGTGAACTTAAAACACCTACTTTATATCCACCAAATGGACGACCCTTTCCCGAAAAAATAGATAATACACCTGATGCTTCTGTCAATTCATTATTGCGGTCAACTCTATTGTAAATTGTATCAACATCATGCAAGGACATACTACAAAAAGTTAGATACTCCTTGTCTATGTACTGCTCGGCAATGCAACCTTCTGGGCGAGCTTTATTATGGACATATCCTTTCAATGTCCCCATTTTCCTGTACATACTTAAAATGTTTAGCTTTTAATTGCATATTTTGTGTGAAAAGCACATATAAAACTAATATGTCATCAGTTACCTGATGGCTCGAATGGAAACATCCAAAGATATTGCGATGGACCGGCAATTTTTGATTCATATGGTAAGTGAACCATAAGATGTATCATTATGTCAAAGAAGGAAGGTGAAAAAATTCGTTCCAACTTGCACAGAATGAGAGCAATGTTCCTCTCTTCTTCCTGTAGAACATCTAAAAAATAAGTTTTTAGGACAATTCTTGAAGAAAGCTGTCTCTTATACACATCTAGATGTGTATAAGAGACAGGTCTGTCACACATGGAGTCACGTAAGGAAAATTGTGAGATTGAATGTATGAAAACATAAAAATCATGACTTTTCATTCCGGACAATTGAAACTCTTTACCTTTTATGCAGCGAGAGACATTTGAAGAAAAATCATCAGGGAACTTAATTGATGTCATGAATTGAAGCACCTTCCTCTTTTCCTCCTTGGTTAGATGGTAGCAAGCCATCGGCATGGTGAAAGAATTTCCATTTTGTTTCAAGTGCAACTCCTTTTTCAAATTCAACTGCATTAAATCTTACTCTTACGTGACTTCCATGTGTCCTTGGACTTTCCATTAATATCCATTAAGGTACCTAATAAGCTCTCAGTAACATTTTTGACAACATGCATGATGTCTAGGTTGTGCCGTAATTTAAGGTCAACCCAATAAGGAAGATTGAAGAACACACTTTTGTTGGTCCAATGTAACCCATCGGCATTGCGCTTCTCTTTCTTAGATGCACCTGTTCTGAGGATTTACCGAAAGAGTTAATGGCATCATTCAACATTTGAACCTCATTTAAAATTTCATATCCAGATTTAGGCACAACAGGCCCCCGAATTTCTATTTTGCCATTGAAAATTTTCTTATCCTTTCTCCACTGATGGTTAGAGGATAGAAATCTACGATGCCCTATGTAACATAATTTCCTACTAAAAGGTAAGTATTCAGAAAATGTATCATTCATGCAAACAGGGCATGCAAAATGTCCTTTGGTGCTCCACCCAGATAACATTGCATAAGCTGGAAAGTCATTTATAGTCCAACCTAAAAGAGCAGCACATAACTTGAATTTTTCTCCCTTGTGTGAATCATAAAGCCTCTACACCTTTCCATAACTCATTCAATTCATCAATCAAGGGTTGAAAATACACATATATATCCTTTCCTGGTGATTTAGGTCCTGGAATTAACATTGACATAATGATAAAAGGATCTCTCATGCACTTCCAAGGGGGCAGGTTGTAAGGGACAAGAAAAACAGGCCATATACTATAAGCATTACTAAGATTACCAAATGGGTTGAATCCATCAGTTGCAAGGCCTAACCTAACACTTCTTGGGTCACCAAATGGGTTGAATCCATCAGTTGCAAGGCCTAACCTAACACTTCTTGGGTCATGAGCAAAGGAAGGAAGAACTCTATCAAAATGTTTCCATGATTCACTGTCAGCCGGATGCCTCATGATGTTATTATCATCAACATGCTTCTCCTTGTGTCATCTCATATCA
Organism: Cinchona pubescens; assembly: GCA_025175665.1. Taxonomy (NCBI): domain Eukaryota; kingdom Viridiplantae; phylum Streptophyta; class Magnoliopsida; order Gentianales; family Rubiaceae; genus Cinchona; species Cinchona pubescens. The sequence goes on along the minus strand of JANKKI010000026.1, from coordinate 4,956,246 downwards.
TTTGCTACCTCATTATTGACAAACAATTTCTGCAACCAAACTTGGTTTTATAGGAAAGTAGCGAAGAACTTTTCTAGGCACCTTGTGACCTTCTTCCTTAAAACGTGGCTCTTTGCATTTATCATTAGGACAGGTGGTATTGGATGCATATTCTTTACGAAAGAGAACACAATCATTAACGCATGCATGAATTTTTTCATATTTGAACCCCAAATCTCGAATGATCTTTTGCATTCACAGAAAGATTTAGGCACAGAAGCACTATTTGGAAGAGCTTTTATGAAAATTTCAAGCAAACCATCAAATGATTTGATAGTCCAACCACTCATGGTCTTTAGGTGAAGTAGAGAGACGATGAATGACAATTTAGAGAATGACTTGCACCCCGGGTAAAGGTGTTGTTTAGCATCATCTAACAATCTTAAATATGCATCTGCTTTGCAATACAGATCACTTGAAGAACAACCAATATCCTGCCAACCCTCCCCACAATTAGCACGAGAAAGGTCATTTAACATGTCATCTAGGTCATCATCCTCATCTTCACAATCTCATGGAACCTTTCATGGAGTACATGCTCCTCATCTGAATCATCTTGATATGACTCACCATGATATGTAACATAATCTTTACTAATTCTATGCACCATCAAATGATGCTCCACAATTCCTTTTGATTGATTACGAAAGTTATTGCAAGATTTGCAAGGACATGAAATTTTAGTGGACTGATCTTTATTAGAATATGCAAATTTTAAAAACCCCTGAACACCCAATGCATATCGCTCGTCCCTCCTGTTGTCAATTGTCATCCAACTCTTGTCCATATCCTAAATATGATTTTCTTAAAAATTAGACAACTTACTTAAAATCAACCACTAAATATGCAGTATCAGCCACTAAACTAATTAAAAAAGTTATTTTCATTCCAACACTTCGAAATAGAAAACAATTTTTGTATAATTTCAATAACTTCAAAATTAATGAAGTCAAACATTCAATAACCAATAAAGACAAAAAATGACACTTTCACATATTGATGGAAAATCATCACTAACAACATGTTTACATCTTTCCATGGACATCTTCATAATATAACACAAAAAAACTTAACTAAATTCCTATCATCAACTCATGTTTTGTAGTAAAATAATCAATTACTTGCTAAAAATTTGGTATAATTATAAAGGTACTAAATAGCACTTACAATGTTATTTTGTGTTGAAGCTACTTGTCACGAATTCACAAACTCTAGCAGTCACAAAGAGTTCCTCCAATAATGGGCATCATTATCTGTAATTAGTAAATATTCACCAGGAGGTTCAGGAAATATAATACCACAACACTTGCTAGAAAAACTTTTTATTGCTTGTTTTGACATTTTAATTACTATTGGACAACAAGATACACCATTTCCAAAATCTACAAGCCTATGCCACATGAATTAGAACCACACATCCTACTACCTTCGTCATGCATGAAGTGAGCACATCCTACTATATTAATTTTAGCTTTCCGGGGGCACTGCATATCGCCTCCACAAAACAAAATTACAAGCATCCATCCATCTTAAGGCGAATCGCGATCAATTTTACAACTTCCACTTACATATAACTAGATCAGTAAAACAAATGCAAAATTACCGGATCGATCTTAGCATAAAACAAAAACTGACATTTTTTACATGAATTTAACAACCACCACACAAATTCTCCAAGTATAGGTAACAAATCAACACAACAAAAAACTAAGATTCTGAAGACAAATTACGAATAGTACACAATATTTCCCTAAAAACCATAACTCGAATAAATGTATTTATTAGATTCTATAGATCTATCAAAATCTTCTTCCAGCAAATTAAATATATTCATTTCACATCTTGATTCAAAAAATTTCTGAATTTTAGTCCAGTGAAACTAACAGATCGGAATCAAAGAATTTCACAACAATTTTCACAGAATTAATAATATCAAAACAAAATAAATAGATAGAAATAAATCTATTAATTAAAATTGAAGAATACTAACCTCAAGAAGAAATCGAGAGGGAGATTTTTTTTTTTAAATTAATTTTCTTTGGATAGATATTTAGGTGAGATCTGTTTACAACTTGCTTTGGTTGTGGCTGCAGCTTTTGGTTTCGTCAAAGGTCGACTTTGGCATTATAAAAGAGGTGGCCTATGTGGAAGGTCGTCCACGGAGCTTGTCCAATTGTTTTTTGACATGTAATGGATTAATCAGAATTAAATGTGTACTCCACGTCCTTCACGAATTTTTTTTTTGTATGCCAATGTTAGCATCAAATGTATTAAATGTACTCCACGTCAAATGGTGACCAATTCTAATTCCACTCGGTTTTCCGGAATCACAACAAAAATCTGATTGCAAGTCTTCTTATTTTGAAAATTTCCAACAAATTAAGTACGCATGTTTGATGATTTAACTGAAATTTGGAGGTAACTTTCTACTTGTTCATCTTCAAACAATGATAGCAGCTAGATAGGCAGTAAAATTTGGTTTATCGATGGTGCTAATATTTGGAGTTTGTTTTTGTTTTTCTTTTAAAGATGATCTATAGCTGTATCTCATCATGTTTTCTTGGTGACTCGAACTCATGATCTTTAAATTATAGGTGAAACATCTTACAAGTCGCAGTTTGTTGTCTGGAGCTCTTTGTGAAGAAAAAGAAGGTAGTATTCATGCAAAATAACTACTAACAGTTGTAGATTCTCCAGATTTATGCAATCTAACAATTTCACGTCTAAGTTATGATGTTGAAATCGAATTTTTTATTTTTATTTTTTGGCAAATAATATTGCCACACAAAAATCTTAATGCCACAACTATTTTTCCTCAAATGTCTATGATACCCTAATCAAAATATCAATATCAAATTCTGCACCAATAGCAAAATTTTGGTCTTCATCTTGTTCTTTCTGTTGGTTCTCCTTGTTCTCCATCATCAACCAATCTCCAAACACAATCCAAATCATCTTTGCAACAATATCTAAATTTTAGCTCTTTACAATTATCAAAATTGAAAAGATTTCAAATCTACTATATTAAATATATGTTTAGTAGGAACTGAAAATAAACAACACCCAAATGCTCTGGAGAAAAATTATACTTTTATAAGAATGGTAAACAGAGAAGGTCAGAGAAGACATTGATAAATTCTAACTGCAAGGAGGAGAAGGGAACAGATAAAGAGTGATGAGAGCCATAAGAGGACTGAGTAAGGCAGAATAAAGTTTAAAGTGGGGTATTATTTTTCTTAAAAAACTAAAAGATCTAAAAATCAAACCAAAAAGCAAGAGGTGAAGAAGTGTAGAGGAATTGGTGAATGAGAAATTGATCTCAATGAACTTTGAATGGTAATTTATTTACTAGTTTAGTCCATGTCTGATCAGCTGTTTGCTAGCACATGAATAGACATTAATTCTAAAGTGATAAACATAGATGAGATTAATATTTTCAATGAACTACATATGCATAATAGACATGAATGACATTAATCTATTTAATGAATTATCTATAACATTAATTGAATGATTATACATCCATATGTAATTAATATTGTATTCATATCAATTGTGAATTTACATTCATGGGTAATTAATAATGTGTTCTTTAATTTTATACATTCATGAATAATGAGGATTTGTTCATGTTATGTTCATGAATTATGTGTATTAATGAACAATGAATATCCATTCATGTATTAATATTATGTCTATTTGTTTCCTCTCAAAATCCTATAAATAAGTGTGATATAACGAAGTTGGAATATACATATTCAAGTTCAAGGGTCTTCTTTTATCTTTTTCATTCTATCTTGTTTTCCATACTTTAGAACTGTAATAATTGTGTTTCATAGAAAGAAATATTAAGTATATTCCATAAGTTCGTAAACTTTGTTAGTAGTACAACTTAGAGGGGTGGAGTTATTGAAATCTTGGGAGTTAATTCCATAGAATCTATTTCCATCAAGTGATGGACAATTATACCTTCAGGACAAAGGGATAAATCCTTGGTAACAATTATATCAATTAGTTTATATTGATCGAATTCATCTTTACCAAGTATATATCTAATTTGTTTAATATTTTGTTTTATAGCATATAATTGTATTTAAATCAAAATTAAAAATAATAATATCTCATTATGTTATCCAACATATACTCGATCGAGAGAAAAGGAGTGGGAATTGGGAGTAGGCAATGCGAGTAGCAAAAATTGTGAAGAGATGATGTTGTTACTTGATTTTTGACAAGTCAAATGTATTACAGACATTTAAGGAAAATTAACTGTGGCATTAACTTTTTTGGAGACTTAAATGTAAGGTAATATATTAGTGTTATTTAAGATTTGTATTGTACAAATATACAAAATACAATAGCATACCTTAACGGTACCATAGAATTTACAAAAGTTATTTTACTCTAGCAATATCATTAATACATTTGATTGTTTGGTCTAACAATTTAGATAAACCTTGTTCTGTTAGAATTCTTTCAATTTGTTCATCATCTTTCATAATATCATTCTCATAGATTCTTTATCAAAGAAATATGTGGACTGATAACTCTAAGAAACAAGAGTTATATGCACCCTAAACCTAATAGTTTTTTTTACTAGTTTCGAGCATTCTTAGTGTTTAACTGTATTTTTATTTATTCTTACTTTTATGTGTTAGAATATGTTGGTACATGTTTATAAGTGTTTTAGTACTTATTTAGGTGTTAATTATCATATTTTATTCAGTTATTGTGTTTAGAATTCATTTCTTGTTTTTAACCTAATTCTATTAGGAGTTAGGTTTTCATTCGTCTTCTTCTTTAGTCTCTTTCATGAGAATTTTGTTTAAAAAATTTAGGAGTTATTGTTGGAAAATCTAGACAGAAAAATAATTAAATAGAATAGAATTTGCTGAGGCATGTAATCATTGTCCTTAAAAGTAATTTTGCCCTCCACGGGATTCTAATCCACTGATACAAATGTGATCATTGGGCGGTCACTCTCTGGGATTTAACGATAGCGTCGGTTGTGTGTACTCACAAGTAAGGCTTCGAGCTCAACATAGAACTACTCACTACCACAGAAAGGGAGAGAAAATAAAAGAAAGCAGAAGAAAAGGGCTTTTGCAATGTGTCTTGAAGAGGACCTCAAGGCCTCTATTTATAGCTATGAATCTAGCTAGAATTTGGAAGTCACAACACTGCCTTGAGAGAAAAGATAGGAAATTTGTTTGTCTTGGGAGAAAAAAATATAAACGATATGTAAGTAAAGTTCCACACGAAATAGATAATCAATGTAGACAAAAAATATTGGAAAGAAAAAGTCTAATAGTTCACATGGACGCACCACACCACACCTTGTTGTGCCAGGCGGGCACGCACATGTGTGTTTGAGAAAAATCCCAAACCATTTCCATGCATAGTCTAGCCTCCCAACTAGTGTTACTCTTAGGCAAAATACCAAATACATATATGTTGAAGAAATCCATCACTACTTTCCAATGTGGGACAAAGGCTATTACAAAAGAAGAGAACAAAAATAGAAGGAAATTCAAATTTAGTGAAATTCTATTTTGGAGGCAAAAATCCAACAAATTGCATCCCCCACATAAATCAAAAATACAGAGGTGGTACTGAGTGACAAAATCTAACACATAAATGACGATATCTTTTAGAATTGAATCACACTTAGTACATTCAATAGAGAAGTATACAGAAGACAAGTGACTATGGTCTTGAACCTTCCTCCTTAATGCACACTCCTACAACTGAGTATATGTTAGACTCCAATCTATTGTAAGCTCTCTGTTTGGTGCCTTTCGAGCCATGCACCCTACCTGGATGTTTTTGAGTGCTCCAAAAACATACCCATTAATCTCATAGGAAGTGGCCCCTACTTCCACACTCATATAGGTGAGCTTATCAAGTGTGTACTATCACACACCACCTATAAAGGATATAAACTCATTAAGAATTATTGACTCAACCCTCATAATTTGTAGATAGTAACCACTATCTATACCATAGGGAGGGACCATATTTGATAGTGCAAATGGAATGTGTTTATGACTTGTTATAACCCATTGAACCTACTTCGTGGGATATCCACTAATGTAGGTTGGGTTTCCATCACATTCAATTCCCATCAACGGATCTAAGTCCTATCCCTCTCGATGTATCTTGGACTAACTTTCGGTTCAGTCTCTTAGTCAAAGGATTAGCACAGAAGGAATACCAGGAAAATAAAGTCCTAAATGTGTGCTACCTTTTAAATATCTAAGCAGTCTAGATAATGCATTCCAATGACTCCTATCAGGATTATATGTGTATCTACTCAATCAACCAACAGTAAATACAATATCAGGACGAGTACAATGCATCATACAATAATTTTAGCATATTTAGTTTGTGAGATACTATCACCTTTATTCTTTCTCAAGTGCACAATAGGATCATAAGATATACTAATAGAATCCAAATCAAAGTATTAAACTTTTTTTAGGATCTTTTCCACATAGTGTGACTGAGAAAGCATGAACCTATTGTGAATTTTTGTCAATTTTAAGACCGAAAATAACATTAGTTTTACCCTTGTCTTTCATGTGTACTCAAAGTTAAAAGAAAGGAAAGACTTGGTTTATTTAACAACAGTTTTATCACTTCTAAAATAAGCATGTCATCAACATACAATTATATCAAGACTCCAATATTTCCATGAAATCTGCTATAGACATATCCATCAGATTCATTTACTTTAAAACTATTAGAAACAAGAGTTTTATCAAAATTTTCATGCCATTATTTAGTACCTTGTTTAAGACTATACAAGAATTTAACAAGTGTACACACTTTATGTTCTTGTCCTTTAACAACAAAGCCCTCACGTTGATGATGTATATTTTCTCATCCAATTCACCATTCAAAAAAAAAAAAAAAAAATTATTTCACATCAATTTGGTACCTAATCAAATTAAATATGGAAGCAATAGCAATAAGTACCTTAACGGTAGTGATTCTAGTAACAGGTGAATAAGTTTCAAAGTAATCAATGCCTTCTTTTTATCTAAAATCTTTGGCCACTAAACATACCTTAAATTTATTAATAGAATCATGTATAGTTATTAGTTTCTTTCTAAATACCCATTTCCATCCAACGGTTTTACACCCTTTAGGCAAATCTACCAATTTCCAGGTGTGATTACTCATTATGGACTCAAGTTCATTTCTAACTACATCTTTTTAAACTAGCATCAATTGAGTTCGTTGCCTCTTTATTTGTTTTTGGATCTTTTTAGTTATGAAAGTAGTTATAAAATCAAGCCCAAATTAGTTTTCACTCTTTCCCTTTTATTTCTTCTCAGTTCTTGAGTCTCTTTATTAACATGTTCTTCTAATCTTGAATCTTTTAAGACAACGTTTTTACAGAACTTTATTCATTGGGAACACATTCTCAAAAAATTTAGCATCTTTAGTTTCCAAAATATGATTAGACTCCAAAATCAAGAACGTATAGGTAGCACTATGATGTGCATATACCCAATGAAGACACTATCAACAGTTTTAGACCCAATTTTATTCCTTTTAAAATTCGGTGTCCCTTCTTAACCAGACATCTCCAGACACTTTGAGATACCCAAGGTTAGGACCATAACCTATCCAAGATTTATAAGGTGTCTTTAAAGTTTTCTAGTAAGGTATTCTATTAAGAATATGGCAAGCAAACAAGATAGCCTCCCTCCCACATGTTAATAGGTAACCCAGAACTCATTAACATTGCATTCATCATGTTTTTAAGAGTTCTATTTTTTCTTTTTGCAACCTCAATAGATTGAGGCGAGTAAGGTAAAATAGTCTCATAAATTATTCCATTTTGTTCACAAAAATTCTTGAACAGTTTGAAATCATATCACCTCTTCTATCAGACCTAAGTCTTTTAATCTTTATCTCTAGCTGATTTTCAAGAGACAGATTGAATTTAATGAACATTTCTTCGGTTTTATCTTTTTAACTTAGGAGATATAATTTAGAATATCTTGAGAAATCATCAATAAAGGTTCTGTCTCTTATTTTTTTCCACCTCTACTCAAATTATTCTTAGAGTCTCCAAGATCACTATGAATTGATTCAGCGTAAAAGACTACTAGTTCTTTCAATGTACTTAAAGGGTTTCGTATGATATTTAGCTTCCATGTGAAATTTCACATTTTGTGAGTTTATGATCAGACAGATTAGGAATCAAATTTGAATTTTTCATTCTCCTTGTGGAGTCAGCATTCACATGTCCTAATCTAGCAATCCACATATTAATAGAATCAATAATATAAGCAAAAGTAGCATTCTTATTCATTCAATTGCAAGTAGCATCAAGTACAAATGAGCCCCCACAACAAAACTCCTTATTCCTAGTCAAAACTATCTTATCACCTTCAAAAACAAGTTTAATAGCATCTTTATTAAGCAAAGATCTGGAAATTAAATTTCTTCTCATGGATGGAACATATAGAACATTAGTCAAAGTAATAATCTTTTCAGAGGTAAGAGTCAAAAGGACTTTTTCCTTGCCCAACACCGGAGCAAACGAGCATATCCAAGAAAGACTTGCTTCCTATTGCTCACTCCTTCATACTCAAGGAAGTGGATGATAATCTGATATTTGTCAACATCAATATGCTTCCTGGATCTAGTGTCCACAATCCATTCGGTCACATTATGGGCTAAGTTTGCTTCGGAGACAAACATCAACAATTGCTCATCATCATCTTTAGCAAGGTTCACTCGATTAGTTTGTTGCTACTCTTGTCCCATCTTACTAAACTTTTTGAAGTTACTAGACTGCTTGCTATCCTGATTCTGGCCGTTGTTCTTCTAGACCTTCTTGGGTCCACGACTTTTGTCTGTGAGCCTTTGAGAAGCTTTTTTAGGCTTGCTATTCACCATATTCACCTTGGCTGCAAACTCACAAGTCAGATCAAACTTATCATTCAAATTATTGCTTTCCTCGATTTAGATGGGAGATATCACCTCATCAAGCATTATGGCAATTTTGTCATGTTTCAACGTATTCCTATACTCCTTCAAAAATGGTGGCTGTTTCTCGATCAACATAGCAGCTTGAAACGCATTATCAATTTTCATGCCATCCTGAGTGATGTTGCCAAAATAACATTCTGGTATGTATGGATTTGGTCGGTCACAGGTGTGTTTCCTACCATCCTGAAGTCGAGGAACTTGGAAACAATGTATTTTTTCTTTCCAACATCTTTAGAGTTGTACATCTTGTCTAGAGCTACCATATTTCTTTGGAAGACTTATATGGGCGATATAGATCAAATAAGGTGTCGGTCATGAAATTCAGCACATGACTCCTAGCGGTTTGATTGTCATCAGCATGAACCCTAGTAGATTCGGAAGGGACAATATCTCCAAATAGGATATAATCCACTTTAAGGGTTTGTAGATAAAGCAAAATCTTCTTCGACCAGTGTTTGTAGTTCTTGCCAGCAAATAGTTGCAATTACGACATGTCAGGAACACCAATGTTAAGCATTGCAGTAACACAGACAAATCACTTTCAAGAATGTTGTAAAATCTGGAGAGGAGAACAATGGAAAATAGAATAGAATTTATTGATACATGTAATCACTGTCCTTGAAAGTGATGAGTTTCGTCCCCCATGGGATCATAATCTGCTTATGCAAATGGGATCACCGAGCGGTCACTCTCCAAGATTCAACGGCAGCCTAGGTTGCATGCACTCGCATGCAAGGCTTCGAGCTCAACAAAGGATTCCTTAGTATCAAGGGAGAGAAAATAAAAGAAAGCAAAAGAAGAAGGCTTTTTTGGTGTGTCTTGAAGAGGACCTCAAAGCCTCTATTTATAGTGATGAATTTGGCTAGAATTTGGAAGTCATAATGCTGCCTTGAGAGTAAAGATAGAAAATTTGTTTGTTTGGAGAGAAAAGATAGGAATGATACGTAAGTAAAGTTCCACAAGAAATAGATAATAAGTTCAGATCCAAAATATAGGAAAGAAAAACGTGAAGAAAATAAAACTCTAATAGTTCATACGCACGTACCACACCACATCGTGCTGCATCAGGCCGGGGCGTGCCCTTGTGTGTTTGAGAAAAATTCCCAAACCATCAACCATGCATAGTCTAGACTCCCAATTGCAGTGTTTCACATAGGCAAAGTACTAAATGCATATATATTGAAGAAATCCATCACTATGTTCCAATGTTGGACAAAGGCTGCTACAAAAAAAGAGAACAAAATAGAGGAAAATTCAAATTTAGTGAAATTTTATTTTGGACTAAAAAAATCCAATAGTTATTAAATATTTATTATAACTAATAATATTTTCCTATGTATTAGGGTTTAGTAAAAGAAAACGGTGCATCAATCTGACGTCGGACGAGAAATTTAAGGGTAAAGCAGTGAACTGCATAGAGCTGTTTGGATAGCTCATTGCTAATGTGCTTCCAAGGCTTAGGAGCTAGTTGGTGGCGAGCTTTCACATTGGGCAGCTAGCTGGTGGCCAGCTGCAATCCTGTCGGCAACGATGGGTTCCCCCAGCACGCGATTTTGGGTACTTTTTTAAAGGCAATTTCATTCTAAAACCCCAAACCCCTAACCCTACTATAAAATCACATTTAGGGGCTGAAATGAGAGCTTCCAATATTCATTTTCTTCTTCTTTCCTTCTTCCCTACTTGGGGGAAATTTTAGTTTGTTCTTCCATTTTCTTCAAGACTAGTTTTTTATCTTGTGTATCATTGTTCTACAACCTTACAAGCCTTTATTTATATGTACTCTACTTTGTTTGCTTTCATTTTAATGCTCATTTAAGTTGTCAAGATTTCATGTAATACTCTCATTTTCATTAGCTTTCAATGTCTTTACTTTTTGTACTAGTTTTCTAGAATCCTTGTTTAGTGTATTTAATTACTTTCTGACACTTTTATTTGCTTTCTTGTTGTTTATTATGCATTAATTAGTAATGAGTTACAATTTTGTAATGCCAATTTCATATGTATAGAGGTTTATGGGTTGATAAGATGGTAAAATATACTAACTAGACTATTAATGTGGTTAAGAGTAAATTAGGGGAATTGATTATTTCCTTAGTTAATTTGGGTTAATTGAGAAAATATAAAAATTGAATCTCCATTATAGATCTAGATTAATGGATTAGATTAGTGTTAGAATTTGATATTCACGGACTAATTCACCTAGTTGGTTATTAGAATTCCATAGGTAAATAATCAAGTTTGGTTAGTTTAAGGAGTGGGAGGGATCCACACTTATGTTAATTAAATTGATAAACTTAATTGTCGAATGATCGAGATTAGGTTACAAATGGGAATCAAACTCTAATTTATCAATGATCGAGATTAGGTTACAAATGGGAATCAAACTCTAATTTATCACATAGGATCACTTGATTGATATAATTAACTAAAATTCAAAAAATTGGCTAGTTTAAACTCTAGCCCCTTTTTAATCATTTCTTAGTTTTAAACCTAATTTAGTTAAAATCTTTACTTAATCAAACCCTTCAGTTTCCAACTAAATAATCACTAGTTGAATACATTTTTCATGGGAACGATTTTTACTTCCAATAGCTATTATTCAATATCATATACTTCCGGTTTGTCATCTAGTTTAGGTTAATTGATTTAGGTATTTTAATCTATTTTGGAAAAAAATCTAATTTAGTCTCTTATCTTTAAAGTGTCGACTAATTTAGTTCCTTATCTTTAAAAAATTAACCAATTTAGGACCTATAACGGAAATTATGGACAAATTAATGGATCAAAACGCATGATAATCACTTTCCTGTTAACATGCTGTATATATATATATTGTCAAAGATTCTGTTAATTTATCCATAATTTGTATCACAAGAATTAAATTAGTTCATTTTTATAATGATGAGGGGGTGAATTGATCTTTTTAATAGATAAGAGACTAAATTGGTCGATATTCTAAAAATAAGGGACTAAATTGATTTTTTTTGCTTTATATTTTATAACTAAATATTTATGTCTTTTCAGATACAACATGGAGAACAATTTTCGACATAACAATTTGCAACCTTCAAATCTCATATATTCTGTTCCATAATTATATCTAGGCATGGTGATAACCCTCTGGAAGTTTGCAATCGGGTACAAGAAAACGGAAGCAGGAAGACAATGAAAAATGAACATGTAATGGACATAATTATGATGCAAACCAAGGTCCCAACAAGTCAAAAGGTAGTGGTGTCTCATCCCATGCATTTGTTGATCATGAAAATGGAGAATACGTACTACAAATAAGTGATTGGATTTGATTGCGTTTTTTAAGTAATTGGACAAACATAAAAATTACCTCAAGTCATGCTCCCTCATGTACTATGCCTAACATTAATTCCAAAACTTTTGCCTTGTCTCTTGGTTTCTTGTCTAATTATACACAAATAAAAAATCTAGGCCACCTATGAGTCGTCCGTGATTGTTGTAAGAGGAAATGATGTCATAAACTACTAGCTAGTAGCATGATTCGCTCGCATTGAGTTTTTTTTTTTTCCTTTTTTTTTTTTTTGATTTGTGCTCTAGGGGAAAAGAATTCATTGTTGTAATGTAAATACACCACAAAACTGCATCTTGATAGACGAAGGATTTTTAAATTGATTGTGTAATGTTGCATTAAGATAAATATATCATTATATTGCAGCATAAAATGATCTAATATTGCATTTGGACTGATAGATTTGGATAAGAATTTGAAATCTACTCATTTGTTGGATGGATTTACAAAGTAAAATTGAATGAATTGAAAATCCATAAAAAATAAGAAATTATTTGAAATCATTTATTTTACACTTTTTAATTTAAGTAAATTTATAATTCGTTAGATTCAACATTAAAAATTACTCCAGCAAATTAATGAATTTTAAATATTTTGCCAACTCCTTCAATCCAAACGCATTCATTTATATATATAAAGAAGTTTATGACAATTGTTGTGTAATTAATAAGCAGAAAATTTTGACTTTCATCCTTATTGTCCTCTCCAAGAAAAGCTCGGGCAAGCGTACAGCTTTGCGGAAATTTGTACAAATATTTGTAGAGCGTTGGAAATAATCCAGAAGTAAGAATTTTGTTTTTCGTCATTGATGCCTCGTTTGAAAAAAAAAAAAAACACCTAATTATATCATTTACAAAATATATCATCGCTAAATTCTGCTTCTAATTAGATGATATCTCTCAAGTATATGATTATCAACTAGTAATGAAGAGAAGTAGGGATTGAAACTACAAGAATTGATTCGTAATTACTGATTATTTAGTTAAATTATTAGTTGAAGTGATTGAAAAAAAAAAACTTAATTATATCATTCATAAAATATCTAAATTCTATTCTAATTAGATGATATCTCTACAAGTATATCTTATCAATTAGTAATGAAGTATAAAGTAAGGATTGAAACTACAAGAATTGATTCGTAATTACTGATTATTTAGTTAAATTATTAGTTGAAGTGATTGATTTTAAGGTGATTTAATTAAAACTAGAATTTAAGAGCCTAAGAAAGCAATTCAATGACAAACTAATGCTTTAAAATAAACATTAACACTAAGAAAAGTATTTTAAACAAAACAATTAAAGGCGACATGTAAAAAGATTTAAGAAAGAATTTAAAGAAATCAAGTAAAAGAGAAAGCATCTTACAAAAGCAATCTATCCATAACTTATCTAAGCTACTAATTATCACTAATCAAGCACATTTATGGGAAGCCCACAAACTATTATAAGAAAGCATGTCGAAAGAGAGCATTTTTAGAAAATATTTAAATCTACTAACTACAAATTACTAATAAGAAAACATTTTTAAAAAAGCCCATGAACTAATCTTACAGTTATACTAAGAAATGATATAAAGAAGTAATTCAATTAAAAGTCCATAAACTAATCTACGATTTCAACTAAGAACTCAAGTTAAGTAAGCACATAAATATAGTAATTAGACTAAACTACATTAAATTAACACAAAGTAAAAGAGATTAAATATAAACATGAAAGATCTTACATGAATGGTTTTCAATCCACAATTAGGAGATTAAAAATTGCACTTAACTATTAATAATATAAGAAAATCCTCCTTAAATGGAGATTAAAGTAAAGGAGAACTCTAGCCTACATTAATACCTACTAACACACTCTAACTATGTAAAAAAAGAGGATTAAATTGTGTTATTTATAGTGCTGAGGTTGCGGAGAAATTTCAACCACAAAATAACCTTGTTTTGGGAGTTTTTGAGCCCCAGGGGTTGGTGACACGGTCACTGAGTGCGGTTAAACATCTAGAGGCCAATTTCAATTTGGTAATCACGGTCACCAACTCAGCTTCAACATTCCTTCACTGTTTCACTCCGAAAATCCTCATCAATGATCGATTCATGTGCAATTTTTTTCATGCGACCCTAACACATAAGAGCACATTATTAGCTATAGTTAATACTTAAAATACCTCCTAAACACTGAAATAAAATACTCACAAAAGATACCAAAAATCAAACACAAAAAAAGATGAATGAAAACCTAACTCCTATTCAAATTAGGTTCAAAATAAGACACAAATTCTAAACATAAAAACCTACTAAAATATGATAATTAACACCTAATTAAGTACTAAAATACGTAATAAACACATACTAACACATTCTAACACATAAAAGTAAAAATAGACAAAAACACGGACTAAAGTACTAAGATTGCTCGAAACTAGTAACAACATCGTTAAATTTAGTATAAATGTTACTCTAGTTTCTTAGAATTATCAACCCCCAAACTTAAATTTCTGCTCATCTCGCGCAAAATAAAGATCAGAACAGAACAACAAAAATAACTAATACAAAACAATAACACCACCAAGAAAATTGAAATGTTGAACTCTAGTGTACTGGTCAAATTGAAAATGGGGTTTAACTCAATAAACTCAACATTTTCATCTGCCCCTTCATTTACAAATATACACTAGCTTCTATCACAAAAATTACTTTAACTAATAAAGAGTTAATTGAATGCCAATCTAAATGTAGGTTGATCAAGAATAAACAAGTCAAGTTTCTAAAAAATTATCCCAAGTATAGAATGATCAATAGGACATATTTTGAAAAGTACATCAACCGGAGTAATGCTTTACCCCCAACTCTCTAATTTCCATATGCTCAGATTAAGGATTATTTAGAACTTATAGAATCTTGTAATATGGGCCAAGGTAACAAGGCAGGATAAATATGGATATAAGTGACTCAAATCACTTTACTCATTTTAATTCAAACTCTTAGACTATTATCCCGCACATACAAGTTCCAAAACCAACTTGACTTAAGAAAACAACACATGAAAGACAAAAATTTATTTCTAACTAAATTAACTTTTGAAGGTAAGATGAACCTTCTTTGTTCAATAAGAACATAACACTTGAAATTTATTTTTTTTTTCTCATTTTTGTACTTCTTTTCGTTTAGAGAAGAATTTCATAGAAAACAACAATTACATAAATCAATCAATTACAATAAGGGATACAATTAACATTGGACATCTTGACTTCAATCCACAAAGCAATTACACAATTTTTTTTTTTCTTCAAACCATCATATAAGCTCTAACTATACATTGAAGAACTAAGATTGATTCTTAATGACAAAGGTGATAGGGTGAAGAGATGGTAGATAAACAAAGTGGTGTAGTTGAGTTATTTTTGTGAGGTCTTACTGGTTGATAAAGAAATTAGGTTATAAGCCTCAATGGAGACACTAGGGATAAATTAATGTAAGATAGATTTTTTCGCTCAAACAGTCCAAGAAATGCCTATGTCATTTTCAAAAATCCGACTATTTACTAATAACGTGGGATTTTCACTACCTAAATCAATGTACTAAGTCAAATCTTACAAAACTCACAAAATATCCAAGAATGCAAATACATGCAACATAATCAAAGATGCTTAATTCATCTCCTTCTATACTCACAACAAGTTTCAAAAAAATTTAAAATGTTTAAACCGTATCAACAATCTCTTGAATTTTGTAATAGAAAAATACTTACGAAAAAGTAAAGTTTAAGGTCAAAACTAGTTAAGAAAAATATTTTATGAAATAGTTGAAAACAGGATTGAGTCTCAAGGATTAAATCCCATTTTTCACATGAAGTGTAGCCTACATTCAACACTCAATTTCAACTTTCACAAATAACAAAAACAAAAGCATTCCCAGGTGATGAACAAGACAATATACGCCAGCATACTTTTCATATCATTCAATGATGACTACAACTCATCTTACCACTCACTTGTATTGCAAGAATAACAAAATACTATTAGAAAGCATATAAAACTACATAACTTAGCTAGACATAAAACTAGGCAAATGACTTTGAATTATCCTTGGACAATAAAAAAACTCAAATAGAAGATAGACAATATATTAATCAAGTTAATGTGAATGCAAACAATTAAACTTAAATTGAACTTAGAAATAAGAGTTTTACCCTTAATCATGGAATTCACCAACAATATGCACAACACTCATAAGGCTAAGATAATTTCTAGTCCTTAAGTAGAGATCAATTTAAAGCAAATAAGTAATAAGAAACCTCACAAAACCACTACACTCTACCTCACTTTCGCAAGTATATGAAGTTGGTAGTAGTATAGGATGAGTGGGTATTGTTCCCACAAGGATTGTTGGAAGGCAATTACCAAGTTTTACGAGTATTTGTAATTAGTCTAGTTAAGCAAGATCAACAATGGTTGGTGAAATTACTCTGCTCAAAATCATAATTCAATGCAAGCAATTAAAACCTAATTTTAAGTTAGATTATCTACTAAAACAAATAAGTGAATTAAATAAATACGAAATTGAGAAACTACTTAATCTATTCTAGTAAAAGCAAGTAAAGAAAGCACTTATTTCTAATCTAAACTAGTCAAAATAGAACTAAAATTAAAGAGCAAGTAAATTAACCAAAAAAAAATACTATAAAAAGACATTGCAAAGCTAGAAATTACCAATTATAAACTAGAAATTGAAGGAGTTAAACTTAAAATCAAAATATTTTTGGATTTTTAATGATAATAAAGAAAACCCATTAAAAATTAACTAGAAATTAAGGATTTTTAACTAGAAAGCAAGAAATAAACAAGAACCCTAATTTTTTCTATGAAACTCTAGATTGCAAGGAAAGAGATTTCCACCAAATTAAATTAGAAAGCAAGTAAAATTGTATCTGTTTCAACTATTTGAAACTAAAGATTAACCCACTACAACTTTCTAATCAAAATTCAAACTTGCTAAGAAATGAAAGCTAGATCTAAAAGACAATTAAAGAGAAATTTTCATTAACGAAGAGACTTGAGGTTCAAACTATCCTAATCTATCCTAACAACTTTCTAATTCTAATCCCACTTGCTATTACACTTTTTAAAAGTAGCTTAAATAGTATAACATTACACAAGGCAAAAATAAGGAGTTATTTGCTGGAAGATTACAAAATTGCCCTCATAACTTAACCACCAGCGAGTCAAGATCGCGATATGGAAATTTTGAGATTGCGATCTTGACTCTAATACATTTAGAGCAATTTCCCGAGTCGAGATCACAATTTGGGATTTTGAGATCGCGATCTTGACTCGCTAAACATTTAAGTGATTTTCTCGAGTCCAGATCACGATATGGAGAATTCCAGATCGCAATCTGGACTCTCCTCCTAGAAATCCTTCTATTCTTTGATAACTGCAATTCAGAAAGTTATCTGAGCTTTGTCCATCCCAGCTTCCAACATTTAATTTTTAACCTGCATAATATTAACACAATTAAGCAATTAATTAAGCTAAAATTTTAATAAAAACTTATCATATTTAATAAGAACAAAAATATAAACACATATGAAAGAAATTAATTTAAACTTTCAATTAACTACCTAAAGTTCAGAATTTAAGATATCAAAATGCCACAATTTAGAGGAAAATAACTCTAGTTTACTAGAGTTATCAGATAAGCAATTTCAAGTAGATCATACAAATCAATTAAGCTTGATTTTCCTTCATTGTTAAGAAAGAGTCCTTGGGACTTCATGGGATCAAACAATTAAAGAAAAAAGAAAAACATGCGTAAGGGTAATGAGATTTAACACAACAAATGGGTTATCTAAATGTGCAACTCATCCCTCAAACTTAGTTTTACACATAATCAATTTCAAAGAGACATTCAATCACAAAGACTACTCCCAATTCAAATCAGGCATTCCCATGATTGCTCAAATTAAGCTTAAACACTTGGCACATAAAGTGTACCTTTAAGTCAAAATTCCATAACCTAATGGTAAAAACTAAGTCCAAGTTCATATCATAAAGCATGTATATCATTCCCAGATCACAAGAAGTCATACATTGTCATAAACATTCTCATTAACAACCAAATTCGTCCAAGAAAGTAAAAAATCGATCACCAATATCAAAACATAAATTAAACTAAGTACAAGGTTACAAGCTTTTATTACTCATCGAGCTCTTAAAGTAAACGAAGTAAACTAAAATAAAGCATAATAAATAAAAGGGAAGAAATACTCCCTCAATACCAAGGAGGCTTCTCGAGGATATTGTAATCCTAAGTGAAATTGCACCATTGCTTTGCACCTCCAAAATTTCCAAGGAATTGAATTTCGGCATTTGTAGTTGGTACCTTCACAGTCCCTTTTAGAAAGTATCCTTCTTCTTCTCTTCCTTCTCGAGTCAACTCTTTGTCTACAAACACACTACAAACGGAACCTCTTTTGTTGGAACCAAGACAAACTCACACTCATATGTGTAAGTGTTGAGCGGCCACATTGTTGTCACTTCAAACTCATGAGGCTCCTTGGAGCCAGTTTCCTTCAATATGTATTCCTTATGTTCTTCTTCTTGGCCCAATTTCTCATCCATTAGTAGGAGTGTTGGAGTCTCTTGTTATTTACTATTTATCATTCCTTGAACTTTAGCAAGTTGGTCTTATAACCTCTTGGTAATTTCTCTTGGTCTTCGAAGAATCTAACTTGTTCTTCTCAGAATTGGGCTAGTTATTCTCGAAATTCTTAAAGTTGCATCCACATGTCCATTGATCTGACCTCATCAGCCTAGTGAAAGAATTGGGCTCCATCATTTCATGTGAAGGCTCTTGTGGTGGAGGAAAAGAGTAGGGATTTCAGGGTAGCACCCATAAGAATAGGGATGGCTATACCAGCCAATTTGATAATCTAAGGGATAGGGGGAATAATCATAACAAATGTTGACATTCATACTCATTGGGCATACCTCTATTACTATAAGAATGGTAATTTCTTCGGTGTGAATAGTTCTAATTAGTTCCTTGCATGTCCTTGAACAACAAACAACAACACAAAAACAAGAAAAACAAAAAACTAAAACACACCAAAAAGAAAAGTAGGAAAGTTTGGACTACTAGCTGTTCTAAACTATCCATTAGAAAGAAAATCTTTTTGGTTTTCTTTTAAAATAAGGACACAACTACAAAATGAAATTCTTTTTTGGGTTTTCAATAGATAAGACAACTATAAAAGAAAAAAAAAGACTTCAATATAGTCTTCCAACTAAATTATACCGATATCACCAAAAACCAATCCTCGGTAATAGCGCCGAAAACTTGATACCTCGTTTGAAAAAAATGCCTAGTAAAACACCTAAATCCTACTCCTAACTAGGTGGCATCCCAGTGATGCCTTTTTAGATAACACCTAGTTATAAAATTTATAAAATACCTAAATCCAACTATTAACTACGTATAATGTGCGGCATTCCGTAAATATACAGTTGTCAACTAGTAGTAGAGGAAGTAGGGATCGAACCCACAAGTATTGGTTGGTGATTACTGATTATATGGTTGGATTATTAGTTGAAGTGGTTGATTTTAAAAAAAGGATTAAACTACAACTAGAATTCAAGAACTAAGAAAGCAATTTAAAGGCTAGGAAGGCAATTTAGAGGAAACATCAACACTAAGAAAGCATTTTTGTGAAACCTATTAAAGAGAGCATGAAAAGAGAAAGCACTTTAGAAAGCAATTAACAAATCTAACTACTAATTATCACCGAGCAAGTATAATTAAAGAAAGTCCAATAAGTATTCTAAGAAAACATGTAAAAAGAAAGCATTTTTAGAAAATAATTAACTAGCCTAAACTTGAAATTGACACTTAGAAAGTATAATTAAGGAAAATCTTTTATTTAATATACCCATTAAATTATGCATGCAAGTCAAGGAAACAATTATATGAAAAGTCCATGAACTAAATCTGCTCTAATTAACTAATCTAACTACAAATTACCCCTAAGAAAATAATTTTTAAGAAATCTCATGAACAAATCTAATAAGTACACTAAGAAATCATGTGAAGAAACCAATTAAATGAAAAGCCCATGAACTAATGCTGCCAACTAAACTAAGAAAGTAAGTAAAGAGAGCATTTTAATGAAAGCTATTAAACTAATTAAACTAAAGAAACATGAAATTAAAGACAAACTAGAGGAGTTTGAACAAGAAAAAAGTACTTATCACTAAAAAGGTGGAATCTCTAACTAGGAAATTAAAGTTACAAGAAAGATAAATCCTATCTAATCTAATCAAAGAAAACCCTCCCCAAATGTGTAGGAAAATGAAAAAAGAGTTACACTACACTACTCTTACACTTAACTACACCTATTTCTACCCTACTTGGTCTCTAAAGAGGCTTTAAGGGCGTATTTATAGTGTAGGGTTGGGAGAAAGGGCTTCAACCATAATTTGCCACGATTTGGATATGACTTTGCCCCTCAAAATTCTCGGACCGTGTTTGGTGACTGCGATCAATGACAACTTGTTGACCGTAGTCATTTAAATTCCTTCTTCATTTTGTTGACGCAGTTAATTTGCTCACTTCAATTTCTCTTGGTGACCACGATCAATTATTTCCTTCATCATTTTGATGACCACAGTCAATTATGCTTGTTCGCCACTAGATAAATGTGCCCTGGAGACGTGGTAATGAGTTGTCCACTTGAAAATTTTTCTAAGTAAGATTGGCCGCAATCAATAATTTTCCTTCTTTAAAATATTGACCCCGGTCAATAATACTTAGAATTTTTTTCTCAATATTTGGTTTGGCTGGCTTGACTTAGTTCATTTCTTATTCGATTACCGCGTCATTTTCTCCAATCAAGCCCTACATATAAATACACTCTATTAGCATAATAAAAGAACTAAAATAACATTAA
This sequence comes from Cinchona pubescens, assembly GCA_025175665.1. Classification (NCBI taxonomy): domain Eukaryota; kingdom Viridiplantae; phylum Streptophyta; class Magnoliopsida; order Gentianales; family Rubiaceae; genus Cinchona; species Cinchona pubescens. The sequence continues at coordinate 4,934,933 of JANKKI010000026.1, read as the reverse complement.
AATACTAAATTAACACAATTAACACATTTTAGAACCCAAAAGCAAAAGTTGACTACCAAAAACTATACGTAAAACCTAAAAATGTTCGAAACTAAGGCAAAAATACTCAAGTTTGAGGTACATGTAACTCAAGTTTCCTAGATTTATTACACCCCCAAACTTAAGTTTTTGCTCATCCCGAGAAAAATAAAGACAAGAAAAGAACAACATAAATAACTAACATAAAACACAAGGCACAAAACATAACATATTAAATACAACCAAAAAAATTGAAATGTTGACCTCTAGTGCACTATTCAAAAGTGAAAATGGGTTTTTACTCAACAATCTCAACATTTTCATCCACCCCTTCATTTATAAAAGTATGTACTAGTTTTAGTCAAAAATATTAGTTTAACCAATGAAGTGTTTATGAAATGCCAATTCAAATGTAAGTGAATCTAAAGCAAATAAGTCAAGTTTCTCAAAAATTTGCTTCAAGTATAGAAAGATCATTAAGACTTGTTTTGATAAGCACAAATTTATGCAAATGAACACACAAGGATATTTTTTGGCACCATACTTATAAGAGCGGTTAGCAAAGAACATCTATGAAAGTATTGCTTCAACCCTAACTCTAATCTCTAATAGCCCAGATTAAGAATCATTTAGAAATTTTAAAGCTTGTAATGTAGGCTAAGGTAATAAGGTAGGAAAAATTTGGATATAAGTGATTCAAATCATGCTAGTCATTTCAATACAAACTCTTGGACCACTATCCCAAACACACAAGTCCCAAAACCAACATGACTTAACCAACCACACTTGAAAGACAAAAATATTATTTCGAACTAAATTAACTTTCGAAGGTAAATGAACCTTCTTTATTCAACAAGAATAAAACACTTTCAATTTTGTTCTTTTTTTTTCTCTCTTTTTTTTCTTTTTTTCATTCTTCTTTCTTTTTTTTTTAAAGAGGAGAATTTCATAGAAAAATAACAATTACATAAATTAATCAATTACAACAAGGGCGATACAATTAATATTAAGCATCTTAACTTCAATCCCCAAAGAAATTTACACAAAAATCTCTTTCAAATCATCATATAAACTCTAACCATTACTTTGAAGCACTAGGAAATTTCTACAATGACTAAGGTGATGGAACGAAGAGATAATGAATAATCAAAATGGAATGGCTAAGTTACGTGGCAGACAAAGCAATTAGGCTATAAGATTCAATGGGGACACTACGGATAAATTTAACTTAAGGTAGGTTTTTTTGACTCAAATGGTCCAAGAAAATAACTAGTTCATTTCTAAAATCCGGCTATTTAACTAAAATACGGGATTTACACTACCCAAACCAATTACCAAGCCAAACCTTACAAACCCACAAAATATCCAAAATGCAATTCATGCAACATGACTAAAGATGCTTAATTCATTTCTTTCTCTACTCAAAGACAATTTCCAAATATCCTGAAATGTTTAAACCATATCAACAATCAATTGAACTTGTCATTCAAAAGACACTTACGGAAAAAGTAAAATTTGAGGTCAAAGCTAGTTAAGAAAACCATTTTTTAAAGTAATTGGTAATTAAAACATTGTTGAGTTTCAAGGAATCCCATTTTTTTTTTTCGCATGAAGTGCAGACTATGTTCAACTTCCAATTTCAACTTTTACAAATGAATAAAACAATACCATTCCCCACGAACAAGACAATAGACACCACCACACTTTTTGTTTTATTCAATGATTAGTACAACCCATCCTACCACTCACCCATATCACAAGAAATAAAAATTACTGTTAGAAAGCATAAAAATACAAAACTGGCTAAACATAATATAAGGTAATGATTTTAACTTACACTTGGACAATCAAAAAGTTTATGTAGATGATAGACAATATAATAACCAAGTGAATGTGAATGCGACTAATTTAGCACAAACTGATCTTAGAAATAAGAGTTCTACCCTTGATCATGGAATTCACCAACACTAAGTAAACACTAATGAAGGATAAGCAATGAATGATTTTCAAATGGACCATGTAAATGCTATTATCAATTAAATGCATGAATCTAGAGGTTGCCTATCTTTGAGTTCTAAACTAACAATGCTACACAAAGAAGTGGTCGTTGGGGCTTTACAGAGTCCAAACAAATTAAGGAAGAAAAATACATATAAGGTTAACGGGGTTTAAACACAACAAAAGGGCTACCTATATGCCCAATTCCTCTCCCAAACTTAGGTTTACACATAATTAACCTTAAAAAGTCATTAAACAACCAAAACTACACTCAATTCTATATCAAGCATTCATATCATTTGTTCAAAAATTAACCCTTTAGCAAGTCTAAGGTCTCAATAAGTAGACTCTCCATAATCAAGTAGCAAACCAAGTTTAAGTTCATTCAACAATTATCATATCAATCACAAGAATACTGTATTGCCATCAATAATTATCATTAACAACCAAATTTTACCAAGAATGTCCAAAAATCATTCACCAACAAGAAAACATAACTAAATTGATCACAAGGTTACAAGTCTTTATTACTCATTGGGTTACTCAAATTAAAGCAAGTAAATTAAAAAAAGCATAATTGGAATAAAAAGGAAAAGAAATACTACCTCAATACCAGGAGGCTTCCCAAGGATATCTTAATCCTTGGTGAATTTGCACCATTGTTGAGCTCCTCCGAAGTCCCTAAGGATTTGAACTCCAGCATAAGTAGATTGTGCCTCCCCGGTCCCCTCTAGGAAATATCCTCCTGCTTCTCCTCCTCCTCAAGCCACTTCTTTGTCTACATACGTCCTAAATGACATCTCCTTAGTTGTAATCAGAACAAACTCATACCCATATGCATAAGTGTTGAGTGACCCAGTTGTTGTGACTTCTATTTCAAGAGGCTCTTAGGAATTGGTTCCTTGCAAAGCATTTTCAATTTGCTCTTCTTAAACCGGTTCTTTGCCCATTGATAGAGGGGTTGGAGTCTATTGTTCTTCAATACTTACCATCCTTGAATTTCAGCAAGTTGGTCTTGTTATATTGTTAGATGCGGGTTGCTCTTCACTGAATCTAGACATCTCTTCTCAAAGTTGAGCTTGTTTTTGGTTTCTCAGAGTTAGGCCATTTCTTCTCGGAGTTGGGCATGTTCTTCTCAAAGTTGGGCTAGTTCTTGGAGCATCATCCTCCTTTCTATTGATCTTGCCTCATCACATTCTTGGATTGGTAGGTGAAAGAATTGGGGCTCTATCAGTTCATAAAATAGTTCTTGAGGTAAAGGGAAAGAATGGAGATTTTCATGGTGACTCTCATAAGTATATGGATGGCTAAACCATCCCATTTGGTAGCCTAAGAGGTAGGGAGAGTAACCATAACAAGAATCATGTTCATTGGGCATACCTCCATTATCATAATAATGATAATTTCCTCAATATAAATCATTTCAATTTGGTCCTTGCATCATCTTGAAGCAACAAATACAACAAAATAAAATTAAGAAAAAGAACTAAAACACACAAACAAGAAAATTAGGAAAACTTAGGCAACTAGCTAGTTTAACCTATCCATCACAAAGAAAATCTTTTGGTATTTTTGAAAATAAGAACACACTTTAACTAAAAAATAAAAAAACTTTTTGGTATTTTCAAATAAATGAAACAACTATACAAGAAAGACAAAATATTTCAATCTAGTACCCAACCAAATTATGTCAATATCACCGAAACCAATCCCGGCAACGGCGCAAAAATCTTAATGCCTTTTTAGAAAACACCTAGTTATAAAATTTATAAAACACCTAAATCCAACTACTAACTAGGTAGCACCCCACAAGTACACGGTTGTCAATTAGTAGTAAAGGGAAGTGAGGATCGAACACATAAGGATTGGTTGGTGATTACCGATAAGTGGTTGATTTTAAGAAAAGATTAAACTACAACGAGAATTAAAGAACTAAGAAAGCAATTTAAAGGCTAGGAAGGCAATTTAGAGTAAACATCAACACTAAAGAAAGCATTTTTGTGAAAGCAATTAAAGAGAGCATGAAAAGAGAAAGCATTTTAGAAAGTAATTAACGAATCTAACTGCTAATTATCACTAAGCAAGTATAATTAAAGGAAGAGTCCATTAACTATTCTAGGACTGCATGTAAAAAGAAAACATTTTTATAAAGTAATTAATTAGCCTAAACTAGAAATTAACACTAATAAAGTATAATTAAGGAAAACCCATTAACTAATCTACTCATTAAACTACGTAAACAAGTAAAGGAAACAATTATAAAAAAAACCCATGAACTAATCTACCCTAATTAACTAATCTAACTACAACTTACCCTTAAGAAAGTAATTGTTAAGAAAAACCCATGAACTAATCTAATAAGTACACTAAGAAATCATTGAAGAAAGCAATTAAATGAAAAGCCCACGAACTAATTCTACCAACTAAACTAAGAAAGGATGTAAAGAGAGCATTTTAATGAAAACAATTAAACTAATTAAACTAAAGAAATATGAAATTAAAGATTAACTAGAGGAGTTTACACAAGAACAAAATATCTACCACTAAAAAGGTTGAATCTTTAACTAGAAAATTAAAGTTACAAGAAAGATAAATCCTAATCTTAATATCTAATCTAAGAAAACTATCCCCAAATGGGGAGAAAAAAGGAAAAAGAGTAACACTACACTATTCCTACTCCTAACTATGCCTATATCTATCCTACTTGGACACCAAACAGGCTTCAAGGATTTATTTATAGCGTAGAGTTGGTAGAAAGGGCTTCAGCCATAATTTGTCATGATTTGGATGACTTTGCCCTTCAAAATTCTTAGACCGCACTTGGTGATCGCGGTCAATGACAGCTTGTTGACCATGGCCATTTAAATTCCTTCTTTATTTTGCTGATCGTGCTCTCTTCAATTTCTCTTGGTGACCATGGTCAATAATTTTCTTTCATCATTTAGGTGACCGTGGTCAATTACTCTAGTTCGCTACGAAATTTAATCGTATCCTATTGACAGCGGTGAGAGCTGTTCACTTGAAAATTTTCTAAATAAGAATGACTGCGGTCAATAATTTTCCTTCTTTAAAATATTGACCCCAGTCAATAATACTTAGAATTTTTTTCTTATTTGCATTTGGCTTGACTTCATCATCCAATTATGGCTTGACTTGCTTCATCTCTTATCCGATTGTCGCACCATTACCTCCAATCAAACCCTACATATAAATACACTATATTATCATAATAAAAACACTAAAATAACATTAAAAATACTAAATTAACACAACTAACACATTTTAGAACATAAAGCAAAAGTTGACAAAAACTGCACTTAAAACCTGTTCGAAACTTAGGCAAAAATACTCAACTTTAGGGTAAATATAACTCAAGTTTCCTAGAGTTATCACTCGCAAGTATACAGTTGTAACTAATAGTAAAGAGAAGCAGGGATTGAATTCACAAGGATTGGTCGGTAATTATCAATTATTTGGTTGGATTATTAGTTGAAATGATCGATTTTAAAGCGATTTAACTAAAACTAGAATTTAAGAGACTAAGAAAGCAATTGAAGACTAACTAATGCTTTAAAATAAACATTAACACTAAGAAAAGCATCTTAAAGAAAGCAATTTTTCATAAAGGAAGTGTTTAAAAGGATAGCATTTTAAGAAAGAATTTAAAGAAAGCAAGTAAAAGGAAAAGCATCTTACGAAAGCAATTAACTTATCTAAATTACTAATTATCACTAAGCAAGCACAGTTAAAAGAAGCCCATAAACTATTCTAAAAAAGTATGTAGAAAGACAGCATTTTTAGAAAGCATTTAAATCTATTAACTATAAATTACTACTAAGAAAGCATTTTTTATAGAAAGCCCATGAACTAATCTTACAATTATACTAAGAAATCAAGTAAAGAAAGCAATTAAATGAAAATTCCATGAACTAATCTACCATTTCAAGTTTTCAACCAAGAAATCAAGTAAAGTAAGCACATAAATAGAGCAAATAAACTAGACTAGACTAAATTAATGCAAAGTAAAGGAGATTAAACATAAACAAAAAAGATCTTACATTAGTAGTCTTCAATCCATGTCTAAGAAATTAGAAATTACACTAAACTACTACTAATCTAAGAAAACAGAAAATAAAGAAGAACTCTAGACTACACTAATACCTAATAACACACTCTTAACTACATGAAAAAAGAGTCTTAAATGTGCTATTTATTGTGCTAGGGTTGGGGCAAAAGTTTCAACCACAAAACAGCCTTATTTTGGACGTTTTTGAGCCCCAGAGGTTGGTGACCGCGGTTACCGAGCACGGTTAAACATCCAGAGGCCATTTTGGTTTGTTAACTGTAGTCACTAACTCAGCTTCAACATTCCTTCACTATTTTACTCTATAAATCCTCGTCCAATGTCTAATTGATGTGCATTTTTTTCATGCGACCATAACAAATAAGAGCACATTATTAGCTATAATAAACACTTAAAATAAATCCTAAACACTAAAACAAAATACTCACAAAAGAGATTAAAAGACAAACAAAAATGAATGAAAACCTAACTCCTAATGGAATTTGGTTAAAGACAAGACACAAATTTTAAATCCAAGAATTTACTAAAACATGATAATTAACACCTAGATTAAGTACTAAAATACTTAAAAATACATACTAACACATTCTAACATGTAAAAGTAAAAACAGACAAAAATACGCACTAAAGCACTAAGAATGTTCGAATCTAGTAACAAAACCATTAAATTTAGGGTACATATAATGCTAATTTTGTAGAGTTATCAATCATAGAATGAGAGTTTGATTCTCATCCACCCGATAATGCTTTTTTGTTTGATGTGAGAGAGGTTTAAGCATTGTTATATTTTTGCACTTGATTGAAAATGTAAATTGCAATATCATCAACGATAAGTGTGAAGAATACTCCCAAATCTTAATCTCATATAAGAATCTCTCCAACACAGTAGGAGAACAACCAATTGCTATTACTTGGAATGAAAAGAATAAAGAGAGCAAGCCATAGAAACGCATTATTTTATTATTAGTATTGAATTTGTCCCATTTCTATACATGCTTGGGTTCAAGTATTGGATCTTGTATTTGTTCCACGTATAAAACATTCCCAAACTATGGGGACCAATTTGCTAGCCACAAGGAAACAGAAAAAAAAAAAAAAAGTTTTATTTCAATTCACATGTGTATCGTGGTTGATTTTTCTTTAAAGGTAGGATCACGGTCGAGTTATTTAAGCTTTAGTGCTAATTCCACTTTGCACCTCTCAACTTATATCAATTCCCACTTTCCATTCTCAATTTTAGGTGTGGACATTTTGCGCTCTTAAACTTTTGAAACCCGTCTACTTAGCCCAAACACTATATCAATATTATTGAAATCCTTGCAAGTGCAGAATAAGTCCAGTAAATGTAGAACAATGATGCCACAATATTTTGAGAGCAGACAAAAAATTTCTGGGAATTTAATTTGGTGATGGAATTAAAAATAGGACTAAAGTAGAACATATGTGAGAGTTGAGCGTGTAAAGTGTCTAAAATTGAAATTTGAAAATGCAAAGTGGGAATTAATTTGAGGGTGCCAAATCCAATATTATTGGCCCTTATGATTGTATTCAGCTGTGTATGAAGACGAGATTTAAATCAGGTTATGTTTTGAAATTGATTCAAATGTGCTTTGTGATGTTGCAGACATTGTATGCAAGACTCCGTGGAGATATATGATCTTGCAGGCATAATTAAACCAAATTCCTCAAAAATTAGGAAATATGTTAATGTTGGTTTTTAATAGTTTAGTTGTTTATATTAAATGTATTCGGTAGTTTTCTATAGAATTAGTTTTAGAATTATATTCCTAATCTAGTTGAGTTTCTTGATAGACAATTTTTGTACTCCATAAATAGAGAGATTTGTCACATTATTTAGTTGAGAAGAGTTGTGAAGAGTTAAGAGTCTAGAATACAAAAATTCTAGCGTACGGTAAAAGCTATAATATTGTGGGTGTACGTAGGTCTCAATATGAGAGTCAGATATACTTTATTTTGTAATTCCTCTTCTCCTACATACTTTTATGTGTTAAATATATTTTATTTTATCTTTCGCTGAGGTTTTTTTTTTTTTTTTTTGGCTATCTTAAGTGGTATCAGATCTCTAGACTGTGATCCTGGTGTGAAAAGTTTTGTTTTGGAGTATTCAAATATTGAAAAATGGGCTATTAGATTGGTATTGGACTAATTGGTTTTAACAATTAGGTATAAAAAATCAACACTAGTTGGGGCATATCGAAAGGGGGGACCTTGTTGTGATTTTTTTTATTGGTGCAATGATGGAAAAAAAATCTTGTCGATTTGATTGTGATTGATTTCCAAAATTGAGAAATTTGATACTAATTATCATCTATGGGGTTGATAAATCAAGGACAAACTGTACATTGAAGATAATTTATCCATATGTGTGGATTGTTTGAAAAAATTGAAAGATGAAAATCAAAGAAATTTATGGTGCCAAACTGCAATGAAAAAAGGAAGACAAATTGATGGAGACTAAAGTTGTTTGGATTTGCTTCCATGAGAGTTTGGTTTAAAAGAGGTATTGTTGAAATAATTAAATCAAACTGCTTACAAATTAAGAATTATGTTTGATTGTTAGGAGTTTAGTAATTTAGCTCTTTAAGGTATTAAATGTTATTTGATAGTTTCATATAGATTTAGTTTTAGAATTATATTCCCAATTTAACTGGGTTTCTTAGTAGATATTTTTTTGTACTCTATAAATTGGGGACCTTGTTATATTATTCAGTTGAGAAAAGTTGAAAAGAGTTAAGAGTCTAGAATACCGAACTTATAGCCTTAGGTCAAAGGCTATTATGCCATATGTTTATACTGATTTCAATATGAGAGTCGGATGAACTTTATTTTGTAACTCCTTTTATCCCACATGAAAGTAACCCCATTTTATGAAAGAAACCACCATGAAATGGTTGGTGGTATTAAACCCTTCCAGTTTATATATAAATATACACACACACACATACAACTTCCTAAATTTTATATATTAAATCTAATGATCTAATCTAAAGAGTCTATAGTGAACTCATAAGAAATGGTAATGCATGCCATGATGCCAAGACAATCGTCATCAATAGATGCAGATTTTGGGCTCCCAAGATTTTAAAATTTGCAAGTTTTCATCTAATAAATTTTGAAAATTTTATTTGTACCTTCACAAGATTTACATTTCACCCATAAAATTTTTTGAAAGAAATAGAAGTTAGCCCTCCTTATAAATAATTGTCCATTAAATCTCATTTCCTTAAATTGCAATTTAGACCAAATTGACTGAGTTATTCTGTAGATTAGATGATCAATCTTCCATCATATGCTATATATTATCAAGAAAAATTCTTTGGTAAACATGGTTTTGACCTCCTTGATAACTCAATTAAACTAGAGTTAGTTTACTTGTAAATTATGACATTTTGTTAGTTTAATCCTGATTTTTGGTGTTGAATTAAGTGTTTTAATTTAATTAGTTTTATTTCATAGTTGCATTTGCATTTCTTGTAAAATATCATGAATTGTTGATCAATTTTAGTTAATTTAGTTACTTATTTAGTGAAGTGTACTTGTAGGTTAAGAATCGAAAAATGTGAAGTCAAGATTACAAAAGTTCGAGGGCCAAAGCAAAATTAATGAAGAATTGAAGACTTGGGCTAAAACAGGTATGATGTCGCGACATGGGATTTCGATATCGCGACATCGAGGCAGAGAATGGTTATGTAATTTTCAGCTTGATGTCGTGATATCGTGCGCGGGCAGCTTAAGTAGTTATGGCATTTTGTAATTTTTGGCCAATAGATTTTTATTCTTGGCTCGTAAAACACTCCAAGATATATATTAGGAATTAGTGAATATGAGTACACATAGTAGGTAGTATAGTGAGTGTTTCTTAGAGTAGATTAGATTAGTGTAACTTAAACTTCAAGTTTTGACTTTTCTCGATCTCAATATCATTATGGGTGCAAAGAAAAATAGAAATCCATTGTGGGCGATACCGACTCGACCCACTCCTACCCATCCTGGGGCACCATTGCATGTTAGGAATAAGGGGGATTTGAGGGAATGCTTATCCAAACCTTGGAAGCACTCTAGTACGTATGTTTGTTCCTCGAGATGACATGGATGGGAATGCATTCTAAGAAAGAGAGGGTCGGGTCTGACACACCAACCATCTATTCTCATATTTCCCACATAGTCTGTCAGTCAAACCAACGATTCTCTTCTCAAGTTAGGTCGAGTTCAGTGACCTGAGTATAGGTTGACTAGGATTGTCTTGGTCTGCTATTTTTGTTCTTCCCACATTCTTATCGGGTTATCCAAGAATTTGCCTATGATTTTTTCAATTGAGATTTCGATATAGAAAGATCTAAGAGAAGGTTGGATAGGATGGCGCTCCTCGGACCGTGCTGTTAGGCAGTCATCCCGTTTTTCCTTGTAGGTTTGAGAATCAAATCCAACAGAATCAATGGCACCAACGGATTCAATAATTGTGTTGAGCTACCAAGGAGGTAATAACCCCTAAAGAAGTTAGAGCAAGGCCTAATTGAATAAATAGTACTAAAGAATGAATGAAAATCAAAGAGCGATGAAACAGAGTCCATCCATATGTCGTGACATCAGATTTGATGTCGCGACACTAAACATGAACTTCTAGAGGGAATTTTGGTCTTTTGGTTGATGTTGCGACATCAAACGCGAACTTCTACAAAAAGCAAAACTTTAAGCCCGTTTTGATAGTGCAACACCAATCACGTAAGAGGCACATGCATTAATCCATGTCACGACATTGAATTTTGATGTCGCGATATCGAAACACTTTTTAAAATTTTGAATTTGAGACATCAAAACTAGCAGAATCAAGTTTTAAACGATTCCTTCTTCTTCTTCTTCTTCTCTATTTTTTTCCAATTTCAAATTCTAGCCATACATCCCTTTTCCTCATCTTTAATTCTTCAATTTCTCCACTAATTTCTTGACAAACACACTTCATCCACAAGTTGGGGCTTTTTAATGATGGATTTCAAGCTTTAAGGGTGTATTCTTGTATAATCAAAATGGGTTTATCTTCAAATAAGAGGGTAATATCCTCTAATTTTCGTATGCTTAAGCCTGTAAGGTCATCATTTTGGAATAATTTGGTTGGATTGTGGTAATTTTATAATTTTTTATGTTTGGAATTATCAAGAATTATTGGTGAATTTTGGGTATTCTATTGGTGCAAATTTTTGTGGATAGTTTTTGCCAATTTGAGTGTGAATTACTTGGACATAATTTTGTGGTGGATTGTTGTTAAAGCAGCTTTGGGAAATTTTCAAAATTTGTAGAGTTTTGGAGGATTGCTATTACGATTAATTGTGCTTAAAATGTTTGTGAATTGAGCTTCCTTGATTAAATTTTTTTACTGGAATTTGTTTAGAAAAATGGCGAGGGGAATTTATGGTAGCGGTGGTAGGAGAGGAAGAAGTAGGGGTAAGGGAGAAAATCTGAGAAAAATAACGGCAAGTGAAGGTACAAGTGTCATAGGTGAGGTTGGTGAGTCGAGTGGGGCAAAAAAACTGGAGGTGGAACTGCAATTTTCGAGTGAGCATGCTCATGCTTTTTTTAAGGGCCAATGAAAAGTGCACGAGGTCATTAGGAAGAGGGGTTTTGATTTATCTATGTATTGGGGAGATTAGGAGGATACAAGAAAGGAAATAGAGGCACAAATTAAGTCGAGACATTGGGAGTGATTTGATAGGGCAGTTGAGCTGAGGTATACAAAGCTAGTTAAAGAATTTCATTGTAATTTGTGTGATCTAGAGAATGGTAAAGTGAGAGTCAGGGGCATTGGTTGATTTTAGTGCCAATGGGATTAATGCCAATTTTAATGTATTTTCTTTTTCGTCTGTTGAATACCAAGCTATTGTGCATAGGAAAGACAAAGATATGAATGAAATTAAAAAAGTTTTGTGTGATGTTGATATTGATTGGGTGTTAAATACTTCAAAGATGGTGGAGTTAAAATTTTCTCGTCATGGTTAATCTCTTGTGGCAAAATTGAGATTTTATCACTTGTCAAATTTGGGAGTCAAATTCTTTGAGTTATATTCAGAGGGATAAAGTGTTATTGGTGATGCTATATTGATTCTGGGGATGCCATTGGATGTAGCCAGTATGATTAGACAGGGATTATTTGATAGTGGGAGGTCCTGGAGACCTATTTTTTATGCACCGAATCTAATCACGCATTTATGTATTGCTACAGGATGCCCCGTTGTTCCCGACGAACCTATGGCACATCAAAGAGGTAAAATCAACAAGGAATATGTCTATAAGATGGTTCGGGAGTATGAAAAGCATCACCCCGGAGAAGGCCAAATGCCCCCATAGCCCCCTCTAAGATATCATACATTCTTTTGTCGCCAGACTGTGTTTGCAATGTACTAGTTACAGAAGAAGAGCGTAATGAATTGCAAATATATTAGACATACAGTCAATTGGTAATGCACAACAATGTGGCTGTGATAGGAGAAGCTTCGAGGACCACATCATTCAGCACTTTGGTTCATCCACCACAACCTCCATTATGGCATCATGGCCTACCTCATGGATAGTCCTACTATACACCACTAGCGGTACTGACATGGAAAGGTGAAGCATATCAACAGGCTAGTGGCACCAATAGAGCACTAGATAAGGAATCCGAGGAAAGTCAGCACAGCGAAGTAGAGGATGATCATGAAGAGATGGAGTAGGACAGACAGGATGAAGAGTGACAAATTTTGGAACACTTAGAGAGGACATCACTCTACAATAGTGCTTAATTTGAAGACTTTTATTCCTTTTCATTACTTTAGTACTTTAGTATTAAAGTACTTTATCATGTTTCTCTTATGGTTTTTTAGACATTTGGGATTTGGCTCTTTTCTTCTGGTAGTAGGTTGGCTAAGGGTTTTAAGCTGATGCCAAGTGACTCTATTTGATTCTTGATTTGGAATTGATCTTTTTGAACTTTATGGTGGAATGCTTGGTTTGACGCTTATTTTTTTTTAGTTGATTTACATGTTTAAGTTTTGATAGTGGTTAAGGACCTTAAACTGATGTCATGTAGATTATTGTTGAAGTTTAAATGTTAGAATTGATAATTGCGAGCTCAATTGATGTATTGTCATGGCACGACTTAGTATGCTCTTAGTGAGGTCAATTAGTAGTGCTTTTTTTGTTAAGATTTTGTTATAGTCTATTTTTTCTCAATATTTTTGTGATTTTTGCGTGTGATGATGTTTGAATTTTGAGTGAGCAATAGAATGAGTTTTACTCATCAAATAGAATAGACGTGTCAAGTTTGGGGGTGTCCATTTCTTGTTTCGGGAATGGTCCTTTTATGTTTGTATGTGTGTTTGATGGCCCTTGGATGGAAAATTGATCAATTTGGTACTCGATGATAATACTTGACTTGCAATACTATATGATTGAACTATATGAATTGGACATTTCATGAATTTGAGTGTGTGTGAGTAGTTCTTTTGCAACACAAGAATTTCCAAAACTTGGTATTACCATTTTCAAAAAGATGGACTAATATTTTGGGTGAAATTCATTTGAAATATTGTTTTTGATCAAATCTTAAATATTATTTTGTTGGTCAATTTATCTTTTGGAAACATTGCGTTTAAATGGAATAGAAGAAATTTAGGACATTTTGTGTGTTTGCATAGAGAATATTATTCTAATTTGTAAATTATTGGTATTAGATATTAATCTTAGGTACATTTTACTCCTCTTCCTTGTTTTAGGACCGTGCGAAAAAAGAATTTGCAAGTAATAATAAGGCAAGTACAGGATTCCGGCATATAGCCATGTTTTTTCTCTGAATTAAGCTATGAGGAATTACGTTTTGGAAAACCAACAATTCGATGGAGGAATATTTGTAATATTTATCATGGATATCACACTACTCATTCATTGATAGATTAATGTTCCCAACTTGTATGACATGTGCATGCAGGTAAATTCCTAATGAACTTCTATTTCCATGCAACCTCATTGGGATGATTGAACAACTTTATAATATTTGTGATTTGAGAAAAGATGATGATTTAAATGAATAGAACATAAATTTTTCATAACCTTTTTGAGAATGGTTAATGCTTAGTAATTTAAAATTTTGTGCGTAGTAATTGAACTTATGATTTTTGGAAAAATTAGAAAACTTGAGGTCCCTTGAGAGAATTCCTTATTGTCCATAAGTACATCCATTGTTCATCTTTTGTGTTGTCAATTTGGCGGTGTGCTTATTAAGTCATTTAGTAAGTCCTTTTTATTTCTTGTGTTGCTCGGAACTAGAAAAACACTAAATTTGGGGGTATGATAACAATAGTAAACAAGATTTATTTACTTATAAATTATGGCATTTTGTTAGTTTAATCCCAATTTTTTTGTCGAATTAAATGTTTTAATTTAATTAGTTGCATTTCGTGGTTGCATTTACATTTCTTGTAAATATCATGAATTGTTGATCAATTTTAGTTAATTTGGTTACCTATTTAGTTAAGTGTGTTTGCAAGTTAGGAATAAAAAGATAGAAGTCAAGATTACAAAAGTTTGAGAGGCAAAGTGAAATTAAAAAAGAATTAAAAAAGAATTGAAAACTTGACCTGAAACAAGCTTGACGTTGTAATCACATGGGATTTCAATGTCGCGACATCAAGGCAGAGAATGGTTGTGTAATTTTCAACTCGATGTCGCGATACGAAACTCAATGTTGCGATATCGAGGCGCGGGCAACTTAAATAGTTATGGTATTTTTATAATTTTTGGAAAACAAATCATTATTCTTGACTTGTAAAACACTCCAAGATATATATTAGCCTTTAGTGAGTGAATATACATATAGTAGGTAGTGTAGTGAATGTTTTTTAGAGTAGATTAGATTAGTGTAACTTAAACTTTAAGCTTTTAGTTTTAATATAAAGTTCTCCTTAATTTTTCTTTAGATCTAGTTTTCAATTCCTTACAAGTTTTAATTTTTGAATAGTTAATCTTAGTGGTTAATCTTTAGTTTGAAGTACATATAATTTTTACTTGCTTAATTTACATTTTCATGTAAAATTAGTTACTTCTATTTCAATCTTTTTATAAGTTTTTAGGCTTCTTGGTAATTTAGTGATTTTTAGTAAAAAATAAAAATCTCAATTTCTCTGCTTTAAATTCTAGTAAATTTAGTGGACTATCTCTATTCTTTTTATAAAAATTCAAAAATATTTAGTTTCAAGTAGTTTTCTTTGCAAAGTCTAGTTTAGAAATGAAAATTTCTTCCTTTACATACTTTCTTATTACTTGTTTAGTTAATTTAGATTAATTGCTTTCTAATTCTAGTTTCAATTTAGTTCAATTAGAGTAATTTTAAGTGCTTTGCTTTACTTGTCTTTAGTAGATTAAAGTAATTGATCTTCCAGCTAGTTGTTAACTTGTTCAAGTTACTTGTTTTAGTAGATAGTTTATTTTATAGTTTTCTTTAATTGCATTTTTAAAATGGTGAATTCAATAAGAGTTAGCTTTCCTCTTATTATTGAATTGTCTAACTATGCAAAGGCCCCTAAATCCTAGTACTTGCTAATTCGGCAATCTTCGTGGGAACGATGCCACTCACCCTACATTACTATCTTGCCTCGTATACTTGTAGGAGCTAAACTGAGGGTAGAAGTCAGGAGTTAGCACAATTTTGATCCCTACCTGTCAATTTTGTGGTCATGATTAAATTTTATATAATCTTACTTTCCTTATGTCGTTTATTTCATATATTTTAATCTGCACTATACAAGTGGGGCAAGGCAAAGAAAAAACGAATATATCTAAATATTTCCTTGTTATTAGAAGAATTATGAATAATTCTATTAAATCCATTTCAGCTAAAAGTATTACTCAAACCCTCTCCAAATATAGTTGAATATTATTTGTGAAGAGAATTGATGAGAATTGGTCAAAAGTTAAAAAAATTTTATTTCTCCAACTTAAAAATAAGAGTTTGACTCTTACGTCACGTTTGGTACATAAAAATGGCATGGAATGGAACAACTTATTCTTTCAAGTTCATTTTTTATATAGAAAATTTAAGTTGGAAACGTCATTTTACAAATCTAGCCAACTTAATAAGAGAAATCTCATTCTTCCAAAATTATAAGGAAAATCCTTTCCAACTTTATTTTGGGGAATAAAAATATAGGATTTCGCTTTTATCTCATTTTTTCAAATTTATCTTGCAATTTTTTTATCATTAAGATAAATTAGTTAAATTGTCAAATATAATTACTTGAATATATAATATAATTATTTGTAATTTTTATCATTAAGATAATTAATTTAATTGCATTATATTAATGTTACAAGATTATAAAATTACATATTAGATTTTTATTTAAATTCATATAATAAATTTGTACAATTTAATTATTTGAATATAAATAAAATGTTTTATATATAATTATGTATTTTATTTTATCATTAATGCAAAAATACTTAAACTTTCTAATAGTTGTGAAAGCAGTACATAACATGAATAAAATCAAATACAGAAAATATTTTTATTTAAAATCCATTATGTTCTAACATTTTAAAAAATTATACAAAATAATAAAAAGAATGCACGTTCCTTTCTAATTTAAACTACCAAACTATGAGATGAGAACAAATAAATATTTCTACTTGCTTTTTGGGCAAAAAACCTATTCTATCTGGAATGACCCTTCATTATGGGTCATTCATGTGTATCAAACTTGGATCACTATCTTCGTCTCCCCTTCTCAACCCACATACCAAAACAAAAAAACAAAAAACAAAAAAACAAACAAACAAACAAACAAGTTTTCGCTTGATAACAAGCATGGAGTATACATCTAAACTTTTACAAAATAAAAACTTTTTACCATTGACAAGCATGGTGTATACATCTAAACTTTTACAAAATAAAAACTTTTTACTATTGTCAACTAAGTGTTTTTTGTTTGTTTTTTTTTTTTTGGAGGAAGGAAGGGGAAAGGAAGAGAGGGAAGGGGAAGGGAATGGTAGTGGGAATTAAGGGTCTTGAGATATAGGATGCATTTTATATACAACTTTATTATTATTAGGGCTAAATACATAAAACTCCTTTGAACTAACACCCAATGCAGTTTGCCTGCCTCCACTTATTTAATAAGTACTTAACCCTTTCTTTCATGTTTGCAGTGGGACAAAATTATCCTTACTATTTTAATAATTTTATTTTACTTTATTTCTTCCTCTTCTTACCAAGTCATTTCCTTTTTCTCCCATATTTTTCCTTTTAATTTTTCCTTTTTCTCCATTATTTACTGCTAATGCTAAACTATTATACTACTAGTAATTGATTCTAATTTTTTTACATGTGTTTAATAATTTATAAAATAAATGGACTTTTTAATACAACCAAAATATATTTTATTAGTATAAATATGGAGTTTATGAGTAATTACTAATACTAAAATTAACAATTAAACAAATTACAAAAAAAAAAAAAAAATTAGTAAAATGAATAAAATACTCATTCTATGTACGCACCAATTTTTTTTGTGTCAAATCATTCACATGTCATAATTTGGTCGAGTTTATTGTAATTTCAAAAACTTTTATATTAGGCGACCGTAATATTTTTTTACTACATTTTGATGTTGTTATGCTAGAAATATAAGGTTGTATATGATTTTTTATTCTACAAATAAATTTCTATTTGTAAACTAAAAAAAAAAGTTTAATTTCCTTTGGCTCTAAAATTTAATGTAGTTTGTTTATTTGTTAATCTTATTATTAATAGTTAATCACAAAATTTATATTACAATAAGATATATTGCTTGTAAGAAAGCATGATTTGTCGATAAATTAAATTATTCAGATACATGTGAAAAGTTAAAATTTTAATTATTCAATTATTAAAAGTTATATTATGAATATTCAGTGTAGCAAGAGAAAATGGTGAAAAATAAAAGGAAAAACAAGAGAGAGAAAATAAATGGAAGGAAAAAAGAAATTAAAAAGGTAAATGACTCCAATGGTCCCTGAACTTTTACTAAAGATTCTATTTGGTGTCTCGACTTGTACAAGAGTCTATTAAGTCCTTAAACTTTTAAATTTGATTCAAATAGTCCCTTAATGTCAAATTCAAGTATAGTAATTGTACTTTGCCCTCCAAAGTTTGGTTTTAATGTCTATTTCTTCCCTCCAAGTTAGTCGAGAGAATAAAGCATTTAGCTCTATTTAATATTTTTGGTTAAATATTATAATAATTGATTAATTTGACTAAGAGAAAATGACAACCCTTCCTTTCTAACAATTTTGTATAATATAAAAATTATAAGAAAATATTTTTAAAAATATTTTTTTCCTTTATCAGTCTAATACTTCTGTAAAGTCAAGATTAGATAATATGATACATATTGATGACAAAATCAACAATGAGATAACTAACCAATTGTTCCCATTTTAGTTTCTAATTTTTTTCCTATATGTTTTCTTATTTTATATGTTGTATACATTATACATAACTATTTCTATTTTATTAAATCTGATTAAAATTAAATAACCGGATTAACTCACAATAAAAAGGATAATATATATTCTTAACAGTATATGATTGAATAAATCTTCTTAATGATACGTTAAAACACAATATATGATTGAATCATGTGTTAAAATATTAATTTTCTCATTTTTTATTCGTTATCTAGTCAATAATTATGTGTTTAAATTTATCAAAAATTATTAAAATAGAATAATTTTGCCTAATTTTTTAGCTTGGGAAGGTCAAACTGATGACAAACCAAATCCTTAGGAGGTAAAGTAAATATTTCCATACTAGAATTATACATTGAGTGATCATTTAGAATCATATTTAAAAGTTTAGAAATCTAATAGACACTTTTTAATGTTCAGGGACCAAATAGAATCATCGGTAAAAATTCAGGGACTACTAGAATCATTTACCCTAATTAAAATAATAGGTATAATTTTGTTCCAAAACATCAAATAGGGGATAATTACTTATAAAATAAGTTAAAAGGGATAAACTACAACTAAGGTGCAAATTCACAAAGATTTGCTGCATTTAACCCTTATTATTATTCTTAATATTTTGTGCTTTATGTATACAAATATACCAGTCAGCAATCAACAGAATAATAAAAGGCAGAGGACATTCTTCTTGGCTTTAATAATTCTATACCAGTCCACAATCAATAGCTATAAGAAATGAATTCGTCTCCTCCTTATTTGGATCCTCATCATGAATATGATCTCAAAGAAGAGAGTTGATAAATAATTTTGGGAAAGTGGGATGCTTGCTGTACCACATACAAGTTGTGCCAAGCCCACAAATCACGCATTGTCGAGAAATGTATGGCTAAACATCTTCCTATCCCACTCTTATCTCATTCTCTCTTATATTGTCAGTTGTCTTTTTTTTTAACTGTATTCAATCAATAAAATACACTTGGTAACATAATAAAAATTGAGATAGAAAATAAAATATGAATTAGGATAAAAGATCCTTACACTATATATATATGGCTAAAGATCTTTTTTTTGTTTTTCTTTTTTTGGATCAATGCTTGTAAATTTTGTCTCTAAAATGGTTTTTCTGTGTTAATTTTTAACCGCCATAACTTAACTTCATTTATCTAATTGCTTCTTGTTTTTTGTTTTGGCTGGAGGATGGTTCTTTGGGGGTTGTGGGGGACAAAAACAAGGTCGGTAGTTCAGTTATCGGTTTTCATTTTTCCCTCACTTTAGGGCAACGCAGCAGTGACTTGAAATCACACAAATCATAACATTCACTCCATCTGCGGAATATGCTAACGTAATTGGAATCCAACGATAAAGACAGCATAGAAGTGACAGTTCTTGATCGATAAATTGCTCAAATTGATTTAGCTTATAATGATGTTGATTGTTCAAATATAATCCAAGCATTTTGTACATGAGTGGTTAAGCATCTTCTTTCAAGTCTTCTCGCATGTTTTTGGTTACGTAAAATAATCATGTTTTTCTTTCAATGAAAAAGTCATTTTAGGGAGCAGTTTTTTTCTAGTCACTCCATTTTTGAATTATCCATAAAATAGGGATTCTTTACTTTATAAATAATTCAATAATTGTTATTAGTCACTGTCTATTATTTTGGGGTGTTTTTATTTACTTTGGATCAGTTTTATTTACTTTGGATCAGTTTTAACTATTTATAGACTCCTATTTGACCTCCGTTTGCAATAGGATTGCTATTGAGAACTTCTGGAAGGGAGCTATTGAGAATTTCTAGAAATGCTGCCATTGAGATATTAAAGAAAAAACTATTGCAAAACACAACTCCATATTGCTTTATGTTACAACTTACAATAAAGTAACTCTAACCCTCATATTAAAATCGGTAAAAACTAGGGGGACTCCTTTGGAGTATCAAAGAGAAAAATTATTTCAAGACACAACTCATATTACTTTCTGTGAGCACAAAAATCACAAAAGAGGTATTACAATAAAATATATGTAACTCTTATATTGAAACTGGTATATATCCATAGACTCCCTTTGAGGTATATATTAAAGACAAAAATTATTTCAAAACACAACTCATATTGCTTTCTGTTAGCGCACAAAACACAGGATGAGTTATAATAAATTATAGGAATAATTTCATAAATCTCTCTTGAGGTTTAAACTAATTTCATTTAGTACCATCTAAATTTTAAAAAATATTACTTACCTCTTTATTTAAACATTTTGTATAACATTACCTCTTTATTTAATATTTTGTAACATTTTCAACCCATTCTTTTAAAAAATTAATTTAAGTGGAGATAGACTATTTTCCTTCCAATTTTACCCCTAGTTCAAAGCTTTCATTGATTAAAATGGTTGGAAGAAAAGGAAAAAAGGTATAAATAATTATTAACAAATAACAATAGTTTGTAATATTTGATATACTTTACCAATTAATGTCAAAAAATATTTTTTAATTATTTTTTATTTTACAAGTTAATGATTTCCAAAATAAAGTACTGATAACATTTTTTATTGTTATATATTATGTATACCTACATAATACTTTTTGTTCAAAATGACACATACAAATACATTAATACGTTCCTAATTATTAGTAACTAAGTTGGCTAAAAACTTTATCAGAAAATTCATTTAATTTTTAACTCTCATCTCAACAGAAAATTCTTTGTTACTAGAGTGAGTATTGTAAATCGTTAGATGATTGAAAAATAGTGTGACCGTCTTACTTTTTAACTTAGTCATCTCAACGACTCTCATACATGCTCCTCATTGCAGAGTGAGTAGTCAAGAACTACTCCATCTCAACTCTTATCAATTAAATAATCTCACTAACTCTTTATTTATAACCTATTATACTTTTTTAAAAAAGAAAAAGAAAAAAAAATTCCACCTCTCCCCCTTCTCTCTAGTAACTCGAACTCATGACTAATAAATTATAGGAGAAACGTCTTATCGCCTAAATGTTGTCAGTCTGCCATACCTGTTCACCAAGAAATAACCCAAGTAGATTAGAAATATAACTCTAAAAATAATTCTAGTAGGAAATTAACAAATAATTATTCATAAACTATAAAAAAATAGGAGACCTATCAAAAACCTATTTCTAATAAACGTTTAATAATCATAGAGTTTGATTTAATATGTCAAAACTTTCTCTTTTTTTTAGAAGGAAAGAAATATTTTTATTGAGTATTCTCGTATTCATCTCAATAGTGGCTTTTGATTATTAAAAAATTCAATAAACGGAAGGAGTACTTTTATGGAGTTGAAATAACTATAATGAACAATTAACACGAATTTTCACCATCTCCAATTTTGTTCTTTTCCCCTGCATAGAATTATTATGTATATGAAAATGTTTGTCATTTTTTTTTTGTCGTTTACATTTATATTCTAGGAAAATTCCTACCAAAAGTCTCGGTAAATATTGCACAAACGTCCTTTTCCTTTTGCGGGCTGAGAGCGCATATACTTCTTTTGAAGATCATTATTAGAACTTTATGTACATACGAACCAACGAGGGAATACATTTACTTCCAAGAAGGAATTATACGAAGTAGATCAATTGGAAGGCCTAATCTAATCATTAAAAAAAAAAAATGAATCTTTCTTCCATTTTCACCATATTCTTATTGTGTCTCATCATAGGGGTATCGCATAATCAATTCTAGCTTTATACTTTTTCCTTGGGACACAAATATTGTTCCTCAAATAGCATTATTCATACTAGTGGATTTTGCTTTTACATATTTTCTCCCACTCATTTTGGAAAGTAATATTTTAGTAATTCCCGGAATCTATTAACGATAATACAAGGAGAAGTCATCTTATTCGACACCAAAACCACAGCCAAAAACAAAAATCCATTATAGGAAAATAGCATGAGTGATTATCAAAACTAAAATATGAATCACAAATAGTTTGGTGATTGTCAAGTAAGATTACCGTCTACAAACTTACACAATTATTTGTGAGCTACAAATAAAAGTCATATAGTCATTTTTTTACTTAAAGTTATTAATTTTTGTGACTTGCATTTGAACATTAATGTCACTAAAGTTGTGGCTTCCAAAATAATATAAATCTCAAAAGATAGGTAGTTCTAATAGTTACAGTGATTTAAGATTTTGGATTAATTTCACTTTGCATCCATTAACTTGTACCTAATGTTTATTTTACACTCTTAATTTTAGTTTTGGATACTTTGCACTCCTAACTCTCAAATCTGTCCTACTTCATTTCAATTTTGAATGCGTGTCACCAAATTTAGTGAAATCTCTAAACATGTACAACTAATTAAGAAGGATGTACAATAATCTGTTACAATATTTTTGGTGTAACAGGTAGAGATTCCATTAAATTTAGTGATGGTGTTAAAACTTGGACAGAAGTGAAACAGATTTGAGAGTTGAATATGCAAAATGTCTAAAACTAAAATTAAAAGTAAAAAGTAAGACTTAGATATAAGTTAGGGGTGCAAATGGTATTAGTATTAAGATTGCGTTCACACGCGGCGTATAGAATCTGTAAGGGAAAAAATTCTTTGAGTAGTCTTACTGGGCATCACTAAACGTTTTTGAAAGTTGGCTTAATTAGCTATGAGTGAATTTATTGTCCAAACAGAATAATTATGAATGAAATAAACCTTCTAAATCTGAGTCTTGCATCCAGAATTAATAATCAGAAAGGAATCGGCTATACTTGGTATATAAGTTTATTCTAAGCACCAAAACTTGAAAGAATAATGTCGCTTGAGTATCCTTCTAAAAATTTTCAGACAGGATTTTTTAAACCCAAAAAAGAAAAGCTTAGAAATGCACATATCACAAGAGAATGGCACGTACTCAAAACCCTATAGAATACACTAAGATTCTGCTAGGCTGGCTACGAATACAGAAATGATATGATTAAAAAGGACAGCCCTCGGCGACCGCCGGTTTCACCATCGTGGATTAAAAGACCTTGGGCAACGATAAACAAAAAGGGAAAAAAAATTATATAAACTTAATTTATAAATCCGATTTTCAACCTTATCAGTATACTGTGTTATTAATTAAAATTTATAAAATTTAATTTATATATGTTAATATTATTTACTTATTTTATAAAATCATTTAATATCATAATATCTACAAGTAAAACTATAAGTGGTTTATATAAGTATTTCTCAACGAACAAAGCCACATATCATAATTGACAAATTATTTAAATTTTGAGCAATTGTTAAATTTTATTCGTTGCATCACGTCAAATATTACCAAAAATATTTTCGGAAAACATTTGATCTAAAATTTAATAAATTATGTCAAAAAACAAAAGGGATCAATAAAATGTGTTCAATATAATTTGCATCTAATAGTTAATTTTCTCTATATAATTTTCCTTACCTTGACCTCCTGAAGTATAGATTTGTTTTTTAAAACATTTTCCATTGCAACGTGTCCTCGTCTAAATTTGCTACGTGGGAGGGATTTCATTCAGCAATAGGAGAGATGGCTTTTTCAATCTTGTAAAGGGTAAACTAAGAAAATGAAATTTTCTTCACATATTCTGACATTTCCCCTTCACTTTCTCACTTTCTGCGCCACGCCAGATCATCCAATCAGTGCGTAAAAAACTTGCATATGTATGCGACGAGAATAATAAGGGCAATGATATTGGCACAACAAAATTCTTAATGCCACAGCAAAAAAATCAATCAAATGACATTAGTGCCCTTTAAAAGTCATGAAAATTTCAAACCCAATTTCTCTTCATCAGAATCGGGTAAGACTCTCTCTCATTTCTCATCCTAGGCGGTTGTGCTCCCTCACCTGCTTCTGGTCTGTGAGTCTCTAGATGAAGGCAAAGCGGATCTCTACTACAACCTCCATCTTCCGACGAGAGGAAGCATATCTCTTTCATCAAACATCTATATCTTTCTTTGTTTCCCTGTGCAAAGGGAAGAAATAAGAGTTTTTTTTTTTTTTTTTTTCTTTTCTGATGGGGGAGGGGGTTAATGGATTTGATTATCAGAAATTTTTTATTTTTGAATGTTTTGAGAAATGGGTTTTTTCAGGAATCTAGAAGGTTTTGATTTTTATTGAATTTGTGCTCTAGTGATACACCTGGATTGATCGAAGGTTGTCCTCCGACAGCGGCATATGGCGGCACTGAAATTGTCAGCGAGTCCACTTTGGCTAACCCTTCTGTCATTGCTCCTACTACGTCTCATTTTTTATTTTTTTTTTACTCGTTCAAAAAAAGTTCAGTATTTTTTTGTAAGAAACAGATTTAATTGTTGTGGAGTGGTGGGAATTCAGATTGTGGGGACGGGGAATTACAGGGGGAGGGAGGGAGAGGGAGAGGGAGAGGGGGAAGGAGACGCAGGTTATGGAGGAACTTGTAGGAATGAGAGAGCCGAGGGGCCGCTGGCTAACCTAGTGAGGCGATAGTTGTGCTGGGGAGTGATAAAATGGAGTTTTGGCCTGTTGGTAGATAGATTGTGTTGAATTTTTCAAAGGAGAAATTTGTCAATCAACCTAAAATAGCTGTGGCAATAAGGATTTAGCTGTGGCAATATCGTTGCCGAATAATATAACTGGTGCAAAAGAATATCTTCCCCTTTTGCTTTGTTTTCCAACAATTTTATTAATTTTTCTTTTAAAAAATTAACACCCTCTTTTGCCTGAAATTTGGCCCAAATCACAAAATGTTTCTTCAGTGTTTCCCTTTAGTACATGTTCATGCTGCATGATGACGTCCTTCGATTCAACATCTCAAACAGGGAAGACGAGCACGAATCACATGTGCCTGAGTTGCATGTACACTCAAATTTTCTACATCTTCCAACTTTCCATTCCACGGGATATACTAATACACAGTATATCGGAAAATTCTATAGTGGCTTAAGGGACAATATTGGTGTATTTTGAATATTTATATGATATAAGATTTAAAATCATGGTTATTAAATTTGATTTGATTCGATGATTTAACCGGTCGGTCACTAGATCGAATTATATTTTTAATTGAATCAGACAAAGAGAAGATTCCGTAAAACTCGATCAATTCGGGGATTGAACTGAAATATCTGTCTCTTATACACATCTAGATGTGTAAGGAGACAACCTAAACCCATGACCTCCTGTCAACTTATGAGAACTTCCATTAGTAAGCCAATTGTCTAATTAGTCTAATTGGTGCTCTTAACTTCTCTTCTATTTATAATATCTTTGTAAATTTTATCTTTAATTTTTCTGTTTCAAATAAAATCAAATATTTTTATAACTTTATTTTCAAAATAAAACTTAAAGGTTTTCAAATGATAATAAAAAAATAAATTAGATATATCACAAGAAATCAAAACAAATAGATATAATTTTATACCAATAGATTATTATGATAAAATAACCACTTAATAAATAATGAAAAATTATTTTCTATACATTTGTTATACATTATTAATCTCAAAAAAACTTAAACATATCTATTTTAGCTTATTTGGTTGAACTTTCAGAAAAATTAACAATTCTAAAATATTTGAGAATAAATTAAAATTTGGTAAATATGTTTTATAAATATTTTTCAATATAGATCTTGTGTCTAATAATTTAAAATTGTTATATGTATTAATTAAATAATATATATTTGTGATGCACCGATTGAGTCAGTAACCTACTGGTTGAACTATCTATTGATCTATTTTCCTCATCCGGTTAATCTATAAATCGAGTTTAATAACTATAGTTAAAACACAATGGTATGATAAGCAAGAGGGATCATTGAACTCTATAGTCTCATTTGCATTGTGTCTAGAAGAGTATTTAATAATACATATTGTTATTTTTTTGAATGAGTTGGCCTTGTCAGAAGTTTTAATTTTCCAAACATGTTATCAAATTTTGTCAGCAAATTATTTTTTAAAAAATTGTTTTTCAATTTGAAAAATAAAAAGATATAAGAAGTTTTCAATAAATTGTTGAGAATGTGATAAAAAGATAATTGGAAATGTCTATAAAATGTTCTAGAAGGAAATCGAAACTATGCAAATCAAAGGTCGGTGTATTTTAAATAACAAAATCTTGTTCATTGCTTGTACTTGAAAATAGTTGAACTCATCGTGTTTCTTCCATGTCACTAAATTTGAACATGATATATTCTGCTGTTTTTCATGTTTTATCCAATTTGTTTTTTTTTTTTTTTTTGTTTTTTTTGTTTTTGGCAAATAATAACTTTCTAAGTCATAATCAAATAAAGCAAAAATTTGTGTATAGGTGGTTTAAGCAGGAGAATACTAATCATTATACACGTGAGATTAAAGAAAATATTCAAGTAGATTCAGCCTTGGAGTTGAATACATATATATTAAATTTTATGAAATCTTACCTGTATTTGTTGATATTATTTATTTTATAAAATTTAATTTGCATCACAGAATATATACAAATAGAATCAAAAATCGAATTTATTTAAATATTTCTCTAAAACTGATACTAAATGCAGCCATTCAACTATTCAATGGTCATCAACCCCAAGGAGAATCAATTTCATTGTGCCAAAATTTTGTTCTTCACCTTCAACCATCCAGGAACTTTCACCTAAGTTTTTAAGCACAGTTTCAGCTGAAATTCATACAGTATATGACTAGATGAAATCCCCCAAAGAAAAATAAAAGAGAAATTCCTCTTTCCTTTAATACATATTAAAACACGTAAAGGCCCAAAATGCTTGATGACCGATATATTTTTGTTTCTTAGCTATGTGTTCGGACATGAATAGCCCGGTCAAAGCCGTCGAAATAATCTCTATCATAGGGAACTCTCTGTATTAATGATGTGCAAATTTTTATTTTTTTAATGTCCTTACTATCATTTTCAAGACTAATTTCATCTTATACCCTTAATTTAAATTCAATTATCACCTTACACCCTTAAATTTAATTTTGAATACTTTACATCTCGAACTCTTAAATTAGTCTCATTTTAGTCTAATGTTTAACTCCGTTAACAAAATAAATGGAACCTTCACATGTACAATCAAAATTTTGTAAAAATTTATTATACATTCTATTGAATTTATCATACATATGTAAAGATTCAGTTAAATTTAGTAACTATATTAAAAATTAGATTAAAGTGTAACGAATTTGAGAATTAGAAATATAAAGTATTTAAAATTAAAATTTATGATGCAAAATGAGAATTGCATATAAATTAAGCGATGTAAAATAAAATTCGTTCTTGTTCCAATTAACCAAGTCTTCCATTTGTTTGACATGAAATGGACCTGAGTTCCATCCTTTTTCTTCTTTTTCCCGAAAAGAGGCTTCTACAATTATTCTTGGGAAAATTCATTTACTACGGATATAAATTTTTTTATTTATTAAAGTTAGTCTAAATTAAATAAAAAAATGATTTGTTTCCAGATCAATCATTTCTCATGCTTGGAAAGAATTGTGCTCATGGATCATAGATTCCTTTTGTGATCCCAATGAACCATACAGTCGTTACTTTGTTAGCATGCATTCGTGTGGTTGCCTTTGTGTGTCAGTTCTTCTAGGGACTACAAAACTGATATTTTTTTGGCGGCTATTGAGTATCGACGAACAATATAAATTTACCAAAAAAAGAAAAAATGTTGACTGTTGCAATCATGATATATATATATATTTTTTTTCGGGGGATAAAAGACAGGGTGGATGGGGAATGGCGTTGAGGAATGTAAGAGGTGAAAATAGAGGTGGTCACTGTTTCGGTTTCGGAATTAGAATTGTCGAAATTAATAGTTTCGAAATCAGAACCGTTATTGACGATTTTTAGAGCCGAATTCAAAATCGGGGAACAAGATTTCAGTTTCAATTCTACATTTTTTGAAATTGGAATTAGAAACCAGAGGTTCTAGAACCATGATCGGGTAAAAAAAAAAGAAAAAGATATATATATATATATATATATATGTTAATGTAATTAATGCATTTAATTTTTCTTTAAATTATTTTTTAGTATGGATTATCTAAAATGCATCTTTACTTTAATTTTTAATGGTTCAATAAATGATGTAATATTGTACTTTTTAAAAAAAAATAAAGTCTATAATTGAAATATAAATAAAATCTAAATTTTTGTTTCTCATCTTAGCTTTTATTAATTTTTTAATATATATATATATGTCCCAATGTCATTGATGCATTTAATTTTCTTTAAATTATCTTTTAGTATAGATTATCTAAATTGCATATTTACTTTCATTATTAATGATTCAATAAATGATGTAATAATGTACTTTTTTACAAAAATAAAGTCTATAATTGAAATATAAATAAAATGTAATTTTTTGTTTCTCATCTTAACTTTTATTAAATTTTTTAGTATTATCTAAAATGTACATATTTACTTTTAAAAAAATTCAAAATCGAAATCATCACCAGAACCGAAAAATCGATCAGAATAATTGGTTTCAGAACTGGAACTGAAAGCGATTCTCAAAGTTTTGATTTTGGTTCCAACTCTTCATGAAATCGGAATCGATGATTCTGAAATTGTAATTATACCTAAGTGAATTATATAGAACAAATTCAATATGTTCACTGTTCTCAATCCGAAGAAAGTTATTGTCTGCGTATAGCATCATCTAATTTTCGTGGCCATTCAGGACATATCTAATAAATTGCCACACTTCCAACATTGGTTGGAAACGATTCACAGCGATTTATTTTTCAATTTCATCCTATTGTTTAGTTTTTTATAGGAAAACAAAGTTGAATAAATCTGAAACCTTCAATTAGAACTGTTAAATGTAAAAATATGACCGATAAGGTTGGTTTGACTGTAAGTAAATATATTATATCGTAAAAAAATTTTGTTGTCTTCAGTCTTTTATTTTTTAACTAATGTAAGTAAATATTATTGAAATCACAGAAATATATATCAATTACTTACTCTAATTGTGAAAAAAAGAAGTAACTTATCATTCTCTAAGAAAATCATCCAACAATCTTTTTGGTACTCAAACAATCAACCAACAATCTATATGGACAGACTCAAATAAAATAAAGCAGCATTAAACGATTGGCTTGTTTCAAACACGACTTCCTCCATGCCAAAGCATTCATTAATTTCCAACTTTTTGTATTAAATAAAAATTAAATAGGAAAGATTGATGAACAAAGGGTGCAATCCAGACATGCCTATGTTGGTATTCGTGCTGAAAAGGAACTAATAAGTGGGAAATCTTTCGAAATTCTAATGTTATCAAAAGAAAAAGCATTAGAGAAATTAAATCATACAGTTAATTCAGATCAACATAAACCAATCCGTTCTAAGACGGCCTCCTTCTTGTGGTCCTCAGTCTCGAAAAGAAATGAAGTGGACTTTTGCTGACGCTAGTTTCCAACTGCAATGGAACTATATATTAAAATGAAAAGGAACTTGTTAGAGACAGTTTGAGTGTAAGACATGCATTATAATTTAATCATATGCATTAAAAAGTTTGTCTATACAATATAAAAAGATTTTGGTGCATAATCAACAATACATACGCATAAGTCCAATCTGTAAATTACATTAAAAATTTATCTTTTATGATGTACATTATTTTAGATGTTGCTAATACAATTATTCTGTGACACTATATTTAAATACAAGTTACAAAATTAATAATTTTAAATGACAAATGATGGTATGACCTCCACTTATATGTAAACAGATAATTTTGCAACACTCTCATTCAAGTCTCAAAACTATTTGTAACTTATACGTCTTTTTTATTTTTTATTTTTAGTGAATCAAATTTCTTTAAATTTTGGTGCATAATCTTACGCATTGAAAAATTTCTTATCCTAAAATGTGGGTCTAACATATATTGTCCCATCTTATATTTCCTAATTCCTTCTTGTCCTATAAAATTCTTTTGGAAAAATTTTCTTTTCGAAGAATTAATTGAAAATAGAAGGAAAAAAAAAAAAATTCTCTGTTCACAGAGAGAAGCCAAAGACGTGAAAAAGATAGGTAATGTAATCCAAAAATGTCATAGTAATCAATGTTCGTCAATCCAAAGCCAAAATACCTATTTATGTGGATGAAGTTTTTTTTAATAAGAAATATATGTTATAAACTACGAAAGGGAAGAAAAAAACACGCACTTCATTTAGTATAATGGGTCTGCTTTCTTCAATTTATAACTAATTTTTACTTTACATCTTATACTTATTTTTTGAACGTATTGTACTCTAACTTTTAAATATATTTCATTTCAATCTAATTTTTAAAGTCGTTAACAAAGTTAATGGAAGTTATGCAAGTGTATGTCACGCGCTTGTTTATGGGCGTCTCTTTGCACCAATAAAAATAGCATAACTAATTCTATTTTATACTTCTAACTTATGATGAATTTTTACTTTACATTCCGAATTCTATCTAATTTTTGGACAACATTACACCTATAATTCTTAAATGTGTCCCACTTTGGTCCAACTTCTAATAGTGTTAAAAGATTTAACAAATGTTATATTTTAGGTGTTTAGTAAATAAATTTGAAAATTTTAAATTTAATATATCTAAAAAATAAATATAAAATATAAATATAAATTAAGAGGTGTAAAATAAAATAAGACCTACGTGTATATTGCAAGCTAGGCTTTCTTTTGTAGCCCATATAGGAATGGCTATAGTCCTATAGCCCACTCCATATCTCACTAAGTGCAAGTGGGAATCACACCAAAGCTAGTGTCGAAGAGTTGTAATATTAAAGCTGGTAGTGGAAGTGTACAGAACCACATACTTTTTCTGTAATACTATTTATATATCTTTGGTCTCATTTTATATTTTATGGAAAAAATTTCCATCAACCCGATTTTTGTTTTCATATGTCGATTTTGTTATCAAAATTAAATTTTATAAAATTTTATTTACATCAATTTCATATCATAAATTTCATAACATTTAATCCACACCATAAAATTTATAAGTGAGTCCAAAATCAAATCTACCTAAATTTTTCCCATATTTTATATGGTAAGAGAAACAGTTGGCTGTGCCAAATAGTTGTCATTTTCCTCCCGCTGATCAAGTGTCGCCCACCCATTGTTCCCGTACATTACTGCTCATGGAGATTCCTCCAAGGGTTAAAATTAAGTTGGTGTTCACTAATAAATTATTAGCATAGTTATATTGGATTTTTGGTGGCAAAATTTTTTATCACTTGTAAAATTTGTAGTTAAAAGTTAAAATAAGAATTATATCATTATTTTTGATAGTAACATCATCGCTTAACCCATTTAACTCTTGTTTTAACTATAAAATTCATAAGTGAACTTATAAATTGAATCTATTTAAAAATTTCACAGTTGAATTTATGCCAATTCCACCAAACCATTCTTAGGTAGATAGGGTCTACGTTATCGTGGATATCTTGATACAAAATAAGTAAATACATTACTATATTTCTGGACCAAGAAATCATGATTCTGGACTAAATCTTAATTGTCATTCTAGACTACGAAATTCACAAATAGTGCGTCTAATTTTAAATTAAGAAATTCATAGTATAATGCCCTTACTTGTGTCCATTTTAGAATTTTCAAATTCCTCTACCGTCAAAGATGCCTTCTGATCTATTAAAAAAGTTCATGGTCTACAAAACATGAAAATAATTACTGCTTAAACTACTACTTCTTGACGCTTCAACAAACTCGCATGGTAAGTTATAAGTGCATAAACTTATTCATGTTAATTTCAGATGAAAAGAATGGCAATTCATACTGCCGGAAATTGAACAACTTATTGTTGCATGGTCCACAATTTAATGACTAATTTTACCTTAAGGTGTTTCTATAATACGACCACTAAAATATTAAGGATGACAGTAAAAATAATTTAGTGGAGAGAGAGAATCCTAGTGTGTAGAAGCTTACTCAAAAAAGAACCGGGCCGGGGGAGGGGGCCGGAGGAGTGGGGAACAAATGTATGGTTATCCCTAGAGAATTGGTGAATATAAGTCTTATGTGGAAAGGCTTTCCCAAAGAAGAAAAAAAAAATCAAGAAATACGGGTAGAGACTTCCAATGTAGAATTGAGGGAAAAACATTGACCTCTTTAAAACCTTTCCGAATTCCAGTTGCAATATGATACTATTGGATTTAGTGACAAATAAAAATTATTGACGTGATATTAAATTCAAAAAAGAAAGAATGAAATTTGATCAAAAATCTAAAATCAGGAATGTAGACATTCAATAAAATTTTGATACGTGGATTGGTTTTGAAAAATAATTTTGAAATGTGATAAAGTCTTTTTCTGTTGGATTATACCAACAATTATTTCAAAATGTTCTTTTAAATAGTTCGATCATATTAATACCCCAAAATGCCCTTTTGAAATATTTAGGTGATAACTAGTACATGGCCTCACATATGCACCCGTTTTTCATTCGTCCTAGCCCGGAGCCCCACCTAGGTCTGTAGCGAGTTGATCACAACCCGTCTAAGTACCCAAGGTCAGGCTAGGTTCGACTTTTCCCAACTCGTAACCGGCATGGCCCATCCCACTTTTCAACCCGTGACGACCTATCACGCTTCCTAACCTGTGACCAGCTCATCTCGTCTCATCAAATCGTTGACCACCTCATTGATTAGTCAATTTCGGACTCTTATTTTTTACTTGTTTAAAATTTTCAGCATTTTAAATAATTTTTTTATAATAAAATTCATGTATTTTTCCTCTTGAACTAATATATGATAATTTATAGCAATAAGTTATAAAAAATGATGTAATAAATTGGATTAGTTAGGAGTAACTTAGAATAAAAAATTATAACTTGGACTACAATATACTAAATTCAAATAAAATAAGTAATAACTTGTAATAATAAGTAATAATTTGAAATAATAAGTTAGCACTTGAAATATTATGTAATAATTTAGTTTAATAACTAATTACTTGTTTCTTTTTCTTAGTTATATATAACTTATACAAATAAGCAATGAAGATGTTGTACTAATTAATATAAACTTGAAACAACTATATTATTTATTTATTTATCTATTCATTTTTAACTTGAAACAATTATATGTAATAATTTGGAGTAATATAAGTACTATCTTTGAGTAATATGTAGTAATTTAGAGTAGTAAGTACTAATTTAGAATAAAACAAATGATAACTTGGTCAGCCCTAGGACCAGCCTGTATAGCCAGCCCAAGCCCAACACGACTTGCCCTATGGAGTGTCTGGCATGGGGTGGTCCTAAGCCAAGTATTTCTATTTTCTTGTCCGTCCCGGCACACTCCGTTTGAGAAGGTAGCCCAGCATGCCCAGATTCATCAAAAGGTTAAACTTACCGAACTTTTCACCTGTCATGCCCCGACACGGCCCACTATCATATCTAAACATGACTGTAATAAATCTTGTCCTAGTCCTACCCTCACAACAATCCGCCATAGAGCGCATGCATTAAAAAGGTATTTGGCTACCTCCCGTAAATACTCTAATGCTTAAATTAGTAAATGTCCAAGATAAAGGAGTTGGTGCTCAAGAAATTTACATAGAAAATTGTAGTGGAGTTTTCTACCTTGTTTAATTATGAGAAGACATATCGTATTTATAGAAATTGCATTGACCTTATCGGACGTGTAGAGATATATAGTGGGCCTAGTTAAGCATTCAAACCTATTAGAAGGTTGGGATCGGATATATCATGTTCATGTATACC
The DNA here is from genome assembly GCA_025175665.1 of Cinchona pubescens. Classification (NCBI taxonomy): domain Eukaryota; kingdom Viridiplantae; phylum Streptophyta; class Magnoliopsida; order Gentianales; family Rubiaceae; genus Cinchona; species Cinchona pubescens. Next base: position 4,900,616 of record JANKKI010000026.1, on the reverse strand, counting down.
AGATCACGTGACACTTCTTCATTGACGAACAAATTATATTGTGTAATAGGAGTAATTGCATCGTAACAAAAACATATCTGCTAAGTATGTATTTTTAGCCTCTTTTTAGCTTATTAATTAACTAGTTATCCAAATCTTTTGTCACATGTGCTATCATCAATTAAAGGTGTATAGGATACGATGCTATACCCGCAATGTTAAAATAGTCCATAAACCTCACAAATAAGGAGGACATACGTTGATATCTTAGCGTAAACAATATGTTCTTTTTTTTTTTCTTTTTTTTTTTTGGAGGTGGGGTGGGGAGACAGAATTTCTTCCAAAATAATAAAAGAAAAGTGTCGAGGATTAACCAGCCAATGGCACCGAAAGTCTTTTTATTCACTAACAAGTTGCAAAACTTACTTTTTCCATGTGTAGTTGTAAACCAACATTAAATTTCTTTCGGGAGTTGTCTTTGGAAGAGAAAAAGAAAAGCCTGAATTTTATTTTTAGAGCCAATCATTTTATAATAGTAGTAAATTTGATGATCTGACTTTGAAAACATTTTTTTACCGTTAGTAGAAATTTATGAGATAAATTTGAAGCTAAGATACTTATTCCAAGGGTATTAATTTGACTAAAAATGCAACAAAAAAAAAAAAAAAAGAAGGTTAGATTCTCAATGTATCAAACAATGTGGATAAAAATTTATTTTTTTACGTTATTAATTTTTACCTATCATATGTCTGGAAAGTTATAATGACTATGATTCAGCTGTCAAACTGTAACTTTCGTAACTAAATTCTCTGTGTGCTTTTTGATTGTTAAAATCAGAAGAAACTAAATATAGTTTCAAATTGTCAAGTATTAATGACTCTTATCAAACATTTGAAGGACCAATATATCCTAACTTTAAATAATTCTGAAGACCTCTTGAAGTCCCTTTTTAAGACTTCACCTTCTAATCTTTCTTTTTAATGTTGATAATATGCCATTTCAGATGATTTTGTAAATGGCTTGTTTCAAGTATTAAATGAGTACGTGCCAAAATGCTACTAAACCCATCGAGAATTTCTTTTAAAAAATAATATAGGTTTTTTTTTTTTTTTTTTAAATTTTAAATAGATATTTATGTATATGAAATGTGTGACAAAATTAACAGCTGAATACAGAAAGAAATTTATAATCCTTTCCTTTTTCCTTTTGATCTTAAGAGTAGGACATTTTGTCAAAGAATAACGTCGGTATTGTAAGAAAGTAAATCATGTAAGGCACAGTCGAAAAATAAAAATTTTACTTCTTATTACGGATCATTTTAATTAATTTATGTGTAGTAAAAAAGGAGTATAGAGATTATACCTCAAAACGTGGTAAAAACTCTAATCTGTCAAGGGATGATCCATAAGCCATATAGATGTCGGGCCTCTAATAATATTCGCACAAATAATTTATCCAGAATCCTCTCAGAATTAATTGATCCAAATTACAGAGTGCTAACTCCTCTATTTTTTTCTTGTTGTTGTTCACCTTTATTTCTCTCAACATGAGGTTTTTTTTTTTCCTTTTGGTCACGTTTTTTTAATCCACTTTGCTTCTAAGATTTATGGCTTATTATAATTAAGCCCTAAAAGTTAATTTATCTCACAAATTAATCTATAAGTATCTCAAACTTATCATATAATCAATTTAATCTCGAAATAATCATCTTAAAGTGCGTGACCCTTTAGATTCTCAGTTACGTTGGCAATAAGTATAAATTATAATCCTAAATTAATTAAGATTAGATAAATAATGATAAATAACTTTAATTTATCATTAATTCACTAATTAACTTTAATTTACACTTATAGATTAAAATTGACTTCTAACAAATCATCATGATAACCCAGGTATGGAGATATGCCAAGTGGTTCGACTTCACCTATAAGTGAGTTACTGTATAATTATTATCCTTTCACAACACTATACTCCGATTCGTTCAAGAATATAGATATAATGCCAACTCTTATTGAACGATATTAGTACAGATATAATGCTCCATTGTTATCACAATACAAGAGGATAGCTCATTAGTGGAAGGAATCACTCCAAGTTCAGTTACAAACATCTTGATCCAAACCACTTCTTTTACTACTTTTATAGCTGCAATATATTCACCTTCTTTTGTAGAATTAGTAGTGGTATCTTGCTTGGAACTCTTCCAACTAATTACACCACCATTAAGAGTAAATACATATTTATATTACAATTTGCTATCATCATTGTCAGATTAAAAGTTAGTATCTAAATATTCACGAATCTGGTCAACACTTGCCCGCTATAAATCAAGAATAAACCTTTAGTCCTTCTTAAGTACTTAAAAAAAAATTCTTGACTGCTATCTAGTGGCCATTCCCTAAGTTAGATTGAAACTTGCTCGTAAAACTTAGAGTATAGGAGGTATCGGATCTAGTACATAACTTAACATACATTATAGAGCCTATAACCAAAAAATATGTGACCATTTTCATGCTATCTTCTTCGACGTCTGTCTTAAGACATATGTCTTTAAAAATGTGCACACCATGAGACATTGGTAAGTAACCCTTCTTTGATGATAAACCTCTTTAGCATCTTGTGAATGTACATTGATTGAGTAAAAGCAAACAATCTCTTAGATCTATCTCATGGAAAAATTTCTAAACAACCATACATTTACAATTTGATGCATAGGTATATCGTTACCTATCAATAATATGTTATCCACATAAAGTAGTAAGAAAACAATGACGCTCCGACTAACCTTCTTGTATACACAAGATTCAATATTCTCATTTTTTATAAAATTAAACTCTTGATTTTATCATCAAAACAGATATTCCAACTCTTACAAGGTTAGTTTAGTCCATAAATAGACCTTTGTAGTTTGCATACTTTGTTAGGATCTGTGGATATAAATCCTTCAAGTTGTATCATATACACCTCTTCCTATGAATTTTCATTAAGAAATGCAGTTTTTAGATCCATTTGCCAAATCTCATTGTCATAATATGCAGCTATAAGTAAAATTGAATAGATTTCATCATTGCAACTAGTGATAAAGTTTTATCAAAGTCAACTCATTGTCTTTATGTGTAACCCTTTGCCACTAGTCGTGCTGTAGCCCGCACACAAAAATAAAATCTATACTTTTAAAGATTAATGTAATAGTAGAAGTACAGGATCATCCCACAGAAAATGTATAGCTTACTTACTACTTTGTACTTTTGTGAATAAAAATTGGGGGAAGATTAAATACAACAAAAATAAATAAAAGAAACAAATTAATATGTAATTTATGCTAATTGAAATTAAAGGGGAGAAATAAAAAAAATAAACCTTGGTCTTGGTCACATCCACCATGAAAATTCAACAGTCGATCATTGATACCAAAGATACATCAATTATTATATCAAATATTAATTGAAGAATTGAGCCCGAATTCTAATTTGAAACTTATTCTTATATTTTTATTTAACTTTAGTTAATCTTCAACGCTTGATCCAATTAACCTTAACTACCAATTAAATCTAGACAAGTGCAAAAAATTAATCAAGTTGAAGTATTGAGAATTAGAAAGATTAATTAGACTAATACAATCAAGCATACATGATTATGTCAATTAGTTGGTTATTTTCTCTAGATTAAATAACCTTAATCCAGCAATTATTAAAAGAAGTAATCATAAAAATAAATACAAAAAAATAACCATTACTTGAAATAAGAATTAAATAATTAAAATACAATAAGTCTCACAACGCTGAAGAATTCATGGCTTCAGTTCTCTTGACTAAGAAGATTTAGCCGTGCAGGGTTGTAAACTAAAGACTCAAAAGAAAAAAAGAAAAAGTAAATTCAAGGACGAAGAAGATGAATCTAATGTATCGTGGCTTCTCCCTCCAAACCTAAGTTCAAAGGAGATATTTATAGAGTATTCTAGGATTAAGCTTTCTATCTAATGGAAAAAACATGAAAACCCTAAAAAAAAAGTCCAACCAGACGAAGAAAGTTGTCAAAAATAATAATTTTCGCAGACTCGGGCCCAAATGCGCCCAGAACCCAACACATGTGGGCTTGCATAGCCCCTTGAACTCATCTTTTCTAGAAATGGTGCACATGAGCTGGGTTTGGGCGCAAGTGCGCTGACTCTACACATCTGTTTCAAATTCAACCCTAATTTTGACTTTGATTGCTATAAAATTTGGAAAAGTGCAAAACATAAAAGTTGTAGCTATTCCTCTAACTTTCCAATACACCTTGAATCAATTTAATCGGAGATTTGACAAGAAAGTTATGCTCAAGATAAAACAGTGTCTAAGTCAAATTGCTCAATACTTGTTCACACTTTGTTCTTTTGGTTTTTTTGTCCTTTTAACGCCTTTTGCATTTCAAACCTACAAAATCTAAGAATAAACCAATTAAACAAATAATTAACTCAAATATTGCTTACAACATACAAAAATGAGGTAAATGATACGCAAAACTGAAGATATTTATAAGCTTATCAGCCACCAATCACGCCTTATAGAAAATCACATTACCATCCATATTAATCTTTTTTTTAAAGACCCACTTTCACCCTATGGATTTAATTCCTTCAAGTGGATCAACTAAGGTCTAAACCTTGTTTTCATACATGAAATCCATCTCAGACTTCATGACTTATAGCCAATTCTAAGAGTCTTTATCATATAGTGCTTTTTCATAAGATGAAGGTTCATCATTCATAATGATTAATACATCATTGTACTCACTTACAAGAAATATATATAGTTTTTAGAGCATGACGTATCCTAGTAGTCCTACAAAGAGATTGTGTACCATACCATAACTTCATTTGTTATCACATCTTCATGTGATTGAAGCTCTTGTTCTATTTGTTGATCAATGCCAAATTGTGTTCCTTGAACTTCTTGAAGATCTATTTTTCTCTCATTAGCCTTTATAAGAATAAATTCCTTTTCTAAAAAGAAGGCATGTTTTGATACAAACATTTTTTGCTCGATGGGATTTTAGAAATAGTATCCATGTGTCTCTTTTGGATACCCCACAAATAGGTATTTGTCTGACTTAACTTTAATTTTTATCAGATTTTACCTTCTTCACAATAAGTAGCGCAACTCCAAACTTTCAAATATGAAAGATTAGGTTTCTTTCCAAATCATATCTCATGTGGAGTGGAATTAACAAATTTTGATAAAATATGATTTAGTAAATTGGAGGCAGCATCAAGACCATAGCCCTAAAACGATTTGGAAAGGTTTGCAAGACTTATCATCAATTGAACCATATCTAATAGAGTTTGATTACGTTTCTCAAATACACCATGTAAGGTTGGTTGTGGTGTATAAGGAGGATTCTATTGAGGTAGAATCCCACACACCTGAAGATAATTTTGAAACTCTTGGTTTAACTATTCCTTATCTCGATCAGAATGAAATATTTTAATGCTTTTACCAAGTTATTTTTCAACTTCATTCCTAAATTCCTTGAACTTTTCAAAGGTTACGGACTTATACTTCATTAAGTATACATAACCATATCTAGAATGGTAATCAATAAAGGTAATGAAGTATGAAAAACCTCCTCTATCATGGATTGACATAGGATCACAAATATCAGTATGTATTAGCTCTAGCAATTCATTAGATCTATCACCTTTTCCAGTAAAAGGTGATTTGTTAATTTTACCAAGTAAACAAAACTCATATGATTCATAATCAAATGATCCCAAAAACCATTATAGTGTAATTTGGTAAGGCCATTTTTCATTTATATGGCCAAGTCTACAATATCAAAGGAAAGATGGTTTCACATTATCAGTTTTAGGCTTTTTAGGATTTATGTTGAGAATTGGAATTTTCATGTTTAGAATATAAATATCATTAATCAAAGTAGCAAATCCGTACAAAATTCCATCACTTGAAAAATAACAATAATTATTCTTTTGCATAATGACAAAACATCAGTGTCTAAATACGAAATAGAAATAATATTTCTAATACAAGATGAAATATAATAACAGGTTTTAAGTTTTAAAACAAGACCACTAGGCAATGAAAGATAATAAATCCCTACGGTTGAAGTAGCAATACTTGCGCCATTTCTCACATATAAGTCTACTACTCCCGTAGCCAACATTCTACTTTTCTTTAGACCTTGCATGTTTTTACAAATACGAGATGCAGATCCGGTATCTAATATCCAAAAATCTAATTTGAAATTAGAAATATTTATCTCAATTATAAACATATTTGAAGTAGAAGATTCACCAAGTCTCTTCCACTTCAAGATATCTAGGTAATCTTTGCAATTCCTCTTCCAGTGTTCATCTTGTCCACAAAGGAAGCAAGTGCCATTAGATTTGTCCTTTTTGATCTTATGTGTTGGTTTCACCCCAAACTTGGCTTTCTTAAAGCCAACCTTGGATTTCTTTTTCATCCTATTAGAAGAATCAATAACCAACACTTGCTTGCTTTCCTTTTTGATGGTTGTCTCAGTAGTCTTAAGCATATTCAACAATTCAGAAAGAGTTGTTTTCAACTTATACATGTTATAGTTCATCACTAATTGTGAAAAGTTTTCAGTCAAAAATTGCAAGATCAAGTCAACATTTAACTCATGATCTTGCACAAATCCCGATTGTTCCAATTTTTCAATCATTTCAATCATTTTTAGTACATGAATAACTACTGAAGTATCCTCTACTGTTTTACAATGAAAGAGCTTATTAGAGGCCTCATACCTCTCATTCCATAATTCTTCATCAAACAACTCTTTGAGATGAAGAATCATAGAATGAGCACCCATATTTTCATGTTGATTCTGCAATTCAGAATTCATGATATCAGCAGCCAACATGATACAAGTGATAGTATCGTTGTCTTCTATATGCTTACGATAACCATTTTGAACTACTTCATCAGCTCATCTGTGGGTGCATTAGGAAGGCTGATTATGGACATAACTAATTTTCTCATACTTGGGAACAATTCTCAAATTGCATTGCTAGTATAAAAAATTTGGCCCAATGAATTTGTTATCATTTAAAATAGGACGCAGATTGATGTTGCTACTCATATTCTACAACATGTAAATAAAGACAGAATAAGAATTTTCTATTTATAACAAAACCAAAATATAATATGGATTTCATTTAATTTGGTTTTACTCTCACCATTTTAGATCAAATCAATAACCCTCACATATTGATTCGGGAGTTTTCACAGAACCCCTAGTAAGCTCGGATCCCATCTAATTATTTTAATTTTGAGTGTACCCAACAAACCAAAACAATTTTGAAAGCTAAGTAACTCCTAGCAATTACAACACTTTGTAACAAGATGATAACCCCTGCAGTTGCACAAGATTTTTAGTATTTTCCTAAATTGTTTGAAAAAGATAATAAAAATAATAACACATAATTGAGTTTAAAGGTTAGTAAAAATGTATTTGGTTTTCTTTACATTTTGTCTAAAAAATTCTAATAACAATAAATTTTTAAAATTTTGAAGAAAATATGGGTACGGTTATTAATAAGTACATAAATCTTGTAAATCCAAATTTCTTGGCTCAAATTTTTCCTCAATTGTCTATGCCACCAAGGAAAAAGAAAAATTTAATGGAATATATTGTCTAACCTTAATTAAATATCATACACCAATTCTAATATTTACTAACCAAGTTACTTTATATGGTAAAAATTATTTGTAAACAAATATTATCACTCATTTATTTCTTTGTACGGATCAATATACAACTAAAATAAATTTTCTCTATTTTTGGAAAAAACTAAAATAATAATGCATGGGTTCAAATTGTTATTTCTAAAATAACATAGTAAATTTTCAAACTAAATCAATTCGATCAGAAAATATGGGTATAGTTATAAATTGGTGCATAAATCAAATAAAATTCAAATTAATTTACCCAATTGTTTTCTCAATTGTCTATGCCACCTAGGAAAAAAAATTGATTGAATTTATTGTCTAACCTTAATTAAATATCAATATTGTTGATTATAATAATTACTAACAAAGTTACTTTATATGGTAAAAAGTAAATAATTCAAATGAAGAGATAAAAGTTATTAGAAGATAGAGAAGTGGTAACTTTTTGATTTGATAAAAGATTAATGGGTAAATAGTTGAAGAGAATATGGGTAAGCACATGACCCATAAATTCTCTTCATTTTAGGGTGCCACATAGAAGTGAGAAAGCTCTTAATTAAAATAAGAGCTTTCACATATATGTGTGTGTGTGTGTGTGATAGTTAGGTATCAACTTTTGACAGCACATCTTATGTAACTCCTAGCCTTTGTCTCAGAGACATACAACCTTGAGTGTACCCAACAAATTATATGTCTCAATTAAATCATGCTCATTATTCAGAGATCTCATCTTATAGTTTAAACATATTCAACATAGAGTAATCTTGGATTAACCGAACAAGTTAACATCTAAGAAGAACTCTCTCTTGTAATAATAATAGAAGGCAACTTTTTTATTGACTTAATATTATTTGAGGGATTTTTTCTTTTAGTTATTTATTTGATCTCGTCAAATTTGCATGCACTATTATCATATCAACATACAACAGCTAAAATATGCACAAAGCAATGGATGATTATGAACTTTTACTAAACTAGTTTCCTTGAGTCAAAAAGGAAATTAGGTGGTCAAATCTTAAAGGTAATCTTCAACACTTTGAAAATTTCCTCCATGATTGCACTTTTGCCCCATCTCTATCATCTTGTATATTACAAATGTAATTATATCTTAACATTTTAATACTCAATCCTATCCCTAATCTATCTTCATGTACATTACATGATTGATCAAGAAATTTTGAGTTACATTTGAGGGGGTATTGAGATGAGAAAAGAATTATATCTAGAATAATAGAGAAATGCAGGACATGCAAGCTCTATTTAAAATTTACAAACATTGAATTTGGATAGTAAACCATACGCAATCATATTGATCTTAAATCTATAATCATCCATCATGCTATTATATTATTCAATAATTAAATAAAAGCTTAAAATACCACATTTAGTATCAAATCTTGAATCACTATGTCATAATTTCAATCTCATTGAAATTATCATTCTTGAATTATTTATGAAAATATTTCATGGAAAAATATTATTTTCCAATCTCATTAGAAAATAAACACTTTAAATAATAGAATTTTCAAAAATAATATTAGAAGAAATTTCCAAATTTTTTTGAATATTTTTTAGATTCTAATCTCATTGAAAAATAATAAATTTCTAAAATTTAAATAAATTGTCTAATTCTAATCTCATTAGAATTAAATAAATATTTTCAAAGGTTTTATACTTTCTAAATTTTAATCAAATTAAAATAAAGAAAGTTTAGAAGCATTAACAATTGGTTTTAACAACATTTGTTAAAATTTAATTGGTGATTTCAAAAATAAATTTAGAAAAACCTTTTATTTGAAAATATAATATCACTAAAAAAAATATAACTAATAGACTTACTTTTGGCGACAGATACAAAACTGTCACTAAAAGTGATATAGTGGAGGATGAAGTCACCGATGACATCATCGATGATGTCATCATCTTCCTCAAATGCCGTGAAATCAAATTTTGGCAGCAATGAAAGGGACATTGGCTTCGGCTCAGCATTGATGCCCAATTAGTCTAACCCTAAATCTAATGGTCAAAATCAAGTATGTTTAGATTCGACAGTCCAAAATCATATATTCCCTTTTGAAACACTTTCAAAATCAAATTTATTTCTCCAATATTTTCAAAAACAACATAAAAAATTCATAAAATTTGAAGAAATTCAATATTCATGACAAATAAACACAACTACATCATAAATTAATCAAAGGTGTGGTCTAATACCATTGTAAGAAAGTAAATCATGCAAGGCATAGCGAAATATAAATTTTTTACTTCCTACCACAGATCACCTTGATTAATTTATACATAGTAAAAGTGAGGCATAGAGATTATACCTCAAAATGAGGTAAATAACTTTAATATGTCAAGTGATGATCCATAAGCTGTACAGATATCGGGCTTATAATGGTATCCACATAGACGATTTATTTGGGATCCTCTCAAGATTGGTTAACCCAAGGCACAATGTGCTATCTCCTCTATTTTTTTCTTTTTCTTGTTCAGGTTTTTTTTCTCTCAACGTGAGGTTTATTTTTTGTTTTCCTTTTGTTCACATTTTTGTTAGTCTGCTTGGGAAGACGTATATATACCTATACACTACAAGAAAATTGCAAATTTCATGCGGATTTTTGCTGCGGATTTTTTCCCCAGGAATTATATACGGATTTTACTGCAAATTTTAGTTTTACGGTTTGGGATTAAAATTTTGCTACGAATTAGAGATGCAAAAATCCGCATCAAAATCCGCAGATAACAGTCCCTCAATAAAGCGGGAACGTATTATTTACAAAAATTGCGCAATAAAAATCGAAGGAAAAATTAAGGACAATAACAAATTTACAGCGGAATATATTTCCGCAGGAAATTTGCTGCGGAATTAATTCCTCCGCAGCAAACTTGCTGCGGAATTAAATGCCCGCAGCACGTGTGCTGCGGAATTCAATCCGCAGCAGTCTGCTGCGGACATTAATTCCGCAGCAGGTGTGCTGCGGAATTAAATGTCCGCAGCAAGTGTGCTGTGGAATTTAAAGTTAAATTCCGCAGCAAATTTGCTGCGGAAATTCCTGCGAAAATTCAATTTACAGTGCAGAAACCCAGCACATTTTGGACAGATCTAATCGGGAAAAAATTACTTTTCCTCTCCATTTCCTGCACCACTAGCCACCATTCACCCTCCACCTTCCTTCCAACTACCATCCATTATTTCCAAACCTAAATTTCATTCCTTCTTCCTCATTTCTTTCTCTCCTGGAAATATCAAGCAATTTTTCTCCATCCTTCCTCTTGAAGAAGCCCCGTGAACTTGGTGTTCATCTTGGATTCGATTTGTCCAGCCACCATCTCCTCTAGCTACAACCGTGCACATCCTCAACCATTTCCAAGGTGATTGATTGATCTACCATTTCAATTTTTGTTCTTTTATCTATTTTTTTTAATTCTTTTTATCCATAATTTTTGTGAGTGGTTTATTTTGTTATTTTCAGCCTTTTTTATTTTTTTGCAGCTATTTGTTGTCAATAAATTGTGTAGGATTTTGCTATGTTATTTTCATTTTTTATCCCTAATTTCGTAGGATTTTGCTATAATTTTTGCGTTTTATTTTTATTTTATTTTTATTTTGTTTGTTATCGTATAGATTTTTGCTATGTTATTTTGATTTTTTTATCCCTAATTTCGTAGGATTTTGCTATAATTCTGTTGGGTAAGAGACCTGTTTATTATTATTTTTTTATTTTGTTTGGTATCGTATACATTTTTGTTGTGTTATTTACATTTTTTTTTTCAATTGTTTGTTATCCATAATTTGTCGAGGATTTTTGCTATGTTATTTTCAATTTATTTCCATATAATGACAATATTTAACACCTATACTATCATATACTAAATTTTTACTATAATAAGCAAGTGGAAAATTTTGATGAAATTATATTCTTATATTTGTCTAGAAATTAATTCTTTAACAAGAGACTAAGTAAGTCATTAGTTTGGTTAGGCAAAATGGAAGTTCCGGAGCATCGAAGATGGATGTATAATAGGCTTCTTCGAAATCGCCGGGGATATGTGGAAGAATTTTTGGAGGATTTGGCTGGATTTATAAATTTTGCTTGTCAACAACCAAAATATGTAACTGAGGGAGTTATTAGATGTCCTTGTGTGAAGTGCAAAAATTTTGCTTGTCAATCCTATTTTAATGCAATGATTGAGGAAGACCCAATCGACCAACTGCACGATGATGAACATGATGGTGAAGAAGTTGATTTAACTGGGTAGGAGGCAGTTAAGGGAAGAGGAAGAGGAAGAGGAAGAGGAAGGCGAAGGCGACGAATAGTAGATCCATAAGTATCCTAATAGTTATATAAGAAGAATAATTTTTGTACAAGAATAATTATTTTTTGCATTTATATTCTTTTATGGTTTGAATGAGGGATTTGTTCATGTTATTTTTCCAATATTGCTTACATTGGTGCCATGTGAATTTGTCTTGCATATTCATGTAATTTTTCAAGAATCCTTATATTATTGCTATGTGATTTTGTATTTGAATTAATCAATATCTTACTTGGTTTCATTGGTTGTTGTAGATGGCTGATGCAGGAGATCAAGGAGGAGAAAAAACCAAAAAGACAGGGAAAAAACAAATGAGGCGGAGTGTCAGGCATGCTAGTCCATCCACATCTCAACAAAATCCTCAAGCTCAACAAATCCCTCAACCTCTCCTTCATCAAGCTCAGAGCAATCCCTTATTCGTATCCTCTCCGGCTGGTGGCCTTCATACAGCTGCCAGTTCTTCTAGTGCCGTTGGAAATGATGCTGATGACACATTGATTTGGATAGAGCCCGATGGAGATGGGTTAATATTATTCATAATAAATATAAAATTGTGATTTAATTGCTTACCCTAAGATAACGTGTTGTATTAATCTTGTTTGCTTGCAAACTAGGTTTTGGCCTCACAAACCAGCAATTGAGGGCATCGCTGCATGCATAAAGACCAAGTTTGAAGAAGGCAAACCCTCGTGGAAGAAGTTTTCTACGGCCACAAGAGACATGTGGTTTGAGGAATTTCAGGTATTATGGTCTATATTGCTTCAACGTATTAATTGACTACGTAATTATATGTTTCATATTGTTATATAAAAACTTACTTTGAGCGTTGCAGAAAAAATTTAGATGGCCACCTAGGCACAATGCAGTGAGAGAGAATTTCGAGAAGAGAGGCGGGTAGGTGGCACAGATGCTACAATATAATTACGTAGTCAATTAATACGTTGAAGCAATATAGCACCATCTAGATCTGAATAAGATCAAAGGCATGTCTCAAGAGGCCAAAGGAAAAATTTGACCAACGAGGGTTTGCCCTGTCTCTTATGCAGGTGCATCACTTCATACAGGCGGTTCTATACCACACAGAGTGCATTTCAAGAAAATGGTAATACTAATTAATTTCTTGTACTTTTAATACTTCATTATATTACAATGCCTTTGTTATTGATGACTTGAAAATATTTATTTCTTTTAATTACAGAAGGCTGAGAGGGGTGAAAACCCGCCATTCTCTGATTTCTATTTTCGTACCCATAAGAAGAAGGAGGGAGATTGGGTTCATCCTCGGGCCCAAGCTGCTTATGTAAGTCATTAAGGCTTTCTAACAATCTTTTATGATTCTGTCCTTTAATATTATTGTTTCCATAAAGTTGATCTTTGTTATATACTTTTGCAGGAGAACTTTGAGAAGAAAAAGGCTGAAATATCTTCTCAAAGTACTGTTGAGAATGATAATATATCTTCTGATGGTTCTCAACACTCACAACATCTGCCATCTGATTTGGATATTTGGTATGACGCCGTGGGAGGAAAAAGAAAGGCAGAGTTTCTGGGCTTGGTTCTTTAGGTAGGACCATGAAGGGTTATTCGTCCAGACCTTCACACCCATACGACCTACCTGAGGATGTTGATGAGAGGATTAGGAGCACAGTCCACTCCCTTAGTGCCGAACTACAAGCCCAATCTGGAAAGGGAGAGATTGGAAAAGGAAGAAATGAAGAAAGAGCAAGCTTCACTACAATCCCAACTATCTAAAACAAGAAACCAGTTGCATACTTTGATGGAGCGATTAGGCGTTCTTCCTGGATCCTCTCGCCACCAGCGTACCCCACCCCTTGATGCAAGATGGTAGCTCGGATGTTAGATTGTATTTGCTCTACAATACTTAGATAACTAAATGCTATATATGTATTGTATTTGAATTTGTTTCGTCGAATTGTTTTTTGAGATGAAATTGCTCGAATGTGACATGATGATCACTGCGAATTGTTTTTTGTGATGAAATTGCTGGAATGTGGCAGGATGGTACAGGGGATGAAAAAACCAAACAATACTAACAAAAATTTTCTGTGAAAATTATTTGGGGATTTTGCTAGGGATTTTGCTGCGAAAATTATATGGGGAATTTGCTGGGAATATTTGCTAGGGATTTTCCTACGGAAATTATATAGGGATTTTGCTGCGGAAATTATATGGGGAATTTGCTGGGGATTTTTGCTAGGGATTTTGCTGCGGAAATTTACACAGGGATAATTTCCGCAGCAATATCCCCATCAAAAACCCTTGCAAAATGACGAAATTTTGATGCGGAATTACCAGCGCAAAATATCCGCATGTATATTTCTGCAGCAAATATGATCCCCATCAAATTTTGCTGCGGATTTTATAATCCGCAGCAAATTATAAAATCAGTAGCAAATTATTATCCACGGCCTTTTTACCCGCGGATTATTTTTGGCACCAAAATCCGCAGAAAGTCTTGTTTGCTGCGGATTTTTCATTATAATCCGCAGCAAAATCCGCATGAAAACAGCAATTTTCTTGTAGTGATATATATATGTGTGTGTGCACCAAAACCCTAGGAACCATATGATATTATATATTAGCCTCTAAAATTTATGACTTATTATAATTAACGTCTAAAAGTTAATTTATCTCATAAATTAACTCATAAGTATCTTATACTTATTATATATTCAATTTAATCCAGAATTAATCTTAAAGGGTGTGACCCTTTAGGTTCTCAGTCATGTTAACAATAAGTATAAATTATAATTCTAAATTAATTAAAATTAGATAAATTATAATCCTAAATTAATTAGGAATAGATAAATTAAACAACATTAATTCATCATCAATTCAATAGATGTTACTAATTAATTAATTTATACTTATTGATCAAGATTAGCTTTTAACAAAGTATCATAACCACCCAAGTATTGAGATATATTAAGTGGTTTGACTTTACCTAACAGTGATTCAGTTACCGTGTAGTTATTATTCTTTCACCATATTATACCCCGATTAGTTCAATAATACAAATAAAATGTCAACTCTTATTGAACTAATTAATTTACTTGTTTTTGAAATACGACTTAACTGAAATGTAACTTAAAACACTCTTAATTCTATTTTCACTTTACGCAAAGATTTTTGAGTCGTATTTTAAGAAGTGGCTATATTGGGATATATTCTCCCATTATAAGTAATAATGAATTCTACATTGATCATATCTTATTTTTTTCATAATTCACACTATACCTAAACTCTACAGTATATGCGACTCATTAAGAGTAACAACTAATAGAGCCAAAGTATAGTAATCCACAATCAAGATAAACTCATGACATCAAGTCCAAGCATCATTACACTACTCAGGTATCTGTGATCACAAAGAGATTGATTAATTCGCTGACATTAAATAATAATCCGTTTGGAATACTCTTAGTGAATTAATCTGTTGCACTTATTCTCAACAAGCAGTCATATACAATTATGTGGTAATCATGTAAAATACTACGATTAGGGATATTTTTGAATAAAATATAATTTCGTAGAGAATCTCATCATCATAATTATTTATGATTTTTCCCTCATAGACTTCATTTGAAACACTTTATCATATCAAACAGATAAAATGTCATATTACAAAATATGCATAAATATAAAAATACAATTTGTCTCTACAACATATTAACTTTAGGACATAGACTAATATGGATTATATCTAAATTTAAATTTCCAAATCAAAACTTATCATAAAATTTTCGAAACATTTATGAAATGTTAAAAGGCAAGTGAATATAATGATGAAGTTGACCTTTCTAAAGCGATAGTTAATGACAGGAGTACTTTTGAATTTTTCTAGAACCATCTTTGTATTTGATAAAGATCTTTGTAAAGAAACATTCCACTACCTTTCCCTCCAAATTAATATGTAACGATTTAACCATTTTCCCTTGTCTCTCTAATGTAAGATATAAAACCCCGAACATGTATCAAAAGACAAGTATTTGACCTCCAGCATTCAAGAAGGAATACCAATTAGGTGTAGGATTTAGAGATTTTAACTTTTGTCTATGCATCAAATTAATTGAATATGATTGCTAAAAGATTGTTGACTTTGGTACAACAATATTAGTGGTCACTAATTACCAGGGCACTTAAGATTACCCATTTTACATACTTAATACAAAAAGGTTTTGGTCTAAAGAAAGTTCTTGAGATGCATAGGATGCAATGCTTAATGACATAATTTATCTTAAAAAATGAATAAATTACTCAAATGATGCATTGGTTCCTTTCCTTGCATAATGGTTCCACATAGTACAAGAGTCAACTTGGAATCAACCAATACATTACTTATCAATAAAAGATATTTATGTTTCAAATTAATCATTTTTGCAAAACAAAGAATTCCTTTTTATTTAAAGCTTTTTTTTTTTTTTTAAATTATAACTTAAAGCTAAGTAATTTAATATGTCCTCCTAAGCAATCTCATCCTATCGCTAAGTGAGTTGACTTAAGAAGCAGTGTATGCTATATTTAGTAGGGGAGTAAACAATTGGAACATACTCGAATACTCCTATTTAAAATTCTTCCAAATTGTTTAATACCAAGTATACATTCTTTTGAACTCCACCACCCCTTCGAAAGCTCCATTTGTGGAGTGTTTGACTTTCGGCATTACTAGGATTCTATCTTTATCAATATCATAAGCGATAATCCATATCTTTTTTTACTCAACAAATTAGTGAAATATGCTTTGCCTTCCTTTTAATTTGTTCTGTGAAAATTGTTGTTATTGTTAACATATTTAACATATTTACCTTTTAATATATATGTTAGGAATATATTTAGTTGTATATATTTGTTAAGTGTATATTCTATTCCTTAATTATGGATATACTATTGATTAGCAAGACATTCCTTATTTGTTTCATAGGGTAGTCTATTTAAGAGAATTTCTTGTATTATTATACTTAGACAAGAAATATAATTCTTCTTCAAAATTCGTTCATGGTATCAGAGCCACATCTTGGGGTCTGATTAGTTCATTCTCAGATTATTATCATCGAAGTTTTTTTTTTTTCTCCTCCTTTTGGAATTTTTTCTCAGTCTGTTGCCCCGATTTTTCGTTGTTTTATCAATACCCATCATCCAAAAGGAGCTCCC
Source organism: Cinchona pubescens (assembly GCA_025175665.1). Taxonomy (NCBI): domain Eukaryota; kingdom Viridiplantae; phylum Streptophyta; class Magnoliopsida; order Gentianales; family Rubiaceae; genus Cinchona; species Cinchona pubescens. The sequence goes on along the minus strand of JANKKI010000026.1, from coordinate 4,883,454 downwards.
TAGTCCTAGGCCTTGTTCCAGTAATTTTTCGGCATCTGGAATCAACCTCACGCGTTCCCACGCACTCCATCACCGTCACTGGACTACACTGAAAAATAGTCCAGCAAAGGAAGAAGGTAAAAACGTGTTTCACAAACACGCCTTCTTCAGTTTCTCTAAAAGTGTGTTTGTGAAACACGCTTTCTTCTTGCTGGGAAGTCTTTTGCCAAGTCACCAGCAACGTCAGCGACAACGTGTTGCTGTCACGACACTCATCTGACCCTACCCTAGAGCCACGTCACCTGCCACGTGTCCAGACACGTCATCTGCCACGTCAACCCAAAAGTGCCACGGCACCCATACTGTGCCACATCACCCTACAGTGGCACATAACTGACACATCACCTGCCACGTCAACCTACAGTGCCCCGTCACTTGCCACATCATCCATTTTGTCCTGTCATCTGCCACGTCATTGCCACTTCAGCGGTTTACAATTCCTGGTTCAACCTTGGCAGCAATTTTTTATCCGGTTCAAGCTATTTTTGATCAGTTTTCTCCCGATTTAGTCCAATTCTGAACATTTTCGGTCTTTTGAGTTCAACCGTGTGTTTGGTTTTCTATGATTCTTCTCGGAAAGTAGTCTTTCTTTATACCGTTACTTTATTTTTTTATTTTTTGGCTTTCAATTGTTATTTTCCTACCATGGCTCAATCAGATGTGTCCCATCCTATTTCAACTACATTGGATGGATCTAATTATGTTTCATGGGCACCTCAAGATATGCAAAGTTTTCTCAAAGGTAAAAAATTGTGGCGTATTGTTGAGGGATCTACAGTTGTTCCAACACAACTAGAAGGCGAATCGATTACCAAATTCAATGAGCGCTTTGAAGATTGGGACAGTAAGAATCATCAAATTATTACCTGGATCCGCAACACCACTATTCCTTCCATACGTCAACAATTTGGGCATTTTAATACTGCTAAGGAATTATGGGATTTTCTTGCCCATCGATACACTGTCAAAGGTCTTGCGAGTCAATATCAACTTTTGACTGCCTTATATCATATGAAACAGGAGTCTCACCAACCTGTTCATTCCTTTATCGCTACTCTTAGTAGTTTTTGACATCAACTGGCACTTTCGGATCCAAAATGGGATACTCCTGGACATGGTGCAAAGTACTCCACTCTTCGAGATAATCAACGCTTGATGCTATTTCTCATGGGTCTTCATGATGACTTTGAGCCTATTCATGCATCATTATTACATCGGTCTTCGATCTATTACCTACTCTTGAGACTGTCTTTTCAAAAGTTATTTTTGAAGAAACTCGTCTTCGCTCTCTCAAGGCTGTCAGTTCTAATACTGGACATCACTTCACTGAAACTGCTTTGTCCACATCAGCTCCTTCAGGTTCATCTCAACCAAGGGAATGCCGTTATTGTCATGATCCTGGTCATTGGCTTTTAAATTGTCCTATTCGCATTTGTCATATTTGTCGCAAGAAAAGACCTCGTCATTTTTCATCCAACTGTCCCAAGAATCTCAATCGCACTTCAACAAAAATTCGGACAGTTTCAACCTAAGTCTGGTCCATATCGTGCTGCTACCACTGATGTTGGTGATATGCCTGCTGAATCTTGCTCTCCATCTATTACCCTCACCGATGTTGAATCAATGCTTAAACAGGTTTTGCTTAAATCTACTCTATCTACTGCCCTTTTTGTCACTCCAGGTACTTTTTCTTGGTATTTCGATTCTACTTGCAGTAATCATATGACCTCCGATTCTCATCCACAAGTATTTTTACTTCACAGTCAACAAATTCTTCTTTACCACATATCCATACAGCTAATGGTTCTACTATGCATGTTATTCACATAGGCCATATCTCTACATCAAATATTTCTATTCCTGATACTTTTCTTATTCCCCAACTCAAACTTAATCTGGTCTCTGTTGGTCAATTATGTGATTTGGGTCTCTTGAGTTATTTTCTTGGCCTTGAGGTTTCGTCCAACTCTGATGGTTACTTCCTCACTCAAGCTAAGTATGCTTCTGATCATGCCGGCCTCACAGATCATACCATTGCCTCAACACCTATTGAAGCTAATGCTCGTTTTACTTCTACTGATGGATCTCCTCTCTCTAATTCTACTTTATATCGTCAGCTCGTGGGTAGTTTAGTCTATCTTACTGTCACTCGCCCTGACATTGCTTATGCTGTTCATGTTGTCAGTCAGTTTATGGCAACTCCGCGAACAACTCATTATGCTGCTGTTCTATGTATTTTGTGATATATCAAAAACTACCTCCTTTCATGGTCTTCATTTTTCTTCCCACTATCCGCTTGATCTACATGCATACTCTGATACTGATTGGTCTGGCGATCCAACAGACAGATGATCTATTACTGGTTTCTGCTTCTTTCTTGGTACTTCTTTCATCTCTTGGAGGAGCAGGAAGTAAACTGCCATTCTAGTTCTAGTACTGAAACTGAATATCGAGCTATGACTGATGCTACTCAAGAACTTGTTTGGCTTCGCTGGTTACTCGAAGATATGGGTGTTACTCATTCTTCTGCTACTCTTCTTCGTTGTGATAATCGGAGTGCTATTCAAATTGCTTATAACGATATTTTTCATGAGCGCACTAAACACATCAAAAATGACTGTCATTTTGTTCACCAGCATCTAGTTCATGGTACTCTTCAATTAGAATCTGTCTCTTTCCCTAATCAGATTGCTGATATTTTCACTAAGGCTCATCCACCTGGCCGTTTTCATGCTCTTTGTTCCAAACTCCAGTTGGTTTGCGTTCAAGGATCGCCTTGAGTTTGCGGGGGGATGTTAACATATTTAACATATTTACCTTTTAATATGTATGTTAGGAATATATTTAGTTGTATATATTTGTTAAGTGTATATTCTATTCCTTAATTATAGATTTTGATTAGCAAGACATTCCTTATTTGTTTCATAGGGTAGTCTATTTAAGAGAATTTCTTGTATTATTATATTAAGACAAGAAATGTAATTTTTCTTCAAAATTCGTTCAGTTATGATGCTTTGGAAATCTACTAGACCGACATTGCCGTTGGGCACACAAATGGAGATAGAAAATTTATACAGAGGACAATAGTATAATTTAGAAAAATTTTAGAAGGGAAAACATAAATAATTTTAAATTTATTATATAGAATTTTTCAACTTTCCAAAATGTCATTTAGCCATGAACCGATTTAGCCCAATGTCAGGACAAAAAATTAGAAATTATTAACGTCAAAAGGCCACATGACAAGCACATGGCCGTTAAAAACAAAAGGAAGAAGCTAATGTTTAAACGAAAGGAAACTTTAGGTGAAAACCCTCAATATTCTTCATCTCTAACTCTAAATCTGTATTATTCAACATTTTCTCCAATCCTAATTTCAAGTTCCTCAAAAAGCTTCAAGGGCAGAAATAACGAATTATTTTTGCAAGACAAGAGCGAAACTTACTGTTGGCCCCAAAAGCAACCTAAGAGGGGGGGTGAATTAGGTTGTCTCTAAAAACAAACCTTTTTATGTGCTTAATAGAAATTCAAACTTTATGCACCAAATAAAAACTTAAGCACAAATGAATACAATGGATATTCAACAATTTAAGCATAAAGAACAAATAAGAATATTGAGATTAAAAGAATCAAACCAAACTCACAAGCTTCTCAAGCTTGGAGCTTACAACTGCAAAGAGCTTCTTACAAGGCAACTACCAAGTTCACAACTTGAAGTTTAGCCACTAAAAGTCTCTTCAAAGTAGGTGAGACAATAACCTCTTGTACACAAATGAGGTAAATCACTCTTGCTCACACTAATTTCCTTTAGTTGAGCCAAGAGTTTTACATTCACAACCTCCCTTTGTTACAATTGTTATCTCTCCACTCTTACACTTGAAGAACTCTTACACTTCTAAACTCTTTTCACACCACCTACACTATTACAACACTTGTACCCACTATTTCTCCCAAATAGCTCAAGAATTATTTGTAATCAATGTAGAAGTCTCTCCTTGTTAATTCAGACTTAGGGGTATTTATAGTTGCCAAAAATCTGCTTCCATCAACTTCCCAACGGCTATTTTCTGTTTACTGGAAAACTAGCCGTTGGACCTTTCGGACGGCCGATGCAGCAAGAGTGCGTCCGAACAAACTAGCCGTTGGACCGTTCGGACGGCCGCTGCTAAACCTTGCGTCCGACATTGCGTCCGTTCTCTGAGGGTATTCGTTCGGACGTCCGAGGATGCGTCCGATCGAAGCAAAGTCTTCTGGAAATATGATCGGACGTTGTTCTTCGTCCGAGGCTTGCTTCAAATTCTTTGTGTCGGACGATTACCATCGTCCGAAGCTCTGTGACTCGGACACTCATTTGCGTCCGTGAAGTCTTGTGGTTGTTTTGTTCGAACGATCATTTGCGTCCGAACCTACCTATTTTTCTGCACACTTGTTATCAAACCATTAGTATGATTTGGTCATCATCAAAATATGATTAACATAACTGGGGTTCAACACTTACAACCTCTTGGATCAATGAGAATCCAGGAAAATTAAAATGCTCTACAGCTATAGATAAATGAGAATCCAGGTAGAAGGATCTATAGCTGTAGAGCATTTTAGATAATTTTCCTTAATTCTTCATTCTAAATATCCAACACACAATCTTTCTTAATTAGTTAAAATTAAGTTGTGTAGTTTCAATTTATTCCAAAAGTATTGCACCACTGGTGCATAAATTGAACCGCAAATCTTGCAAGTAAATAAAATCCACACATAAAATTAGTAATGTGCAATAATTACTCTAATTAATTATACATTAGTTTTAACCATTTTCTAAAATTTAACAGCAAAATTATATGAAATCATATGCCCAAACCCCAATTCCATCTAGATTGAGATGAGATCTCAATAAATACGGATGAACTAATCAACATAGGCATGATACTACATGAGGTAAAAAAAAAATTTTAAAAAATTAAATAGTATAGCATTTGAAATAGTAGATCTATAACAAAGAATTAAAGCGGAAAATGGGGTTGAAGAGAGAGCAAAATGGGAGAACAAGTACCTTTGCAATTTGTCTTCAAAATTCACTAGACCACATTTTATAGCCTTTCAATCGAGTGAATTTTCGGCTATAAAGAGTTTGAATCGAGTGGATATCTTGACCAAAATAATACCGTTTGAAGGAATATTTACTGTTCATCTCATGAAGTTGAACTTCAGAAGAGCATTAAATTGTTTGAAAAGTGAAATATAAGCTTCAACACAGAGAATCTATCAGACGTTTGGATGATTATTTTGAAATTTTAGCATAAGATCGGAGGATTTGAAATTCTTAATTTCAAATTAATGGCAATAACAACTCCTTCGGCAATAACTTTAATTCATTAGTTTTAGCAATATTATTATTTCAACAATCCAAACTTATAATAATTCTAAAAATTTTACAAAATACATAATTCATTAAAGTCACGTTAGATGAATAGTGCAAATAATAGATAAGACAAAACATGAATAGTATGTAGTATTATTTGGTGAATAATCATCACTTGACCAAATAGCATTTGTTATTGACCAAATAATATTTAACAAATACTTGCTATTATTTGGTAACTAAACAGAGCCAATATAACATACTGTAATGTCATAGACATGTTTATCTAATACTTCTATCCTTCAAAATCTCTCTTATTTCTTAGTTAGGCATTTTTTTAATTGAATTTAAAGCTCATCAAAGGAGTTATAATCAAAATTTAATTAAATATTCTTTTACTTTTAAAATTATAGAATGTAATGTTACTACCACCATAAACATAAAATATCACTTGTCTATCTTTGCAACATCCAATTTCAGGTACCATTCTATTACTTTAAAAAAAAAAAAAAAAAAACAACCTTGGTTAGTTAGGGTAATAGATGAGACGGGAGGAATTGGGTGGCATTGCTTTGAAGGTGGACAAGTGTGAAGAGGCATCCTGCTTTCTCTTGGCTTTCCTCGGTTTGTGGCAAAGCAACCAGGTGGACTTTTCTCCGTCTTATACTCTAATCTAAATAGTAAATACGCGCACACGTATTTGTAACATTAATTATTATTATCAATAAATATTAGTAGTAGTAGATATTTTTCTTTAATAGAATTAATCAGCAGCACAAATTTCTTTGGTACGAATTAAGGACGTGTCAGTCCTTTGCTTCATTGTTATAAATACTAAATGTATACGTGCGTATAAAATATAAATCATCTGAAAAACAAAAAGTTACAGTCTAATTTTTTATATTTCTTCAATCACTTTTATCGATCTATAAATCGTCATTCTCAAAATCTCTTTTTTACAGAGCACTTTTTAATTCATAATATTAAGTTATAATAAATTCTTACTTTATTTTTAGATACTTAAACTGTCAATTAAAAGCTCTTAAGCAATAATTGACGTTTTAATAGCGCATGTAATTTTGATACTACTATTGCTCGAGTCAAGGTTATAATGTGTAATCTCACAAATAATTTAAAATATTTTTCTAATCACTTTTACCTCTATACAAACCGTCATTTCCACTCATTCCCTTCCTATGACATATAAGCTACTATTATATACTGACACTTTAATTTAAAAACTCATTAAGTTATAATTGGCGTTGTAATAGACGTTTCTAATTTTGATGTTACTGTTTTTTTTTTTTTGACTAGGAATTTTCGTGTTACTATTATTCGAATCGTGGGATTACCTCTCTTTCCAGCAGACAAAAAAGATCGAGAGAGAGACAAAATGCCTGTGAAGGCCCCATAGTAAAACGTGACAGCTTCTCTTGTTTCCACGTTAATTATTCCATATTTTTATATGCAAAAGCACATACAAAACTGGTTGTTGGTTTGAGTGTGTCTGAGTTTTCATTTTTGTAGTTTGTATATGTAACATAAAGTAGTAAGTAGTAAATAGAATAGGTAAAGATTCTGTCTTGAAGTTGTAGATCATGGGGTTTTGGCCGCCCAATCATGCATGGTGGCCTCTGAAAGTGATTCCTTTGCTTCCCACTTTAGCCATTTTCCACCAATGATCATCGTTCTTTTCCACCTTTACCTAATTGTATATTTTCTAGAAAGAAATGTTTGCTCATAGTAATCCTTTTTAGTTGGAAAATTATCAAATACATTTAGAAAACGAATTTACAGTAAATTTTCACTTATTTTATTTACTCAAAACACTTAAATTGCGTTATGAGTTTATAATTATCTGAATTTGATATTGTTCAAGTACACTCGGTTTATATCAGGATTTCATTTTTAGTTTTCCTTCCTTCCTATTTTAATTTTAAGATAAAATTATGAAAAAATTCATAGAAATAACGTGCACATAAATCTAATCTCGTACTTAAAATTTTCATGAAAAGAACATGTATAATATTATCGTATTCGATTTTTGTATTTGCATCTTCCTTTTGAGTTAAGTGACACTTCTCTTCTTAGTTTAGTTTAGTTTAGATTGGTATAAAAACTTAGAATTTAGCTGCTAAATTATGAAACTTCTTATGTTTTATATGGCTGAGGAACTCCTCTTATATATCCAGATCATGGAAACATATTAAAAGAAATTTCTGGATTTGAGTCACTAAGTAGTGAAATGGGTGATTTTTATTTTTTATTTTTTTAAAAAAAAAATCTGTATTGTGTTTATGTTCGTCCAAAATAAATAATGGGTCCATCCTACTTCCTTCAACCATCTCGAATGAATATTTTCATTATTCTCTTTTGGTTTTTTTTTTTGTTTAATATTTTTTCCTTTTTACCTATTTGGTTGTATCTCTTTAATTTTCCTACTCCTAATAGAAAAACTGGTTAAATAATTAATTTTCCCAGGCCCTTTATGACTTAAGCCAATAACAATGAATTGCAACATAAAAACCATTCATTTTTAGCCATTTCAGAATGTTAAAACCACGACGAATTTAAATTTTACCAATTTTAATTGGTAAGCCTGTAACCTGAAAAAGTGCCCGTAATTTGGTATATGTAAGTTATCCAAACAAATTAAGGAATTTAGTAAGGAATTTAAAAATGCACTACAAGTAAGGGTGAGATTTTAGTGATTAAAATTAAATTTAATCAAATTTTATATCATTTTAAATCTAGAATCATTTCTACAATTCAAATCTCTTTCATCCAAATACAAGCATAAATATTTTTACCCTTGTACCAATAGAAAGAAGACTACGTATTACAGAATTTCTATTGCAAGAAGTAACATCTTTTTCCTTTTTTTTTTTTTTTTGGTAATATAAAGTTTAAGAGTAAAATAGGTTGTTCTTGTAGACTACTAACTCATATTTTAACAGCTTACAGTAGTTATTATAAATCGTCAATTAATAATAAATTGAGAGGATAACAAGAATCAAATTTAAAACTTTTTATATAGTCTAATTGTTCTAGTTATCGTTTGAAGTAACCCCATTAACTGCAAAAAGTAACATCAAAACTTCAAAATTTCGTGCAGCTTGTAAACAAGTACGTAAACTTCTTTTTTTCATTTTTCACGCTAGGTGCAAGCTTCTTTCATGCCTACAATTTCATACTGCACTAAGATACCCCTTGATTTTACTAGTCTCGCTCAAAAACAAGCAGTTACTCTCAGCAATTTTATTTCTGGCCACAAAGTTTTTAATTTCAATCAAGAAATCTTGTCTTATTAGTTTATATGGATATAGATTCAAGTCATCGTCTCTTATAAATCATACCCTTGAAAGAAGCAACTAACATTTCTTTTAGGGGATGTGTCACGAAATACACTAACTTTCCAATCATTTTCAATTTCTGTATAAACTTACCAAAAGAGCTGGAGAAAATTTTTAATAATTAGAATGACGTGCGAGTGAAACAGTTTGAAACAGAGAATGCTATTGCAAGTTGCATTAGTGAGAACGAATGTTGGTGGATGGTGAACTCTGGGTCTATAGCTCTTTCTTTCTTGGGTAAAATTGCATTGGTCTGAACAGAAGTTTATCTTAATTTAAAATAATGCCGCTTTCTAGTTTCTAAAATTATATCTAAGTCACTTCTCTTCACATTTCATGATATATAAAAGAATCCTTTAATTAAATACTGTATTAACCAAATAGTATATGGGAAAGTTTCAAAATTGTTCTTATGATCGAATACTATAAAAGATGGATGTTAGAAAATAACAAAATATAATTTAAGTAATAAGATATTTCTCCTACAATTTATTAATTATAAATTTGCGTCATTAAAAAATAGAAAGAGAGTTAAAAAAATGATGGACATTAGTAAATTGAAAAGAAAAAAATTTAAATAGTTTTGGTCTGTAAATCACAAGAAACAAATTAAATAGTGAGATCCACTTGAACTTCTCCAATATAATAGATGTAAATGTTTTTTTTTTTTTTTTGTATTTTGTCGTACACATGACCTAGTATACTTTAAATTTTTTCCAACCAAAAATATAAAACAGATCATAAAATAATTGCTTGAAGACTTTGAAAGGGGAATCTTCATAATTATGCTAAATTTAAAGGAAAACTAGTATGATTTTCTCTTCTTGATTTCCTTTTTATTACCTCATTCATGATCAAAAAATAAAAAATAAAATGAAAACAACTGAAAAGGTCTTTTCATGGTGTCGTAGGGTAGGACCCATGACACGATTCTAAAGGCTTTTTGGGCTGCTACAAATACCTGACAATCCCCACCCCTTGTAATTGCCATCAGCCCCAAAGCCACACCATCCTCAAACATCATCTTCATAATCCTTTTTCAGTCTCCTCCTTGGCTTACAACTAGCACCCCCAGTGGTCTCTTATTGTAGCAGACCTCTGTTGGATGCTGTTGTTTGCTTGAGAGGTAATTAATTAAATACATCAATTATTAGTTACTACTTTTTTACTTATTTTACCCTCAAAACACATACACACAGAATTTTAACCTGATGATACAATAATTGCTATATTGTTAATTAGATTGTTACTTTTTATACATGCATGCATGCAACATAGAATTTTGGAAACCTTTGCTTTGTAACTTGGGATTTGTTAGATAGTATAGATTTTCTACTTGTGATTATGAATTGTCATTTTTTTTTTTTTTTCTAATGAATTTTCATAAACTTTGTGCAGAGAAAAAAAAAGAAAAAAAGATTGATTTGATCTAGTGAAGATGTCCACTTGCGTAAACAAGAGCAATTTTCAACTACTATCTTCCTCTATAAAGGTTGAAGAAGAGGCACCAAAAGTCACGGCAATTGAGAAGAAGCAAGGCATAGTGTCCATACTTGGATCAGATTGTGAAACAACCGAAAAAGCAGCTTCTTTGAGAAGAACTCTATCAGCTGATATGTCCTCCAAGAAATGGCTATCTCAAAATGGGTTTTTCAGCAGCTTTAGCCCCATGAAAGTCAAAGATTGCTTCATCTGAAGAACTAGCAATTTCAGCTGCTGATCATTCATCATCTTCTTCTTCTTTTTCTTCAGAAGGAGAAGAGGAGTACTATGATGAGGAGCTGATCAAAAGGCCTGGGCAAGATGATGTATGGAGGTCAATTCAATCACAAAAAGAGAAAAAGGAGCAGCAGCCAGATTTTATGAGTTGGGGTTCAATTCTTGCACCAAAGAATGAGGACTCATCCACATTTCCTCCTCCTTATATTCATCCATTGGTGAGAAGATCAGGTAGCTCTTTGAGTGAAAAAAGCCTTGAAATATGTACCGAAAGTCTTGGATCAGAGACTGGCTCAGATGGCTTTTCCTCGTACCCGCCTTCTGAAGGCGATATAGACGAGGAAAAAGATAACGACCAACAACCACAACAACAATTATCGCGGTCCTACGAGGACGTGCGAGTTGTAAAGTATAATTACTCTATTAGTAGCAAAATGGGGCCGCTGTCCTTCCCTCCTCCTGCAATCTTCCTTCATTGGCTCGCGAAGATAGAACCTCAGTTCAAATGCACTCTTATCGAGAAAATGGTAGGTTAGTTCTTGAAGCCGTGTCTATCCCTCCACAGAACTACTTCCAAGCTCAACGCGAAGATGGCCGCCTTCGCCTCACTTTCATCAATAGTCCTCCTTCACAAGAAGAAATAATTCAAGAATTTGATGAGCAAGTGTTTGATAATTTTGAAGAAATTGAAGAGAATGAGGCCAACTTTGATGATGAAGAAGAGAAGGATGAGGATATTGAAGAGGATGTGAAATATCTTGAGAAAGAAAAAGGGATAAGAGAAGTGGAATTTGTGATGGATGTCCACAAACCAACATTCATGATGAAAAGGCTAATGGGGCTAGACAAAAAGAATCTAGCATGGGCAGCAACAAGGTTCAACAAAGCAGTCAACTTGATAGAAGTTGAGGACGTGGAGGATGATGAGTTAATAACTCCACCACTTCCTCAATCACTGCCAATAGTTCACACCACCACCACCACTACCGCGGCCGGTGGCTCGACTAATCTCAGCCCCACCAGCAACCACCACAGCAGCTGCATCTTTCAATGCTTACGAGTACTTTTGGAAGGAGAAGCCCACAATGACAAGCATCATCAAGCCAATGTCTACTGAACAATGCAACCAGCTGCCTCTGAAAAACAACCAAAACAATAAGGTCATTCTAGCAAGTAATTTGAAGTTATTAAAGGGAAATGATAAGCAGCAAAATTTGGTTGTCATGAGAGGAAACAGGGCAGATCAATACTTGGTTCCTTTGCTTAGGACATGCAAGGAATCAAGAGCAAGATCTCTATTACTTTGGGAGCCTTACCGTATTGCTACCTCCTGATGATCATTAACTACAATATCCAATAGCGTTTCCATCAACCACTTTTTTATTTTATTTTATTTTTCTTATCATATTTATTTCCTCTAAATAAATTATTATCTACTGTTTGTCCCTCTTTATACTATTAGTACTTGTTTACTCTAAAAAAGAGTTTGTGTAACAAAACAAATACCAGTATGAAAGAAGGGGAAGAAATTATTTACTTGGATTTAGAGGATTTAAGAAAGAGATATTTGAAGGTGTTACATAAATTCTATTTTCTCTAAATAATATTTTTATAATAATTTCTTAATTACATATTTTTCAATTAATTTTTAATTTCGAATTTATCACAATATAAAAATTATTATAGAATAATATTCTAAATAATTTCACAAATAATAATTGTCTAACAGTACTACTAAATTAGCTAATCAAAATCTTAACACCATCTTTGACTCGGTGGTGTGTCTTTTCTGTCTCTACATCATAATGGAATAGCTTTTTTCTTTTACCTCAGCTTTTGCAATTCAAACCAATTGAGTTTCAGCGTGGGTCATGACTGGTCCATTTGATGTTAGTTTCGAGAACAGCATAATCACTTCTTGATATATCGTGTTCCTACAGATTTTTGAGTTAAGGTTTATGAATACAATCAAATGACCTTGAATTAAGGTCATCCATTTGGCTAAGAATTATCAATTGAGAGCGCATCTACACTTGAATACATTGATGAAGTCATTGAATTTTCCTATGTTAATGTAACCATATATACTCCTCATATATCTGTACAATTTATGCTGACTTCATTACGTGTTTCACCAGCAATTAGCAGTCTCTTCATGGGAAGAATTATTATTTTGGCATTTGCTTAGCCACATCTACTTTTTATTAATTATGTGATGTAACAAGTCAATTACTGTTTCACAACTCACCAAACAAAATTATTTAAATGGTTACAACAATATGTAATTTGCCCTAAATACTACCATAAGGATCATGCATGCTCGATGAAGTTAAGGTAAATTAGAGACTAAAACTCCACTGGCGGATTTAGGGGTGCTGTGGGCGAGGGGTGTTCATGGGTAGGATTATCAGATTAACGGATTTTCGGGTTTTGAAATTTCGAGTTTTCGATAAAAATTTTAAAACTCAATCCAATCTAAATTAGTAATATACAAATTTAAGTCGACCTAACCCAAATATTATTTAGGCGAGTTATTGGATTACTGGGGTAACTTGAGTTTAAAAATAATAATAACTTAAAAGAACAAGAAATTCATTCTTGTTTGAAACAAAGTCCCATTATACTTTTTTTTTTTAAATAAAAATTGAAATTCATTCTTGGTAGAATGAATACGAACGGGAGCAATACTTCATTCTAAAAAAGAAAAGCATCTAGCCTCCTTAGTTAAACAATGAGGAGCAGAATTGAACCTGAATACAATTTGAATACTTCAAGTTTTTGCCAAAAAAATCATAACTCACGAGTGTGATACCTTTTTCTTTTTTTACGATCACAATTCCAAAACATAAAAGATAGTAGTGACTATAAGAATAATATTCATTACGAATTAAGTAGTATTAAATAAGATGAATCATCAAAAAAAAAAAAAAAAACATTAAGAAGAAGACTTACTGGAGGTCTTGGAGGCCGGTGGAATTGTGAAAATATGGAGCCCGGAAGAGGATAGGCTTTTGAGGTAACGGACTAGAAGGAAGATTTCATTCTAATGGGCTTATGGGCCTTGGGGTATAAGCATAAGGAGAATATTTTAAGTTTGTTAGGTTATTTGGTTACGGGGTTGGATTGGGTTTCAAAAAATAAAACTCAACTCAACCCAATGAAATTTTGAATAACTCAACCCAAGTAACTTGAAATTCGATAACTTAACTCATTTAGTCCCAAATTTATTTGGGTTGAGTTAAATTTTCAGGTTGGGTTAAATTTAAACACCCTAAAATTATAGGGCAGTTGCCCCTAAAATTTTAAAGTTTATGTTAAAACTCTTAAAAATTTTGAAAATTTTATTTTTACCCTTATAAATATTCATTTCTCCCATTAAAATTTAGAAGAAAAAAAAATGAATTAGTTGTTATAATTACATGCCTATAAAATCTCGCCCCTCAGACAGTAATTTCTTGCATTGGCCCATCTAAAAGGCCACAAATTCTTCTGTTCCACACCCTGATTTCACTCCATGTCCCACTGTCTATGAACTGTCAAGATTTTATGAAATAATTTTAGTAGAGTAAACAATTCATTTGTAGTGTGAAAGAGAGTGTGGGACAGAAAATTCTTACTAGTCTTAAAGGATATTTATAACCTCTAGTATGGGAGCACGTGCTTTGCACATTTGGAGATACTAATTATTTGATTTTTGTTACAATAAAATAAAAAGTAAAGCATGTTTAGAGATACTAACTATTTGATTTTTTTAGTTCACTTAATTTTTTGCTTATATGATTTTTGTTACAACGTTTAATTGAGTCAAATTTTTTTTTTGTAATTCATTTAAATTTAGAGAAATATTTACTCATAGGTGACTTTTTTTATGCATTTTCTTTAGATATACTTTGTTGGAAATCTAAAAGATTTGTTTAGTTTACTAGTTAAACAATTTCGTAAGAGATAAATAATTGTGTTATGTGAATAACTATTCCTTGTAATTTTTAAAATAGAAGTCTATTTCCTCAATTAGAGAACTACTAAAACATTCTACAATACGTTCATTGGTACTTTATTTAACTTTAAAAATTTTTTAAAGTAACATTAAACTGGAGCACAATGTATGACAGGAAATATATTAAAGTTTATTATTATATTATATTATGTAAATTTAGTAATCAAAGAGAATAGTGTAGTCTTGACAAATATTGACAATTTATAAAATTTATTGGAACTTTTTATTATCTTCAATTATTCAAATTATATCGTAACAACTTTGTATTAATCAAGTGCATAGGGTATTTGATTATTCTTGAATCCCTATACATCTCTTGGAGCCAACTTGATGAATGAACCATTCGTGTACAAATACTAAATAACATTTTCTAATTTAAGAAACAAAATTTCTCTTAAATATATAGTTTGCACAACTGTAGGAATTATATCATAAAAATTTTTAAAAAAAAGTGAAAAATAGTCTACCAGTATTTAGCAATTTACGGCATGAAATTTAGTCACTAATTCATTATATTTTTAGAACTATCAATCTATATAGTAGTAAATTAAAAAGTAGTTATTCAATATTATAACTTTGATTTGATAGAATAAGATCAATAACATATAGCTACAATATCTATCAACTTGTATAGTAATAATTCAAAAGCAACAACAAATATTTAGTATTTAGATTTATTAGACAAGATACAGTTTAGTTAAAATCTAACTAGTAACTGATTTGATGTCCCTATTTTTTAATAGGTAGTTTATACTGTTGCTAATAATTAACATTAGATATTTACAAGTCCAAAGATAATAACAATAATTTTTTGTAAGAGACCAATAATTATCTATTAAGAATTTTAGCTAATATAATTTAGCAACTAATATTTTTTTGTTATAGGAAAAATATAATTTAAATTAAATATATGTTAATTATTCAATGTATGAAAATGGAACTAAAAATAAAGTAAGAATTGTAGATAAGATTATGATTTTCTAAGAAAAATAAAATAGGTATAGATCACATTTTTTACCCATATCTTACACTTTTCTACTCATCCAATTAGTTTAACAATAATAAAAAAAGATAGGTTCGACATTATATTTGTTTTTTAGTACACTGCATAAAAACTAAATTCTTTTCATATTCTGGACAACGAATCTCTTTTATTATTACAATGTCTAGACAACAACATTAGAAACAAAATAAATGGCATTGGGAGAAGGAATGTGAAGATGTTGACAATATCTTGAAGGATAATATCTTTGTTGATTCAAGTTATGCGGCCTTGAGACTTTTAACAAATTTTATGACTCTTTCGTTCTTTTATTTTTTTCCTTTTTTGTATCAAAATAGAAAAAGATTGCAAAATTATTCTCTCAAAAGATTCCAAAAGTTTTATACGTGATAAGTACTACTTTTTTTTTTTGGTTTAAAGATAATTCCTACTATTATTTAACTTAATTCTGAATCCTAGAAAACTTTTACTTGCATACTTGTAAAATTTCTAAAATTGATCCTTAAAAAATGGATGTCAAATGAACTCTCTATTCTTTCTCACAAAAATTTTAATCTAACAGTAAAGTAATCATTAAGATTGAAAATTTGTTCTTTTAAAAGGTTAATAGTATTTTTTTGTAACAGAATATAGTTAGAAGGGCAAATAAGAACAGATTTTTAGTTTGGAGGGTCCAATTGATAATCTTTCAGTTTTGAGGGCCATGTTGGGTTGGGACATTTGTTTTAGTTTTGAGGACAAAATTGAGACTTATTGAATTTGGAGGACTATATTGGAATAATTTTTTAATTTGGAGGGTCAAATTAAGACCACTATAATTTAAAACGCCATATCGAGATTTTTGCTTAGTTTGATTGGCCAAAACTTTATTTAACTTTTTAGAATAAAATAACCTTATTTTCGTTGTTTTCTTTTATTTGTCAAACAAATTTTTCTTTTTCTTTTAATAGTTGTTAATAAATTATTAGTTTCTTTATTTGTATATAAATGTTTTCTAGTTTTTTAATGTATCCACAACCTATATATGTTGATAATATTCATATGCCTAATAATTCTATTTGATGAGAAATTTTATTTCATTAAGTTTTTTTGATAATTTTATTAATATTCATCTTCAATTTCTAATCTATCCCAAAATTCTACTCTATGAGAAAATTGATTTCAATCAAATTTAATTGTAAATGAAGTCTCAAAAAGTTAGTTTTTATTTCATGTATATCTTTTTAGGGTTTTTCTCTTTAAGGGTCCAAAAGTATAGGTAAAATATGTGAATTTATTTTCTAAGTAAATTTTATATTTTTATTATTGTTTGATTTCTAAAACCCATCCCAATGAAATATTTCCTACTCTTCTTTAATTTTTAAAATTCATTCTTAATATTCTATTACATAAGGAAAATTATTTCAGTCAAATTTATTTCCAAATATGAAGTCTTAAAAGTAGATTTTATTTATTATTTTACTCTTTGAGGAGTATTTACACAAATAAGTTAAAAAATTATAAATAAAAAAAAGGCATTCAAGTTGGGAACATAACAAAGTCATTAAGTTTTTTTTATATAGTAAGGATAAATTGGGAAAGAAAATTGAAAACTAAATCAAACTTCTTCATTTATTATAGTATATTTACAATTAATTTTTTAATAACTTTATTTAATATTCATCTTTTATTTCTAAATCTATCCTAAAATTCTACTCTATGAAGAAATTTACTTCAATCAAACTCAATTCTAAATATAAGTCTAAAAAATTTAGTTTTATTTCTTGTATACCTTTTAGGATTTTTTTTCCTTGTTAAGGGTCTAAAAATATAAATGAAATATATAAATTTATTTCCATGTAACTTTTTTTTTTTTTTTTGTTATTTCTTGATTTCTAAAATCCATCCCAATAAAATTATTTCATACTTTTCTTTAATTTTTAAAACTCATTCCCAATATTCTATTACATAAAAAAGTTTATTTCAATCAAATTTATTTCCTAATATGAAGACTTAAAAGTAAGTTTTATTTCCTCTTTTACTCTTTGAGGAGTATTTACATACATAACTTAAATAATTATAAAAAGAAAAAAAGGCATTTAAGTTAGAAGACATAACAAAGTAATTAAATTTTATAGTAAGTGTAACTTCAGAAAGAAAATCTAAATCACTAAATCATATTGCTTCTTTTAATATATTATAGATTTGAGGAGTATTCACATAAACAGTTTAAAAATTATTAAAAAGGCATTCAAGTTGGGAACATAACAAAGCCATTAAATTTTATAGTAAGGTAACTTAGGAAAGAAAATCTAAAACTAAATCAAACTTCTTCATTTGTTATAGTATATATTCAATTAATTTTTTAAATAACTTTATCTAATATTCATCTTTTATTTCTAAATCTATTCTGAAATTCTACTCTATGAGGAAATTTGTTTCAACCAAACTTAATCCTAAATATTTGATACGTGAAATATCTTGTTATAATATTTATAATATCCTAATCCAACTATTAACTAGATAACGCATCGCAAATGTACGGGATCAATAGTATATAGAGGAAGTAGCGGTCGAACCCGCAAGAATTGGTTTAGATTGTAATTACCGATTACTTGACTCAAATGCTATTTGAAGAAATCATTATGAAAGAGATTTCAGTAAAGTAATCTAAGAATTAAAATTATAATTAATCTACGAAAGCAAATAAACTAGTCTAACCATTAATCTATGAAAGTAAGTAAAGAAAACATTAAATTTGAAAGTAAGGAAAAGTGTATACCCTAGAAAGCATTAAACGATAAAAGAACCATAAAACAAGAACTAAATAACATAAGAAAAATTTAAGAAGGTTTAAGAATGCTTTTCTAATGAAGAATCGCAAGTTCTTGATCCAAAGTTGTCAGTCTTGAATCTCTTCTTCAATCCTTCCTAAAAATAAAGAAAATCCTAGTACAATATAATGAATTACTATTCTAATATCTAATTTAACTAATAGCTGTTATCTTCTTTTCAACTCCCCTCATAATGAGGTATTTATAAGGGATACATTATGGTTTTGGGGCTCCGGGATTATAAGTATATGATATCCCACGCAAACATACAGGCCCACGGGAAGACTTTTATTGCAAAATAAGAAATTTTGTGTGACTTATCCGTCGATCGGTGCCTGGGCGTTGCACTTTTTGCAGCGCCTGGGCGCGAGAAGCAGAAACAGCTTCAACTTGATCCTCAATTTTTACTATGATTCAGGCCAAATTTGGAAAAATTCAAAAACAAAAGGTGTAGCAGTATGTCTTATCTTTCCAAAACATCTTGAGTCACCTCAATTGGAGTTTGGAAAAGAAAGTTATGCTCAATCTACCTAACTATTATCAGAATCACTCCTCGTTGGTGCATGAAATTCTAATTTTGTAATTTTCTTCCACTTTTGCGATCAATTTGGGCTCTTTCTTCACTCAAATCCTACAAAACTCAAAATAAACCATTTTATCTCATAATTAATCAATTCTTGCTTATTTATCACCATAAATGAGGTAAACGATACATGAAATATATGGCATTTACGAGCTTCTCAACTACCCCACGCATAGTTTTTGATCGTCCTCGAGAAAACTAATGTAGAAATAAATCACAAATATACTCAACATGTCTTATCAATTATTCACATAAATAACCAAGAACTAAACCATCATAAGGAAAATAGTCAAATAATAATAAACCCCCGTACATGAATTCCAGTGTAGGTGTGTGCATAGCCACACAAAAATAACTTTTAAGACACTTAAGATTAAATCATGCAAATTCTTTGAATTTTTCTAAATAATCCTTAGCTTAATCTTCTTACATTTCTCTACTAATGTAGACAATTAACTCGACTTAAATTAGGTAACGTAAGGCTAGGGTCTTGGCTAACAAAGAAGGGAAAAAAAGGATAAAAAAAAAAAAAGAGTTTTAAATCAATGTGTGCTTCATTAACATAAAACTTCTTTTTGAACATTAAACAACCATCCTTCAAAGAAGTAACTCCATACTTAGTTTTCCAAACACCCATAAAATTTTTGTACAACAAGCAAAATAGAATCATACTTTTTTAATTTCAACCTCTCTCGCCAACACTTTGTGAAAAATATCTCCCCTCCCTTTTCTTTTTTTTCTTTTTCTTTTCTCCAAAATGGATAGCAATGATAAGCACTACCCATAAAAAATATCAGTGCAAGTACCAGTTATAGGCACTATCTGCTAACACTCCAATGCAGGTGTCAGTGATGGGCAGCATCTACAATACTCTAATGCAGGTGCCAATGATAGGCACCACCAACAATTGTCAACACAATTTTTTTTTTTAACACCCCTATACCTTAAACTGTACACCATTCATTCTAACACTCTCATACAACTATCTTCCATCCTTGTATCCCCTTAACAATTAATGTGGTATTAAAGCTCTTAATGGACATTCAAAATAACTCAAAAAGGTAGATAAAAAATGAGTTAGAGAAAAAAAAAAGAAAAGAATGGTGCTTCTATCCATTCAAAACAAATTAAGGTTCAAATAAGATTTTAGGGATAAATTTTACAACAGGGTTGGCTTGAAAGACTCAAACTTCCAAAGAAATGCCTACCCTCATCTTTAAATCAAATCAAATTATCTAAAATTTCGCTTCGAAAATGCAATAATGTAAGTATCTGGAGTGTAATTTACGAGAATCTACACAATTATCTCTCAGTGCCAAAAAGCTACAACATTGTTGGGCTATTAGTGCTCAAAAATTAGAATTCATGCTTGAAAAATATTAACACCGACTACCCTACTCATGACAACTTAGTTCAAAAATTATCGAGTAAAAAATCAAAGAAACATGCTAAGCAATTTGTGAACAAAATTTTCAAAAATTCGAAAAGCTGTCAAATCAAAAGTCAAACTACAAATATGAAAGAAAAAATTGAACAAAATGAACAAACAAAACACCAAACCAATAGAAATCAAGAAAACTTCTCATCCTACACTTAGAAATAAATATTGTCCCCAATGTTATAGATAATAAAAGCATAAAGAGGGAAAGGGAAAACTTCTCTGGCAATGAAGAATGTTTGGTGCCGTGTATGTTGAACTAAATACTCTTGAGTCGAAGTCGAAAATTCATTAACCACTAAAACAAAAACAAAACATCAAAAACCTTTAAAACATTAAGAAACAATAATACCAAGAAACTAAACAAAAACATAAGAAATAAAATTATAAAATAACATGGGTTGCCTCCTATGTAGCGCTCTTGTTTATAGTCTTAGGCTCGACTATTGCACTCTCTCTTATGTAAAACATGCTAGGATGGTTGGCCACCTTTTTCCTTCAGGCCGCTACTAGAAAAGTTTAATCCCATTCTTCTTAACTGTCATTTCTTGATTCCCAATTTTTTTTTGAAGAAATCCACGTTTCCTTGTAGTCATCAAAGCCAATGTCCTTAGTAGCACGTCCAATTATTTTTCGAACCATATTCTCTTCTTTTTGCTCTTTTTAAACTTTTGGACACTTTCGGATGCTTTGCACAACTTTCTTGTTCCATTCTTACCCTACACACATTATTGGTTAGTTTTGATTCTTCATTTGACTTGCCAATAAAAGGATCAAGTGAATGATTAGCACAGTTAATTTTTCTTCCAAAATAGGAAAATTATCATTATAATAAAAAACATCAATTTCAACCGATTCATTTTTAATTTGTAAAATCAACTTCCTTTTATTAACATCTATCAGTGCATGTGCGGTTGATAAAAATGGTCTCCCAAGAATCAATGGTAGTTCATTGTCCTTGCTGATGTCCAACACCATGAATTCAACGGGAAACAGCAACTTCTCTACTTGCACAAGCACGTATTCCAACAAGTCATATGGTTTCCTTTTAGTCAAGTCCACAAGTTGGAGTATAATGTTAGTCGATTTGGCGGCAGTGATTCCTAACTTATCATAAATGGATTTTAGCATAATGTTGACGCTCGCCCCCAAATCACAAAGTGAACGATGCAATGTGTGTCCTCTAATGTTCACCGGTGTAGAGAAACTACCGAGATCCTTGAGCTTGTGGGTTAACCTCCGTTGAACAATTGCACTACACTTGACATCGAGATAAATTTTCTCACCATCATCCCATTTCTCTGACTTCCTTGCCAATAAATCCTTCATAAATCGCACGTAATTGGGCATTTTGGTAAGCACATCAACCAAAGGAATGTTGATACTAACCTTGTTGAACATGTTGATGAATTGTTGGAATTGCTTGTCTTTTTCCTCCTTTCTGGAATTATTGAGCCTTTGAGGGAATGGAATCTTTACCGAATGATGCAAATTCAAGGTCTCTACTATGTGCTACTTTTTCAACTCATTGTTTTCATCCACTTTTCTCATCTTGTCATGTTGACATCTTCACAACCAATTTCATTCTTCTCCTCAATCACCTTGGAGTTTTTCTTCTCTTCTTCTTTACCATCCTCCAATTTTTTATTCGGCACACCCAACTCTTTTCTGCTTCTTAGGAAGATAGCATTGCATTGCCCTTTTGGGTTTGGGATTGTATCACTTGGCGATGCTCCAACCGGTCTCTCATTGTTTTGTCGGGTTATTTGTCCCAATTGTAACACAAGGTACCTGTGGTAGTCTGCAAATTTTCACATTCCCTTTACAACTTCTCAAAATCTATTCTCAAATTATTATCATTGGATGAATCATGATTCACATGTGCGGGATAATTTAGATTTTGAGATGGTGGTCTTCTTGGTGGAGGCTAGTATGAGCTATTTTGTTGTGGTAGAAAATTTTAGGTATACCTTTGATGAGTTGGTTGATATGGTCTGGATGATGAGGTTTGGTTAGGAAAATTTTGCTGTGGTTGGTTGGGCTGAAATGAAGGGTTTTGGAGATTATTTTGGTTTGACCAGGAAAAATTTGGATGGTTTCGCCAAAACGGATTATATGTGTTTCCATAATTCATGGACTGATGACTTGAGGTAGGATTGTGATTAGAAATGAATTGAATTTGCTCACCTTGCATCACTGATGTTTCACAACTGCCATTTTGGTGATTTTCTCTGCAAAAATCACGATTCAAGATCCCTTGGTTTGTCGAACCAATGGAGTTCACTAAGCTTTTCCCAATATTCTCTATAGTTTTGGTCAAGTTTGTAATGACACTCATCATCATATTCTGCTGAGACAAGAAAGAATTATAGCTAGGCATACCTCCTTGTTGGACGTTGGCTTGATTCACTTGTTGTTGTTGTTGTCGTCCAACTGCGGAAGTTATTGGTCCATGATAATAAGGAGTATATGCCATTCTTTCCAACAATTCTTACGCTTTCTTCAGGGTCTTGTAGGGAAAAGAACATCCTGCATTTGCATCAACTATCAATCTAGTCTTCGGAAATAGTCCATTATAGAAGGTTTGGACTTGCAGCCATAGTGGAATACCATAGTGGGGACACTTCCTCAATAACTCTTTCAAGTAGTCCCACTCTTCACCTAAACTTTCTCCAATAATCTTATTTCGGAGCTTAACGGTCCTAGCTGGTGGAAAGTGTTTGGCTAGAAATTCTTAAGCGAGTTGGTCCCATATTGTGAAAGTGTCTTGTCAATATGATTGTAGCCAAGACCTTGCTCTATCACGTAAGGCAAAAAGGGAATGCTTTCATCTGGATACAATCGGGGTGGACTTTATTGTATCGGAATGTATCAATGCCTTCTCAAATCTGATTAAGTGCTCATAGGGATCTTCATTTGGGACTCTTCCAAACATAGCATTTGTTTGGAACATTTGTATCAGTGCAGGCTTGATTTCAAAGTTATTCGCTTGTACAGGCAACCGAGCAATGCTAGAACTCGCCCCCTCAAAATTAGGTATGGCATAATCTCTAAGATGCCGGGGACTAGTATTAACATTATCCTGGTTGTTATTGTTGCCTGCAACCTCCTCTTGTTCATTCATGGCTTGGTTTGGATTTTCTATTAGATGGTTGCCTTAGTTTGAGTCTTGTCATCTATGGTTTCTACTTATCATTCGTTCAATTTCCAAATCAATCAGATGAAGTGGCGGATTGGATGAACGAGTATTGACCATAAACTACAAGAAAAAAAAAACCAAGTATCAAATATCGAAGACCAAAACCAAACAAAATGAGTGAACATCCAGGAATAATTGTAAATAAATAATATAAGAAATAAAAAGTCTAATCTAGTAAGACTCACTATACCTAATATTGTTACCAAACAAAAATAGTCACCGGCAACGGCGCCAAAAACTTGATATGTGAAATATCTAATTATAAAATTTATAATATCCTAATTCAACTATTAACTAGATAACGCACCGCAAGTGTACGGGATCAATAGTATATAGCGGAAGTAGGGGTCGAACCCACAAGGATTGGTTTAGTAATTATCGGTTATTTGACTCCAATGCTATTTGAAGAAATCATTATGGAAGAGATTTAACTAAATTAATCTAATCTAAAATTATAATTAATTTATGAAAGCAAATAAACTAGTCTAACCATTAATATATGAAAGCAAGTAAAGAAAGCACTAAATTTGAAAGCAAGGAAAAGTGTGCAACCCTAAAAAGCATTAAACAATAAAAGAACCATAAAGCAAGAACTAAATAACATAAGAAAACTTTAAGAAGATTTAAGAATGAATGCTTCTCTAATGAAGAATCGCATGTTCTTGGTACAAAGTTGTCAATCTTGAATCTTCTTTTCAATCCTTCCTAAAAATAAAGAAAACCCAAGTCTAATCTAATGGATTACTATTCTAATGCCTAATTTAACTAATGGCTGCTATCGTCTTTTCAATTCCCCTCATAATGAGGTATTTATAGGGGGATACATCAGGGTTTTGGGGCTCCAGGTTGACAAGACACAATTTTCCACGCAAACGGGCCCACGGGAGGACTTTTCTTGCAAAATAAGCAACTTCGTGTGACTTATCCGTCAGCAAAAACAGCTTCAACTTGCTCCTTGATTATCACCACGATGCAGGCTGAATTTGAAAAAACTCAAACACAAAAGTTGTAGCTCTATGTCTTAACTTTCCAAAATACCTTGAATCACCTCAATTGAGACTCAGACAAGAAAGTTATACTCAATCTACCAAATTGTGTCAGAATCGCTCTTCACTGGTGCACGAAATTTCAATTTTGATATGAGCCAAATGCAATTTTCCTCCACTTTTGCGATCAATTTGGACTCTTTCTTCACTCAAACCCTACAAAACTGAAAATAAATTATTTTGGCTCATAATTAATCAATTCTTGCTTATTCATCACCATAAACAAGATAAACGATACATGAAATATGCGACATTTACGATCTTATCAATATTAAGTATAAAAAATTTAGTTTTATTTCTTATGTACCTTTTAAGATTTTTTCCTCGTTAGGAAAAATATAAACGAAATATGTAAATTTATTTTCAAGTGAATTATTATTGCTTGATTTCTAAAAAATTCATCCCAATAAAATTATTTCTTATTCTTCTTTAATTTTTAAAACTCAGTCCTAATATTCCATTACATAAAAAAATTTACTTCAATTAAATTTATTTCCTAATATGAAGTCTTAAAAATAGGTTTTATTTCCTCTTTTAATATTTGAGGAGTATTTACATAAACAACCTAAATAATTATAAAAAAAAGGCATTCAAGTTAGGGGACATAATAAAAGTAATTAACTATTATAATAAGGGTAACTTCGGAAAGAAAATCTAAATCAATCATATTGGTTTTTTTAATATAGTATAGATGGACCAAACCATCTCATTAAAAAAGTTTATACTAAAGCATTAATCAGATAACAATCAGAAAGTGCTCCAATCAATTAGAAATTCAAGGAATTTTGTACAATTCAAATTAAATAACAAGTAATGAAGCAGTTTAAGTAAATTAAATTTATGATAATGTATCTAAGCTATATGGATGCATGCGTGCATATACATAGAATTTTTTTTGAATTAAATATAAGCTAGCTTTAGAAAATTCAGTGTATAGAAAATAAGTCAAAGTTTGTGAATGTTCTTCATGAATTATTACCTACTTGGAAGCCTAATTTAAGTAGAAATTCTGTGGCATAAGTCACGCAAGAATGTTTATTCAGAAACTTGACAATTGAAATGAAGACAATGAACAAATTACGCAGTTATGGTGAATCATGTACAGTGCTAAGAAGAGACATTCCGACATGTGAGTCTTGGTTTAAACTTGAGGGAAAAGAATGTAGATGACACAGTTTTTAAGGTGATGCAGATAAAAACTGATGGAATTAAAAATACATAGATATGTGTATATCTATATATATATATATATATGTATATATATATATATATTTATATATATGTGTATATATTTATATACATATATATATATATGTATATATATATATATTGAGTAACTACTGATACATTGGTAGAGGACCTCACTCCCAATTTTTATTAATAATGGAAAGCTTAACAGAAAGGGACTTGGCCAAAACCTCCAAGAAAATACATCATCTTTGAAAACACAAATAAGGACAACCAATCCTATCTAAACATATCAAACCTTCAGCCTTTCTAGGTAGAGATTGATTAGTGTTACTGTTGCCTATACTAGCTAAACAATCAGCTACGCTATTACGTTCACGAAATACATGTTGGAAAACGTAAGAAGTCCCTTGAGTGAGCTGCCATATGCATTGGATAGTTGCATTAATCTAACAATTCGTCATGGAGTTGAATACTTAACCCTTAAAACATTGATGAGAATACTAGACTCCGCTTCAATTTCGATAGAATTCCAGTTCCTTTCCTTGCAAAGTTGGAGTCCATGGTGCAAAGCTAATGCTTCGGCTTCTAAGACGGAGTAGTTTGTGAAAGAGCACAAGTATGCTAATCATGTAGTTGCCGTGCGAATCACGAACAATACCCCCACCCGAACACTGCCCATCCGCTTGACAGAACCATCTAAATTCAACTTCCACCAGCCTTGAGAATGAGGGTTCCACGCTACTATCATGATTCTTATTGGCCAAACATGCAGATTAGGAGGTAGATAGCCCATCACAGCCAAACGATGGCTCCAGTCGTCCCTAAAAGGTAGCGGATAAGCCAAGAAGTTTGTCTTTATCACTGCCAAGATATTGTGGACAATTTGAGCCAAGTTAATCCTTACACCATCATAAATAACTTTGTTTCTTCCCTTCTATAGGTGCCAACAGAATCTTACTAGAGTAGGTAGGGGTTTGCATATCACACCTATAGTCGAAGAAGGCTTGTAATTCAACCACCAGGACATTAGATAACCTTTAAAATCGCTCTCGTGAGATAAAGGGTAGTCCAATAAGCCTTCAAAGAACGCCCAAACCTCCCTTGCCATTCTGCAAGTGAGAAATAAATGATTAATGCATTCGGAGTTTGCACAGAAACAACATTTGGAAGCTAGAGAGACTCCCATATGTGTGATGATATCATCTTTTGGTAATCTTGAGTTGAAAAGCCTCCACATAAAGATTGATTGCTTGATCATAATTCTCTTGTCCCAAATCATTCTCCCAGAGAGGCATGAGCTTCCAGTATTTATAAGAGTAGATGAGATGCTAAAACTCCCATTAGTGGATAAAGTCCATGCTAGCTAGGCCCTTTGCCCAGTTAAAACGCAAGATCTTCCACTAATTTTGTTTCCAATGACCCCCATTTGCTCATTCGAGTATTGATCACTTAGTACAGTTACCCTCAAATTCCAAGATGTTTGAGCCCATATTTGAGAACACCTTAGCCCCTTATCATACACTTGATTCACCATTTTGTACAATGAACTGTCCCCCATCCAGTCATCATACCAGAAAGAGGTTGAGCCACATCGTATTTAGCAAAAAATGTGTTCTTCAACCTCTTCCTTAATCATTAACATACGCCTCCATGTTGATGACATGCTACCATGAGACTTGGCCAAAGCTGGATGCTCACCTTTTAAATATTTGGCCGACAAGAATTGAAACCAAAGAGAGGTCCCCGTTTGCAATCTCCACCATAACTTCATTACCAAGCCAAGAGCAATATCCGAGAGTGAAATGATACCCAACCCATTTTGCTCTATAGGATGACATATTGTGCTCCAAGAAGCCCAATGCCTCCCATGGCTGTCTACATTATCCCTCCAAAAGAAATTCGTAAACTGCTTTTCAATCTCTTGATTAATCGCCTTAGGGGGCTGCAATACCGAGAGAAGATATAAAATGAATACTACTAAGAACATGTTTAATAAGAATGAGTTTACCACCAGCTGAGAGGAGTTTGGAATGCCAATTCAAAACCTTAGCAGTGATCTTCTCAATAAGTGGTTGGAAGAGGGACTTATGTTTTAAGGCTTTTTGTATAGGACATCCGAGATAGATGAAAGGAAGGGACTTCTTGGAAAAACCTGTGATAGATTGGACAGCCATTACTCGACCCAGTGAACTCTTGGAAGACGTGTAGAAGCTACTTTTCTTGTTACTAATTAATTGGCCTGACGACGCCTCAAAAACTCGATGGAAGTGCTTCAAATTCTTCAAGGACTTGGATTCTCCTTCGATAAAAATTAAGATATCATTCGCAAAAGATAAATGAGTGATGTTCAAGCAGCCCCTTAGGAGAGCATTAAAGGACAATCATTGATTAATGAATTGTTGTTTGAGTGCTCTACTAAAAGCTTCCAAAATAATAATGAATAATAGAGAAGACAAGGGGTCACCTTACAGGTGACAAGTAATATGCCTAACCCCACAAGACGACTTAAAAAAGCCCTTGGGAGAACCATTGACTAAAATAGAAAACTAGCTATTCTCCATCACATTAGCTATGAGTTTGCAGAAAAAGGCAGAGAATCCAAAAGTTTGTAGAACCGAGTAGAGAAAATCCCAACCCATACGATGAAAAGCCTTTGCTAAATCCAATTTTAGGATAATATTACCTCTTCTAGTTTTCCTATCAATAGAATTCACCATCTCCTGCGCTAGTAAAACATTGTCAACGATGCTTCTACCTTTGACAAAAGCCAATTGCTCTTGGGAAATAATCATCGGTAAAATAGGGGACAGCCGGTTGACCAAGATTTTTGTACAAATTTTGCTAAAGAAAGTGCAAAGACTTATTGGCCAGAAATCACCAAAAGTTGCTGGATTATCGTTCTTGTGAAGGAGAGAGATCAGGGTATTCATGAAGACCTTAGGCAAAGGTTCACCTTTCATAAACTATTGGACAACATGTAATACATCTATCCATGCCTTAATGATATCCCAACACGTTGTAAAGAGAACCCCGTTAAAACCATTAGTCACTACCACACTCTTTGAGTTTAGCTTGAAGACTAACTCTTTAACCTTTTCCATAGTAGGTTGAGCAGTTAGTCTTCAATTATCATTTGAAGATATAATGGATGGAATACATTGCAACAAGTCGTCATCCCGAGTTGTAACTTCATGTGAGAATAGCTTCTGAAAAAAATCAATTCCCTCTTGTTCCACAAGTTCTGGGTCAACCACCCATAGGTAATCAATTTTAATCTTATTGATAGCCAACTTTTGTCTTTTGCTAATCATTTTGGCATGGAAAAAATTGGAATTATGCTCCCCCTCCGTAAGCCATTTAACCTCTACTTTTTGCTTCCAAAACGATCCTTCTTTAACCAAACATTTCGCTAAACTAGCTTTAGCATGGGAAAATCCATTCTAGTTGTGTCCGTAGGGTTTCGTTGAAGGGCTTCTTCCTTCTCTTGCAAGGCAACCCGGCAATGCTTCAATTTTTTGGAAGATATTCCCAAAAACCGAGAAACTCCATGCCTTGATGACAACTTTCAAACGTTTTAACTTCGCAGCCATATTTTGAATTGGGGTTCCATGACATTCCAAAGACCAACTTTGTTCTACCACCTCCATTAAATTGTGATGAGAAGTCCACTTGTTAAGAAACCAGAATTGTTTAGGGCAATTGAATTTCACTGCGTCCAATCTTAGCAATAAAGGTGAATGATCTAAGCATGTTTTCAGAAGGTGGTGCACATCAATAGACTGATAATCCTGCTAGAGCCCTATCAAGACGTTTTCGAAAAATTTCTGAAACTGTGTTCGTTTTCAAAATTGTTCTTTTTTTATGCCGATTGGAAAAACGAATTTCGGGAGAGGGGAACTCGCATTTTTTTTCCCAGACCTAGCATTCACCGAATGCGAGGTCAGACGACCTTATATTCTGCTAGGCACAAGCCTCGCAGAATATAATATTCTTCATAAATGTTTTGCAGAAACCTCCCTCCTCAGAATACCTCCTCCTCCTCGTCCTCGTCCTGCTCCTCCTCCTCTTCCATTCCACCACCATCTCTTTTTCCTCCCCCTCTACAACAACCACCACCTCCATTCCACCACCACCACTACCACCGCCACCAACCACCAACATATTTCAGGTAAATTAAATTTTTTTATTTTGTCCAATAATTTTAATTTATTTATTTTTTTAATTTTTTTAAATAATTAATTTTGTTAATGTAAATGCTTTAGAAAAATATTTTGTGATGGTAGCTTATATTTTTTCTATTTTTGTGTTTTAGTGTAATAATAAGCTGTTTTGATTATCTTCTTTTCTGTCTGAATATTTAGAGAGAATGGTCTTTGGCTCGGGATATATGTTGTATGTTTGGTTTCTCTTGATTGCGGTGAAATTTGTGGTTATATTGTTTGTTATACTGAAATTGTGGGCTGTTCTTGGTTTTGTACCTAAAAAATTTTGTCTGATATTGAATGATCAAGAATAACCATGTTTGGATAATTTTGGCCCTTAGGTAACAAATTTTGCTTTCTTGAAATGACTGAAATCCAGATAATAGCATGATTTAGGTACTTGATCTCAACATATAATTTGTTTTGCTTAAAGATTCATAAGCTAAACTCCATTTTGGACAATAAAGTATAGGTGATAAAGATGCTTCCTTATGATGTATTGGCCAAATTCTAGTCACTACTATGAATGTAAATGATTTGGTATATGGGGTGAGGGGCCGTTATTGCATTGTTTGTAGCCCTTGTCGGGTATATATTACTTGTAACCCTTGCCCGGTTATTGCATTGGTTGTAACCCTTGTCGGGCATGTATTACTTGTAAGTGTTGCCGATTTATTGTGTTGTTTGTAACCCTTATCGGGTATGACCGGCGTAAGAGGGAATCTTCAAGATATAGAGAAACTCTGTCAAATTTAAAATTAAAAAAAAACATATTCCGTATCCAAAATTGGGGTCTAAACATGTTACATCCTTACAGGAAAATGACATTTGATAGACTCCGTCACATTGTAGTGTGGAATCTCCTTTATTGGGGAGGAGAAATAACTTATGAAGGCGGTACTATGTCCTACCGGTCAATGGTGTGCAAGAAACTATTCCGAATAAAGCAACGGATTAGGTTTGTTGAGTTAGTTGACAAGATATACGAATTCATAGAGGTTGATAGGGAGCAGTTGAAATTGAATATTTTGTACAGGCATATAGTTAGTCGTGGTGTTTACTCTGGCATTCCATTGACAGATGATGATGGTATGGATGGTATTTTTGATTTGTTTGATGCCGATCCTACTTTTTGTGCTGAGTTGTTTATCGAGACAGAGGAAATTCCCCACGTACCTATAACCAACAATCTAGGGGTGTATGGTATGGGGCCAATGATGTCTCTCATGCATTCGACCATGGACGACCAACGCGGAGTCTCTTTAAACATCCTTGGTCGTTTGAGTTTTACAACCCAACTTGTTCATTTTCAATGTCAAACTCAATGTAATCTGATCAATCTATTGGCGCGCAGTGTAATAGACAATGACACCACAGTAGGTGAAGGCCCAAGTACCATGCAATATCAACATATGGAGAAAGGTCTCATAGATGAGGGTTTGACAGATGATAATGCTAATAGTGACTCGTCGTGGCATGCATTAGACGAGGATTACGAGTCAGGGTCAGACTCTGAAGATATATCGGATGATGATTCTGACAAGGATTTGGGGATAAATAACGATGAATGTCAGACACAAGAGAATGTTCCTACTTATCAACCCAGGGGAATGGCTTTTTTCATGATATTATTAACTACGGTGATTACGATCCCATGAACCGCAGTGATAAAGATGGGCTGGTTTATTGGAATGAAGAAAAAAATGATATTCGGTTGCACATGTACTTTGAAAGCAAGGAGCAAGTTAGTAAGGCAGTTAGAATGTGGTCTATAGCTCAAAAATAAGAATTCCAAGTCATAGAGAGCCGAAAGAGGACATGGGCGGCTAAATGCAAGACTGCGTCCTCCGGTAGATTAGCTCCCAGAGATTGTGATTGATGAGTATTCGGGTACGTGGAAATGAATCTCTTACTGTGTGGAAGGTCACGAAATGGGTAAAAGATCACGTATGTCTCGGTGAAATATCCGGTAACAACAACAGAAATCTTACATCTACAGTCATTGCTAACCAAATTATGCACTTAATTGAAAATGATCCTGGGCACAAGGTCAAACAAATTCAGGCATATGTTAAGAACAGTTTCGAGGTTGACATCACTTACAAGAAAGCTTGGTAGCTCGCAGGAAAGCAATTGTGCTTGCATATGGAAGTTGGGCATCTAATTTTCAACAATTACCCCAATACGTTGAAGAAATACTACGCTCCAATCCCCAAACTGTGGTGCAATGGCTACACCATCCCAACAGTAGCGAGGTTGTGAAAATTTTGAAATACATCTTCTGGGCATTTCGGCCATCGATTGATGCATTCCACATGTGTAGACCTGTCCTATCTGTTGATGGCACGCATCTACGAGGGGAGTATCGGGATAAATTACTTAGAGAGAAAAATTGCCGTCGCTTTGGATGCTAACAATCAGATTTTACCTGTTGCGTATGCAATTGTTGAAGAGGAAACAATACAAAGTTGGGGTTGGTTCATGGAGCACTTAAGACACCATGTTGTACGTGAGTTGGAGACTGTTTGTATAATATCTGACCGGCATCGTGGCATTCTGCATGCTATGAGTGAGTCTCCTTTATGGCAGGAACTATTTGCATATCATAGATTCTGTCTGCGTCACGTTCGGAGTAATTTGATGACCAAATACAAGAATGTAAAAGTGAAGAAGTTGTGTTGGTCTCTTTGTGTCAAGATACAGATGAGGAAATGGAATAAGCACCAGCAAACGATACAGCTTCAACATCCAGAGGCTTGGAGATATCTGGTAGATATTGGCCTTGACCGTTGGTGCCTTGCTCACGATAGAAATCGTAGGTGGGGAATACACGGTACAAATTCTTCTGAGAGCTACAATAACGTCTTGCGCGGTGTTAGACTATTTCTGATAAAGGCTATAATTGATAGTACATTCCATTGTTCCGTCAAATTATTTGTTAATAATATTGCACGGGGTGAACATTGTCGCACATCAATTAAACCAAATAATTGGAAAAGGTTGTTGACAGAGAAAAAAGGTGAAGGACACACAGTCATGGTTTTTGATCATTGTACAGGTGTCTATAGAATTAAAACACCTCATCGTGTGACTGGTCGTGGTGGCAATGTACAAACTGTCAATTATGTATAGAAGACGTGTAGCTGTGGTAAGTGGCAAATGTACAGGTTCCCATGTTCGCATGCGTTAGCAGTTTGCAGGCATAAGGGTGATGAACCAACGCGACTACTTGCGGACCATTACACCACTCACATATATCGAGACCAGTACACCATTAGTAGATTTGTTCCGCAATCTAATCCAAATGAGTTGCCTCCTATTTAGTGGCAGTTACATGGTGATGATAGTATGTTCGTAGAACGCTGGGCAGGCCGTGTACGTCCGAGGCGCATCCGACGAGATGGATCATATTAGGGATCCCCATGAACCAGAAGATGTACGAATTGTCATCAACCGGGACATAATCGCAGGAGTTGCCTTCGCAACAACAATAATTTGTCTTTTGTATTGTATTGTTTTGTTTACGTACTTATTGTATTCTATGAATGTAGTTTGTTTTTAATGTATTCGTTTATCAAAAAATGTTTGTCTGATCATTGATTACTATAAAAAAATATTGTATTATCATTCATTCTTTTCATAGTACTTTGTTTAGGTATGGATGATCAGTTGCGAGAGATTGTTCATCCTGGACCATATATAGATGATATTATATCACCTATGACGCCACATAGGGATAGATCTATTTTTTACGGTCTTATCGATGATTCCACACTACAGGTTAAGCGTTGTGATGGGACTTTTTGGTATCACATACCTATACCGACGCGGGTATGGCATTATATTTGTTTGGCAGGTTTCGAGGGCATCGCATCTTTAGGACGTATTTCAGTGGACCATGCTTTGATCACTAGTATCACTAGTACTTGTCTAGTGATGGCGACCTGAGACACATTCTTTTCATCTGCTCATTGGAGAGGCCACCATCACATTACAGGATGTAGAGGTACTGTGGGGTTTACACATTGACGGACCTTCCGTGACGGGTAGAGACACTACTCATTCTGCAGATGCTTGGAGCCAGTTATGCATGGAGTTATTGGGTTTCATGCCTACCAGATCAGACATTGACGGTGGTCGTTTGAAAGTTGGATGTTTGTCTGCTGCATTAGATCGTCCGCTTCCCGATGATGCGACTGATGACATGTGTCGGCAGATGGCACGTACATATTTACTTGTACTTATTGGAGGCATTTTATTTCCAGATAATTCAGGCAATAAAGTGCCATTACTGTATCTACAGTTGCTTAGGGACTTGGAGACTATGGGCCGTTATAGTTGGGGATCAGCAGTTTTAGGCACACTGTATCACAGCTTGTGTGATGCTACTTCACCCACAGCTAGAAATATCTGCGGACCAGTACTATTAGTACAGCTGTATATTTGAGTACTTCATATATATTTATTGTATACTTCCGTCAAAATTAGTAGAATGCGTACTAATTAAGATTACAGTTATGGGCTTGGGAGCGCATGCCGACACTGCATCCTACTCGATTAGAGCCCGCACAGGAGCATCACAGAGCATATGAATCTCAGTATATATGTTTTGTTAAACTATTTAATTAAACAAGTTTACATTGGATTTGATATTTATTAATTTGTATTGCAGGTGGGATGTTGAATTTGATGTGCACAATGCTCCTCGTCATGTTTTATCTATTTTTCAAGATCAATTACATACTTTGCGACCCAATGAGGTACAGCCGTCGATTACAGTTCTTTTGCACTTTGTCGTCCTCGTATTTCGTTTATTTACTAACTTTTTGTCGACTTGTTTGGTATTAGTTTATATGGCAGCCATTCTCTGATGAGCTACTTGATATGCTTCCCCATTACTGCACTACTGGTCGTGACATATGGCGTGCAGTTACTTATACAGAATTGATATGTTGGGAGATCGTGGAATATTACCTCCCTCATCAGGTTATGTGACAGTTTGGTTTGCACTAACCCATACTAGATCAGAGATTGATTGGTAATCAAGGTGCACTTCATTTGATAGACCGCCGCGGTCGGGCGAATAATGATTGGGAGTTGACCCACCGACAATATATAGATATTTGGGGCGCAAGAATGGATACAGTTGAGGTTGGTCTCCCATGTGTTGATACTACACATGCATCGGGTGATTACATGCAATGTTACTGACCGAGGACGGTGATGTACATATCCAATCCTAGTCAACACCCTACTTTTCCAGAAGGGTACCACGGCGATGGTGCACGTGCAGTTTATCTAGTAAGTAATTATTCATTTTTTCTTATTGTTTTTCTTTTTCAGATGACTTTAGTAAAACTAATTTTAACTTTTACGGTAGATGGATTCCATGACTAGATTGTACTACATGTCGTTAGACAACCTGACTGAGGACGATACTCCGGATACTAGGTACTTGGGCACAGATCAGACATTTCGCTTCTCAGTCACTACATGCAGTAGGCGAATCTACTCGTCTTGATCTTCGGCCTCCGGCAGTTCCTGTTTACGTTCGACATCCACACCAGGCACATGATCCACATAGAGTAGAAGCGGGCTCCGCGGCGAGGCGGGCAACGCGGAGGTGGTCGTCGACGTCGTCGAGTTCCATCTCCTCGGCCCCATGTAGATGTTGGATCCCCTCATGTTAATATACCATTCGAGGGTGACACTTCACACATACTTTAGCCAATACGCACTCCGGTGGGACCATCATCTTTCGGACAGTCATCCACTGGGTCTGATCCAGAGCATACTGGTCCAACCGTTTCAGATGAATAACATGAACCCGAACAAAACATAGCTTCGCAGGCGCAAATTGCTCACCATACTCAACAACAAGACACTCCTTTATTTTATGTCCGTCGATCAAAAAGGGTGCCTAAACCTAGAGAGTGTGGTACGGGCGAGAGATTTGGAGAAACGTCATGGACATTGACGTTTGTTATTACTTCTCGCAATTATGTGTGATTGATGTCCGTTATTTATATATCATTGTTCGCCCTTGTCAGGTATTTTTTTATTATTATTAGATTATTATTTATGTTTTTTAGCCCTTGTCGGGCTTTTATGGATGTTTGTTGCCCTTGTTAGGTTTGGTTGTTGGCAGGGAGAATGTTCGTAAAATAGGGGAGGTTATGCCAAAATTTTATCAAAAAAATATGATAAATTAATAAATTTGCGGGTTTATACATTTCATTCGTGTACTATTTCGTTAATGTTATAGTTTATGGTTTAAAGATAATGGTTTAGTATTCCTTGATATCGTATTAAATAAATGTTTACTATTTAGTATTTAAGTAATTTTATCTTACAGCCAAATCCTTCTTTAATTAACAAAAATATCAAACATTTTTCTATTTTTGTAATAGTGCAAAATTTCCCTGTCGTAGAATACAAAGTCAAATTTTTGGATAAAAAAAATTAAAAATAAAAAAAATAAAATTTCTGACCTCTTTTTTTTTTTTTTTTATAATTTTTCGCCCAAATAGTGCGTTTCCAACTTGCATTCCCAGAATGCGAGTTCCCCCCGCCGGAAATTGCATTTTCAGTTGATATAAAAAAAGAACGATTTTTGAAACAAGTACAGTTTTAGAAATTTCTCAGACGTTTCCAAACATTGCTCCCATAATGGTTTCCTAACCAAGTGAACTTATTCCTTGTAAATGGAAAATTATTAAGATGACAGTCTTGAAGGCTTTGATTGAATTCTTCTATAGCTCGTATATCAACATTGGAAGAACCCATATACTCGTCTACCAAACAAACCACGCTGAAGTCACTCGCTATAATCCATGGCAAAGAATGGGAACTTAGCAAGGCTGTTCATAATTCATGTCTACCCCCATAGTACTTTTCCCGTAAACAAATTTCGCCAAACAATCTCTAATAATGCTGGTGGAAGATATTCTAGCATTTATCATTTGTTCCGAGACAAATAATGAAGTGATTGAAACTGAACTTTTACAAGAAGACCAAAAAAGCCAAATACTATGACTAGGGTTAGCAACACAAAGGTCAAACCCTAGTTGCAAATAAGTAGTAGAGAGCTTGCTAATATTCAACATTGGTTCAATCAAACAAAAGATTTCAACTTTATTCTGCTTAATCAAATACTTTACCCTATGAATAGAGGGTTTATTGCCAATACCCCGGATATTCCATACAAGAAACTAAATCATTGTGAAAGAGGAAAGGTGAGCTATTTGGACGCTCTAGTTGCCATCGTATGACTACGTGGAACTATGATCTTTCATCTTCTCGACTTTCGACTCTTAGCAATAGGTTTAGCTCTCACTTTTGCTAGCTTCTTAGCAACTTGGTCACTGAAATCATGCCATTGCTGAAGATGCATAGATAGCATTTTGAAGGGCTTGTCCAAGACCGAATATTATGCAGTTTGCTCCTCCATGCAAGGAGCATTAGCCACTAGCCCCTCATCCTAATGGGGAAAGTTAGGATTGAATTTTAAAATTCTTGAACTTGAACTACTTGGACTGAGTCAATCCCCCAAAGTTTATGCTCGTCAAAATTTGAATCCTATTCTTGGATAAGAAGGAGTTGGTTGACCGAGTCCAAGTGAGCAACAGCTATACCAAGCACCGTCTAGTAAACCACTACTGGTACCACTTGCCTGGTAGACTTCTCTACCTATTCCACCATTATCTTAGCCACCTATTTAGAAGAATCCACCGAATTCACCACCTGAAATTGTTGAGCATATTGACTATTTCGTTGAGGGCTGTCCAAATTTCCAGCTGATACCACAACAGGAGCAACTTTCTGAGTTTCAATTGGACCGTTAATGATTTGTTGTTGGCTATCCAAGTTTCTAGCTGATACCATAGCTGAAGCAGTTTGTTGGACTTCTACTGGAATACCATCAATTTTTGCACCCGATGCTTCTGGTTGACCATGCTGTACAGGCTTTTTCTGATAAATACGCTTAACTGTTGTAGTTCTTGTAGCATGCTTACCATTCCTACACTATGGTCCTTTGTTTCCCCCTTTATCAGCCAATTTTCCCATCTTTTGAGCATCTGCCACCACATCTTCTTTACCAGCTAGGCAGTCAGATTCTCCATGGCCTTGCTTATTGCACTTTCCACAATACTTAGGCATATATTCATAAGTAAAGCATTGCCACCTCCCTTCCGATCCCATTCCAAGCCAAGCACGATTCGGCGGCGTTGCTTTCCAATCCAATTCCACACAGACCTTTGCATGACTAGGTCTGGATATGGTGGCTGTGGCCAGGTCCATCTTCAGAGGCTTTCCTGCAGCCGAGGCCAACAAGTAGAGTCATTCCCTATTGAAAAAACAAAATGCCAGGTTCTCAAAATTAATTCAAACTGATGCAAGAAAGGATTCCTCATTCAGGCGAAACATCAAACTCCACTTAAAAACACACATAGGGAAACCATTTATAAATCACCGACCCTTTATCCAAGCATCTAAGGTAGTCTTCCTTCAAACTGAATAAGATGAGAATGTGCTTATAGTTTATAAGCTCCAAGAGTTAAAGCACCTTCAAAGCATATGGAAAGGAAAGCTTTGCGAATCGTTTTCATGTTCGGTCAGCCATGAGAAAACTTACCAATGAGCAATTTTTTAAAAGGTTTTGATAGAAACTCCACTTTTTTTCCTCAGTGTAGAAGAGCGCTAGTTCCCCTTTCATAGGCCCAAGGGATTTTATAGGACAAGGGCTACTTGAACTACCTTGCACAATGCCTGCAAAAGAGCGTGAGGAAATGGATTGCTCTCCAGCGGATTGCTGAAGGGTAGCCAAGGTTGCCATGACAGCAAACATGAAAAATTGAGAGAGAAAGTTAAGAGTTTAGAGAGAAGAAAGAGTTACATATATATATATATATAGACACGCACTGTCACGCCCCCAAAACGGGACAATGACACGCCGCACCTCGGGATCACCCCAAGCATGCAAGGCACAGTACAAGAGCAATATACAAACCATAATACCTGTCATTTAACCTCCAGATGTGTATAAGAGACAGGTATATACTTCTAGATGTGTATAAGCCACAGACTC
This sequence comes from Cinchona pubescens, assembly GCA_025175665.1. Classification (NCBI taxonomy): domain Eukaryota; kingdom Viridiplantae; phylum Streptophyta; class Magnoliopsida; order Gentianales; family Rubiaceae; genus Cinchona; species Cinchona pubescens. The sequence continues at coordinate 4,844,427 of JANKKI010000026.1, read as the reverse complement.
CATAACAATCCACAATAACCAAATCACAGTCATATACAAACAACAAACCACAATCCCACAACAGTCAAAATTCGATCACAAGACAAATCTAACAAGTCCATAGGCACACAGGCCTAAGTATAAAAACTAACCTCACACTAGGATGATAACAGGAAAATACTATCCCCAATAATTGGGGTGAGTAGTATACACCCCTAGTTGAGTATAAGAGACAGACTTGGAGGTATTCGTATTACTAACGTCTCCTGTTGGTCCTCAACTGCAAACAAAGGGGAAATCTGGAGGTTAAGCACATCGGTGCTTAGTTGATATACATTATAGAACCTGTCTCTTATACACATCTAGATGTGTATAAGGGACAGGTATACGAGACATTATCATTATAAAAAATGCAAATGTCAATCAATGAGCTCATGGTTCACATGAGTCTTTGATAGCGCTGGATCCAAGTCTACCTATTATTCGCCCGAGTAGACAAGGCATAACGAGTGTCTATCACTTGTCTTCCCGATAGATGGGTATAACATTTACAAAGAGTACTCAAGTATATCATTTCATTCACTCACTCATAGCCAAGTCCACTAAAGTGACCCATTGAGCTCTTCACGATGTCATCATTACAGGTATGTATGTTTTGACAATTGTTAGTTATAAGCGGGATATAACGTAATAATTACGTCTTACCTTATAATATATTAATCGAAATAAATATACTTACCTTAATACCACTTATTCTATGATAACAATACCAATCATATACGGTATCGATAAAAGGAGTAAATGTTACTTACCTCAAAATCGATGTCGTAGACGTATCCTAATTTCGATTCTAAAACTCTAATTCCAAATCACCTAAATCAGGAGAGTGTTATACCATTAGTATAAAAATTGAGATAGGGATTTACTTTTGGGTATCACTCAAAATCTCAAATTAGTCATTAATTGAACACAATTAAGTAACGATTGACTTAAATTTGTGAAAATAAGATAAAAGATCTAAGAATTAGTATTTATAATTTCAAATATCTCACTAGATTAAGAATTGTCAAATCCTAATTCAAATCTCACAAAAATAATAGTTAAAAAGTCATTTCAAACTATAAATCCAGACCCAATAGCTTATAAACATATAGATGGTAATCAAATCAGATTCATAAATAACAAGTTTAAACAAATTAATAACTATTGAGGAACTTGGAATTTAACATAAAAATCATACAGATCTGAAAGTAAAACTTACTTTTGAAGTTGGATTAAAGGTCTACGAAGATTCCTGGATCACCAATTTAATTTGGGAGCTAAATTTTTTAAAGCTAAGTATGTGATTTAGAGTTTAGGCAGAAAGGATTTTGAAGAAAATTTTGAGGATCTTTGCTACGGGTTGGAGTTGAAGATAACCAAGTTGGAGGACAAGACTTCGTGGATAAGTTTTAATAAGTCTCCAAAATTTACGTTTCAGTCCCTCAAGTTTTGTAAAATTATATTTTGACCCGAAATTTTTTAAAAATATTTAAAAAGGGTAAAATAATTATTTAATATTTAAAAGGGATATTAATGAATATTTAAAAGTATAAAATCAAATGCAAAAAATGTGTGAAATGATCAGAAAAGTCGGGTATTACACGCACACACATAAATACGTACATATATATATGTATACACACACATATTAGTAGAATCTGGCCACGCCAAGGACCACAATTTTTGATACATAATTTTTTATATTTATAAGTTTTAATTACTATGTGAGGAACATGCTTATTTTTGTTTTTTCCTCCATAGGAAACTTTTCTTTTAACTATACTTAATTTCAAATATTAGGAAGCATAATTAGACAATATAAAAGGGGATAAGGCGAGAAAGCTACTAAAATGTCAAAAACAACACCAGCTTATATAAGTTTTGTTAAATAACTTTGTTTTTCTTAAATAACAAAAAAAATATGGATTAGATTTGTTTTTGTTAAATAACATGATTATATAAGTTGTACTATAATTACAGCTTATTTTATATTGTACTTTTTTAGAGAATTAATTAACTTTTAATACAAGAATTAGTTTTTATTTCAATAATATTACAAAAATGATATAAAAGCATATAAGCGTAATTAAACTTGGGCTAGCCGGAACTCAGTGCGAAGCACAATTTATGAGCCTTATATTTGTAAGTTTTGGGCCGAGCTTGGGCAAAACATTTTTCTACTTTTTACTAGCTAGCTATCTTGGTTGTCAAAGAGCCCAATTCAAACCTCTACATGAACAATTTAATGCATGGAAGGACAAAATACGAATACCTCCAAGTCTTGGCCTAACTCTTTATCTTAAAAATTAAAAATAAAAAACTAATAGTGCATGCAAATTAAGAGGAACCATTCACTAATCCGTCCAATTCATCATAATTCAAATGCACTGGACACTAATTTATTGTCATTCTAAAACTTTGACATCAGCAAAATCAATTGTTACTATTATATTTCTCAAATATTTTTCATATTACCTAAAAAGGGAATTTGTTGTATACCTTCTTTTTTTCGGGGGAAGAAAAAGAGTATATACAGTTAATCTTCACTTACTCTTTTAGTGACTTGAACTTATGACTAAAAGATCATAGATCATAGGAGAAATTATTGTATTATACTTCATGAATCATGAAATTATTCATATATGTTAAATTAAAATATATGAAATAAGACGCCAGAAATACATATTAACTTGCTTTGGACTCAATAAATCTGTGGCTTGTTGATACGATTTGATATAATTCTCTGATTACACTATATATATATCTGATTACACTATATATATATATTGGTTTTAGGCAGAAGCTTAAAAAGGTGAATGGATGGAAAAAATAAACGAGAATGCAAAAGTACAACATTTTATTCGTTATTGAACGAGGTATCCGTCTGAAACTGGCTTCTTTCACAGTATTTCTGATGTTTAAGTGCGCAAGGAAAGGCCATGTATTATAGAAAAATCCAATGAATAGCTGATGTATGGAGTTAAGAATCTAATTAAGGTCATGTTAAAATAATAGACGTACTAAGTTTAATTTCTTTTAAAACTATTTCTGACTTACTATGTTTTTGTCTGCTTGCACCCCAGAATCTTTAAGTCTCAAGAAAATCTATTGGGAAATTAACGAGGTGCCACTTGCTATAAACAACCAAAGCTTTTTGGTGCTTCAAAAATTATTGGATTAATGCCATTTGACTCTAGGTATTTTTCTTTGTCCAAAAAAGAAAAAAAATTAAGTATTTTCAATATGGTCCTCCAACTTTGATTACCTTACGTCGTGAGTAAGATTTGATTTTCTTCATCTGGAAAGAGATTAATGGATATGGGTTTGTAACATGACTATTTCTCCAATAATTCTCGAGGCAAATTCGTTTTTTAAGAAATAGTTTTTCCAGGTACTCTTAGAGATAGTTATATTAAAAAGTTTTTTTTGTTATATGTATTTGCATTAAAGCGTCCCTTCAATTCTAACATATATATAAATATATATATAGTATAGCAAAAGGTAGGTACTTAGTGAGAAACTACTACATAATGACAAGAAGCACAATAGATTAGTTATTTTTTACCATTAGTAGCTAAATAAAAAAACTAAGTATGATTGAAATATTCAAAATTTTAACTTTATCTTCAAATTAGTTTTTTATTAGGAAAATAAATACAAACTAATTATTTGATGTAATAAATAATTTATAATTTCTATATTGTCGGGCCATTTATATCTGCAAAGAAGTTTAGTCTATTTCAGAAAAAATAAAATGAGTTTATAGTCATAAAACGAGCATTTTAAATAAATATTTAACACATATCACGTAGTTTTTTATTAGAAAAAATTAATATGAACTAAATAAATTTTCAGTGACACCAAAATATAAGTTAGGTGGTAAGACGTTTACTCTATGACCTATTGATTATAGTTTCGAGTCACTAGAGGGCAAAGAGAGGGGTGGTTTAAAAAAAAAAAAAAACTATATAAATTTTGAATATTCAAAATTTGGGTATATATTCATAATTATCAAGTAGATTAAATTTGATATAATGAATAAATAAAACTAATTAATCGACAGTAATAAATAGTTATTAATTACTTTATTTAACTATTTATATCCACAAAATAAGTTCCTAAAAGAATTAATAGTTTAATCCACTAATTTGTATGAACATAACAAATGCTAGATTTTATTTTCTTTACATGAAAGATAACCTATTCATGCCAAAAATAATGTTGTTATTAATGTACAATGAATAATTGTCTTTTATGTTTACTTTAAACTTTTTATAGCGGTAGATCAACATGAAAATTTGAACTTAATATCAACAATTGTAAATTCTTTATTTTTTTTAATTTCATTTTCATATAAGTTTTTAGTATTATATAACTTGTTAATGTATTACTTTTTTCTATCTTTATTTACTTAACTATTAAAAGTTTTATACACCTGTTTATATCCGTGCCTATATGTTTTTTTGCAATTTTTTAAAAATGACTATGTTATTAGGTTCTTTTTTATAAGATAAAATGTATATTAGATCAAAATTTTCACCAACTCTTAAAACTTAATTTATATGTTACAATTTTTATCGCTTTTTTAAACAAGTTAGAGAAAGAATAAACGTATAATTGATCAAAATAGAAATAACTGTTGGGTATGCCTTGTATATTTTGTTTTGTCCCACATTGGTTTGGGAAGAGTATTTCTCTTCCATCCAATGTTATAAATTAAGGGTCTTAATTAAGGTTTTAAGTGCACCAAGCCAAGAGAGCTTTAGTGGGATTTCAGGGCCTTTATGGCCACCTAGCCTTTTATCTTATTTGGGCTCTCTTGTACTTTTGTTATAGTGGTGCCTATAGCCCATTTTGTGGAGGTCTCTCCAAATTTGTAATCCTCTAAATTAGTGGATGTTTTCCCCAAGCCAAGAGGATGTAGGTCTTTTGACCGAACCACGTAAATCTTTGTAGATAAAAAGTTATTATATTTCTCTTTATTTATATTCGTTATTATCTTCAAGGGCTTATTAAGAAATTTCCGCAAATGTCCTGGGGTTCCGATCCTAACAAATTGGTATCAGAGCCGGGGACCTGAGGTATCAGAGCCGGGGACCCGAGTTAAGCCAATTTGATGGTAACGAAGTTTTGGGTTGAGAAATTTTGAATCATGGGTTACTCGTTGGCAAGTAATTTCTTCTTGGTATTGGCCGTTTTGTTACACTCTTCTTTGTGTATTGGAGGTTTGAGCTTTCGAGTCGTTCGTTTGATATTTGTGAAGAGTTTTGTTGGGCCTATTTTGTGGATGAAGAGTGGGCTTGCATTGAGTACAAATTTGGGACTTTGTTGGAGAAGGTGGAGTTGTGCCGATCCATTTGTGAATCGAGAATCTGGGCTATTAAGCTTGTGTGGAGAAGGTGGAGAATTTCGTTTTGTGAAGATTTGCCATTTTACGAGGATTTATTATGCGATACAAGTCAAGGCGGAGATTTGTTGGGTATGCCTTGTATATTTTGTTTTGTCCCACATTGGTTTGGGAAGAGTATTTCTCTTCCATCCAAGTTAATTATGTTATAAATTAAGGGTCTTAATTAAGGTTTTAAGTGCACCAAGCCAAGAGAGCTTTAGTGGGCTTTCAGGGCCTTTATGGCCACCTAGCCTTTTATCTTATTTGGGCTCTCTTGTACTTTTGTTATAGTGGTGCCTATAGCCCATTTTGTGGAGGTCTCTCCAAATTTGTAATCCTCTAAATTAGTGGATGTTTTCCCCTTCGCCCGTGGATGTAGGTCTTTTGACCGAACCACGTAAATCTTTGTGTCTATTTTATTGTTATATTTTTCTTTATTTATATTCGTTATTATCTTCAAGGGCTTATTAAGTGATTTTCGCAAATACTCGGGGTTCCAATCCTAACAATAACCATAACTTATCTGAGTATTCATTTGCCCAACTTATCTATTTGTAATTTGTAACATGTTATAACTCTATCTTTTCTTAACTTTTGACTTTCGCTACTGGCCAAATCACTAACTTTAGGTTTCAATTGTGTATCCTATTCATGTTTGGACTCTAGATGATAAAAATATCGGATTATAGAATGTGAGTTTTCACCAGTTTTCAAACTTTATGTATCAATATCTTAAACCTTTAAAATTCATTCAAATTCATATAACAAACTGCAATTTGGAATAAAATTAAAAAGCTAAATTTTATCATCTAAGTGTTTGTCTTCAATATGTGTTTAATCACTTTATCTACCGTTTTGATTTGACAAAGAAATTCAAACTTTAACCTAATTACTATTACATATTTAGGCATACCCTTATTACATTGTTTTTAAGTTTCATGACCACTATATATCAGCCACATTGACGTAAGGGGGCGTTTTTATCCCCTCAACTTTGAAAAAATTATAGAATTGCCAAAAAAAATTAAAAATTTTATATTTCCTATAATTGCACTTCCAAAAATTTGTCAATTTTATCTTTTTCTTTACATTGGCCCCCTAAAAAATTGAATTCCTTAAACTATAGAATTAAAAACGGTTGCATACTTAAAATTAAGAATAAGTCTCACTTGAAACTATCTAAAAATTTCAAGGACTTTAGATGTTTAGTACATAAAATGGACGTCTAATTTTCATTTTAAATTCATTTTTCAAGTACATATTTTGTAAAATATGTTGTTTTTTTATTAGCAAAAATAGTCTATATTAGTAATATATTTTTTTATTTCAAAAAATATTAGGATAACCACCATCGGATCTGATAATTGCATGTAGACTATTTATAATATAAGTAATTTACTTTAACTTAAATGATTGCTAAGTACTCTTCAAAATCGTTACCCCCTTAACGTAAAGATTCTGATTCCGCCCCTATTATATATTCCCTTGTTACTTGATTTTAAGTTTCATAATAAGAGGACCTTTTTTCAATGCTTTGCCCAAGGTCTAACCATCAAGACCTTCGAATAGGTGGTCATCATCTTACGTTGCAGTTGTGAGGTCTTCCTTTCAGTTGTAATTTATTCCACAAATAGGTTATCTATGCCAGAGATTGATAATGTGTGGTACCAAAGAGTTGATTGACAAAATGCTTTCAATAGAAAATTTAATCTTCTCTTATTCATTTACTCCAATTTAGTTGAATAAATGTGTAAAACTGATATTCCAGGACATTGCCACTCTAGATTTTGTCAACATAAGGTATTGTGACCCTTTAAAAAAAAAAGATACCATAAGGTATTCTGATTATACGTCACCAATTAATCAATATAACGTTTATGTATCTTCTTCATTGTATTAAATTAATATGATTTAAATACTATTTCATATTCCCTCTGTCCGCTTACGTCACCAATTAATCAACATAGTGTTCATGTTTCTTCTTCAAAGTTGTATTAAATTAATATGATTATAATATTATTTAGTATTCCTTCTGTCCCATTTATTTTATCACAGTTTGATTTTTGTGGTCCAACATATCAATTTTGTAATCAAGAATTCACAAAGATTTATCTAATTTTTTAAGAAATTATTTCCTTGGAAGTTAAATTTATATCCAATATTGCCACATAAGATCATGAAATCTTTTAAAAAAGTTACAAAATTAATAAAAGATTAAATATTGAAAACTTGAATTGTTGACCAAAAAATATCAAATGTGACAAATTATTTGGGACAGCTCAAAATAATAATTTTTGTTATTTTTATAATAGGTGAAGAAGAGATATAATCGTTTTATTGTGGTCAATATTTTTTCATCACATGGCAATTACTTTTTATTCTGCTTAATTTTCTTATCTTATCATTCTTTTTTCTATTTTCTTTAGGAAATAAGATATTTAAAGGATTTATATTTCTAAACATTTGTAACTATTACCCATATTGCTAAGGTATGTGTTTATGTGAATCTTCATTTAAAATACTTGATCATTAATTCAAATATTTTGACCTTGAGTTTTGTTAAAAATTTATTAGTTGCATTTTTTGTTCTTTTAGATGTATAAATTAATACTCTCCACTATATGCACGTAGATAAAACTCTACTTACGTACACGTACGTGTAATGGGTCATTATTATTTTTTGTAACTTATTGAGTGTCAAATTATGTCTAAATTGGAATAATGATACATGTAAGTGCAAGACCCCAAGTATTTGGGATGGGCCTAGGGCTCAGGGGGTGTAGAAACTTTATCTACCAAATATAAGGAATGATTTAAAGTGTTAATCGTATGTGAGCAACGACAAATATTTTCAATGATCTGCAGGGATAAAATTTTTCAATGAGCTGTGATGTTGTTAAATTATATTTAATGAAGACTTACTAAATTTAAAAATAGGAGTAAAAAATTTTATTTACTGGTCATGCTAATAGTAATTCTTACAATGAATGTCTTTTAAGTGAGATTTGAGTTTCATAATTGAAAAAAAAAAATTATTTTGCTTACAAGATCCATGAATCGTGCTAATTTTGACAATTTAGAAAACAATCTTGAAATTTGTTTATTAATATCTTTCTTTTAACTTTTTTTGACATGACATCATGTGTTCATGATACCAATTCTTCTCTTATTTTATTACATCAAAATTTTTAAAAAAATATTTTTAAACCATAAAACCTAAAGTTCTTAAGATAACAACATATTTTTTCAATTTTTTCAACCTTTTATTATATATTTTTATTTATATCTATTTATATTTATACTGTATAGTATAGCAAAATCTCGATTAGTGAAAGTTTCCTTGAAAGATATCACGTATCAGTAGATGTTTTATTTTATCGATTGATCACTAATTAATTAAAATATAGTACCTTTTAACACCAAACAAACTAGATAACTCTTTATCTTGATAACTACTAAATAGTATTTGATTAAAAATAAATACACACTAATTAGAAATTTAGACAAAATGCTTCTTAATTGCTCCATTATACTTAACATGTCATATATGAATTTTTTAAATAAAATATATATCCAAATTAGGGATAATATCGTTGTTATCGTAAAAATATCATAAATAGTTCTTAAGAAATAATAAATACAGTTAATTGCATTTTAATCAATTTGTGTTGGATTAAATATGTAATGAATTCAAGTACATACTCAACAATGATGCCCCTTAGTTTCCATCACTTACGATAATATACTTAATTTTTTGTCATTTATTATGTTTGAGGTTTTAAAAAAATAGTTTTTGTCATTTATATGATTTAATTATTAAAATTTTCATGTAATATCATTATCTTACTAGTATTATTTTGATATAAAAATTAAATATATTCATCTTCCCGTGCATAGTACCGGATTTTAAACAACTATATATTAAAGCAAAAGGGGTGTTTGTGAGAAGTTATGAGGAGATGACACATGGCAACTCTTTTTTTTTTTTTTTATTCCTTTTTATCTATTCCTAAAGAACTAAAAATAATTACTACAAATCAACAAATTACCAGCTCCATAAGTTTTAAATATTCAAAAACAACAACAACAATAATAGTAGTAGTAGTAATTTATATCTATACTATACAGTATAGCAAAAAGGTGTTTAGTAAGAAGCTACTAGAGTGAAAAATCGCACAATATTATTAGTTATTTGTATCTATTACTAATTAACAATATTATTAGTTGTTTTGTATGTCTATTACTAATTAGCTGAACAAACTAATATTAGTCTAATGATTCAAAATCTTAACTTTATCTTCACATATCAAGTAATTTTTATCAGGAAAAAATTAATACAAACTAATTATTAACTCTAACAAATAATTCCTAACTTCTATACTGTCCGGCCATTTATATACGTAAAAAAGTTTAGTCCATTTTCAAAAAACAAAGAGTTTATGAACATAAAATAAAGATTTAAAATGCATACAAGTAGCAAATAATTTTTTATTATAGAAAATAAATACACATTAATCTATCTATCTATATTATAGAGTTTTGTTGATGATAAATGCATTTCGGATAGATTTTGTTAAGATAACATTTATTTTTTTAAACAAAGACTTACCTAATAGCAAATTGCTAGATTTTCAATCCTAACTATGGAGAACCGAGTTAAATTCAAGCAACTGCTGGAGTTTAGTTCATGCTTATCGTCTATGTTATATTACTAACAACTATTTTTTTTCCAAAAAAAAAGAATTCATAATACAAAAAAAAAACAAAAAAAACAAAACTTGTTTGCATTTTAACTTTCAATTAAATATTCGAAACATTATTTGTCCAAAAAAATTGATGCATAGCTTTTCAATTTCCTTGCTGTTTTATACACATCTAGATGTGTATAAGAGACAGTCTTGACCCCTCCTGTTATTTCCTCCATTTACAGATACGTACCTTTGTACATCTACAATTTACATAATTTTGGTCGAAAAAGATCATTACTTATTAACTATATATTTATTTTAGTTGTTCACCTATTATTCCAAAATGGAATTCATGCACTAAAAGAATACCAAAGAATACTTGGTTGTAAAGTTACTAGAATGAAAACAAAAATAAAATTTGATGGAAAAGAAGGGTAAAGAAATAATAATCCAAACCTAAACAAATACAAGTATGGTGGTAATATTATTAGTATTTTTTCATTTTTATCTTCTCCAAATTGAATCACAAGCTACTTTACGTGACAATATCAATTACATAACCTTTACATAAATGGTTGTACTACCTTGGAAGATTGATGCAATCTTGACAACACAAACTCAAAGATATAGCCGGATTACATCATGATATATATAAATTTTTTATTGTATATATTTAAATATATAGTCAAGTTTATAACTCACAATGATATTACCTGAAACTTTTAATTATGGACTAACAAAAGAGTACCTACAATAGCAATACAAAAATGCATTAGACTATATTAATTAATCACAAACTTTGATTGCTAAAGAAATAAAAATAATCAAATTAAGTATGCTTTTAGTATAGTATGGAAAGATAAATTTCACTATTGTATGAAATTAAGTTGAACTGTATAAGGGACTAATAGGAACAATCATACTAAAAGCACTAGATTTAATGCATGTATAATTATATATATTTATATTGGAATATGAAATCTTTATTTTACTTTATGTTTAAGAATAATCACTACAAGATGTTTACCTTAAAATATGTTTTTTCTTACATGATTAGGTTTTTTCAGAAAAACTCATTACATGATTAACTTAGGCACTAGCATAAATTAAAAATTAGTGACATTCAACCAATAAAGACCGAGTTAATGGTTTTCTCACAATTTTGAATTCTAAAAAAAATAAAAAGTTTTGATCAATATCAGGTAACGTGAAATCAACAATCTGTTCATAAAAAATCCTAAATATCCCTTCAAACCATCATAATACGTGAATTCATTAAAAAAATTCAATCAACCACCAAATTTCAAACAATAACCCATTCCATAAAAAATTTAAGAAAATATCGAATTTCATAAAATACCATCGCCATCCTCTTACAAATTAACCATCAAGTATCTCAAACCTCTTCAAAAGAATCAAACACTACAAAAATACACAACTAACAGAAAACCTAGTCATATGCACTAATTTTACAACAAAAATCTTTACAAGAACTAAAAGTACAAAAAGTCCAAACTTATTAATTACATTTTAAACTTTTTTTCATAATTTTATTTTCTAATTATTCAAATTTGTTGAAAATCATTACTTAGTTTTGTTTGTATTTATATGATTTAGTTACAAAAGTTTTTATGCCATCATCATTATTTTACTAATATTATTGTACTATACAAATTAATATAGATATCAGTCCTCTCGTGCATAGTACTGGGAATGGAAGTGTGCGTGTGTATGTGTGAATATATATTAGGTGCAATAGAAAGGAATGTTGTAACCGGGGGGTGGTGAACCCTCATAGATATCAGGTGCCCACATATATAGAGTCAAAAGAGATATGAAGTCCAAAGGGGAAGGGATTTTCTTTAGGGCCTGAGACAAGTTTTGAATTTGCCACTGGGGAATTCACTGAAAGGTAACGAGGAATTCTCAATGAAAAAAGTGCTCTCTAAACCGAAAATGAAAGTCATTTTCCATCAGACAGCTATTCCCATAACTCTACATTCAACTTGGATTACAAACACATATATATGAGCGCAATCCAAACTATCATACAATACTATTGATATTTCGAAACCAATTAACTTCCAATATATGAAGTAGGATACCAAGCATTAATCCAATGTATAGAAATTAATTTGTTTGTATATATTACTGAGATATGAGATATGTTATTTGCCCATTTAGTAAAACACACCATAAATAGAGTATTTGTCCCCACAAAGTTTTGAAACATTTTAGTATTTCACTTGTCATTTATATGAATGTAAGTTTTGGCCTTCAATATAAAAGTTGTGGATTTGTCAATACCCCTAATCTTGAAATTTCAAATACTTTCGTAGAAATTTAAGAAATTTATCAATACGTGAATCTTGAGACATAACATGACATGATAGATGATACAAATGTTTTGTGTTAAAAGTTGGCAATTTAGGGCACTTTTGTGAAAACGTCATGCTAATTGTCAAAACATAAAAGGAAAAGAAGTTCCCACACTTGTTGCACAAGGAAATTTTTATATAGACCCGATCCATGGTAGGTGGTATGGACCTCTTAGTTCAAATTTACTCACATCACTCTATTCTATTATAATAATCTATCTTCATGAGTGATGTGGGTGAATTTGATCCAAGGGATTCATGTTACCTACCGTGGACCGGGTCCATCTAAGAATTTTCTCGCTGCATGGTACCCCCATTCCCTCCACCACCCCTGGACAGTATGAATGTAAATTTATTCACAAATTATCATAAGTGATTATTTTTTCTAAGATCTAAATAAAACATTAAGCAAACCGCCATTTGAACGTTAAAAGATCTTCTATTCCACTTCTTATACTACTTCCTATCTCATTAATTAATAAATTGCCAATATTCTTTTTAAATATAATTATTAATTTTAATAGAAAAATCTTGGCCATTCATTAGGTGGTAGGATAGAGAGTGGGATAGGAAGTGAGATAAATGATCCTTAATGCATTTGAACTCGTGAAAAGTGCCAAATCTTAATTATATTTTGGCACATTGGGACCATTATTTCAATTCTTAACATGGATAATATGGTCTTCTTGATGAGAAAGTTTGTGCTACTTACCTCGTATCGTAAGGAGTAGGTCTCACAGTTGCCTAAGATGACCAAAAAGTAGAGCAGTTTCATAACTTTTTAATCATCCAACAGCTTAAAATACCCACAACACAGCAAAGATTTTTCCTTTATTAACAAGATAATGTAAATTTTCTTCTGTTCCACATCCTAACTCAAGTATATGAATTAGAATTGCCATTTTTTTGACGACTTTCTATCCTTTTTTTTCTTCTTACATATATTCCATACAAACACGGAAAAAAAAAAAAAAACTACTATCCGCTAAACAGAAAAGAAAACCTTTGGTGCTGTTTGGACAGCCAATAATGGAGTGTTATTTGGTGAATAATATTGTCTTTTGACTTTAGTAATATTTGAAAATAACTATGGATAGTTTTTTGTTTAATTCCTTTTTTGATTTCCCTATTTACGATGGTTGAGTTTTTTTTTATTATTATTAGATTTTGTGTAATTCGGCTTGCCAAACAAGTTACATATTTTGAATCATGATTGTCAAACGCCTCCTGCTTCTTCATCTATCTGATTTGTCAGTTATTTTAATATTAGACTATACTTGAGAACGGAGTGTCGATGTTTAAAACATATTCCGAAAAAATGACATTGTTTGACATTTCTAAATTAAATTTAAGCCTACAAAATATAGTATTATAATTTATAAGCAAGTAGAGATAGGCCCGTAAATAAATTGCATCTAGACCCGTTTCACGAATCATTTATTTGAGTCTAGATCAATGTGTATATCCAATTACCTGGATTCGATTTGGATTCGTTTAGTTATTGTATAATAAACCAATCGGATATGGATCTGGTTGTTTTGATCCGATTATATATATATATATATTTCTAATATAGTTTTTGCTCTAATATAAAATACATGTATGAATATTAATATGAATTAAATCTTTTTTATTTTACAATTAAAAAAATTCTATAAAAAAATGAAGTTTTTTATATATAAATTTTCAAGACTTGGATCCTACAAGGTCCGATGAATTCGGATATGGATCTCCTTTTATAGGGGATTTAGAAAAAAATCTAGATTCAGATCTAAATCCGATAATATTAAATGGATTTAGGTATGGATCTGTGAGATTTGGCCTGGATCTGACCCGTTTACATGCCTAATTGGAGCTCTACTTCAATTATTACCAAAAAGTTTAAAAATAACAATGCAATAGGCCTGTCAATAGGTCGGGTCTAGACCCAGACCCGACCCGATCTGATCCGGACCCATTTTATCTGGATATGAATTTATGACAAATTTCGATTACTTAGACATGATCCGGATCCGTTTAGCTATTATAATAAATGGGTCAGATCTGGATCTCAGTGTTACTACCCGATTAAGATCCAGATCCGATTAAAATATTTAATATATATTAAAATTATGGTATATTAGTATTATTTTATATGTATATATACATATATATATATATATTGTGTAAATTGCTCATATAATTTGTATTTAATGTGGAATACATGCATAAATATAATTATGAACTAAATACTTTTTTATAATTAAAAAAAGATCTGAAAATTTGATAAATTGTAATAGTTCTATATATAATTTTAAAAGTTATAAAAAAAATATTAAGACCCGGATTCGAATCTGAATCTGACAAGACCCGACGGATCAAGGTATGGATCTACTTTTGTAGACCCGTTGGAGATGTTGGCCACAAAGCAACCTAAGAAGGGGATGAATTAGGTTGTCTCAAAAAATAAACCTTTTGAAGTGCTTAATGAAAATGCAAACATTGTGCAACAAATGAATACTTAAGCATAAATGATCAAAAATAAATATTTAACAATCAAAGCTTAAAGAACAAATAAAAGATTGAGATAAAGAATATCAAACCAAACTCCCAAACTTCTCAAGGTTGGAGTACATCCACTAGTAGTGCCTCTTCGAAGAAGGTGGGGCAATAACCTTCTTGTACACAAAGTAAGCTCACCCTTGCACCAACTAAGTTCCTCTAGTTGAGCCAAAGGGTTTTACACTACAACCTCACTTTTGTACACTTGTTATCCCTCCACTCCTGACTTTACACTTGAAGATCACTCACTAGTCTACTTTTGCTCACACTAATTCCCTCTAGTTGAGCCAAGAGAACTATACTACTCAAACCAATACAACCCACAATATTTTAGCCTATTTCTCTCCAAATAGCTCTTACAAGTGTTTGTATTGAATGTAGCAGTTCCACTCTCTCTCTCTTTTTCATTTACAGTCAACGGGGTATTTATAGAAGCCCAGAATTGCTTCCAACGGTTCTCTAGCGGCTATTTTCTGTTTCCTGAGAAACTAGGCATTTGGTCTTTCGAACGGCCAATGCTGTGAATGTGCGTCTGAATAAACTAGCCGTTGGACCTTTCGAACGTCCGACGTAAAGCCTCTGTGTCCGATGATGCATCCGATAACAATACGAACAGTGCTTCGGACGGTTGTATGCGTCCTACAGCTTTGACAAAAACTTCTTCATTTTGAACTTTTCTCTTCGGACGGTCATGTGCGTCCTACAGCTTTTGGTTGTGTTTCGGACATTCTCCAGCGTCAGAGGCTTCTTCAGATTCTTCTCTGTCGGACACTCCCTTACGTCCGAACATCTTTTTTTCGTACACTCCCTTGCGTCCGAATTATCTTGCTTTACTGCACACTTGATTGCAAATCATTAGTATGATTTGGTCATCGTCAAAACATGAGTATCACACCTGGTGTTCAACAGGAGAGCCGGATCTGAATCCAAATCCGATTATATTAATCAGATCCGGTTCTGGATATGATAGATCTGATCTGGATCCAACCCGCTTACAGGCCTACAAGGTAAATAGAAAAGTGACAATTGTAAATATTCTTCACTTAGCCTCACCACACTACCTTCGACGAAGACACATTACTTAAAATTAAAATTATTTACGTAATTATTAATTGAATATTTTTTTAAAATATAAATAATGAATATTATATGAATAGTGCAAATAATGGATTGTGTGAATAATAAATAAGACAAAACATGAATAGTGCGAAATATTATTTGAAAAAAATGCTTTACTGACCAAACATAAATTATAGATTAACTATTGACGAAATATTATTTGACAAATAATACCTATTATTTGCTATCCAAACAAGGCCTTTGTTCATTCAGTTATAATCTTTGACCTTATGCATTTGTGTTGGCAATCACCAATATAGTTAATACATACCTGTAAACATACTGAAAATGTATATCACCAATTGGTAGTTGCAGTTTCAACAAATTATAATGTGTCATTCATAGTTTTAAACTCTTTTGAGGAAGGGGGTTGTTTCCCTAATTCTCATTCATATGCGATCGTGGTTCCCTTTCCTTCTGTTTGTTATTTGCCTAGACTTGATGATGAAAGTGGTCCTTCTATAATCTGCTAGGGTTTGTAGATATGGTAAATTGGGGCTTTCTATGCTTGGTTGAGGGGGTGTAAGGTGAAATCGAGTAAAAGGAGAGGATATGCCAAACATATCAAGCCTAGAGCCATAAGATTGATAATACTGGGTGAGTTCTTTCTTCTGCCTAGTCTCAATTTGTTCATATCTAGTTCTCTGTCTTATATGTCTCTTTGTGTTTCTTGGTTTGTTCTTGGAACATGAGCCTTTAGATCTTTCGTTTTGTTGGTGTTTACTTGCTTGCTTTATTTTTCTTTATTTCGTCTAGTGATACTATTTGGGATCTCTTTTGAACATGGAGGAATGGTTAGTTGGGACTTTTCAAAAATTTGATCTTTCTAATAGGGAAACTAGGGATTTAGATTTGGGAGAAGTTGATATATCTAGTAGTATTGAAGAATGTGAGATGAGCCTAGTGGGTAGGATCTTAAGTGATCGAGTGATTAACTACACTAGAGTAAGAAATTTTGCTCTGCAGGTCTAGGGTTATCCAAAAATTTTAAGGGTTGCTGAATTAGGAGTTAATTTATTCTAGTTTATCTTTGAAAAGGAACAAGAGTTAGAAAGGATTTTGGAGAAAGGTTCCTGGGAGTTGGACAATCAGTTGCTGATTTTAAGAAGATGGAAAAAAGGGATTGAGAGAGAGGAAGGGGCATTTACAAGGACTCGAGAAGGATTTTGGGTTCAAGTGTGGAACTTACCTATTCATTGTATGAGTAAGACAGTAGGAATGAAGATAGGAGAGGTATTCTGTGGGGTCAAGGATGTAATTATTCCTCAAGGAGGCAACAAGGAGGGTAAACACTTGAAAATCTTGGTTGATATGGATGTTGCTATTCTATTATTGAGAGGGAATACTATTAAGATAGATGGGGAGGTGGTTTGGCTTGATTTTAGACATGAAAAGTGCCTTGACTGTTGTTACAAATGTGGGTTAATAGAACATGGAGATAAAGCCTGTTGGGAGGGAAGTAGGGAAGTAGACAGTAAAGGGGCTCAATATGGGGAATGGTTGAAAGTATGGAGTTGAAAAATGTGTGGTAGAAAGAGAATGGGATTCTCATCTAGGTTGGGAAAAAATGAGGAGCAGAGGAAGAGTAAGAGGGGAGATGAACAAGAAGGGTTTGCTAGTCGCACTCGCTTACTGGCTAGATCCAGGGGTAATACCCCTCATGAGTCTTCTATTGCCGTAGGAGTGGAGGCATTTTGGAGATTGGGGAAATGGAGAAAAAAAATGGTGGTGTCTAATCAGGATAGGGGTGATGAGGGTAGGAGTTGTAGTTCACTGTAGGGAGATGAGAGAGAGGGAGGAAAGAAAAGAAATGAGGCAGATGGTGGGAAAGCTTCTCAATTAAGGGGTTCCAGACCGGAAGATCATACAGTAATAAGAACAGAGAATGTGCTAGGGATTAGGGAAGAGGAAAGAGAGGATGTGGAAGGGAAAGGGTGGTCAGATAAAAATAATATGTTGGTGAAAATTGAGATTATGATAACTGGTGATAATTCTAGAAGAGGGCTTAGAGGCAAAAGTAAAAAAGGGCTCGAGAACAAAAGTCAAAGAGCTCATTTGAGAGAGTTAAATGTCAATTTGAGGAAAGAGGTTAAGTGGGATAAGAGGAAGAGTTGTATTGGGTAGGAAATCTTTGTGATGAAGAGGGTAAGGACAAAATATAGCCAGGTGGTGAAGGCTCAGTAAAATAATGTTGTGTTGAGAAGGTAAATTTGAGGGTTTGGAGACCAAGCCAAATGGGTCTCCAAGGTGTAAGTAAAGATTATGGTGTGCAATTGTCGAGGTGCCGGAAGACCTTTGACTTTTCCCTAGTTGAAGGAGACCTAAGACTTCTCTCCCCTAGTCTAATATTTCTATGTGAGAAAAGAATAAAAGTCAGTTTATGGAGAAATTTAGGGAAAAGGTCAACTATGAGAATGGCTTCTATGTGGATCCTATATGTAGAGCTGGTCGGTTGGCTTTTTTTTCTGGAGTAATGAGGTAAGGGTTCTAGATATCCAAGCAACTGATTTTATGATTGAAGCAAGGATTATGGACCCTGATAAAAATAAAGAGTGGGTTTTTATGGGCATCTATGCTAGTGTGGAGGATGGGAAGAGAAAGGAATAGTGGGACACTATCAAGCAGAGAAAATGGAGGTGGGCTAGCAGGTGGATAATCAGGGAGACTTTAATGATATCTTTTTGAACCACCAAGTAAAAGTAAGGTGGTAGGGTTAGAAGGGAAAGTTTTTTCAGAGACTTTAGAGAGTTCGTGAGATGTAATGGTGGATATTGGCTTTTATGGCCTCCCCTGTACTTGGTGTAATAATGAGAATAGGGATGAAGTCATAAAACAGAGGTTGGATAGAAGTCTCTCCAGCCCTAATTAGAATCTTCTGTTTGATAAAGCTACATGTACTCATATTTTTAAAGAAGCATATGATCATTGTGTTTTGATACTGGATACCTTGCTAGCTCCAAATCGTTTTAAAAAGAGATTTTTTTTTTGACAAGAGATGGTTAGATTTTGAAGAGGTGAACAATGTGGTAGAGGAAGCTTGGCAAGGTAATTGTGTTGGTTCCAGCATGTTTAGAGTATCTAAAAGGATTAGAGATTGTAGAGTAGCCTTGTTGAAGTGGAGTGGTAGAAGAAGATGGAATTCTGGGAGGAAAGTGAGGGAGATAAAGCACAAACTGGAACAAGAAAATCATACTCTTGATGAGAATCAGAGAGGGGGACTGATAAAGGGTCTGAGGAAGGAATTAGAAAAAGCTTACAAAGATGAGATGTATTGGGGACAAAAATCTAGAGCCGAATGGCTGAAAGAGAGGGATAGGAATACCTCATATTTTCATGCTACGATGACAGGTAGAAGGAGAAGAAATACAATTTCAAGGCTACACAAGGATAATGGGATGCGGTGTGAGACTAAAAAGAGTATTGAGGAAGAGATTTACAGTTATTATAGTAAGCTATTCCAGTTTTTTGAGCCTCAAGATTGTTCTGAAATTCTAGACGGTATCCCTAAAACTATCACTGACCAAATGAACAAAAAATTAATTAAGGCTATCAATACCACTGAGATTAGGAGGGCTGTTTTTTCTATGCACCCTGATAAAGCTCCTGGTCTAGATAGAATATCTCCTCTATTTTTCAAAAATTATGGAAGATTGTTGAAAGCTATGGATAGTTTTTTGCAGGTCTGGTTTTATGTTGAGTGCTTTTAATGAAACCCATATGATTTCTTCGATCCCCAAAATGAATATCCTTCTAAATCTTACCTACTATAGACCTATTAGTCTGTGCAACATTGTTTATAAGATTATTTCTAAAGTTCTAGCTAATAGGTTAAAATCTGTTCTTGATAAGTGTATTAGTGTCTCCCAATCTGCTTTTGTCTCTAGGAGACAAATAATGGATAACATCATAGTGGCTCATGAGTACACATACTTTTTTAAAAATAAAAGGTATGGTAATCATGGTTTTATGGATATGAAGCTTGATATATCTAAGGCATATGATAGAGTTGAGTGGAGCTTTTTGGGGAGGATGATGCTAAAAATGGGTTTCTGTCCTATATGGATAAGGTGGGTCATGAGCTGTGTGTCCTCAGTATCTTATAGCTTTAATGTTAACAGTAGGAAAGGGTGTTTTGTTAAGCCTAGCAGCGGAATTAGACTGGGAATCCTTTATCTCCCTATCTTTTTCTTATCTGTGCTGAGGGGCTGTCAAACCTGTTAAATCCTACTAAAGAGCTGTGGTTTCGAGAGACTTAATTGGGGTCAAATTGTGTAAGTAGGGGCCTTGATGTTGTATCTCTTTTTCGTAGACTAGAGATTCTGGAGTAGTAAAAGAAGCACTTAGGAAATATGAATTGGCGTCTAGGCAGAAAGTATACTTCTCTAAGTCCTTAGTGTTCTTTAGTAGAAATACTCCAACCAAACTGGGATCTGAGATTTGTTCTAACCTTGGGGGTATGAGAGAAGGCTACAATAGGAAATATTTGGGACTACCTTTAGTAATAGGTAGGTAGAAGAAGCAAGTTTTTGAGCCTGTTAAAGAGAATATGAAGAAGAGGCTAGGTAGTTGGAAGAAGAACCTTCTTAGTCAAGCCGGTAAGGAAGTTCTCCTAAAATCGATGTTCATGGCTTTACCTTCCTTTACTAAGTCCTGTTTCAGATTACCTAGAGGCTTGTGTAAAGAGACTGCTAGACTGGTGGCAAAGTTCTGGTGGGGTAAGAGTGAGAACGACAAGAAAATCCACCCGTCGGTTAAGTTGGGGGAAAGTTTATGAAGTTTAAGGGAAAGAGGGCTTGGGTTTTAGGGACCTTGAATGTTTTAACACTTCTATTCTGGTCAAACAAGTTTAGAGGATCATGACCAAACTAAATTTGTTAATGAGTAGAGTGGTTACAATAAAATATCTCAAGAAGGTAAAGATCCTGGAAGCTGACACTCCAGGCTTCTTGGCTTTGGAAGAGTATTATGAGTGCCAAACATTTGATTAAAGAGGGACTAAGAATTAGGGTAGGGGATGGAAAGAAGATAGACATCTGGAAGGATAAGTGGATTCTAGAAGCTGTTGATGGGAGAGTCATTGGGAATAGGAAAGGGGGTTGTCAAATTAGCTATGTGAATGAGTTGATCAAAAAGGGAAAATAGGATACGGAGGTTTTGGAGAGAGAATTTTTGGAGGTGGACAGAAAGAGGATTCTGAATATTCCCCTTAGCTTAAACCAAATGAAAGATACATTTATTGGGTTCATTATTCTTAATCTAGATGGGAATTATACTGTTAAAGCTGGCTATGCTATTGCTAAGAAAAACAATGGTGAGAAATCCAGAAATAGTGGAAGGGTAGAGGGGGTCCAGTGAAAACAGAGAAACATCAAAAGTTTGGAAGAAACTTTGAGTGTCTCCATCAAGTTTTACTTGTGAGTGAAGTAATATGGAGAAGAATAAGAAAGGGAAATGGCATGTGTAGAAGATGTGGTGAGAATATGGAAACTATTGAGCTTTGCTTGTTTATGTGTAAAGAGGTAGAAGAGGTTTGGAATATTGCACCATTACAGTGGGATGGGCTTGCTGATCACAAGAATAATTTTTGGAGATGATGAGAAGGGTTACTGGAAGCTGAGGTTAGAGAGGTGGGAGAAAAGCATATTAGTCTGGTTGTCTACATTTTTTGGCACATTTAGAAAGCAAGGAACAGGTGGGTGTTTAAGGAGGAGGAATTTGAAGCTCGAACGCAACTGCAGATGGCTATGGGAGAATGGCAGGATAGTCTATATGATGACTGTAAAAACTACCATAGGGAAGAGAGCCGAGAAGAAACTGAAGATCAGGCAGATTGTCAACCCTGGGAACCACCACAACAAGGAGTCATTAAAATCAATACTAATTTTGTTATAATGCCTCAAATAAGTTCAACAAGTTGGGGATCTGTAGCAAGAGATTCAGAAGGTAAGCTATTGAAAGTACGGGCTTGGCCTAACCAACAGAGGGGTGATCCCATGATGCAGCTCTAGTTATCCAACAGGCTTTAGCAATTGCAAAACAGAAGGGATGGATGGATATTGTGATGGAATCTGATTGTAAAAGCGTGGTTGATATCATTAACCAAAAAGCAGCACAGAATATGAAGGTGGCTACAACTGTGGAAGACATTCAAGATTGCAAGAATCAATTTCTTTGTTGCTCTTTTAATCATGTCTACAGGAGTGCTAACAATTTGAGCCATAGAATAGCTAAATTTGTTGTAAATGTTGTAGCTTGAGAGGAACAATTCCCCCAATGGGCTAATTCAGTATAGCTTTTGAGGATTATAGGGCAGTGTCCTCTCAAGTATAATATTTTTTGTAAGTATCACTTTTTATTTATATGAAATTATCATTTTCGGTAAAAAAAAAAAAAAACTTTCATAGTTTGAAATTAATATTAAAGAATTTAAGTCAATTGAATCCGCCAAAATAAGATTAATGTGCCCAATAATATATATCATGAATGGTAAATCATATGCGCATTACCACTAATTTTAATTATTTACTAATTCACAACTGATTACTTAGAGCTTCTGTTGTGGAAGAAATGGAATCCCATTGATAACAAGGAGTGATTACTTAGAGCTCTTGTGGTGTTTGGATTGATGGATTTATGGATTTATGGAAGGATTTAAAAATTTTTCATTTATTGGATAGATTTGTTAGGTCAAAATTGATGAATTTTAAATCCACCCAAATTAAGAAGTCATTTGAAATCCTTCATTTCATAAATTTTAATTTGGGTGAATTTAAAATTCATCCATTTTGCTAGCTTACAAATCCCTCCAACAAATAAGTAGATTTCAAATCCTTCCCTAAATCTATTGATATAAACACAACCTAGTTAATTCATAACTAGTACAATAGTATTTACCAGTAATATTTTTTTTTAATCTCCATTTACTTGTGATTAAGAAGAGTTAGTTTTGTGAATAGGGAAAATAGTAACATGCCAAGTTAATTACTATGGTTAAATGCATTAAACCCACCTCATCTACACCCCAAGTTGCACTTAGCTCCCTTATACTCATTTTATAAACACTTAACCCTCCTTTTGTATTATTAGACAAAAATATCCTTACTAACTTAACTATTTTGTTTTTTTTCCCTGTTATTTTAGAGGTTAATAAGAGACAGGGTCTCTTTACCCTTTTCTTCTCCTTTTTTTCCCTTTTTGCCATTCCCTACTGCCTTTAGCTACATCATTTGTTCTATTATAAATAATTATACACACGGATTAAATTATTTTAATTTTTTAACTAATTATTTTTTTCATTACTACTTTGTTTATTTGCTAATTGTTATTATAACAAGATTTTTTTTTTTATCTTAAAAGACATATTTAATCTACAATTAAATCATAATATATATATATATATATATAAACAACTTGGATTTATATTTAGTCAACAATAAATACACAAAAAATAAGCAAATTTCCCAACTAGTAATATTTTATCTATTTTTACACTGATAAAATCCCTTATTTTTATTATAATTTATTTACTTTTTATTTTTAACTAATATTGATTAGCTAAAACTCTAATATTTTAAAATTATTAAAAACTTAATTTTTTATTTACTTTTTCAAATATGCTTTGCAAACGACATGTATTCTATTGTAAAAGAAATTGTAAGAATACAAAAAAAATAAAAGAATTCACTAAAGCAAATTATAAAATTTATATGTCCTACATATACAAATAATATTAATATGATAAATGAAGTAACAAGTGGCATAAGAAAGGATGTGGGGGGGGAATAGAAACAAAAGAAAAAGAAGAGAATAATAAACTGAACCGCTCCTAAAGAAAATTAGATAAAATAAAATAATTAAAATAATATGTTTATTTTTGTCCAAAAATATCAAGAAGGGGTCAAGGAAGGGGTTAAGTGTCTATAAAATGAGTACAAGAAGACAAAGTGTAACTTAGAGTGTAGTTGAGAGGGGTTTAATGCATTTAACCCTAATTATTATGATGGGAGGTACTGGGCATTGTGGAAGCTGCCCATGTTTGGTTGCCATTAGTGATCCATCTCAAGTTCTGAGTAAAATCCAAGAGTCTAAAAAGGCATATCACCATGTAACAAAGTGATAAAAATATTAATGTGTCACTGGATTTATTAAAGAAGAACGAAATCTGATCATATATAAATAAAGGGTTAGTAATTAAATATAATTTTACTACATAAATTATCTTTAACAAGTGATTATAAATTTACAATTATAAATCATTTCCGAGGCATATATACCAAAATGCTTAATCATTAACAATATAAAGCAAGTGTGCAACCATGTACGTAGTGATGAATCAAAGACCTACCTTGGGGGTCAAGTTGCGCTATACATACAATGCTAATGGGTCATTCATGCTATGAGTAAAAGATGTCTAATTTAACATGTCATTTTGTGATTACCTCAGGCCAATAGATTTTCTAGTTTAATTTTTGTTTCCCACCAAGTTAGATTAATTATATTTACCTCCTTTAAGGTTTGGCCATATTACTAAATAAACCCTGAAGTTTGACAAAATAACAAATACCCTCTTCTCTTTAGCAGCATCCAAACTTAGTTAAGTGAACAAAATAAAATGACATAAATTCCCTCACTATGAAAGGAGAACAAATTTGTCCCCCAAAAAATTAATAAAATAAAAAAGATAATACTGATGCAGAGTGAAATTGGAAGAGAGAGAAAGTAAAGAGTTGAAGAGAGAATTTGGAAATTGATTTATGAAGAGATTACAAGAGAATAATTGTTGTGTGGACCTTGGCACTCAAGTCCCTTATTTACAGATACACATGAGAGGTGCTAGGCTAGGCTCACAACATCCTACTAACTTAATCATACTTAAATTACATAATTACCCCTAATGGGGCTGTCACGTAAGCACTTCTAGAAGAATCATTGGAAATGTGTCAAGTACTAAACCTGAGCACCATCAATAGTCCCCTCGGCTTGGTGCCAAACCTTGGGGCCAGGGCCAGGGTCGAGCTGATGATAATCAACAGAAGTTCCCTTCAACTTCTCGTAGGCCATGATGCCGAAGCTCGACCCATCTTGCTATGATGCGCCGAACTGAGACTGCAATGCGCCGAATCGAGGAACATATTTCCGAGCCAAAACACGTTCGAGTCCTAAGCTTTTCCTCACCGTGGGGTTTACCATGGCATGTGATCACTTGATGAAGAACCCGGATCTGTACAAGGATCTACCTTATGATGTCTCAGTCAATGATGAGGTCATCAACAATTTCGAGCACAATTCAGGGCCCAAGTACGGATCTCGGAACCTCCTGAAGCAACAACCTCAGAGAATGCCAAGCCTGGATCTATAGACTGTTCCTGAGGCTGAGTCTGAACTTGTGAATCCAACTTCCACTTTATCAGCCGGACCCTCCAGTGTAGAACCTTAGGCTCTTTTGTAACCATCAATTTTGTAATAGCTAGGGCCTCTTCCGCTTAATAAAATTTTGAGTTTTTTGCACTTCATTCTATTTTCATTCTTTTCTTGCTTCAATTTGTTGTCCTTTGCCTCAAAACCATGCTAGATACACTAAGTACCAAACATATAAACTAACAAACTTATAACAGCTATTCTGCTGGTTTATTATAATACTTAAGCAAATCTTTAAGTGAGCAACACTTGTGCTTTCACATTTAAATTTAAATGAGCAACACTTACACTAAAGTGCTTGTGTCCTTTTGCTATTTCTTTCTCTTTTTCCTTTTCTTGAATTTGATCTGAACCTATCCAGTAATCTCAGGGGTTGGATTGGTTCATTGCTCTTGAGAAGGGACCACTAGGTCTCTGTCTTTCTAACTTTTTCTTTCCTTTTTATTGAATTGCAGGTAAGGCGAATGGTACAAATATCTTTAGCACATCGGCGGGTCAGAACAGTTCAATTTTCTTGAGGGGGACCATTAAGTCTCAATCCTCTTAATTTTCTTTTCTTTTTGTATTGAACCTGGTTTGAACATCCTTAGCGTGACAGGTTAGAGCGGTTCGATTTTTTTGATAGGGGACTACTAGGTGTCAGCCCTCCTAATTTTCTTTTGTTTTCATATGGAACCTAGTTCGAACCTCTTTAGCACATCGGCGGGTTAGAGCGGCTTGATTTTCTTGAGGGGGACAATTAGGTCTCAGCCCTCCTATCTTCTTTCTTTCTTTCTTTTGTATTGAACCTGGTCCGAACCTCTTTATCACATTGGCGGGTTGGAACGGCTTGATTTTTCTTGAAGGGGGACCAAAGATCTCAACCCTCCCATCTTCTTTCTTTCTTTTGTATTGAACTTAGTCCGAACCTCTTTAGCACAAAAGTTGAGTTGAAGCGATTAGATTTTTCTTGAGGAGGGACCACTAGTTCTCAAGGGCTCCCTCATATCTTCTTTCTTTCTTTTGTATTGAATCTGTTCCGAACCTCTTTAACACTTTAGCGGGTCGGAGCGGTTCACTTTTCTTAAGGGGGACCACTAGGTCTCAGCCCTCCTATATGCTTATATACTCATTAATGCACTTCTTCAAGAATCATTTATTTTCATGAAAAAGAAATTTTATTACATTCCTTGAGAATATTTCTTCAATTTTACAATGTTCCACATTCTGGGAACAAGATCTCCTTTCATATCCACGAGCTTATAATAGCCCGATCTATGAGCCTCTATCACGCAATAAGAGCCTTCCCAATTTGGATCTAAATTTTTCGTCCCTTCAACTCGGCTTGCTTCATTTTTCCGAAACACCAAATCTCTACGTAGCAAGTATCTATATTTAACTCTGGTGTTATAATTCCGAGCCATAACTTGTATGTTTTTGGCCTCTTGAAGAGATGCATCTAACCTTCTTTCTTCCAAAAGATCCAAATTGGTCCTGAGGGTGTCATCATAGTCAATCCTAGTTCACATAAGGTTACTCGGGTTGATGATAAACCAATTTTAGCAAGAATGACAGCTTCAGTACCATAGACCAAGCGAAAAGGTATGTGTCCATTGGCTGTTTGGGGGATGGTTCTATATGCCCAGAAGACACTAGGCATTTCTTCTACCCACACACCTTTAGACCGTTTCAGTCGAGTCTTGAGTCTCATAAGAAGGGTTCGATTGCATATTTCTATTTGCTCATTCTCTTACAGATGTGTCATTGAAGTAAAGTGTTGTTTTATGCCGAGGTTAGAACAGAAGCTCTTGAAAGGTTCCCTTTCAATTTGTTTTCCATTATCGAATATGAGAACAAAAAGGATTCCGATTCGGCAAACAATATCTTCCAAAAGAATTTCTCCATTGTCTTTTCGAAAATTGATTCTAAAAAATCGTCTTCAATCCATTTGGTGAAGTAATCAATTGCTACCACCAAAAATTCAACCTTGCCTATTGCCTTTGGTAATGGCCCCAAGATTTCTCAAAATTGGGCGAACGGCCAAGGAATCTGAATTGGGAAAACATCCGACATCTACACCAGAACAACTCATGGACCAAGCCTATAAAATGTTTGGTTAGAAAACAATACAGTGGATGCTGTATCATCAGCAAGATATTTATATTAAAAAAAAAAAAAAAAACAGCAGTCCTGTCATCTTTTATTCTCATGGGTGCAATGCGAAGTACTACAAGGTTTCGTAAATACCTTTCACCTTTTAGTATCAAGTTCCCCAGTGAAATAACAATAACAATAACAACAACAACAGAGGAGGACAATGGTAAACAACAATGGAAGTAACAATGAGAGTACCTCAACGTGAAACTGATCAGGTCACACCCCATAATGCAATATTCATTTATAGGTGCTTATATCAAGAGACTACAAACAAGAGTTTTCTTGTAACATCCATCGATTGTTTAAAGAAAGACAGATGTTCATAATCAGAAAATTCACAATATCAGTAAAATCAGCAGAGTACATCATCAAGTACATCCTCTTCGCTCTTCCGTAATTGAGGGGAAATATAACCAGCTGCAACCTCAAGTAAGCAGTAAAGGAAGTCTTACAACACTCTCCTTCATAGTGGGCTCAGTTGGTACCAAACAAGAAGACAATCCAAAGGGAAAACAAATTCTTTCAAACAACATCGACAATGTTTATAAAAGCAAAGACTATAACGGTGTATGTGAAATTTACATACACCGCCACACAGCACGAAAATATTGTCCTACATTCAAAGCATATTCCTTTAACCTATATAAAAGACTAGCACATACCCAATATCAGGGCATATATCTGCATCTTTTATCATTTCATTTTGCTTAATGTTGAGAATGCACGAAGCAAAGATTTTCTTGACAGTGTTGCTAACAGTATGTAAGTGATGCCACAAATCACATAAAAACTAATCTATGTCATCTCCTTTAAGAAGCTGCATCAAGGATTTACAATCTTTAACACAGTTAAAATTAGTGTAACCATCCCTTCTTAATCTCATTTCATAAGATTCTTATTGCAAGCCATAAGAACCATAACCCATCTGATAATACATGATATAATACATGATTCTAAAAATTATAAATAAATATTTTATAAGAGGTTCCAAGTACTTCTACTCAAACATCAACTGTTTTCCAGATACTAATCATTACAAAAAAGAGAGAGAAGTAGGATAAGTCTTGAAACAACCAAAGGTACAGCAACAACTACATTATACTACTACAATAACAATTCAGGTGGCAGAACTTCAAATTATGATAAAACAGAGCTATTTAGGCCTGCCACTCGAGGATGCTAATACTCTGATCTCCCATCACCCTCAGTAATCACATCTTTGAATGCACCACCACTAGGAATCATAGGTAAAACGTGCTCTTGATGCGGCACTATTACATCCAGCAAGTAAGGACCAGGGGTATCCAGCATTTTCTGAATTGCAGCCCTAAGATCTTCCTTCTTTGTTACACGGGAGGCAGGTATATCACAAGCCTCTGCAAATTTCAACATGTTGGGGGAAAATTTGCGACTCATTTGAAGGATTTCCCAAGTAAGTGTGCGCCCTATTAGCCTTATAGAACCTATCCTCCCACTGAACAACCATACCAAGATGCTGATTATTCAGAAGCATGATCTTAATTGGTAGATTCTCCACGCGTACTGTGGCTAGTTCCTGCACATTCATGATGAAACTCCCATCCCCATCAATGTCCACAACAACTGCATCAGGTCTCGCAACAGCAGCACCAATTGCAGCAGGCAATCCAAAACCCATAGCTCCTAATCCCCCAGATGTCAACCATTGACGAGGCCTATTATATTTGTAAAACTGAGCAGCCCACATCTGGTGTTGTCCCACACCAGTACTGATAATTGCATTTCCATTAGTCAACTCATCAAGAACCTGAATTGCATACTGCGGAGGAATAGCATCACCAAAAGTCTTAAAACTCGAGGGATAATTCACCTTCTGTACCTTCAACTCATCCCTCCAGGCTGAAAAATCCAACTTGAATATCTTATTCCCTCTTGCCTCCAACATCAAATTCAACCCTGCCAATGCCAACTTAATATCAGCACAAACAGATACGTGTGGCTGCTTATTTTTCCCAATCTCTGCAGAATCAATATCGATGTGAACAATCTTAGCCCGACTAGCAAATGCCTCTAGCTTCCCAGTTACACGATCATCAAACCTTACACCAAACGCAAGCAACAAATCACTCTTATCGACAGCATAATTTGCATAAACAGTCCCATGCATCCCCAACATTTGTAAAGAGTACTCTTCATCCGAACACGGATAAGCACCCAACCCCATTAAAGTACTAGCAACGGGAATTCCAGTGAGCTCTACAAATCGCCTCAGCTCCTCACTCGAATTCAAACACCCTCCCCCAACATACAATACAGGCTTCTTCGACTCTCCTATTAACCTCAATATCTGCTCTAAATACATCTCGCTAGGCGGTCCAGGCAGCCTAGACTTGTATGCATCCAACCTCATTCGTTCGTCCCAGCAGGATTACACGTCTGGAACCACCTTTTTTTGCTGAATATCCTTAGGAACATCAATCAAGACCGGGCCGGGCCGGCCCGTCCTACAGAGGTAAAATGCCTCACGAACTATTCGAGGAATGTCCTCAACATTCGAAACCAGATAATTATGCTTAGTAATTGATCGGGTTACCTCAACAATCGGCGTTTCTTGGAAGGCATCGGTGCCGATCATTCGCCAGGGAACTTGACCGGTAATCGCCACAATCGGAACGCTATCAAGGAGTGCATCAGCTAAGCCGCTGACGATATTAGTTGCACCAGGGCCGGAAGTGGCTATACAAACACCGGGAAGACCATAAGCACGGGCGTATCCTTCGGCAGCGAAGACACCACCTTGTTCGTGGCGGGGGAGGACGTTGCGGATGATTTTTGAGCGAGTGAGAGCCTGATGGATTTCCAAGGACGCCCCGCCGGGGTATGCGAAAACATCCGTCACGCCCTCTCTCTCGAGAGCTTCGACGAGGACATCGCAACCCGATCTAATTTTCTTGGCTCATCAGGGGCAAATCTGGAAACAAATGGAGTTCGGGTTTCCGGATCCGAGGAGGGTTTTGTTATTGGGGTGGTGGACAGTGCGTTGGAGATGATTGGGGTGTAATGGCAGCGACGGCTGTGGTGACTGAGGGTGGGTTTATGAGGAATTTGTGAAAATGGGAGGGTAAATTTGGAAAAGAGACTGCTGTTGTTTGAAGAGTTGGAGGATTGAGAGAGGTGGTTAGAGATGGTGGCGACGGCGGTAGAGGAGTTTGTAGTGGCGGCGGAGATGGCCATTTCTAACAGCGGCGGCGGCGGCGGCGGCTCTGTGTGTGAAGAAGAATGAAGATTATAATAGGTCAAGAAAAAATTAAAAAAATAAGAGGGACGATAAAGTTGTTGTTTTTATCGTTTTGGACAATGATATTGCCACAGCTAAATTCTTAATGCCACGCATACTGTATGTTGATTGACGAATTTACCCTTCTCGAAATTTGCTTTGACTGCCTTTCCTTTTAATGGATGGGAAACTGGATAAAGAAAACAAAACCTCTGCTTCGCCGGAAATGCCAAACAGATAAGACATCTAGCTCTCATACCCTAGGCCATTCATTCTGGTGAAGAAAAGAGATTTTCAGTCGGAAGAATCTTGAGATCCATAAGCACTAAACAGGGACCAATGAGCAATTCGGGTGAAAATATTTTAGGATTTCAGCTATCTAATCCCTTCTATTCCTATGGTCACCCTCTCCAACTTCGGATTATGCTCTTTTCGTAAAAACAAGTTTTAAAAAGACCATAAATGACAAAATTATTATGAAGTTTGAGACAATCGTGAACCTTGGAGAAACTATATACATTTTGAATACTTGCCTTTTGGTAAAGGTTCGGCCTGGCTTGGTATTTTCTTTCCATTATTTTTTAAATAGCATTTTACAATCATTTATTTAATATTTTTTTTAATTATTTTTTATTTCATATTTCCTATACTAATTATTTTAAATAATACTCTGATCTAGAATAATAAGAAAACCATTTTCAAAAGAAAAAGTTTAATAAAATAAGAAATTAATGAGTAAAAACGATAAGTGACACATGGGGATGCTTAATTTCAGAGAAAATGATCAAAGTTCTTATGAAAACAAAATTAAAAGTAACAAAATATGCTCCAATTTTCAAGGATTAAGGTACGTTCGTTTGGATTGAAAATATTTCAGGAAATTTTTTTGGTGCCAAATACCGAAAAATATTTTTCAATGTAAAATATTTTATAATTTTCTTTCCTCTGCCTGAAAATAGCTTACAGAATTTTTGAACGAAATTTATTTTTGAATAATTCAAGAGTGACATTAATTTTCAAATACTTATTTTTATAATTTCATTTGCTAAACTTATTTTTGTTTTCAATTCTTTTCCATTCGTTTTTCTTTTAATCATGGGTCCCACACTAATATAACTATCATGATGTGTATTTTACTACTATATTATACTATCATTTAATCTTAAATAAAATCAATCTTTTATTATAATGTCACCGTAATTACTTTTAAGGTATTTATTACCATTGTTATAAGTTTTTTTAACTTGTATTCATAAAATTAAAAATGAAACCGTTAAAAATTTTAATTTTAAAATATTTTTATTTTGTCAACCGAATAGCGAAAAATTGTATAAAAATAGACTTTTTCATATAAAATATTTTCAAAAAATAATATTTTTCCTAAGAAAATATTTTCAATCCAAACAAATACACCTTAAGTAACTTGTTGACGTAGTATTTTCTCATTGTTAATTTGCATTTCGTGTAATTCTTTTTTTTTTTTTGGCCTGAAAAAAGTAAATTTAAATTATTTTGGTAAGCAATTACTGTATTTTAATAAAGCGTGCTAGAGAGTGGCCAAAATTTCGTGAAACATTTGCAGCGAAAACACAAAATATTAAGGCTTTGGATTGCGACAGTAGAAGATCAATCAATGCGACGTCATTCCACTGCTATCATGGCACGAGTAGCCGTTTCGATGCTCACTCGTGGAGTTGGAGCATCCCGTCCAAGCTATTCTTTAGGTGGAGGAAGCTTTGCCGACCATCAATTTCAAATAAATACAATATATAGGTTCCTATAATTAGAACTTCAATTAAATTGCTCAATTATGACACAAACCTATAGGCTACAAATGAAGCTATAATACGTATAAATTCTTTAAAGAACTATCTTGTTATATTTTAAAAATTTATATAATATAATATTATATATTTTAAAAATTTGTATTATACAACGTTTTAAAGTTAAAGAATAATTCGTTTAATAAGATTGTAACACTTCCCCAATATTAATATTATAATTATTTTTTTCATTATATAAGCTCCCTAAGCTTGTTAATTGTCAATTTCTCATCCAACGGGAGGAATACAAGTACCATATTATTTCTAAATTAGATGATATGGCCGCGCACTTGCACAAACATATAATATATGTAGCAACTCAAACAACAAACTTAGATAATATATTTAATACCTTTAAAACTACACATAGACAAATAATACAACTCTTAGTCAACCATAGATATTTATGTAAAACAATTTATATGTATGAAATACATAAAGATAAATAAGTACAAAAGTAACATTATATAGGACAAATATTAAAGTGTATATTTTTCAAACAAAAGTATAAGGGAATAACATTTTGTGTGGTACACATGATTTTCAAAAATTAAAAACAATAAAATCTTTCTTTGTTTTCTGTATATATAGCACAAATCAACATTTACATGTTTTTAATTTTATTTTGCTCAATACATAAATTTAAGATTTCATATCAATTTAAAATCTTAATCAAATGCAACAGTGATAAAGTTATTATATGGGTAAAATACAAATAACCCATTTGTGGTTAGTTGAATAAGTGTTTTACCACCTTATACTTATTAAATGTACGTTTGACCCTTTGTACTTTAATTTTTTTTTTGCAAAATAGATAAATATTGTCCATACTAACCTTGTTTGACACTCACGTGCCTAAATAGCGGATTGTGTTTTTTTTTTAAAAAAATTAATGATCTTGAATGACCTTTTTTCTCCAAAAACACCCTAACTTTACCCAGCCCTTCCACCACACCACCTAACACCTCTTTATCTAGTTAGCCACCACTACCATCACCTACCTCAACCCTTTTATTCTTCCCCATCCCTAGCTCCAGCCACTACCCCCCTTCTCCCAGCGTCCACCGCTTCTCCCTCTCCCACTAGGCCCCGATCTCCTCTTTCCATCTCTTTGCCCCATTTGTTCATTTTTGTAGCCACCATAACTCACCAACAACGTATAACCCATCCCTTCCAATGATGACACTTCAAACAACATTAATATCCATCCAACCTTATACAGTCGCATTGATTGATGTGTATAAGAGACAGGCAATTGGTTGTTGCGATCTGAAATGTTTGGGGAAGGAAGGCAACTTGGTGAAGGAGAATCGGGAAGAAAGGAGAACGAGGGATGGAGACTGGGAGAGTAGGAAAATGGAAACCAGAGAAGAAGGAAGAGAATAGGGAAAAGGGTGGCGGCTCCGAGTTTAGACAGGTAGAAGAAGCTGGGGAGAAGAAGGGACAGGTGGTGATGGTAGCCATGAGTGATTGCTGTGTGGTGGAGGGAGGGGGGTTGTTGTAGCGATGGAAGAGCTGGTGGTAGAAGGGTTAGGGAGAAGGTAGGTTTTTTTTTTTTAATTTTCAATTCGATCCTTTTTATTTTTAATTTAACCCAAATGTTTTGAAACTATTTTAAGCGAATAAAAGGATAAAGTACTTATTCAACTAACCACAATAGGGTTATTTGCATTTGTAAAGTATTATATATATAAATCTTCAACAATATAAGCAAGTTTATTACAAACTAAGAGATGGAAATAGAAATATGTGCAGTATGAATAGAAAACACAAAAAATTAATTAATAATTAAGTTGAATCGCAGAACTTAAAATTTACTCCATATATATATGAAAAATGATAGAATTGTTTTTTTTTTTTAAATTATTACATTCAGGTGTGCTTATTTTTTTAATACAAAAGTTATATTATAGAAGGATTAGTATATGAAAGGCTAATCCAAAACCTAAATGGCAAAAGGTTAATCATTAGCTATTTCACGGGTTTATTTATAGTCCTATATACGTATTTTCTCTCAACTCATTAGTGTGAATATCATCATGACTTTTATTACTCTAAACAATTACATCTGACTAATTCAAATTGATACGAATAATTAGTGACAAAAAAAAATTAACTGAAAAAAATAATCAAATAAAATAATTCACTATGTATCTATATTTTCTTATTGTATCATATACAAAGTACGTGTATAATTCCTAGTAATACGAAGAATGGGAATGGGAGAAGTATAAGAAGAGAGGATGACAGGTTCTGGTTTGGGGAGGTGGATTGGGTTGTGTGTTGGTTTGGTTTGGTGGTATTTTTGATGATTGATTGGTTGGTTTGTTGGTGTTAAAATTTGGGATGTATGAATTAGCGCATTGGGATGGACCTTGTTGGCTGGATCACATATTTTGTGTGTCTAGGGGGTGTTTGTTAATTGTTGAATACAGAATTTTAAATTCTGAAATCTAAATTATAAGTTCTGAAAGTATTAATTGTTGAATTAATAAATTTATTTTTGTTTGATAATCAATTAAATTTAATTTTTGAATTAAATATGTCACTTCATACATGTATTAATTTATTATAAATAATTGTCATATATGTGTAGAAAAGAAAATGAATAATTAAGGATGGTATAAATGTGTATGAGAGAGAATGTGTGTGTGTGATAGAGTGTGTGTATGTGTGTGTCTGTGAATATGAGTACGAAAAAATACAAGAAAAAATGTGTGAAAGACTATGTGTGTATGTGTGTGAGATGGACAATAATATATGTGAGAAGGTGTGTGTTTTTGTGTGTGAGAGAGTATGTGTTTGTGTGAGAGAGTGTGTGTGTGCGCAAGCGAGAGAAAGTGTGTGTGAATATGTGTGAGAGAGTGTTAGACTATGTGTTTGTATATTTATTTAAAATTCAGCAGATTACGTGAAAATGTTTTTACTTAAAATTTTGTTTTAATACTAATTAAGTAGTGCTTAATGTATTAAATAATAAGAGAATTCTGTCATCAAACATACTGAATTCAAAAATTTCTTAACTAATTAATTTTCAGCATTAAATTGACTTATCAAACAGTGTTTCTTGGGTGTGATTATGACTACTAATACTGTTTTATCCAAAAAAATAATTTGGATTGAAAAACATTATTTGATATTTTTCAAATACTATTCTCAAATCTTGCTTTAAAGTTTAAGAAAACTCTACAATTTCGTTGAGGAAACCATTCATTGTGCTTTTGTTAATTAAAAACTTATACTATACAAGTTCTTAGTGCAAGTGAGATGGTTCTCTCAAGGGACTATAGGATTCCCCTAAAATTTGAACACTATTTTTTATCTCATATATATAAAATAACTATGATATTATAATTTTTACTATAATCTTATAATTTTACATAATTACTATATTATTATAATATTTAAATAAAAATTACTATAATTTTTATTTCAAATATATTATAAATAACATCTTAAATAATAGTTGTTCTTTTACCAGAGCTCAATTGTAATTTGGTCTGTTGGGGAGATGTATTTAGACAAGAAAAAATAAGGTGGTATGTACTATTTAGTAACTTTTCATCCAAAGTTTGGGGTTTGGAATGTTGTAAAAAATCCTTACATGAATAAAAATGTATGGCAATCACTTGATACAGAAGTTGTAAGTTCTGTTAGACTCTGTGTAGAATTTATGCGAGATTCACAAATTTATGTATATCGAGTGCATGGTGAAATTGAATAATATTGAAATTAGATGTAGTAAAGAGAAATGTGAAAGCGGAAGGTTTAACATTGCATCTATAAAGACAACAACGCATGCTTCTAGAAGTATAAAGACAACAATGTTTCTTGAAAAATTGGCTTTAGTGGATCGATTTTAATAAATTACCTAATAAATCACTACTATAAAAAATAAAGATGATGGGTTTGTGTTACCTTCAAAAAGATTAAGTTTGTCCAATCCTCGTAAGATTAGATGCTTCTTTTAGTAAGGTTAGTCTTTTTCCAGACAATAATAATCTCCATTTCCATTGGCCTTTTGCTATCTTTCTTTCCTTAGTTTAATGTTTGTCACATTTATGCAATATTAGTTTTTGTTCGAATGTCTTTATATGTGTTTCATATACCACCAATTTAACTTAGATTTGATTTACTTATTTTTCCCAAACGATAACTTATATTTCAAACAACAAATTACATTGAAGGCAATTGCCTTAAGTTTTGTTGAGTTGCTTGGAGCAACCAAACTGGAAAAGAAGTTTTCTTCTTTTTCACTAAACATTCTTCCTCAACCTAGAGGCAAATTTGGCTAATAAATCACTGACAGAGTTGCCTTTCCTTGGTGTAAAAGAGAAAGAAACTTTACAAATGATAGATTTGAGAACACTAATGTCTTCTAAAGATACAAATCATCTAAACTATTCCTATTAATTTTTGTGATGATCCCTTTGCAGTCATATTAAATGTTGATATCCTGTGCCATCCTTCTGTTCTTGCTAGTATTAGAGCATCTCTAACAGCTTTGGCTTCTTCAATCTACACATTATCACTATACATATCTACATTAGCTTCTGCAGTAATCACATTCCCCAATAATCTCTTGCAACTATTCCTCTTCCTGCTTTTGAGATGTCTTGTGAATAGCAGCATCAGTGTTAATGCAAATGGTTCCCTGATTAGTGGTCAGGTTGCCTCCAACTGTTCCAAATCCTATCGTTCAGATGTATCCTAGTTTCACCTTTAGTCGTGGAGTCATTACATCCCTCAAATTCATTCCATTCATCCAAGGCTTTGTTGATAACCTGCCTCTCCTCTTTGCCTTTCCTATTGAAACACCAGTCAATCCTTGCTTTCCAAATCTGCCATAAGATATTGACTGTTAAAACTATGTGCTTTCTACCTTCATCTCTTGATACTGCTCCCCATAATTTAGATCACCAATTCCAAAAACTGCTCCTATGTTCTTTCAGTATTATAGCTATACCACTATAAAGGAGATAGCCTCCAAATCCTCTCAGCTCTTGGACAAAAAGTTAAAACATGCTCCAGTATTTCTACACCACAACCACACACAAAGCAATTTGGATCACCCAACCCTGTTCTATGTTTTATTACTGCGTTGACTGGGATGATATTTTGTAAACACTTCCACACTAAGTGTTTTAGTTTTTGTTTCATATTTAGACCCCAAAGACATTTCCAAATAGTAGTGCCAAAGGTGTTTCTACTAGAGTTATCATGATGATCTCTTTTAACATTTTGGGCCTCTTGATCTTTCTTTGCAGTGCAATAGTCTGATCTCGCTGTCTATACCCCTGATTGTGAGTGTATTCAAACAAGCTTGTCTAGACCCCCAGTATGTCTCAAAGAGTAGCATTTGTAGAATGAAATTCACTTCATCCCTACAAAACAATTGGTTAAGTAAATCTTCATTCCATTTTCCTTAATTGATTAGTTGGCTCACATAAATAAATTCACAATAGACATAACTAAGTAGGCTTAGAAGATTTTATTCTTCTATCCTTCCAGCCAATTACCAATTTGTCTTCCAATATTTTAACTGTATTCTCATCTCTAATTCTCTTAATCATTTCACCCTCTAATAGACCCTTAGCACTTTGAAGGCTCCCCCATTTCCAAGTGGAACTGCCATTGCTTTTAGCACTCCAAAAGGAAGAATTAGGGAAATGCTTTCTTTTCAGAATCTTACTAACAGATTAGGCTTGGTAATAATTCTCCCTATTTGTCTTGCTAGCAGCACCAAATTAAAGCATTGTAAATCCCTAAAATCCAAATCCCCTTACGCTTTGACATCAGATAGCTTCTCCCATTTTAACCAATGGACTTTCCTTTCCTGATTATAATTATCCCACCAAAACAAAGCCATTCTTGAAGATATATCCTTGCAGATCTTTTTTGGAATCTTATAACAAGACATAGAATAATTGGGTATGGATAGAATTATTGATTTTAGAAATACTTCCTTGCTAGGTTTGATTCAAAAATCTCCCCTTCCAATTCTGCAATCTTCTATCAATTTTCTCCTTAATGTAGCTGAGTATTTAGCACTTTGACCTTCCCACCACCATAGGAAGGCCTAAATATTTACTTTTCTTAACCACTTTCATATCAGCCGACCGGTCCATCACCTTATTCACTTGTTCAGGTTTAGTTTTTTTGTAAAGAGAAAAAGACTAAATTTGGTCCCTCAAGGCTATTGACTAAATTGATTCCTTATCTCTCAAAAAGACTAAATTGATTCCTTATCTATCAAAAAGACTAATATGATTCCCCATCCTTAAAAAGTTAACTAATTTAAAGCTTTTGATGGATATTATGGACAAACTAACCAAGTTGTTTACAACACATTTACTATAGGTTAATAGCCATGTGATTATTACGTGGCTTGCTCTTGCTCCATTAATTTGTCTATGATTTTCATCGCATGTCGGTTAATTTTCTTAAAGATAAAGAATCAAATTAATTTGTTATAATAGATAATGGATCAAATTAATCGATAATTCAAAGATAAGGGACCGAATTGATTATTTTTCCTTTTTGTAAAAAACAGAGCATTTATCACTGTTGATCATCTATTCTGAAGCTCTTCTATAGCAATCCAATCTTCAAGATTTGATTGGTTTCCTTTTCATTGACTCTACAAAAAATGAGTGAATCATCTGCACAAAAAAAATTAGACAAAACTGGATCATTCCTAGCAACCTTCATTCCTGATACTTCACCTTTTTGAACAGCCATAGTGATAAGATCAGTAAAACCTTCAGCAAAAAACAAAAAAAGCTAGGGGATAAAGGATTCCCCTGCCTACTACCTCTAGAAAGCTTGATAAAACTACATTTCTCCCCATTTATATTAATAGATAAGTGACAAAAGAAATACAATTCTCAATCCAAGAAATCCAAATTTGAGAAAAGCCTATCCTAGTCAGAATGTTTAGCCAAAAAAGCTACTCTACCCTATCATAATCCTTAGACATTGTCTAGTTTTAATGTCATATAAACCTCAGAACCATTCCTTTTGTTGTTGAGACAATGGATGAACACATGAGACGCATAAATGTTAACCAAAATTTGTCTACCAGGAACAAATGCAGGCTGGTTGAGACTTATACAGTTGTAAAGAATAGGTTTAAGTCCAGCAAGTAAAAATTTAGAAATGAATTTATAGATTATGTTACACAGCCTTATTGGTAGGAAATTGGCCATGGTAGTGGGATGATCAGTTTTAGGGATCAAAGTCATCAAAGTTTCATTGGTGGCCCTAAGCATATTGTAGAAACAAAAAAGCTTTTGACAGCATTCACAGCATCCATTTTCACAGTCTCCTAGATTTTTTAAAAAGAGGGGTGACATTCCATCAGGTTCAGGAGACTTATATAGATGCATGGAGAAAATAACATCTTTAATTTCTGTTTCAGTCACTGGCTTACTACTTTTTCATTCGTTTGATCGGTTGTAGTTTTAGGAATTCTATAGAGTGAGATTATAAAGACAACATGCTTCTAGAAGTATAGAGACAACAATATTTCTTGGAAAATTAGCTTTAGTGGATCGATTTTGATAAATTACCTAATAAATCACTACCATAAAAATAAAGATGACGGGTTTTGTGTCACCTCCAAAAAGATTAGGGTTATCTAATCCTTGTAAGATTAGATGCTTCTTTTAGTAAAGTTAGTCCTTTATCAAATCTCCACTTCCATTGGCCTTGTGCTATCTTTCTTTTTTTAGTTTTTTGTTCGAATGCGGTTAAATGTGTTTCATATACCACTAATTTAATTTGAATTTGATCTACTTGAATACTCCTTATTTGACAGGAAAAAAAAGAAGTAAGATTATAATTTTTTGGAGACAATTGTGACATTTATATATGAGTTATGATCTTTCTAATTATAAGGGGCGGGGTTGAAGTGATATATATGACAAGTATTGATGGTTTATTCAAACAAGACATTTTGTAAGATCCCGAAACTTTTTTTTTTTTTTTTTTTTATTAGCAAAAATTCTTATTTAAGCTCTTACAAGAATATATAAGAAGTAAAAATAGAAAAAGAAACTCATAAGTTACTGCTAGCAATAATGTTACATTTATTTTAAGAGTACTAGTAGGATTAGAGACATTGTAATTTTACTTATAATCTCTAGGAGAAATTTTTTTTTTTAACGGATGAGTATCTAAAAATTAAGAGATGAAATCAACCCAAAATTTAAGAATAAAAGATAAAATTTTAGAGAAATTTGTAACTTATTGGAAGATTACAGTATGTAATCTTCCTATTTTCCTTATTTTAAAATAACTTAGCTAATGTTGGCTCCATGTTATTTTCAGGAAGAGAGAGATGTTGGATCTAATTCGAGTTTTAAGTGCAATAATAGATTAAAATTTAGAATCACTTCTTACTAGTAAAATTTTGGTAAGATTTCTCATAGTTCTCACTTTAACTTGACCTTAATTCGTAAATTTTGGTATGTAAATAACCGAATCATTTGGAACTTGTTGGAACAGACTAAAATTAGGATATCATCTGTAATAAATGGACTAAAACTACATTTTTTTTTTCTTTAAACCATTTAATGGTACTTGTTCGTGTCAAATTAACATGTCATGCAAATCAATCCAAAGAGAGAAAAACCAAAAAAGAAAAAGGAAAGAATATCAGGCAATCAGCTATGATTAAGTATAAATTAATCTTTCCCTAGACATTTACTTTGGACTCTTCATTTCCTTCCACCCCATATCCCATTTCTTCTTGTTTTATTTTAGTTGTCACTTTATATTGGTGTACAACAATTTAAAAAGTTGTCAAATTATATTAATTTTACACAAATATAGTTTAAAGAAATTAAATTATCATTCTACATTAATATTCCTCAATTAATAATTTTCTTTCTCCATAATATGTCACTAAAGTGAAAGTTGAAATTAAAAAATTTGTTTATTACTTTCTTGAATTTTTAAAATAAGAGATAATTTGATAAAAAATAAATTATTTAAAATGATAAATGGTCTTATACCAAATTATGGATGCTATAGGAGTATCATTGCTGTTATATATTATGGATGCTATAGGAGTATCATTGCTGTTATATAGCAAGAAGCTGCTAAGCGTTGAATTAACTAGACAGTTTGACTATATATTTTACTAATTAATACAGTAGTATTTTTGGTCCCCGATTTAAACGAGGCCATCTTCCATGCAAAAAATTGTTTGACTGATTCCAGGTGGAGCATCTTTGATGACTTTTGACCCAAAAAAAAAAAAATAAAAAAAAAAATCAAGGTGGAACATCTATCTACACATAATAATAAACTATGTCCTAGTTTAATTTGTGGGGTAGGTGTTATATAGAAATTATGGATGCTAATTGCCAAACCTATAGTTTAGGCAGTAGCCCTTCAAAAAATTAAAATAAATCAATCACCCTAGGTCTCAGATTAGGTCAACTAGGGGAATTCCTTTTCCATTTTTTTCATTATTTATTGTTTATTATTTATTATTTATTTATTTGTTTGTTTTGAAGAAAACCGGGGGATGAATTCTTTTTTGTGGCCAGTTAAAAATAAATGTGCTCTAACAATAATGGTAGCTACCTTAGTTCTATTTTTGGAACAACAAATCTCTTAACGAATTAGATTTCATACATTTTTCTACTGTTTGAAAAAAAAAATTAGATTTCATATCTTGCCAAAATTAAAAAGAAATTAGATTCCATAATCTCAAAAAATTACAAGAAAGCCTTTATTTGTTGGGTGATGTTATTGCCAGAGCCAGAGCAAATTTGACTAAATATCCAAATATAACCTTGAACTCCACTACTTTTCCTTCTCTTCCTACACCAGTCCCCCACTATCTCTCCTCCCCAGTACAGACCGCCCCCTATCTTCTTAATCACACATCCACCAACCCACCTATGCCTCTACCGTCTTCAACATAATAAACAGTTGAAGACATTTGAGATTCACATTATTCTATCTCAACTGTAAGCAGCCTACTCGTCCTAGTGTTTTTTCTTCAAACAATAATAGAATTCACTGACTCAATCAATACAAACCCAAGAAACACAAAATCAGATCTTAAACCTTGCAAATAATTTTAGAACACGGAAACTAATAATTAAACAAAGTAGCGATTTTAATTGATATTAATTTCCGATGAGATTTATTTTCCTTTTGCAAATTCTTAAGAAGATTCGAATTTGATTTGATCCACAAATTTTAGAATATATACTTTGGGTTTAAGGTGAGATTGACGAAATATTTTTTTCTGGGGTGGGAGGGTATACTAAGGAGGAGAAGTAGTTGAAAGAGAAGAGAAGAGGAGGTAGGGGACGGTGCGATTGGTGTACGAAGAGAGGGACGACAAGTGAATTTCAAGGGTATATTTGGTTGTTTAGTCAAATATGCTCTAACTAGATACAAATATTTAGAACAATGTTGAGGAAATTCTCG
This sequence comes from Cinchona pubescens, assembly GCA_025175665.1. Lineage (NCBI taxonomy): Eukaryota > Viridiplantae > Streptophyta > Magnoliopsida > Gentianales > Rubiaceae > Cinchona > Cinchona pubescens. The sequence goes on along the minus strand of JANKKI010000026.1, from coordinate 4,801,207 downwards.
ATCTTAAATACATGGTCTCTAGCTTATTTTTGTAATGTATTAGGGGAATCAGATTTGTCGTGGTTATATGACACACCCCATTGGTATACTTACTTATCAATTAATTTTATCAAAGAAATATTCTTGCACCAGATAGGATTAGGAAGAAATAATTTTATTTTGCATCCCTTAACTTATACTCAGTTCCTATTTTATCCCCTATTTTTAATTTTTACACATTACACTCTTACTTCTCAAATCTGCCTACTTCAGTCCCAGTTTTAACACCATCAAAAAACATAATAGAATCTTTGTTCCTGCATAGAAAATATTTCGCAACATTGTTGTATATTCCACTAAATTTGTTGTATACATGAATTACAACAGTATTAAAAATTAAATTAAAGTGAGACAAATTTGTGAATTGAGTTGTAAAATATCAAAAATTAAAAGCATTAATTCTACACCAAAAGAATATATTAGTCACTATAACCATCACAAATAAATTTAACTCAAAATACATCAACAAGATAAATATTACCTCGTTTTCCACAATAAAAGTAAAAAATATTTAATTAGTATCGTATGAACAATCTACCAAGAAGTATGGCATCGGGTTGAAACATGTATTCGTTCTTGTTAAAACGATTCACGCTCCTACAGATATTTCATTCCAATGCAATAGGTTGCACTGCGTCGCTACCAGGATACAATAGTAAAATTTAAGATTGTTACTTTCCTCTGATATGTACAATGAAGGATGGAAGATTTTTCACACACCTTACTTTGTCTATAACTTTTTTTAGTAGTGATAATTAGAAAACAATATTTTTTAGAAAAAGTTGTTAGAAAATTATATACTACTCTACCACCAACACTTTATATTTATAGGGTCCAAAAAATCACATTTTGTCCAAATACAATGTGTAATTGTTCTTAATTTCATAGTAATGAGAATTATAATTCATATAATGAATGGATTTTATTTCCTAATAATGATAATTATAACCCATGTAATAAATAAATATTTATAACTAAAATAATAATGACATAGGATTTATAATAGAATTCAAAACCATCATAAACCATTGTCTTCAAAATTTGAAAGAATGTAACTCCTTATAGAAAATTAAAACTCAATAATTCATTTTAAATATCAATAATTTATTTATTCTATTAAAATAATTCAACAATTCCCCACTTATTTTAACAGAATATAAATATTATTTACTCATAGACAAAATGAGAACACCATGCATAATAAAAGTGGCAATGCCTTGAAACTAAGATTATTTTAGAGTATGTAGGACTATATCACACGCATGATATTTAAGATATGAATATAAACTTCTCAAACTAGCACATTACGATTTTGTGCTTTATCCCAAATTCTTAAGTGCTCTAAAGAATTAGCCAAATTTTCATAGGAAGCAGCTTTACCTCCACACTGATAAAGGTCAGTCTATCAAGGATGCTTCCATGACTAAGACATCCTACCCATTAGGGCTATAAATGTCATTAAGAGATTGAATCTCATCCTTCCCATTAGGATCACATGCATGTTTTACACCATAGGAAGAAACTTATTTAAATGATCACCAATTGCATGTTTTTCTCCCAAACCATGGGTCTAACCTAGTTTTTGGGATCTCCAGTTCCTAAGTAGAAGTATCCTTATAGATGGTTCTAATTTAAATTTTAGGCAAAAGTCTCATTCCCCCTCGATTTACCTCATATCTTTACCCCAAGTTTGGTATGTATATTTGCACAAATTATTATAACGAAGATATGAGATTTGATATCCAAATCAAAATATTCCAAAATTTCTCAAAATAATATAGTCACACTGTATTGTTATTTTGGTGAGTAATCTCTTGTATAATTATGGCACCAAATAAATGTATATGTAGTATGTGTTTACATTAAATAAAGTCACATTTTCTTAATATTTTATTCTCTAGTAATAGAATTGAATTATAAGAAGAATTTTGAAATGAATAAATATGAAATTGATGGAATTTGGGTGAATTTGAAATGATGTGAAATTTGGATAAATTTGAAATCTATTAATTTTAACATTAAAATATACTTTCACTATGAATTTCTAATTTCCTTAACTTGTTTAAAAACCAAAATATAAATAAAATAATGATACTATTATTTAACAATATCTAATATACTGTGAATTTTATTTGGATTTGAACTACTTGTTATTGTTGGACAAAATTTGTTATGTGATTTGTTTACATAAGAAGATTTAATTCTTGTCAATCCGAGTTTTCCTATTCATCTTGTATTATTATTTGGACCAACCTTGTGTCTAAAGACGTTTTGCATTTCAAGTACAATTTTTTTTAATAATTATTTTCTAATTTTCGTAATTAATTTAAAGCTAAATTTTCAGCCAATCTTTAGTTACCAAATCATTGTAGGAATTGTGAGAATTTTAGGTAACTTATAGGAGTTAGAAGTTAAAAACTTTTGGCTGTTAAAAAATGTATAAATAAGGAATTTTGTATGGTTATATTTTTATTTGTTTGGCTGAGATTTTAGAACTTTAGAGAGGGGTTTTCGTGCATATTAGGAGTTCGTTGTATAACGAATTTGGTATAATTTTACAACCTAAATCTTTCAATAACCCTTCCATTTCCTTGCTTGTGTTTTTTGTACATGGAATATCATATCTAAGACTATGTTTTCCATTAATTATTATTAAATGATTGACTGATTTTGATAAGTTTAATTTTTTAAGAAGTTGGGATTTATTTCAAAATATAAGAATTTATTTTTGAAAATTACTTTTGTATAGATGAAATTAGGATTTTAGGTTGTTTCATTGCTGCCAGTCGTTACTGCTTGGGCTAGTAGAGATTGGATGATGGTGGTTGTTTGTGTGCTGGTGTGCAGGTGGCAGTGAGTGGAGGTAACATAAGGAGTAGATGGTAGAAGAAGGAAAGAGGGAAGAAGGAGAAAAGTAAAATGAAAGAGAAAGAGAAAGAGAAAGAGAAAAAAGAAAAAGAAAAAAAGGAAAATACATATAAATGAGAGAGTTGAGAGTTACAGGAATTGCATATGGGCGTAAGGTACAAACTTTGCAAGATGAGCTAATTGCTTATGGTAATTGCTTAGCGAGTACTCTGAGTTTCGTTATTTGAATCGGGGTTTGAAAATTTAAATACTTTTGATATAAGTAACTTAAAGATTATTAGGACTATTTTTGTAATAACTAAGCAAATACTTTTACAGTATTAGTACTAGTAATAATATTTTGAATGTTATGCCTTTGGATATATTTGGGAAAAATATTTATATTATAATATGAACATGATTAAATATTTTTGAAAATTAAAAATTCTATCGATGGCATGATAGTCTATATACAAGCAAGTTATTTTGAAATTGAAATTAAATAATAGTTGACAATTTTGTATAGGAAATTAGTTGAGTTCTTGCTATGTTTTTGCTACTTCAAGGCAAGTGATTACTGTCCTTTGTATTTTCGAAAGTATTTTGTCTAAAATGTTAATTTTGACAATATGTTATTTTATTTATTAAATTTGGACCTTACATGGATATTTGAATTATTTAACATTATGAAATTATATAAGTGGTATTTTTTGGAATTTTGTATAATTGTTTCGCATGCAGTATGTGATTTGAAAATTTGTTCGGCAATTAATAATAGACCAGGACTCTTAAAATAATTATGAATGATCGATAGGGACTATAGTTCTAATTTTCTATCCGAGTGACCGAAGACCTGGTTTTCTCTTTGGGTGACCTAAGACCCAATATTCTATTCTGAGTCAGGTAAGTTTTGGCCGGACTTTTTGACAACATTTTCTTGTGGGATCTCTTTGCACTAAGCTAAGCTCAGTAAACCGATAATAACGTGTTTGTTTTCTGAACCTATAATGAACCATAATATGAATTTTCAAACTCCAATTATGAAATTAACTCTGATTACTGATTGCGAACTTATGAAGTCTAATTATGAATTCTGATTATAATATTCTGATTCCAATCTTGAACTTCTAATCTTTGTGAAATTTGTTTTGTAAATTTTTGATGTAATGCCACTTGCTCTAAAAGTATGTGTGTTTTGTTTTTGAAAAAATATTTTGAAAAGAAACTTTTGCCATTATGTGAAACAAGATTTTGTTTTGATTTCAGATAAAACTTTTTCAAAACATTGATGTATAATTGTATGATAAAAACTTTGTGAAATATACATGCATACATACATATATATGTGTGTGTGTGTGTGTGTGTGTGTATATATAACTTGTTCGATCTAGTAAAGACGATATTAGTTACTTGTTGAGCAATTTATCGCTTACCCTATTATAACCTTTTTGCTGAATTAGAGATTGTACGAGAATGATTAAGTGTATAAGGAGTTGGTGAGGGTTGACGGTTAGTGAGGGTTGATGGTTAGACTTCTGACTTTTAAGGGAAAGTTAGTATTATTAGATGGTTAAGAATTAGTGGAATATTAAGATATTCTAAATTTCATTTTGGGTTGCCTCCATTGGATGGTTTAGTTTATATTTGTTTAACTGCATACTCAAGACATTAATTGTTATGGAGTGTTTAGTATTTTAACAGAGTTATTTTGAATTCTATTTTGTTTTTCGTGCCTTGTGCTTTTAAGGGGTAACACTTACTCTTGATAGTACGGCAACTGTCACGTGTCGACATATGCAACCCAGAGCGTGATAGAATATGAATTGGATGGCTATCCCATTTCAAAAAATTCTAACAGCTTTTAAGCAAAAAGATGTTGAAGCATGAGAATATAGGGGTAATTACCAATTTGGTCCCTTAATTTGAGGTTTTATGGCTAATGTAGTTCTTTAACTTACATGGCTGAGCAATCCAATCACATAACTTACAAAATTTTAGCAAATGTAATACCTCAAACGAAAAATTCCTAAACCCTAACAATTGACTTAACGTTTAGCCAATTTGGTACCTTAATTTTTGGATTCTAGCTTATTTTAATTTTTTAAAAGAATTATTTTATTTATTTATTTTAATAAATAAATAAATAATGATGAAATTATTTTTTAATTTATAATTACAATAAAAAAGAAAAAGTGAGAAGTCTAGTCTGATATGAATGCAATTCAGGCTAAATAAAAAAATACTTCTTTTACCTACAATTTTCCAGCATTATTGGAAATTAATTATATGTCTAAAAAATAAAATGCTCACACAATATATTACTCATACGATTATGCAACGAAAGACCACCACAACTTTTGTGCCACTAGTCTGGACAAAAAATATTTAAAATTAAATTATTCATAAAACTGCTAAAACTTACCTGAAACATTAAATAATAAAGAAAATAGTTTTTGTAATTTGGAATAGCCTTAAAATAAATTTATTTTTTGAGCATAAATTTCAGGATTGATATGAAAATTATTTTGGTTTTCTCAGTTTTCATAATAATCCTAAAATTTATAAACTCTAAAATTTAAATATAATTTATTTCTTGTATTGACTACATGAAAATCAATTAATATTGATATGGAAATCAAGAAAATTCAAAAATTAATTTAAGAAAATAATTTATAAAACTACTAAAATTCTCCAAAAGTACTTTAGATTGAATAAGATTATTTTTTTTGTACATTGAAAATAACTCATAAAATTCTCCCAAATCGTATCGAATTCTAAAAATTGAAGCCAAGTATTTTTCCTTTTACTAGTTAAATATCAAGGAAATATACCAATCAAGCTCGAAAAATAATTTTGAAATTTATAAAAATATATGCATTTTATGAATTTCAAAATATTATTGCAAAATTTTAGAAGTTTTGAGCTAAATTGGTATTTTTGTTTTCATGATATTTTAAGTATTAAAGTAAGATCTTGACTTTCATGTTTAAAATTTGATTTTAGGTGTTTTCAAGATTTAAAAGTTATTTTTTTGTATGTGTCTTAAGAGAGTTTTAAGAGTTTTTAAATATTTATTTTTTAAAAATCAATAATTTTTGTTCAGATTTATGACACAAAAATTGACATAGTCTTTTGGTACCTTTTTTGCCTTCAATTTATATAAATAGAATTTTTTATGACCATTTATGATTTTACACATATAATTAGAAGTATTTTAGATTATTGTATGAGGGTTTTTTGAAATTTTTTTTGGCTTGCGTTGCACCAGATCAAGCTAGAATTCCTGTACACCTATTTTTTTTATATTACTAAGAAAATAAAATAAATATATTAAGCATTATTTATTTATTGAAATAAATAAATAAAAAAATTTTCAAGAACAAATTCAAAATAAATTAAAACTAAAAATTAAGAGACCAAATTGGTCAACACTTCAGTCAAATCGTTAGAGTTCGAAATTTTTCATTAGGGGTCCTACATTGGTCAAAGTTTTGTTAGTCAAGAAACTTGATTATTTAACCTTGCAAGTGAAGGGAATACATTGGTCACACTGCCAGAAATTGTTGATTTTTGTCATGCTTTGGGAATCATGTTGCACATTTAATGCTACACTCTGTGTTAAATCGTGCAACAATGTCCTCTAAATAAATAAATATTAAATGAGTGAAATTGTCATGTACTCGAATAAATTATAAAATGTAACACTAAAAATTATAATTAAAAAAGAAACTGAAAATTTATGTCAGATAATTGATCATTTTGTACATCATACAAATTGAAGTGACCGCATTACATGTGTTTAATTTCATTGAAATCTTAAAGGGAAATATTAAATAGACCCAATTTTTTGTTCTACTTATATACCATGTAGTGTGAATTAAATCTTATAGAGTAAACGACATTAGTTGATATAACTAAATTTTATAAAACTTAATTTTGACTACAAGACCTATAGATATAACTTAAGACCTGTCTAACTAAATATTTTCCAATCCTAAAACCACTTGAAACTCATTTTGACACTTTACCAATAACTTAGAAAGATGGTCTATATTGTAGACCGACTAACACAATTTTTGGATTATTCATAAAACAGAGATCCATCTAACAGGTAGGGACTCTTATTTTATAGATAATATATTTAACAATTATTGTTAGTCACACCGCAGATAGATGACTAGGAAAGAATTTTCCTATAAACAAAAAACAAACTTTCTCAGACAGCTTAGGTACTTCAAAAAATAATCCAGTAGTTATTCTTGTTTTTGAGATTGTATTAACAGAGGCAACTAATGGTCGTGTCACCCAAGCCAAGGTAAGATGATGACATCCAACTCTTAGATAGGTCAGAGAGGGAGATCAAATCATCACTGAGATTGCCTCCTCCTCGGTTCGCTTCTAAGGATCTCTAGTTGGCGGGGGCAGCTAGATGTGTATACTTCTCAACCGGTTCACCAGAAGGGCTGCTGCTTATGGGAGCAAGGTCACTAAGGTGACTAATCCATCATAAAAAAAGTAAAAGGCAGGAAAAGACTACAATGCCACAAGCCATGTACAAAAAATGCACCTATATACGAATTTATACTAAATACCATTTTTTACTAAGGATTTATATTTAAGTAGTATATTTTAAGAAAACAGAGATCTTATGATATAGGTGCTTTTTTTAAAATACAAAGATCTTATAATAAGATCTAATTATTTTAAAAAAAGCACCTATATCATAAGATTTCTGTTTTCTTAAAATATACTACTTAAATATAAATCCTTAGTAAAAAATGGTATTTAGTATAAATTTGTATATAGGTGCATTTTACTGTCATGATCTTGTTTCTAGGAGTTGTTGAGGTAAACAATTCTACGACGCCATTTGAGGCACTGAACAACAATTTCAGAATTATATGTCTATGGCCATCTTTCTTTCCTGCACAAAGCAATCAAGTATGTAAATATCTCTAACCGATCGAAATTCCTATAAAACTTTGAAATTTGCATATTTGAAACCAAATAATCAAGAAATTTTCTGGGAAAAGTAGAAACAGCTAATTGTTGAATATGTCATCTATTCAAATTTTTGGTAAGTAGAAAAAAATCTAGTCTGATAATGAGTTATTATATCGAATCATCTTATATACGAATGCTAGTTCTTTACTTTACAGTGATGGCGTCCAAGTGAAAGGATTCTATGGATGGTCAATAGTGGACACTTTTGAATGGATTAGGGGTTTTACGTTTCGCTTTGGCCTCAATTATGTTGATTTTAATAATGGGTTTAAAAGATATCCAAAGCTCTCTGCAAAATGGTTCCAACGATTCTTGCGATTCAAAATAATAGTTGAAAGAGTTGAAAAGGTTCGGCGCAATAAACTATTGATGATATACCAAGAGCACTTTGTCTAATTAAAGTGGAAACAATTGGAAAATATTGTTTATAGAAATATATTGTCAATTTTGTGTGGTATGTAGGGGTGTAAATGAGCCGAATCGAGCACGAATAGTGTCATACTCGAACTCGAACTTGAAATTTTTTTTGATACTCAAACTCGAGCTCGAGCTCGAGCTCAAACGAGCTTCAAAATTTGAGCTCGATCTCGCTCGAAAATAAGTAAAATAAGTTCTAACTCGAGATCGAACTCAAGTAGTTCGATTTTTTCGTAGGTAAAAGATGTAATTTTTCTAAAAAGTATGGATATTTTAGTAATTTTATGTATAATAAAAAATTAAAAAAAAATTATAAAATGCTCGAAAAGCTCGACGAGCACTCCAACATATTATACATATGCTCAAGATCGGTTCGTCAAGAGTTTCGAACTCGAGTCGAGTTTTTGATAGCCTCGCGAGCTGCTTGGTTCATTTACAGCCCTAGTGGTATGTATGCAGTCTCCAAATAAAGAGAACAATTTATAAAAAAGAGAAGGAAATTGTCTTTTTATATTTGTAAGTGTTTTTTTTTTTTTAAAAAAATTTGGAAGATTAGTTCCGAATTTATAAAAAGGAGAAGGAAATTGCCTTTTTTTACATTTCTACTATTTTCTCTCAATTTAGCCATCTTTTACGTGTGCATGTAACAGGAAAATATTAATTCTACTTTACATCTCCAATTTATACCTAATTCTCATCTTGTACTATCTAATTTTAGTTTTTGACACTTTGCACTCACATTCAAATGCGAATTACGTTCAATTTTTAACATCGCCACGAAAATTAACGAACGTTTTGTGTGTGCACGTAAAACATTGTGGCAATACTATTGTAAATCTTGCTAAACCTGTAGTGTAGGTATAAAAATTTCGTTAATTTTGGTGACATTGTTAATAATTGGAATGAAGTAGATCTACTTATGCGAAAATTGAAGATACAAAATTATCAAATACAACGATTAGGAATAATCACGAATAAAATATAATTACATCATAACTATTTATGATTTCATATATACATATATATTTTATTCAAAAAATGCCATATTACAAAATATAAATAAATATAAAAGTGTTATTCATCCCCAAAATAAATTGGCTTTAGGGAATACACTAACAAAGTTCCACTTGCACTAAAGCCAATCATCCATGTACTTAAGACCGAATGAGTTAACATGACTCCCATGTTTATTTTGGGACAAGGGTTTAGTAAACGGATCAGCAATGTTATCATCCGTAGGGATCTTTTCTATCTTTACTTCATTTCTATCAATGATTTCTCTAATCAGATGATAGCGCCGTAACACATGTTTAGATCGTTGATAAGACCTGGATTCCTTTGATTGTGCAATAGTTCCGTTGTTATCACAACACAAGAGTATAGGATTACTAACCACTCCAAGTTCAGCCACAAACTTCCTGATCCAAACTGCCTCTTTTGTTGCTTTTGAAGCTGCAATGTATTCGGCTTCTATTGTAAAATCAGCCGCGGTATCCTGTTTGGAACTTTTTCAACTGACCGTACCACCATTAAGAGCAAATACATATCTACATTGCGAGTTGCTATCATCCTTATCAGATTGAAAGCTAGCATCCGTGCATCCACGAACTGTCAATTCTTGGTCACCATAGATCAAGAATAAAGCTTTAGTCCTTCTCAAGTACTTAAGACTATTCTTAACTGCTATCCAATGACCTGAAACCTGCTCGTAACACTTAGAACATAGGAGACATCGGGTCTAGTATATAGCATAGCATACATTATAGAACCTACAGCCGGAGCATATGCGATCCTTTTCTTACTATCTCTTTCAACATCTATCTTAGGACACACATCTTTAGAAAGATACACACCATGAGATATTGGTAAGTAACCCTTCTTTGATTGATCCATGCTAAACTTTTTTAGCATCTTGTCTATGTACGTTGTTAGCATTGAGTAAGACCAAGCAACCTCTTAGATCTATCTCTATAGATCCTCATTCCTATAATATAGGTTGCCTTTCCCAAGTTTTTCATAGAAAAATTTCTAGACAACCATACCTTAGACTTTGGAGTATAGGTATGTCGTTTCTTATCAACAATATGTCATCAATATAAAGTATCAAGAAAACAATGGCTCTCCCACTAACGTTCTTGTAAACACAAGGTTCATCCTCATTTTTGATAAAATCAAATTCTTTGATTGTCTCATCAAAACGGATGTTCTAACTCCTAGAAGCTTGCTTTAGTCCATAAATAGACCTTTGTAGCTTGCATACTTTGTTAGGATTTGTGGATATAAATCCTTCAAGTTGTAACATATACACCTCTTCTTGCAAATTTCCATTAAAGAAAGCAGTTTTTGCATCCATTTGCCAAACTCATAATCATAATATGTAGCTATAGCAAGTAAAATTTGAATAGATTTCAACATTGCAACTGGTGAGAAAGTCTTCATTAAAGTCAACTCCCTATCTTTGTGTATAACCTTTTGCCACCAATTGCGCCTTATAGGTAACCACATTACCATCCATGTCGGTCTTTCTCTTAGAGACCCACTTATACCCTATGGGTTTAATCCCTTCAGGTGGACAACTAAGGTCCAAACCTTATTGTCATACATGGAATCCATTTCAAATTCCATGGCTTGTAGCCATTTCTGAGAGTCCTTATCGTATAATGCTTTTTCGTAAGATGTAGATTCATTATTTGTAATGACTGATACATCATTGTACCCACTTACAAGAAATTCATATCTTTTTGGAGCACAGCTTATCCTAGTAGTCCTACGAAGAGCTTGTGTATCATTAGCTTTATCCTTTATCACATCATCATGTGATTGAAACTCTTGTTCCACTTGTTGATGAATACCATATTATGTTTCTTGAACTTCTTCAAGATCTATTTTGCTCCCACTTGCCCTTTCAAGAATAAACTATTTTTTTCTAGAAAGACGACTATGTTTTGAGACAAACACCTTTTGCATAATGGAATTATAGAAATAGTATCCAAAAGTCTCCTTTGGATACCCCACAAATATGCATTTATATGACTTAGTTTTAATTTTGTCATATTCTACCCTCTTTACATAAGGAGAGCAACCCCAAATCTTCAAGTATGAAAGTTTAGATTTCTTTCCAAACCATATCTCATATGGAGTGGAATCAACAATTTTTGATAGAACATGGTTTAGTAAATGAGATGTAGTATTAAGAGCATATCTCCAAAATGATTTTAGGAGGTCTGTGTAGACACCTATTTTTGTCCCTTAAGTTGTCCCCTATTTTCCTTTTAATTTGTCTCTCAATTTTCTTTTAATTTTTTCTTTTTAATGTCTTTTTAACCTGCTCTTTGATTTTTTTTAATTTACCCTTTAATTCCTTCTTAATTTATGTTATGATGTTTAATTATTCTTATGCGTTTTATGCTTTTGAAATACTAAGAATGAGTTCTAATATTATTGAATTTTTAGATTTTTTTTTTTTAAAAAAAAAAATTTTAATTAAATTATTATTAATTAAATTAGAAATTAAATTAATTAATTGGTTTAAAATTTAAAAAAAAAAAAAAAAGTTCAGCGCGTGAACAGACAGCGTCATTCACGCGAAAGTCACCGGCAATGTTTGGCCACGTTTTCTCTGCGTTTTCACCCATTTTTCACCAAAAATTTCAGATGGCCATACTCCCCACATGACAAGGAATGGTCTTTGACCATTTTTATACTCAATCCAATTCATTAAAAGCACAAAAAATCAGTCTAAAAGGAGGAAAAAAATTTTCTGCAGAGAAAATTTTCTTAAGCCTAAAAAATCTGCCAAACAGCCAACTTTGAGCCAAAATTCCATATGATCAGAGAGGAATTAGACTAAAATAAAAGAAGAAAAATTGTAGAGGGTTCCTGGGGTTACAACTTCTCTTTGTAAATCTTAAGCAAAATCGTCCATTTAGAGGGTCAAAAACGTGGTAGAAGAAAGGCTGTTGGTCCAGAGGATCTGCAGAAAAATTTCAAAGTCTGGAAAATTTTCCAGATGACCAACTTTGAGCCAAGATTTCAAGCGATAGAGGAGGAATTGGATTAAACTCAAAGAATAAAAGTTGTAGAGAGTTCCTGGAGCTAAAACTTCTCTTTTCAAACCCGAAGCAAAATCGTTCATCTGGTAGGTCAAAAGCCTGGTGGAAGAAGGCTGGTAGCCCACAAAAATCTGCACAAACAAAAAGGAAGGTTAGAAAAATTTAATTTCCATTTTACTCCTCCAGATTTCAGTTTTTTTTATTTTAACCTGAGAATATTTTCTTAAATTACGTTTAGGCCCTTCTGATAGGGCCCAGATTGCGCCACGACATTGATGACGTGGCACCACCAGATTGCGCCACGTCATCCTAGACGTGGCACCCCCAGATTGTGCCACGTCTCGGATGACGTGGGCGTCACCAGATTGTGCCACGTCACGGAAGACGTGGCATCCCCAGATTGTGCCACGTCTCAGCGATGACGTGGCACTTCCCAGATTGCGCCACGTCAGCGATGACGTGGCATTTCAAAAAAAAAAATCCAAAATTTCAGGAAAAAAATTTATTTGCGTTTTGGCCCTCCAGATTTCAGATTTCTGTATTTTTAGCCCTCAAATAATTTTTTAAAATTACATTTAGGCCCTTAAGGAATTTTCTTTAATATTAATGTTTTTTTCTATTCAAATTTCTTCCAAATTACATGTTTTATGTCAATAACCACCAAGTTTTACTTTGATTTCTGTTTGGCATTCTAATACGTTTTAATTACCCTTTGATTGTGAAATTACTGTTTTGCCCCTAGACTTTGATCTTGGCACATATTTTTTGATTAATTGCTTTTGTGATGATTGGTGCTTTATTTTAATGTTTGTTGGTCTCAATATAATATTTATGCCTTATCTTACTTGTTAAATTATGTGAATTTACTCTTTTGCCCTCAAATTTTGGATTAGTTGCACAACTAGACGTTAAGTATTTGAATCATGCCCAGGATTCAATTTAGCCCAGGACTTAATAATTGTAAAATAATACGAAATTGGACTACAAAAATACATCAAAAATTGACTAAGAGACCGCTCCAGGTCAAGCGTAATTCAAGAAAATGAGTTCGGGAATTCTGTTGTAAAATGGGAAGGTTTGGGCTAAATCTACCTGTCAATGTTAATATTTACCATTTATTTTCGTTTTCTCATTAACATGTACATATTTTATTACTTTTAAACTATCTCAAAGCACACGTATGCTACAAAGCCGGCAATAATGAATACTAAAATTGAAAAGAGAAACGCGATAAAATCACGCAACCGGTCCAACGCCGGGTAAAGTGGGTGCCGAAGGAAATTCAAATCCATCCCAAACCTTCCCATTTTACAACAGAATTCCCGAACTCATTTTCTTGAATTACGCGGACCTGGAGTCAATTTTAATGCATGTATTTTTGTGTCCCGGCGCACCAACACACCGGGTGGCGACTCCAGTCTTATTTTTCCTAGTTTAGATTGTGTTTTATACAATTCATAGTCGCATTAAAGGCCCCGTTATGTAATAGTAAATAGGTGATTCCTTTAAATTTATAATAGTAAGTAGGCAATTTATGTTTGTAAATTGTAAGTAGGATTTTTGCATTCAATCACCTATTTCACGAGCACCACACGTTGGCGACGGTACAGTCCCAAACTGAGAGCCAGAACACGGGTCGGTAAGCGCGCGGTAAAGGGGGGCGCGACAGCGTGGCGACTCAACTGGGGACTTTGAGAATTCGGGCGCACAATTTTAACGTGTTTCTCTCAATTTTACCCCGTTCATTATAAACCGGCTAATTTTTACCCATTTTGTGTGCTATGTTACCGGCTCTATACCTCATTTTGCGTGCCCTATGCTATATGTTACTTTATTTGTCTTTTCAATTAATTTGCACTTGTTTTAACGTATTTCACCAAAATTGCTGTCTTGTGTGCCGATTTACGGATTTTAGGTCTCGTATTATGTGCCACATGCTATCTGTTACAGTGTGTTATTAGCATAGTTCAAGCCTAATTATACACATCTTGTTTTACTGTATCTCACTATGTTTGCTGACTTGAGTGCCAATTTGCTCGATTTAGGTCACGTTTTACGTGCCATATCTGTCTACTTATGGACATCTGTCTCTTATACAAGAGACATGTGTATAGGCTTCTGGCAAATACCCCATTGCTATCCGAGGATCGCTCGGGGGAAATTTTTGGGGTCTAGGGGTGCATCAAACCTTTAGAGCCAAACGCGCTAAAATGTGTGAATCTTACCGCCTCCAAGTGAACACAGCATAACACATGTCTCATTTATTACATGTCCTATTTTTTGTGGGTGTCGTTCCCACATTCTCTGTAGGAATTAAGATGATCTACCCAGATATGCGATCGTGACACAATGTGCACGTAACGGTATCTGTGGCGATCACCCAACCACCGACGATAAGGCCCATTTGAATTGACGGATTTTATTTTTGGGCCCAAAGTCTGAAGGTTCGGGAACCAAGCCTATCTAGATTGCACAGATTAGTAAGCCTAGCTTCATGGTCATATAGTTTAAACCATAGGGCAGAACCGTGTGGACCTTGTTTAGGACACTAGACACGAGGCGGTAAGACCTACCCATTTATCTGGCTTGTAATAGTAAATAGCCTTGCAATTTTTGCTATGTAATAGTAATTAGTTTGTCTGATTCGTATGATTTATATTGGCCCTGTAATTTGTATCTACTTCCCGCAAGAAAGAGTAAATTTCAATTTTTGCATTGCATAAGCCTTAGGTAGGGTCAAAGGCATATGGTTGTCAAGCCCTAGTAGGAGACCCATCCCTACGACATGTTTCTAAAGTTTTATTATTCCTTGTGTGCATTTAGGCTAACCCCAGCATTGTAGGGCCACCGTAGGCTATTTATTGCATATCATTAGCCGTAGAATGGATACCCTGTCGGATACCCTGTGTATAGAATTGCATACCTATCCCTAGGTACATAACCTACAATGGGATTTGCAAGCTTGCGTGTTCATTTTATAAATAAGGCTCTGAAGGGGTACAAGCCTCAGGTAAGGCTAACATGTATTTCATGCAGATGAGTTCCGCTCGAGTAATTGGAAAGGCGACCAAAGTGCCCTATTTGCTACAGGAGTGGGAACGAAGATAGCTCTAGATAAGCACAGGCAAGCTTACAAAAGACTTCAAGAACAGCAATCCTGTATTCGAGAGCAGGAATACAACCGAAAGAGGGCATGCACCGAGATGGCCTTTGACAATACAGATTGTGGGAACGAAGATAGCTCTAGATAAGCATGATGCAAGCTCACAAAAACAGCAGATGTGTATAAGACATCTGATCTATCCTCTGAATGCAGCCCTATTTATACACGCTCGCGTGCACGTAAACTCCGATTTGAAGACAGTATGAGCACCGTATTGGCAAAAGATGTGGAAGGGACCAGTGGGGATCAAAACCGGAGATAGCAGAGTTGCGCAAACAGATGGAATCTATGATGGCTGCTATGGCCAGTATGAACCAAGAAATGCAATGGTATAGGCAAACTTATGGGCCTCACCCCGGCAATCAGGAGATGCTGCCTCCTTTTATGCCTAATCCCGGCATGGGGATGCCGCTACCCGACCATCACAAAATCAACCTCCTTCAACTTCAGTGCCACCATTGACAGGTCCAACTCCACCACCACCACCTCTTCTTGAGTTGGAGTATACCCCAGGAGAGAAAGCTGAATTAATGCCACCACCACCTCCTATACCGACTGTCAATGATGCCCTATTGAAAAAGATGGAGCGGTGGATAGTCGCAATGAAGCAGCAACAGGGGACAGATAAATTTGGAGCTATCGACTACCAAGATACTATGTCTATTCCTCGAGGTGCAATTGCCGCCAAAATTTAAAATTCCAGAATTTCCAAAGTACAATGGCACTGGGGATCCGGTAGCTCACCTTAAAATGTTCTGCAACTTGCTGGGGAATCTGACGAGCGATCCTCGGATAGCAATGAGGGTATTTGCCAGAAGCCTGGAGGGAGATGCGTTATCATGGTATTTAATGCTTGATCCCAAAAAACTGCAGGATTGGACGGACTTGGCAAATGCTTTTGTGAAACAGTACGAGTTTAACAGCGACCTAGAGCCAGACCGTTTTGCTCTGATGAACTTAAAGAAGAAACCCTCAGAGGATTACCGTGAGTATGTAAAAAGATGGAGGGCGTTAGCTGCCAGAGTGAGCCCACCTATGACTGAGACTGAGATGGTCAAACTTTTTATTGATGCGCAAGAACCTCCTTACTATGAAAAGTTGACCGGGTCTATTGGCAAATCCTTTTCAGAAATCATCCAACAAGCAGAGGCTGTCGAAAGGGGCTTGAAGAAAGCGGAAAAATTATTGACATGACGGCCTTCAAACTTCAGATAGAGTCTATGCAAGGGAGCACGTCTGTGGCTAAGAAACCCCTGAGCAAGAAGGTTGACAAGAAAGAAGAGGAAGTGACTTTTATTTTCAACCAACCCAACCGCCAACCACCACGCAACTTCCATCAATACCAAAGACCTAACCCACAACCCTTTTATCCACCACCTCCACTACCACCTCAATACTACCCTCAACCCGTATACCTTGGGTTGAGGGTAGTTTGGTATTGAATCTGCCTAATCCACAGCTCCCATATTATAATCCAAGACCACAACCCCCAAACAATCAAAGATCCAACCAGCCAAACAAATTCCCTTCACCAAACTCCAACCAAGTCAGACCACATGACAGACCACCCCGTAATTTCACCAACTTAGGACGGCCCATCGAGCAACTATACGAGCAGTTGAGATCGGCGGGGAGATTGAATCCTATAGCTCCTCCTCAGTATCCAAGGGGAGTTCCGGATAGGCTTGCTACGCCAATGCCAGCTGTGCCTATCATTCTAGAGCCCCAGGGCATTCCACGGCTAATTATTGGACGTTGAAGAACAAGGTGCAAGACATGATCGATGCACGAGAGATTGTCATTAGGAGGCCGGAACAAAGGGCTCATCAAGTAAACACTAATCCGCTGCCACGGCATGAGCCTCATGTTGGGATGGTTTGTATAGAAGCAGAGATCGAAGAAGAAGAAGGAGCAATCAAAGAAGTGACAATGACTCAAATCAAACCGTTTTATTTGGATTCGGAGCCATCTGAGCCTTTTATCATAGACGTGGATCCGTTTGAGGTAAAACCCCAGGATCCTGTTGTGATTGAACTGCCAACACAATTGCCAATTGAGAGCACACATGCAGTACCGTAGAATTACCAACCCTCAGCTGTGATAGTCGGTGGAAAGCCAGTTTCTGAGGAGGAAGTGTCCACTGTCACGAGGTCAGGCCGAATCACAAATGACAACAGTTTTGAGGTCGGACAATCCACACTATGTCTTAATCCTAGCAAAGGTAAAGAGCCTATGCAAGCCCCTAAGGCTGTAACAGACAAAGATGTGGAGGACTTTCTAAGATTGATCAGAAAAAGTGAATATTCAGTAGTCATCCAGCTGAATAAGATGCCCTCACAAATTTCTATGCTCAACTTATTGTTAACATCCGAGCTACACAGTGAGGCAGTATTGAAGATTTTGAGTGAGGCCCATGTGTCTCGTGACATTCCCACTGACAAACTTGCTGGGTAAGTGGGCAGTGTGCTGGCATCAAACCAAATTTGTTTTTCTGATGATGACTTAACTTCTGAAGGGAACTACCACAACAAGGCTCTATTCATCTCGGTTAGATGTGAGGGGTGGCATTTGCCTAGGGTCATGGTTGATAATGGGTCTGCTTTAAATATTTGTCCTTTGAAAACATTGGATAAGTTGGGAATCTCTCATGACCTGGTCAAGAATTCATCCATGGTGATCCGAGATTTTGACGGGGCTCGAAGACAAGCCACCGGAGAGATAAACATTCGATTTTGGAAGTCGGTCCATCTGTTCATCAGGTCATTTGCCAGGTTCTTCCAATTGTTGGGGTATATAATTTGCTGCTGGGACGTTCCTGGATCCATTCTGCTGGGGCTATTCCGTCATCTTTGCATCAAAGTTTACGAGCTTAAGCTAATTACTGTATTTGCCGAAGATGACCACGCCATGATGGTCAAGGAGGAAGTTGGAGAAAGCAGCGACACTCCCGTGCCTTTCCTAGCTTATGATGTGGTCTCTGTGAGAGCAGTCATCAGTGAAAGTTGTCTGGGATAAGGCGAGTGTAATGATTGCAAAGGAAATGCTGCGTGGAGGATATCGCATCGGCCAAGGTTTGGGGATGAATTTGCAAGGCATAACACACCCTATTGATCTACCAATGCAGATGAATACATTTGTCCCCTGTTGCTGCTTCATGAAACTATCGAACCGCTGTCTCTTATACAGCTCTAGATGAGCTGAACAGGAAGGTCGAGCATTGCCTATTGTCATTGTACCTCTTAAGATTACTTTCCCACGTTCTGCCGCCATTATGGCTCCTGATGCAGATGAGGCTGAAAAGGAGGACCTTATCCAAGGGATAGCCGAATTATTTGCGGGGGTAATTATTCAAGAGCAGGCGGAGGAGGATGACACTGAGCTGCCATTTGCTAAGATTGACCAACTGCACAATCGGACATCTGATGATCTCCCTAGTCACAGGGAGTTTCGGTAAATTTGAAAGGATATTATTTTTAGTTTTACTCCTTTTAATTTCATCTTTGTATGTATGTTTCGTGTGCAATTAAGCTGTTGTGTTTATGGGATCTCAGTCAAATAATAGAGATGCATGCATGAATAGCATTGTATTCATGATTCATCTCGTTCATTTGTTTTGGAGATGAATCTTGAAAACAATTCAATTAGTAAGGCAAGTACAATCATGATATTGCCTTCATGATTCATCTTATTCATCTTTTTGGAGATGAATTCTGAAGACAATTCATTTTTATAGGATGGCCAATGAATGTTAAGTTTGATGTTCTCTAGGATCACTTGTACAAATCTTTGATTAATGAGAACTTTTTCTTCAAGATGTTTTAGCTCATTTTGTTTTCTTTCATTTCATACTTTATTTTCTCCCAGATGGCCCAAAATCAATGCTTTTGATCCTTCGGATACTACCATTTATGAGGCCGATGAGTGCAATTTCGATATCACACCTGACCCTATTTCTACACAATCTGAGAGTGGTGAGGATGAAGTGTGATATTGAAAATGAATTCGGCCGGCACAAGGAAAAACCAAAGCCTAACTTGGAAGAAATAGAAACGGTAAACATTGGGACAGACACGGACGTAAGAGAGGTTAAAATCAGCATATATTTGACTAGAGGTGTAGAGAAAAGAGCCTGCTCTCATTTTCTTCGGTTGCTAATAAGACGTCGTTCATATTTAAGCCGGAAATGATTTTAAAGATCAAAGAACAAATCATCAAGCAGTTTAATGCCACAATCATCATTGTATCCCGGTATCCTATTTGGCTTTCCAATATGGTGCCAGTACCGAAGAAGACTGGGAGGTCAGAGTTTGTGTCGATTATCGAGATTTGGAATAAGGCCAAATAGGATAGGATGATACAATGCTGCCAAACATTCACATCTCATTCTAGACAGTGCTGCCTGCCATGAGATGGAGAATTTTGTCGATTATTTTGCTGGGTATCACCAAATCCTAGTGGACGAGGAAGACAGGGAAAAGACAGCATTCATTACTCCTTGGGGGACATTCTGCTATAGAGTTATGCCATTTGGACTTAAGAATGCTGGTGCAACATATCAACGCACTATGACTACCTTGTTTCATGACATGATACACGAAGAGATGGAGGTCTATGTTGATGATATCATCATCAAATCCAAGAAGGCAGAGGATCACTTGACCAATCTTAAGAAGGTATTTGAGAGGGCACCAATGAGGAAATACAATCTGAAGTTGAACCCGGCAAAGTGCGCCTTTGGAGCTCCTTCCAGAAAGTTATTAGGTTTCATTGTCAGATTTGATGATGATATCATCAACATAGACCTCCATCTATCCGTGATATGCCTGTGCCAAAGACTCAGAAGAACATAAAAAGCTTCTTGGGTAAAATCAATTTCATCGGTCGCTTCATTGCTCAGCTGACAGATACTTGTGAACCTTTGTTCAAACTGTTGAGAAAAAATGCACCGATGTACTGGAATGATGATTGTCAGCAGGCTTTTGACAAAATCAAAGATTATCTTTTGAACCCTCCTGTGTTGGTCCCCCCAAAGCCAGGGAGGCCATTAATCATGTATCTGTCGATTTTGGACGGATCCATGGGTTGTGTCTTGGGCCAGCATGACAATTCGGGCAGAAAGGAGCATGCTATCTATTATCTAAGCAAGAAGTTTATAGTCCATGAAGCCAATTATTCTTTTCTAGAACGAACATGTTGTGCATTGTTAAGTTTGGATCTCGCAACGGCTAAGGCATTATCTACTGTGTCATACCACTTATCTCATTTCCAGGTGTGATCCCCTTCGCTATCTGTTAGAAGAGAACATGCAATCTTGCAAATCCCATTATAGGTTATGTACCTAGCAGAATTCGATATCATCTTTACTACTCAAAAGGCTATCAAAGGACAAGCGATAGCGGATCATCTTGCTGAGAACCCAAGGGAGAATGATTATCAACCCTTGCACACATACTTTCCGGATGAAGACATCTTATTCATTGGCACTGCCGAAGACGTGAAAGATGAATGCCCACATTGGAGGCTATTCTTTGATGGTGCATCCAACACTTTCGGTGCAGGCATAGGAGCAGTTTTGATATCTCCAGGAGGCAGACACTTCCCAGCAACAGCCAAGTTACAGTTTCCGTGTACGAACAACATGACAGAGTATGAGGCTTGCATACTTGGTCTGAAAATGGCATTAGATATGGGTATTAAAGAGTTAGCTGTGTTTAGTTGTTCCATCAGACACTGGGGCACTGGGTAACCAGAGATTCTAAAATCATGCCATATCACTGCAGTATTCTCAAACTAGGTCGACACTTTGATGCTTTGGAATTCACTCACATACCCCGATCCAGGAATGTATTCGCCGATGCTCTGGCTACCTTATCTTCGATGATCAGTCATCCGGACATCTGCAGTGATAGAACCCATTACCATTCAGGTGTTGGAAAAGCCAGGGTACTGTTGCAGTCTTGAGGCAGAATCTGATGGACTGCCTTGGTTTCATGACATCAAGGAGTTTTTGGATAAAGGCAACTACCCTCCAAGGGCTAGTACTTCAGATAAGAAGTTCCTACGCCGAATGTCGATCAAGTTCTTTTTAAATGGCAATATGCTTTATCGAAGGACGACAGATCTGGGTCTTCTGAGGTGCATTGATAAGAAAGAGGCCGCTTACATTTTGGAGGATATTCATGGAGGAGTCTGTGGGCCACATATGAACGGGCACTTATTAGCTAAGAAGATACATGAGAGCAGGCTATTTCTGGCTTACTAGGAGCATTCATATGTGGCCCACAGACTTGTCCATGAGTTGCCTTAAAATGTAAGCGGCCTCTTTCTTATCATGCACCTCAGCACCAACTGAATTCCACAACATTACTACTCCATGGCCTTGTTCAATTTGGGGAATGGACGTCATTGGATTGATCGAGCCGCCAGCTTCTAATGGTCATCGCTTCATTCTAGTAGCGATTGAATATTTCACTAAGTGGGTCGAGGCTGAATCCTACAAGCACGTCACAAAGAAAGTAGTGGCAGAGTTCATCCGAAAGAACATCATTTGCCGCTTTGGGATCCCGGATACATTGGTTACTGACAATGCCAAGAATCTAACAATGATTTGGTAGATGCCTTTGTGCCCAATTCAAGATTAAGCATTGGAATTCCACCATCTACAGGTCAAAAATGAATTGGGCAGTCGAGGCAGCCAACAAGTTTTGTCTTAAGAGAATTTCCTCAAATTCTGAAAAGATGCCATATGTGGGATTCCATCGGACTTCCATCAGGACATCTACTTGGGCAACTCCTTACAGGCATCATGTATGTGAATGGAAGCTGTTTTGCCAAATTTGTTTATCGATCCCTTCTCTATAATTCTTATGGAATTCGTTTATCAGGTTAAATAAAAACGGTAAATAGAATGCGTAGCTTGGGATCTCTACTTCCGCTGAATGCGTAACAGCTTCTCTCCGTACATGAGGGAACGGCGGATGGCCCGAGTAGATGTCAAGAAAGTCAAGCCCAGACATTTTCAGGCTGGCGATCTAGTTTTGAAACGTATATTGCCAATGAGGTTGATGGTATGAAGATAGGGGCTTACCCATGAGACCTCCATCTCTTCGTGTATCATGTCATGATCACAAGGTGCTCATATCCTTACGGATATGGATGGACAGGTTTTCCCCAACCGATAAATGCGGACATGGTCAAAAAGTTTTTCATCTGATTTGGCAGACTGTAAACCTTCAAGTCGATTGCAGAACGTCGGATAGAATTCCACCTGTTGTTTTCTTTCCCTTATCACCCACATTCGGACTAAATTCTTTTATATCTCTTCTCTTTATTTGCCTATCTTTCGTTTCAATTGTGCTTTGTCCCTATCATTTGCTGTAAAAACAAATTGGAACTGAGCTCATTTGCAATGTTGGGGCAAATTGTTATTTTGGGTGGCAAAAAAAAAAAAACAAAAAAAAAAAAAAAAAAAAAAAAAAAAAAAAAAAAGTTCGAGAGGCTAACCAAAACAAATACCCAACAAAACTCAGTTTGTTATAATAAAACTGGGGCAATTTTTTTCATCTATTTCCCCAGTTCAGTCAGTTGCATTCAAGTAAGACTCTCAGCCCAAAACTGGGCAATTCTTTTAGATAAGGGACATAACCAGTTTTTCTCATATCACAAACCCGCTCTTCCATCCCTTGTAGCTATATTCTTTCTAACCAAAGCGCCCATCTTAAACTGGGGCAAGTTTTTGTTAAGATCAATCCCAATCTTTACCAATCACACGACTTAACCCATTTTGACCCTAACTATCCTAAGTTCTGCATAGGCTTAAAGGGAGCAGTTTGTGAGGTCTCGGTAGTTGATGTTAACATGTCTATCCCAATTACAGGGAAGGCAGCCTATACACATCTAGAAAAACTTTGAAAACTAAAGTTCACATGCATTGGAAAAGGCGATTACTTAGCCAGACGTCTTCCGTTTACTCCCACACCTTGCTGTTTACTTGGACCTCATAGGTGAAAACCCGGAAAGGGCACATTTGTTTGTTTTTTTTTTTTTTTAAAAAAAAAAAAAAAAAAGCAAAAGAGAGGCTAGGTTGAAAATCCTACGGGGCGGCCTAGGCAAAAGGAGAGTGTGCGGAAAAATGCAAAAATGGAAATAAAAATAAAAAATTCGGGAACGTCAGCAAAACCTGATCCGCTATCGCTTGTCCTTTGATCCTTTTGACATCTAGATGTGTCCTAAGAGCCAGACCAGGCTCATACTCTAACGTTGCCCTCCCTTTCATTTGGGTATCAGGGTCAGAACGTAGCACACTCTAAATAGATGTATCATACACATCTAGATGTGTAAAAGAGACAGATATCCAATCTCTCCAAAGCAAGAGCAAATCGGTTGCAATCCAAATAACTTAGAATGAAAGGCAAAGCGGTGTTAATACGGTGATGACACGATTTTTACTAAGATTGCTCCCATGTGCCTGTATTATTTATTCATGTACTTCTATCTAACTCACATATTGCCATTTTGTTTGTTTGTAGTTGTTTTTCTTGTTGTTGATGTTTTAGTTGTCAAATATGTGAAAATCATCTATTTAATCAAACTACGTTCGACCTGATTCCTGTGGTGGGATACGTAGGCAACTCTTACCGAGCTCGGTCACCTTGCTTATAGTAATGTTCACTAAGATTGACATTTTGTATGTTATGACACTGACCAATTCGAGTTTTCTTTGCTCAATATCGCATTATTTTGAGTACCTGCAGGTACATGAAAATAAAATGGATGTCTAAAATTAACGACACTGGGGCAAATTTTTATTGATTGAATATACTTCATAAACAACAAGGGATACACTAATCCTGAGAGCTGTCTTGATATCCAACGGTTTTTCTTCGCAATTTGAAAGGGGTGATTCACGCCAACCCCTAATGAAGCAATCAACCTCACAGGTAATCGCCACTTGGGAGATGGTGCACTGAATTCCCAGTCAAACCTCTCAGTAATCGCCACTTGGGATATGGTGCACTGAATTCCCAATCAAACCTCTCAGTTTAAATAATATTGTCATTTACCGTTTAGGGCTTAATGTCCCATTTTACAATCCAGTCATGATTAGGGTTAATTACTAGTTGCCTTTTACACTTCATTTCATGGGTAAGCCCAATGACATGGCTCCATGTATGTATCATACTTATTGCATTTACATCCTCGATATTCGTAATTTCGGGTTTCCATGCTATTAACCTGATAAACTGATTTCAGGTTTGCATTTTCACCCGATAAACGAATTTCGGGTGTCTCATTTTCATTTTTATTTAACCTGATAATCATGCACGCCAGAGTTTATTTTTAGCCCAATAAACAAATTATTGATACAATTATTTTCATTAACTCGATGAAGCGAATGTCGTTCGCATTTTTATCCTCGATAAACGAATTTGAGTTTTCATTTTCATCAACGATAAACGAATTTCGTGTTTACATATGCACTCGACAAGCGAATTTGGGTTCTCATTTTCATTTTTATTCAACTCGATAAACGAATTTCAGTTTGCATTTTCACCCGATAAACGAATTTGGGTTCTCATTTTTATTTTTATTTAACCTGATAAACGAATTTCAGGTATGCATTTTCATCGGGATAAACGAATTTCAGGTTTGCATTTTCACCCGATAAACGAATCTCGGGTTTTCATTTTCATCAACTTGATAAACGAATTTCAGGTTTGCATTTTCATCCCTGATAAACGAATTTCGGGTTCTCATTTTCCATTTTCATTAACCTGATAAACGAATTTCGGCAGGTTTGCATTTTTCACCCGATAAACGAATTTTGGGTTCTTATTTCCATTTTTATTAACCTGATAAACGAATTTCAGGTTTGCATTTTCATCCCCGATAAACGAATTTCGGGTTCTCATTTTCCATTTTCATTAACCTGATAAACGAATATCAGGTTTGTATTTTCACCCGATAAACAAATTTAGATGTGTATAAGAGACAGTATCAACCTGATAAACGAATTTCAGGTTTACATTTTTTATCCCCGATAAACGAATTTCGGGTGAATTTTCATTTCATCAACCTGATAAACGAATTTCAGGTTTGCATTTAAAAAAAATAAATGACAAACAAAATTGCCCTTTCCGGGTTTTCACCTATGAGGTCCAAACGAATTTCAGGTTTGTATTTTTCACCCGATAAATAAATTTTGGGTTCTTATTTCCATTTTTACTAACCTGATAAACAAAATTCAGGTTTGCATTTTTATCCCCGATAAACGAATTTCGGGTTCTCATTTTTATTTCATCAACCTGATAAACGAATTTCAGGTTTGTTTATCGGGGATGAAAATGAAACCTGAATTTTCATTTTCCATTTTCAGTAACCTGATAAACGAATTTCAGGTTTACATTTTTCACCCGATAAATGAATTTCGGGTTCTTATTTCCATTTTTACTAACCTGATAAACAAAATTCAGGTTTGCATTTTCATCCCCGATAAACAAATTTGGGGTTTTCATTTTCATTAACCTGATAAACGAATTTCAGGTTTGCATTTTCATCCCCGATAAACGAATTTCGGGTTCTCATTTTCTATTTTCATTAACCTGATAAACGAATTTCAGGTTTGCATTTTTCACCCGATAAACAAATTTCAGGTTTGCATTTTCATCCCCGATAAACGAATTTGGGTTCTCATTTTCATTTTCAGTTTGCATTTTCATCCCGATAAACAAACAAAATGGCAATATGTGAGTTAGATAGAAGTACATGAATAAATAATACAGGCACATGGGAAACTGTTTACTAACACATCTAAACAAACATCAGGTTTGCAAACCCCGATAAACGAATTTCAGGTTAGTCATTTTCATTAACCTGATAAACGAATTTCAGTTTATCAGGTTAATGAAAATCATACCTGATAAACGAATTCGGGTTCTCGTTTATCGCTGTCTCTGATACACGAATTTCAGGTTTGCATTTTCACCCGATAAACAAATTTCGGGTTCTCATTTTCAAAATTTAACCTGATAAACGAATTTCAGGTTTGCATTTTTCACCCGATAAATGAATTTCGGGTTCTCATTTTCATCAACCTGATAAATGAATTTCAGGTTTGCATTTTCACCCGATAAGCGAATTTGGGTTCTCATTTTGAATAAATAATACCTGATCTTATACACATTTCAGGTTTGACATTTTCCTCCCCAAAACGAGAACCCGGTTCTCATTTTCCATTTTCAGTAACCTGATAAACGAATTTTAGGTTTGCATTTTTCACCCGATAAACGAATTTCAGGTTCTTATTTCCATTTTTACTAACCTGATAAACAAAATTTAGGTTTGCATTTTCATCTGACCCGATAAACGAATTTCGGGTTTTCATTTTTATTAACCTGATAAATGAATTTCAGGTTTGCATTTTCATCCCCGATGGAAACGAAATTCGAGTTCTCATATCAAGACAGCTCCTGTCCTTATACACATCTAGATGTGTATAATTTTCACCCGATAAACGAATATCGGGTGTGTATTTTCGTTTTTATCAGCCCGATAAACGAATTTCAGGTTTGCATTTTCATCCCGATAAACGAATTTCGGGTTCTCATTTTCATTTCATCAACCTGATAAACGAATTTCAGGTTTGCATTTTCTTCCCGATAAACGAATTTCGGGTTCTCATTTTCCATTTTCATTAACCTGATAAACGAATTTCAGGTTTGCATTTTTCAGCCGATAAATGAATTTCGGGTTGAAATTTCCATTTTTACTTTGGCCTGATAAACAAAATTCAGGTTTGCATTTTCATCCACGATAAACAAATTTCGGGTTTTCATTTTCATTAACAGGATAAACGAATTTCAGGTTTACATTTTCTACATCCCCGATTTCGAAGATGTGGTTCTAAGAGACAGTTTATCGGGGATGAAAACGAATACCTGAAATGTATTTTCCTCCCGATAAGGTTAATGAAAATCGAAAACCTCATTTTCCATTATCGGGGATGAAAATGATAACCTGAATTTCGTTTATCAGGTTAATGAAATAAATGAATTTCGAAATCTTATTTCTATTTTTACTAACCTGATAAATAAAATTCAGGTTTGCATTTTCATCCCCGATAAACAAATTTGAGGTTTTCATTTTCATTAACCTGATAAACGAATTTCAGGTTTGCAATTTCATCCCCGATAAACGAATTTTGGGTTCTCATTTTCATTTAATCAACCTGATAAACGAATTTCAGGTTTTGCATTTTCCTCCCGATAAACGAATTTCGGGTTCTCATTTTCCAAATGCATTAACCTGATAAACGTTTATCAGGTTTGTATTTTTCACCCGATAAACGAATTTCGGGTTCTTATTTCCATTTTTACTAACCTGATAAACAAAATTCAGGAGACAGGGTCATGAACAAACAAGAGAATTTCGGGTTTTCATTTTCATTAACCTGATAAACGAATTTCAGGTTTGCATTTTCATCCCCGATAAACGAATTTCGGGTTCTCATTTTTATTTCATGAACCTGATAAACGAATTTCAGGTTTGCATTTTCCTCCCGATAAACGAATTTCGGGTTCTCATTTTCCATTTTCATTAACCTGATAAACGAATTTCAGGTTTGCATTTTTCACCCGATAAATGAATTTCGGGTTCTTATTTCCATTTTTACTAACCTGATAAACAAAATTCAGGTTTGCATTTTCATCCCCGATAAATAAATTTGGGGTTTTCATTTTTATCAACCTGATAAACGAATTTCAGGGTTGCATTTTCATCCCCGATAAATGAATTGGATTTCGTTTAAAAATGGTCAAAATGCAAACCTGAAATTAGTTTATCAGGTTAATAGCTGTCTCTTATACACATTGATAGGTTCTGTGTAAACCATTTTCATTAACCTGATAAACGAAATTTTTCAGGTTTGCATTTTTCACCCGATAGGAAAATGAATTTCGGGTTCTTATTTCTAAATGAATTACTAACCTGATAAACAAAATTCAGGTTTGTATTTTCATCCCCGATAAACAAATTTCGGGTTTTCATTTTCATTAACCTGATAAACGAATTTCAGGTTTGCATTTTCATACCTGATAAACGAATTCGGGTTCTCATTTTAATCAACCTGATAAACGAATTTCAGGTTTGCATTTTCACCCGATAAACGAATTAACGAATTTCAAGTTTGTATTTTTCACCCGATAAATGAATTTCGGGTTCTCATTTTCATCAACCTGATAAACGAATTTCAGGTTTGCATTTTCACCCGATAAACGAATTTCGGGTTCTCATTTTCATTTCATCAACCTGATAAACGAATCTCAGATGTGTATTTTGATTTTGCTTCTTCTTATTTCCATTTTCACTAACCTGATAAACAAAATTCAGGTTTGTATTTTCATCCCCGATAAACGAATTTCGGGTTTTGATTTTCCGGTTTCATTAACCTGATAATGAAAATACAGGTTTGCATTTTCATCCCCGATAAACGAATTTCGGTTCTCATTTTCATTAACCGATAAACGAATTTCAGGTTTGCATTTTCATCCCCGATAAACGAATTTCGGGTTCTCATTTTCACTTCATCAACCTGATAAACGAATTTCAGGTTTGCATTTTTCACCCGATAAACGAATTTCGGTTTCTTATTTCCATTTTTATTAACCTGATAAACGAATTTCAGGTTTACATTTTTCACCCGATAAACGTATTTCGGGTTCTTATTTCCATTTTTACTAACCTGATAAACAAAATTCAGGTTAAAATTTTCATAAGAAATAAAACGAATTTTGGGTTATCATGAAAATTAATGTGATAAACGAATTTCAGGTTTGCATTTTCATACCCGATAAACGAATTCGGGTTCTCATTTTAATCAACCTGATAAAAGAATTTCAGGTTTGCATTTTCACCCGATAAACGAATTTCGGGTTCTCATTTTCATTTAACCTGATAAACGAATTTTGGTGTCTCATTTTCATCAACCTGATAAACGAATTTCAGGTTTGCATTTTCACCCGATAAACGAATTTCGGGTTCTCATTTTTATTTTTATTTAACCTGATAAACGAATTTCAGGTTTGCATTTGTTACCCTGATAAATAAATTTCGGGTTCTCATTTCCATTTTCTTTAACCTAATGAACGAATGTCAGGTTCGCATTTTCATCCCCGATAAACGAATTTCGGGTTTCCATGCTATTAAACTGATAAACGAATTTCAAGTTTTCATTTCTCCATTGGCCAATAAACGAATTTTGGCTTTCATTTCAAGTTTGCATTACCCGACAAACTCACCATTCGGGTTTTCATTTTAATTTACATGTCTTTACCCCGATAACATAAAGTCGGATTTTTCATTTGTGTTTAACATACCCTGGCCTTGATGATACAAAGTCGGGCTTTTAATTCACATTGCTTGTAGAGTTTCATTACCAGTGGCGTTTACATGTTATGTCAAGTTAGTTTTCTTTGTCATTCACAGCTACGTTTCATTCTAAGTCTCTGTGCTCCCAATGAACACCAGATTGGGATTTCGTTCTTCTTTCCAGTTTTAGTTATGTCTTTTATGGTTCAATTCACTGCGCGTCTTTTTGTTCATTTCTTTCCCCCAATAAGGACTTTTCTGCTCTGGATGAATAGATAGATCTAATCTCCCCAGTGTGTTTGTCAATAAATTAAATTTCCCCTTCCATGACCTCATGAGCTGAAGGTTGACATGTGGCAAATTTTGTTGCACAATTGGAATCATCCAGTCATGCGGTGTCTACAATCTTTGCCTAGAGTTTCTTCGATCCTCTTCGACACTCCGGCAAAGAGGGGCAAGCTGTAGACACCTATTTTTGTCCCTTAAGTTGTCCCCTATTTTCCTTTTATAAGAGACAGATCATTTGTCTCTCAATTTTCTTTTAATTTTTTCTTTTTAATGTCTTTTTAACCTGCTCTTTGATTTTCTTTTAATTTATCTAGATTTGAATAAGAGACAATTTATGTTATGATGTTTAATTATTCTTATGCGTTTTATGCTTTTGAAATACTAAGAATGAGTTCTAATATTATTGAATTTTTAGATTTTTTTTTTAAAAAAAAAAAAATTTAATTAAATTATTATTAATTAACTAATTATTAATTAAATTAATTAATTGGTTTAAAATTTAAAAAAAAAAAACTCTTCACAAAACAGCCGACTTTGAGCCAAAATTCCATATGATCAGAGAGGAATTAAACTAAACTCAAAGAAGAAATATTGTAGAGGGTTCCTGGGGTAACAACTTCTCTTTGTAAATTTTAAGTAAAATCGTCCATTTAGAGGGTAAAAAACGTGGTAGAAAAAGGCTGTTGGTCTAGAGGATCTGCAGAAAAATTTCGAAATCCGGAAAATTTTCCAGATGACCAACTTTGAGCCAAGATTTCAAGCGAAGGAAGAGGAACTGGATTAAATTCAAAGAATAAAAGTTGTAGAGCGTTCCTGGAGCTACAACTTCTCTTTTCAAACCCGAAGCAAAATCGTTCATCTGGTGGGTCAAAAGCGTGGTGGAAGAAGGCTGGTAGCCCACAAAAATCTGAACAAAAAAAAAAGGAAGGTCAGAAAAATTTAATTTCCATTTTACTCCTCCAGATTTCAGTTTTTTTCATTTTAGCCCGAGAATATTTTCTTAAATTACGTTTAGGCCCTTCTGATAGGGCCCACTTGATGCCACGCCATTGATGACGTGGCACCACCAGATTGCGCCACATCATCCGAGACGTGGCATCACCAGATTGTGCCACGTTTCGGATGACGTGGCATTCCCAGATTGCGCCACATCGTCGATGACGTGGCATCCCAGATTGCGCCACGTCAGCGATGACGTGGCATTTCAAAAAAAAAATCCAAAATTTCAGAAAAAATTTTATTTGCGTTTTGGCCCTCCAGATTTCAGATTTCTACATTTTTAGCCCTCAAATAATTTTTTAAAATTACATTTAGGCCCTTAAGGAATTTTCTTTAATATTACTATTTTTTTCTCTTCAAATTTCTTGCAAATTACATGTTTTATGTCAATAACCACCAAGTTTTACTTTGATTTCTGTTTGACATTTTAATACGTTTTAATTACCCTTTGATTGTGAAATTACTGTTTTGCCCCTAGACTTTGATCTTGGCACATATTTTTTGATTAATTGCTTTTGTGATGATTGGTGCTTTATTTTAATGTTTGTTGGTCTCAATATAATATTTATGCCTTATCTTACTTGTTAAATTATGTGAATTTACTCTTTTGCCCTCAAATTTTGGATTAGTTGCACAACTAGACGTTAAGTATTTGAATCAAATTCAATTTAGCCCAGGACTTAATAATTGTATCAATAATATAAAATTGGGCTAGAAAAAAACGCACACACCAAATTAAAAGAAATCCAAATTATATTTTACGCGGACAGAGTCAATCTAAACTAGGGTTTATTTTCTTTTTAAAGCATTGACTTCTGTTTGTGTCCGGCGCACCAACACATCGGGTGGCGACTCCAGTCTTGTTTTCCCTAGTTTAGATTGTTTTTATACAATTCATAGTCACATTAAAGGCCCCGTTATGTAATAGTAAATAGGTGATTCATTTAAATTTGTAATAGTAAGTAGGTAATTTATATTTGGACATTGTATGTTTATAAGAGACAGGTACAGTTTTATTTATTATATGTTGATATGATAATATTGCGGTCCCACGGTGCCAGCCATGGTCGGTAAGCGGTAAAGGGGGCGCGACAGTCTGCAACATTCATCATTGATCGAACTATATGTAATAGAATTCGATTAGTTTCTCAAATACACCATTTAGTTGTAGTGTATAAGGAGGAGTCCATTAAGGTATAATTCTATTCTCCTTAAGATAATCTTGAAACTCTTGACATTTAAATATGCCATACCTCGATCAGATCAAAATTTTTTAATACTTTTACCAAGTTGTTTTTCACCTTCATTCTTGAATTTTTTGAACTTTTGAAATGTTCCAAATATATACTTCATTAAGTATACATAATATATCTAGAATGGTCATCCGTGAAAGTAATGAAGTATGGAAAACTTCCTCTAACATGAATTGAATTGGACCACAAACATCAGTATGTATTTGCCCTAACAATTCACTAGATCTATCACCTTTTCCAGTAAAAGATGATTGGGTCATTTTACCAAGTAAACAAGACTCACATATATCATATGATTCATAATCATATGATCCCAAATAACCATTATTGTGTAATTTGAAAATGCGTTTCTCATTTATATAACCAAATCTACAAAGGCAAAGGAAAGATTGTTTCAAATTATCAATTTTAGATCTTTTTGGATTTATGTTAAGAAATGAATTTTCCATGTCTAGAATATAAAGACCATTATTCAAAATAGTAGTCCCATACACAATGCCATCACATGAAAAAGAACAACATTTATTCTTTTGCATAATGATAAAACCATCAGTGTCTAAACATGGAATAGAATAATATTTCTAATAAGAGATAGAACATAATAACAGTCTTTAAATTCTAAAATAATACCACTAGGAAAAGAAAGATAACAAGTGCCTACAGCTAATGTAGCAACATTTTCTCCATTTTTCACGCACTGGTCCACTTTTCCCTTAGCCAATATTCTACTTCTCTTTCGTCCATGTATATTTTTACAAATATGAGATGTTGATCCAGTATCTAATCCCAGGAATCTGATTTAGAACTAGGAATATTAATCTCAATATAAACATACCTGAAGTAGAAGTTTCATTAAGCCTCTTCTACTTCAAGGTATCAATATAGGCCTTATAGTTCCTTTTCTAGTGCCCTTCATTTCCACAATGGTAACAATTTCCCTTGGTCTTGTTTTTCTTGATCACAGGTGTTGGTTTCAACCCAGATTTAGCTGGATTTATAAAACTAACCTTGGATTTCTTTTCTTTTTATTAGAAGAATCAATAACCATCACTTGTTTCCTTTCCTTTTTAATGGTTGTCTCAATAGTTTTTAGCATATTCAACAATTGATTAAGAGTTGTAAATAACTTATTCATATTATAGTTCTTCACGAATTGTGAAAAGCTATCAGGCAGAGATTGCAAGATCAGGTCAATATTTAACTCATGATTTTGTTTAAATCCCAATCGTTCTAATTTTCCTATTAGTCCAATCATCTTCAATACATGAAC
The DNA here is from genome assembly GCA_025175665.1 of Cinchona pubescens. Classification (NCBI taxonomy): domain Eukaryota; kingdom Viridiplantae; phylum Streptophyta; class Magnoliopsida; order Gentianales; family Rubiaceae; genus Cinchona; species Cinchona pubescens. The sequence goes on along the minus strand of JANKKI010000026.1, from coordinate 4,767,511 downwards.
TACTACTGAAGTACCCTCAGCCATTTTACAATGGAATAGCTCTTTAGAGTTCTCATACCTCTCATTCCTTGATTCTTCATCAAACAACTCTTTGAGATGAAGAATCGTGGAATGAACATCCATGTTATCATGCTGTCTCTGCAATTCAGAAGTCATAGCACCCAAATGATACAAGAGGCAGTATTATTGTCCTCTATGTGCTTACGATAAATATTCTAAACTGCTTCTAGATGCAGCATCATCTGTTGGGACATCAGGAATAGGTTGATTAAAAACATAGCCAATTTTTTTGTGTTTGAGAACAATTCTCAAGTTACGATACCAGTCCATAAAATTTGGCCTAGTGAGTTTGTTATTATATAAAATGGGACGTAAATTGACATTATTGCTCATATTCTACAACATATAAATAAAATAATATAAGAATTTGTTATTCATGCGTAAACAAAAATAAAATATAATTTGGATTTCTTTTAATTTGGTTTTGCTCCCACTATTTAATTCAAATCTTTTAATTTTGTTTTACTCCTACTATTTTAATTCAAATCAATAACCGTCGCATATTGATTCGAAAGCTATCACATAACCCTTTGTGGGTTAGGATCCCATCTAATTATTTTGCTCTTGAGTGTACCCAACAAACCAAAATAATTTTGAAAGGTAAGTAACACTTATCAATTACAACACTTTGTAATTTTTGGATAGTTAGATATTAACTCTTTGATAACATATCTTAGATTTGTGACTCCTAACATTTCCCTCAAAGACATATAATCTTGAGTGTGCCCAATAAATTATTTGCCTCTGTTTAAATCATACCCATTATTCAAAAATATCATTTCATAGTTTAAACATATTCAACGTAGAGTAATCTTGGGTTAGCCCAACAAGTTAAATCTAAGAAGAACTCTCGTTTGTTGCTATAATAATGGAAGGAAATTTATTTATTGACTTAATATTAATTTGAGGGATTTTCTTTTCAAATTATTTATTAGGTCTCATCAAATTGCATGCAATATTATCATATCAACATATAATAAATAAAACTGTAGGATTTTCTTTTCAAATTATTTATTAGGTCACATCAAATTGCATGCAATATTATCATATCAACATATAATAAATAAAACTGTACAAATCCATGGATGATTATGGACTTTTACTAAATTAGTTTCCTTGAGTCACAAAGGAAAATAGATAGTCAAATCGTAAGGGAATCTTCAACTCTTGAAAATTTCCTTCCTTGGTTGCATATTTGTGTCATCTCTATTATCTTGTACATTACAAATGTAATTCTATCTAAACAATTTAGATATTCAATCCTGATGTTTTCCAAACCTTATTTTGATGATGACATAAACACTTAACTCTATAAAACACACACTAATTTCCTTTAGTTGAGCCAAGAGTTTTACACTCACAACCTCCCTTTGTTACAATTGTTATCTCTCCACTCTTACACTTGAAGAACTCTTACACTTCTAAGCTCTTTTCTCACTACCTACACTATTACAACACTTGTACCCACTATTTCTTCCAAATAGCTCAAGAATTGTTTGTAATCAATGTAGAAGTCTCTATTTCATTAATTCAGACCTAGGGGTATTTATAGTTGCCAAATATCTGCTTTCAACAACTTCCCAACGGCTATTTTCTGTTTACTGGAAAACTAGCTGTTGGACCTTTCGGACGGCCGATGCAGCAAGAGTGCGTCCGAACAAACTAGCCGTTGGACCTTTCGGACGGGCCGCTGCTAAACCTTGCGTCCGACACTGCGTCCGTTCTCTGAGGGTATTCGTTCGGACGTCCGAGGATGCGTCCGATCGAAGCAAAGTCTACTGGAATATGAACGGACGCTGTTCTTCGTCCGAGGCTTGCTTCAAATTCTTTGTGTCTGACGATTACCATCATCCGAAGCTCTTGTGGTTGTTTTTGTTCGGACGATCATTTGCGTCCGAACCTACCTGTTTTTCTGCACACTTGTTATCAAACTATTAGTATGATTTGTTCATCATCAAAACATGATTAACATAACTGGGGTTCAACAATGACCAATAAGGTCCAATAGCCCACTAAAGTCTCTTATATTTAGTGCTTGGTACCTAAAGCTCAAAGGCTAAGGTCTCTATTTATAAGACCAAGGTTACATAACTCTCCTTAAAATTAATCAATGTGGGACAAAAGCCACATAACAAGTAGTTATGATGATAGTTTGTGATTAGGTAGGGAACGGAGACATACTATAGATGCATAATCTGAAGTGTAAAGCTTTGCAAGCTCTCCAACAGGTTCCGCTACGCAGGCAAGGGTTCTGGTACGGTGTCATTGTCACTTTGCAGAATAGCAGGTGACTCCTCCAAATGAATCCCTTCCTCCACTGTTTGGTTTATGATGATAATATTACATCATGCAAATATTGGTTTTCTTAGGTCCAAATAAATATCGAACAATATTACACTAAATATATTACCACAAATTACTCAAATATTACACCAAATATTATCCACGCGAGTCACTAGAACAATAAACATGAAGGCCTAATACTACACTTCAACACTCAACTCACACAACACTTCAGAAAATAAGACTTACCCCTTGCAATTACAAAAGCCCCTAAGGCCTATTTATACTACTCCATAAGTCGGTTAGGACCATTGCAGAACATTCCAGTCTACATTTTTTCAAGGCATATTGCTGAACTAGTCATCTAGGGAAATCAAGAAGCAACTGGAAAAAATCTAGAATGGTAATACAAGGGCTTTAGCCCAATGGAGTATAGAATAATCTAGAAGAGTCGAGTAGTAGTTGTTGACTCTAGAAGAGTCTAGTAGTAGTTGTTGACTTCAACATTCTCCCTCAATTGCTACTTTCATCGCTAGAACTTTTTCTTCTTCACTTTGTTTCCAATATTTTTTCTTGATCCCTTTTTCAACTCTTTTTGACTCCTTTATAGTATAGTCCGCATATCTTGGATACTAGAAAAAAACACGTGGTTTGCGTCATAATTTGTTGAACATTTTTATTTTTAAAAAATAAATAAATAATCAATGAATGATAATATAAAATATAAAGTGTAAACATTTTATTTGTTGAATTTTTTGATACAAAAGATATATATTTTAGAATATATATTTAATATCTTTGCCCTTTTTTCTTATACATTTTCACCTTTCCTTTTTTTTTTTTTTTTGCTTTGTTCGCTATTTGTTTAGTGTCATTAATTTTTACAACATATGATATTATTTGTATCTTATTTCTATTTCTTCTCTATACATTTGGATGTAATGATTTCTTATAGCGGCATCACTATTTACTTGATTAGCTAAAAATAAAGATATTTTCTATAGTATTGAACTTTTTAAAATATATTTTTGTTTACTTTGTCATTACTAAAGACAAAATCACTATTAAGTACCAAACATTATTTTATAGATGAAATATTAATATTTTTTGATTTTACATGCACAAAACCAACATTCCTTTGGACCCATCATTCAAATAGCAGATTGAATATACTACAAAAGCATTGAGTCATCTGAGTTAAAAAAAAAATGTAAATAGTGAGAGATCATTAATGTTGAATCCTGATGAATATTGAATACCATTCTGATTAAATTTTATTTGGTACAAACTAATTCATTTTATAGCCTTTTATTTACTATTTAACTTTGAATCTGTAACTATAGGAATAATCCAAATTGATAGTTTGCAACTCTTCAATATCGTCTTTTCTGATTTCCCAAGCTATTTAGGTCCCATAATAAGATTAATTTCAACCATATTCATGCAAGAACACTTAAGCAAGCATTCATTCAATAAAAAATAAAATTGTCATTCTATGAATTAAAATAAAATTATCGCTTTTCTATGTTAATAATTTGGTGATTTATTTACATGATTTCTACTCCAGGTACAATGTTACCCAAAGTTTCAAATCAAACTCAAACCTTGATTCAAGTTTGATAATTTTATTTATTGTTAACATGAATAAGATAAGATGAGAAAAAGGAAGTTGCTAAATAGAAACATTACGGATGGACTGCAACCTGCAAATGTGAAGCCAATGCAAGAAATTCCAAAGGCTTCGAAACAAAGTGTGTATAGCTCAGCATTCAGGAGGTGAGATTATGCCAAGACATACGCCAGTAGCCAGTCAGTAACAATATAACTGTAAAACCACAACATCCAATGCTCAAAGGGAATGATCAACTCTAACGATACCTATAGATATCGCTTGTGTTATGTGGCTTTTGTCCCACATTGATTATTTTAAGGAGAGTTATGTAGCTTTGGACCTCTTATAAATAGAGACCTTAGGCTTTGGGCTTTATGTACCAAGCACTAAACATAAGAGAGCTTAGTGGGCTATTGGGCCTTGTTGGTCATTTAGCCTTTTGTCTTTATTTTGGATTTCCTTGTATTTTTGTACTAGTTCTTTTGTGGGTTTAGGAGCATTCTCCTAAACCTTTTGTATTCTTCCCATATAGTAAAATTTGTTCGCCTTCGCCGTGGATGTAGGTCTTTCGACCGAACCACGTAAATCTAGTGTCGCTCTTTTATTTTCTCTATTATTATTTGTTATCGTTTGTTTCGGATTGGTCTCGAACGTTTTTCAATTTCTTGGGACACTTCCTAACAAACTGGTATCAGAGCTTCTAGAAAAGTTTTGAGACATTATGACGATAACAAAGACCCATGTAGAGAAATTTGACCGGAGTGTCAACTTCGGAATGTGGCAGCTCAAGATGGAGGCTATCCTGATCCCTGATGGTGTGGACATAGCGCTTCATGGAGTGGAGAAAAAGCCAGAGAAGATGTCGGTGGAGGATTTTAAGGGTCTTGATAAAAAGGCCAGATCAGGTATTATCCTAAATCTTTCTGATGAGATTTTGAAAGAGGTCGCTACTGAGACTACAGCCAAAGGTATGTGGGATAAACTGAAAACTTTGTATACGAAGAAGACAATTGAAAATCGACTCTATTTAAAGCAAACCCTTTACATGCGTCGGATGACTGAAGGTATATCTATACTCTCACATCTTGATAAATTTGATTCCATTGTTATGGATTTGGGGAATATAGATGTGAAAATTGATGATGAGGATCAAGCCCTTTTGTTGTTATGTTCCCTTCCCCTGTCATTTAAACATTTTCGTGATACTATAATTTATGGTAAAGAAACAATCTCGTATCTTGAAATTAAATCTGCTTTAAAATCTAAAGAGCAAATTGATAGGGATATAACTGGGGAAATTGGTGGAAATCAAGCTGAAGGCTTGGTTGCCAGGGGTAGATCTGAAAGGAGAGACTTTGCACAGTAGTAAATCAAAATCTAGATCTAAATCCAGACATAGAAATATGGTATGCAATTATTGTCGTAAAAAGGGACATATTAAATCCGAATGCTTCAGGTTGAAAAATAAAGATAAGCATACGGAGAAATCTAACCAGAAAAACATTGATACTGCCGAGGCTAGCGTTGCAGCTGATGAGAGTAATGGAAATATTTTCTTTGTCACTGATGACAGAACAAGGTCTAAAAATGAGTGGATTTTAGATTCGGGGTGCTCTTATCACATGTGTCCCAATAGGGATTTATTTTCCACTTATGAATCTTGTAATGGTGGAATTGTTTTGATGGGCAATAATGCCGTTTGTGATGTTATTGGTAAGGGTACAATCCGAATTAAAATGTATAATGGTATTGTGAGGACACTCACTAATGTTAGACATGTTCCTGATTTGAAAAAGAATCTCATCTCTTTAGGCACCTTAGAATCTCTTGGGTGCAAATATGCAGCTGAAAGTGGAGTTATGAAAGACCTTTGTAAGGGTGCTCTTGTTATTATGAAAGCTTGCAGGTCTGGTACTTTGTATATTTTGTAGGGTGCTACTGTCACAGGTTCCGCAGCAGTCTCATCATCATCTTTGTCTGATTCTGACATCACCAAATTATGGCATATGCGTTTGGGGCACATGAGCGAGAAAGGCTTGACTATGTTGAGCAAAAAGGGACTTCTTTGTGGGCAGAGTACCAGGGCGATGGATTTTTGTGAACATTGTATCTTTGGGAAGCAGAAGAGAGTCAGCTTCAGTTCACCAGCAATCCACAGGACAAAAGGTACTTTAGATTATATCCATTCTGATCTTTGGGGGCCAGCTCGTGTTCCATCTAAAGGTGGTGCCAGATATATGTTGACTTTCATTGATGAATATTCAAGGAAAGTTTGGGTTTACTTTTTGAAATATAAAAATGATGTTTACCTAACTTTCAAGCAATGGAAAGTTTTGATTGAGAAACAGACAGGTAAACAAATCAAGCGGCTTAGAACAGATAATGTGAGCATGGAATTTTGTGAAGGAGAATTCAATAAATTTTGCAAAAATGAAGGAATTGTTCGACACCATATAGTTAGGATGACGCCTTAGCAAAATGATGTGGCCGAACGTATGAACAAAACTCTTTTGGAGAGAGCCCGTTGTATGATCTCTAATGCAGGATTGACAAAGGACTTTTGGGCAGAGGCGGTCTCTACAGCTTGTCATATTGTCAACCGAGCTCCTTCTGCAGCTATTGATTTCAAGACTCAAAAATTTTGGTTAGGTATCTGCTAATTACTCTGATTTGAAAGTTTTTGGGTGTCCAGCATATATGCACGTGAATGATGGAAAATTAGAGTCTAGAGCTGAAAAGTGCATTTTCCTTGGTTATGCTTCTGGGGTGAAAGGGTACAGATTATGGTGTCTTGATCCCAAGTCCTCAAAATTTGTAATTAGTAGAGATGTTACTTTGATGAACTCTCTATGTTATCTTCAAAAATGAGTCTTCTAGTTCTTGTGGTATAGATGCAGATGATAATACGCAGAAGCAGGCGGAGCTAGAGTTTGGTAGTTCTGGTCCTTCTCAATTAGCCTCTTCCAGTCAGAAAAATTCAGTAGACGAATCAGAATCTATTGAAGAAGAACCAGAGAAGGAGGAGCATTCCATTGCCAAGGATAGATCAAGGAGGGAGATTCCACCACCGTAATGATATGCAAATTTAGTTGCATATGCTTTGTCAGTCGCTGAAGAAATGGATGGAGTTGGTGAGCCTTCCACCTACTTTGAAGCAGTTTCTTGTGATAATTCAGCTAAGTGGTTGGTCGCTATGAATGAAGAAATTGAGTCTCTCTATAAAAATAAAACTTGGGTTCTTGTGAAGCCACCTTTAGGTAAGAAAATTGTTGATTGCAAATGGGTATTTAAGAAAAAAGAAGGTCATCCAGGGGTTGAAGATACAAGGTATAAAGCACGAGTGGTTGCAAAGGGCTATAGTCAGGTACACGGTATTGATTTCATTGATGTGTTTTCATCTGTTGTTGTTCACAACCTAAACATAGTTCTATTCGTGTTTTGCTTGCCTTAGTTGCCATGTATGATTTGGAATTGGAGCAACTTGATGTCAAGACAGCTTTTCTACATGGTGAACTTGAAGAACAAATTTATATGAGACAACCTCAGGGATTTGAAGTTTAAAGAAAAGAAGACCATGTTTGCTTGCTAAAGAATCCTTGTACGGATTGAAGCAATCTCCAAGACAGTGGTATAAGAGGTTTGATTCCTTTATGTTGGGGCATGGTTATTCAAGGAGCATGTATGACAATTGTGTCTATTTCCGGAAATTAAATGATGATTCTTTCATTTATTTGTTACTTTATGTTTATGACATGCTCATTGCTGCCAGGAGTTCTGTAGAAATTCACACTTTGAAAGCACAATTGAGTAGTGAATTTGAGATGAAAAATTTGGGAGCAGCTAAGAAGATTCTTGGCATGGAAATCAAGAGAGATCGAGGAGCTATGAAATTGTTCCGACCCAAAAGCATTACCCTGCAAGAAAGTTTTGGAGAAATTTAGCATGAAAAATGTTAAACCTGTGAGTACACCTCTTGCAAGTCATTTTTGACTTTTAGCTGCTCAGTCACCACAATCAGGTGAGGCAGAAGGTTTTATGGCACGAGTTCCATATTTTAGTGCAGTCGGCAGTATCATGTATGCCATGATTTGTACACGTCCAGACATTTCACAAGCAGTTAGTGTGGTTAGCAATAATATGTCTTGTCAGGTTTAAACATTTTTCAGGCTGTGAAATGAATTCTAAGATACAGGATATGTTACTTCAAACACTTGTTTGAAGTGTATAAGATACAGAGTTTGGCCTTGTATAAGATCACAGAATATATACTTGGGTTCTTGTGAAGCCACCTTTAGGTAAGAAAATTGTTGATTGCAAATGGGTCTTTAAGAAAAAGGAAGGTCATCCAGGGGTTGAAGATACAAGGTATAAAGCACGAGTGGTTGCAAAGGGCTATAGTACACAGGTACACGGTATTGATTTCAATGATGTGTTTAGCATCTGTTGTTAAACATAGTTCTATTCGTGTTTTGCTTGCCTTAGTTGCCATGTATGATTTGGAATTGGAGCAACTTGATGTCAAGACAGCTTTTCTACATGGTGAACTTGAAGAACAAATTTATATGAGACAACCTCAGGGATTTGAAGTTGAAAGAAAAGAAGACCATGTTTGCTTGCTAAAGAATCCTTGTACGGATTGAAGCAATCTCCAAGACAGTGGTATAAGAGGTTTGATTCCTTTATGTTGGGGCATGGTTATTCAAGGAGCATGTATGACAATTGTGTCTATTTCCGGAAATTAAATGATGATTCTTTCATTGTATTTGTTACAGGTGCATAAAATAGCTTATGACATGCTCATTCTGCCAGAGTTCTGGAGAAATTCACACTTTGAAAGCACAATTGAGTAGTGAATTTGAGATGAAAAATTTGGGAACAGCTAAGAAGATTCTTGATGGAAATCAAGAGACATCGAGGAGCTATGAAATTGTTCCGACCCAAAAGCATTCAAATTTATCAAGATGTTTCCCAAACTCCAAACAAGTGTTTGAAGTACCTTTCAAGTATCTAAGAATTCATTTCACAGCCTGCCAATGTTAATCAGAATCACTGCACAATCAATGATGCAGAAGGTTTTATGGCACGAGTTCCATATTTTAGTGCAGTCGGCAGTATCATGTATGCCATGATTTGTACACGTCCAGACATTTCACAAGCAGTTAGTGTGGTTAGCAGGTATATGTCTTGTCCTGGAAAAGAACATTGGCAGGCTGTGAAATGAATTCTTAGATACTTGAAAGGTACTTCAAACACTTGTTTGGAGTTTGGGAAAAATAGTGACACTTTGATTGGTTTTGTGGATTCTGATAGTTACGCCGGGGATCTTGACAAAAGAAGATCACTTACTGGTTATGTATCTTGTGTTGGCGGTTGTGCAGTCAGTTGTAAAGCTAGCTTTACAACTGACTGTGGCATTGCCTACACACGAATATCGCAAGATCCCCGGCGTAATCAGAATCCACAAATAAAAATAAAACTTGGGTTCTTGTGAAGCCACCTTTAGGTAAGAAAATTGTTGATTGCAAATGGGTCTTTAAGAAAAAGGAAGGTCATCCAGGGGTTGAAGATACAAGGTATAAAGCACGAGTGGTTGCAAAGGGCTATAGTCAGGTACACGGTATTGATTTCAATGATGTGTTTTCATCTGTTGTTAAACATAGTTCTATTCGTGTTTTGCTTGCCTTAGTTGCCATGTATGATTTGGAATTGGAGCAACTTGATGTCAAGACAGCTTTTCTACATGGTGAACTTGAAGAACAAATTTATATGAGACAACCTCAGGGATTTGAAGTTGAAAGAAAAGAAGACCATTTTTGTTTGCTTGCTAAAGAATCCTTGTACGGATTGAAGCAATCTCCAAGACAGTGGTATAAGAGGTTTGATTCCTTTATGTTGGGGCATGGTTATTCAAGGAGCATGTATGACAATTGTGTCTATTTCCGGAAATTAAATGATGATTCTTTCATTTATTTGTTACTTTATGTTTATGACATGCTCATTGCTGCCAGGAGTTCTGTAGAAATTCACACTTTGAAAGCACAATTGAGTAGTGAATTTGAGATGAAAAATTTGGGAGCAGCTAAGAAGATTCTTGGCATGGAAATCAAGAGAGATCGAGGAGCTATGAAATTGTTCCGACCCAAAAGCATTACCCTGAGAAAGTTATAGCTGCAGAAATTTAGCATGAAAATGTTAAACCTGTGAGTACACCTCTTGCAAGTCATTTTTGACTTTTAGCTGCTCAGTCACCACAATCAGGTGAGGCAGAAGGTTTTATGGCACGAGTTCCATATTTTAGTGCAGTCGGCAGTATCATGTATGCCAGATGATTTGTACACGTCCAGACATTTCACAAGCAGTTAGTGTGGTTAGCAGGTATATGTCTTGTCCTGGAAAAGAACATTGGCAGGCTGTGAAATGAATTCTTAGATACTTGAAAGGTACTTCAAACACTTGTTTGGAGTTTGGGAAAAATAGTGACACTTTGATTGGTTTTGTGGATTCTGATTACGCCGGGGATCTTGACAAAAGAAGATCACTTACTGGTTATGTATCTTGCGTTGGCGGTTGTGCAGTCAGTTGGAAAGCTACTTTACAACCTATTGTGGCATTGTCTACTACAGAAGCAGAATATCAGCTAAGTGGTTGGTCGCTATGAATGAAGAAATTGAGTCTCTCTATAAAAATAAAACTTGGGTTCTTGTGAAGCCACCTTTAGGTAAGAAAATTGTTGATTGCAAATGGGTCTTTAAGAAAAAGGAAGGTCATCCAGGGGTTGAAGATACAAGGTATAAAGCACGAGTGGTTGCAAAGGGCTATAGTCAGGTACACGGTATTGATCTTCAATGATGTGTTTTCATCTGTTGTTAAACATAGTTCTATTCGTGTTTTGCTTGCCTTAGTTGCCATGTATGATTTGGAATTGGAGCAACTTGATGTCAAGACAACTTTTCTACATGGTGAACTTGAAGAACAAATTTATATGAAACAACCTCAGGGATTTGAAGTTGAAAGAAAAGAAGACCATGTTTGCTTGCTAAAGAATCCTTGTACGGATTGAAGCAATCTCCAAGACAGTGGTATAAGAGGTTTGATTCCTTTATGTTGGGGCATGGTTATTCAAGGAGCATGTATGACAATTGTGTCTATTTCCGGAAATTAAATGATGATTCTTTCATTTATTTGTTACTTTATGTTTATGACATGCTCATTGCTGCCAGGAGTTCTGTAGAAATTCACACTTTGAAAGCACAATTGAGTAGTGAATTTGGGATGAAAGATTTGGGAGCAGCTAAGAAGATTCTTGGCATGGAAATCAAGAGAGATCGAGGAGCAATGAAATTGTTGTCCGACCCAAAAGCATTACCTTGAGAAAGTTTTGGAGAAATTTAGCATGAAAAATGTTAAACCTGTGAGTACTCCTCTTGCAAGTCATTTTTGACTTTTAGCTGCTCAGTCACCACAATCAGGTGAGGAAGAAGGTTTTATGGCACGAGTTCCATATTCTAGTGCAGTCGGCAGTATCATGTATGCCATGGTTTGTACACGTCCAGACATTTCACAAGCAGTTAGTGTGGTTAGCAGGTATATGTCTTGTCCTGGAAAAGAACATTGGCAGGCTGTGAAATGAATTCTTAGATACTTGAAAGGTACTTCAAACACTTGTTTGGAGTTTGGGAAAAATAGTGACACTTTGATTGGTTTTGTGGATTCTTGTCTATATAACAATGAAGCCTTATGGTTGAGAGGTTTGTTTGGCGAGTTGAGTCTGCATCATGGTGTTGCTACAGTTTATTGCGATAGTCAAAGTGCAATTCACTTGACTAAAGATCAGATCTATCATGAGAGGACTAAGCACATTGGTGTGAAATTTCACTTCGTTCAGGATACTATTGCTGAGGGAAAAGTTCTTGTTCAAAAGATCAGTACCAAAGATAATCCCGCAGATATGTTTACGAAACCTCTTCCAGTTTACAAGTTCAAGCAATGCTTGGACTTGGTTGGCATTCGTTATTGTTGATTAAGTCTATTGAGGCTTTTGTGGAGAAGGTGGAGCAAGTTTGCTATTTTACTATTTTGTGGATGTGGGCACACGCCAAGGTGGAGATTTGTTATGTGGCTTTTGTCCCACATTGATTATTTTAAGGAAAGTTATGTAGTTTTGGTCTTATAAATAGAGACCTTAAGCTTTGGGCTTTATGTACCAAGCACTAAACATAAGAGAGTAGTGTTAGTGGGCTATTGGGCCTTGTTGGTCATTAAACCTTTTGTCTTTATTTTGGCTTTCCTTGTGTTTTTGTACTAGTGCTTTTGTGGGTTTAGGAGCATTCTCCTAAAGCTTTTGTATTATTCTCATATAATAAAATTTGTTCGTCTTCGCCCGTGGACGTAGGTCTTTTGACCGAACCACGTAAATTTGATGTCGCTCTTTTATTTTCTCTATTATTATTTGTTATTGTTTGTTTCGGATTGGTCTCGAACGTTTGTCAATTTCTTGGGACACTTCCTAACAGTTTGGTTACGAGTGAAAATCAAGATTACGATACCCATAGATGGGTTAATCACTATAGCAATCATTTTATAGAAATGAAAGTATTTGAAAATGCCCACTTTTATTTTTCACTTATAACATGACTTTCAAATTTGTTAACTTATTAACATAATGAAACCCAATTTTTTTTTCAAACCAAACAAGTATAGAGGAATGACACAAATTCATACCGATAATAAAATGCTTTATAATTCGCATTCTGATTTTGATTCTTGAATATGAACCTAACACCTCCTAAGTACTAATTGTGAAATAGTATTGCAACCACAGTTTCTAGGGAGTTGTTTTCAAAAAAAAAAAAAATCAAATTCTGACAGATATAAATGGACTTAAAGCCGTGGCCATTTTGTTGGTATGTCTCCTTTCTCCACAGGAAGCTTTCTTGAAAAAAAAAAAAAAAAGAGCACATCGGTTCTCCTCTCTCTGTACAAATATAAATTGAAGGTTTATTACATGAATTTACCAAAATTCACATAATCAAATACTACTTTGCATCACACAATCAAATACTACTATATTAATTATTTAAAAACCTAGATTGCAAAAATATGTCAATAAATAATTCAGAAGAAAAAATCACATCAAAAAATTTAATACAAAAAAGCAAAGATAAAAAGAAAATAAAAGGGGAGTGCAGATTACTTAATTATTTATTAATCAATGATTCACAAATAAATAATGGGGTTTGAGATGCGATATTGGGTTATATCAGTTTTTTGATAAGTTGGAATTTTTTTTTTTTTTTTGAATTTGAGAATAGATTGATGGAGCAAGGACATGATAAGTTTGGAATTCTTTTGAAATTCAAAAGAGATGAAGTGGTGTTGATCAGAATCGGGATGACTTTGCAGAGTTTTGACTAAGACGAAAATAAAGCGGAAATTTTGAAAGAGTTTTAATTTTTGCGTAAACTGAAAAAGGAGAGACGAGAGTGTGTGTCGGAGTGGTCAGAGTCCCGCACGTAACAGTTAATTAAACGAGTTCTTCTGAGTGAAATTGGATAAGAATGAATGATCGACTTTATATATATATATATATATATATATATATATATATTATCCTAAAAACCCGTGCTATGCACGAGAAAAATGAATTTTATGAAATTTAAATGTTAAATATGTAAATTAAGGTATAATTTTTTTTAATAATTACATCAAAATTTGGCTCCATTTGAATAGCTATTTTTTGTAATATTATTTAAAATTGTTATTCCAATACTGTAACTAATCGTTAAATTTGATGTATGTTGAGTATTAAAAAGTAATTGAAAAATGAACAATAAATGATTATGAAATATTATTTGAAAAATAATGTGTAATTTAGACTATTCGAACGGAACCTTATTTCTGTTAGGATCTATAACACCATAAGCTAAAAGAATAGATAAAAGCAACACAATTCTCCAATGCACTCCTAAAAATCTTCAAACTTCAGTTATGCAAAAAATAACGGAAAGTTAATTATAAGAAATAAGCATTAACTATATGATTCCCAATAAACTTTAAAGAAAAAAAAAACTAAAATATGGATATTTAAAAAAAATTTATTTTGGACCCCCAATTTCAATTTAAGACATTTTGCATCCCAATTTTCAAACATGCTGAATTTCAGTCTAATTTTTCATAGTCACCAAAATTAATGGAACCTTTTTGTGTGTACAACAAATTGAGGGGGATATACAACAATGTAGTCACAATATTTTGGGTGCATAAACAAAGATGACTTTATCTGTTAAATTTGGTAACGATGTTAAAAATAGATTGAGATATTATAGATTTCAAAGTTAAGAGTGTAAAGTATCCAGAACTAAAATTGGGAGTGCAAAATAAAATTGAGTATACGTTGAAGGTTATAAAATAAAATTAGTCTTATATTTTTATCATATATTTATTACGGACTAAAATATCACTTATTTGAAAACTATAATTGAATCTTTAGTTTATGCATATAATCTATTTCTTCTACCCACGGCAAGAGTAAAAAGGAAAAACATGAAAATTTGCACAAGGATAGAACTCTAATACTTACCATAAGTCCAAAACCACCTAACTTACACTTATATTAGTTAGTTGATAAATCGTCCTGTGTAAGAAAGATAAATATATACAACTTATATAATAAAATAATATATTAGTATAACAATTATTGCTTGAAAAACTTTTATTATTAACTGAGTAATTATGTATTGTAAGTTCTACATCGCCTTAAACTAAATAACATGATCGTGGAAATCGAGTGCAATTAAAACTATTACGTTGTCTTACAAAAAAATTTGTTATTGAACATTTCTACATAATTATCCTCATTTAATCTAAAATGTTAGTCTCATATGTATGAAAATCTTTAAAAAATTTGTACTATTTGTTTGAAAAATAATTTTTGAAAGATTACATATTAATTTTCAAGAAGATAAATTCTAGATAAGACTATGAGATCAAAATTGTAATAAGTAAATAATTTCATCAAAATAACTAAAATTGAAAATGTCATACTTTTATGGCATATAAATGAAAGTGTAATGACTATGAAGTGCAATTTTGGTGTTAAAATAATTTTTCTATGACATATTGGCAATGAATTTGAGTAATTATAAGGTATGGGGAGGGGTGGATTTTAAAAAATAAATAAATAATAAATAAATAAAAGAAAGTGTAATTATTATTTTCTACAAAAAAAGGAAGAGAAAAAAGAAACACTTAGAACAATTGAATTACTTATCAACATACAATTATATAAAGCATACAAACTTGTGAATGCAATGATATGAAAAAATTACTAAAAAATAGATAAGATATAATATTAAAATTACTTTTTAGCGTATATGTTTACATTCTCATTTAATAATGACATCAATCAGCAGCTAAATGTTAATGAACATAATGTTAGAAACAGATACAAAGAAAAAATTTAATTTTAGAACTTTGTCTCTTCCTTGTGAAATAGTAGACGATTATCAATCGAATTAATTGTAAATTTAGTCCCTCAAGAAGGCTCGCAAGTTTTATTCAAACTTTTCATCCTCAACTATTTTTTGAAATTTCACAAAGGTCCCCCAAATTTATTTTTTCTTCAATCAAAGTAGTTATCTATTCATGATAATAAAACAAAAAACTTGAGGGACAAAATATTTAAACAAAATCAAAGGGTATATATGTGGATTACAAAAGTACTTGAGAGACAAAAAAAAGTTTTAAAAAGGTTTGGGAGACTTCTGTACAATTAAAAAAATAGTTGAAGTTTAAAAAAAATTAAAAACAGAAATTGAGAAATCTCGATGAGATATTAAAAATAGTTTAGTGATTAAATTTGTAATTTTTCCTTATTAATTTTTTGATAAAAGTATTATAATTTGGTTGCAAGAATGAAATTACTCATTTGCAATTATGTTACATATTTTTCAAATTTATTAAGAATAATCGATTAAACATTATAAGCTAGATGATATTAAAAAGAAAATAATAAAAAAAAATTATAACCAAATTATATTTGGGTTATCGGGTTATTGGGTTGGGTTGGTTTTTATTTTTTCAAAACCCAACCCAACCCAACTAAATTCGTGTAACCCAATCAAATAACCCAACCCATTTAACTCCAAATTCATTTAGGTTGAGTTTGGTTTTCAAATTGGATTGGGTTTGAACACCCATATTTACCAATAGTAATTTTTTGGAAATGTATTTTATTGTAGGTTATAATTAACTTTTTAATAATGGTAAAATTACAAATTACATTGGTAATAGTTTATCCAATTTGGTAAAATTATAATATAACTTTGGTATTAAATAAGTATTATGAATATTTGTCAATAATAATTTTTTAAAAATGTATTTAACTATTGGTTATATCTAACTTTTATATATAGTAAATATTACAAATAATCTTGAATAAAGTTGCCACTTGTCACATTTATGTAAGCTGTCACAAACCACCTTTTTACTTTACTATATACTAGCATAAGAACCCGTGCTGTGCACGGGAATAGAAGTATTATGAAATTTAAAGATCAAATAATATGCATTGATGGTATAAATATTTTAATAATTAAAACAATGATCATAAACAAAAGAAAGTAACAATAATACTTTTGTCTCATGCATAACACAGGGATTTAGGCTAGTAAAACATAAAACTAAGAAAGCAAAATTCAAAAGTTAGAGTTATAAAATTAAGTATATAAATAAGTACAACAAACCTTTTACACATATCATAATGTAATCTAACCTTATGTTTGCATGTCATTTGGTCAAGATTGTATTTAATTTTAAAACATAATATTTCCCTCTTTTAGAGTAGTACAACTTATATAAAATAAAAGGATTTGTAAGTTGTTATTGTCATAGCAAAAATTGTTTGTGATTATATTTATTAAAATAATAGTGAATTAATATTTTGCAACATAGATATAAACAATACATATTGGATTACACTAATTATAAGATGTATGTTATGAATTAGCAGCTCTATTTTCTTGAATAGACACATTATTGACTTGAAACTGCTGATGATTTTGGTGGTAGTTTGTCCCATCACATAAATTCTCATGACATGTATTTGTTTGGATGACATAGTTTTTATTCAGAGAAGATAAATAGAAAAAACATATCAAATATATATAACTTGATATTGTAAATTTAAAACTTTAAAAATAGTTTTTGGACTAACTTTGCAATTATCCTTTATCAATTTTTTGATAAAAGTACTACGATGATCTAATTAGGTTTCAATGATGATATTACTCATAGATAGTTAGGTAACACCTCTTTCAATTTATTAGGAATATTAACCCTTTAATTTGTCTACCTAATTTGATTCAAATAAATAAATATTTATTTTCCTAGCTTACTCTAACCAATATAATTTTATATTTAGCATGTACAGTTAATAATCAATACTTATATAATAATTCATAACATACTACTCTTCAATCCCATTTTATTTGGTATGGTCAAACTTGCACATAATTTAAGAAAAATTAGTATTTGATATAACTCTAAGATACTTTTTCCATAATTGTCCTTCAATTAAGATACAAAATTTATTAGTTGATCTAAGAATTTCAAATTTTGAAATGATTTGTGAGAGCTGTTAATGCTGAAACATGAATCAAATGTTATGTCTTTGGGACTTTGCATGAAGGGTAAAATAGGTAAAATGACCTTTAAAAGTTTGCCATTTTAAGGAGTGACAAATTATTTGGGACAAATTAAAATAGAAAGAATGATATATAAAATGGGACGGAGGGAGTATTTGTTTTGCAACTCTTAGTAAAAAAATCAATTATAATCCATTTAGCCTTCTTGTAAACTACTATTATAAAAGTTACACTAATTTTTATTCTTTTTTTTTCAAGTCTAGTAGTGATATCTCTAAATTAACAGACAAAAAGTAATACAATCAATTAATGGTGACACCAATAAAAAGACATACTATTAAAATTATTTTTTAACGTGTTGCGATTACATAATCACTTAAGAATAATGTCTATTGACATTGAATAGTTAATTACCTATAAATATAAAGTTGCAAGAAAATGCAATGAAGATATTGATCTTACACTATAACAGTCACACTAAATTTTACTTTTTTTCCTTCCAGTATATTAGTCATATCTCTAAATCAACAAATAAAAAGTAAAACAATCGATAGTGATGCCAATAATAAGACATAGTATTAAAACTATTTTTATAATGTATTATGATTATATAACCACTTAAGAATAATGTCTATTGACATTGAATAATTAATTACCAATAAATAAAAGTTGCAAGAAGGTGAAAAGAAGAATTGATCTAATACCACCTTTTTATCTTTTTGTGATATAAAAAATTATCGTTCTTGTTGATAAAAATGAATTGAATATAATTAGATTGTAAAAATGATATCATTCAAACATAGCAAGACTAAATATCTTCCTACTTTTATGAAAATTATTATTTAAGTATATATCCATATCTAAAATTAATTTATTAACAATTATATATAGGTAAAATTTTGGCATAATTAATAAATATTTATTTTTTAACTTATAGTTAATAATTCATACTTATATGATGATTTATAATACATGTTTACTTTTATAACATTTTTGGAAAAAAATATTCATCTCACACGGTAAAAGTCACACTAATTTTTACTATTTTTCCTTCAAGTATATTAGTTATATCTTTTAAGTTAACAAACAAAAAGTAATACAGTCAATAGTAACACCAATAATAAGACAAAACATTAAAACTAAATTTTAATGTACTACGATTATATAATCGCTTAAGAATAATCTCCATTGATATTGAATAATTATCATTACCATTAAATATAAAGTTGCAAGAAGATACAAAAAAAAAAAAAAGGTTGATCTTACAACCTTTTTTTATCTTTTTTGTGATATAATAAATTATTATTATTTTTTTATAAATGTTAATTGAATGTAATTAGATTGTAAGAAAGACTTCATTTAAACACAGTTAGGCTAATATCTTCCTACTTTTATGAAATTTATTATATATATATATATATATATAATTTTAACAATAGGGGTGTTTATCTTGACCCGTCGCTCAAAAAACTTGATGAAGCGGTCCATTTCGAATCTGAAAAATAGGGTATGCAAACCGGTTAATAAAACCAGGTCAGTTAACAGTCAGTTATTACTCTTACTAGGTCAGGTAGAAGGTCATATATATATGCTATCTAGCAGGTACCTAACCTGGTCCATATATAGGGTCAACTCTGTAATATTACATATTTTGCCATAATATTAATGGATTTTTTCCTTTCCCTTCTATAATGGTATATGTGTAATTAATAGTCATTATATATCTATATATATATATATATATATATATATTTAAAATTTGATATTAAAAAACAGAATATTAGACCGGGTTGAGTATTCGGTCATCCAATCCTCTTTGACTAGGTACCATATACATATGAACTGAGTATCAAGTCACTTTTTTCTCGACCCGATATAATCGGGTAAAGTCGGGTAATTAACATTTAATAATTAATTACAAATAAATATAAAGTTTCAAGAAGATGCAAGGACGAAATTGATCTAAACACCTTTTTTTTTTAAATCTTATCGTAATATAATAAATTATTGTTCTTTTTCATAAATACTGATTAAATGTAATCAGGTTATGTAAATTAATTTACTTAACAATGATATATATATTCAAATTTTGCTTAAGTAATAAATATTTATTATCTTAACTTATAATTAATAATTGATACTTATATTATGATTTATAATGCACATTTAATTTTATTACATTTTTGGAAAAAATTAGATTTAAGATGTATGCATAAATTTAGATTTTAAAGAGAATAAGAGTAGTTAAATATAAGATTAGGTAACTATTAAATTATTTTATCTTTTACCTATATTATTTACCAAGTAAATATTTTTTAATCACACTAGTTGTGTATGTACATATATTAGATAACTATTAAAATTAAATAATATATATATATTGATATATATATATATATATATATATATATATATATATACACACACACTAGAAGGAAAGCCCGTGCTATGCACGAGAAGTATATATCTAAATTATGTAATGGAATGATATTTTCTTTTAATAATTAAATCAAATAAAGAAAAAAAAAGAAATTAAGTAGCAATATCAGTAAATTCTACAATACCACAAACTAAAAATAAAAATACAATAAAGAAATTCAATATGATTGTTGTGTATGCATTTAATACTTTTATGTTTGTCCTATAAAAATGATTAAAATTTAACTATAGAAGTTAATTTTTTTTGGCTAATAAAAGTTAATTATTAGTCAAGACCTTTATTCGAAAGCATGTACAATAATAGTGACACAATCTTTGGATTGAATGCATAATTTTAAAAAAATAATAATAATAATTGCATGTATGACATGTTCAATGTAGTGGTAGAAGATAAAAATCATTCTTTTTAAAAATAGATGAATTTAATTTTAAAAATATAAATTGTTAAACAAACATAAGAACTTAAATTTTTTTTATCGAAGTCCTTAATTAGTTTGTATTTATTTTTCTTCATCAAAACTACTTGGCTATTATGAGATAAAATCAATTTTTTTGAATATTGGATACTTATCTAGTTTGTTATGTTAAAAAATTATTATTTTTATTAGTTAATTAGTTATGGATTTAAAAAAAAAAAAAAAAAAAAAAGGTAAAGTTATGACACATTGCATCTTCTTATGGACTTTTACTTTTATTCATATTTTCAAAATGTACTCCAACCTTACTTTTTATTTATTTATTTATTTATTTTTGTATTGAATCACAAAAGCATTAGTTATAGGAGTATCATCCCGCATTTACTAGCTGTCTCTTAGCAAAGATGAATATTGATACAATCATAAATAATTGAAAACATTAATAGATAAAAACATAGCAGATAAGCTGAAGAAAAATAATATAATCCTTTGAAATCTCTTTTACTTCTTCGTCTACTTTTTCCTATTGGATACATGTGTCAAATCTTTCCCATAGGATATTGGTTCAAATTATCAAGGAGTAGATAGAAATTCACGATAAATCCTCTTTCAAAAAAAACAAATAAAAAGAAAGAACTTATCTAAAATAAGTGTGTAAAATTTAGACCCGAAGAACCTGCCAAAAATTAGGATAGGAACAAACCGATCTCTATGAAACATTTTTTAATTTAAGAGCTTTTAAATATAGGAGCAACATATCAATGATACTGCTTAATAAATGATCCATTATATTCTCATATCTCATGTATTTCCAAAATTAATTTGCCATCGTTTATATTGATTTTTTTTCCGTGTAAAATTTTAATCAAATAATAATAAAAAAAAACTCGTGAACAAAATAGGCTTATTAATAGTAACAATTATTCATAACTTAGTGACCATGACTTTTGATTGTCGTGATTAAAAACCTCATTAATTTGAAAATCGCAACAAATAAATTATATTAATTAATGTAACTTAGTTTAATAAGTTCAAGTAATTGCATGTAGTCTACATGTCACTAATAAGCAATTATAACACTTGCTACTGTCATGGCTTTAATCACATAGTAAGTAATAGTCCTATTAGAGGAGGTAATTGATAGACATTAATAGTTAAAACATCTTTAAGGAAGTTAAATTATTTATTGTTTTGAGTATATTAACTCAAGAATAGTGAATATTAGTAGTCTGTAAACTTTGGTTTTTAATAAACACTTGTTCATTTCAAGAATACAACCAACTCGCCAATTCAAAGGCATGAAGTATCTTAATTAAATTACTCTACTTATTTGAGTAACTACTACTATTATTAATTAAGTACAACTATTCCAATTTTCATAAGCCCTATCTGTAGTCGTACCAACATTGTCACCTTATGAATCTTTGCAAATCTGAATTCTAAGTTCTTCAAGACCTTCACTTTTGCTTCTCTTTCTGAATCCATGGTTACTGATTTACATCTTCATTGTGAACAATTGGATTTGCACTCAAATATTTAGATTCCCTACGCAAATGTGAGGCAAATCCACATGCCAAATACGTTTAAAATTCTTTCCCAAAGCAACATAACATCTCAAGATCTAGGCTTTACAACTTGCAATGTCCTCCCAACCAAAACATATACAAATCAAATAACCTGAATGATGCTGGATAGAGAGAAGGGTGAACAAATTTAACTGACAAATTCGAGATGGTTAGTCCGTTCTCTAATAATATCTCTTCCTTCACCAATTCATGAATCTGCTCTCTATATTTGTTTGCCACCTATAAAAATTCAAATTACAATTATATTTTTGTTCTTACAAATATTTAATTATTGTTTGTACGAATTTACTGAGCACGACGGAATTAAAAATTAGAAAAACACGGACAGAAGAATTAGATGACGTTGATAATTTTGTAGTTGAATTTTTGAATTTGAATGTGAAAAAGATCCAGATAGATAATAGGGATATTTGATAAGATTTAAAAATATGATGACCAAAAAAGGGTGATTCTTATCTATCTCTCCCCTTATCTATTAAATTCCCCTTATCTATAAAACAAATAAGAAAGAAGTTAAGGAAAAATAAGAGAAGGGTAAACCATAACACATAACTTTTAGTAATTAAACCAATAAGGAAAAAAATTCTAAATAATAATATTTTTTAAGTTTTACAATACCAAAAATAAAAATAAGAAAATAATATGGAAAATGCAATTAAAGTATTTAAGTTTTTAATCATAAATTAACTCATTTTGTTTCTCCAGAAAATAGAATAAACTTATTTTCAAATATAAATTTTTGGATAAATATAAAAAATTATTTATGAGAATATTTAGTTAGTTTGTATATATTTTTACCAAATATAATATACTTGATAAGTATCAAGAAAAGGTTAATATTTTGAATATATTTAGACCTTATCTGGTGTTGTTAGATGCTGAATATATTAGTTTTTTAGTTAATTAATGATTGATAGAAAACACTAACAATATAATGACACTTGTCATTATTCAATAGCTGCTCAAGAAATAGGGGCTTTGCTTTAATATATATATGTATATGTATATATATATATATATGTACATATATATGTATATAGACACAGTTGAAATGGTTAGCTGTGTGTACATGCTCAGCCAAAAGGTTGTGTTATTAATTGCCTTAGTTAAGTTTTTTAGGATTGGGAAAAGGGAATGCAGAAAGCAAGCCATATGTTTAATTTTGAATATAGTAGATGTAATATTAATAGAACAAAAGCTTGTTGGTATGATCCACAAAAGGAGTTACAATCAGTAGATATAAAGCTTATGGAGTATAAACCAGATTAAGGAATTATCTGTACTATATATAAAACAAGAGCTTTACTTAGTGTAACGTCATTTTATGTACTTCTATTTTTATCCTCATTGATAAGAGTACTATGAATGAACCACCCCTTTAACAACCCAATTAACTTCTTTCCCTATTATTATTATTATTATTATTTAAAAGTTACACACATATTTGTCCAAAATAAAGTCACACAAAGTGTGTGTGCACCTTTTTCACTAGTAGTAATAGAGCTTGAATGCATATATGGAGGATAGAAGGTTTTTGAAAATAAAACTGTAGGGGACAGGATGTTAAGTTCAAGGACTGGCAATTATAGCAGATCTACACATGTGCTAATACAAATATGTTTCTTTATTAATAATGCCAAATAGCTAAATACCTACTGAAATGGCTTCCAGTAATATCATGTCCTTGTAAAGTTGATAACATGTTGATTGCTTTATAATATGCTCAACTTTAATTAATCACTTAAAAGCTTTGCAAATATTGTCCCAAAATCAAAGAACTAAATGAGAAATGGATCTTAGATTCCAAATCTAATCAAAGTTAAAGAGTCTCAGTGTCCAACAACAACAAAGATGGCAAACAAGAAAGATTTATTCCCGTAGTTCAATAGTAATCATGGAAGCATTATGGAAATAGGAATGACATACTAGGCAGAAGGCAAAGCAAATCAGCAATTTGGAGAAGATGGAAATGCAGTCTTTGGCCTAACCTTAAATTATCTAATAAAAACACCTAGCTACAAATCTAACATTCACATTAATTACACAAATCATTACAGGTAATCCAAGAAGTGTAACTGCTAAAATGGTAAAAGAGCACATTAAATTCATAATGTACATATCCTAATTAACAATTATAGACATAAGCCGTTAATAGTTTTTAAGTGAACTCAATTTCACAGGCCAAGAGGCGCAAGTGTTTAATTGGACTATCTAAAGCAAAGAGCAGTTTTCTTTGGGCCATGAACTCCTTTTAGAAGAGCACAAGTGCAAAGTCACAGATCATTAACTATTCTAATTAAAAGGAGGCATCCGGGCAAAGAAAGCCCTTTCGGAGCCTATGTTATGTGGCTTTGTCCCACATTATGCATTAATGTTAAGGAAAGTTGTGTAGCCTTAATCTTATAAATAGAGGCCATATGCATTGGGCTTTATGCACCAAACACTAAACATAAGAGAGCTTAATGAGCTATTGGGCCTTGTTGGTCATTAAACATTTTTGTCTTTATTTTGGCTTTTATTGTGTTTTTGTACTAGTACTTTTGCGGGTTTAGGAGCACTCTCCTAAAGCTTTTGTATTCTTCTCATATAGTAAAATTTTTGCTCGCTTTTACCCGTGGACGTAAGTTTTTCGATCGAATCACGTAAATCTGGTGTCTCTCTTTTATTTTCTTTATTATTTTGTTATTGTTTGTTGTGGATTTGTCTTGAGATTTTGTCAATTTCCTGGGATCCTCCCTAACAATATGGTGTCAGACCTTTCAGGAAAAGTTTTGAGACATTATGACGATAACAAAGACCCATGCAGAGAAATTTGACCGGAGTGTCAATTTCGGGATGCGGCAACTCAAGATGGAGGCTATCATTCAAGAAGATGTTTCATGGTGTGCACATAGCACTTTATGGAGTGGAGAAAAAGCCAGAGAAGATGACGGTGGAAGATTTTAAGGATCTTGATAAAAAGGCTAGATCAGGTATTATCCTAAATCTCTCTGATGAGGTTTTCAGGGAGGTCGCTATTGAGACGATAGCCAAAGGTATGTGGGATAAACTAAAGACTTTGTATATGAAGAAAACAATTGAGAATCGACTCTATTTAACGTAAACCCTTTACATGCTTCAAATGACTGAAGGTACATTTATACTCTCACATCTTGATAAATTTGATTCCATTGTTATGGATTTGGGGAATATAGATATGAAAATTGATGATGAGGATCAGGCCCTTTTGTTGTTATGTTCTCTTCTCCTATCATTTAAATATTTTCATGATACTATAATTTATGGTAAAGAAATAATCTCATATCGTGAAATTAAATCTGCTTTAAAATCTAAAGAGCAAATTAATAGGGATATAACTGGGAAAATTGGTGAAAATCAGGTTGAAGGTTCTTGGTTACCAAGGGTAAATCTGAAAAGAGAGACTTTGACAGTAATAAATCAAAATCTAGATCTAAATCCAAATATAAAAATTTTGTATGCAATTATTGTCGTAAAAAGGGGCACATTAAATTCGAATGCTTCAGGTTGAAAAATAAATATAAACATATGGAGAAATCTAATTAGAAAAATATTGATACTGTCGAGGCTAGCGTTGCAGTTGATGAGAGTGATGAAAATATTTTCTTTCTCACTCATGATAGAACAAGGTCTAAAAATGAGTGAATTTTATATTTGGGGTGCTCTTATCACATGTGTCCCAATAGGGATTTATTTTTCACTTATGAATCTTGTAATGGTGGAATTGTTGACACCAAAAATTCCACCCCCAAAAACCATATTTAGACTAGGCTTCAACTATATCAACTGTACTTGTTTTGATGGGCAATAATGCCGTTTGTGATATTGTTGTTAAGGGTACAGTCCAGATTAAAATGCATGATGGTATAGTGAGAACACTCACTAATTCAGTAACATTTTAATCTCACTTAACGTTAGACATTTTCCTGATTTGAAAAAGAATCTCATCTCTTTAAGTACCTTACAGTCTCTTGGGTGCAAATATGCAACTGAAAGTGAAGTTATGGAAGTCTGTAAGGGTGCTCTTGTTATTATGAAAGTTTGCAGGTATAGCACTTTGTATGTTTTGCAGGGTTCTACTGTCACTTCCGCAGCAGTCTCTTTATCATTTTTTGTGAAGGTGAATTCAATGAATTTTGTAAAAATAAAGGAATTTTTCGGCACCATATAGTTAGGATGACGCCTCAGCAAAGTGGTGTGGCCAAACGTATGAACAGAACTTTTTTGGAGAAAGCTTGTTGTATGATCTCTAATGTAGGGTTGACAAAGGACTTTTGGGTAGAGGCGATCTCTACAGCTTGTAATATTGTTAAACGAGCTCCTTCTGCAGCTATTGATTTCAAGACTCTTAAGAAAGTTCGGTCAGGTACACCTGCTAATTCCTCTGATTTGAAAGTTTTTGGGTGTCTAGCATATATGCATCTAGACGTGCCAAGTGAATGATGGAAAATTAGAGCCTAGAGCTAAAAGGTGTATTTTCCTTGGTTATGCTTCTGGGGTGAAAGGCTACAGATTATGGTGCCCTGATCCCAAATCCCTAAAATTTGTAATTAGTAGAGATGTTTCTTTTGATGAACTCTCTATATTATCTTCGAAAATGAGTCTTCTAGTTCTTGTGGTATAGATGCAGATAATAATACGCAGAAGCAGGTGAAGCTAGAGTTTGGTAGTTCTGGTCCTTCTCAATTAGCCTCTTCCAATTAGAAAAAAATCAGCAGATGAATCAGACTCTATTGAAGAAGAACCAGAGAAAGAGGAGCATTCAATTGCCAAGGATAGGCCAAGGATAGGCCAAGGAAGAAGATTCGACCACCACAACGATATGCAAATTTAGTTGCATATGCTTTGTCAGTCGCTGAAGAAACGGATGGAGTTGGTGAAACATCCACCTACTCTGAAGTAGTTTCTTGTGATAACTCAGCCAAGTGGTTGGCTATGAATGAAGAAATATGATAATAAATTGAGTCTCTCCAAAAAAATGAAACTTGAGTTCTTGTGAAGCCGCCTTTGGGTAAGAAAATTGTTGATTGCAAATGGGTCTTTAAGAAGAAGGAATGTCATCCAGGGGTTGAAGATACAAGGTATAAAGCACGATTGGTTGTAAAGGGTTATAGTACACGGTATTGATTTAAATGATGTGTTTTCACCTATTGTTAAGCATAGCTCTATTTGTGTTTTGCTTGCCTTAGTTGCCATGTATGATTTGGAATTGGAGCAACTTGATGTCAAGACAGCTTTTCTGCATAGTGAACTTGAAGAATAGATTTATATGAGGCAACCTCAAGGATTTGAAATTGAAGGAAACGAAGACCATGTTTGCTTGTTAAAGAAATCCTTGTATGGATTGAAGCAATCTCCAAGATAGTGGAATAAGAGGTTTGATTCCTGTATGTTGGGTCATGGTTATTCAACGAGCATGTATGACACTTGTGCCTATTTCCAAAAATTAAAAATGATGATTCTCTTTCATTTATTTGTTACTTTATGTTGATGACATGCTCATTGCTGTCAAGAGTTTTGTAGAAATTCACACTTTGAAGACACAGTTAAATAGTAAATTTGAAATGAAAGATTTGGGAGCAGCTAAGAAGATTCTTGGCATGGAGATCAAGAGAGATCGAGGAGCTATGAAATTGTTCCTGACCCAAAAGCATTACCTTGAGAAAGTTTTGGAGAAATTTAGCATGAAAGATGCTAAACTTGTGAGTACTTCTTTTGCAAGTCATTTTCGACTTTCAACTGCTCAATCACCATAATTAGATAAGGAAAAAGGTTATATGGCACGGGTTCCATATTCTAGTACAATCGGCAATATCATGTATGCAATGGTTTGTACACGTCCAGACATTTCACAAGCAGATAGCAGGTATATATCTTGTCCTGGAAAAGAGCATTGGCAGGCTGTGAAATGGATTCTCAGATACTTGAAAGGTACTTCAAACACTTGTTTGGAGTTTGGAAAAAATAGGAACTGATACTTTGATTGGTTTTGTGGATTCTGATTACGCCGGGGATCTTGACAAAAGAAGATTACTTACTGATTGTGTATTGTGAGTTGGCGGTTGTGCGATCAGTTGGAAAGCTACTTTACAACCTATTGTGGCATTGTCTACTACAGAAGTAGGACATATGGCCGTGACCGAGGCAATCAAAGAAGCCTTGAGGTTGAGAGGTTTGTTTGGCGAGCTAAGTCTACATCATGGTGTTACTACAGTTTATTGTGATAGTCAAAGTACAATTCACTTGACTAAAGATCAGATGTATCATGAGATGACTAAACACATTGATGTGAAGTTTCACTTCCTTCGGGATACTATTGCTGAGAGTAAAGTTCTTGTTCAAAAGATCAGTACCAAAGATAATTCTGCGGATATGTTTACAAAACCTCTTTTGGTTTACAAGTTCAAGCAATGCTTGGACTTGGTTGGCATTCTTTGTTGGTGATTAAGCCCATTGGTGCTTTTGTGGAGAAGGTGGAGCAAGTTTGCTATTTTGCTATTTTGCTATTTTGTGGATTTGGGTACACGCTAAGGTGGAGATTTGTTATGTGGCATTATCCCATATTGATTAATGTTAAGGAGAGTTGTGTAGCCTTGATCTTATAAATAGAGACCATATGCTTTGGATTTTATGTACCTTGTTGGTCATTAAACCTTTTTGTCTTTATTTTGGCTTTTCTTGTGTTTTTATACTAGTGCTTTGTGGGTTTAGGAGCACTCTCCTAAAGCTTTTGTATTCTTCTCATATAGTAAAATTTTTGCTCACCTTCGCCCATGGACGCAGGTCTTTTAACCGAACCATGTAAATCTTGTGTCTCCATTTTATTTTCTCTATTATTTTGTTATCGTTTGTTGTGAATTTGTCTCGAGTTTTTGTTAATTTCCTAGGATCCTCCTTAACAGACTAGTCTAGACATCTTGTTGTAGCTCAACCACACTGTCCGCGTGTCATTCATGTAAACACTCGCACAAAGCTTTGTGTATCATGTCTTTTTATTACTATATATACTAGCTAAATATCCCGTTCCATGCACGGGAGTACAAAAATCTATATTTAGTTTTTACAATAATATTAAATTAATGATGGTTGCATAAAACTTTTAATAATTAAAAATATAAATACAAGCAAAAGTAAGTAATAATATCTTTAAAATTTACTAATTATAAAATAAGAATGAAAGAAAAATAATATAATTAATAAGTATGCATTTAAAATGTTTATGTTTTTGTTACATAAAAGTGGTTGAAAACTAGCTATATAACTTAATTATTAATTGAAAAAATATATTAGATATGTATACTATAATAGTGAAATTACTATGGCTTTCTTTTTGATATATAATAATATTACAATGACTTAGATATGTCACTTTTTTGAAAACCTATAGCTATATTGTGTTCCATGAAAAAATAGAGGATAAAACTCATTTCGTTTAATGTGAATGA
This sequence comes from Cinchona pubescens, assembly GCA_025175665.1. Lineage (NCBI taxonomy): Eukaryota > Viridiplantae > Streptophyta > Magnoliopsida > Gentianales > Rubiaceae > Cinchona > Cinchona pubescens. The sequence goes on along the minus strand of JANKKI010000026.1, from coordinate 4,738,009 downwards.
ACATAAGTTTTTTTTAGTTGTAAATGGCAAAATCAAACTCAAGCTATTTAGAAGTATTATTCATTTAGTATGAATTAGCTTTATTTTATCAATAGATAACATCAATAAAAATAACATTTTATAAGTATTTATCACAGTTTTAAATTAATTGTTTTTTTGTCATAATCAAAGATACTTGATATATATTTATTTTTCCTAATCAATGATTATTTGGTAGTTATAATGATATAATTCTTAAATAATGTGTATCGATCAATTTTTTCCTATGTATTACTTGATAATATAAAGATAAATTAAAGCTTTTGAATAGTTAAAGTATGGAGTTAGTTATGTACTTTATTATAGTAATTTTTTACTATGTAAAGGATGATGAAAATTAAATTTTAATTTTTTAATGATTAATTTTTTAGTTTGAAAAAATTGTGCTATGCACGGGAAGATAAATAAATAAATATATATATGTATTTATGTATGTTTGTATGTGTATGTGTATATATATATATATGTATGTATATATATGTATGTATATGTACATACATATATATACATATCTATGGTATATATATATATATACACACACACACATATACATACATACATATATATATATATATATGTATATGTAATTTTTATAATAAAATGATTTTAGTAAATTCATAATGTTGGCATAAAACTTTTAGCTTAAATCAAATAAAATAAGCAACAATCTCAAAAAGTTTTACAATACCAGAAACTAAAAGTAAGAACATGACATGATTATTAAATTTGCACTTAAATCCTTATGCTTCTTTCCTAGCTATAAATAATTAATGAAAATTTCTGTTGAAATTAATTATATTCTGAAAAATTGCATTAGACATGTGTACGATAATAACGACATACTGTGGTTTATTATTTTTAAGAGTTTGAATCTACCATGTTTTTGTTATAGATATTTGGAAATAAATGAACTTAATAGCGTATATATGTAAATGGTCAAAAAAATTAATATATCAAAATCCTTAGTTCATTAGTGATAGATAGAAAAAAAAAAAAAAAAAACTAAAACTATTGTTGGCCACGATATATTTTTCTCTTCTACTTCTCAAAAAAAAAAAAAAAAAAGTATTTTGCTAGCTTTAATATATGGTACAAAATCAATTTTATCTACTATAACCGATATTCAACCCATATTGGGATTATGCAGTTTCTGAAAATAATTTGTGAAGATCACATAGTAAAAAGAAGGTTGGAATTTTTTTTCTAGATTAGAAAAGGAAAAAAAAGAACAATTCTAGCAATAAAAAGCATAATTGAAGTGGAGAATATATATTATTAAAGTTGATTTTAAATATAATATAATTATATTGTCATGGGTTCAACATTTAGAACCCATGATATGCACAAGATAATCAAAAGTTTTACGTCTATTTGTATAATCAATTTTAAAAATTTGTGTTCTTTAAATAAAATTGTTTTTTAAAATACTGCTAGTTGCTAGTAAACTTTAAAAACAAAATTCTAAATGCAAATAAGTATTTGATTTATTAAAGTTGAATAAATAAAATGTCAGAATTATATGGAATATTATAAAAAAATGATAGCCATTTTGTACATGTAAAAGGAAGAAATAATATTTCTAACAATTGATTTAGGTCTTACCATATGAAGCATACATATCATCATGATGCCAAAAAATAAATAACACATAATAATTCATAATATTAAACTATTTTTAAAAGTATTACGCTTACATAATCAGTTAAAAATAATATTTGTTGACATTTTATAGTTAATGACTAATAAATATAAATTCGTAAGAAGATGCAAAACAAAAAAAGAAAAGAAATTGATCTTAAAAGTTTGTTATCTTTTTGGGATCTAATAAATTATTTTTTATAAATATTAACTGAATGTAATTAAGTTGCAAGAATGATATTATTTAGACATAGTAGACTAAAAATCTTCCTACTTTTGTGAAAGTTATTAATTGTAAGCCTTTAAATATATGTATTTGAAACTTATTTATCTGGATAAAAGTTTTGCATAATTAATAAAGGTTAGTAATTTTGACACTCCAAATAAAGCTTTGGGCTCTCCAATATTCATCACTTTTGATTAATAAAAATGACTTAAATGGCAATAAACATTTCTAATTATAACATTACCTTATGTATTCAAATTCTTTTATTAATTGTCTATTTATGAACATTTTTATATGTTTTATTGGACTAATTATGGTATTTGCAATTTTCTTAAAGTAAATTGTATTCCTTTTTTTTCAATTAAAAGAGAGCCTTAACTTTCTTTATTAGTAAGAAAATTCGAGAACTTAGGATGGATAATCCATTTCATCAAATATTATTGGAAAGCTAAGAATTATATATTGCAACTTTTTTATGGTTTTAGGATATTTTGAATTGATATGATTTCCTTTTGTTCATCCTGAATTGGTCTTACTATTATAATTAGAATGCATGGTTTAATATTTCACGTTGACTTTTATTTTTGAACTTATTGGAGTGTTAATTTGTTTTAGGTATTATTAGTTTCTATTAAATAGTGTATTTTTGCCTAATATAATAAAACAACTGATTTATTGCCTTGTTCGTTAGGTAATTTTGACATATGATTGTAGAATATAGGTTATGGGTATATGAGTCATTTCAATCAAAGAAATATAAGAATGGATTGTTTGAAGGTAATTTTGGAGTGCCAAAATCATTGGCCTTAAGAAATTTTTGTTTTCCTTTCCTCAAATTATTGTTATTATTATTATTTTTTATGTTTTCCTAACTTAATTTTAACAACGTAAACCTGTATGACAGTTTAAAATACACTTTCAATTTTGTAACTCTTTTGGTGAAAAAAATTATAAGAGGCGTGCATAAATTGAGGATTTAAAAAAAAAAGTAGTTAAAGATAATATTTAGGTAATTAATTTGACTTTCGTTGTTAATTAAGTAGTTAATTTTTTACCTCTATTTTTTTCTGAGTAAATTTCTAAGAGACCTAATATGCCACATGTCAACTCCTTATAGTTTTCCTATAAAAGGGTTTTGCTATAATATATATATATATATATATATATATATATATAAATATACATAGTAGCAGAATAGTATCCTGTACTATGCACGAGAGGATAAATATCCACATTCAATTACAACAAGAAAATAATATTAGTAAAATAATATTGAAGATATATAACCTTTAGTAATTAAACTATATAAATACAAACAACATTAAGTAATAATATTTGTAAATTTTACTAATTAGAAATTATAAATTAAAAAAATAATTAAAAATATATTTTTAGTTTATGGAACAACTAAAAATATACTAAATATTAAGTAGACATATAAAATGTTTATATTTATGTTATATAAAAATAATTAAAAAGTAATTATATAACTTAATTATTAGTTGAAATTAAATTAGATATGTATACTATGGTAACTATATTACTATCACTTGGATATATGACTGTGTTGATAACCTACTTTTAATTTCTATGTGAAAATAAAGGATAAAACTTATTTTGTTAAATGTTAATGAACATATTTTTATTTATAATAATCAAATAAACACAATAATTTAAAAGTACTGTTTTGTTTATTATATACACTAATTAACTTAATTTTGTTGATATAAATTGTCAATAGAAACAACAAATAAGAAGAAATGAAATTTGTGTAGCTAATATAGTCATGTGCATATTTTGGCATTGATATTTTATACATACCAAGTAATCAAGCATTACAAGTGCATGTGCATTGGTCAAGATTGTGTCTTGAAACATAATCTTGATTTTCTAGTGTAGTACGATTTTATATAGGGAAAATCGCCAAATTAGTCCCTAAACTTTTTTATTTTCGCCGATTTGGTCGCTCAACTTTTTCTTTAGCCAGGTTAGTCCTTAAACTTTTTTTTTTTAGCCAAAATACTCCTTTTGTGGCTGAGCCACCAGCAAACTCTTTTTTTTTTTTTTAAAGTAGCTCCCAATCTGAAGGGCAAAGTAGGAACTTCACCAAAAAAATTTTTATCAAACCGAAGCCGTTGTTGTTTTGGCTGAGCTGGTCCTGCGATCAGACAATTGGAGCAAATTGAAGACCTAGGGCTGCGAAGATTACTGCAAGAAAAATTCAAGAGATTCAACCAAAAAAACTTCAAATCTTCAACAACAAAGATTAAAATCTGCCATTAAAATGTGGAAGAGGACGAGTTCGGAGGTTGGAATTTCTCAGACAATTTTTGGTGAGTAAAAACCTCCATATTTAGTTATTATACCATCTAAATTTGCCTTTTCTTGTGATTTTGATGTTTGGTTTTTGTTTTTTATATGTCAGTAGTGTTATGGTTGTGTTTATGATGTGGAAGAAGAGTTCCTGAAGTCAAAAAAATTGGTTAAAAAAAATTAGGGCCTAGCAGAAAATGAATAAAAAATGCAATTGATTTGTTAAAAGGGAAGGTTGGGAAGGGTTTGGATAATTGAGTTAGGAAAATCATCATCAATTTCAGCAAGAAGTTATATATTTAGAGGAAAAGTATATGCATTCTTCAACCAAATTTAGAGGAAGAGGAAGAGTTGAGTACTACAATGGAGAAAAATTGTGTTCTGCAAGTGTGGTGAACCTTGCGGAATTGTTACATCTTGGACAGAAATCAACCCACGAAGGAGGTTTCATGGTTGCCATAAATATGGGGTAATGGTGTTCCTTATTATTAATATTCTTATTAATTTTTTATTACAATTTTATAGTTTATGATAGTGATATAACATTTTTTTTTATTTATATGCAGAAACATGGTGCATGTGATTTTTTTCTATGGTATGATCCACCCATGTGCAAGAGGACCAACAATATATTGGCAAAACTATTAAGGAATTTGAGGAATGCTGAAACTGAAAACAAGAACTTGAAATTGGAATTGTCCAAACTTAAAGCTAAAGGAAGAGCATTATGGATTGTACTTGCCTTGAGTTGGATGATGGTGTTTGTGCTGTTATTTGAGTATGCAAGAAGGAACCAGGGAGCTCCAAATTTGAGAATGTTAGAATAAGTAGTGTAGGTTAATTAGGTTCCTTTTATGATATTATGTATGAAGTAGTTGAATGAAAGTTGGATTTAATCTGACTAATTTGTATTTTGAGAAATTATGTATTTGGAAGTTATTATGGAAGTTGGATTTAATCTGACTAGTTTGTATTTTGAACTATGTATTTAGAAGTTATTATGGTTATAGTTAATGATGGAGTTTGCTAAATAGATGTTATTTGTTCTATCAAGTTTATTGGTTTTGTAAGCAAACTTTCTCTTATACACATCCAGATCGTGGTGTCTGGACAACATTTTGTAATTTTTTTGACAGAATGTTGCAATTTTTTGGACAGCATTCTGCAGTTCTGTGGACAGAATTTTGCAGTTTTCTAGACAACATTCTGTAATTTTTTGGATAGAATGTTGCAATTTTCTGGACAGCATTCTACAATTTTTTTGATAGATTTCTGCAGTTTTCTGGACAATTCATTTTGCAATTCTTTGGATAGATTTCTGCAATTTTTTGGACACAATTCTGCAATTTTTTTTAACAGAATTCTGCAGTTTCCTGGACAACATTTTGTAATTTTTTTGACAGAATGTTGCAATTTTTTGGACAACATTCTGCAGTTTTGTGGACAGAATTTTGCAGTTTTCTAGACAGCATTTTACAGTTTTTTGGACAAATTTTTGCAGTTTTTTGGACGCCATTCTGAAATTTTCTGGACAGATTTTTGCAGTTTTCTGACACCATTCAATAGTTTTCTAGATAGATTTCTGCAGTTTTCTGGATAGAATTTCGCAGTTTTCTGGACAACATTATGCACAAACGTTTTTTAGATGGAATGTTGCAATTTTTTGGACAGATTTTTGCAGTTTTTTGGATAAAATTTTGCAATTTTCTGGACAACATTATGCAGTTTTTTGGATAGAATGTTGCAATTTTCTAGGCACTATTCTGCAATTCTTTGGACAGATTTCTAAGTTTTTCTGCATACATTTCTGCAATTTTTTTGGACACTATTCTGCAATTTTTTGGACATAATTCTGCAGTTCTTTGGACAGATTTTTGCAGTTTTTCTGGACACTATTCTGCAATTTTTTGGACAGAATTGTGCAGTTCTTTGGACAGATTTCTGCAGTTTTTCTGGACACTATTCTGCAATTTTTTGGACAGTTTTCTGCAGTTCTTTGGACAGATTTGTGCAGTTTTTTTGGACACTATTCTGCAATTTTTCGGACAGAATTGTGCAGTTCTTTGGACATATTTCTGCAGTTTTTCTGGACATATTTCTGCAATTTTTTTGGACAGTATTATGCAGTTTCTTGGGCAGAATTCTGCAGTTCTTTGGACAGTTTTCTGCTCAATTTTCTGGACACTATTCTGCAATTTTTTGGACAGAATTCTACAGTTCTTTGGATAGATTTCTGCAGTTTTTATGAACACTATTCTACAGTTTTTTGGACAAAATTCAGTAGTTCTTTGGACAAATTGCAGCCATTTGTCTGGACACTATTATGCAGTTTTTTGGACAGAATTCTGCAGTTCTTTGGACAGATTTCTGCCATTTTTCCAAAGAACTATTCTGCATTTTGTTGGATAGAATTCTGTAGTTCTGTTGGACAGATTGCATGCAGTTTTTTGGACACAATTCTGCAATTTTCTGGACACTACCCTGCAGTTTTTTGGACAGAAATTTGCATTTTTCTGGACAACATTATGTAGTTCTTTGGACAGATTTCTGCAATTTTTCTGGACACTATTCTGCAATTTTCTATAATAAAATATAACAAGAACATCAATTAACAGTCAATCAAATTTGAAATATACATAACACCAATAACAAGTGACAGTCATCCAAATCAAACAAATGTCATCAAATAGTCAAGTCTAAACAACCATACACATTTGACATTAAAGCCATTAAACTAAAAGGTCACCAGTTAAGGGTCACTAATTACATTCAAAATAGCATCATTCCAAATACCAAAAATCTAAATATTTGCAATAATTACATCAATAAAAAGCCAATATCAACATAAGGCCATCCATAAAAGATCCAAAAACTAAATCAAACCAAAAAGCTAATGAGTAGCATCATCTTCCCCAAAAAAGCTATTGAGTAGTAGCTACATCATCATCTTCATTTATGAGTCTGTGTGCCTGAAAAAAAATACAAGAAGTAAGGAAATTTTTTGAGATATTAAAAAATATAAAAGAATAAGTGTAGGGATTACTGTTCGCTTTGATCTTTTTCCTTTTCCTCTAGATGGTGTGTATGTTGGAAATAACATTTCGACCTTTCTACTTCTCCAAAATTGTGCTTGTTCTGATTTGCAAGTTTGTTTATTATGACCCAAATTGTGGCAGAAATAGCATCTAACACTTTTCTTGGGCTGCACATATCATAACGTTGGTTGTGGTAGTGTAATCTCCTCCTGAGTAACTTCAAAAACAGTTGAAAAAAGATATCATTAATGGTTTACCATCAAATATATTACTGTCGAAATTTACTTGGAAAAAATAAATTAATGAATACCTTGCACTTCAGGCAGAATACTTGTCATTTCAGCTTGCATATTGGACTCTTCAGCTTGCACATTAGACTCTCCAGCTTGCATATGTTGCATTTCAGCCTCTTTTGTGAGTCTTTGTGGGCATTTTCGAACTGTATGTCCCTTTTGATGGCATCCTGAGCAAGTCATGTGAGTTATTCCAACCCTTGATAGCTTTTTAATTCCTTTAGGATCACTTATCTGTTCATCTGGCTCCCTTCTTCTAGCCTTCTTGGGTCTACCAGGAAGTTTCAGCTTTTTAGGTGCATGAATAGGGTCTTTTTTGGAATTAGGCCATGCATTAAGTCCATTTATAGGCTCTATAGCTGGCTCATATGCTCTTACATAAGCATCCTTTGAATAACATTGGTCTTCACAAAACTCTCTGGTTCTTCTCCTGTTAGTGAAATGCAACAAACAGCATGGGAACATGGTATTCCAGTAAGTTCCCATCTTCTACAATCACAGACCCGCTTCTCCAAGTCAACAGCAAATTTTTCCCCATACATATGAGTAACTTCAAATTTGGAATCATTAGAAAATCTAGCAATATTAAAAGCTGCATCTTCTTTTGCCTTTTCCAACTTCTTCTGAATTTTAGGACACAAATTTTCTGTTCTTTTTCTTATCCACTCTCTTTTGGTCCTAAGTCTTTCCATGATATACATTCTAATATTTTCAAGCATGCCCAAAATTGGCTTTTCTCGAGCCTCTAATATCACACTGTTAAAACTCTCACACAAGTTGTTCAAGAGTATATCACAGAATGTTGAATTGTAATAATTCACCTTTTTCTATATGTTGACCTTGCACAAGCCCAAGCCCAAGCTCTTGCTTTTAAAGAATCACCAGTATGTAATTTTTTAAAGTTATTATGTAAATGCCTCACACAATGTCTATGTTCTATCCTAGGAAGAATCTCATGTATAGCAGATCCTAATCCCTGTACCAACATGCATAAAGATCAGTTAATTAATCAAATATGTATTATTTAGATACAAAAAAAAAACAAAAAAGAAAAAAGAAAAAAAATATAGATTTACCTTTTGTCTGTCACTGATAAAGGTCCAGCTTTGTTGGTCATAAATCTCCAAATCATACTTTAAGTGCTCAATGAACCACCTCCAAGAATTCTTGTTCTGCTTCAAAGCATATATACATCCTTTGATATCTCTCTTTTCCAGAAATCTCATCCACAACTGTGACAATATTCACAGTAGAACCAGGATTTTTTTTCAGCAATTCTTCATAATAGTCCCATATCTTAGAGTACTGCTTCTTGTACTTTCGATATATCAATATCTTAGCTTTCTGAAAAGTTTTGTACACTTGATGTCTAGTGATGTTTTCATTGAGCTCTCGGTGAACCTTTTCTTGAAATGCTCCTACTGTGACCTTTCTATTTAATCTTAAGAACTCCACGTATGTTTTACTTAGAAAGGTTGAAGTCACACGCTTGTGATAAAAAGTCCTACCACATTGGTGTGGTGGACCCATTGTCTTAATGACAAATATATCACTATCTGCCATTTTTGAAGCAAAGACAAACCAAGAACAATTATTGGCTTGACAAACAGCTCTCATCCTGATACTCTCATTCTTTTTCCACCTAAATTCCTTGCCCCATTTGACTGCAGGATTTTCTATTGCTAGGTTCCTTGAACTCATTCTTACTACTAAATTGTAACCCAACATACAAATTAGGGTCCTCCATGTCTGTTTCAGGTCTAAATAATACAAACCTTGATGTTGGTCCAACTTCAGACGTCTGAGGAGCTGTAAATGCTATTTAACTCATCAGAAAATTCTGATTCCTCATTTACTTGAATTTGCTCTTCATGAAAAATGTTTACATCACATGCATCAGTGGCCTTGACATGTTTATGCTTTTGTATTAGCCTCATGTGGTTCATGTTGTTCAGGTTCATCAATCCCTTGTTCTTCATGAACAACTTCTTTAATACCTAAAACAACATGGCTCCCTACCAGCAGTTGCTACAGATTGATTATATATCACATCATCATCTTTACAAAAATCATAATCACTATCATGGAATTCTTCACCATTGAAGGATCCAGAATCTCCTTTGCTATCCTCATTATCTCCTTCTGCAATTTCTCCTAACTGTCCCACTTCACTATCTAAGAATGCAATATTATTTCAGCTTGTGTAATATAAAGCTCAACACTTCCATTTTGTTTGCCAATGGCTGCCATGTCTACTATATCATCTTCCATCTCTATTTTTCTTAAACTAAAATCACCATTTACCACTGGAATTTTGTACATAAATCCTACATTTGTTCGATACCCAAGACCATTAGTCATATGAATTAGGACAGAAATTTCATGTCAATAGGGTTACAATCATGCAAAGTAGTCCAAACAAGAGTTAATTATACTTTTCATTTCTCCAGTAAAAGCCCCACCATAGTGGACTTTAAGTGTAAAAAGTTTAGAATTTCGTCCATATTCTGTTCTCCAAATAAAACAACAAAAAACTATTGTTAATTAGACAACACATGCTTATAGATAGATACAAATGTCTGCAAATCTTGCAACATGAAAACAACTATAAATTATTTTTTTTCTGCAGCTAAGGGACCACATGAGCATAAAAAAGACTTATTAGAATATAAAAAATTTAGTTTTGCAGTAATCTATACTACCCCACATATATATATTAGTAATAAAGTGAAATTTCAAATCATGTATATAACCTTAGAAGCACTGACATATAAAAAACAAAAACCAAACATCAAAATCACAAGAAAAGGCAAATTTAGATGGTATAATAACTAAATATGGAGGTTTTTACTCACCAAAATTTGTCTGAGAAATTCCAACCTCCGAACTCGTCCTCTTCCGCATTTTAATGGCAGATTTTAATTTGTTGTTGAAGATTTGAAGTTTTTTTGGTTGAATCTCTTGAATTTTGCAGTAATCTTCGCAGCCCTAGGTCTTCAATTTGCTCCAATTGTCTGATCGCAGGACCAGCTCAGCCAAAACAACAACGGCTTCGGTTTGATGAAATTTTTTTTGGTGAAGTTCCTACTTTGCCCTTCAGATTGGGAGCTACTTTAAAAAAAAAAAAAAGAGTTTGCTGGTGGCTCAGCCACAAAAGGAGTATTTTGGCTAAAAAAAAAAAAGTTTAAGGACTAACCTGGCTAAAGAAAAAGTTGAGGGTCAACCACCAAATCGGCGAAAATAAAAAAATTTAGGGACTAATTTGGCGATTTTCCCTTTTATATATATGTGTGTATGTATATATATATATATATATATATATATATATATATATATATATTGATATTATCATAGAAAAATTACTTCTGACTGGATTCAAAGGAAATAAAAGGAAAAAACATATTTGTAATATTATCTTTATATTGGTTGTTACTCAAGTTTGTATTAGTGTTATTAATTACTATAAGAAAAAAATATGCATTAGTGTATTATTTGAAAATTATATACCTAAAGTAAAGAAAACAAATTAAATAAGTAAATAACTAAATTGAATCTCCAAATAGAGGGAATCATATTTTACAACAATGTTAAAGTAGAGGTGAAGATTGGCTTGATTGGACTTGAGAATATCGAGATGTACAGGAATGTATATACACACATGAAACAAATTATGTTATTTGTGTAGGAGTTAAACTTAAATTAACAAAAAAAAAATTGTAAAAAGTTTGGGGATTTTTATGTAAGCGTATATACATAAAGGTAGAATAAGTGGTAGAGATAAGACAAAAACTTTTGAAAAAACAAAGTTTATCTGTGTATGAAAGTTAAAAGTTACGTATCTCTATTTTTATCAAATAAAAACTATTTGAGCAATGAAAAGTAGACAATAAGAATAAGGAGGATGGTTGACATGATGATTGATTAAGGAAGGCTGAAATAATATATTTATTAGCTAGCAAATGAGATAGTAAACAAAAGGCTTGTGACCCATCCTTTCTCAAGTCCTTAAAAACTTTAAAAGAAAAATAGAATACTTGTGTTTAAGAATTTTTATATTGTATCATATAACTGTTAACATTAATAATTTGATGTTCAAATCTTATAAACTACTAGGATAAAAGTCACATTAATTTTTACTATTTTTTCTTCCAATCTATTAGATATATCTCTAAATCAACAAAAAAAAATAATGCAACTAATGGTAAGGCCAATAATAACACATACTGTTAAAACTATTTTTTTAACTTATTATGATTTTATACATGATCGCTTAAGAATAATGTGTATTGACATTGAATTATTAATTACCAATAAATATAAAGTTGCAAGGAGATGCAAAAAAAAATTGATCTTACAACCCTTTTATCTTTCTTTGATATAATAAATTATAGTTCTTTTTCATAAAAATTAAGTGGATGCAATTAGGTTGTAAGAATTATATTATTTAAACATAATTAGGCTAAATATTTTCCTATTTTTATGAAAGTTATTAGTTAAATATACATCTAAAATTAATTTTCCAATCATGACATATAGATAAAAGTTTTTTATAATTAATAAATATTTATTTTTGTATCTTATAATTAATAATGATACTTATATGATGATTTATAATACGATTTTAATTTTGTAGATCTTTATGAAAAAATAAATTCACTATAAGAGGTGTGATAAAATAAGAATTTAAAAAAATAAAGTTAGTTGAGGTAAGATTTAGTTAATTAAGCAGTTGATTTTTTACCTCTATTTTTTACCAAGTAATTTTTTGTCTCTTTTTACCTAACATGCCACATGTCAACTCTTTATAGCTTTCCCCAAAAAGGACTTTGCTGTAATATATATATATATATATATATATATATATATATATATATATATATATATTAGCAGGAAAACCCATGCTATGCACAAGTGAATAAATATATTTAATTTATAAAATAAAATAATGTTGTGAAATTATAATAATTACATGTAATTTTTAATAATTAAATAAAATAAAAATAAACAAAATTAAGTAACAATATTTATAATAGTTTTAGATATTATGAATTTTTTAGAGTATTTAGTTAACTATTTGTATAGATAATATAAGTAATAGTTGGTTTTTATTATATCCATAGTTGTTGATAACATTATTTTTTACACTATTTTATTTTTTTGTACATAAATAATATAACCAAAAGTTGCGTTTTATATCTCATTTCACGTATTCATTTATGTTAAGTACAAATGAGTTTTTCTTATCATTTTATTGAATTCTGATCAAAATGCTTAAATTGAAAGTGATTAACTAAAAAATTGGTAAAACTATTCAATTGATTAATAAGTTCATTATGTCTAATAATAGTATAATCATCTAATCGTATAGATTTATTTGGACCAAAATTTGAGTTTTGTAATTTTTTTTTTTATATAAAATTAGTACAATCATCTAATTGTACTGAATTATTTGGATCAAGATTTAAGTTTTGTAATTGTTTCTTATAAAATATATAACATTTTTTTATTTATTTTAGTGAATTGTAGCACTTTTATAAAAAGTGATTATTGGGCTTAAAAGCATATTGGTATTTTTATAATCTAAGTTGATATTATCATACTTTTTTTTTTGGCACAACTTTGACATATAGCAATTAACATTTTACATTTTAAAGAATAGTATCAAGGTTAGTTGGAAACCCACAATTAGAAGGTTTGCTAGTGGTGCTGGATCTAAAAATAATGTTGTAATTATTTATTATGAATATTTTTCACTTACATAGGTCATTCTTCCATCAATTAGAAAATAGCAGTCGAATCAAAATTTGAAAAATTTGGTACTCAAAAAATAGAAACAATATAGATATTAATTACACGATAAAAGTCACACTAATTTTTACTCTTTTTTTCCTTCCGGTATATTAGTTAAATTAGAGTTGAGAACAAAATATGAATAAGTATTTGAATTTATTAAAATTACTTAAATAAAATGTCATAATTATGTGAAATATAATAAAAATAATAGCCATTTTGTACATGTAAAAAGAAAAAAAAAATATTTCTAACAATTGATATAGGTCTCACCATATAAAGATTATCTATAAACATGATACCAAAAAGTAGATAAGACATAATAAATTATAATATTAAAATTATTTTTAAAAGTATTACGCTTACATAATTGCTTGAAAATAATATATGTTGACATTTAAAATAAAATATTCGTTATATATTGCAACCATATTTTATTTAGAAAAATAAAATATTTAAATACATATAAAGAAACTAGAGCTAATACTTAATCAATTATTATTAGTATAAACAATAACCATATACATATCAATTTTTATTTTTATCTAATTTAATTTTACAACTAACAATTAGTTACCTTAATTTTTTTGATGATATATTTGTTTGTTATTTTTACTATTGAATAATTTTGTTGTAGATTAAATATGTTTTGAAATAAAAGTAATGCAATTTCATATATGTAACATACATTTTACAGTGAATTATTGATGATGGATATTAACAATCTATCCATACATACATACATAATACATACATACATACATACATATATATATATACATATACATATATACATACATACATACATATATATATATATACATATATATATATATTATATATTATATAGCAAAGGGGGTTTTGTGAGAAACAACTAGAGTATGACAAGTGGCAAGGTAAAAACACAACAAATCTATGTAAATAGTAAGGGTAAAAGAAAAATAATTGAATTAATTAACCATGAAAATTTAAATTACTCACCTAAATCTTTTCTTTAACTACTTTTATTTATATAAGTTCAAAGTGGTTACTTTGTGCACATATACCTCTTATAATTATTAATATTAAATGGTAAGTTAAAGTGATGCTATTTATAATAACATGTGAAAATATATATTTCTTAATTTGAAAATCTTTAGACTTATAATATGTGAAGGGTTATCAAAAAAACTTTTATTAAATATGAACAGATTTAATCTAATTATATTTCAGTAATATCATCCTTAAAATCTTATTACATTCAAGAAAGAATAATTTTACTAAAAACTTAATAACTACTATATTGCAAAAAGATAATAAAGTTTTAAAATTATTACTCTTTGCATACTTTTAATGTTATTTTTAAATGACTATATAATTATATTACATTTAAAAATAACTTTAATAGTCTGTCTTCTCCATTTACAAGTACAAAAAGATAACAAAATTTTAAAATCATTATTCTTTGCATATTTTCAACATCATTTTTAAATGACGATTTAATTGTATTATATTTAAGAGTAACTTTAATAGTTTGTTTAGTTTGTTTCTTCTCCATTTACAAGTATCTTTTGATTGCTATAGGTGTTTCATTTTTTTATCCGGAAAATAACTCCACCTTTCTTTTTATTATGTGATATTCGCAAATTATTTTGAAAAACTACATAATTTTAAAAGATTATTCTATGAATCATATAATTCCGTAAGTAGTATAGGTTAAATACTGGTAATAGTAGATAAAATATTAAAGCAAACCTCCATGCTTTGTGAGAAGTTACGAAAAAATATTGTGGGTAATATTATTTTTAATTTTTTTTTATATTTTTTAAATTTCTGTTGATCGCCAACAAACTATAGATTTTGATTTTTTTTTTTTTGAATATTTATGTATACGCTATTATTTCATTTATTTCCAAATTATTACTATCATACACATATATAATTCTTAGAACATAATTACCTTTTAAATTAATTTTAATAATTATTTATAGGAAACAAGCATAAAGGTTTTAATAAAATTTAATAATAGTGGTCCTAAATCATGTTCTTTCTTTTAGTTGATCTGTCATTGTAAATTTTTTTGATATTGTTACTATCTTTTATTTGGTTTAATTACTAAAAGTTTTAGGCCATCACTATTATTTTACTAAAATTAGTTTTTAGAAAAATTACACAAAGATATATGCACTTTAAAATAAAATGGTATATATGTATATAATTTTTTTTTTAATCTTTCCTTGTGTAGCACATGTTTTCAAATTATTATATTAAAAAATTAAAATTTTAATATTCATCTCCGTTACATATTAAAAAATAACTATAATAAAGTACATTATTAACTCGATACTTTTGAATTTATCTTCATATTATCAAGTAATCTATAAATAAGAAAAATTGATTGATACACATTACTTAAATACTTTATCATTATAACTGCCAAATAATCATTAATTAGCAAAAACAATAAGAAAAATTATGATAATGTCTACTTAATTATAAAAGCAGCAATATGCTTTTAAGCTCAACAATCACATTTCATAAAAATGCCACAATTCACTAAAATGAATGAAAAATGTATACATTTTAGAAAAAAATTACAAAACTTAAAAATTTTGATCAAAATCATTTAGCAAGATTAAGATGTACATCTTAGAAAAAAATTACAAAATTTAAATTTTGGTCGAAATCGTTCAGTAAGAGTAAGAGGTAACAAATTTACTAATCAATTGAATAACTTTTCAATTTTTAATTAATCATCCAATTTAAGCATTCTGATCGAAGTTAAAAAAAATAATAAAAAAACAACTCAGTTCTACTTAACACATATGGATAAATGAAATGAGAAATAATATGCAACTTTTAGTTTATTTACTTATATCAACAATAGTAGATATCATAAAAATCAATTATTACTTATATTATATATATAAATAAAAACTAAATAGTGTAAAAAAATTCATAATATCTACATTTATTACAAATGTTGTTAATTTTATTTATTATATTTGATTTAATCATTAAAACTTACATGCCATAATCATGATTTTACTAATATTATTTTATTTTATAAGTTATGCAATATATTTACATATTTACCCGTGCATTGGACTGGTTTTCCTACTAGTATACATACATATATACATATATATATATATATATATATATATATATATATATATTATAGCAAAACCTCTTTCAGTGAAGAGCTCTAAGAAGCTGATATGTGGCATCATATTATATAAAGAAAATTTACTTGATAAATAATAGAGGTAAAAAATAAACTACTTAATTAATTAAATCTTATCTTTAACTACCTTGATTTTTTTAAAATCCTTATTTTATCACACCTCTTATAGTTAATTTTTTTTCCAAAAAGAGTTACAAAATTAAAATGTATTATAAATCAGCATATAAGTATAAGTTATTAATAATAGGTTAAGAAATCAAATATATATTAATTATGAAAAAAAAATTTATATATATCATTATTAATAAATAAAAGATTTAATATATATAACGAGTTACAGCTAATATTTCCATAAAAGTAGGATGATAATTAGTCTATTATGATTAAATTATAATGTATCGATTTTCTAACCTAATTACATCAAGTTAATATTTTTAAAATTTGTTATTACGTAAGAGTATTTTTTTAAAAGAAAACCACCACTTACCCTAACCCCTTAGTGACTCGAACCCATGATTATAGGTTATAGGAAGAGCATCTGTACCACATGAGTTGCATTTCATTGTCTAAGTATGAGTAATTTCATTATCGCAACCCAATTATAATGCTTTTATCAAAAATTGATAAAAGAGAAATGCAAATTTAATCCCTAAACTATTTTTAAAATCTCATAGAGACCCTCAAATTATATGTTAAATTTTTTTGTTCTTAAAATTTTTAATCGCACATAAGCCCACTAAACTTTTTCATTACTTTTTGTCCCTCATGTATTTTCATAATCCACATATATAGCCTATATTTTTTTATTTAACTCTTTTGTACCTTGATTTTTTTTTTTTATTATCTTGTCTAAATGACTTATTTGATAAACACACACACTTGAGGGGCTTCCGTGAGATTACGAAAATGGAGTTGAAAATAAAAATTTTAAATAGAACTTGGGGACCTTCTTGAGGGACTAAATTTCCAATTATCTCTAGTATCTTCATGTAAACATTGTTCATATATTTCCTATTCTTATATTTAAATATATTTGTTTGTATTTTTTAGTGTACAAAGTTTTTCAAATATTGATTCGACCCTATTTTTTAATTGACATAAAAAATGTTCTGTGTAAGTGAAAAATATCCATAACAAATACTTATATCATTGTTTTTAGAACCAGTATGACTAGCAAACCGGCTAGTTATGGGTTTCTAATTAATCATTATACTATTTTTTTTTAAAATGTAAAATGTTAATTGCTATATGTCAAAGTTAGCAAAAAGAATAAGCAAAAAATATGATAATGTCATCTTAACTTATAAAAAATATGAATATGCTTTTAAGCTTAATAATCTCATTTTATAAAGTACTACAATTCACTAAAATGAATAAAAAAATTGCATACATTTTATAAAAAAATTACAAAACTTAAATCTGTGGTTCAAATCATTCAGTGTGATTAGATGATTATACTAATTATAAAACGTGACAAACTTATTAATCAATTGAATAGCTTACCACTGTTTAATTAATTATTCAATCCAAGCATTCTGATCGGAGTTCGAAACATAATATGACAATTGAAAATTTAATCCCTAAACTATTTTTAAAACCATATAGAGATCCCTCAAATTATATTTAAAATTCTTTGTGTCCTTAAACTATGTTAATTGCACATAAGCCCCCTAAACTTTTCCTTAACTTTTTTGTCCCTCAAATATTTTTGTAATCCACAAATATAGCTTATATTTTTTTATTTAACTCTTTTTTCCGTTGAGTTTTTATTTAATATTATCATGTCTTTATGACTTATTTGATAAAAAACACACACACTTGAGAGACTTCTCTTATTACACATCTAGTTGAATAATAACTTGATATGAGTCTTGAGGGACTAAATGTTTAATCATCTCTAATATTTTCATGTAAACTTTGTTCATATATATTCCTATTCTTATATTTAAGTTTATATGTTTGTATTCTTTTGTGCAAGTTTTTCAAATTTTGATTCGACATTATTTTTTAAGCGACGAAAAAAATGTTCTTTGTGAGTGAAAAATATCCTAAAAATAACCATATCATTGTTTCTAGAATCAACACCACCAGCTAACCTGCTAGCTATGGGTTTCCAATTAATCATTATACTATTTCTTAAAAATATAAAATGTTAAACGATATATGTCAAAGTTAGGAAAAAAATAGAAAAAGTATGATAATGTCAACTTGGCTATAAAAATACCAATATGCTTTTAAACTCAATAATAACATTTTATAAAGTACTACAATTCACTAAAATGATTTTTAAAAATTGCATAAATTTTATTTTTAAAAAATTGCAAAGCTTATATCTTGGTTCAAATTATTTAGTACATAGATGATTATACTAATTTTAAGACGTGGCAAACTTATTAATCAGCTGAATGGCTTATCAATTTTTAATTAATTATGCTATATCTTAATTCTTATTCAAGCATTTTGATCGGAGTTCGAAAAATGAAAAGAAAAAACTCATTTCTACTTAAGACACACATACACACAAAGAGTATACATACACACAAAGAGTATACACACACACACACAAACACACATATATACTGAATGGCTTATCAATTTTTAATTAATTATTCAATTCAAGCATTTTGATCGATATTTAAAAATGAAAAGAAAAACTCATCTTTACTTAAGACACACACACAGAGAGTATATACACACACACACGTATATATATATATATATATATATATATATGAATTGAGAAATAATATGTAAGTTTTAGTTACATTATATATGTAATATAAAAATAATTGATAATCTTAACAACTTTAGATATCATGAAAACCAACTATTTTCTTTTGGCTAACCACCGCTTGGCGTGGTGGCGCTACTCCCAAGTTTTATCAACTATTACTTATATTTCGTATATAAATAAAAACTAAATAGTGTAAAAAAAAATTCATAATATTTACAGAAATTTATTACAAATATTGTTAATTTTATTTGTTTTAAATATTTTGTTTTACAAGTTAAATATATTTGCATGATTACCTGTGCTCTTGCAAGTACAAACTTAAATAAAAATAAAAGAATGAGTCAAAGAAAAACTAGAAAATTTTTTCCAAGTGTACACGTAATAATAGTAGAAGGAAGGAAGTAGCTAGTGACATAAGAGAATGGAAAAAAGGAGAAAAAAACACAAAAAAAAAAAGAAGGATAAAAGGAAAAAAGAAAAAGAAAAACAAAATAAGATAGTAGGGTTACGTTTGAGGGGCTTTTCTTTATGCTTGTCAAAATTATCTAATGGTAAAGATGGCTCTCTCTTCCTCTTCCACTAGAAATCAAGTGCAGAGAAAAGCCATATGCATACCAATTATTTCTCAACACCTAAGCGGCATGGAATACGCTCCACAAGCCCAGTTAAGGGTGAGCAAACATTTGGTTAATTGAATTTACAACCAAATATTCGGTTAATTTTGAATATAATTAATTTTCAATTCAAAAATATATCAGTTAGCCAAATTAAGTTGAGAATTCAATTAATGAATTTGAAAACGTACAAGGACTTTTGATTCAGTTAATTGATAACGAATTCGAGAACGTTTTAGAAGTTTTTTATTCCGTTTATCCATAAGGACCATAACTGAAGATAACCGATGTCAATAATTGAAGCTATTAATATACATATACATATATATATATATATATACACACACACACACACACACATATACATAAATATATATGCATACATACATACAAACACACACACAATAGGTAAATATCCAGTGGTATGCACGGGAGTACGAATATCGTTATTTAATTTTTACAATAATATTAAATTAATGATGGTTGCGTAAAACTTTTAGTAATTAAATAATATAAGTACAAACAAAAGTAAGTAATAATATCTTTAAATTTTTCTAATTATAAAATAAAAATGAGAAAAAATAATAATAAATATAATTAATAAGCATGCATTTGAAATATTTTCATATTTTTGCCATATAAAAGTGATTGAAAAGTAGCTATGCAACTTAATTATTAGTTGAAAAAATAAATTAGATATGTATACTATAGTAATGAAATTACTATGGCTTTCTTTTTTATATATATAATAATATTACTATGACTTAGATATATGATTATTCTGAAAATCTATTGCTTTAGATATATGATTATTTTGAAAATCTATTGCTTTAGATATATGATTATTTTGAAAATCTATAGCTATATTGTGTCCCATAAAAAAATAGAGGATAAAATTCATTTTGTTGAATGTGAATGAACATGATTTTTTTTAGTTGTAAATGGTTAAAATCAAACTCAATATTTAGAAGTATTATCTGTTTAGTATGATTAGCTTGATTTTATCAATATATATCATCAATAAAAACATTTAGAAGTATTTGTCATAGTTTCTAATTACTGGTATTTTTATCATAATCAAACATACTTGATATATATATTTATTTCTTGTAATCAATGATTATTCGATATTGTTATAATGATAGAATTCTTAATTAATGTGTCGATCGAATTTTCCTATTTAAGTATTATTTGATAATATAAAGATAAATTAAAGCTTTTGAATATTTAAAATATCGAGTTAGTTATGTACTTTATTATAGTAATTTTTTAGTATGTAAAGGAATTTATGAATATCAAATTTAATTTTTTAATGATTATTTTTTAGTTTGAAAAATTGTGCTATGTACGGGAAGATAAAAAATATTTATATACATATGCATTATTCTTATTAAGATTATGCATATATATGTATATATATGTAATTTTTATAATAATATAATTTTAATAATTTAATAATGATGGCAAAAAGCTTTTTTGCAATTAAATCAAACAAAACTAAGTAACAATATCAAAAAGTTTTTCAATACCAGAAACTAAAAGTAAGAACCTGATATGATTATTAAATTTTCACTTAAATCTTGATACATTCTTCCTAGCTATAAATAACTATTGAAAATTTATGTTAAAATTAATTATTTTGAAAAATAGTATTAGACATGTGTGTGATAGTAGCAACATACTATGATTTATTATTTTTAAAAGTTTGAATCAACCATGTTTCTCTTATACATTTTTGGAAATAAAAGAACTTAATAGCGTATATATATAAATGGTCAAAAAATTAAGATATCAAAATCCTTAGTTCTTAGTGATAGATAGAAAAAAAAACACTAAAACTAATTTTGCCCACAACCTTTTTTTCTACTACTTCTAAAACTTTTTTTTCTAGCTTTAACGTATGGTACAAAATTAATTTTATCTATTATAACTAGTATTCAATCCATGCCAGGATTATATTATTGTATACTAATTTCAAAATTATGCTATTTTTGAAAATAATTGTGAATTTCACATAGTAAAAAGAAGGTTGGAGTTTTTCTCCTAGATTAGAAAAGGGAAAAAAAAAAAAAAAACTTCTACCAATAAAAAGCATAATTGAAGTGGAGAATATATATATTATTAATGTTACTTTTAAATAATAATATAATTACATTTTCTGTCATAGGTTCAACATTTAGAACCCATGATATGCGCAGGATAATAAAAATTTTACGTATATTTGTATTATTAATTTTAAAAAATTTGTGTTCTTCACATAAATTTTTTTTTTAAAAGACTACCAGTAAACTTTAAAACAAAATTTTAAATGAGAATTGAGAATAAAATGTGAATAAGTATTTGATTTTATTAAAATTATATAAATAAAATGATATAATTATATGGAATATAATAAACAATGATAGCTATTTTGTACATGTAAAAGGAAAAAATAATATTTCTAATAATTGATTTTAGGTCTTACTATATAAAGCATACATATAAACATAATGCCAAAAAAGTAGATAAGACATAATAATTCATAATATTAAATTATTTTTATAAGTATTACGATTACATAATCACTTAAAAATAATATTTGTTGATATTTAATAGTAATTACCAATAAATATAAATTCCCAAAAAGATGAAAAAAAAAGAAAGAAAAAAAGGAAATTGATCTTAAAATATTTGTTATCTTTTTGTGATCTAATAAATTATTATTATTTTTTTATAAATACTAACTAGATGTAATTAAGTTGCAAGAATGATATTTTTTTAGACATAGTAGGCTAAAAATCTTCCTACTTTTGAAAAAGTTATTAATTGTAACTAGGGGTGTACATCGGTTAACCAATCGGTTAATCGGTTAATAAAATCGGTTGAAATTTGGAAAAGGGTTCTAAAACTTTTGACCAATATTGGTTTCAAATTCAAGTTAACCAAATACAAATTTGGTACTCAGTTTTGAATTCGATTAACTAAATTTAACTCAAGTTAATTAGACCCTTGACATTTGGCCAAAATCCTAAACAAAAACCTATTTTTCAAGAGCAATTTTTCTAATTTTATTTTATTTTTGCCACAGAATTTGATAGTTTGTGTGAATTTTTATTGATTATTGATTCAGAAAAGTAAGTAAAAAAAACTATATCACGTAACTTAATTGAATAATAAGAAATATAATTATGTCATCACAATAATATAATATCATATAACTTGCAAGTATTAATAAAATAAGCATCGCCTGACTATTTAATGTAATTTATGGATACTAATTTAATAATACAATTAAGGATGAATTAATGTGTACGAATTAAGTTTAAAATAATGTTAGTAATTATCAATAAATATATTTTTAATTGAATAACTAAATTTATTTTTATAGTGATGTACTATTTATATATCAAATATGTTAATAAAATTTATTTTTAATTATAGAATTTGTTAATCGATTAATCGAATTTAGAAAACCTCTCTACAATTTTCAAATTCATTAACCATATTCATGAATTCGGTTAATCAATTTCAAATTCAAAATTAAACCAAATTTATTATAAGAATATAATAATTGTACGAATTAAGTTCAAAAAATAAAGTTAATTATAATAACTGTCAGTAAATATATTTTTAATCGAATAACTAAATTTATATTTTTAGTGATGTACTATTTATATATCAAAATATTTTTAAAAAATTTAAAAGGCGTTTTTTATGATTGAATTCGGTAATCAATTAACCGAATTTAGAAAACCACTTTATTATTTTTGAAGTTATTAACCATATTCATGAATTTGGTTAACTGAATTAAATTCGATATTGGTTACAAATTCGATTAATCGAATACTTGCACACCCCTAATTGTATACCTTTATATATATATATATATATATATATATATATATATATATATAACTTACTTAATTGGGTAAAAGTTTTGCATAATTAATAAAGGCAAGTAATTTTGGCACCCAAATAAAGCTTCAGGCACCCCATCATCACTTTTGATTAATCAAATGACTTAAATGGCCATATACATTTCTAATTGTACCATTGCCTTTTGCATTTAAATTCTTTATTAATTTTCTATTTGTGAAACATTTTTATATGTTTTATTAGACGAATTATGGTATTTGCAATTTTCTTAAAGTAAATTATATTCTTTTTTTTTTCTAAAAAAAAAAAAGAGCATTAACTTTCTTAATTAGAAAGAAAATAAGAGATAAGGAACTTAGGATGGATAATCCATTTAATCAAACATTATTGGAAAGATAAGAATTATATATTGTAATTTTTTATGGGTTCAAGATATTTTGAATTGACAGGATTTCCTTTTGTTCATCCTAAATTGGGTCTTATTATTATAATTAGAATGCATGGTTTATCTAATAACCTTTTCAAGTTGTCCATAATATTTCACATTGATTTTTATTTTTTGAACTTATTGGAGTGTTAGTTTGTTATAGGCATTATTAATTTCTATTGAATAATGTAATTTTGCCTAATATAATGAAACAATTGATTTATTGCCTTGTTGTTAGGTAATTTTGACATATGGCTATCGAATAGAAGTTATGGGTATATGAGTCAAAGAAATATAAGAATGGAATGTTTGAAACTAATTTTCGAGTGTCAAAATCGTTGACCTTAATAATTTTTTTTTTTCTAACTTATTTTTAACAATGTAAACATATATGATAGTTTACGTTACACTTAATTTTGTAACTTTAATTTGGAAAAAAAAATATAAGAGATGTGCATAAATTGAGAATTTTAAAAAACAATAGTTAAAGATAATATTTAGGTAATTAATTTGAATTACATTGTTAATTAAGTAGTTGATTTTTTACCTTAATTTTTTATCAAGTAAATTTCTTTTTACCTAATATGCCATATGTCAACTCCTTATAGTTTTTCCAAAAAGGGTATTGCTATAATATATATATATATATATATATATATATATATATATATATATATTAAAAAAACCACCTTTACCTACCCTCTTGTGACTCTTATACATGATCAAAAGGTCATAGGGAAAGCGTCTTACCATTTAAACTGTACTTCATTGTCTAGCTATTTTTATATTCTTTTACATAAAAATAATACATCAAGTACATGCATTATTGTGTTTATATTACTCCATTGGTAGTGTCACGTTTCTCATTTGTACTTGTCTCAAAATATTTATCATTTTCAAAAAGTCAAAACATAATCACTATTATTCATTTTTCACTTGACTTATCCTTTATTTTCTAGTGGGAATAAATGCTACACCATTAAAATTTTGATTTCAAATGACAATTTTTTCAAAATTTAATCAGCTATCATTATCAACATATTATTCGTAAAAAAAAAAAAAAAAATTTCCAAAAGACAATAAAAAAATATGGTACAGAGGAAGTAGTCATTTTTCTCACACTCTATCTCACATAAAAAACAAAATGATAGTCCTTTTCTTGGCATAGGATCTTTTGTTTTACACCTATGCCACTCCCTATCATACAACCTAATTAACTGTCAAGATTTTGTGGAGTAATATTAAAAATTTATTTAGTTGTATAATAGAGAGTGGCACAGAATATGGGTTAGAAAATCCTTAGCACCCCCTCCCTCTCACACACACACATCCCATGTGTTTGGAATGATTTAACTGCCCAACCTTAATTTGAACTGTTTAATGCAACTATATATCGGTCAGATTACCTACTAATCTTTCATTACACATTCTACACATTTGCTAGTTTGACTGTAAGGTAGGTCAACAAGAAAATAGAACCCAGTTTATCAACTTTTTGGGAAATGATAAAAGAAAAATCTCTCTTCCTTGATTTTGAATCCTTTAACTTATAGTTGATTATTACTTTGTACTTTATCCTTTAATTTGGGACATAATACATTGCAAATTGTTAGATTTATCCAATTTCAGCCTAATTTTTATTACCATTGATAAAATTAATGGATTTTCTAATTGTGCGCACTACAAGCAAAACATTAGTCAAAATCTTTAATACTATTAACACTTGGACAAAAGTGGCAAGATGTAAGAATAGAGATGCAATATGTCCAAAATTTAGATAGGGACGCAAAGTGAGAATTGAAAATAAGTTAGGGGGTACAAAGTGGAATTAATCATGACTATCTCCAATAATGTGATACTTACGCCCCTAAGCAAATATGTGGGTGCACATGCCTAGCATCCCTCAATTCTAATATCAACGTTAAAAATTAGAGTAAAGTGGGTTAAATCTAAATTAGGTGCAATATGTCAAAAATTGAAGGGGAAAATACATTTTTGATCCCTCTTGTTTGGAGTATTTATTAAACTAGTCTTTGGAGTTTCGGAGAAACCAAATTTAGTCCCCAATATTCTGAAATTTGAACAAAGTTAGGACAATTGATAGAAATTTAAAATTTTTAATAGAAAATGGCCACGCACGTGGCCGTTAAGATTAAAAAAATAATAATAAAAAAAATTTAATGCTAAAAGAATTGCACAAAATTGGTCCCCAAAGACAAAAAATAATGAAAATTTCTTTTAATGCAATGATTCTAAAAGTTTCAATTTCAAAGTAATTCATGCCATCAGGAATTTGAGGATAGAGGAAAAAAATTTTGATGCCAAAAATAATCTCAACTAAATAATGATTAATTAGAAACTTGAAATGGAAATTTTGGCTACTTAATCTCACATCACCATAATTGTATTGAATGATTAATTTGATTTATTAGACATGATGTGAATAATTTGGAAAATAGATAATGGATCACATTGAATTTTTAAATGATAAAATACATATTTGTTAAGATATTAATCGTATACATGTACTGTAAAATATTATTATCAGAAATTAAACCAACATCGTATTGTAGTGATATTATAAAAATATCTTGTATTATCAGGGTGAATAAACATGCCAGTAATAACTAAATTTTGCTAGACATTATAATTTACAAAGTGAACCACATTCAATTATCAAATTATAAACTAATATCAAGAGTAAAGATATTAAATCATCATGTTCCCAGGTCAAAATGAAATTTTAGACAATGCATTATTTTCTTGGACACAAAATAATATACGTATGATGAAATTGTGTTACCATTTTATACATTAATATTTCTTTTAATAGTGTGATGCTTGTAAGGAGTCAGAAAAGAACTTGCGCTTTGACATATGATATTGTTAATTTCCTAGAATTGTATCACCAAATCTGGCTAATTGGCTTCAGGTTTAATTAACATTAATGTTGCATTTCTTGTAAGAAAATAATGACATAATAATACTAAGAACAAATTTATATTATTATAATACTGTGAAAATTTAATTTTTAAGGATAACATTTTACAGTAGATGTATAAGATTAGTTTATTAAGAAATATATATTTTACGATTTGAGAAGTTCAAAAGTTATTTGTTTTCAAAATTTTATTTCAAATCTAATCATTCAGCACAATTAACCCTTAATTAAGTCCTATTTCGAGCAACGATTCTTGAATGTGATCATTATTTAGTTGAGATTATATTTAACATTCAAAATCTTTTCCTCTTTCCTCAAATCCCCAATGTCACGGGTTGTTTTGATATTGAAACTTGAAGATTTCTGGCGTTAAAATAAAATTTTATTCGTTCTTTTGTCTTTGGGGACCAATTCTACATTTCTGATAAACTTTGGGGACCAGTTTTGTACAATTCTTTTAGTATTTATATTTTTGTTATTTTTTAAACTTAATGGCCACGTGACACAGACGTGGTCTTTTTGTTAAAAATTTTAATTTCCAGTTAATAGTTTTAATTTTGTTCAAATTCTGAAATATTGGGGACTAAATTTATTTTGTCCGAAACTTTGGGGACTAGTTTAGTAAATATCCCAAACAAGAGTGACCAAAAATACATTTATAGTGCAAAGTGATAATCGAATATAAATTAAGGGTTATAATGTGGAGTAAACCCCAAGAAAGTATTTCGTATTGTAGTGCAAGGTATTCAACACTAGGATGGTGGAGTTCTAGAAGCTATAAAAGGTTAATTTTACATTTAAGTGGCATACACACCCACATATAAAAAAATAACAGGAAAATGAAAATGTTTCATATAATATAAGCAATATAAATTAGCCACTATAAAAAAGGAAAATGTGAAATGATGGGACTCTCAATGCATTAAAATTGTTAAAGCTATGATACCATGAATTACCTAATAATTCTTTTGTTTATTTTATTTGTTGTTTAAATTTATAACTTTAACCAGGAAAATATAAATGTTGCTAATTAATTACTATTTGTTAGTAAATAAAATTACGAAGAAAAGAAACATGCAAATATGGTTTCTGCTTTTCTCCTTTTTGAATGCGACTCTTTACAAGATTAATTGTCCTATAAACTAAATTTTTAATCATACCAAATTCACTACACTAAAAGGTGAAGAGGCGATTATTACCTATCAATAAGAAAATAATTGGTAATGAATACAAGATGCCAATTGCAAAAATCTAAAGAAACAATCAGAAAATATTATACTTCTCATCACAAGATTAACTCTTCTGTCACATATGAAAGATTCAAAAACTAAAAGAGAGGTAGCTTTTCACATTCTTTGCATTACTAAGACTTAGATACCCTATATCATACATGATATATACCATCCTAGAACCCAGTTCCATGTATAAGTGATTAGATCCAAAGAGCTCATATTTTACCCTTCAATAAAGAATAAATGGTTTGAGGTAAAACTTGGTATTGTTATTTGTACCACCTCCTTTACAAGTTCAAACCCATTATTATTTTTCAAAGATGAAATATGTAAAAACATTTTATTGCTCCATTCTCCTACATTTATTGTGTTTTGAAATGTTATGCGATTGTGGAAAAGTGCAAGTGCATATCATGAATATGCAACGATCTGGAGGAAGAATTAACGTTCATTGTCAATCAAAGGATGATGATCTTGGTTTTCACGTTGTTGAGTATGGAGATGAATATAGTTGGAGCTTTGGGGCTAATATTTGGGGCTCGACATTGTTCTATTGTGATGTGCAAATGATCAATGGTGATCTTACATGGTACCATTTTGATGCCTATGATGGAATAAGAGACTTTTTTAGATGTTGGTGGCATTGCCGATGGATGATATTCCAAAATACCCACTATTTGTTTGGATATGATGAGGCTACTGACAATTGGGAGCCCTTCAATTTTACTCTAAGCAAATTTTAATTGATGGTTTCATTCCTAATTAATGTAAGGGCTTACTCCACTTTGTACCTCCTAACTTGTACCTAATCTCAGGCTTTGCATCCTATATTTATTTTTTTCACATATTGTATCTTGAACTCTCAAATTTATCCATTTTAGTCAAATTTTTAACACTATTAACTGATGTTCTAACCATACGCACCACACAACTAAAATATAACATTCGTTAAATTTTTTAACACTATTAAAGATTGGACCAATGTAGGACAAATCTAAGAGTTAGGGATTCCATGTGTTCAAAATTTAGAATTGAGGATACAAAGTAAGAATTGATCATAAGTTAGGGGGCAGAAAGTGGAATTAGTTGTGATTACTTCTATTGGTGCAATACGCCCCTAAACAAATGTATGGTATGCATTTACTTAAAATCCGTTAATTTTAATAATAATGTTAAAAATTTGACTGAAGTGGGATAAATCTGAGAGTTGATGTTGCAATATAACCAAAAAATAAGTATAAGATACAAAGTGCGAATCGAGTACAAGTTAAGGAGTACAAAGTGGAGTAAGGCCTGAAGTAAATAAATTTTCAGGCTCTGGTTGACATTTGTACCTATGAAACAAAATTGAAATAATTTTTTAGAAAATATGCCAAAAAAACAAACATGATTATTTATTAATTTGAGGGATTTATAAAGTCAAAAGAAAAGGAAAGATTGAAACTTTCAAGTTTTTCTCAAACCAAAATGATGGGAACTGTTTAATGCCACTTTTTGTGCCCTCATTCTCTCTCTTGGATTTGTTCATTCCTTCAAAAATGGAACAAGAAAAGTATTTCAAAATTTGTTTGGCTTCTTTTTTCCTAGTAATTCGACTTTTCTCTTAGTTTCCTTTTATATTTGGCAAAGGTTTATGTTTTTTCCTTTTAGCAACATTTTGTTCTTCTCTTATCTTATTAATAAATGTTTAAACTTTCTAATTCCAAATATTAGTGAAGTACCCAAATTTAATAGAAGAAAAATAATAAACATCTTTTAGAATACAGAATCCTTCAAAACTTAAAAACAAAAAGGGAACCTATTTTTGATGATAAGATACACACATATATTATGCAAAGAATAATAAGTGAGAAAAACTTTTTTTTTTTTTTTGTACACCTTAATCTTGAGGACACAATATATCCCGAGAGTTGAGTTGTAAGGAGTTACTTTTTTATTTGAATGAGAACAAGTATTAGGTCAAATGACAAAGCTATCATTTCCCCAAGCAATGTAATAGGTTCAAATTCCCACTAATTTCATTACATCACCATAGGCTGTGAAAGCTTTTACTCGAGGGGGTGCTATTCCCTCTTTTCTGTAGAGAGTAGTATAATGTACTGAAAAACTAAAAAATCATTGAGCTGGAATTTGGCCTAAAAAATATTTTTGATCAGACCAAGTTCACTATACTAGACATTGAAAAGGTGATTATTACCTATCATCAGGAAAATAACTGGTGATTAATACAAGATACTAATTTCAAATACCCAAAGAAACGATGAGAAAATGTTATAATTCTGATCATAAGATTAACTCTATTGTCATATATGAAAGACTCCAAGATTGAAAGAGAGGTAGCAATCTTGATTTTCACATTCTTTAAACTACTAAGAATTGGTTACCCTATATCATACATGATATATATATTGTCCCAGAACCCAATACTTTGTACAAATGATTAGACCCTAAGAGCTCATATCTTTACCTTTCAATAAAGAATAATGGTTTCAAGTAAAACTTCATATTGTTATTTGTATCATCTCCTTTACAACTTCAAACATATTTTCAAAAATAAAATATATCAAAAAATTTTGTTGCTCTATTCTCCTACAATTGTTGCTTTTAGAAATATTATGCATTGATGCAAAAGTGCAAGTGGAAACCATGAATCGGCAGGGGACTGGAGGAAAAATTAACATTCGCTGTCAATCCAAGGATGATGATCTTGGTTATCATATTGTTAGAGATGGAGATGTATATAGTTGGAGTTTCGGTGCCAATATTTGGGGCTCAACGTTGTTCTATTGTGATGTGCAAATGATCAATGATGATATCACGTGGTAACATTTTGATGCGTATGATGAAAAAAGAATGACTTTCTGAGATGTTGGTGGCATTGCTGGTGGATGATAATTCAAGATACCCACTATTTGTTTGCATTTGATGAGGATATTGGTGTTTGGGAGCTCTACAATTTGACAAAGACAAATTTCTATAGTGATAATTGGATTCCTAAAGTGAATAATTTTTCAGACCCTATCTGACTTGTACTTCTAGAGAAAAATTGCAATACTTTCCAAGGAATATACAAAAAACAAAAAAAAAAAAAAAAAGGAAAAGAAACATGATTGTGTATTTATTGGTGGGATTTATAAAAATAATAGAACAGGAAAAGATTGAAAATTTTCAAGTTTTTTCTCGAACCACATTGATAGGATTAATAAAATATTTTTCCCTACCAATTTAAGTACTTGTATTATTTACTGCCACTTTTTGTGCTCTCTCTTTCTCTTTTCTATTTGTTCATTTCTTCAAAGATGGAAAAATAAAAGTATTTTAAAATTGTTTGACTTCCCTTTTTCTAGAAATTAGGTTTTTTGTTTTTTTCTCTTAGTTTCCTTTTGTATTTGAAAAAGGTTGACCTTTCCTTCCCTTTTAGCAATCTTTTTTTTCTTCTCTTATAAACATTAGTAGATCTTTAAGTTTTTTAATTCAAATGTTATTGAGGTGTCCAACTTAAATAGAACAAAAATATAAGGATTTAAATTCCATCAAAACTTAAAAAGAAAAAGGAACCTATAATTGGTGACAAGATAAAAACATATATTTTGCAAAGAATAATGAGTGAGAAAAACCTTTTTTGAAGACCTTTGTCTTGAAGACATGATATATCCCTAGACTTGAAATTCCAAGGGGTTAATTTTATTTGAAAGAGAACAAGTATCAGGTCAAGTAGCAAAGTTACCATTTCCCCAAGCAATGTAACAAGTTCAAATTCCTACTAATTTCATTGCATCACCATGTTCCCTCTTTCTTATAGAGAATAATCTATATCTATCTATATCTACATCTATCTATCTATCTATCTATTTATCTATACATATATATATATATATATATATATAGATATAATAGCAAAATCCCTTTTGGGGAAAGGTGTAAAGAGTTGACATGTAGCATATTAGGTAAAAAGAAATTTACTTGGTAAAAAATAGAGGTAAAAAATTAACTACTTAATTAACAATGAAATTCAAATTAATTACCTAAATAATATCTTTAACTACATTTTCTTTTAAATCCTCAATTTATGCACACCTCTTATAGTTTCTCCCCCCCCCCTCCTCCCCCAAAAGAGTTACAAAATTGAAAGTGTATTCTAAACTATCATATATTTTATGTTGTTAAAAATGAGTTAGGAAAACAAATTTTGTTTAGGAAAGGAAAACAAATTTTTTTAAGGGAAATGATTTTGGCACTCCAAAATTAGTTCCAAAAACTCCATTCTTATATTTCTTTGACTGAAATGACTCATATCCCATAACTTGTATTAACAATCATATGTCAAAATTACCTAACAACAAGGAAACAAATCAATTTTTTCATTATATTAGGCATAAATATGCATTATTTAATAGAAATTAATAATACCTACAATAATTTAACACTCCAATGAGTTCAAAAATGAAAATCAAAGTGAAATATTATGGACAACTTGAAAGAATTATTAAATAAACCATGCATTCTAATTATTTGATTAAATGGATTATCCATCCTAAGTTCTCCATTTTTCTTGCTAATTAAGAAAGTTAATGCTCTTTTTTAATCGAAAAAAAAGAAAATATAATTTACTTTAAGAAAATTCTAAATTCCATAATTTGTCCAATAAAACATATAACAATGTTTCATAAAATACAAGAATTTGAATACAGAAGGCAATGTTATAATTAGAAATGTATATGAGCATTTAAGTCATTTTTATTAAACAAAAGTGATGATGGGGTGCCAAAAACTTTATTTGGAGTGACAAAAGTACTAGCCTTTTATTAATTATGCAAAACTTTTATCCATATAAATTAGTTTTATATATATATATATATATATATATATATTTAAAGGGTTGCAATTATATAACTTCCACAAAAGTAGGAAGATTTTTAGCCTACTATGTGTAAATAATTTCATTCTTGCAACTTAATTACATCCAGTTAATATTTATAAAAAAATAATGTATTATATCACAAAATTATAACAAACTTCTGAGATCAATTTCTTTTATTTTTTTTGCACCTTTTTGTGAATTTATATTTATTTGTAATTAACTATTAAATGTCAACAAATATTATTTTTAAGTGATTATGTAATCATAATACTTTTAAAAATAATTTTTTAATATTATGAATTATTATGTCTTATCTACTTTTTGGCATCATGTTTATACATATGCTTTAGATGGTAAGACCTAAAATTAATTGTTAGAAATATTATTTTTTTCCTTTTACATGTACAAAATAGATATCATTTTTTATTATATTCCATATAATTATGATATTTTATTTATATAATTAAAAATAAAATAAAATGCTTATTCACATTTGAAATTATTTTAAAAGTTTGTTGGTGGTCTTTTAAAAAATATCATTTTATTTAAAGAACACAAATTTTTAAATTTGATAATAAAAATAGACATAAAATTTGTGATTATCCTATGCATATCATGAGTTTTAAATGTTGAAATTGTGACAATGTAATTATATTACATTTAAAAGTAACTTTAATAAAATATATTCTCTACTTCAATTATGCTTTTTATTGCTAGAAGTGTATTTTTTCCTTTTCTAATATATATAAAAAAAAAAATCCAACCATCTTTTTATTATGTGATCTTCACAAATTATTTTTAAAAACTGCATAATTTTGAAAGAAGTATACAAATGATATAATTCCACCATGGGTTGAATACTGGTTATTGTAGATAAAATTGATTTTGTACCATACGTTTAAGCTAGCAAAATGTTAATTTTTTTTTTTTTTTTTTTTAGAAGTAGAAGAAGAAAATGTCGTGGGAAACAATAGTTTTAGTAATTTTTTTTTTCTATCTATCACTATAATGAACTAAGGATTTTGTTATCTTAATTTTTTGACCATTTATAACAAGTTTTTTTATGTACGTTATTAAGTTCATTTATTTCCAAATATGTATAAGAGAAACATGGTCAATTCAAACTTTTAAAAATAATAACTCATAGTATGTTGTTATTATCGTACACATGTCTGATACAATTTTTAAAATATAATTAATTTTAATATAAATTTTCAATAATTATTTATAGTCAGGAAAGAAGCATAAAGATTTAAGTGCAAATTTAATAACCATATCATGTTCTCACTTTTAGTTTCTAGTATTGTAAAACTTTTTGATATTATTACTTATTTTTATTTGATTTAATTGCCAAAAGTTTTAGGCAAACATTATTGATTTGCTAAAATCATTTTATTATAAAAATTACATACACACACACACACATATATATATGATATATGTGTATGTATAATCTTAATAAGAATAATATATATGTATATAAATATTTGATCTTCCCGTGCATAGCACAATTTTCAAACTAAAAAATTAATTTAAAAAATTAAAATTTAATATTCATCCTGCTTTAGACACATACAAAAAATTACTATAATAAAGTACATAACTAACTCGATATTTTAAATATTCAAAAGTTTTTTTTATCTTTATATTATCAAGTAATACTTCAATAGGAAAAATTGATTGATACACATTAATTAAGAATTCTATCATTATAACTATCATATAATCATTGATTAGGAAACAAAATATATATCAAGTATCTTTGATTATGATAAAAATACCACTAATTCAAAATTGTGACAAATACTTCTAAAATGTTGTTTTCATTGATGATATATATCGAAAAAATCAAGCTAATTCACACTAAACAAATAATACTTCTAAATATTGAGTTTGATTTGACCATTTACAATTAAAAAAATTATGTTCATTCACATTCAACAAAATGAGTTCTATCCTCTGTTTTTTCTTAAAACACAATACAACTGGAGGTTTTCAAAACAAGCACATAACTAAGTCAATATCAATTTATATTAAAAAGAAAGCTATATTAATTTCATTAGAATAGTATATATTATATCTAATTTATTTTTTCAACCAGTAATTAAGTTATAGAGCTACTTTTCAATCACTTTTATATGACAGAAATATAAACATTTCAAATAATACTTATTAATTATATTATAATTGTTTTTCTCTCATTTTTATTTTATAATTAGTAAAATTTCAAGATATTATTACTTACTTTTGTTTGTATTTATATTGTTTAATTATTAAAAGTTTTATGCGACCATCATTAATTTTATATTATTGCAAAAATTAAATATAGATATTCGTACTCCCATGCGTAGATTAGGATATTTAGCAAGTATAATGTGTTCAAAAACTAAAGATCATTGAATTGAAATTTGGATAGTGTCAGTTAATTTTATTGTCACGCTAACAAAATTTTGTGGATGTTATAACTTAATTAATTTCTGAAGATCAATGATTTTATTTGTTATTTATTGTATTGAGATCTTTAACAATAAAACTCTCATAATTGAAAACATTTGGAACATCTTTTTGTTTTTTGTGCCATTACCATAAGAATATACAAAGTAGTGGATTCCCTTAATTCTTGAATGCACCTAATACCACTCACAAAATATGGATAAAAGATCTTCTATCTCGCTTTCTATTACACTACTTGATGAAGTGTCAAAATTCTTTTCTAATATAATTATGAATTTTGGCAAAGAAATCTTGATCATTCATTTGATAATGTGATAAGAAATTAAATAAAAAATGGAATAAATGATCCTTAATACAAAATGTGGGGCACACACTAACAATTCTTGCTCCCGTTGGACCCTTTATATTGATATGCTTTTTGATCGAGAATAACACACTCAAAAATAGAAAAATAAATGCATACACTATTTCTCTAACTGTTTTTAAGTCTTTACATATATCCATACACGCTCATCAACAAGCACGTGATTGAGCATAAAATTTTCTATCTCACGCTTGTGTCATTCTCTTTAATTTATACTATTTAATAAACTATCAATATTAGGTGGTGTAATTTTAGTGGAATAAATTATTAATGACTGTTTATTAATTAATGTGACAAACAATGACACAAAATGTAGCACAAAAGATCCTTAGCCACGTAATTGCAATTCTTTAAAAAAAAAAAAAAAACACTCAACAAACATTGACATGCACAGATATCTACGTGCACGATCTTTCTTTCTACAGACTCTCACTTTATGATCAACTTGTGAGAAAGGCATAGGGTGTGCAATTTTATTTTATTTTATTTTTAAAAAATTAGACAAAAATTCAAAGGAAAGAATATAAATACAGAAAATCTATAAAAAAAGAAGAAGTTAAAGTACAAAAAATTATAGGGAAATTCTACAGTCCCTTTTAGGGAACTATTCCCTTGTGCTTTAAATGCTTGTACAGTACAACACCATGAGCTTAAAGAACTTGTACTGTACAAGCTTTTAAAATAAGGAAAATTGTTCCCTAAAAGGAACTGTAGAATTCCCCAAAATTATGGAGAATTCTACAGTTTCTTTTAGGTAACCATTCCCTTGGCTTTGAAACCTTGTAAAATTATATAGTTCAACCTCTTAAAGCACATAGTATTGTAATGTACAAGTATCTAAAGTACAAGGGAATGGTTCCCTAAAAGGGACTGTAGAATTTCTCCAAAATTATATAGAAAATATATATATATATATATATATATGGGGGAAATTTTACGGTCCCTTTTAGGGAACCATTCTTAAAATGCTTGTACAGTACAACACCATGTGTTTAAAAAACTTGTACTGTACAAAATTTTAAAGCCAAGGAAATGATTTCCTAGAAGGGACTGTAGAATTTCTCTATATATATATGGAAATTCTAGAGTCCCTTTTAGGGGACCATTCCCTTGTGCTTTAGTTGCTTGTACAGTACAAGTTTTCAAAGCTAAGGGAATGGTTACCTAAAAGGGATTGTAAAATTCCCCATATATATATATATATAGTAGAAGGTGGATAATGTAGAGATTAGTAGGTGGTTACAGTAACTTACATACCTTCTTATACTCTTGCATAGGTTGTGCAATTTTTTTTTGTTTTAAAATAAACTTAGACAAAATCAAAGGAAAGAATATAAATACAGAAAATCTAAAAAAATAAAAAGTTAAAGTAAAAAAAAAAATTATAGAAAAAATATATATAGTAGATGGCGGATAATGTCGAGGTTAATGGGTAGTTATAGTAACTTGCACACCTTCTTATACTCTTGTATGTTACAGTTGATTTTTTATAAAGGTATAAATGAAAGTTAATAAAATGATTGATATCAAATAGATAAACTGATTCTTCATGTTATTTTTCTCATACGAAAGTAATTAAAAACAATAAATTGAGATTTTGGTTTTCCAGAGATCCCTAAGAATCAATTCTTTAACCTGAATACAGATGGAGCTGTTAAAGGGCATCCTAGACTAGTCGGAGTAGAAGTAGTAATCGGGGATAATAAGGGAATTTGATAGCTGGTTTTTTTTTTTTAGAAGGATTAGCAGAGCTTCTAATGAAGGTTAAGGGGTGGATTAAATTTGGCTAATGAGCTTCATATCCAAAAAATGAAAATCAAAATGGATGCTGTAATTATCATGCAACAACTGTATTTTGTTGATAATATAGTCTCTCATTAATTTTCTATATTGATAATTGATCAAGACTTTCCTTATGAAATGGAATGATTTTCATTGTTTATGAAATTGTACTCTCTATCAACCAACAAGAAAATATTTCATACAGCAAGGCAGCTTCAACAATATTAGGATGCTGAGGGAGAATTATTGAACTTGTAAACTTGAAGTGGTAAAACTGAATTTCAACTTCTTCAAATTGTTTTTAGTAGCATTCAGGTAACAAGAAACAAATTAAAGAAAATTATTAATTAGCTATCAGTTGACAAGCAACACAAATCGAAAATAGTATCGAATATATTTCATAAAAAATCCAATTTTTTTTTTTCTCTCAAAAGAAGAATCTACAGTGAATTTTCACCTACCTCCTTAGTGACTCGAACCTGTGACCTTAGTCATAGAGGAAGGAAAAAAAATCTAATTATTAATAAAATTGAGAAACCGATTTTTGTTGACCAGTTACAACAACAAGATTAATTTTATACCTCAAATAAAAACAAGAATGTTAATTTGATACCTCCAAAAAACAAAAAATATTAATTTTACATTTTATGTGGCATTACTTTTAACCAACTCTTAATCATAAAATGACTGAAAAATGATAAAAAGACTAATATGCACTCAGAGTCCTAACAATTAATCACATCCTAATCTTACATTCACACATTAATCAGTTTAGGTTCTTTGCTATAGAGGACAACTTCAATTTACTCCTAAATTCTATTTAAGTTATTAATATAAATTTCAGAAAACAAAAGCTATATAAAGTAACTAACCATCTAAAAAACAAACTGTGAAATGATGAGATTCTTAATCTTGTTAGAGGTTTTGGGTTTAATACCATGAAATACCCGATTCTTCGTTTTCTTATTTCATTTATACTTAAATTTACCTATATGTACATATAATTTCAATCCCATAAAAAATGTTGTTGGTAAAAATGTAAGTGGTTAATAGTTCATTAATAAATATTCAATGAAAAGACGAAAAATATATGGTTCAGGATTTTATCCTTTTTAAAATCGATTCTTTACAAGATTAATTGGCCTAAAAAGCATGTCGACAAATTCAATGCACCGAAAAGTGAAAAGGTGACTCTTAGCCATCATCAGGAAAATATGTAATGACGTATAGAGAACTGCTAATTTTCAAATTCAAAAGAAACAATTGGAAGATCTTCAATTTTAGCGAATAAATAAATCTTAAGGCCCCAATTTGATTTGTGTTTGAGAAACAAAATTGTCAATATTTTTATATTATTTTTAGGGAAAATCCAACTTCCGCCCTTTATGGTTTGATTGTTTTTCATATACTCTCCTTATGTTTTAAAAACTTTAAAATATTACATTGTGATTTCGATTTAAATATTTCAATGGACGAAAAATACCTCCAATTACAAGGTTGATTGAAATGTGCATCAAGTGTGCATTTGATCATGAAATTTAAATTGATACTTTTTTAATTTACCCTGTATTAAGTGAATACTTTACAAAATTAGGAGACAAAATAAAATTAAACAAAACAAAAAACAAAAATATCGTCTTCCTTCTCTTCCAAGTCCCAACTATCTGCCACCACCACCACCACCACCACCACCCTAAACCATCCACCACCAATCCTACCACACCATTCCCTATCCCGCGTAATAAAATTTATTGTGGTCATTGAACAACTATTTAACATCTTAATACTTGTTCAAAAATCAATAAAAGGCTCTCATTTGGTCAAAATATGGCCCTGCAATTTGTAATAAAGTGGGTTACCCTATCAAATGACTTCGTCCCATTGACTATTGAATAACTACTAAAATGTCACTAGTTACTCAATAACCACCATAAACCTTCTCGTCTCCCCCCCACATAAATTTGCCACTACAGTTACCCTCAACAAACCACCACCAATCCCAATACGCCCGGCCCTCATTCCCCATCCCTTGCCTCTCCCACACACCCACATCTACCTGCCATCCCTAACCACGGCTATCTACCCGTGCCCCTATCTCGATTCTGCCCCTCAATTCGTTCCTCCACCCCCTTACCCCATCCCACTACCTAGCCCCTTTCCCTATCCCCCTTGACACCACCTCCATGCCAGGCCCTTGACCCCATTTCGCCACCCCAATATGCTCATTCCAACTTCGATCTACATCCCACGAACCCAGTCCCTTCCACGTAATCTACACTGCAAACCCCCATTCCCCCACCTAATCTACTAACCCCAGGCCTCTATCCCCGATCTACCCCCCTAAGCCAGGATCCACCTCTCTGAGCCCTATTCCACCCAAAATTCCACCACTCATCCGTATCCCTTCCAATCCCATCCAACCGCCACCTCTATATACCATTTTTTTAATCTATTTTTTTTTATTTTTTAATAAATTTCTCATTGGTAAACTTTTCCTTTTTATTCCATTTTTATGATTTTTTTTGTCTATTTTTATTCCATCTATTTTTTTTTCTAATTTTCTTATTTATTTTTCTTTTTTTTTTTGGGGTACTTTTATCCGTTTTCACTTTTTGTGTTATTTTCCTTTGGTCTAAACATTTTTTTAAACTATTATTTACTATTTTTTAAATATTTTTATCACATTTTTTCCATTTCGTTCCACTATTTTTCTTATTTTTTTATTTCGGTTTTTTCATTTCATATAAAAATATTTTTTGAATTTTAATTTTTAAAACTATTTTTCTGATTTTTTAAAAATAATTCTCTATTTTTTGCTGATTCATTAATTTTCTTTTTTAATTTTTTGGTTTTTTAAAAGTAGGACAAGTTAATATTAAAAACATATAAAAGATAAATGGGGTATAATAGACAAAGATAATAGTTCCATTAGTGAAGGTAATTTCCATATGGTGGATGACTAAACCACAATCACAAGGGGATATTTTAGGTTATTAAACTAGTATGTGGAAGATGGCCATACCACAGGGGTATAAGTGGAATTAGCCCTTATTTTTATCTAGTTGACTGAAAACATTATATGCAAATATAAAAGTTTTAGCAGGTTTATCAAAAGGGTTGATAACACTTTGTTCCCATAAATTAGGTAAGTAATTACACTTTACTTCTCAGAACTAAAAAATTACATTTTACTTCCCATTCACATGATTCATCCTTTAAAGATTTTATAATATCAAGTTAAATGACTAAAATACATTTGGTATTATATTTTAATTTTTTATATATTTAATTCTGATGTTCGATAATTATAAAAAATTAGAAAAACATAAAATATAATAACAAACTAATATTATAATAAAATATAATAACAAAATAATTTGGGAGTGATAATGTGATAAAATGTTGAATTATATTATATTTAACATTGCAATTTGTATAAGTTCGTCCAAATATTAAAATTGTAAAATGCTAAGAGACATAAAAAAATCACAAAATTTTATAAAAAAATATATTGTCACACAATATCTTTAAAAAAGAATTTTCAATAGAAAATTAGCCCATTTGAGAATTATTCTACCATTATAATAACTTAAGCGTTCAAATTCAAAATGATATAAATTGAAATAACAAAATTTAAAAATTTGACCATATTATATAGTTTATTTTTCATTATTTTAAAATAATTATCACGTCATTATCAAAATTTAAATACAAAATTAAAAGTATAGTACTAAGGATATTTAAGTCATTTAACTAGATTATCTTGTTAACTTTGAAATTTTTAAAGAATGAATAATGTAGATGGGGGCAAAGTGTATTTTTTATAGTTCAAGGGAGTAAAGTGTTATTAACCCTTATTATAATTTTAATGGGTTAAATGCAAAAAAACCCCTGAACTTACACTCCAGTTGTACTTTGCCCCCCTCAACTTATTTAATAAGTACTTTACACCCTCTTTTATGTTTTGAGACAAAATTACCCCTATTATTTTAATTATTATTATTTTTCTTTTTTTCTTCTTTTTTCCTTTTATTTATTTTCTCTATCTTGTTTTCTTTTTTCTATTTTTTTCATTATTCTCTCTTGCTACTACTAAATAAAGTTACTTTCCTTTTAATAATTAATTAATTAAAGTTCTAAGTTTTCACATGTGTCTAAATAATTTAATTTATAGATTAATCATCCTTTAATGCAATAAATATAATACAATAAATATACCTTGTTGCAATATAAAGTTTGTGATTAACTATTAATAGTAAGATTAATAAATAAAAAATAAAATTTTGAGCTAGAGGAAATTAAAATTTTATAGTATACAAATAAAATTATAAATTGAAAAAATATGTACCACATTTTAGTTATGGTTTAATATCGAAAAAAATATAGTAAGAAAATATTACGGCTGCTTAACATAAGGGATTTTAGAGTTACGGTAAATTCAACCAAAATATGACCCGTGAATGATATGGCACCAAAAAATTTTTTTTTTGCATACTTAGAATATATATTTTAATTTTTTTTTTGAAAAATTATTTTATCTCTTATAGTTTGTTTATTTGTTAATTATAGCATTTATGAAACTCATAAAATTTATATTTACTATTTAATATATCATAGTTGCTTGTATTAAAAAAACTTATTTAATCTATAAATTATCTATAAATATGTAAAAAAAAAAGATCTTTTAACTAACTAATTACTTTTAGTATAATAATTTAACAGTAGCAAGAAAAAATGGATAAAAAGATAAAAGGAAAAATATGAGAGAGAAAATAAATAAATTGGTAAGAAGAGAAAAAAATGAAAAAATATTAAAATAGAAAGGACAATTTTGTCTCAAAACATAAAGAATTAAGGGATAGGGGGTAAAGTACTTATTAAATAAGTTGAGGGAGCAAAGTGCGACTATGGTGTAAGTTCAGAGAGTTTTTTGCATTTAACTCAATTTTAATTTGACACAAACAAACGATAAGGAGCAATACTTTTTTACCTCGAGTAATCAAAGAATCTTGAAGTTTTGTTGTAAGGCCAAAGAACATTCTATTCACTTGGACTTCATAAATTCAAACTTAACAACAAATAGTAACCATAGAGAAAAACCTTTATGTAGTGGGGCATCGGTATAATTTTCTTATTGCATTTTCAAGAACAAGTCCAAGATTTCCAAAGACGTATTTTTCTATAGATAAGAAGTGGAAACATAAATGA
Organism: Cinchona pubescens; assembly: GCA_025175665.1. NCBI lineage: Eukaryota > Viridiplantae > Streptophyta > Magnoliopsida > Gentianales > Rubiaceae > Cinchona > Cinchona pubescens. Next base: position 4,695,037 of record JANKKI010000026.1, on the reverse strand, counting down.
ACGACTATGGAATATGGATTAGGTATTAGCCACAATTATTCAAGATAAGAGCTTGTTCTATACGTACAATTAACTAACGTGGCTCCTCCTTGTATACCCATGACTTTTGGCATCCAACAAAATAAAGAAATAATTATTCTTGGGACGTCTAGACATCAAATTTGTGGTGAGAATAAATAATTTTAAAAATATTCACCTTCAAAAAATTATATCACTCATGGGAATATTGGCCAAGATTTGGGAGAATATTATGCTATAAACATACGGTTTTAGAGTTAATATTAATCTTACAATTTTGAAGAAAAATTGGGAGATGGGAAGAGAAGGATTTTTTTTTTCCCCCAACAAAAGTAAGATTTCTTATTATTTATTTATTTTGGTCTTTTAATATTTTAAGTCCTTTTAGGCTTAGGATTATTGTAAAACAATATTTAGCGACCAAGTGTAAATTAATTGTATAATATTTGTAAATTTAAAAAACATTTTTTAAAGGTAATTGTCCGGTTAAAATTATTCTCTTAAATAAGGTTATTTTTCTAAAAAAGAGAGAAAATTATTACTTTTAAAAAAAAAAAAGGATCGTATCATGGATCTAGTTGCCAGCCAAATCATAGCAGGCAACTGCTAGATAGGTATGACCAGATTACGAGTAGAATGCGTGACCGGTGCACGAACAGCTCCATGCCAAGCAGCAACTAGCGTTGAAGGAAGCACTAGCCGTGGCAGATGGCCATGGAACTCTTACTGATGCCGGCAGCATTGATAAGGTCCCTGTAGTTTTGTAGGGTTTGTACCATGGACAAATTATTTTTAAAAGCACAGACGAGCTCCCTAATAATTTTTAAAAATTATGGGGAATCTGTAAGAAAGTAAATCAGATATAACGCAGCGGAATTTAAAATTTTTACTTTCCTATCACGGATCACCTTGATTAATTTATATACATACGTAGTACAAGAAAAGTATAGAGATTGTACCTTAAAATTGCAGTAAAATCTCCAATATGTTTGGGACGTCGATCCACAAGCCGCACAGGTGTCCGGCCTCTAATGGTATCCACACAGATAATTAAATCAGGAATCTTCACAAGATTGATTAACCCAAACCACGGAGTGCTAGTTCCTAAATTATTTTCGTTTCTTAAAACCGTGACAATCACGTTTTTCCCCAAAAAGGATTTGACGGCTGTTCTTTTCTTATGGCCGATGTGTACAAGTCCTTTTACTATATATATATATATATATATATATATATAATAATATAGTATCCCAATCAAATTGGGTTTAGAGAATTACAAATTCTAATCAGTTTGGGTCATGGGTATATGAATAATTATAAAACCATTAGGACTCCTAATATTTATAACTTATTATAATTAAACCCAAAAGTTAATTTATCTCATAAATTAACCCATAAGTATCTCATACTTATCAAATCATTTTAATCCTGAATTAATTATCCTTAAGTGTGTGACCCTTTAGGTTCCCAATCACGTTGGTAATAAGTATAAATTATAATCCTAAATTAATTAGGAATAGATAAATTAAACACCTTTAATTTATCATTAATTCTCCAATTAATTAATTTACACTTATAGATCAAGATTGGCTTCTAGCAAAGCATCATGACCACCCAAGTGTTGAGATATGTCAAGTGGTATCGACATCACCCATCTTGACTAGTTCTCCGTAATTAATATCCTTTCACCAACCTATATCCCGATTAATTCAAGAATATAGATGTAATGCCAACTCTTATCGAATTAATCAAATTTTACTTCTTACCAAAATACAACTCACTTGAAATAGATTTTAAGACACTCTTAAATCTATTTCCACTTTGCGCAAAGATTTCTGAATCGTATTTCAAGAAGTGGCCATACTGGGATATACTCTCCTATTATAAGGAGTGGTGAATCCTCTATTGGTCATATCTTATCTTCTCATGATTATCCTCATATTATACCCGAACTCTACAGTATGTGCGACTCATTAAGAGTAACGACTAATAGAGCCAAAGAATAATAATCCACATCAAGATAAACTTATGACCTCAAGTCAAAGGACCATTACACTACTATCACAAAGAGATTAATCCACTGGCATTTAAATAATAATCCGTGTGGAATACTCTTAGCGGGTCAATCCGATGCACTTATTCTTAATAAGCATCCACATACTCTTATGTGCTAATATACTAGTGTCATACACTACGATTAGGGATATACACGAATAAAATATAATTACATCATAACTCCTTATGATTTTACATATAAATATTTTATTCGTTAAATGCCATATTACAAAATATACATAAATATAAAAGTGTAATTTATCCCTAAAATTAATTGGCTTTAGGGCATACACTAACAAACTCCCACTTGCACTAAAGCCAATCATTCAAGTGTTTAAGACCGAATGAGTTAACATGACTCTCATGTTTCTTCTGGGACAAAGGGCTTTAGTGAACGGATCAGCAATGTTATCATCCGTGGGGATCTTCTCTATCTTTACTTCATTTTTCTATCAATGATCTCTCTAATCAAATGATAGCGCCGTAATACATGTTTAGATCGCGATGAGACACTGGGTTCCTTTGCTTGTGCAATAGCTCCATTGTTATCACAATACAAGAGTATAGGATCACTAATGGAAGGAACCACTCATAGTTCACCACAAACTACTTGATCCAAACAACCTCCTTTCTGACCCTACGTTTTTGGAGAAGGAAAAAAAATTCGGCTTCTATTGTAGAATCAGCCGTGGTGTCCTTTTGGAACTTTTCCAACTTATCACACCACCATTAAGAGTAAATACATATCCAGATTGTGACTTGCTATCATCTTTGTCAGATCAAAAGCTAGCATCTGTATATCCATAAACTATCAATTTTTGCCCACCATAGATCAAGAATATATCTTTAGTCCTTCTTAAGTACTTAAGAATATTCTTGATTGTCATCCAATGAATCTGCCACTCCCTGGCTTAGATTGAAACTGCTCGTAACACTTAGAGCATAGGAGACATCGGGTCTAGTACATAGCATAGCATACATTATTGAACCTATAGCCGAAGCATATGGGATCATTTTCATGCTATCTCTTTCGACATCTGTCTTAGGACACATGTCTTTAGAAAGGTACACACCATGAGACATTGGTAAGTAACCCTTCTTCGATTGATCCATGCTAAACCTCTTTAGCATCTTATCTATGTACGTTGATTGAGTAAGACCAAGCAACCTCTTAGATCTATCTCTATAGATCCTCATTCCCAGAATATAGGTTGCCTCTCCTAAATCTTTCATAGAAAAGTTTCTGGACAACCATACCTTTACACTTTGAAGCATAGGTATGTCGTTTCCTATCAACAATATGTCATCCACATAAAGTATCAAGAAAATAATGGCGCTCCCACTCACCTTCTTGTATACACATGGTTCATCCTCATTTTTGATAAAATCAAACACTTTGATTACTTGATCTCATCAAAACGGATGTTCCAACTCCTAGAAGCTTGCTTTAGTCTATAAATAGACCTTTGTAACTTGCACACTTTGTTAGGATCTGTGGATGTTAACCCTTCAGGTTGTGCTCATATACACCTCTTCCTGCAAATTTCCATGAAGGAAAGCAGTTTTACATCCATTTGCCAAATCTCATAATCATAATATGCAGCTATCGCAAATAAAATTCGAATAGATTTCAGCATTGCAACTGGTGAAAAAGTTTCATCAAAGTCAACTCCTTGTCTTTGTGTATAAACTTTTTGCGACCAATCGCGCCTTATAGGTAATCACATTACCATCCATGTTAGTCTTCCTCTTAAAGACCCACTTGCACCCTATGGGTTTAATCCCTTCAGGTGGATCGACTAAGGTCCATACCTTATTGTCATACATGGAATCCATTTCAAATTTTATGGCTTCTAGCCACTTCTGAGAGTCCTTATCAGATAATGCTCTTCGTAAGATATAAGTTCATCATAGATTGTCTTAATGATTAATACATCATTGTGTCCACTTACAAGAAACTCAAATTTCTTTGGAGCACGACGTATCCTAGTAGTCCTACGAAGAGTTTGTGTATCAATAGCTTCATCCTCAATTACATCATCATGTGATTGAAGCTCTTGTTCCATTTGTTGATCAATACCATATTGTGTTTCTTGAACTTCTTCAAGATCTATTTTGCTCCCACTTGCCCTTTCAAGAATAAACTCTTTTTCTAGAAAGACGGCATGTTTTGAGACAAACACCTTTTGCTCAATGGGATTATAGAAATAATATCCAAACGTCTCCTTTGGATACCCCACAAATAGGCATTTATCTGATTTAGGTTCAATTTTATCAGATTCTACCCTCTTCTCATAAGTAGGGCAACCCCAAACCTTCAAATATGAAAGTTTAGGTTTCTTTCCAAACCATATCTCATACGGAGTGGAATCAACAACTTTTGATGGAACATGATTTAGTAAATGGGAGGCAATATTAAGATTTACAGCATAGCCCCAAAACGATTTTGGGAGGTCTGCAAAAACTCATCATTGATCGAACCATATCTAATAGAGTTCGATTACGTCTCTCAGATACACCATTTAGCTGTGGTGTATAAGGAGGAGTCCATTGAGGTAGAATCCCATTCTCCTTAAGATAATCTTGAAACTCTTAGTTCAAGTATTCCCCACCTCGATCTGATCGAGTATTTTAATACTTTTACCAAGTTATTTTTCAACTTCATTCTGAATTCTTTGAACTTTTCAAAGGGTTCGACTTATACTTCAATAAGTATACATAACCATATCTAGAGTGATTATCCGTAAAAGTAATGAAGTATGAAAAACCTCCTCTAGCATGAATTGACATAGGACCACAAACATCAGTATGTATTAGCCCCAACAATTCACTAGATCTATCATCTTTTCCAGTAAAAGATGATTAGGTCATTTTATCAAGTAAACAAGATTCACATATATCATATGATTCATAATCAAATGATGATCCGAAATAACCATTGTTATGTAATTTGGAAATGCGTTTCTCATTTATATGACGAAATCTACGATGCCAAAGGAAAGATTGTTTCATTATCAATATAAGCCTTACAGATCCTTTTCCAGTGCCCTTCGTTTCCACAATAGTAACAATTACCCTTGGCTTTATCCTTCTTGATCACATGTGTTGGTTTTAACCCAAACTTGGCTTTCACAAAACCAATCTTGGATTTCTTTTCTTCTTATTAGAAGAATCAACAATGTCTCACTTGTTTCCTTTCCTTTTTAATAGTTGCCTCAGCAGTTTTTAGCATATTCAATGTTAAAGTAATTGCTACTATTGTGGATAATTTAGGGCATATTGTAAAGGATCACGAACTGTGAAAAGCTATCAGGCAGAGATTGCAAAATTAAGTCAACATTTAACTCATGATTTTATACAAATCTAGATTGTATCTAATTTTTCAATTAGTCCGTAATCTTCAAGATGAATTAATACTGAATTAGTGATCAATTTAGTTGTAAATGAATCTGTCTCTTATTGCTGTGTCTTAGACCTGTATAAGAAATAGATGTCTCCTATGCTCTAAGTCCTTGAGATGTGTAATCATAGAGTGAGCATCCATATTGTCATCTTGTTTCTGCAATTCGAACTCATAGAGGCCAACATGATACAAGAGGCAGATATCATTATCCTCTATGTGCTTACGATAAGCATTCAATCGCTTCATCAGCATCATCCGGGACATCGGAAAATTGGTTATGGTAAATTACCAATTTCTCATGGCTTGAGAACAAATGACAAGTTACTGAAGCCAGTCCAAAAATATCTGCCCAGTGATCCCATATAGATATTATACAATGGGATGTAAATTAACGTTATTACTCATATTCTACAACACATAAATAAAGATAGTATAAGTATTTGTTATTTATGCATAGACAAAACCAAAATATAATATGGACTTTCTTTTAATTTGGTTTTGCTCCCACTATTTTAATTCAAACCAATAATATATAAGAGACAGAATCGATGGACTACTAGCCCTGTCTCTTATACACATCTAATGTGTATAAGAGACAGGATAGTATAAGAACTCTTACCAATTACAACTCTTTGTAATTCCTAGATAGTTAGGTATCAATCTTTGATAACACATCATATGTGACTCCTAACCTTTGCCTCAAAAACATATAACCTTGAGTTTACCCAACAAATTATATGCCTCCGTTAAGTCATACCCATTGGTTAAGAGACAGATCTCATAGCTCATACATGTCCAACGTAGAGTAACCTTGGATTAGTCCAACAAGTTAAATCTAAGAAGGCAATCGTTTGTTGCTATAATAACGTTGGACATGTCTTACTGACTTATGAGATTAGATTTGAGGGATTTTCTTTTATTTATTTTATTAGGTCTCATCATTTTTCATGCAATATTATCATATCATCATATAATAAATAAAACATGCATAAAACCATGGATGATTATGAACTTTTACTAAACTGTGTATAGTTTCCTTGAGTCACGAAGGAAACTAGGTGGTCAAATTCTAAGGGTAATCTTCAACTCTTGAAAATTTCCTTCTAGGTTGCACTTTTCCGCCGTCTCCATCATCTTGTACATTACAAATGTAATTCTATCTAAACATTTTAGATATTCTATCCTATCCCTAACCTACATCTATGTACATTACATAATTGGTTAAGAAATCTCGAGTTACATTCGAGGGGATTGAGATAAGAAAAGAATTACATTCAGAATAATAGAGAAAGGCAGGACACGCAAGCCCTATTTAAAAATTTACAACCATCGAATTTGAACCAAATAAATCAAACACAATCAAATTGGTCTTAAGTTCATGATCATCCATCATGCAATTAAATAATTCAATAATTAAATAAAAGCATAAATCCGTATTTAGTATCTAATCATGAATCACTATATTTCATAATTTCAATCTAATTGAAATTATCAATTTTGAATTATTTATAAAAATATTTTATGGAGAAAATGATTATTATTTTCTAATCACATTAGAAAATAATCCTTTAAATAATAGAATTTTTTAAAAATTATATTAGAAACAATTTCTAAACAATTTTTAAACTTTTATTAAATTCCAATCTCATTGAAAAATAATAAATTTCTAATATTTAAACAAATTACCTAATTCTAATCTCATTAGAATTAAATAAATATTTTCAAAGGTTTTATACTTTCTAAATTTTAATCAAATTAAAACAAAGAAAGTTTCTAAATCTTGTCAATTAATTTTAAACAACAATTGTCAAAAATTAATTGGTGATTTCAAAAATCAAAATTTAGAAAAACCTTTTGTATGAAAATATTAAATAACTGTCGCTAAAAATAATTTAACTTATTAAATACTTTTAGCGACAAAATCCACAAGTGTCACTAAAAGTGACTAAAGCAATTTACTTGAATTGAATACCCGTGAATTTGCGTGAATCAAATTCACGGGTCCTTCAATTCAAGATGACGTCATCTTGAATTTATTTGTCTCAAGATGATGTCATCTTGATTGCCTGACCCGTGATCAAATTCACGGGTCCCACCTTTTTTTTTTTTTTTTTTTTATAAATTTTTTTTTTAAATAAAATTCAAAAATTCATATAGTTTGAATAATTCAATATTCATGACAACTAAATACAACTACATCATAAATTAAATCAAGGGTGGCTCTGATACCACTGTAAGAAAGTAAATCAGATATAACGTTATTGGGATTTAAAATTTTTACTTTCCTATCACGGATCACCTTGATTAATTTATACGTAGTACAAGAAAAGTATAGAGATTGTACCTTAAAATTGCAGTAAAATCTCCAATATGTTTGGGACGTCGATCCACAAGCCGCACAGGTGTCCGGCCTCTAATGGTATCCACACAGATAATTAAATCAGGAATCTTCACAAGATTGATTAACCCAAACCACGGAGTGCTAGCTCCTAAATTATTTTCGTTTCTTAAAACCGTGACAATCACGTTTTTCCCCAAAAAGGATTTGACGGAAGGTATAACACTTTTCTTTTCTTATGGCCGAAAAAGTACAAGTCCTTTTACTATATATATATATATATATATATATAATAATATAGTATCCCAATCAAATTGGGTTTAGAGAATTACAAATTCTAATCAGTTTGGGTCATGGGTATATGAATAATTATAAAACCATTAGGACTCCTAATATTTATAACTTATAATAATTAAACCCAAAAGTTAATTTATCTCATAAATTAACCCATAAGTATCTCATACTTATCAAATCATTTTAATCCTGAATTAATTATCCTTAAGTGTGTGACCCTTTAGGTTCCCAATCACGTTGGTAATAAGTATAAATTATAATCCTAAATTAATTAGGAATAGATAAATTAAACACCTTTAATTTATCATTAATTCTCCAATTAATTAATTTACACTTATAGATCAAGATTGGCTTCTAGCAAAGCATCATGACCACCCAAGTGTTGAGATATGTCAAGTGGTTCGACATCACCCATCCGTGACTAGTTCTCCTGATGTAATTAATATCCTTTCACCAACCTATATCCCGATTAATTCAAGAATACAGATGTAATGCCAACTCTTATCGAATTAATCAAATTTTACTTCTTACCAAAATACAACTCACTTGAAATAGATTTTAAGACACTCTTAAATCTATTTCCACTTTATCTAGTGTCATACACTACGATTAGGGATATACACGAATAAAATATAATTACATCATAACTCCTTATGATTTTACATATAAATATTTTATTCGTTAAATGCCATATTACAAAATATACATAAATATAAAAGTGTAATTTATCCCTAAAATTAATTGGCTTTAGGGCATACACTAACAGAATCACACTTTGACCTTACAAACTTGACCATGTCTTAGTATCCCCTACAAAAGATTTATATACATCTAGCCGACTCTGACTTATAAATGTTATAACTAATCGGTTGACGAAACCCCAAAAAGTGGTGCAAAATTACTAAATTACTGTTGTATAAGATTAGATTAAGTACACATAGTTCATAAATTACTGAAATGATTGTAAACAATGGAGTTTCGTGGAGCTTAACAGATAGTTTCTGTGGCAGATTCTGCTGGTGAAGCCTGTGGCGGTGCTGTCTCGGACTATATAGCCAAAAATTTTATTGGCTATCAAATTCGAACTTGAATTTCTGCCTCATTATGACCAGAAAAGAAGTGATGATTGGAGACTGAAGTTGAGCTGCAGATTGAGCTGAGAAGTTGCTAGAAGGTTGAGAGAGAGTCTGACGAGGCAAGATGACATGGAAGTTAGTTAGGGAAGTTGTTGTAACATTTTCATTTTTTGCTGTGATTGAGTTTGTAACAGAATGTGCAAGAAACACAGATAAAGGGAGTTGGTTGTATTGTTGTAATCACCTTTGTACAATTTGGAAACTTGCTTATTAAAATTCCCTCTCTATTATTTCTCTCAAACTCTTACTTTCCCTCCAAGAATCTTAGATACCTTATTTAATCTTTACTTCTTTCTTATTTCAAGTAATTCAACTGAGATCCATTGACCTCCAAATTGATATCAGAGCTCTCAATCCTCTTATTCTGAGTTTTTTATATTAGTTCTTGAAATGGCAGAAGGTACTCGAATGAAGGTGTTTAAAGATCAACTCTAGAAACAAGAATTCAGAATCCAAGGGTTAATGGATGCAGTCGGCAGCAGAGAGAAAGGATCTCGATGACAGAATTCTAGGGTTGCAAGTTGTGATGGAAACTAGAAATCTTGAACTTAAGGTGCAAATGGAGCAAAATTTTGCAGAAATGAAGAGATACATGATAAAAGACCCTGAACAATAAAAAAGGGATATTGGGCAGTGCTAAAAGAACTTCTGGATTAGTAAAAGTTAAAAAAACTTATAACAATGGTAATAAATACCTTACAAGTAATTGTGGTTAATAAAATATTGATTTTGTTTAAAATTAAATGATAGTACAATGTAGTAGTAAAATATGCATAATGATAGTTATATTAGTGTGGGACCCATGATAAAGAGAAAAACGAATGGAAAAGAGTGTAAAACAAAAATAAGTTTAGCAAATGAAATTATCACTGGAAGCAGCACCCAGGTGCCGGTCGACGGACAAGTTGTGTAAGACGACTTATTTTGCAAGAAAAGTCCTCCCGTGGGGCTGTTTGCATGGGAATCGTGTACTTATCATCTCAGAGCACCCAAAACCCTAAAAATACCTATAAATACCCCATTATGAGGGAAGTTGAAGAGGGAGATCAGCCATTAGTTAAATTAAACATTAGAATAGAAATTCATTAGATTTAGACTAGGGTTTTGTTTGTTTTTAGGAAGGATTGAAGAGGAGATTCAAGATTGACAACCTTGGACCAAGAACTTGCGATTCTTCATTAGAGAAGCATTCTTAAATATTTTCTTATGTTATTTAGTTCTTGTTTTATGGTTCTTTTATCATTTAATGCTTTCAAGGGTTATATATTTTTCCTTGCTTTCAATTTATTGCTTTCTTTACTTGTTTTCATAGATTAATGGTTAGACTAGTTTATTTGCTTTTGTAGATTAATTATAATTTTAGTTCTTAGATTAATTTAGTCAAATCTCTTTCATAATGATTTCTTCAGGTAGCATTTGATGTCAAAAAGCCGGTAATTGCTAAACCAATCCTTGTGGGTTCGACCCTTACATCCGCTATGTACTATTGATAAACTAAGTGCCGTACACTTGCGGTGGGTTATCTAGTTAATGGTTAGATTAGAATCTTATAAATTTTATAACTAGATATTTCAGGTATCAAGTTTTTGGGTCGTTGCCAGGGATTGGGTCTTTGGAAATATCGGTATAATTTGACAAGAATACTACTTTGAAGTGTAAATTAGTTTTATTTGTTTTAGTTTCGTTGTGTGTTTTCAATATTTTGAAAAAAAAAAAAAAACCAAAAAGATTTACCCTTCTTGTGTTTTGTGTCACTTTTATTAAAAAAAATCTAAAAAGATTTTCTCTTTTAGTGGATAGTTTTGGCTAGCTACTATTCTAAATTCTCCCATTTTTCTTGTTTGTGTGCTTTTGTGTTAGTACTTGCTTTTGTATTTTGTTTTTGTGTCAGTCTTATAAGAACATGCAAGGAATGAATTGGAATAACTCATGCCAAAGATATTATCATCCTTATGACTATGAATGCATGACCAATGAGCATGTTTCTTATGTTTATCCTGCCTACTTATAGCTTATGATTATCAAACGGGAGGGTCAAACTATCCAAATTCTTTCTCAAGTTATCAAGATTATCCCTATTCTTTCCCTACACCCACAAAGCCTTTATATGAATCAACGATCTCCAATTCTTTCACCCATCAGTCTAAGAGTATGATGAGACAGGATCAATGGACTTGTGGATTGGAATTCAAGAATTTCGAGAAGAGTGTGCTAAACTCCGAGAAGAACAAGCTCAACTTCAAGAAAAGATATCTAGATTCTGTGAAGAGCAAGCCGCATCCAACAATCGGTTACAAGACCAACTTTTCAAGATTGAAGGAGTGGTAAATGGTGAAGAACATTGGACTCCAACCTCCTTGCCAATAGGTGAAGAACTAGTTCAAGAAGAACAAATCAAAAATGTCTTGCAAGAAACCGGTTCACTAGAGCCTCACGAATTGAAGTTACAATAACCGAGACACTCAATACTTATGTCGAGGAATCATCAACTTTTCTGATACATGAGAGTGAGAGTTTGTCCCGAGTACACCAAAGGAGGTTCTATTTGGGGCGTTCGTGCTAAAAAGGCCAGTTTTAGAAGGAGAGAAAGAAGAAGGATACATTCTAGAGGAGGTCGGGGGATACAATCTACTTATGCTGAAGTTCAGTTCCTTGGGGATTTCGGATGTGCTAAGTAGTGGAGCACATTTACTACGGATTACAACATCCTCGGCAAGTCTCCTTGGCTTTACTAGGAGATTATTTCTTTTAATATTATTTCGTTTATTTATGCTTTAATTTATTATGTGCTTTAGCTTAAGAATCCGGTGGGGTAATAAAGGTTTTAAACCTCGTAATTAGTTAAGTGTATGTGTTTTAGATTGTGAATTGCTTGTAGTTATACTTGTGTAGCTGATAATATCGATGGTAGATTAATCAAGTATAGTTTTATGCAGTTCACAAAGTTTCAACTCGCCTCGTAGGTATTTATGTCGGGATATACTGCACCAACTGTTCTTCATTTCCAGAGAAGCTTTTCCCTTGTCCTCTTTATACTTTTATTTTCCATAACATTAGAGGCAATGTTTATTTCTGAGTGTGGGGTAATGGGGAATTATCTAGAATTATATTTATTTGGTGTAGTTGCTCAATTTTGCTTCAATATTTTAGCTTTTCTTTTGATCTGAGAGTTTTTTTAAAATTTTTTAATTTTTTTGTGCTAATTAGTAGAAATCTTTGAAATTTTCAAAAATTTTGCAATTGCTTACCATGCCTCTTTGATTTTTTGCATGATAATTTTTGAGCTAAACCGTTATTAGTGGGTAGTCGATGTTAATAATTTCCTTGCGTGAACTCTAAGAATTCTTGAGCACATAGCTATAAATTATTTTATTTTTAACACTTAGAGATAATTATATAAACTCATTTATATTGCATTCTAGACCTTGATGTATTACATTTTTGAAGCAAAATTTTAGATAACTTGATTTGATTTAAAGATGAGGGTAGGCATTTCTTTGGACGTTTGAGCCTTTCAAGCCAACCGACTAATTACTGTAAAATTTATCCCTACAACCCTATTTGAGCCTTAATTTGTTTTGAATGGATAGAAGAACCATTCATTTTTTTGTAACTCATTTTTTTATCTACCTTTGTGAGCTATTATAAATGTCCCTTAAGAGATTTAATGTCGCATTAATAGTTAAGGTGATATAAGGATGGAAGGTAGTTGTATAAGAATATTTGAATGAATGGTATACAATTAAGGTGAAGGGGTGTTGGAAAAATTTTTGTGACCATTGCAGGTGGTGTCAATCACTAGCACACGCATTGGAGTGTTAGCAGGTACCTATCACTGGTAACTGCGTAGATATTTTTTTGTGGGTAGTGCCTATCACTGGTACCCGTTTTGAGAAAAGAAAAAGAAACAAAAATAAAAGGGAGATATTTTTACATGATGTTGGTGAGTAAGGATGAAACTGAAAAAGTATGATTTTACTTTGCTTGTTGCACAAAATTTTTACGGGTGTTTGGAGAATTAAATGTGGGGTTACTCCTTATTGAAGGATGGGTGTTTTAATATTCGAAAAGAAGTTTTATATTGATGTGTGGCCAACATTAATTTAAAGCTTATTTTCTTATTTGTTTATCCTTTTTCCCTTCTTTGTTAGCCAATACCCTAGTCTTATGTTACAAGCCAAAAGTCCTACCTAATTTAAGTCGAGTTGATTGTCTACATTAGTGGAGAAATGTAAGAAGAATAAGCTATGGAATGTTTAGAAAAATTTAAAGGGTTTGCATGATTTGATCTTTGTATTTTAAAGTTATTTTTTGTATGGCTATGCACATACCTACACTGAAATTTATGTATAGGGGTTTATTATCATTTGACTATTTTTCTTGTAACGGTTTGGTTCTTGGTTATTCAAGTGGATGATTGATGTGATGTATCAAGTATGTTTGTGATTTATTTCTATGTTTTGCTCGAGGACGATCAAAAAGTAAGTGAGGGATATTTGATAAACTCATAAATATAGTATATTTTGTGTGCCGTTTACCTCGATGTTTTAATGTAATTTAAGCAAGAATTGAGTAATTAAGAGATAAAATAGTTTATTTTGAGTTTTGTAGGGTTTGAGTAAAGAATGAGTTAAAATGGATCACAATATTGGAGGAAAATGTTCACCGGCGTGGTGCAAATCAGATATAGTTTGGAAGATCAAGCATAACTCTCTTGTTCGAGCTCCGATTACTGTGATTTTTGATGACTTGGAAAGATAAGGAAGATTTATACAACTTACATGTTTTGAGTTCTGCAGGATTTTATAAGAATCTTGTTCAAAATTGCAAAATTAAGAAATATGCACCGGCAAGGAGTGATTCTAACATAATTTGGTAGATTGAGCATAACGTTAGTGTCCAATATTTGAGGTGATTCAAGATGTTTGGGAAAGCTGAGACATAGAGTTGCAACTTTCATGTTTTGAGTTTTTCCAAATTCTGCCAGCATCATGGAGAAAAATGAAGATGAAGTCGAGCTACCTTACTGGCAAAAGTGCAACGCCCAGGCGATCCAAGTCTAGAAAGGTTGCTTTTGCTCACTGGAAGCAGCACCCAGGCGCTGTAAAAGTGCAGCACCCAGGTGCCGATCAACGAACAAGTCGTGTTAGGTGACTTATTTTGTAAGAAAGGTCCTTCCATGGGCTCGTTTGCATGAGAATTGTGTACTTATCTTCCCGGACCCCAAAACCCTAAAAATACCTATAAATACCCCATTATGAGGGGAGTTGAAGAGGGAGATCAGCCATTAGTTAAATTAAACATTAGAATAGAAATTCATTAGATTTAGACTAGGGTTTTGTTTGTTTTTAGGAAGGATTGAAGAGGAGGTTCAAGATTGACAACCTTGGACCAAGAACTTGTGATTCTTCATTAGAGAAGCATTCTTAAACCTTTTATTATGTTATTTAGTTCTTGTTTTATGGTTCTTTTATCATTTAATGCTTTCTAGGGTTACATATTTTTCCTTACTTTCAAATTTATTGCTTTCTTTACTTGCTTTCATAGATTAATGGTTAGATTAGATCTAGTCTATTTGTTTTCATAGATTAATTGTAATTTTAGTTCTTAGATTAATTTAGTCAAATCTCTTTCATAATGATTTTTTCAAATAGCGTTTGATGTCAAATAACCTGTAATTGCTAAACCAATCCTTGTGGGTTCGACCTCACTTCTGTTATATACTATTGATGCCGTACATTTGCGATGCGTTATCTAATTAATAGTTGGATTAGAATCTTATAAATTTTATAGCTAGATATTTTACGTGTCAACAACAATTAGCAATTTTGAGCATTGAGTAAAATATATTCCAAATAAACAGTTTTTAAAACAATTTAGCACATTACTCACTTTTTGAAATTAGGGATAGTTGATTTTTAAAACAAGTACTTGCAATAAGAACTATCCATTTTACCACTAAAATCCAAAAAGACCAATTAAATATTACAAATTTTATGCTACTATTAGGTTCATATAATTATTGAGCACCAAAATAATCCTTTTTCTATCCAACTACCAAAAAATTTATTAAAATACAAAACAAAATCATACCCAAAAACAAAGAAGACTCAAAAGTACACTACCAATCTTTTCATTTTATTCAATGATGAGTTACAAACTCATCCTACCACTCACTCATATAACAAGAAATAAAAATACCACTAAAATGTGATAAAAGCATAACTAAGCATACTATAGTATGAGGAAATGATTTTCAACTTCACTTGACAATCAAAAAAACTCATGTAGATGATAAACAGTATATCAACTAAGTGAATGTGAATGCAACCAATTAAGCACAAGTTGAACGCAAAACTATGGTTCCGCCTTTAATCGCAGAATTCACAAACAATAAGTACAACACCAAAAAAGGCCAAGCAATGAGTAATTTTAAGTATACAATCTAATGCAAATCAATTAAGCTCATGAGTTTTAGGGATTGAATTTCTTTCTATAACCAACATGGCTACACTAGGTAAGGGTTATTGGGGTTTCATGCGGTCGAAAAAATCAAAGACAAAAAAAACACACATAAAGAAGTAACGGGGTTTAATACAACACAATGAGTTATCTAATGTCGAATGCATCCCAAACTTAGTTTCACATAAACTTGGACTCCAAAAGGCATTCAAATCAAAGGCTTCTCCAAGATATTCAAAGCATTCATATGACTTTTTCAAAATAAAATTAAAACACTTGGCAAATAAAGTGCATCAACAATTAGAATATCACAATCATATAACAAAACCCAAGTCCAAGTTCAACTAATACAGCATACATATCAATCACATAAAGTCCTATATTGTCATCAGCAACCAAATTGTCCAAGTGAATCAAAAATCATTTACCAACATCGAAACATAAATTAAATTAAACACAATGCCAGAAATATTTATTTCCTACCAGATTCTTAAATTAAAACAAAATAAAAATGCAATAAGTACTCCCTTAACAACACTGTGGAGGCTTCTCAAGGATGTCAAAATCCTTGGTGAACTTACACCATATCTTAGTACATCTGAAGTACCCAAGAACTTGTTCCTTGAACTTTAGCATTTTTAATTGGCAACTCGTCGCTCCCCTCTAAAAAGTACCCTTCTTCTTCTACTCCTTAAGCCGCATCTTTTTCCACAAGTACTTCATATAGAACCTCTTTCGTGGTCACTAGAATAAACCCACACTCATTAAGAATAGGTCGATGGTAATCCTGAACAAGTATTGATTGACCTGCTTGTTGAGAATTTAAGTTCAAGAGGTTCTTCATAACCGGCTTCTTCCAAAGTGTGTTCTTCCTCTTCTTCTTATAAACCAGTGCTTTATCAATCAGTCCATATGACACTTCTTTGAGTATGGTGGTAAA
The DNA here is from genome assembly GCA_025175665.1 of Cinchona pubescens. Lineage (NCBI taxonomy): Eukaryota > Viridiplantae > Streptophyta > Magnoliopsida > Gentianales > Rubiaceae > Cinchona > Cinchona pubescens. Next base: position 4,678,391 of record JANKKI010000026.1, on the reverse strand, counting down.
GAGAGGTAAGCAAGTTGTTGATTCTTCTTGGTTGCACATGTTCTTTGGCTCTACAATTTCACCTTGATACTAAAAGAGTCCATTTTCATTTTCGGTTGGGAGCGTTGGGGTCCATTGGTCATCAACATCTAATATTCTTTCGAGCTTGGCAAATTGGTGTTGCAACTTCTTGATGGATTTGTCTTGGCCGCTCTCCAAGAATTTAGCTTGATCTTCAAGAACTCGCGCTTGGTCCTTAAGGAGTTGAGCTTGTTCTTCATCGAGTTTGGTTCGTTCTTCTTAGAGGTTGATTGTCTATTCTTGGAGTTCTTGAAGTATTATCCATCTTTTCATCAATATTTTCTTATCAACTTCTTGGATTGGTTGGTGAAAGAATTGGGGCTCCATTGGTTCATATGAACGCTCTTGGGGTGGAGGGAATTATTAAGGATTTTCTTGATGGCGCTCATATGAATATGGATAGGTATACCATCCTATCTGATAGTCTAAGGGATAGGGAGAATACTCACAAGAAACATGCTTATTGGTCATATCTCCATTGCCATAAGAATGATAATTTTGTTAATATGAAGAATTCCAATCTATTCCTTGCATGTTCTTGAGTAAAAGATACTTACGATAATAAAAATAAATAAAAGAACTAAAACAACACAAATAAGAAAAGTAAGAAAGTTTAGACTACTAATTAGTCTTCTAAGGCAAATTATCCATCATAATAAAAATCATTTAGATTTTTCAAAATAAGAACACAACTACAAAAATGAAAAGTCTTTTTGTTTTTCAAATATGTGAAACAACAATACTAAAAAATAAGAAATTTCAATCTAGTATTACAACCAAATTATATCGATATTGCCCAAATTTAATTCCCGAGAACGGCACCAAAAACTTGATGCAAATCACATTTGGTTCTACATTTATAAATACTTAAATCCAATTATTAACTAGATGGAACATTCGCAATATCCAGTGTCAAAAAGCAAACGGAAGTAGGGATTGAATCTAGAAGGATTGGTTGATAATTAATGATTATTTGGTTGAATTACTATTTGAAGAGTTTAATGTAAAAATATTTAATTAAAACTATATTTAAAAAAAATACTAAGAAAGTAATTTAAAGAATAACTAACAAAAAGAAATAAAGGTGGATCGGAATAGAAAAAATGTTCTTTCCACTACAGCTTGTCATTTTAATTGCTTTTGTCCAAACAATGGGTCCAGTTAAGGGTTCACACCCAACTATGACTCAATCCTTTGGCCCGACTCATAATTCTAAATCATTTCTACATCATAGCGTTCTATGAACCAAGAAAAGTGGCATCTTGGTTCGACTCTGCTCGTCCTAGTGTAGTAAAAGTTTGGAGTAACATGTTAATTTACTGGCAAAATAACAAACACCTATTAGAGTAAGGATTTCTTTGTTCGAGCATTTATCTCATTTTACAGGGAAAAGTGAAAACTTGGTATATTTTTTGGGTAAGATGTAATTGTGTACCATTATAATGGGTAAAATGTACATAACTATAGAATTATTGAAGGCAATTTAGTAATTTTACGTACTCTCTCTCTCTCTATATATATACACACACACACACACACACACATACATAATATATATATATACACACACACACACACACAAAGATAATCAATTCAGTCATTGTGTTCAGACTCTATTATGGATTTCTGACCACATGGAGAATAATCTATGGGTTATAGAAGAAGGAACCGAGAAGAAGGTATCAGTAATACGAGTTAAGCGAATGGTCCCCTAGCCTCAGATGTCCATATAAAGACGTGACAGGAACTCCGAATAGTTGTTTGAAGAACGGGACCAACTTGATCCTCTTCCCCTGGGATTTCATATATAATTTTTGGAAAAAGTTTAATTAACCCTAAAAAATATTGTATGGCCCAGAATAATTTTAAAATGTCACTAGAAAAACTATATTTTAACATATGAATTTGCAAAAGTTGTACAATGGCTAAGAAATTCAAAAAATCATAGTTATGCCTAAAGATATTTTAAGAATTATAGAAAAACCAACAATGTTTTTCAAATTGTATAAAAGTCCTCAAAAGGTTTTCCTAAAGTTACAAAAAATTCACTAAAAGTTTTTAAAAGTTGTAAAAAGGCCTTAAAGTTTTCCCAATGTTATCTAATTACTGTAAATGTTTTCTACAGCTATAGAATAGCCAAAAGTTTTCTTAAAGATTGACATAGAAATACCTTATAGTTACTAAAACTTGTAATAGTATCCCCAAAAGTTAATTTAAGGTGGAAATTGAGTTGTTGAAGTTTAAGAGTGATTAATCAAGTTGTTTTGGCAAATATAACAAAAAGATGTTATTACTTATACAAGTAAGAATTTGAGGTATTCTAGATAATTCATTTGAATGAAGAAAAATTACTTTTGAGCAAACTAAGAGTACTTTTACACTTTTATATCACTAGATGTAATAAGAATAAAGTTAAAGTAATAAATCGAACATGATTTCAATGAATTTGCAATTGGACTATATAGAGATAGAAAGGAATTATTAAGTAACTATTATTGATATAATATTATGGTTTCATCTAGGAAAATATCAAAAGTAAGTTTAAATAGAGTTATCGATTTCATCTAAGGTCAGTGGTGCTTACCTTCTCGATATACAAATCCATGTATTTTTTAACTACATTTACGAACTAGCATATTTTCTCAAAGTTATTCAAGAAAAATATTTATTCTATGAAATGAATTATTTTTATTATGAAACGTGGTTCATATATGGTTTTATGACTTGTTTAATTTTAAAGTTATAAAGGTGATAAATGTATGATTATGGATGTAGAAATACATGTGATGAATGGGTAAATGTTAATGAACAAAAGCTATAAACGAATATGAGATAGTCCATTAGGCCATAGTCCTAAACTTCATTAATTATGAATATGGCTATAGACCATCAAAGGATACACGTAAACCCTTTACAACCTTTCTAGTGAGGTCAAAGACTAGCCTAAGTACTCAGTGTTAATGAAGGATTGGACCTGTTCGAAGCCTTTGTAAATGAATACGTGATATACACATTAATTTTATTGTTACGGATAGATACATGATACATACATAGTTATGTGATTTGGTAAGTGAAAATGATATTTGCGTAAATATAAGATATGACCTAAATTTCAAAAGTACAATATTGATTATTTTTTATATTATGAAAATATAAAAGTATATGATTAGTTAAAACGAGATTAATTTCCTTAGAATGCATGAGCATATGTTTCTAGGATTTGGTTGCGAAAGTATGTGTGTGTGTATGCATATACATACTTACATACATACATACATACATATATATATATATATATAGTGGTATGTTGTTGTAGAAGTTGAAGGCTGGTTGGATGAGAATCCTGGAAGAGATGGAGATTAGGATTTCCCATTTAGATGTTCTTACTATTTGGACAACAAAAGTTCGATAAGCTAATCGGAATAATAAAGTATGCATACTCGATTTAGTATGTTCCACATTTTTAAATTATTAATTATTTATACTGTATTAGTGGGAAGACACACAGAGTGTGTGAGATTTTTAAAAAAAAGTAAAAAAAGGAAGAAGTTACATGTGGTAGTTATTACTAGTGGTTTATCATGATATTATTAATGTTAATGCCAAGTAAATTGGGAAGTTCATAAAGTGACAAATACTAAAAGAGGGTCTTTTGCTTTATGTTTAGTATAGATAAATTTAAAGGGAGAGGATTTGTTTGGTATGATATCATTTTATAATTTGCCAATTTTACTCTCATTTAGCTTTGTAAGCAAGAAAGTTTTGCAAATCCCTTTAAGCTGCATGGTGAGAAAAGACAAAACTTTTGGCTTGATGACACGTTAGGGGTATACACTATCAAATCAGGTTACATCAAATGTAAGTATGATGAGGACCAACTGAAAAGAAAAAGTGGGATAGTAAGTTTCACCAGGAAAGATAAGAAAATGTGGGCTTATGTTGGAAGATGGACACCCAACAAAAAATAAATATCTTTCTTGGGAAATGTCTAAACAAGATCATACCTACAAAATGAATTTATTTATAGAAGAATAAAGAAGGGTGAAGGTAAAAAAAAAAAAAAAGTGTAGGGAGATGGAAACAATTGAGCACTACTTATTTTTCTGCACAACAGTGGAGAGAATATGATAGCCATTTCCAATTCAGCGGGATGGAATTAAAGAACAAAGATGGAACTTTGGCAGATGGTCTAGACTTCGGGAAAAGATGGTATAAATTGCATAAAACCCCCTAAAGAGTTTATCACATTAAAGCAACCATGTACATACTGTGGAAAATTTAGAAATGTATAGATCAAACTAAGCAATCAATGAATTGCTAGAATTCAAATATTGCAATAAGCTTGAAGAAGGAGAGATAAGTAGCAGTGACAGCTAAGTTGAAGAAAGGGAAAGAAACCAAGACCTTTTACAACTGGTTGAGTTAAGTATAACTATAATGGCATAAGTGCAAAGGCATAAACACAAGACTGGTTTGGCTATTCAAGCAAGAGACTGGCAAGGGAAACTAGTACATATTTGGGCTTCATCTTCACAAATATGTAGCAAATTAGCTATTGAAAACTTGGAAGTTTTAAGAGAGCATTAATGAAAACTAGGAATACATGGTTGAAGAAGATCATAATTTTAGCTACTTGCAAACAAATCATAACAAGATCAATGTTAGAAGGCCACAACATAGAGATCCGTCAATCTTTCTAATTGAAGATATAGATACACTTAGAGGAGATTTTGAATCATGTCTTTTTGTTGATATAGGAATCCATAGATGTCTAGTTGTAAAAATTTGGCAAAATTTTGTTGTTGAACTTGTTTATGATATGGAATGGGAAAAAAATTTCCCCAAATGGCTAACCTGTTAGTCTAGACTATTCATAGAGTAGTTAATCTGATTGTAGGTTGAGATGTAAATTTATGATATTAAAAATCATATTAATGGTTTTGTCAAAAAATTATGTATTTATTGCATAAGAGAGATTAAGAAAATGATATATCTTATAACAACTACAAGATGTTGTTTGAAATAGATTTTCAAACTTGTTAAAATATACTTGTAGTGCATAGCAAATGGCTTTTATTGTATGATGATAAATACATAGCAAGGATATGTGGGCAAAGTTGAATTTTGAAATTCTCATAGATTCTTATCACGCAACTCCCTCCACCCTCATCGCCTCCTTCCTGGTTTTCTAGGGTTTGAGTTTATTAATGGTTGCTTTTCGGTCTTTTGCTGGAAGGCAACTCCCTTCTCAAGCGCTTAAGTCCTTTGCTAATGTTTTGACCGGTACTTCTGTGTTGCCGCTCAAGAAGTCTATGCCATACTGTGAGAAACTAGCCTTGATTTACATGGATGAAGAGATTGCAATTCTTTGGAGGCTACTGAAGCATGCTCTGATTGGTAAGTTCCCCAAAGAAAAACCTAGCATGGAGGCCCTTAGAAAATCCTTCAACTTAGTTGAATTTGCAGGATCTTTTACTTGAGGCTTTATTGATCATCATTATATCCTCATCTGCTTCGGCAAATAAGAGGACTACAAATGTTGTTGGCTGCATGGTTTGTGGACTTTTGATGGTTTTGCAATGTGAGTGCTCAAATGGATGCCAGACTTTTGAGTTGATCAAGTGTCACCAGTTGCTTTGCTTTAGGTTTCCCTAGAGCACCTTCCCTATCATTTATGCGTCAAACAATCTCTATTCTCTATTGCATCAATGATATGGTACTTTAGGACTACCCACAAAATAGATGCCTTTACTACTATTCTTTCTCCTCCTAGGGTTGCGTGATTCTATGTGAAAATAGATGTTTTGAAACCATTATTGCATAGATTTTGGATTGGGAAGGATGGATCTGGGCGTTGGCAATACATACATTACGAGGACTTCCCACAAGTTGTTCTACTTGTTCCAAGGTAGGGCATTCGACTGCTGACTGTTGGATGAATGCCTCAAAAGATATAATCAAGGGTTCAGTGGAAAGAAAGCACCAGAAGGAGAAACCTAACTCTCAGGATTCGAACAATCTTGAAGGATTGATTTGGCAGCAAAAGAAACCCATAGTTGTTACTACTTTATCAAGTAAGACGGTAACTCCAACTCTCGGCTTCAGAGAAAGAAAGTATTCCCATGAGGGAATCATTTCAAGTTGCTGGAAATTTGGTTGAGCCGTCACTTCCTTTTGATTAAAAAACCCTAGTGGCCTTTCACATTGAACTACTAGTGGAGAAAGATGTCGGGTGAGACCATAGAAATTTAGGAGATAGAACATGCTTCGGTTGATCACTCTCCTTCTGGAAACCCCACACTTGCATACGTACCTCATGGAAACCCTAAAATCACATACTCTTCATGCAATGTGGTTTCAGCTCCGCACGCCTTGCTAGCTTCAGCCACGAACATACCAGTTGTTCAAACAGATTCATTCGCTACTACTGATCCAGTCACAAAAGTGAACTTGATTAAGCAAGAAATGCTGTTAAATGACTCCTCTACCATTGAGCCTCTATAGTCCTTAGCTGTAACACCTAGCCTATGCATTGTGGCAGTTGATTCGTCTAATAATTTGAATGCGACAGATGAGAATTTGGTGGCTTCACTTGAAGTTTTGCCAGATAATGCTGAGTTCCTACATGTTGTCCATGATGATCATCATGCAAAGTTTCGTTGTTCCAAAAAGAAGAAACCATTATTGCCTTATCACATTTTGGACTCTCTATCAGATTCAGACTCGGTGTCTCATCAAATTGATTTGCTCCGTGAAGTTTTGATTGATGAGTTGCACAAGTTCATCACAAATTTAAAAATTAAAGGGATAGGTACTTGTAGCTCGGAAGCTCCTAAACGATGCTCGAGACATGCTGAGCAATACACTGTGACACATACTATTCTTACCTTATAGGTTTCCAGGTCCAACATTAGCTTTCCTTGAAATTACTCGATGATCAGAAGTCTCATTTTCAATATCAAAGGTATCTCTGGCAAATCTTCTCTTAGACGCTTGAAAAATTAATTCATATACATAATATTTCTTTACTTCTTATTTTAGAACCTTTTGTGGATGCTTGTTAGCTGGATGAATTTCATACCTGTTTGGGTTACCATCTTTGCATGTTGATTGTGTTGAATAAAATTTGGCTTTTCTGGAAGCCAGATTGCAGTGTTAATGTATTGGTAAATAATGAACAATTCATCCATCTTCGTGTATGCTAAATGCACAATAGGAGAGCGAACCTAGTTGTGGGGTGGTTTGTTTATAAGTGTGGCTCCTTATGTGTCAAAGCCATGGATCATAGGAAGGGATTTCAATGTAATAGCTTCTATCTCGAAGTATTGGGGTCATCGGGTAAAGACTTGCATGCAATAGAAGATTTCAATGCAGCAATAAGTCGAAGTGGGGTTTCTTAGTTTCTTTTTCTGGATGTAAATTTACTTGGTCAAGGGTTTAGTATAGTTGGTTAGTTTGGAAGAAGTTGGAAAGGTTATTGGTTAATTCTGAATGGTTTTAGACATTTTTCGGGTACCTCGGTTCAACATTTGAATAAGGCTGGTTCGAATCAGCATTCGAATGAATCATGTGTTTTACATCTTGGTTTTCCATTGTTTTTAGCAAAGTTCTTCTACTCATTTCTTCTGGTACATGAAAAACTTATCTAATATTCTTCCCAAACATTACAAGACTGTTTAGCTCTGATACCATAGGATGACCAGGAGCCTCACAAAGTAAAGTTAGAAGACATAAAATAAAATGAATCTCTTGCAGGGTAGATTCCCTTATGTCTGAAGTCTCTCATAGACATGCATGGCTCAGGAATTAGAAGATCTAAATTGCTTTACATCAATTAATCTTACTATGAGGATCGTAGCATATTAATCAAATCCAAAGTTTAAACTAATACATTTCTGATGTACAAGATCCTCTCATAAGAGGCAAGTACAGAGCATACTCTATGCCTTTGTGGGAAGCATATTAGATAGCTTTTCAAGCCATTCAAAACTTTCAAAGAAAAGAAAATTTTAAAAAGTCATAAGGATGTAAGAACAAGGATATTATTATTTAAAACCAAGGATGTCTTACAAATGAAATGAGAGCCCTATTTATAGAGGCTTCGGGACTTTAACAACAGATTCCAAAAATCCGAACTTCAAACACGAACTTAAATTACATACGGACTTTAAACTTGGACTTGCAATAAAATTACATACGGACGTCAAACTCGGACTTAAAATAAAATTACATACGGATTTCAAACATGGACTTGATACTAATTATTTAGAGATATGCGGGGATATACCCACATCTACATAAAGAACTTGTGGGGACACATCCCCACCTTTATTGTAAACAAACAAAACATCAAACAAATCATCACAAGATTGGAGGATCTCGTTATGGTGAATTATGATACTGGTAATATGCTTCAGAATGAGGGACATCCCAATAGAGACCATACCCATCCCAATCTATGAAATGGTCATCTGAATAGTTGGGATCTTGAGAATCAACAAACATGTCATCTAGGCCAAATTCTGATTGAATATGATTTTCTTCCTAATCTAATTCTAGATCTGTTTGGGTAGCTTTGTGTTTCTTTGAAGAACTCATAAAAGTAGATGAAAGATATCCTGATGGAATTTTAAAAGAAATTTGATTTTTGAAACAAATGTGTTCTATAAGGAGTTTCTGTTCTTCTTCCATATCTGAGATATTTTGTGAAAAAAACTTCCAAACAGAGCAGGATGGCATAGGTCTTGAACTATTCATTGATCCTTGAACATAAGATCAAGCTAAGGACGATGCAGCACGAAGATTGTATTGATATGTTTATTTCATGTGTATTAATTTGATCCATGCATAGTTAATACCACTATTCTGGCATGTAATACCATTCTAGGAAAGTCCATAATAATGAGCTCTGGTTGCTAGGCACAGATAGGAAGGCTATCAGATTAGAAGTAGTAAACTGAATTGGGAAATAATAAAGAACTCCTAAGCACCAGAAATGCCATAAACATTCCTCAGGAAATGGAGCCTTTGCATTGATTTGGACCATGTTGCTAAAAGAGTGGTCTGGAAGTAAAAGGTCTCGGTTGAGATTGGTATGGTTGATCACCATAAACGTAGTTAGAAAAGAAAGGATATAATTTCTAGCATAAAACTTAATATCAAAAAGACTCTCAAAAGGCCTATCTCTTGGGGAAAAGTTTTGAAATGTTTTGCTCTAAATGCATAATTAATAGGAGGAACTGAAGAAGTCATGAAGATAATAGGAATGGCTTTGGATTTGGAAATAAGAAGATGAACTCTTTTTGGTCTAGAAATAAGGTCTGGGATCAGGTTAGAGTCTCCTTTTATATGCTGAACATTGAATTAGTATTTGGAAAACCAGTCCTTCAACCTCAATAATTGTGGCACTGGAATCATTTTATTTTTGAAATCTATTATTCTTGGGAAAGATGAAATATCCATCCTCACAGTAAAATTGTGACCGATATGATGGAATTCAAACATTTTGATTCCATATTTTATAGCCAAAATTTCTTTGTAGACAGTGTGGTAATGTTTCTCTGCTTCTTTAAGCTGTCCACTTGTATGACCACAATAATGTGATTTATTGTCAATTTCTTCAATGAGTATGGCTCCCCAATATTAATCACTGGTATCTGTCTACAAGATCCTGTGTCCTATGCTGGGAATCTTTAAAGGTGGTGGATTCTGACAAATTTGTTTCAGCATTTGGACAGCCATCGTGTGGTCTTTTCCCCAAGTTGGAGCCTTCTTTCTCAACATTTTAGACAGCTCTGCGAGCTAGCTTGTGTATTTAGATGCTTCTGGAAGAAAATCCTTAATATAATTTACAATTCCAAGAAATTGTTGTATTTCTTTGATAGAAAGATTTTCTTCAAGGAATTTTAGAAGTTCTTGGGTAATTTGAGGACCTAGTTGATATTTTCTTTTAGAGAATTTCATACCCAAGAATTCAATATTAGGCTGTCCAATAAAGCCTTTTTTCTCAGACAACATATTGGAAGAGTTGCTGATGTGACCTTTGTCTTTAGAGAATTGTAAGATATCATCAATATATATTAATGCACTGTGCATTATAGGCTCAAATATTCTCACCATTGCTTTTTGAAAGATTGATGGGGCAATCTTCAATCCAAATGGCATGACGGTCCATTGATATTGGGCTGTAGGAATACAAAAAGCTGTCTTATGCCTATCTGTTGGATCAATGCCGAGCTACCAGAATCCTACCTTTAGATCAAAGTTTGAGAACACCTAGGCTTCTGCAATATGGGAAAATAGCATGCTCTGTATTCTGGGCAATCGAAATTTATCGTTTTACAGGAACTTATTGAGAGGCTTATAGTCAATTACAGTCCTTTTCTTTCCTCAAGCCTATTTTGACCTTTTGTAAACATAGAATGCTTGATAAGACCAACTTGATTTTGTGGGTTCGATCAAGCCAAGTTTTAGAAGTTGGCTACACTCTTGTCTTGCTAGAGTCAAATCTTCTGGCGTCATTCCTAAGTGTGTTGCCTTAGTTGGATTAACGTTTTCATTTAGCTTGAAAGGCAATTGAATGAAGAAATCTAAATTTTTCCAAAGTGGAGAAGGATGATAAAAATCTGCATGAGATTCAGCGAAGAAATTCTGCAGTTCTTTAGCTATCATGAAAATCTTCTAGAGCATCTGAGATGGAAAACATTTTCTCAATCTTTGTATAAGGTTGAAAATTTCTTTTTCATCTTATTCCTGCAGGAAGGACTCTGAGGAATTGAGACTTTCGCTAGAGATCAAAGTCAATAAGCACATCCTTATTGGCATCTGGTAGATCACATCCTAGGACTTTTGTCCATATGACGCAATATGATAAGAATTGAATTCCAATTTCTTTCTTTGTAATCCACTTTGAAAAGAAGATTTTTTCATCAGTTGTTCTGAAAGATTTTATACGAGGTATCCATGAGTCTGAAGGTAATAGTGTAGGATTCATCATAGATTTTATCGAACCAATATCTGTGAAACCTATTGTGGGAATAGGTCTACCATATTTTGAGGGCAAAACTTTGACCTTTATATGGGCAGAAACTGCAATATCTTCTTCCATGGATGTTTTTTGAGCTCTGAGCATATAGATAGGAAGGATTTCTTCAGTATCTGAATCTATATATAAACTTGTTTCTTCTGAGCTGGAGTCTTGAATGGAAAAACTGTGTCAGAAGTTTGTTCTTCTTGTTCAGAATTGAGTGATTCTATATCAGAAGCATATTCAACTACTTGAAGAACTTGAGAAACAAGTTTAGCAGACTTTTCCTTTTTATTGGGGCAATTTTTTGCTCAAAATGCCCTTTTTCCCCACATAGGAAACATCTGTTGGACTTCTTTCCTCTTCCAGACTTTCTTTTGAAAAACCTCAGGGATTTTTTCTTCTTGGATGGCTTAAACCTTCTTTTATGTCTTTTCTTGTCTTTTTTTATCACAAGAGCATGACTTCTCCTTGCATTTGATTTCAAGGCCTGTGTTTTTTGACACATCTTTTAGAATTTTTTTTTATGATCCATTATCTGTTTGAACATCTTCTGCTATTCACAAAGCTTGGTTAATGCGGCGAGGGCAAATTGATGGATTTCTCCTAATCCAAGACTTTCTATATTGCCACCATTTGCTTGTGTCATCCTAAAAAGTTCAGGCTAAAGCTCTTTAGGTAAAGATTAGGTATATACATGCTTGAAATTTGGATAATTTACTCCGTTAAGGCGATAGTATAATTCAAAATTTCTCTTGAAATGATAATCCAAGTCTTTTTTTCTCAAAGAACAGCATTTCATGTCAAAGAAATCCTACTGTGCTGTTTTTTAAGGATCAGTGATTCATTTTCAATGAATTCTTGGTGGATTTTCCCAAGGGCTAGGACTGAGCTTGCATGTCTAAAAAATTGCATCTACCTGTATTTTCCCAAACTCATAAACCAATCTCTAAGAGTACCAGTGAATCAAGAAGCAAATTCTCTCAGGATATTAGGCAGATATGCTCCTTTCTTTATTTTTTGCAGGTCTAGCCATGCCGCAAAGGTGAGCATCATTTCCCTTCTTTTGTTAATAGGGATATCATCAAATGTAAACCATGGTCCCCTTGATGGCTTGGTTAAGGGTTGTTGGGGTTGTTGCTGAATCTCTAGTTTCTGTTTCTAGAACAGATTATGTATTAGATTCATCAAAATTTTCCATCTTTCTAGAGCTAGATTCTGCTCTGTCAGTCGTCATCATTGTGGAAATATCTAAAAATTCTTCTTCAGAATCATCAATCTGTAAATTATTTGACTCTCCTTCTAAAGATGCATGGGTTTCTAATTCTGATTGCAATTCAGTTGATGTGTCTTCTTGGAATGGGTGACTGTCAAAAATGGCTAATTGAGGCGTTGGAAAAGTGTCATCATCATCTGGTTTGGACATCTAGATGTGTATGGTTCCTTCATTATTGGCTCCTTCGGTATTCTTTTTGGGTCACCTTCTTTGCAGAGATCCTATTAAATATATCAGGATTCACTGTGTAGGAAATTGTGGCAGAGACACAGGTTGTCTGGAATATATACTTGATGCAAAAAGAGAAACCAAAGTAGTTTCCCTTTTTCTGATTCAATCTGAGCTATTTGTCTCTTGAGTCTACGAATTTCTTCTTCTTTTTGGTTGAATTCAGATCCGAACAGATTTCTTTCAATTAAGGTTCTGAGATCTTTGTCCAAAGAGTCTACTTTTTGAAGCATACCTTGATAGATCTTTGTCAATTCATCTATCTTGGCATCCGTTTTGTCGACTCTTTTTATCACGTGGTTTACTTTGGATTCAACCTTCGTAAGAATTTTATTCTGGGCCCTGGCATTTTTTTGTTTGCCAATTCATCACTTCTTCCTCTTGGGTTAGCTGAAAGGTCCTTCTTGTGTTATCTACAGCTAGCTGGACAAAAGGCCGAGATGGGCCTCTGTCTGTCTGCCTTTCCAGCGGGGGAAAATCATTCTCATAGTGAAACATCATATATGGCAGGGGCTGTGGCATGGGATTGGTCGGAGGAATTACTTCTATTTTGCACATCTTTGAGTTTCCCTTCACTTTTGATAGATAATCAAAGCACTCCTTATAACGAGATAGCAGTTTAACTCTTGGTGGTTCTAGATCTGGATCTTGAGGTCTATAGCTTTTATGGCTAGATCCTCCCACTTGTTTTTATTTCTTCTTCTTCTTCTTTTGGCAGACTCGTCTTTATCTTCTGAATCGCATTCATCACAAGAACATCTAGGGTCACACATGGATGGATCGACATCTCAGATAGAATGTCCATTTATTTTGTCAGTATAGGCCCATGATCCGTTTGGGTAGAATGAATGGATCAGTGGGATCTCATCCTTTTCATCCCTGGCTTCTTCCCGGGATATCAATAGTTATTTGAAAATTGGTTCGGATGGTCCTTCTTCTTGTTGGACATCAAAAATTGTCTTTGTTTCTCCATCTAACAATTTTTTGAATTGTGCATGGACTGCTTTTACAAGCTGTTGCGACTGATGTTAGTTGCAGGTTTCATAATTGGTGATCCATTCTGTTGGCATGAGTTTTACAAGGTCCGGTCTACTTAATTGTCTTGGAATTTGGACAATAGTAGGTACTTTTTTCCCAGAATCTACAAGAACCATAAGAGCATCTGTAGGACCACAATTTTGTAGGTCCAGAGCGTGATTTTGTAGTCGGTATACAAGCTGGTGGTGCAAAGTTGCCATGATAGCAGATGGAACTTGCTCTGCTCCCATAATTTGGATTTGATCTTTAATAGTTGTGGATAAATTGATATCCTTTAGGGAAATAAAGAAATTTGGAAAGAAAGTCAGCACAACACTCCCCTAATTGGCAACTTGCATTAGGATGGTGAGTATAGTGCCAGTTACTACATTTTGATATTCCAAAATCTAGCGTCCAAGAAAGCAACTCTTGCAGTGACTGGAAGACCTCTTCTTCCATGATATGATAAAATAAGTCTTATTGCTCCAAAATGAAGGTGAGTATATCCTTCTGCTTTCCAACTGGTAATAAACTGCTGAGGAATAGTGATGGTTACATATTATTCTCTCTCTGTGCAAAGGAGATCACACAGGTCAAGCCTGGAAGACTGGACAAACTCTTTGACATGTGGTCAAGTTGTGGATATAAGGGATCTAATACTTCTAATAGGATTTTTTTTCTATAAATATTATATGGACTTATAACTGGAGGGGCTAACTGTTCGACTATGGCATCGTGGGGAATAGTAGAGTACTCTACAAGGTTTTCTATCTTATTGGCAGAATGATGAGGTAAGGATAAGGCAGAAGTAACATGTTGAAGATGGGAAACTAAGTTTAGATCTTGGTTTTCCATTGTTTTTAGCAAAGTTTCAGTCCACTTCTATTCATTTTTTCTAGTACATGAAAAACTTATCTAATATTCTTCCCAATCATTACAAGACTGTTTGGCTCTGATACCATAGGCTGACCGGAAGCCTCACAAAGTAAAGTTAGAAGACATAAAATAGAATGAATCTCTTATTCCCTTATGTCTGAAGTCTCTCATAAAATAGAATGAATCTCATCGTTTTTCTTTACTGTTCTTGTGGGTTAATTAATTTTTAATGGGTTTAAATCCTACAATCATCCTCATTCTTGGAAATTTTAAAAGATGAATAGAGGACTAATCTAGAAGGAAATCCTATGCAGCAGTTGTGTCTTAAACTTAAAGCATTGAAGTTGAGAGTTTCGGAGTTCAATAAGAAGAAATATAGTGACATTAGTCAGAGAACAAAGATAGCTCACCAAGCTTTGGATTAATTTAGTAGGAATTGCAGTTGAAGCCTTTTGATACACAGACCCAGAAAGCTGAAAAAAAAGCTATGAGGAAGTATGTTGAGCTGATACACATATGAAGGCAGAGAAGAAGTCCCTAAAGGATAAAGCTAGGTGTTCCTGACTCAGTGAAGGGGATAGAAACACAAATTTCTTCCACATGACTACGAAAATGCACCCATCCAGGAACAGAATCTTGTCTAATCATGATGATTCAGGCAACAGAATTGATGACTACGATGAAGTAAAAAATGTAGATGGAAACTTACTGTAAAAATTTATTTCATGAAGAGGGCTGCTATTCAGAAAATCATAAAGATAGATTAAGAAGTGTTATCTCTAAATGTCTAACTATGGAGCAAGCCATAGAATAACAAAAGGAGGTTTCTTCCATGGAGATAAAAAAAAAATGCATTGTTTTCTATGAATGAAGGTAAATCACCTGGTTCAGATGGCTTTTCAGTTGAATCTTTTACTAAGAACTGCAGTATAGTTGGTGGAGAATTCATTAAAGCTATGCAATTTTGTCTTTAGAAAACTTATATGTAATACCGAGTTATTAGTATTATCATTTATCTTATACCTAAGATAAAAAATCCCTCATCCATGAAAGACTTTAGACCCATTGCTTGCTGCAACATTGTATACAAGACTTATTCTAAGGTATTGGCTGAGAGATTCAAGCTGAAAGATTCAAAACTGTACTGCCATGTTTAATTAGTAACAAATAAAATGCTTTTATGAATGGGAGGAATATCACTGACAATATGCTTCTCATCGGAATTATCATAGGAGAGATGATAAATCACGATGTGTATCCAAGATTGACTTGACGAAGGCTTATGACATGGTTAGGTGGAATTTTCTGTTCTATGTTATGAAGATCCTGATGTTTTCTCCATAGTTCATCAGATAGCTTAAGAATGGGGTATGCATAGCAAAGTTCTATCTCAATCTCAAAAGCTCATTAGTTGATTAATTCCTCAGTCAGAGAGGACTCAGACAAGGGAACCCTATGTCTCCCTATTTTTTTCTCATTGTTATGGGAGCCTTTACTGCTATTTTTGCTTCAAAAATCAGCAGTACACTCTTGGATTTGACTATCACCCCATGTGTTAGCAGTGGGATGTCACTCATGCCATTTTTGTAGATAATTTATTCCTCATCTCAGCAGCTACTTTGAAATATGCAAAGGTTATGAAGAATCAAATCATCAGTCGCATTAACAAGGTCACAACACAGGCCCACTAGTAAAAGAACTGCACGTAGGATGAAGTCACGTATGTTGAAATGTGGCCCATTTGAAATAAAAAATTAAAAAAAGATGAAGAAGCTCCTATATTTCTTCCCATGTGGAACTAATTTATTGGTGGGTTGCATTGCAACTGAACTTGTTGGGATTGAGGATCTGAACCCATGAAAGAGGCTTTGGTGGAGTTTGACTATATGTTAGAACTCAAACCAAATCTTACTAACAGTTGATTTTTTCTACTAACTCTAGCATTCACCCAAAAAAAAAAACTTTTTTTTTTATGTTGGGAATGGAGAAAGGAGAGCTACTAGTTAAATACCTAGGTGTTCCTCTCATTACATCACAAGGTTAACCATAAAGAATTGTAAGGTGATCATTGACAAAGTGAGAGCCAAAATTCAGAGTTGGAGTGCAAGAGCTCTTTCTATGGTGGCAGACTCCAATCGGTAAAATATGCAATATTAAGCTTATAGTTGTATTGGGGCAGCATATTTCTTTAACCTGAAAAAGTAATCAGGAGCAGTGAAAGCTTGATCTCTACCTTTTTGTGGACTGGAACAGACTATAAACATTCTGGAGCTGAAGTTAAATAGGATGACTTTTGTAAACCAAAGGATGAAGGTGCTTTGGATCTGGTTAGGCTTAGGCTGCATTCTTGGAATAAAGCCTTATTACTGAAGCACATTTGCAATTTTTTCATGAATATGGGTACTTTGTGGATTGCTATGGTGCATGTGATAAAACTGAAGCATAATTCTTTCTGGTCTGTGAAAATTCTCTGGAAGCCTCTTGATTCTGGAAAGAACTTTAACAGCTCAGAGAATTTGCTAGACCTTACATCTAAAGCAGTGGTGGGCATGCTTTCTTATGGGTCTGGCACATAACTACCGGAAACTCTCCCTACTCCTACAAACTGCTTACCGATTCATGAGTATCAAAACACGATTCATTTGCGTCTCGAAACGCGGCGATTCACATTTCGAAACGTTAATAATAACGACTCCTTATTTATTGAGAAAATGAGAAAATCTCTCTCTAAATTTACTTAATTAGAACTATTTAGTATTGAATTAAGAATAATCGTTCTTAAAAGTTGAACATTTTCCTTTTTCTAGTCACTAAAAATTTAATATTTATTAGAAATTTAATACTGTATACTATCAACTACCTTTTTATCCCTAAATGTAAAAAGTAGTGTACTTCAACATATCGATTAAACCTTTTCCTAATAGTTTTAAAAATAGTGAATCATGTTCCCGTTCCTAGCATTCCACATTTCTGGTAACTATGGGTTGGCTTGTAGGAGAAGGCTAGCTACTAAGATACGCTTAAAAATGGGGTGTTGAACTATAACTGAAGATTGGTGCGTTCTGTGCAGTAGACGTACTGAATCCATTGATCATTTGTTTTTCAAATACGACTACTCAGCTATCATTTGGGGGACTGTTCAAATATGGAGTGATCTGTATCGAGGTGTTTTTTGATTGGAAACAAGATCTGAACTGGTGGATATGTAATCAGGAAGTAGTTATTTTATCAACCTGGTTAGAAAGGTTATCATTGTCTGTTACACTTTGTACTATTTGTATTTGGCAAGAGAGCAACAATAGGATTCTCAAGTTGAAGAGTTTTGAAGCTAAAAAAATCATAGAGTATCATACATCAATTGAGGCATATTGTTGCTGGGTGGAGAAAAGTGCCAAATACACATGCAAACTGGCTGCTCAGTTTAGTGTGGAGGTTTGATCAGAATATTTGTAATCCATAAGTTGTTTAGTGTTGAAGCTGGTATTGAAGTTTTGGTGGTTGATGTGGCTTTTGGTTTATGAATTTCTTGAAGCTGAAAAATAACAAACTTGGAAGAAAGAGATTCAGGAAAGGGGAGAAAACTGGGTTAGGGAGAGCGTTGTTGAAAAACACAATCAAATAATTCAAGAAAGCAAAGAGAGAGGCAAGCTTTACAGAGACCAGAACAAGAAAGGTTTGGAATCCGTTAACGACGTTAATGATGTTAACGCCGTTATTGAGCAAGCCGATGAGGCACACCGTTTTTCTCGGATAATAATCCACCTGTCAACCTCCTCATCAATGTATAAAACCCACTTTAATTTCCTTATTTTCTTTAATTTTTTATGTGTGTTTTTGCTTTTGCTTTTTTCAGAATTTTTTCATTTTGAGGTTAATTTTTAATTATTTGTTGTTTTCTGTACGTTTTTTATGTCGGTTTTTTTGTTTTTTTTTTTTTTTTTGGGGGCAGAATTTTAGCATTTTGAGGTTAATTTTTATTTATTTTTTAATTAGTACTTAAAGAGATGGTGAAAACTAGATAGGGTGAATATATATATTATATATAAAGTAAGAGGAGAGAATTTTGTATAATATCATTATTTGTTTTATCAATTATATCTCTATTTTCATAAATTAACTGCTCATAATTTCTTTTTACCTTTCACTCTCCATTAACTATATTTGTCTTTTAATTTTTTCCCTTTTTAATATTTTTACTAACATTTTTTTTACAAAAAAAAAATTAACTATTATTTTTTGATATTTTTTGTAATTTACTTTTAAAATTACACGCCTATATATTGTACCTTTCGTACTAGTATATATGATGGAGCCGCAACACTGTTGGACATGGTTGTATGTAAAAGGTATTTGTTGAATAGCACAAGTTAGTGGGGGGGTTTACTTTCCTCAGCTCGGCGGACCAAATTTTGAATAAGTAGAGGGTTCACAGTTAAAAGCTGTGGCCTTGGTTGTTAAAATCTGATTTTTAATATCAGGATTTTACGACTCAAAGATTTTAGGTGATCAAAACGAATCGAATCTCAAGTAGAATCTTAAATCACATAAGATCAAGTAAGAGCATAGAATATGTTGATAAAATCTTAAGATCTTATGATCTTATTTGATCCTTCGATCTTACGAAAAATATTTTTAATACTTTCTGATTAGGGGCGGATCATGGGGAGGGGCGGTCGTTCCCCAAAATTTTTAAAATTATATATCTCTCCTCTTAAAATTTTTTAATTATTATTATACTATTATAAAAATTAAACTTTGCCCCCAAAAGAATTTTAAAAAATTAAAAAAAAAAAAAGTATTTCCTATGTATGTATAGATACAGTCTTATTTCCCAAGAGTTTCAAAAATATTTTATTTTTCTAGATATATTTTAAAATTTTCAATAACTCCCTTTAAAAAATTAAACTTTATCACGTAAAATTTTGTAAAAATTATAAAATTGCCTCTCTAAGAATATGTATCTATAATTTTTGCCCTCCAAAATTCAACTCTGGATCCGCCCTAGCTTTTGACCCTTTTAGGTTTCTGTTGTTGAATTTTTTGAAAATTTTTAAGTACTTGATTTATTCATTTACAATGTAATAAAATAATTTATTTATGTCAATATTGATCCAATTTTATATATTCTCTATTTAGGTCTAAAGGTCTCTATTTCAATCGTACAAGACCTATTAAAATATTTTTATAGAATGAGCACATATAGACATATCTTCTCCAACTTGAAATGTGCTTTAAAAAAGTTGAATATTGTTAATAATATTTGATAATTTTATTTGATTAACTATATTAAAGTCTTGAACTTTTATTGTGTAAATCTACTTCAGTTTCTTTTTTTAAAAGAAAAAATGAAAGGATTTATAGTGGATTTACACTTTCTTTTTTGGTAACTCAAATCCATGACTTAGGTCACAAGAGAAGTATTGTCTTACCATTTGTATTACACTTCGTTATCAAAATCTACTTTACCTCTTAAACTTTTAGATTTATGTATTCTTCTTTTTCAAGAATCCACTCAACTTGGGTTTGGTTAAAAGCACGTACTGTATTGATTCAGTAGGAATTGAACTTACAAATTCACTAATTATAATGAGTTGAAGGTTTATATTCTATTAAAGAAAGTCATTCGCGTATTTAGTTTTAAAATAAGTTCAACTTAAGTGGTAAGATGCCTCTCTCCTATGACCTTTTGATCAAGAATTCGAGTCATTAGATGATAGGGAGAATGGTGGTTTAAAAAAAGTATTAAAGTGGATCATAAACTATATTACTTTCTAAAAAATAAATTCAAGAAAAATAAATTCTACTTAGAGACTTAAAATATAAATATCTCATGTAAATAAAAAATCTACTCAATCTTAGAAAATATAATAGAAGAATTTAGAATCCAGCTAGGTACCTTAAGGATTAACTAGACAAATATAAAAAATTAAAGGTAATTCTTTTCAAAAAAAAAAAGTACAAAAACTTTAGAAGTAATCAATGCATTTAGACACGAAAATAACATTTTTATTTGGATTTCGCCAATTGCAATAATTCAAGTTTGATGAACATAAATTTGACCCCTCATAGTTAAAAAATGTCTTATTTGTACAATTGAAGTGTTTTTTTTAAATATATATATATATATTGTGTGAACTCTCAAATATAAGCATCATTAAATGGAAGTACTTCCTTCCTACAATGGAGTTGCATGTTATTAAATAGGCCAAAATATTATACTTTTTTATATTTAATTCATATTTATCGTAATTTCTATCATGTGTTTTAATAACTTACAAATTATTAATTTAACCATTTTAGATATTTTTTATAGAATCTTACAATCCGATTCTGACAATCTCAAATATATCTTATGTAAAATCCCAATTCTGAAAACTATAGTTGTGGTCGTACTTTTACAAAAATCGGACGATTGAGATGGGAAGTTCACAATGCTCACTTTCGTGAATAGTATTTCCCTAGTTTGTTAAAAAAAGTAAAAAAAAATAAAATAAAAAAGGCTACTTGTCACGCCCCAAAAACGGGACCGTAACACGCCGCGCTAATGGCACACCGGTCCAAAGCGCAAGGCACAAACGAACAGAGCAACAAACTTAACCGCAATGCTAATAGAACCATCAAACCATTTCTTAACATCAAAGTTAAGCTTGTGTGCTCTTTTATAAAGTGCCTAGTCGCTTTGGACCGATTGCCATCAGCGCTGGCGATGTTAGGTGCTGTCTGAATTGGTACATGCTAGATGTGTATAAGAGACAGAATATAGGCTGCAAAGAGAAGCTTGGAAGATTATCCGCAGAGTCCTACCGTAATGTGGAATGGAGAAAATCTAAAAGTCGCTAACGTGATGGAGAGTCAAAACGAGCACCTAATCTGAAAAATTATAAATCACGTGGGGTGAGCATAACTAGCTCAGTGGATATCATAAAAGCTCTTCAAATGGGGCCAAGCATTTCGATTAAAAGAAAACATAAAGATAATAACATTTGCGAAAACCATAGTCATGAATCAGTTTCTAAAATGTCTTATGCCATTTAAAAGTCAATAAACCATAATCATAAGTAGTTTCTAAAATGTATCATGCCATTTAAACGTCAGGCATGTCCAAAACATAGATTGTATCAAAAGATCCAATCATTTCAAAACATAGTATGCTAAAGCATAGCGAACAAATGTGTATAAGATTCAATCCGAATATAATAAAATAGCATGAGTATCTTTTAGGCTCGAAGGTATGACCTACGGTACTAGTCGATCTAGTAATCTACTACACCTACTAGTCGACCGGGAGGTCAAGTTATCCCATTATAGAGTGGGGACCCCGGACGGGAAGGTTATGGAGTCTAGGTTTGTTTTGGAAGGTTGTCGGTTAGAGTTTTGTGATTGGAAGTTTGAGGCAAACATTTCCAAACACATCCAAAATTATATACCAAGGTCACCTATGAGCCAAAACAGTCATAAAATGCTTTCATATCAAAAGAGTTTGCAAAAATATCAATTGATTAACATAAAATAGCTTGGTCCCGATTTCATATGTAATAGTTCCAAAACTTGGTAAAAGTGCAGTTCCAAACATCATACACATTCTAAAATCCATCCAAACATGTTATCGAACTATTTGACTGCGGGGTCTTGTAATGGGATAACTTGACCTCCCGGTCAGACTAGTAGGTGTAGTAGCTGTCTCTTATACACATCTAGATGTGTATAAGTGGCGTGGTACCTAAAACAGATATAAGAGGACTCTTAGAAGAGATGTAGAAGTTAAAGAATGACTAGGGAAGCGAAAACGACGCGAAATGATAGAAAACGACACCAAAAGCTCTTTGGTCAAAAATGACCTTTTCACAATTTCTGACCAACTTCGACAATTAAATTTATAGTCAAATTTTTTATTTTGTGTTCTTTATCATCTTTTTACAAGCTAGATTAGGAGATAATAAGCTCGTTTTCCGAAAAACCGAAAACTTCGGTAAACTCTCTCTTATACACATCTAGATGTGTATAAGAGACAACAAAATGCTCCGGTGAAGGTATTCAAGGGACCTTGGTTACAACCCAACTCAAAACAACATATTCAACCAACCAACAAAATCCATTTCCAAGGTATTCAAGGGACCTTGGTTACAACCCAACATCAAAACAACATATTCAACCAACAAAATCCATAAACGGAAAGATTCACCGGAGCAATAGCCGGGACTATATCAATAGCATTCCACAACAATGGAAAACACCTAAAACCATCAAAAGATCATTAAAGACCCTTTAAACATAACCAATTATCCAAATTATCCTAGTTGCGCCAAACTTCCGCTTACTTACAAAATGAAGGGAAATCAATTCCACTTGGTTTCAAGTCTCAATTCCTATCCAAACTAACCTTAAAACACTCTTAAAACATCATTATGTGCATAGACATAAGCATTCATAGCATAACACTCTAGGCCACATATGGAAGACAAAACCCTAACTCATAATCTTAAAATTTGTAATCTAACCATGGAAAGTTGTTAAAAATCAACCCCAATCACTTCCCAACCTCCAAAACACTAAGAACAACCCATAACATACATAAATCAACATATATAAGGCTGCAAAGAGGGTTTATTTTCAGCCCTAAGAATCCTACAAAACTTGAAATTAAAGCTTGGATCATAAAGCCCATAAGCTATAAATGCTAAAATACATAAAATCTTATTCCAAGTGATTTCTACTTGAAATCCAAGAAAACTTTTTGGGGAAAAAGGAGGAAGAGGAGTTCGGCCAGCAGCTGGAGAAAATGAGGAAGAAACAAGCAAGAAGAAGACTAAAAAGAATTCCAAGGTTGACCCAAATAGTACCCAAGTTGACCAAATAGTCTCCAAGTTGACTATTTAGCCCAAAAACTAATTTTTGCTACTAAATTAACATTTTAAATCAGCCATCAAACAATACTCACACACCACAATGCACTAATTACACTTAGTCCAACTTTTGACCCGTTTACCCGCCGGTACCGAAATCGTGTAAATCGAAAAAATTTGCCGAATTGAAAAACGAATAAGTTGAAGTACTTTATGACTAAAAATAATATGAAAAACATTTTAAACCAATTAAAATCAAAGAACAAGGCTATTAAAATATTGGGTTTCACACTACATGATTCTTGTTGAAACTCCTCATCAATATGTAAGCCCCACTATATTAGTATTTATTTTACTAGTGCCCTTGTTAGTATGATTAGCACGTACCAATTCACGCAGCACCTACCATCATGCGTGTCTACGCGGAATCCATAAATAATCCTAAAGGAGCTAAGCAATGTTTTGAAAATAGGTGACCGGTCATGTTTGTGGTTTAATCGGTCTAATCGGTTGAACCGATCAATTCACTAATTTAGAATTTTTTTTTTATCAAAGTGTAATATAATTTAAAATGATCTAAAATATATTTATATAAAATTTAAAATATAAGTGAAACACTATTTTTGGATAATTATAGTCCTAATACCAAAAAATACTAATCAAATTTTTAATAAGAAAAGTGAAATTTATACAAAAATAAGTATAAAAAAGATAAAAAAATAATAACTTAATAGTTTAGGTTTTGGTGTGTTCAATGTTTTGCTATTTTGGAGTTTATTTTCATGATTTTTAATTTTTTTCTTTTATTTAAATAATTTTTTATTTTGAAATTTAAAAAATCAGTTTTTTACCGGTTCACGATTTTTACCGGTTCCCGATTTTTTACCGATTCTGTCCGATTTTTTCGGACAGACCGGATATGTAGTTGGACTGGACCGGATATCGGTTCGCAATCCAACCAGTTAGTCCGACCAGTCTAACCAGCCGGTCCGATCCGACTTTCAAAACACTGGAGCTAAGGTAATTCCCCCAGTGTGTGCAATGAGATAATGGAGGTAAACAACTAAGGTGAAAAGCACGTGAATAAAAATATATACAACGGACACCTAAACATATAATAAAATAAACAAATAATTACAAATAACTGAGAAAAAAGAAACAAGAAATCAACCCGTAAGGCCTTAAAACCGAAAGGAAAAAAATTAAACAATGTTCGAACTCTCTTATATTCTCAATGGAGCTGTCAATTTGTCGCACCCATTTTTCACTAATAAATAAAAAAGTACAAACAAAAAAGGAGAAAGGGCCCAACATGTGACTTGAAAAAATTGCCACAGTAGACTCAACTAATAAATATAGAAAAAAAAGGGTTTTTTCTAATTAAAAAAAAATATGAGTTACCACTCAAGTATGAGTTTTAGATGTACCAAGTCATCAAATTAGATCATTCGCATATATCTTTATCAAGATGACTCCAAATCTTTAGAAAAAACTAGAAATTTAGTTTCGGGAGTTCAATTGAGTGAGGACCATTGAGGTAATGTCGCAAGTATCCCCTACATTCTAGTAAAAAAATTGATTGTGGGTTTAGGTTGTATTCTTTTAATTTTAAGGTCAAAAAATGAGTGTCAAATAAAATAAACAAAAGATGATAAAGAACACAAAATAAAAAATATATATATATTTACATAGTGCTATGTTTCCATAATGAGCTCACATGAATTGTAAGAAAGCAAATAAGACCAAAACAAAAAAAAATAAAAAAACAAAAAAAGACATAAGATAAACTAATCAAAACTAAAAACTAGCTTTTTACAAATTGACAAATGAGCTTACCTGCGCGCAATTATACATGACTCGATTCATAATAACACTTCGAACAAGCCAATAATCAACTAAGGTAATATAAATGAATAATAAATTTATTTCAGTCATAAACTTTTCACAAAAAAAAAATTACAAAAATTTCTAGATGGAAGAGATAATTTTAGACATTGAGAATGGCAAGATCTAGGCTCTAGTGATGATGATTATGGCAGCTACCCCTTCTCCTCCTTGTCGTGGAGTGTTCTAATAAGTCGCGGAGTCTTCTAATAAATGTTGATTAGTGTGTGAGTTGTGTGTTTGTGAGAGAATGAGTATGTTAATGATTATTGAGTATGTTACTGGTGAATGGAAAGGAGAAGTAATGAGGCATTTATAGGGGTTTGGAAACCAGAAATAGAATAGAATATGGATAGAGGTGAAAAAAGGAATAGAAATTGGAATGGATATGATAGTGGTAGTGATATAGATAGAAATGGGATAGGATAGTGATAGAGGTAGATGACAAAGACATGTTCTTGTAAGGATGATAAGATGAAGGTAAAAAAATTATATTTATTTACATAATAAATAAAGTTAAGAAAAATAGGTATCTGCTGTGGCCTTGATCGAATATATATATATATATCTATATATATATCCTATCCCATTTCTATATATATATATACCACTACATGTTTCGCAGCTGACAAATCGACACATGGTCACTTTATAAGGGACAAAGTGTTATTTACCCTAAAAATTATTGTATTGATCTAGAATAGTTATAGGATGTCACAAGATAATCTATATTTTGACCTTTGAAGTTTATAAAAATTGTACAATGGCCTGAGAAGTTCTAGAAAATCATAGTAATCCCAAAAATGTTTTGAGAATTATAGAAAAGACCACAAATATTTTTCAAATTATACAAAAACCCTCAAAGGTTTTCCTATAGTTACAAAATATTCCCTAAAAGTTTCCAAAAGTCAAAAAAGGGACTTAAGTTCTTTCAAAGTTATGTAAAGGCTGTAAATGTTTTCTATGAAGTTATAGAATATCCCAAATTTTTCTTTTTTAAATTTTAGAAACACCTTATAGTTCTCAAAACTTGTAATAGAGCCCTGAAAGTTAATTTGAGATGGATATTGAGTTAATCAAGTTTAAAAATGAATTAATCAAATTGAAAAATATAAAAAAAAAATGATATTATTACTTTTAAACAAAAGAACTTGGGGTATTCTAAGTAATGTATTTGAATGATCTAAAATTATTTATGAGCAAACTAAGAGTACTTTTAGCATTTTTATGTCAAGAATAATCCCTAAAAGAGTTAAAGTGATAAATCGAGTATGGTCCCTAAAAAGTTGTAATAGGACTAATACTGATAAAAAGGAATCATTGACTATTATTGGCATTAGAATGTTATGGTCTCCTCTAGAAAATATATATATATATAAAAGCAAGTTTAAACATGATTATCTATCTCATATGAGGTAGGTGGTACTTACCCTATGAATTTTTAAAGGATAAATTACACGGAACTCCCTTGATTGATTTTGCTAATATTCAGGTTAGCCCCATATGTTTTGGATACTTATATTTTTCCTCCTTGTGGCTTGGGTTAAAGTAAAATCATTAAATATTCTATTAAGTGACCGTTAGTAGGCTAAAATTTTTTTATTTAAAAGGTTATTTTAGTCATATAAAGCATCTAGTTAAGATTAGTTATATATTTTAATATAAAAAGCCATCCCATTGCTTCCAATGGATGGGGTTTCCGAGCAGTGGGGAAGTAATAGGCTTAGGGGTAATTTTGACTTTTTACACAAATCAGTTAAATTTTTAACTTTCTATCCATTTTACAAAAAATTAAATAAATAAATAAAACAAATCATAAGGGAGAAGATTGTGGGTTTGCAAAGCACAGAGGAAAAAGCTAATAATTAGTCAAACCATAAGGAGATTCCTTGTAATTTATCCATTTCCAAATTGTTTTATGAGACCACGAATTTTTGAACTAAAACTATGACCTCACATGTTTTCCCAAAGTTATTTTATAAGAAATACTAATTTTATGAAATTAATTATTTTTATTAGAAAAATATGGATCATGTATGGCTATATGACTTGATCAATTTTAATGTTATGGAAAGGCGATAATGAACAATGGCTCCAAAAGAATATGGATAGTCCATAGAGCTATTGTCTAAACCTCATGAATTATCAATATGGCCATTGACCATCAAGTGATACGTGTATGACCTTCATAACCTTTTATAGTGAGGTCACATATTGGGTTGAGTTCTCAAGTGTCAATGAAGGAATGGGATTGTTCTGAAACTTTATAAATGAATAAGTGATATACTCATTGATTTTATGATTATGATGAATGGATACGTGATACATACACGATTATATGATTTGGTAAATGGAAATGATATTTGTATGAATATAGGATATATATATATATATATATATATATATATATATGTATGTATATATGTATGTATGTATGTAACTTAATCACATTTGAGAGTGCAAATACATTCGAACCACATGGTGCTTCTGATCATACAAGAATCACCATTTGCAATAACTATTAATGAGACAAAAAGAATATCAATATCTAGAAGGAAAAATATTTGGTGTTTTGAGTATGTTTATGTGTTTGAGTAAGAGACTGGGGCTAGTGGTTTTTTCTTGATGAGGAGAAGAACTCCTTAAAGAAGACTGCAGTTGAGTTTATCTTTTTTTCTTATCTTGTAATTGTCTTGTGTCATATAGAAGAATGAAGAGTTGTGTAGTGGAAGGAGTACAGTTGGAAATCAAATGTAGGTCTAATCGATTGCAAGAAAAAATTGAGATAAAACAAAGAGGAAAGAAAACAACCGGACTTCAGAGTTCTTCAGAGATTTGTTGCAGACATTATCTTTTTTTTTTTTTTTTTTTTTTTGGTCTTTTTGTGCTTTTTCTTGGCCTCTTTGGTCATTTTCTTTTCTAAAATTGGGCTTTTCTTTCTTTCTTTTCTTGGGCTGAAAGATGAATATAGGTTGTTTTTTTGTGCCCTTTATTATGTTGCAATTTGAGGTTAGGTTAGGCAAAATAAGTTGGCTAGACTAATAAAATATATCTTTTCTATAAATAAGGAAAGGTACATAACAACCAAAAAAATGAGATCATTAACTGTTGCTATAGAAATAAATAATGCTAAATACAGATTTCAAGAATCCAAGCAAACAATCTAAGAATGTTAATATTCTTCTCGTTATAAAATTTAACTCTTTTGACACATGTAAAGGATTCAAAATTGAAAGACCAAGTAACTGGGCATCTTCTTTACAGAGAAGGTATTGTACACATATCCTACATTTAATACAAGTCCTACATTTATTGCATAATTACTCAAATTACTAATTAGATGTATCATTAAATAAGACATTAACTTTATAGTATAGTTGTGTATATTCTATAATTCTATTAAACTCTGTCATAATGACATTTATCCAAGACCAAGAGTTCAGTATTAGCTTTCATTAAAGACGACATAATATAAGATAACACTTGACAAAATATTGTTATACATATATTTATCATGTTTCTAACTTAAAACTCATACTTAGTAGCAAAAATAAAATATATTAGCAGTTCTATTTATTTCATTCTCTTGCAATTGTCAGCTCTCGGAATATTATACATGCAAAAGTGGAGATAGGTATCTTGAATACTCAAACAGATGGAGGAAGCATTTACATTCATTACAAACCCAAGAATAATGATCTTAGCTATGACATAGTTAATGCTCATCAAGAATATCGATGAAACTTTGATCTCAAGATTTGGAGCGCAACATTGTATACTTGTGATGTGCAAATAGGCGACGAAACCATTTTGATGCTTATGATGAACATAGAGACAATGTAAGATGTCGTTGGTACTGCAAATGGGAGATAATAGACAATGAATACTTGTTTGGATATAACAAAAATACATTCTAATGGGAACTTTATTAATTTATTTCAAATAAACTCTCTAAAGATAGTTTGGTTCATGCATAAAATATTCTTATTATATGCTACTCTTTTGGTCTATTCATGAACAATGAAATTGAAATATTTCTGGCAAACTTTTTGGCTGAAAACGAGATCCAAATAAAACAGGAAATCACAAGATATGTTTTAATTTGAAGGATCTAAGCTAGGGATTAATGAATTACTTTTTAATGTAAATTCTTGTCTTATTCAATATTTACATGATTTACTTCCTTTTAATATCTTTCTCTCTCTCTACAAATAGTAAAGTAGTATTTCAAGCTTGTTCTTTACTTCTTTTCTTGGTAATTTGCTTTTTTTCTCGCTTACTATCAGCTTGAAATAAAGATTGACGTCTCTTCCTTTTATTAACAACATTTTTTTCCTTCCCTGTCTCATTGATAGAAGTTAAAACCTTTAGGGAATGTTACCAAAAACTTCACTTATACTTTCAAAATTTTAATTTTTCATCTCAACATTTAATAATACAAATTAGTCATTCACTTTCGTCCATCATATTTGTGAAACTTTTTTTGTCATGTACAATACAGGAAAACGATGAAAATTCATCCGTCATGTTTTCAAAACATACCAATTTCATCCAATAAGTCAATGTTATGGTTGATAATCATCCAAAATTTGATTTATTGGCTAACTCTAAGAAACATACTTTTGATATTTAATTCCAACTAACATGCATAACTAAATAATTTAAGTTTCAAAAGTAAGGTTTTTTATTTTGGAGTGAGCCAATTCAGACTTTTTTTTGTTAATTTCTCGACTTAATCAGGTGTTTTAAATGTCCTGTACAAGCTACGAAAAATTTACATATATCTATGTGGATTTACTAAGAATAAACATATCAAAGGGGGCTTGATAGCTTGTCCGGCTTACTCTAAAACATTATGATACGTTTTCGGTAGTTTACACTGAAAAAAGTGTCAAAATTTTGATTTTGCATTGGAACAAAACTGGTACATTTTGAAATGTGAGTAACAAAATTCGTACATCTTAAATGTAAGGCATGAAAGTGGTATATTTTGAAAATGTGAGGTATCTCTTATACACTTCAATTGTATAGCTTTAAATGTGGGGGAGGAAAAGAGATTTTTCGTTAACATGAAGAACATGTTTTAGTCATTTTTCCAAACTTTTAATGCCAAGTGTTTATTGAGGTAACCAATTTGATAGGATAAATTTGAAAACTTTAAATTTTGATTAGGAAATCATTAAAAAGCTATATTAAAAAAGACAAATTTGGCCATTATGGGTAAAAAGATACACATCTACATAACAAATAATAATTAAGAAAAAAAATTATAGACCTTATTCTCGATAATTTGACATTGCACGAGAATTGAATATCCAATCTTTTATTTAATCTTGGATGCTGTTAAATTATATTTGAATAAGAATAAGGTTTAAGTCTTAAAGCTACATCTTTTCTATGTGATGTACCAGGGTTCGAACTCTCAATGATTATGTTGTAGCATCATTTTCCTCTTTCCTTAGCACCGTAATAAAATGTAATCAAGAAAATTTTTTTAAAAAAATGCTAGTAGTGGAGGTTGGATTACTGTGATAGACACATTAATGCCTATTAGATAACTTAAACTGAGGACAGTAAGAAAAATCTATTAAACAGTTTATAACTAATGAGGTGTTGTAAATTAATAAGAGATTTGGCATTCAAATTTGACAACAAAATTTTTGCATCACTGAATACATTAAGCATCACATAATTTGTGCATAAAATTTTAAACAGTAGTTAATTTACTTCATTCTTGAATGCACCCAATAATACTCATGCACCCACCTACATAACCTCATCCTTATCCACACCCACTAAACAAAGAAGGGTTAATTACATTTTGCTTTCTTAAATTTTAGAGTCACACTAAGATATCCTTTGTTTCAATCTAGGGAATTGTAATTGGAAATAAAATCATATATAAAAAAGTAGTATAGGTATAGTTTGAAGGCATCATTGCAATGACCTGTGCTTGGCAAACATTTAAAAGAATGGGTATCAAAAATAATTTTTTCTTTTTTTTGCTTTATCTATTTCAACAAATTTAGCTCAACATGATAATCTGTTTTCTCACAACCACCCAATAACCACCACCAAATCAAAAATGAAATGCATGTGCAATGAAGGTTTCTATTTTTGTCTCTTACAATCACATTTTTGTTTCCTAATAACCCTTCTCATATCCCATCATAACTTTTTGTTCTAAACATAAAAAAAAAAAAAAAAAAAGCTCAAAAAATGAAGGTTCTTTAAAAGGAAATGAAGCTGGATCTTGGCCTTCTTAATCAAGTCCCTTCTGTGACGCCCAAACCGGACCCCACTCCAGAGGCTCAGCCAAACACCTATCTAACTCTCATCAGGGATAAAATACCTTTTATAAAATGAGAATTCAAACTTATTCTTAAATAATCAACAAATACATTGACATAGAAATATAACTTAATCCACCATATCTCGACTACAAACTGCAACTTACAAGGAGCAAATTCATAATATAAACAATTTTTGCTATAAAATTATAAATCAAGTACAAAAACTACAATATACAAAAACAATGATGTGTGGGTACGTTCTAGAGCCTTCTTATCACCGATCCTTACGCTCTTGATCCTTCTTACATAAAGAAAATGATACAAAAAAAAAAAAAGTAAGTTAATGATCAGTGAGGTTTTAAGTTTTAAAACATATTTTACAAAAAGTTTTCAATAACCTACAATAATAAAAATAAAACTTAGCAATCGGTCAACTGATATTCAATTAGTCATAGGATTCAACACAATTATAAAATAGACAAGCAAACAAAATTAAAGACAAATAAAAAGGACACACGTTGGTACAAGAGAACTCAATGTGAACTAGCAATATTTGGATTTTCTCCAAAAATGATGAGGCAAAAACCCATCTTCAAATAAATGACTCTGAAAGATAATAATTCTCCAACTCTGAATCTCCGCTAATTATACAATCAAATTTAAAATGGTCACAACAATAGAGCGAAATTTCGAGACTCCAGATAGAAAATCACAAGTCCACAAGCTAATGATCATCTTGTCCTAAGCATGCGAGTTACATAGGAGCCATGGAAATTAAACCATTTCATCCAAATCCAATATTGTCCTGGCATATCCAACTTACACACGGCAGAGCCCAGTTCTCCTTGGTGCAAAAAATTACACAACTAAATTTACAAAAAGTAATTTAATCAGTATAACATTGAATTTTCCACAATAAAACATAGCACAAGATTCTTTAGTGCCAACAACAGTGAGAGTACTTAGCTTGAGGTAAAATACAAAGGACTTTAGCATTCAACAAAGTGAACATTTCACTTATAATAGAATATAAGTATCCATAAAAAAGTCTAAACAATTAAAGCAAGACATGTGAATGCACTATTTAATACCATTATGGCTTACTAAAAATTTCCAATACAGGAATTCTACCATATCAATTAACTAATAAATGCTATTGACAAAAGGGTGAGACTGCTAAGAGCTTATAGTTATACAAATATTAGATTTTACAATGTCTCATAAAATAAAAATATCTCAAAATATAAGTTGGTACAAGATTTATATATGAGACAGGCAAATCGTTGAAAATTAGACTAAAAGTCCAAAAACTTTCATGTGTAAATTATTATAAAGTTCTTGATCAATTTGGCTCATAAATGGCCTCAAATTATAGAATAACCACAAGTCTGTAAACTGAATTTTGGAATGGATAGAATTTACCAAAATCTTTATATCTTGAGTTATTCAATTCCAAAAATCATGTTCATAGTGTCGTTATAAATGTAACTTGATAAACTAAACTCTTATCAAGGAATCTTCTTTAGATTCACAATATAAAGTCCTCAAAAGTGATCAATAAATCAGAGTCCCTTTAAAAACTTCATTGTCAATTTTCCACTAAAATCAACATATCTTAAGATAGTAACAATAATTGTAATTCTTGAGGATTTAAAAATACTCACTTATCTAAAATTCTCATGCAAAAAACGTTCTCAAAATATTTCTATAATCTGACCAAATTCGTCCATAAAATAAGGGTATCATGTAGAACAATGCTACAAAACACTAGATGTGGACGATACATCTAGTTTACATACATGAATAATCATAACCTGATATATATATATATATAAAACTCAAATACCCATAATTCTTAAATATTTAAAAATTGGGTTCATAATACTAAAATCTTTGAAGAAATCAAGCATTGAATCAAACTGCAAATAGCTCAAAACTATCTAGAAAGTAAAATCAAGTTTCTAGAACCTCCACAAGTTGGTTGTCTAGTGACTTTCAATCATCATATCATAAGATCTATAGCTTATGTAAATAAGATCTTTATTGATATAAAAACTAGCATCAGAATACCAAAATTATTATCAAGTAATTATTCCCTAAATCAAGTCATATCCTGATCAGAAATAGCTCCAAAATCAGGATAACATCAAACAAAATCCGATTATCACCAGTGGAGCTAGTTTTCAACCAAATTGTAAAATTCTTTGAGATCCATACATAAATTACTGGATCATGAGCCTTATATCGAATTAAATATCCACAAGTCTTGTTTCGAAAACAATAAATAGAGATCACTCTTTGGTATTTTTCGACATCAAATTATAGCCTGTAAAAGATCACAGCTCAAAAATATCTAATATTTTACAACTTCAGAAATTTGAATTTTGAAGTTTATAAATGTATTTCATGCAGCCAAGTTACTTCGAAATCATGTTGTTTTAAACAAAAACTCGTGTATTGATATTTCTAAATATATAAATATTATTTAATTAGTTAGGTAGTGAGAAAATACTCACCTAAAGTTGAAACTTTCCTCCTTCGATGGCAGCTCATACCATTTTCTTCATCATCTTTTCATTTTGTTATTTGATTTTATATCACTGTTGAAGATATGGCAACTAGGGTTGTTCGTTCAACCGGTATTTAATTTTTTGACTTAATTTGTTTGACTTTCGACTTGAAAATCTCAAAATCAAAGTCAAGTCAATTAAAGTCAAGTTATTGAAATTCGTCTTATTCGGTCGGTAAGTCGAATAAGTTGAATAATCTGAACAAAAATCCAATTTCATTCAATATTCCCCTAATTTCAAATTTTAGTATATCATTCCTTCAAATTCTAAAATTTAGTACATCATTCCACAAATTCAAGATATGACATACTATCATTCAACAAATTTAAAATATGACATACTAGAAATCAAAATTAAATCAAAGGTTATAAGTTCACTATTAATACAAACAAAATACATAACCAAGTTACAAAAGTTAACAATCACAACATTTTTCAATAAGTATTAAAGAATACATAATTACTTAAAAGGAAATTATGTGTATTAAAAGGAAATTAGCAATTCATTTAATTAGTTATAGAAATAAAAACCTTACATTAAAAAGTTGTACGCTTATATTGACATATAAATGCATAAATTGTGCATAATATGAAGTATTATATTAATAAATCTAAAAATTATACAAAAAAATTGTATTTAACTATAAAGAATTAACAATCTTATGGATAAAATATCACGTACATAAATACATTAATATATTACTATAATATATGGTTGAAATATTAAAAAAATAATTGTTCAACTTATTCGATCGGCAATTTGACTTGGAAGTTGAAGTCAAAGTCAAGTGTAGGAATCAACTACTTAATTGACTTCAAGTCAAAGTCAAGTTGAAAGTCGAACAAGTCAAATCAACTTATTTTTTTCAACTCGACTAGAATAGATAGTTCGAACTTGGCTGATTTTTAAACACCCCTAATGATAGTTTTTTTTTGGAGCAAGAAGGAGCTGAGTTTCAGTTTTCCTCCTCTCTTGATCCATCTATCTAGAATCTTGACTCTAAGCTAAATTAAACAAGATAGGCTAAACTAACAAAAACTAGGCTACCAACACTTGCATTGTATATTGCATATGGGAGTTATGGGTGTAACTCATAATGTACACCTCCTACTTATTAGATTTAGCTTCTAAAATTATATTTTACGACACAAAATTTTTTGACAACTCTTAAATAAGTCCTCGGTGAAGTTGAATATGTTAGACGTCCCCCATAGATTGGCCTACACTTCTAATCAAGTAAGCCACTTACATAATAGCAAGATGCCTAATCATACAACGAAATGTAATTTTAAAATAATGATTAACAACTAATCCATAAAATTTTAACTCTTAAATTAAGGGATGAGCACACCTTGCCGTGGATTCTTCAACTTACCTATCTCATTATATGGTAGATCGAGAGGAAAAGGGATTGGTAATGGAAGTGGGCATTGGGTTGGGGGAGACTCGTACGAGAAGGGGTTAGAGAAGAAGAATGTAGGCAGCGGGATGGGGAGATCAAGGAGAGAAAGGAGTTTGGGAGAGGAGTGACATACAAGAAGCGAATGAGATGCCATTAGGGGTTAAGGGAGAGGGGATGTGAGAGAGGAGATAACCAATTTTATTTTACGATTTCTTTTTTCCTCAAATTTTGGCATCAATTGTAGATATTCACAAACCCCCTCCCCAAATTTTAGTCGGATATCAACAATACCCCAAATTTCTAGAAATTATTCCAATATATCAATTCCAAAACCAATGTACCAATCACCATGTATTGGAATGAACCCCATTTCAAACCCTAAAACCCTCCACCAAGCACTTCTTAACACTTTATTTCATAAAGTTATTTTTGAATACTAAAGTTTATGTACTAGCAATCAAATATGACATCTGAAATGCTAGATAAATCAATAAATAAATAAATAAATATCAATATATATATATATATATATGGATTAATTTTACTTTACTCCTTAAACTTTAAATTCACTACTATTTTTAGCTTCTGATGTTATTTTATATTTAACTTCTTCCCTTATGCCAACTTGGCATTTTGACCATTCTATCACTATTTTATTCTATTTTTTTAACCTCTAACATTCTCTATTGCTTCATTAACCACCAAAATAATGCTTTTTAATTTTTTTCAAATTAATTATATTTTACCCGCTTACACTTTAATGTCACTAATACTTAATCCCTATCAATATTTTTTAGCACTAAAGTCCCAAGATTGACGGTCAACTCTATCGAGGTTTGAAATTTTGGCTAGACCAATGAACAAATATACATCTTGGTTAATTACACTTTACCTCATTAAACTTTAGTTCACTAATATTTTAGTCCCTAACGTGATGTTTTGAGCATTAACTCTTTCTATTATGTTAAATTCCATTCCTATTTTATTCTAATTTTTTTACATCTATTTATTCCCCATCCCTCCAGTAATCATGTGACAACCCCTGATTTTTAAGGTTTTAAATTTTACGAATTTGATTGTTAGTGTGATTGTTTGGAAGTTAACTTCGGGTGTATGACTAGGAATCTTGCTATTATGTAATTGGACTTGATTACAAGTTTCGGGCAATCTTTGGAGGCATTTCACATATTAAACTTCATTGAGGACTTAATTAAGAGTTTTAAATAAATTTGTTTTACGCATATATGTAACGTTATTTAATTGTTTGTTACCTTTTCTTTGTGACTGTTTGAGTTCCCCTTTATAAAGATGTATTGGTAATTGAATTTCGTGAATAACTTACTAACTAAAATTTAGGGACTTGAACATAGATTTTAAGAATTTTTTAGACCAAATACTAATTATAGCTTTAGCTACATAGCCTTTATCTTCTTTTCAAGTTGGAGGTGGAATTCTTTGAGAACAACCATGACCAGCTGACCAATACATATTATTAATTTATATCTTAAATCTTCTACCTCTTAATTAGTTAAACCAATTAAAAATAAACATAATACAAATTCAAAATAAAGGTGAACGAAGAATGAGATAGGGAAGAGGGCCAAAGAGAGTAACCGAAATGGAAAGAAGGAATTCATCATCAATAACTCCTCTCCAGAACCTTCTCTTACTTTTGATGCTACTCCATGATACTACTATGAAAGAAAACAAGAAAAGGTGAAGCAAGAAGATGAAGGAGAAGCGAACAGCTTTATGTTAAATCTCATCATTACAAAGGTAAGAATATTATCATTATGTTCTGAATAAATGAAATATCAACGTTTATAATTGTTAATATAAGAGTTTGAAATGAAATACACTTATGATTTGGAAGTAATTTGAATGCATAAAAATTCGTTCATCAACTTAGACAAAAGCTGTAGAAATCTTAGACTGTTTTGAGCAATCATACCTTATCGATTATACTCAGGTGTAGGAAACTTGAATTTGATCTCCATTTGTTTTATTTGAAGTGAACTCATGTATCTTTAATTTGGTATAAGGGTTCTGATCCATTTCTATATGTATTTATCTCAATTAATTTTGAAATTGACTAAGATATCAGAATTAGATTGATAGTGTTCTGAATTTTGAACTATTTTCGATTAGGTTATGATTAGATTCAGGGGATAATTAATTGACAAGGATTTTAGTATTTTTATTTTAGCTTTTATATCTATAAAGATCTTAATTCTATAAGTTATAAACCGTATGATATGATGATTTGAAAATCATTAGATGACCAGTTTGAGGTAGAATTTTTCAGAAAATTAATATTACATTCAAGGTAATTTTGAGCTGTGTATAGTTTGATTTGGTGATATTCTAATGTGATTTATTCACAAGAGTTTTACTATTATGAACTTAGTTTCAAAATGTTCAAAAATCATAGTTATTTGAATTATATATCTCAAGACATGATAATTTAAGTTTGACTGCTCAAATCTAGAGTTTTGTAGTGTTATTCTGCATGATTTTTGATTTTGTGGTTGAATTTAGATAGATTATTAAAATAGTTTGAGCATTT
The DNA here is from genome assembly GCA_025175665.1 of Cinchona pubescens. Lineage (NCBI taxonomy): Eukaryota > Viridiplantae > Streptophyta > Magnoliopsida > Gentianales > Rubiaceae > Cinchona > Cinchona pubescens. Next base: position 4,640,350 of record JANKKI010000026.1, on the reverse strand, counting down.
TTTTCATCGTGATGGTTTTAGTACAATGATTATAGTTTTTGTCTTCAAGAATTATGACTACACAACTTACATATCTTAAAATATGTCGGTTTTAGTTAAACTATGTAATCTGAAAATTCATAGTGACGTTTGTGATAATATTTCATCTTTGTGATCAGTTTTTACAAATCTGCAAAAGATTCCAGCATAAGAGTTTTAAAATATCAAGTTAAGTGTCTAACACCACCAATACTAGAATTGTTAGAGTTCTATAACTCAGGACATGATGATTTTGTTTAACTCTTTCTAGTCTAGAAACAAGTTTCTATAGATGTGTAATGAATTTGAGGCCATTTATGAGAAGAATTAAGAGAGAATTTTTATAATAATTCTTGCATGAAAGTTTTATTCTCTAAATCTACTTTTCAACGGATTAGACCTTGTAATTTTCTAACTTATATATCTTAAGATACTTTTATGAGATATTGCCAAGTTTGGATTTGTACAATTACAAGCTCTAGGCCTTGCTTTTATGCCAATAACTTTTGATTAGCTTATTGAAATGATATATTTATATTGTTGAACTTTCAGTAAGCCATAGTTGTATTAAATTGTGCATTTATGTATCTTTCTTTAAATGTTTGTGCTTATTTATTGATGCTAATGTTTTCTATGTTAATGGTGCTAAAAATTCTGGTACTTATTTTATAGCAAGGAATTTGATGTTATATTCATGAAATCACTTATGCATGTTTATAAAATTGGTTGTGTTGGTTGAATACTTCAGCCCAGTGTTAAACTTGGCTAAAAGTGTCTAGCCACTATGGAGTTCTATGAAACCCACATGCTTGGTACAGAATGATCATCAACTTGTGGACGTATGATTTCTTATTCTAAGAGTCTTGAGATTCCTCCCCATTATGGTAGCCACTAGAAATTTGATTGTGTAATTGATGGAGATTCAGACTCAGATGAGTCATTTATCTAAAGATGGAATTGTGCTTCATCATTTTTGGATAAAATCCAAATATTGCTTACTCACATTGAGCTCTCTTGTATCCATTTGTATTCTTTCTTTTTGTGTTTAAATTTGTTTACTTGACTATTTTATAATTGTGTTAAATGCTATGACAAATTGAATATCGACTAGCTGATTATTGAGTTTAATTTTCATTATCGAAGGCTATTGGACACTTCCTGTAAAATGTGTTTTACAATTTAAAACCTCATTGAGTGTTAGCTCATGTGTTTTGTTGTATATTGTTTTTCTTAGGTGAGAAGGGTTAAGAGCGTGAGGTTTGGGGACAGGAATGGTTCCAAAACATTCATTAATGTATTATATCTGTAGATTCTAATTTTTGTACTTGGTTTATAATTTTATAACTAAGTAGTTTGTATTATGAATTTGCTCCATATAGTTTGTAGCAGAGATATAGTAGATTAAACTCTATTTCTACATTAGCATGTTTATTTGATTATTTGAGAACTCGAATTCTTATTTTTTAAAAGTATTTTAGCCTTGGCAAGAGTTAGATAGGCATCTAACTTGATCTCTAGATTGGGGATGGTTGGGGCATTACAAACCACTAACACGACAAAAGATAATGCACTTTCTTTTTTCTCTTCTTTAAAAAGAAATTCTTTTTATTCTAATTCGATAAAATTGTAAAAATAAAAGATAATTCAAAATTTCTAGACTTATTTCAAGTTAAAGAAGTTATTCTACTTAACAGATATGAAACCGTTATAATTGATCGTTACTCATCGAGATTTGTGCTTAAAAGTAACGTCGCTTAGATATTTTGTCATTTTCTTCAATTAATCTCAACAAAAAATGCCAAATGTATCAACTTTTAGGCATCTTTTTGAATCTAAATCAACATGAAAATCAAGTCTTCTCTTTATGAAATTTTGATTCATTGAACAAACATAAAAAATGCTAGAATAGACAAGGGGTAAATGGTCAAAATATGTTCCTAGTATAATTGAAGGAATTTAATGCTCAAAAAAATAAAGTTAGCGAAGTGTTAGTGACGCTAAGGTTTAAAGGGGGTAAAGTGTACCTATTTTTTTTTTCAAAAATATTCCCTTGTATTCTAAATGACCGAAATAATTTAAAAACGAAAGGTAATTTTAAATTTGTATAATCATGGTATATCTATTTATTTAATTAAAAATTTGGGTTAAAGAAGCCATTTTATCCAAAAGAAGCAACAACGTTATAATTGATCATTAGTCTAAAAACTTTATTTTTGAAAGATTACGCTGGCAATTATGTCATCTTTCCCGGTTAATCTAGAAAAAAATAAAGACATGCAAAAGTGCCTAGTTCAACTTATCGGCATCATGGACAAAAATTATCCATTTGATTCATTAAACCAAAATAAAAAACGAAAGATCAAGATGATCAACAATAATAAAATATATAAAAAATTCCATTGCAGTTGCACCAAAGGAGCTAGTTCCTTCATCATATATGAAAGAACAAATTTATGAGGTTGAAGGAGGGTTCTTCATGTTAAAACTATATAACAAAGGTGTAAGAAGTATAGCTAGCATCCCACGATTACACGTCGTACTCGCAAAACTCAACGTACAAACAATCACTAGATTTAAATTGTGAGACCATATGTTCTTCATTAGAACTTTGAAAGAAGTTTTCTCTCTATATGTACTCTTACTAAGTATGTTTAATAAATCTGAAAGGAAAAAATTTAGGCAAGTTTAATCTACGGGTCCACCAATAGATCTTGTTGTCATCTAAGTTGTCACATCATAGATCATATATGAGACTAGCAGTCTCTTATACAACGTCAAATGATTTCATATTCAAATGTGATCACTTGAGTGGCTAAAATATTTGCGAGTGCAATCATTTGTAAATCAAGTTTACTTAACTTTTTGTCAATCTGGCATGATCTAAATCAAAGCTCCCATCACCGTTTCATTCAAAAAAATAAAATAGAATAAAATAGTTTTCTTATGCCAAAATTTAAGTGATAAAATATAATTAACGCTATTTTATTTTAACACCCTTTTTAATTCTCTTCCCCCTGAAACCTTTGACCAGTTCCTACTTGTCACTTCTCCCACTAATCACTTGCCATCGCCAGCCACCGCTATTACCAAGCCTTACTACGCAAACAGTACTTATACAAAATGAGTTTTTTTATAATTTTTATCAAAAATTACTATAATCATTTTTTTCCTTTTTTTTTAAAAAAGAGGATTTCAGTGGGGGAACAACTAAATAAAAATAAATTTAAGTTTATAAATAGATTTTTACAATATTAAAATTTTAGTTAATCATCCCTATATTGTTGGCGTAAATAATATTTTATATCATCAAGTGTATATACATGTCACGTATATTACTTAAATTTATGTTACAGTTTTTGCAGATGTATCATGCATTTACACCTGTTGATGTAGAAAATTTTCTATACATGTTGTATAGGAAAGATTAATCCACAATATTTAGGTAGGAAATAGAAATAAATGGGGACGTATATATATATTTAATAAATTATACAGTAGAATGTAATGAATGACTAATGATCTCCAACTTATTAAAGTATAATTTTGTGAGAAAAAAAAAATACCAGTTCACTACAACTCCTTAAAGTATGGGGTTTATACTTGTAGTCATTATTAAAGTGATAAATTATGTCTATTACTTGTTTCTTTAATTAAAAGTTGTTCTCAAATTACTTATAAATAGGTTTATATATTTGATTTCTACAAGTTAGTGGAGTTAAAATAAAATTTCATTCTTATTAAATACTTAAAACGAATATTTTCTTTTAGTCAGTGGCGGCAAAACTACAAATTATTGGTGTAAAAAACAAATCTTTCAAAAGAATTTATACCTAAAAGTAATAATTTACTTTGGCCAGTGGCGGTATTACATGTGCGTCTAAAGAAACATAAACATTTAGTTAGAAAATATAAAATACATAAATCAACTAACCTTAACTAGATGGGAAACAATAAATATACGGTGTCAAATAGTAGGAAGTGGAAGTAGGATGTTTATTCTCCTAAGGAATATTGTGCAATCACTGAATATTTGGATAAATTACTAATTGAAGGATTGCTTTAAAAAAGGTAATTTAACTCAAACTACCTAACAACTAAGTGAATGAGTAATAAAGAGGGTTAGAGTTTATGTTAGATAATTTCCTAGGTATTGGTTAATTAAGCCAAACAAGTGATTCAACAAACCAAATTAGAGGTTAATTCCCATTTATAACCTAATCCAAATCCCTTGGTGATTAAATCTATCAATTCAGTTAACCTAAGTGTGGATCCCTCTTACTCCTTAAACTAACCAAATTTGATTTGCTACTCATGGAATTCTAACAACCAACCAGGTGAATTAGTCTGCTAACATCTAATTCTTCCCCTAATCTAACACACATTAATCTAGGTCTATAATGGAGGTTCAATTCCCATATCTCCTCAATAACCCAAATTAACTAATAGAGTGATTAATTCTCCTAATTAACTCTAAAGCCCATTAATACTATCTAATTAGTCCATTTTACCACCTAATCCATTCATTGACCTCTGCCCATTAGAAATTGGCTTCACACAACTCTAACCCATAACTAATTAACACATTTAAAGACAAGAAAGCAAATAAAAAATGGGAAAGCAATTAAATGAACTAAATATTAATTTTGGAAAACTAGTGCAAGAAAATGATAGACATTGAAAACCAGGTAGATAAAAGCAATAAATGAAGACTTAAAGCTAATATGAACATGAAATAAATGCACAAATATAAGTAGAATAAATATAAAGGAAATCTTATAATGTTGTAGAACAAAGGCATACAAATAAAGGAAACTGGTGTAGGATTAACAATGGAAGAAGAACTAAAATTCCTCCCAAGTGGGGAGAAAGAAAAACAACGTTGGTTCAAATCCCGCATATCAGTATAATAATGAGTATTTATAGCAAAGTTAGGGGTTGGGTTCAGGATGAAAATGTCCTTGACAAAGAGCTAACAATTAGTAAAATCGTGCCTCCAAGATGGAGTTCGCTGTCAACGAGATTGGAGCTCGCCAGCAACGTGGTTGGAGCTCGCCTTCTAGAAGAACTCGTTGTTGGCAAGCTATCGGCTGCTTCATCCTCCGGTTCCACTACGCTTCGTATTGGTTTCGCTCCTACGCCCTCTAAAACTCTAAAACAACATAAAAATACATTAATTGAGGTTGAAATGAAGTAATAAAAATACATAAACATTGATTAAAGTGAGCTTAAATATTAGAAGAATCAATCAAGAAAAGTTCACGCAAAATCCTAATTTTCGAAATTAGGCTAAAACCTTAATTTTTATCCTAAATACACAAATATATAAGATAACCTAAATAATACTAAATAGCTCAAAAACACGCATATAACTAAGAATGCATGAAAATACACACAATAATACTAAAATTGCTTTAAAATTTGGCAAAAACGTTCAAATTTAGCCATGAAAAACCCTAGTTTCATAGGGGTTACACACCTCAAATTTAAGGCCTTGCTCATCTTGAGCAAACAAAAGATAAGAAAAAAAGAACAACAATCACATAATAGACACAAAATACTTAAACGCATGACATACAACATATAACACTAACACTTGACACCACCAAGAGAAAAGAAAGTGAGAATGTTGAATTCTAGTGCACTTGTCAAAAATGAAAATAGCGGTTTTAGTTCAACAAACTCAACATTTTCATCTACTCCTCCATTTACAAAAGTGTGCATTAATTTTGATTAAAAACATTACATTGACAAATGAAGTATTCATGAAATGCCATTTCAAATGCAAGTTAATCTAGAGCAAACAAGTCAAGTTTCTTAAAAATTTGCTTCGAGTATAGAAAGATCATTAAGACTTGTTTTATGAAGTACAAATTAATGCAAATTAATACACAAGGAAGGTATTTGTTGGCACCACAAAGTTTAGCAAAGAATATCAACCGAAACAATGCTTCACCCCCGACTCTCTAATATCTATTACCTCAAATTATGAATCATGTAGGACTTTTTCAAACTTGTAATGTAACTAAGATAATAGGGTAGGATAAATTTAAATGTAAGTGACTCAAATCACCTTAGTCATTTCAATACAAATTCTTGGACCGCTATCCCATATATAAAGTCCCAAAAATCAATATTACTTAACCAAGAAACACTTGAAAGGCAAAAAACACTACTTTTATTGAGCTAACTTTGAAGGCAAAACAAATCTTCTTATTAAATAAGAACATAACACTTCCAATTCCTCACTTTTTTTTTTCCTTTTTTTCTTTCATTTTTTGTTTTTTTCTTTGCAACCATAACCATAACATAAAATAATTATAAAAGGGGAGACATAAACACCATTGAATTCTTGACTTTATTCCCCAACAAATACATAAAAACTCTTCAAGAACCATTATAAGAATATAGGGGGATGAACCACCACACTAAAAGAACTCAAAGAAATCAATAATGACTAAGGTGATGGGTATATAGAAGAAATAAATTGGCTAAATTGTATGATTAACAAGAAAATAGGCTTATTATGGCTCAATAGAGAAACTAGAGATAAACTCAACACAAGGTAGGTTTTTGGCTCAAATAGTCTAAGAAAATGCCTAGATCATTTCCAAAATCTAGCAATTTAAGTAAAAATGGGAGACTTACACTACTCCAATCAATGTACCAAATCAAATCCCACAAAACCTATAAAATACTCAAATATACAAATCATACAATACGACCAAATGATATTTAACTCATTTCTTTCTATACTCAAAATCAATTTTCAAAAATCTTGAAGGGTTTAAACCATATCAACAAGTAATTGAACTTGGCATTAAACAAACACTTATGGAAAAAGTAAAATTTGAGGTTAAAACTAGTTGAGAAAAGCATTTTCATGAAGTAATTGAAAACATGGTTGAGTTTCAAGAGTGGTTAAATCCCATTTTTCACATGAAATACAACCTATATTCAATAGCTAATTTTAACTTTCACAAACAACAAAAAAAACACCATTCCCAATGAACAAGACGATAGACATCACCACACATTTCATATTATTCAATGATGAGTACAACTCATCCTACTCTTCACCATGTCACAAGAAATTTAAAAAAAATACTACTAGAAAGCATGTAAATATATGAACTAAATAAATAAAATACTAGTGAATGAATGACTTTCAAGCATGCTTAGACAATCAAAATGCTCATGTATGTGAAGGACAACATTGCGCTAGGTGAATGTGAATGCAATAAAACATATAGTTTCAACTCAAAAGCTTGATTTCATTTCCAGTCATGGCAATCATTGATGAAATACAATAAAAACTTTACCAACTAATTGCAAATCCAATAGAATCATACAAGTGCAAAATCTAACCAAACCCACAATTCAAGAAATTTAATTTCTTTCTTTCAGCCAATATAACAAATCCTAAGTAGGAATCATCGGGACTTCACAAGGTTCCACTACACAAAGAAAAATTATCTAAAATAACAATAACTAGAAGGTAACGGGGTTTAACATAACACCCAACTCATCTTCCCAACTTAGTGTTTGCGACAATTAGCATCAAAAGAATTTCAATCAACCAAGAAGGGAGAATTGCAATTTGGGTCCCCAAACTATAAAAGTACATAGAATTGATCCCCAATCTATTCAAAATTGCAGTTCTAATCCCCAATCTTTCAAACTAAGTTAAATTTTGAATGGACCGGGGACCAATTCTACGGTTATTTGTCCTATTTCTGCAGTTATTTGATAGATTGGGGACTAAAATTGTAATTTTCAATAGATTGAGGACCGATTCTACGCACTTTCATAATTTGGGGACCAAAATTGCAATTCACCCACCAAGAAAACAACAATGTTAAACCAATCCACCAAATCACTCAAATGCACAATAAAGATAATGTATCAAAAATTAGTATCACCACATACAAGAGAACAAAAATCTAGTCTAAGTTCACTTGGATATCGCAATATATCCACTATTCACAAGAATTCACATAATCCAATCATCATTATCATTAACTAACCAAATCTGTCCAAGCACAAGCAAAAGTCAATTCATAATACCAAAACATAAACTAATCTAACACAAGGCTACATGCCTTTATTAACCCACTGGGTTATTAAACAAAAATATATATAAATTAAATAAAGTATAAATAAAAGAAAATGAAGAAAATACTCCCCTAATAACACCAAGGAGACTTTCTAAGATAGTTGAAACCCTTTGTAAATTTGTTCCATCAATTTCCATATCCAAAGCTCCCAAGGACTTGTGGGACTTTGGGATAAGTAGATGTGTTCCCAACCCCTTCTAGTATGTATCCATCATGGCCCACTCTTTTAGTTGGCTCTTTTTTCATGATATCACCATATGGTACATTTTTATTAATCACTGGGGTAATCTTACACTCATTCAAAGTATATGGTGAGTTATGCTTCCATACCAGTTTTGACTGACCTGATTGTTGAGAATTCAAATCCTACAGGTCTATCACATCCGACTTGATTGCTTTCGCAACCCATTAACTTCAATTACTCTCCATATTGATCGACTCTCCCAAACATGTATTAGTCTATCAATATTGGTAAGTCCTGATTTAATTGTCCCACATTCACTCTCTCATCACCATAACCTCCATAGGGCTTGGGTTTAATGGTTGCCTTTTGAGTTAATTCATCAAATTGAGCTTGAATGCATTGCTATAGACGGCTACTTTTTTTCTCCATGACGGTATTTATCATCATCTCCAACCTTGCATTCTTCTCTTCTTCATTCGTTGGTAAGGCTTGATGTTCAAGTTGGGTTGGGAGGGTATGAGAGTTCCTTGAGTTGCACCCACCAATTGCTTTACAACTTTGGTAAAATGGGACATTCTGATGTTCATGTAGCCAAATTGGAGCTTGAATTGCCTTGACATTGTTTTCTTAAAGTTCTTCAAAAGTCATTATTTTCTCTCATTGCATCTCATCCATTTCTTCTTTAATTGATGGAGTTTGACACCTAAGTTGATCTTCACATAGTATTCCCTCACCTCAATCGTGAGCTTCTTTATCTTTTGGGTACGACTTTCCATTCATTGACAAAAATTGTAACTCACAATCAATTATCCAGGAGCTTTAAGTGGACAATGATTGAGTCAAATTTGAAGCTTCCAACAACAAGGATTCGGATGGTTATACTATCTCATATTATAGTGTAAAGGGTAAGGATAACAAGAAACGTGCTCATTCGTCATGTCTCCATCACCATAAGGATGATAATATCCTTGTTGTGAATAATTCTAATCCATTTCTTGCATGTTCTTGGAAAATCAACACTAAAAAAATAAAAACAAGTAAAATAACTAAAATAACAAAAACAAGAAAAGATAGAAAAGTATATACTACTAACTAGACCAAAATATCCATCAAGTGAAAATCCTTTTAGATTTTTCAAAGTATACGAGACAAGAAAACTACAAAGAGGAAAATCTTTTTGGATTTTGAAAATAAGAGACATCACTATACAAAAATGAAAAGTCTTTTGGGCTTTCAAGTAGATGAAGCAATTATACTAACACAATACAAATGAGCTTCAATATGGTATTCTAACCAAATTCTATCAATATTGACAACCATTCCCTGGCAACGGCACTGAAAACTTAGTGTCTAAAAAGATACAAACATCTAGTTATAAAATATAAAATGCCTAAATCAACTAACCTTATATAGATGACAAACCAAAAATATACAATGTCAAATAGTAGCTAGTAGAAGTAGGAATTGTTACCACGAGGAATGGTGTGCAATTACCAAAAATTTGCTAAATTACTAATTGAAAGGTTGCTTTAGAAAGGTAATTTAACTAAAACTACACTAACAACTAAGTGAATGAGTAATAAAGATGGTTAGAACTTATGCTACCTAATTTCCCAAGTGTTGGTTAATTAATCTAAACAAGTGATTCAGCATCAACCAAATTAGAGGTTGATTAACTTTTGTAACCTAATCCCAATCCCATAGTAGTTAAATATATCAATTCAATTAATCGAGGTGTGGATCTCTCCTACTCCTTAAATTAACCAAATTTAATTAACTACTCATATAATTCTAGCAATCAACTAGGTGAATTAGTCCGCCAACATCTAATTTTACCCCTAATCCAACATTAATCTATGCTATAATGGAAGTTCAATTCTCATATCTCCTCAATTAGCCCAAATTAACTAGTGGAATGATCATTTCCCTAATTAACTCTATAGCCCATTAATGTTGTCTAATTAATCCATTCTACCAATTAGAAATTGGCTTCACACAACCCTAACTCATAACTAATTAATACATATTTAAAGACAAGAAAGCAAATAAAAGTATGGAAAATGAATTAAATAAATTAAATATTAATCCTAAAAAACTAGTGCAAGAAAATGAAGGCATTGAATGCTAAGTAGATAAAAGCAATAAATGAAGACTTGTAAAGCTCACATGAACATAAAATAAATGCACAAAAATGAGTAAATTAAACATAAAGGATGTCTTACAATATTGTAGAACAAAGGTACACAGTTAGAGGAAACTAGTCTAGGATTAATAATAAAAGAACTAAAATTCCTCCCCAAGTGGAGAGGAAGAAAAACAAGGGTTGGAGCGCTCCATTTTAGCCCAATATTGAGTATTTATAATAGGGTTAGAGGTTGGGGGTTGGATGAAAATGCCCGTGAAAAAGAGCTAAAAATTGGTAAATTCACTCCTCTAGCGAGCTCCCTAGGCATGGACAACGAGTTGCTTGGCAATTGCTCTACCGGCTACTTCGTCCTTAGGTTCCGCTTCATATTGATTTCGCTCTGCACCTTCCAAAACCCTAAAACAACATAAAAATGCATTAATTGATGTTAAAATGAAGTAATAAAATATATGAACACTGATTAAAGTAAGTTCAAATGTTGGAAGAATCAATCAAGAACAAACTCACGCAAAATTTCCTAATTTGGAAAGGAATTAGGCTAAAACCATAATTTTAATCCTAAATACATAAATATATAAAATAACCTAAATAATACTAAATAATCCCTAAAATGCACTTCAAACGCATAAAGCTAAGAATTCATGAAAACACACTCATTAATACTAAAATTGCTTAATACCGTGGCAAAAACATTCAAATTTGGCCATGGATAACCCCAATTTCCTAGTGTTATCAGGGGGCACGTGCCCTTACTGGCCAAGGTGTAGATCCACCCCTGTATGAAAAGTGCATTCTTACCATCCGAGCTATACTTTGTTCTCACTTTGTTGACAACCTTTTCTAATGAGTTCAAACACTAAGCTTGGACTCAATGTCGATGAAGGGATAGAATATTTTGAACCTTTATAAATGAATACGTGATATACGCAATGATTTTATGATTATGATTAATGGGTACATAATACATAAACGATATGTAAATTGGTAAATGAAAATGATGTTTATATGAATTTAGGATATGAATTGTGTGTGTGTGTGTGTGTGTGTGGGTATGGCTTGAATTTCAAAAGTAGAATATTAATTATAATGATAATATTTAAATATATTACATGATTTGAAAAGATAACTTCCTTTGAATGCATAAGCATGTATTGGTGGAATTTGGCTACAAAAAAATATATATCATGTTGTTTGAAATAGATTATGAACTCTACAATTAAACTGTTTTAGTGCATACCAAAGAAGTTGGTTTAATCATTATCAAAACACACATAGTTTCATGCGAGTTATGGGCAATTTTAATCACATTAGTGCAAATCAATTTAAACCGCATGTTCTTTTTATCATATATAAGAATCCCATTTCTATTAACTATTAATGAGATAAAAAAGAATAAAATCCAGAAGGGAAAACATTTGTTGTTTCGCGTGTGTTTGTGTATTTTAGGAAGATAGTGGGGCTAGTGTGGGTGCAAAAGAAATAGACAAGCCAAGTCAAGTAGTATTTTTTGGAAATGAGAACAACTCCTTAATTTAAAGAAGACTACAATTGAGTCTCTCTTTTTTTTTCTAATCTTGTGATTTTTCTTGTGTCAAATAGAAGAATGAAGAGTTGTGTGATAGAAGGCGTACAGTCAGAAATTGAATGTCGGTCATAATCAATTGCAAGAAGAAATGGAGAAAGGACAAAGAGTAGGGAAAATGATTGGAATTCAAATTTCTTCATATGTTTGTTGCTAACATTTCCTTCTTTTTGACTTTTTGGTCCTTGTGGTTATTTTCTTTTCTAAAATTGGGCTTTTTCTTTCTTTCTCTTCTTGGGCTGGAAAATAAATCTAAGTTGATTTTTTTCTTTTATTATATTGTGATTTGAGATTGGGTTAGGCAATTAGGCTAAATAAGATGACTAAGCTAATAAAATATATATTTTTCTATAAATCAGTTAAATAAAGGTGCCTAAAAACTAAAAACAATTGGATAATTAACCATGAGTATAGCCATAAATAATGCTAAATACAGATTCAAGAATCCAAACAAACAATATTGTATACTCCAAGAATGTCAATGTCTTTGTCATTACAAAATTAACTCTTTTGATACATATAATGGATTTAAAATTGAAAGACAAGTAACTAGCCACCTTCTTTACAAAGAAGGTATGCACACATGTCATACATTTAATATATAATTGCTCAAAGTAATAACTATGTGCACCATTAAATAAGATATTAACTTTATAATCTAGTTGTATACATTCTATTGGATTCCATCTTATACGTGACATTTTTACAAGACAGAGAGCTCAACATTTACCTTTCATTAAAGACAATATAATTTAAGGTTACACCTGACATTATTATATATATTATTGTTTCCAACTTAAAACTCATACTTACTTACAAAAATGAAATATATTAGCACTTATTTATATTTCATTCTTTTGCATTTACCAGTTCTCGGAAGGTTGATGTTATTGCCACAGCATATTATATCTTGCCAGAGCAATTTTGCTCGCCAAGACAAAAATATCCCTCTTCTAACTCATGTAGAGATCTTGATCTTGTCACTTGCTCTTCCTTTCATTGCCCCTCACTCGTTCAGCCGCTAAAAATGGATTACGTGCTAGGATCCAACATTCAATGAAGGAGGCATCTTATAGTGTTAGATTTAGAGCAAACGACCTAAAAGACCACTCACCTATACAAGAATTGTCAATTTGCTCACTTACCTATTTGTATAGCCTAAATGGTCACTCAACTTCTAAAATTGCATTGCTGGGGTCACTCTAAGTATTTATTCTATTACTGCCAACGAAAATTAGTTTTTTGAGAGTTAAAATTGCTCGATCACAATAACGAACATTACTAGAAAATTTTGAGACCAAAATTATATGATAAAAAAGAAAGGTTAAATTATAAAAGATATCATATTGGAATATATGAAAAACTTTTGGGTCTAAAACTTAAATTATATATTTACTAAATTTACAATTGAAACCCCTTCCCTAGCTAGTCCAAAACCACTATTTTCCCTCCCTCCCTCTTTCTTCTACCACCCTACCCTCTTTTTTCTAGTGACCAACCCCGTAAACACCTGTCCTCTCCCATCGTGCCCCCGCCATTCCCAAATCAATCAAGGACTCTTATATACTAAACAATCAAGAACTCCAAGTATCTTATGACTCCCCCAAATCAACCGCCACCATGACAACTCTAGTCAACTCCTAAATCAATGAAGAACTCCTATAAACCAAACAATTGCCTACAATGAAATTTCAAATCAATATAACTACATATTCACTACTAAAAACCAAAATTCAAATAGAAACTTCTCAATATCATATCCAATATATAAATATCACAAATACTTCACATTTGATTCCTCCCCTTCCCTCTGCAGCCACCTGATCTGGAACACTCCCAAATTTGAAACCTCAACCCTAAATCTGAACTCCTACCCCATATCCAACTACCCCACTCTCCTCTTCCCTCTTTAGCCACTCCTTCCTCAATCTGAAACCCTACCCCCTCCCCCTCCTCCTCTCACTCCCCATCTAACCCCCAACCTCCGATCTCCCACCTTCGACAAGATCATTTATGGCCTAGTTTTTATTTTTATTTGTATAAGTGTATTTATTCAAAACTATGTCATTTTTACTTATTTTATATTCATACTATGTCATTTTGATTAATGTTGAAGGTAAGGTTAGTATAAAGAGTGATTGAATAATTTTACCCTTGCTGAAATTCACGTGACATGCAAAAAAATGGACTAACATAGAACTTAACAACTCAAATAGATGGAGTGACCCTATAAACATATTTTTTAGGAGTTTAACGACCTTTTAGGCCACCAAAATTTATTTGGTGACTATTTTCACAACCAACCAATAGTTGTGTGACCATTAACACCGCTTGCTAGGTTTATTCATCAACAGACATCACCAAATCAATATATTTTCGTTAAAACCCATGATCCATGGATGTTTGACAATTGATTTGTTTTACTTGACAAATACGTATGCAAAAAAATCCACAAAAGATGCTAATTTTTTTGTTGATGGACTTTTTCTGGTTTTCGTTGATTTGCTTTTTTGTATCCATCAACAAAAATGGGCTTTTGTTTCGTGGAATTACAATCAATTGGGTACAATTGCACATCATTTGATTTTGGGATGGATGGGAGATTAAAGGTAGAATTGTAGATGGCTTTTCTGAATTAGATGGATAGAAAAATTTTAGATATGTTATAAATAAATCAAACAAAAATTGGAGGTTTATTGTGAAAATTATGAAATGGAAAATTGGAGTTGTGTGTGAACTTCTTCAAGCTCTAGCTGCCATCTTGTGGATGTGCATGAGTAGAAAATAGCAAGAGTCCTTTAATGACTAATGTTACAAGGCTTTCAAATATTTCTATTTTTGAAGTGATAGAGAAATTCAAATTTCAACCATGCTAGAATCTTTATATAGCCAAGAAAGATCCTTCTTTTTGGTGAAAATCATGAAATCTTTATTGATTATTATTGAATTAGAAAAATATATTGCTTGAGCTTCAATTTATTTTGCAGCTATTAGGATATATGAGATTTGATCAATCGGATCCCCAGTGGATCAGCAGTGGTAGTTTTTTAATCATTTCTTTTACTAATTTTAAGCCTGAATTTATGATATATGCTAAACTTCAAGTCTAAGAGTACAATTCCATCTCGATCCAATCATAAAATATATTTTGATGGCAGCTCGTGGCAGCACAACCAACGTACCACTAGATCTGCCAACTACTATTGCTACAAGTGTAAGAACAAAAGTAGAAAGAAAAGTGGGTAGGAAAAGGAAATGTGTAAGAGAGAGAAATGGAATGGCAATTTGGAGACAAAAAAAGAGGGTGGATTACTATTAGGGTACTTTTGTCTCACTGTGCAAAATTACTCTGACAAGATATAATATACTCTAACAATAACACGAGCCTTCTCGGAATATGTCATGAATAGTCAAGTAGATTAAGAATTAACATTCATTGAATCCAAAGGTAACGATCTTGCTGTCACATTGTTAGTTATCATCAAGAATATAGTTGGTGCTCTAATCTCAATTTTTAAAGCACAACATTGTATCACTGTGAGATTCGTGCAAATAGGTGACAACCTCATATTGTCCTATTTTGATGCCTATAATGAATATAGAGACTACATATGGGAGGTAATAACCAATGACTACTTTTTTGGATATAATAAAAAAACTGACTATTGACAACTTTTTCATGTAAATTTAGATAAACTTTCCAAATATGATTTGATTCATGCATAAGATATGGTTACAGGACTCTTTGATTTATATATGATAAATGAAATTGAAATTTTTCTTAACTACACATTATGCATCCGTGTAAAACGGAGGCAAGTATCATGAATAATCAAGCAAATAAAGGAAGCATAAACATTTGTTGCAAATCTAAAGATAATGATACATAGTTAGCGATCATCAAGAATATAGTTGGAGCTTTAATCTCAATTTTTGGAGCAGAACATTGTAACACTATGACATGCAAATCGGTGATGGCCACATCTGGTACCATATTGATGCCTACAATGAACACAGACTCTGAAATATGTTATTGGCATTGCAAATAGGAGATAATAACATCTAATGAATACTTGTTTGGATATAATGAGAAAACTAGCTATTGGGAACCTTTTTCTTTTAATTCAGATAATTTTCCAAACATGATTTGGTTCATGAATAAAGTACGGTTAAAGGACTTATTTAATCTATATATGAGAAATAAAATTAAAATATTTCTGTTAAAATTTTACACATTTGGTTAAGAAGAAGCTCCAAAATAAAGCAAGAAATGATAAAATACGTCTTCATTTTAGGGATTTAAAACTAACAAAGTAGGGAAAAGATTCAAACTCTTCTAGTTTTTTAATGACTAAGGTAGGAAATAACAAATTACGTTCTAAGATGAATTCTTTTTTATTGAGTATTACATGGTTTACTATCTTTTCACTATCTCTTCCTTTCTCTCTCTCTTCCTTGAGATACAGAAAAGAGAAGTACTTCAAACTTCCTCATTACTTCTCTTCCTTGTAATTTGTCTTTCTTTTCCTAATATTTTACTTTTTTTCTCTCTACTATCTGGTTATTTGTATTTAATGAAGGTCGAAGGTTTTCTTTATAAAAAAAAAAAAAAATCACTTTTCTCACCTACCCTCTAGTGACTCGAACCCATGACCAATAGGTCATAGGGAAAGTGTCTTGCCACTTAAGGTGTATTTCGTTGTCAATGAAGGTTGAAGGTTTTCCGTTTTTAGCAACATTTTGTTCCTCTGCTATCTCTTTGATAGAAGTTAAAACTTTTAAAGTCAAATGTTTATTTAGGTAACCGATTTGATTGGACAAAATTTAGAGCTTTAAACTTTTATTATGAAAACATCCAAAAACTAAAATATGAAAAAGACCAAGAAAAAAAAAAAAAAAAAGTGAGGTCATAATGGTGAAAAGATAAGCACAACACATCTATTTCATAAATAATAATAATTGAGAAAAAAATTTATATACCTTATCCAAGACAATTTGATATCACTCCAAAATTCAATTTGTAAATTTTTATTTTATTTTGGACGCTATTAAATTGTACTTAAACAAGAGTTCCAGTGTTTAAGTCATAAAATTACACCTTATCCATGCAATGTACCAAAATTCGAACTCTCACTGCTTCCGTTGTATCACCATTTTTCCTCTTTTTTCAGATAGGACAATTTAAAACACTTAAGAAAAAAAGAAATAAAAAGGTCCTTGTTGTGGAGTTCGGAATTTGGATTGTGATACACAAATTCATGCCTATTTGGTAACTCAAATTGAGGAAGCAAGAAACAATTATTTAACATTTATAATTTGGTGACGTGTTATAAATTACTAAGATATTTTGAATTAGCATACCTAGTTTGTGTATCAAATTAACAAATATTAATTTACTTAGTACTTGAATGCACCTAATAATATTCATGCACCCACATACATAACCTCTCTCATACACACACATTGAGAAAGGGATAAACTAAATTTTACCTCATTGATACTTTACTTCATAAAGTTGTTTTTTGAGTACTAAAATTTTTATACTAACAGTCATTTATTACCGCAATTTGAAATATTAGAGCTAAATCAACAAATATACTTATATGTTAATTTCACTTTAGTTCTTAAATTTTAGTGTCACTAATAATTTACTAACGTTCTTTAGCACTTATCCATTTTGATATGCCAACTCAGCGATTTTATCATTCTAGGGTTAATGGCATTTACACCTCTCAATTATGCATGTTTAACATTTTGCCCTCTAAACTATTAATTTGTGCAATTCACTATCTCAAACTTCTAAATTTTAGTACTTTAGTGCAATCACCTTAGTTTTAGTATTTTTTTGAAGAGATAAATGACAAATATTACCTTTAAATATTTTGTGCACTTCCTGAAATACTCACATGAGATGCAATTTAGCTTGTGACAAATAGTCTTTTCCCCAATGAAAGGCTAACCAAATTTGAAAATTTTGACCTAAAGTCAAGTAATTATGCTCAAGTGCTAAAAATTAGAAGTTTGTTGTAGCAAATTGTAGAAATTAATAATTTAGGGTATAAAATGTTAAACTAGTATAGTTGTGCAGGAATGAGAAGTGCACAATGCCATTAACAATTCTTGTTTATTTTAAGATCTATTGCTCCATATCCCTCCACCACCGCCACCAAAATAATACACATACTATTTTTCTTTAAAAAATTATTTCTGTTTTATTCTAAGGTCCCGTTTGGAGTTACAGTATTTTGACTTAAAAAAAAGTGCTTTTAGATGATAAAATCACTTTTGTTTGGAAACATCATTACACAAATTCAGAAGTAGAGTTTTTGGTTTTAAAATCACTTTTAGTTTTAGTTCAAACTAAAAATTGGTACTTCTAAATTAGGTTTCTCTTTTTAAAATAATTAAAGATAAAGTTTGTCTATTTTATCATTAATTTAAAATAAAATAAAGATAAAAATACTTCTAAAAAATTAAAAAGGGCAAATCACCACATTAATCCTCCAATTATTTCATTGAAATCAAAATAGTCTCCCAACTTTAATTTTAGCCTGATTAGTCGTTGAACTAAATATTTATATTTATTTCAACCCTCAAATGGCAGTTTTGTCCAAAACATAATTTTTTTGAATTTTGATCCATATTGACTAAGGGATATAATGCGTTTTGAGGGGAAAAAAAAGACTAAGGGGCATAATGCTCAAATCATCTGGTCCTATGCTCGTTATAAATAGAAGCCGTTGAGGAGTTTGATGATACTAATGTGATAGTTTTTACAAAATCACAAATAACTTCGATTTTAGAATTGATCTATGGAGTTTCTTCTGGAAAATAATTATGTCCTTGCTGCTGAGCTCGTATTGCCAAGACTGAGAAGAGAAGTAGGAAGTCGAGTAGCGTTTCGCTCTCAATCTACTAGAGGCAGAGGGGATAGGAAGCAGGAGGAAGAGGAAGTAGTGATAGTTGCGACGGAGAGGGGGGACAGCAGGAAAGGAAAGATAGGGAAGGGAGAGATGGGAGTGGTAATGGCAGAAGGGGTAGGAAGCGGAAGGAGAGGAATTAGTGACGGTTACGACAGAGGGGTAGGGGTAGCGAGAAAGGAGAATGAGAGGGATGGGAAAGGAGGAAATGATGGTGGCAGACATAAGTAAGTGGCAGGACTTTAGTAGTGAGAGGTGGATGGGGCGATGTTGGTGGTACTTTTGTGTATGAAGTAACGTAAGGACGATTTTAGGGTTTTGTTTAAATAAAATGCAATTATTGAAAAAAAATGAATATAGGGGACAATATATTCAGATCTCACATTAGAAACAAGACAAGATCTTGCATTAGTAACAAAATAAACTATCAAACACTTAACCACTAAACCATCATTAATTCATGCAATTTGTTTGCCTTTTTATTATAAAGTCTAAATCTATTTAAGAAAATAAAATAATAGGACAAAATAATTTGACGGTTATGCCTCTAGTCAGCACCGGTCAAAATTTTAAAAATTTATGTTTTAGGCGAAACCACCTTTTAAAGATCAATCTAGATTCAGAGACTAATTTGACTAAAATTAAACTTGGGGCACCATTTTGATTTTAATGAAATAGTTGGAGGACTCAATGAGGTTTTTTAGCTTAACAACTTTCAAAAAATAAAAACTATAGGACTAAATAATTTGACAGTTATAGTTCACACTAGTCAAAATTCAAAAAAAAAAATATCTTTTAGGCGGTGCCGCCACTTAGAGATCAAACTGGATATAAATATTTAGTTAAGGGACTAATCCGACTAAAACTAAAGTTGAGGAACCATTTTATTTTAATAAAATAGTTAGAGAACTAATAAGGTAATTTGATCCAATTCAAAATCATATCACATATAAAAAGTACTTTATGAAATTTTAGTCCCAAACAATAAAATTAAGTATTTTTCTTCAAAACTCTAATAAATGAAGTGCTTTAATAAGCCACTGTAACCTTAAACGGAATGGCCTAAACCATTATAAGGAATAAAAATTAATTTAAAAGTTCTAGATCAAGGTATATGTGTCTATTTAGTTAAAATTTCAAAATAAAAAAAAAATTCATTTTTTTCAAAAAATAATGTGACAATATTACAATTAACTATCAACAGACAATTTAGAAACTTATAATTAAAGCATAATGTCGATTAAATTATGTCATCTTTTAACATGCGAAAATTCAACTTATCGACATCAGTACAAACTAAATCAAGTATTCTCGACACTAAAATAAACCAAAAAATAAAATCCATAAAATTGGGAAGTACCAAAAAGTAAAAAAATAACGTTAAACACTAGCCATGTTAAAGTTTAGAACAAAATATAATAATAGTTACCAAATTATTAATTTATTATATATAAAGTTATTAAATTATTGATTTTAAAATTTAGTCACTAAACTAAACATGTATTTATAATCAATTCATATGCAAATTTAGTCGTTCAACTAAATTAACTCTAGACACACATATAAAATAGTTAACTTTAACTTCCAACATACAATAATTAAATAATCAAATTTATAAAATAAATAATTTCATTATTTTATATGCAATCACCAGATAATTTGGTAAGTATTAGTCCAAATTCTCCAAAATTTAAGAGTAATCTATAAATATAGAACACTTTCATATATCAACACCCCTTCTAATTCTCTTCCCCCTAAAGCCCGAGCAGCTCCTTCTTCTACCATATACCATAATCACGCGCCGCCCACCACCGCCGCCTTCTACCATATCAACAATACTTAAACAAAACGAGTTAGGTTTTTGATCATTTTTCTTTTGGGCTCTCAAAATCGATTTTTTTAGGAGCTAAAAGGGGGGAAAAGAATAAATAAAAGAAAAAAAATGGGGAAGGGGGAGAAAACGGGGTTAGGAAGAGCGTTGGTGAAACACCATAATCAAACGATTCAAGAAAGCAAGGAGAAAGGTAGGCTTTACAGAGGCCAGAACAAGAAAGTTTTGGAATCCGTTACCGACGTTAGTGATATTGACGCCGTTATTGAGCAAGCCGATGAGGCACACCGGTTTTTCTCCGATAATAATCCACCTGTCAACCTCCTCATCAATATGTAAAACGCACTCTAATTTCCTTTTTTTTTTTTTTTTTATGTGGGCTTTTGTTTTACATGACATTCCCCCTTTTTTTGCAGAATTTTAGCATTTTGAGGATATTTTTTTATATATATAATTTGGATTTTTTTATGAGTCATTGAATTTTTGGCTGAATTTCCTTGTTTTATTTTAATTTTGTTTGTGCGTTTTTGTTCTTTTGTATAATTTAGCATTTTTTAGGTTAATTTTATTTATTTAATTTTTAATTAGTGCTTAATGAGATGGTGAAAACTAGATAGGGTGAATATGTATATGATGGAGTGCAAGACGGTTAGTCATTTTGACATGGTTTTATGTAAATGGTATTAGCTGAATAGCACAAGTTAGTGAGGAAATACTTTCCTCAGCTTGTCCGTCCAAATTTTGTAAAAGTAGGGGGGCTCACAGTTAAAAGTTGTGGCCCTAATTTTACAACGATTGACTGAGAAGTTCACAGTGCGCTCTTCCGAGAATAGTATTTCCCAAGTTAATGGTAATTGAGCTACTGATTCTTTCAAATGTAAGAAAGAAAGCACATTTGTTTCCGTGATAAATTAAGATCAAAATTTGATATTTAAACTTTATTCTCGCATTCCTGGAGCATATCTTTAGTGCAAATGTGTTGTAGCATGTCCGTGTTGGGTGTAACTTTATAGACGAGAAGATATTTTGTCTTTTTAATCATTAGCAAGTCTTGTGTGTTGTAACCTTTGGTTTCATATGATGTTAGATTAATGTCATACAAATTTTCCTAAACCTTGTCTTACTATTTCGGGAATGTTCAGCAGATTTAGGTTATGGGTTACAGAGCCCTTCCCATATTGTTTTATCCTTTGGCAGCACTGTTTCTTCTTATAAACTATAGCCACAGTCTTAACAATTTGTGCATCAGATCAAGCTTCCTGAAGGTGCCAAAGGAAGGATTATAGATAGGACGCATTAAAATCATATTTTATTAACTGCAATTTGAATACCTTTTTTTGAATTGGAATAATTTGATTTGTGAATTTCAAAACATTTGATAGTGTATGGTAAGGTCTGATAGAATGGAAAATTTAAATGCACTATAACTCTGTTGTTAAATTTTTTGAACATGTAAAAGTAGCTTAGTCAAGAACAGAGGCATCAAGAAATTCTTTTACCAGTGACTAGGGGGAGATTTTCCATTTAGGGATAGCAAATATTAATTGGGATAACCCAATAAAGAAAGTTAGACATTCAATTTTCGTTAAGGGGATTAACTTTGAAGTTTTATTGAAGCATTGCTAATCTACTGTTGTGTATTGATAGAAGCTTAGGAAGAAAATCTATTAATTAATGGGTCAATATGGTCAAATATAACAATGAAATGTGGCACAGGATCACCAAGTATAATGAAGCCGCTAGCAAAATACTATTAATAAACCTCGTTTACTCTTGATAAGGGATTTGAACATCTGAGGCTTATACCAGTAACCCCAATCATGCTTCATAGGGCACTTAGTAACTTGAGCATTGAAGGTTTTTGCTACGAGACCACCTTAGTATTATCACGTTGTTTGTCAAATATCTTTCCTAGCCGCTTGGACCTTTTGGATTCATATGGCAGCTCAATTCACTTTTATTTAGCTGTACTATATTTTTTACTAATGAAAATATTTGTTAGAGGTGAAAATAAACTGGTCAACCAATATAATGCTGATTGGACATGCTTGTGTCTTTCTGAGCAGTTCTGGACCTAGAAATGGGTCAATGAGATGTTCTTGAAGTGGCTCCAGGAGGATAACTTCGAGGCTTAAGTTAGTAAGAGTGTGAGCAGTAGTAGGTTAGCATCAGAACTGTTAATTCACAATAAAAATAATTGATCCTGCTATAAGTCGGATCCCTCTGCTCGGAGTGGCTGAGGGGTATTTACTGGGTTCATTACCTTTAGATGACAATAAAGCCAATTTCAGACTTGGACAGTGATGTGTGATATCCCTGCTTACGAAGCTTTTGCACATTTCACCCTTCAAGATTTTCATGCTTAAAATTGGTGCGAACAATTTGGTAATCTTAGATTTGATTCAAGTTTGAGAAACCATATTTAGTTTTTTTAAGAGAGTTTTTTATTCTTTTCCTCCCAGAATGATTATTCGGTTGACGTGCCTTAACATGTCTTTGCATATGTGAGGGACTAGCTTTCTGAGCGATCTTTGATCTTGGAGTTGGTGCTGCAATGATTTCTAGATCTTAAGCATGTGCCAAGAAAAAAATGACCTTCAATTTTATTATTTAATATGTTTTTCAAGCGATCCATCAGTTTTTCTTAAGTCTTCTGTACGTTTTTTCTTGGAATGGTATATGACTTATAAACGACCTTTTCCTTGTTTGATAGGATGTGAATGAGTACCATTTATTTGTCATATGCGTAGTTTCTCCATACGTAATATATCTACATGATTTCTTGGTTGTTGAACAAATATGTTGCAACAGAGACTCCTGCTCCAGCACCAGTGAGATAACACCTGAAGAAAGACGGGAGCAACAGAAGAAAGAGGAGGCTTTGCATGCTAGCAGTCTTCGAGTTCCACGCAGGCATGTACTTTTTCTTTTTTTTGTTGAACTGGCTGATACTTGGTATATTTACATGTTCTGACAATGTTGATCTTCTTCAGGCCACCTTGGAATTCCAAAATGTCAGTAGAAGAGCTTGATGCTAATGAACGACAAGCATTTTTGGCTTGGCGTCGAAGCCTTGCCAGGTGAATCTTTATTAAACATAAGATACCACATATTTACTTTTTTATTTCTACTTTATTTTGATATACACCGCGAAAGATGTTTCATGTGATGTCTTGATTAATATAAAAAAAAAAATTTTTGAGGAGCTGAATTTATCTGTTGCATACAGTTCTATCATATAATGTTGCTGCTCTTTGTCATGTGAGTATGGAAGTGAGACAATATCATACTAAACAATCTATTACTTCCCTGGTGGCCTGAAAAGATTATCAGATATTGTTGGAATGTAACTCATTTTTAAGTTTTTTTTAGAGTAGGAATGTAGCGTAGAGTGAGTAGATATGCAATGTAGTCAATTGGTTAGGCTGGTCCGTGGCGGAGGCGGAATTTAGGAGACAATGAGTTATGTGTACAAATAGAAATTGGTATGACCAATTGCTTCCTTGAAGAGAAGTGATGATGTCTTTTCATTTCTTTACTGTATGCTTTTCAGAAATTTATTCCACGAATTTATAATTTAGCAAGTTGTCAGTTCATGTCCTTAATGATATATACAGTTGCTGGTTTGATAATTACTTAGGTTCATTTTTCTTTCTCCGAAACTTGTGGTTTTATGGTTTATAAAAGACATCCAGTAATGGATTTCTATAAAAACTTAGTAAATTGGTAACTTTAATGCTTAATGTTATTGCACCTCCTGCAAACACTCTAGAGTTGATTGTATAAAGCTGTGAGTAGTCAAGTGCATGCTTAACTGTCTATTTCACTTGCAGTGACACATTTAATTGGAATTGTTAGCTGATGCATTTGATAAGCCATCTTTCTTTTGGGGTCTGATTTAGGTTTCCACTGTTTGATAGTTACTTGTGTGTCTCTGTTTGGATTACTATAGTCTTGGAGTCATATACAATTGTTTCCTTTCATGTATTTGTGTATGTTTGGTTTGTGCAGGCTTGAGGAGAACGAGAAGCTAGTTTTGACTCCATTTGAGAAGAACCTAGATATATGGAGACAGCTCTGGAGGGTGGTTGAACGGAGTGACCTGGTGAGTTCATATTCATGAAGTATTCTGACTTGCTGAAAGTGAAAATGTTCTGATAATTAACAGAATTCTGGAGCCATAATTCTGTGTCCCAGATTTAGATAGTCTTATTTTATTAGATACTGTTCCTGTGAGTAAAATTACTAGTGTCATTGACTGTTGGAGAGGAAATTGAGTTATTATTGAGTTTTATGTTATTTGCTGGCAACTCGTGTCTTTTTATAGTCATCATGAATCTTAATAGCTCTGTATTAGTTGAAGAAGCAAATAAGCTAGGGAATTCCTAACATTGTGGTTCAATTGATGTCAAATGCTTTTTCCAAGATCTCAATAAGCTTATCGTGTCTGACTGAATCTGTCAGAGAATTAAGAGAGAGATGATAAGTGGTTTTAGTACTTTTATGTGATAATGACGTTTAAATCATTGAATACATGTCAGAAAATATTTTCTGTCAATTGATCTGCTACAATTTATTAGGAGACTGATGCTTGCCAGGAAATATCATGTCCAGTTTTCTAGTGAGTTAAATCTTTTTCCATGAAGTTTCTGAGAGCTGCGCATGGTTAGTAGCATTGCTTGTAGCTTCTCGAATATCAATTATGCACAAAGTGTACCAAGGACCTACTTTTTGATCACTTTTCCATTGATGTTTATATAAGGATTTGCCGAAACCATCTCCTTCTTTTTTATTTATATCTAAATGGCACAAAAGGCATTACCCTTTTCTGTTATGTGTCTCTGTCGTTATGTCTTGCATGTGGATGTGTCTTTTTGTTTTCCTTTATTTTTCTTGGGGCATTTTGGACGGCGGATTATTCATAGTTATCACAGCATTGATGTTCTGGTGGCATGAATGCACATTGGCCTCCATAACTAGTAGAAGTGGTTATTGATGCTCGAAAACAATCATAAATCATTATACTCATTTCTGTATATGAACATGCTTTCAATTCTGAGCTGTGCATTGGATTATCTAGGCTTCATGTGAGCTGATATCACTCTCTCTCTCTGCTTCTCTTTCTTTCCAGCTTGTTATGGTAGTTGATGCACGAGACCCACTCTTCTATCGCTGCCCTGATTTGGAGGTAAACATAAAATTCTTCTTTGGATTTCAAATCTTGCTTGTTGAGATAAATGACTATAATGCAACATAACACCATGTTCAATTGTCATTTTATACAGTATATCAAAACGTTCATTTGTACTTCTGATTGAGTATGATTTGTGAACTCATTTTGATCATTCATGGATAACGGCACTCATCTTTCCCCACCCTTTTTTCTCTTTGCATGATTTGAATTATGTGCCATAAAAAGATTTCAAAAATGAATTTGAGAAGAAAATTACAAATTTGTACTGCCCTCAAGTAAAATATGATCCCCAGTATCTATATTCAATCTTACTGGCTAGACTTCCAACTCACTGTCAAATGCAGGCATATGCGCAAGAAGTTGATCAGCACAAAAAGACATTGCTTCTTGTCAACAAGGCAGATCTCTTACCTTTTTCTGTCAGGTTAGTGTCCAACGTTCTTTCTGCTGTTACCTGGTGGAGTTTCATTTTTCTTTGATGATGTACAAAATTTTGTAATTGGCATTATTGACAGAGAGAAGTGGGCAACACATTTCCGGCTTCATGGGATTCTCTTTATATTCTGGTCAGCTAAGGCTGCGTCTGTAGCTTTGGAGGGAAAGAAGATAAGTATCTCCTCTCATATGCAAAATGATCAACTAGAATCAGTTGATTCTGATACAAAGATATACGGTAGGGAGGAATTATTGTCCCGTTTACAGTCTGAAGCTGAAGAAATTGTCTCCATGAGAAATACATCTGCCTCAAATAACAGTAGCCCGTCTTATGAATATGACCTTATTCTGCTGAAGCTTATTTAGCTGGAAATACTGCATCCAAGACTGTAATTGTGGGCTTTGTTGGGTATCCCAATGTTGGCAAGAGTTCAACAATAAATGCTTTGGTAGGGGAGAAGCGGACAGGTGTAACCTCAACTCCAGGGAAGACGAAGCATTTCCAAACATTGATCATATCTGAGAAGCTTACACTATGTGATTGCCCTGGATTAGTTTTCCCATCCTTTACAAGCTCAAGATATGAGATGATTGCTTCAGGTGTTTTGCCAATTGATCGGATGAGCGAGCACAGGGAGGCTGTACAGGTGGTGGCAAATCGAGTAACTAGACAAACGATTGAGGATGTCTACAATATCTCCTTGCCAAAACCCAAATCTTATGAACTCCAAACTCGGCCCCCTTTGGCCTCTGAGCTCTTGAGAGCTTATTGCGCATCTCGTGGTTATGTTGCCTCAAGTGGTCTGCCGGATGAAACAAGAGCTGCTCGCCAAATTTTGAAGGAAGCTGAAATGACGTTACATTGATGGCAAGTTGCCTCATTATGAGCTGCCTCCAGGAATGTCTAGTGAGGAAGTTGCTGCAGAAGATACTATTGGAACCAGCCTGTCCGACAACACATATGAATCAGATGATTCTGATACTGAAAACCCTTCAGTCAGTGAACACGAAGGTGGCCCCAGTTTAGAGCATGTGCTTGATGATCTGAATTCATTTGACCTTGCAAATGGACTCTCTTCAATTCAGGGACAGGTGAAGAAGAAGAAGCCCTCGAGTGCAACCCATAAGCAGCACAAGAAACCTCAACGAAAGAAAGAACGCACTTGGAGGGTTAAGGATGATGAAGGTGATGGAATGCCAGTGGTAAGGGTTTTCCAGAAGCCTGTGAATACAGGCCCTTTAAAGCCTTAATTGGCTCATTTTGAGAGGTGATAACGGCAAAGTTTTCATTCTGGTAAAGGGTAGTGGCATGGAAGCTCACATTACCCCCACTAGTTGGCTTGTTTATGATGTAATATCAAAATTTAATGAAATAGATTGAAGGATACCAAGGGGTAATTTCCACATTAAGTTGTGTACTGTATTAGTGAAAACACTAATTTATCACGTCACTATTGCTATTGTGGGAGTACACATAAGCTTCGGTATCTATAGTTATTTAGAATCGAGGATTAGTAAAATTTTCAATTTATTTCTAATTTCCATTTTCTTAAACATTTTAACCTTTTTTAACATGCTTCGACATTTAAAAACTTTATATCACATATAAGATCATTGCTTAATTTTTTAAGGCCAACGAAAACAAGATAACTGATACTAATATGGAAAAAAAGAAATGAAGTTTTTGTATCCATTTCAGAAGGGGGAGTTTGGCGGGAAAAAGAGCAAAAAAGGAATGGAATTTTTTTTCCTTTTAATGTAAGACGAGGAATAAAACCCTACGACTACAAAAAAAAAATTTATCTATAACAATTTAATATAACACTATCCCGTTGAAACTAAAATAATCAAATAAGTTACTACTATTTACTTTGCGGGATTTTAGAGGAAGTTAGGGGGAAAAAATAAAAATAGAACAGTACAAAATTCGGAAAATTCTGATATGTATTATAATTAATGGCACTATATCAATGTGGATTAATATAAATTTGGAAATTCATAAATTTTCAACAAAGCTTTAAATATAGAAGTGAGGATCAAATCTTTTTTTTTTTTTTTTTTTCCTTCCAAAAATTCAAATTTCACACTTCCAAACACTGCCTAAACTCAGTAGGTCACTACTCCTATACCTTAAAACCTTCCTTGCAGTCGGTCGCAACCATCCAGAGCTTTCTCGCACAGTCATCCGCTACGGCCGCCACAAGAAACCACCTCTTCAGCCTTCTTCACGGCCATTAACCACCGTAGAAGGATAAAGCAAGCACCTTGAGCTCTCTTCCTCCAATCAAAACGACCCATTTTGGGAATCTAAAGGTAAATTCCTTACGTCCCTCACTATTACGTTAGGAAGTTACATTTTTTGTTTAATTTCTGTGGATTTTGTTTTCACGCTTTTTCTTCATATTTTGTCCAAGAAATTAGACCCTTTGGTCCATTTCCATTTCAGCGATCGGCTATTATTTTGTTTAATTGTCAAGCCCTTCATGTTTTGCTGCCTTTTATTATTTTTTATTTTTTATTAAAACTTTCCGCTTTCATTTTAAGACTAGTTGGGCTTCGATGCATTCTTGAGAAACTTAATAATAATGAAAGCGGAAAGTTTTAATAAAAAATAATAAATAATAAAAGGCTCTTATAAACATGAAGGGCTTGACAATTAAACAAAATAATAGCCTATCGTGAAATGGAAATGGACCAACGTGGGCTTCGATGCATTCTTGAGAATTATTAATAATAATGACAGAAATAAAGCGAAGGAAATAATTCTTGATCTAGATATGCCACTGGCTGGGTGGTCGAGTGGTAACATTCCTAACTCGAGCAGGGTTTTCGAACCTGGCTACCCGTTCTCCCTATGCATCGAAAGTAGAAAGAAAAAAGAATAAGAAAAAGTCATCTATGGCCTTTACTTTTTTAACATAGATGGAACGGTGAGTGAGATTGAGTGGTAGTGCTTGGTTTGTTTAGGAGGTAGAAAAGTGTATTCGTGTTATTAAAGATGGGACTTATTTGCCAATGATTGTGCAGTTTTGAGTATGAGTAGATGCAGTGTGGTGTTACGAAACTGAGTATTGGAGAACAGTGAGATGAGTTAGTATTTGCGTTTGTTGTCGATTGAGTTATTTTATGGTGTGCCGTCATAAACCCGTTAAGTGTCATTGATTGAGATTGCTTTCTGTTATCCAACTAAGAAAGTGGATAAAATGGACGACTAAAGCGCACATGTTTTTAATTGACTGGATCAATGTGATTTTTGTGTATATGGGTCACTTATGCTTCTGTATTGGTTCTAAAAAGCAATGCTTGTGTTTCTTCTGTTGTGAATATTTTTATATGTATTTCCAGTCACTTTGAAACGTCATTCCGTTAACGTTGATTAGGAGGTGTTTGGTTTATGGGTTAGTGTGATGGGAGGAAGGAATGGGAATCAATACCCATAGATGTTGTTTGGTTGAGCACTATGGGAACTATTCTATGGGAATAAAAGTGTTAGAAAATTCTCACTCTCATTCCCCTCTTGCGACTTGGGTTTCAAGTTGATTTACTTATTAACATAATGAAACCTAACCTATTCTAGTTCAAATCAAACAAGTAAGGAGGAATGACACAAGCACACTGATAGTGGGGTATATGATTCCCATTCCGATTCCGATTCGTGAATCCAGACCAAACATCTACTAAATTTTTGAATGTGCATTTTTAAATTAGCTAAGAAAGTTAGATTCTTGTTTTGGGACGAACTACTTGGCTATATATATCAAGCATACAGTTCTAGTTTCTTTTGATTTGCGTTGAACAAACCATGGTTTTTGCTTGTTTCAGATTATTATCATCTTTGAGCACTTGGGTTTCGGCTTTATCTCGCAAGTTCATTTGCAATGGCAGTATGTTACGTTGTTATGGCTTTGCAAAATTTACTTTTCCTTTTTCACATTAATATGACAAGCTTTACTATGGCTTATTTCTTTTGTCTTTTTGAGTATGTTAGGTTGAGAGACTTTTTAAAGATGAAGCTACTGAAGAAAAGGGAGAAAGGGCTAGAATGGTAAGTCCTGTACTATTACAACTGAATACAGTTCATTTTAATGCCACTACATGTGAGAAGGTAACACTGTAAAGAGAATACTGTGGATCTACTGTAACTATTAATTATGGTAGGTTTAAATGCAACTTCCTTTCTCCTAACAACCATGAAATTTGCTGTATACCAGGCATCATTTGTTGGAGCTATGGCAATTGCTGACTTGGTGAAGACAACCTTGGGACCTAAAGGAATGGTACATTAAAACTTATTCTTCATATAGTGCACGGTCAATTTTACAATAATGCAAATCATCCATGTCTTCACTTACTGCATACTTCTGCTTTGTAGGATAAGATTTTACAATCAACGGGCAGGGGAAGAAGTGTTATGCAGTTACAAATGATGGTGCCACCATCTTGAAGTCCCTCCATATTGACAACCCCGCTGCGAAAGTCCTTGTCGGTATCCTTATTGTTTGTTCTTAGGCTCTTCTCACCTGTTACTATATTTTTAAGTCTATTAGTTTTTGGTGTACTACGTTTCATATGTTTGCTATCGAACATATGTGATATTTTGGGAGTTTTTCAATTGTTAAGAACATCATCAAATACTTACTGGAAAAATATTGAGTTACCAAAGGCATAAGATGGTGTTGCCTTAATTCCATCATATAGACATCTCGAAAGTTCAGGATGATGAAGTAGGTGATGGGACTACTTCAGTTGTTGTTTTGGCTGGGGAGCTTCTTCGGGAGGCAGAAAAGCTGGTAAATGCAAAAATACATCCAATGACAATCATTTCAGGTCAGTTTTGTCTTTTTACTTATTATTTAGAAATATATTTACACTATTGGTAACAACTGAAATTTTCCATTATTTTGATATAAACCATAAATTTTAACCATTGGTGGCCTCTTTACTTATTTAACTGTTTCACTATTAAAGAATATTATACTAGGAATATTTTGGTTGCTTATGCTTCCTCTTGGACACTTTTTATGTCTTGTAGCTTATGTAGGTGATCTCAAATACCTTTGCATTTTTTTCAGCTATTTGTGAATCATTCTATGATTAGGCTCTACCATTTACTCTATAGCAACTTTCTTTAAGTGGGGGCAAAAAGATGGTGGTTGCCATTGCTTGCTGTGACATTGGATTCTGTTCTTGTTCTGTTGATCATGCAGTCCTGTCTCTTATTTGAACTTCAATACTAGATCCATGTTGACAAAGCTGGTTTTGTTATGCTGATAATGGTTTTAATGATGATTATTTTATGATTGGATCCTTTCTTTGGTCGGATCTGTTTACTTAATTGTACACATCTATCCATACTTCCAGTTTTAGTCCAAGCTGAAAGTTTGAATGTCAAATTCAATTTGTACGTGTTTTTGTACCAACAAATGTGAATTCTATTTTACCCATTCACTTTATACCCTTGGATAGAAGACATAAGTGTACCATTTCACTTAACTTGTTACAAATATTTGCTCGGTTTTCATCTTAATTTGCTAAATTTTTTATTCTTCCAATAGGTTATCGTATGGCTGCTGAATGTGCTCGCAACGCATTGTTGGAGAAGGTTGTGGACAATAAACAGGATGCAGGTATCAGGGTTACTTCTTGGGATCTTATTAAATATAGTTGCAAGTCTTAATATTTGAGTGGTTTCTACAACATTTTGAAGGAGTCTATGTGAGTACTTTATTTTGATCATAAGATTTTAACTTTTTTCTCCTTCATTTACTTATTGATGCATTTGCTGATGTGAGAAGATTAATTATGTTGGTGCTTCAAATGGTGATGTGTGGTTGTTCTTTAAATGAATTTGCTTTTCATTTTTAACTCTTTTTTTTTTCCACATATTCTAATTTCTCTGTTGCTGGCTTATACAGAGAAATTCAAATCGGACTTATATGAAGATTTCAATGACTACTTTGAGTTCCAAGATTTTGTCTCAGGACAAGGAGCATTTTGCAAAACTAGCTGTTGATGCTGTTATGAGGCTAAAGGTAAATATGCCTTTGTTAGGTTGCAGTTTTTGTTGCATTTCACTCTTTTATAAGTTTTCTGACAATTTGATTGTAAATGACAGGGCAGCACAAACCTGGAGGCTATTCAAATCATAAAGAAGCCTGGAGGTTCGCTGAAGGATTCATTTTTAGATGAGGGGTACACTCTACATTTTTAGAAGTCGTTATATGCAATGCCTTTTGTTTACAATTATATATTGTTGATTCAAGTTAAACCCTTTTGCTACTTTATTAAATCTTTTGTTTTTACCCCTTATGGGGGTAGTGGGGTAGGGTTCATGCTTTTTCATTATACAATGAGGATGTTTAATTAAATCTTTTACTAGTTTATGCTGCTTGTACAGCTGGTTGGATCCAGCCTATTCTTGAAATAAACAACTCGCGCTCACACACTCCCTTTCCAAAAAAGATCAATACACCAAGCACTACACTTAGATTTATTAGATTTGTTGATAAAATATCGGTATTAAACCCGAGACTCCCGGCAGATGGCCAGTGGCCCAAAGAAACGAAAGAGTCGGTTACATTTTTCATAGGATCTCCTCTTATAGTATAGATAGACTAAAAAATCGAATAGAGTTCTTTTTGTATCACTTCACCACTTTTTTTTATTTATTCTTTTAGTTTCCTTTTTCCTATTTTGAAAAGTATTCGAGCCAAATTTTGGATATTTCAGGCATATGCTTTGCCTACTTATTGCTGCTATGAATTTCCAGGATTTTTGCAGCTTAAAACATGAATGCAAACATAGTGATCTTATAATAGAAATATTGCGATTTGTAAAATGAACTTCACGAGGGAAAAAAAATTCTGCCTGTAAATGCTATTTATGTGTGTGTTCAATTATGAAATTCAAATACAACTTTGTGCTGGGATGTATGTCTATTCTGTTGTTTAAGGGGGGGTTATCGGTATTTAACTATTTTTTTGTGGCCATTTGTTAACCTTTCAAGTAAGGATTTGCTTTCTTCTTGGTTTCTATTCTTTGATGCCCAAGTGACTCCAAGCTCTTCCAGTTCTTTTGCCTTCAAATGCTATTCTTTAGAAAGTTGTATTCCTCTTTACTTGTCTTGCCTGCTAAATTAGTTATGCCCTAAAAACATTCTTCTAGGATTATTGTTTGTATGATCTTTTATGATATATATTCTATATACTGTCTCTTCTGTTGCAGATTTATTTTGGACAAGAAAATTGGTATTGGCCAACCTAAGAGAATTGAAAATGCAAAAATTTTAGTGGCAAACACTGCAATGGATACAGACAAAGTGAAAATCTATGGGGCGCGTGTTCGTGTTGATTCCATGTCTAAGGTTGCAGAGATTGAAGGGGCTGAAAAGGTGAAGATGAGAGAGAAGGTGCAGAATATTATTTCTCATGGGATAAACTGCTTTGTTAACCGTCCACAGTTGATCTACAATTTCCCCGAGGAACTGTTTGCTGATGCTGGAGTACTTGCAATAGAGCATGCTGATTTTGATGGTATTGAGCGACTTGCACTTGTTACTGGTGGGGAGATTGCTTCAACCTTTGATAATCCAGAGTCTGTAAAGCTTGGGCAGTGTAAACTTATTGAGGAAATTATGATTGGTGAGGACAAATTGATCCACTTTTCTGGTTGTGAAATGGGCCAGGCCTGTACAATTGTACTTAGGGGTGCAAGGTACTTGTCTTTCAATATTTTCAACAAATTTACATTGTTTTCCTATTAATAACTATCATCATCATCTTCTGTGCTAAATTTGTTTGGGCACTGTTGCTTTATTTGGCCTGCAGCCGACAGTAAAATCCGTGATCTCTTTTATTGGAAATTTTTGAAAACTACCCAGGATTGGTTGGGCTTATCCATGGTCCAAGACCATGACCATCCACTGACTGGAACTGTGGCCATATCAAATGCCCATTTCCGTAATTCTTTCTAACACATGCTTATTCGTAATTGTCAATATTTTACTTTAGATTCTGTACCATTTTGTAGGGGGAATAGAATATGGATTCTTAGTTGCCAAAAGTTGCCATATTTGTTATGACAGCCATAGTCAATTCAAAACATTTGGCTAGATCTTTTGTAGCATTAAGTTGTAACCTCCACTAAACAGGAGGTTGTCTATATTTTCATAAAATAGAGTTCAAATTTCTTGGACATAACCATGATCTAGGCAAGACAACTTATAGGTTCCGTTGCTTTGCACTTGCTTTGCATTCTGACATTTAACTGGTACTTTTGTTCCATTAATGGAACATAAGCAAGTTTAAATTCAAATAGAGCAAATTCTAAGCATTACAGATTTCTGGTTTAAACTAGCTGGCAATTTTAGCAAAGAAATATGAAACATGCACTAGAGTACTTACATTTATGGTTAACTTTTTTAAGTGTAACTGTAGTTGTGTATAGATCCGTACACATGAAAGTAATGCAAAGCCATTGGGCACCATTTTAGTGAAACTTAAGAATACTTTTATGAAAAGTAAAAAGGAAATGTTTTTCGACAGGATTTACTTGATTACTTATCCTGTTTGATAGTTTTGCTTGCACAGACTACAAGCACATTTATGTGGTGACTTGACCATTATCCTATTACCATTTATTTTCTTGGCACTTGCCAAGCCCTGATGTGGTTTTGTGCTATCACTTTTTGTGATTTAGTCATCTATGTCTTATCTGGAGCAAATTTTTCTCATTGCTCCATTGCTATTTTAAGGAGTTAAACTCAGATAAGGTGGTTGTGATTCATTAGAAGTGAGATTTTCCCCATGTTTTTGGCAGCTCTCATGTGCTGGATGAAGCTGATAGATCCCTGCACGATGCCTTGTGTGTTCTATCTCAGACTGTAAATGACAGTAGGGTGTTGCTTGGAGGTGGATGGCCAGAGATGGTGATGGCAAAGGCAGTGGATGAACTAGCTAGGAAGACCCCTTTGGGAAAAAATCTCATGCCATTGAAGCTTTCTCTCGAGCATTATTGGCCATTCCAACTATAATTGCTGATAATGCGGGTCTGGACAGTGCTGAATTGGTTTCTCAACTCAGGGCAGAACACCACCAGGAAGGAAGCACTGCTGGCATTGATGTCATAGCTGGATCTGTAAGTCAAAAGAGTGTAGAAATAGGCCATGTTCTGTTCACTAGTCACAACTAATTCCGATTTGCACTCTTGATGATCATGTGAATTAAAGCTTTGTTAATGATTATTTCTTATGTAGTGACATAATGTAACTTGCACCAATATTTAAGCGTCAGGTTATATTAAATGAATGTACTTTTGTCATCTTTAACAGGTAGGTGATATGGTAGAGCGGGGAGTCTCTGAAGCATTCAAAGTTAAGCAAGCTGTGTTGCTCTCTGCAACTGAGGCTGCTGAGATGATTTTAAGAGTTGACGAAATCATTACTTGTGCCCCACGCAGGAGGGAAGATAGAATCAGGAGTGAAATGGCAACTGGGCTTAATCAAAGGAATCTGCTTCGGTACATCATCGCCCCAAAGTATCTCGGGGGACTGGTGCTTCTATTAACTAAACTTGAGATTTGTCATGGCATCATTTGAGTTCGTATTAGTTGACAATCTTGTTTGCTGTTTTTCAGGAGACATTCTGTTTTAAATGTTACTATTTTTTTGGGATTACTAGCGAACCATGTTAAGGTTGATATCTCTGCATTTAGTCTTTCGTGGTTGTACTTGTATCGCCCTTTTCAAGAAAGAAAGAAAAACAAAAACAATTTTGGTATTTGGATAAAATTTTTGAGGATTATAGCTTTATACTTCATATACACAGTATTTTCCGAAACTGCTGTCTGATTAACCAAATAACATGCGTTATAAGAATTTGACAAGTTGTGATTGTTGCTAACTGCAAACAATTAAACATGTCATCATTGAAATAAACCGGTGAAGATGATTAAAGTAATGGCAGGATCAAATTTGTAATTAGTGACAAAAATTTCTATGTTTGCAAATACATTTCGCTGCAGAAAAAAGCCATGAAAGTGTCTTCATCAAAATGTATTTTGGAAGTTTGATGTGATAAAAAATATTATAAATATTGTAAAAAAAAAAAACCAAAATTATTCTACATTGAAGTTTCACCCAAATGGAGTGAAGACGGATCAGTGTGGTATTTTGACAAGTGGGAAATGATTAGAGTAATCTAGAGAGATCTAGAATCAGTGCGACTAGAGAGGGTAATTAGCTGTTCGTATCATGTGTTCATATGCCGTTGATTTTGTATGTAAAAAAGTTGTTTCAAAATTAAATTTTATGATCAACGACTCAAATCAAACCACATAAGTTGTTTCTCAATTTAGATTGCTAGGAGTTGCTCAATATTGTCCCAGGCAAGACAGAAAAACTTCAAGAATAGTTATGAGTTCACAAGGAGATGGTTATAAGTTCACTGTTTTCTTTTGTTTTCTGAATTATATTCATATTAGTTGTGTGTAGAGATCGATGAATTTGGATAAGAATTTGAGATCTACCTTTTTTTTTTAGAGAGATTTATAAGGTTGAATTGGATAAATTTTAAATTTATCCAAATTAAAATGCATAAAATGAAAGATTTCAAATAATTTTTTAATTTGAGTAAATTTGAAATTCATACATTTTTTCCAAATCTATCAATTTAAACACAACAAATTTCGTTTTGAAAAATAATGAATTTTGGCTCTCAAAATAGTTGAGGTTTGAGTGTGTACATATCTCAACTGTTCATCCCATTTTTGAGGCAATTGGACCAACTATAACCAAATACCCTTTAGAGCAAATCTAGTATGTACAAAAAGGACCAAAACTATTAGTATCTTGAATTGTAATTCTAAAATAACCTTCGGAAATCCTCCGGAAAGACTGGAATACAGGAAACATGAAACTGCAGTTTTATTGAGTTAGAAATTTTAAGAATGCAATTTGGCGGGGTTGCTTATGCTCGAAAAAAATTTTGAACTTATAAGAAAATGTGCTTTTCACTTTCATATCTTAGTTGTATCCAGTTCATCCAAAGATGTTTGTTTATCCCTCTAAATGAAAAAGACAGACAGATTGGATAACAGTTTTTTTTTTTTTTTAATTATTTACTAAATAATATTTCGTAATCATTATTTGAACATATTTTTCACTCACTATTTTGTCTTACATATATCACATTTTAAAAAATAATTACAATATTTATTCTAAATAATACTCAAATAATTGTTTAAATAATGAATTAATGAATGTTCATACGGAGTGACATCCATATCATTAGTGGATATGACAAGATACAGTCTGCAAACACAATTTTCTTAATGTGCAAACTTTTGGTTTTAGCATTTTCTTGAAGGGGATGTACAAATGCATTAAGAATTTCATCCCCCCAAAAAAAAAAAAGCAAAAAATAGAGAAATTTGCATTAGTTACAAAAGATAAACAAAAGGTATAGGGAAAATGACCTCTATAGTCCCTCACATTTTACATTTGTACTTTTTTAATCATTCACATTTAAAATAATATATTTTAATTTCTCACAAATGCAAAACATACCATTTTAGTTCCTCAAGAGAAGAAAACGTAAGGGCGCACGTTACCACAAATGCAAGACGTACCATTTTAGTCCATCGATACAAATATGAACATATTTTTGCCTGAAATACTCACATGCTTATCAAATGTAACATATTTGAATGTAAAATTAACAATACATAATTTTAAATGCTAAATTGTCCCAAAGAAGAAGAGGATTGGGGTTGTTGGAGTAGGGGTGGCAAAGGAAAAGCGACGAGGGAAGGAAATAGAGGCAATGATGGTAGGTGAGAATTTTGGAATGGTGGTGGAAGAGGTTTTCAATAGTGTCGTTTAGCATTTAAAATTTGTGTGTTACCAAAATATACCCGTAATTGTGTCGAGGGACCAAAATGTTGCGTTTTGAATTTGTTAGGGACTAAAATGCATCATTTTGAATGTGAAGGACTAAAAAAGTACAAAAGTGAAATGCATGAGAGATTATTAAAATTATTTTCCCAAAGAGACAATATCAGAATAAATTTTGTCTATGAACTATGTCAAGAATGAAAACAAAACAGGCCATGCTAAAATAAAAGTGTCTAATTATGACGTATTGTGTCATTTGATTCCAAAGGTTAGATACTAAAATAAGAGTTTCTTAATTGTTTAGTTATAAACCCAAACAGAGAATAATCTCGGAAGATGTTTGATGACTAAAACAAAGGGTTAATAACACTTTGCCCTCCTAAATTATATGAGTAATTACACTTTACCTCTCTAAACTATAAAAATATACAATTTGCCTCCCATTCACATTATTCATTTTTTTTTAAAATTTTAAAATATCAAAAACATTTAGTTAGATGACTAAAATACCCTTCATATCATATTTTGATTTTTTTCATAGAAAACAAGTTCATTTGGAAATATTCTACCACTATAGTTAAACATTTAAATTTGAAATAATATAAAATGAAATCTAAAAATTTTAAAAATATTTAACCAAGAAATAAATTGATATAGATTACATTGAAATATTATATAGTTTATTTGTTCTTATTTTTAAATAATTATCACATCACTATCAAAATTTAAATACATAAAAATCAAATTCTAGTAACAAGGGTATTTTAGTCATCTAACTAAATTTTTTTATGATATTTTAAAATTTTTTAAAAATGAATATTGTGAATAGGGGCAAGGTGTATATTTTATAGTTAAGAGGGATAAAGTATAATTACGTATATAGTTCAGAGGGACAAAGTGTTATTAACCCTAAAACAAATGAAAGCAAGCTAGACCTTAGTTTTTTGGTCGACTACAAATTTGGGGCAATGATATTGCCACAGCAAATATCTTAATGCCACAACAAATTTTTATAAAATTACAAAATTATCCCTGAATGATTCCAATCTATTTTCAGATCATAGAAGCATTTTTTCCCCACCCTTCCCTATCTTATCTCTCATAGCACCACTTCCCCGTTCCTCCTTCTCCCTCTTTCTAAAGAAAAGGTTCATACACCGTCTGATAACTACATTGAGCTCCTTGCCAAAATTGAGAAAATTCTGAAGTTATACCTGTTTTGGGAATCATTCTTTTTGGATGTTGATTTGAAATTAGCTTTCTGCCATGGTGAAACTCGCATTTAATAAATGCAAGTTCTATGACCTCTATTCAATAAATGTGAGTTCTATGATCTCGCATTCAATAAATGCGAGGTCATGCGGAATTGGATTTAAAAAAAAAAAAAAATTTTGCATTCATGACCTCGCATTTAAAAAATGTGAGATCATGGGAATTTTTTTTTTTTTTTTTTTTTGCACATTACAAAAAAAAAAATGTTTGATTTTTTTATTATTTAAAAAAAGACTTGACCCTAAGGCAAAAATACCCTAAACACTAAATTCTAAACCTTTATTCTAATACCGTATATAGGAACACTAAACGGTTATCTTCAAACTATAAACTCT
Organism: Cinchona pubescens; assembly: GCA_025175665.1. Classification (NCBI taxonomy): domain Eukaryota; kingdom Viridiplantae; phylum Streptophyta; class Magnoliopsida; order Gentianales; family Rubiaceae; genus Cinchona; species Cinchona pubescens. The sequence goes on along the minus strand of JANKKI010000026.1, from coordinate 4,600,429 downwards.
AAGTTTAAGGAAATATAACACAAACGAAGTCTTGTAAGAAAGCAAATTCATTAATTTATCAGTATTTTTTGATAAAATTTTGACATAACCTCCCCTATTTTATGAATATTCTCCCTGCCAACAACCATACCCAACAATGGCAAAAGACATCATTAAAAGCCCCACAAAGGCTAATAACAGAAATAAAAACCCAACAATAATATAAAAAACACCCGACAAGGGCAAACAACAATTTACAAATAACAGACATCAATCGCACAAGATTGCCAGAAGTAATAAAACATGTCAATGTCTATGATCTCCAAATCTCCTTCCCGTACCACACTATCTAGGTTTAGGAACCCTTTTTGACCGACAGACATAGAATTGTGATGTGGCTCGCTCTTGAGTAAGATGAGTTATTTGCGACTGCGAAACCATATTTTGTTCATATTCATGTTCTTCATTTGAAACACTAAGACCAGTATGATCCGGATCTTGACCACTAGATGACGGTCCCAAAGGGATGGTTCCACCGGAGTGCGCATTGGTGAAAGTATTTGTGAAATATCACTCTCAAATTGCATATTAACATAGAGGAGATCCAACATTTGCATGGGGCCAAGGCGATGGAATTCGACGACAGCAACGACCACCACCGTGTTGCCCCTCTTGCCACGGTGGTCGATCTACTCTATGTGGATTCTGTGGCTGATATGGATGTCGAATGTAATCAGGAACAAACAGAGGCCGAGTATCAATACAACTTGATTCGCCTACTGCATGTAGTGACTCAGAAACGAAATATCTTATTTGTGCCCAAGTACTGGTGTTCGGATCATCGTTCTTAGTTTGGTGGTCGAAGGACATATAGTACAATCTAGCTATGGAGTTCCTCTACCATAAAAGTTAAAATTAGTATTACTACTTAAGTCATTTAAAAATGAAAAGAGTAACAAAATGAATAACTACTTACTAGATAATCTGCACGCGCGCTATCACCATGGTACCCCTTTGGAAAGTAGGGCGATGACTCGAATTGGATATGTAGACTACCATTCTCAATCAGTACCATTGCATATAATCATGTGATACATGTGTAGATTCGGTGTCTGCACATGGAAGACCAACCTCAACTGCGTCCCTTCTTGCCTCCCAAGTGTCCATATAAGCTCAGTGAGTCAACTCCCAATCATTGTTTGCTCGACCACGACAGTCTATCAAATGAAATGTAACTTGATTGCCAATCAATCTCTGATCTGGTATAGGTTGGTGCAGCTCAAACTGTCGCATAACTTGATGAGGTAGGTAACATTCCATGATCTCCCAACATATCAAATAAGTAATTGCACGTCATATGTCATGACCAGCAGTGCAATAATGCGGAAGCATATCAAGTACCTCATCAGGGTATGGCTGCTATATAAACTATTACCAACCAATTTGACAAAAAGTAAGTAAATTAGCAAAATATGATAAAGACAAAGTGTAAAAGAAATATAATCGACGGATATATCTCGTTGGGTCGCAAACTATGTAGCTGATCTCGAAATACAGATAAGACATGCCTAGAGTGTTGCGCAAATCAAATCCAACATCCCACATTCAATATAAAATTAATAAATATCAAGTCTAATATAAACATATTACACCTGGATTCATATGCTTCATGATACTGCTGTGCCGGCTTTAACCGATTGGGCGATAGAGTTGGCATGCGTTCTCAAGCCTACAATTGTAATTATCAATTAGTATGTATTCTATAAAATGTGAAGGAAGTATACAATAAATGAATGTAAATTATTGAAATATACCTATAGTAACAGCATTGGTCTGCAGATATTTCTAGCAGTGGATGGGGTAGCATCACACATACTGCGATACAGTGTGTCTAAAACTACTGATCCCCAACTATAATGTCTCATAGTCTCCAAGTCTCGAAGCATGGATAGATACAATAATGGAACTGAATAGGTGGCAAGTCCTCAGGGCTGGATTGTGGAACAAATCTACTAACAGTGTACTGCTCTCGGTATATGCGAGTAGTGTACTGCATGAGAACTATTCGTGTAGGTTCATCACCCTTAAACCTACAAATTGCCATCGCATGCGAGCAGGGCAAGGAAACTTATACATTTGCTATTTACCGCAAGTACATGTCTTCTGTACATAATTGACGATTTGTACATTACCACCATGACCAATCACACATAGGGTGTCTTAATTCTATAGATACCAGTGGAATGGTCAAAAATCATAACCGTGTGTCCTCCACCTTTTTTGTCTGCAGCCAACAACCTTTTTCAATTCATTGGTATAATAGACGTGCGACGATGTTTATCCCTGAAATATTATCAACAAACAATTTCATCGAACGATGGAATGTACTATCAATTATACCTTGATCAGAAGTAGTGTAACCCCTCGCAAGACGTTATTGTAACTCTTAGAAGTATTTGTAGTGTGTATTTTCCACCTGCGATTTTCATCATAAGCAAGGCATCAATGGTCAAGGCCAATCTCTGCCAGATAAGTCCAAGCCTCTAGACTTTGAAGCTGTATTGTTTGTTGGTACTTATTCCATTTTCACATTTGTATCTTGACACCAAGAGACCAACACAACTGTCTTTGCTTTCACATTCTTGTATTTGGTCATCGCATTACTTCGCATATGGCGCAAACAGAATCTATGATATGCAAATGGTTCCAACCATAAGGGGGACTCACCATAGCATGAAGAATGCCACGATACTAGTCAGATATTATTCAAACAGTCTCCAAGTCACGCACAACATGATGTCTTAACTGCTTCATGAACTAACCCCAACTTTGAATTATTTCCTCATTGACAATTGCATGAGCAACAGATAAAATCTAATTGTAAGCATCCAAAGCCACAGCAATAAGTAATTTATCCCAATATTCTCCTCGCAGATAGGTGTCATCAACAGATAGGACAGGTCTACACCTGTGGAATGCATCTATCACTGGCCGAAATACTCAAAAGATGTATTTGAATATTTTGACATGCTCGCTATTGTTGGGATGATGCAGCCATTGCACCACAATTTATGGATCAGAGCGGAGTACTTCTTCAACATACTGGGGTAATTGTTGAAAATTATATGCCCAACTTTCATATACAAGCACAATCGCTTTCCTGCAAGCATACCAAGCTTTCTTGTATGTAATGTCAACCTTGAAACTGTTCTTAATGTGTGCCTGAATTTGTTTGACCTTGTGCCTAGAATCATTTTCAACTAAGTACATTATTTGGTTATTAATGATTGTAGATGTTAGATTTCTGTTGTTGTTTCTAGGGATTTTCCCGATACATACATGATCTTTTACCCACTTTGTGACCTTTCACACATTAAGGAATTCATTGCCACGGACCCGAATACTCCAATCACACTCTCCGGGAGCTAATATACCAGAGTACACAGTCTTGCATTTAGCCGCACATGTCCTCTTCCAGCTCTCTATCACTTTGAATTCCCGTTTTTAAGCTACAGGTCATATTCTGATTGCTTTACTGACTTGATCCTTGCTATCAAAGCACATGTGCAATCGAATATCATTTTTTTCTTCGTTCCAATAAACCAGCCTATCTTTATCAATACGGTCCATGGGATCGTAACCCCCGTAGTTACCAATATCATTAAAATTTTCATGCCTCTGGTTGATAAACGGGAATATCCTCTTGCATCTGACATTCATCATTGTTTGCCCCCAAGTCATCGTCAGATTCATCCTCTGATACATCTTCTGAATCTAACTCTGACTCTGACTCTGACTTTGACTTGTAATCTTCGTCCAATGCATGCTACGATGAGTCACTATTATTATCACCTGTCAAACCCTCATCTATGAAACCCTTCTCCATCTACTGATTATAATTTTGCAGGGTACTTGGGCCTTCACCTGCTGTAGTGTCTCTATTATACTTTGCGCCAATAGATTGATCAGATGGCATTGATTTTGACATTGAAAATGAACACGTCGTGTTGTAATACTCAAATGACCAAGGATGATCAAAGAGACTTTGTGCGTAGGATTGCAGTGGCTCATCTTCCATAAGCGAATGCATCAGAGACGCCATTGGCCCCATACCATACATCCCTAGATTGTTGTTGGTTTTAGGTACTTGGGAGCATGTGTGAATTTCCTCCATCTCGATGTACAGCTCAGTACAAAAAAAGTAGGATAAGTATCAAACAAATTAAAAATACCATCCATACCATCATCATCTGTCAATGGAATGACCGAATAAAACCCACGACTAATTATATGCATGTACATTATATTCAATTTGAACTGCCCCTTATCAACCTCCATGAACTTGTATATCTTGTCAACCAACTCCAAAAACCTAATCCGTTGCTGGATTTAGAATAGTTTCTTGCATACCATTAGCCGGTAATACATAGTACCGCCTTCATAAGTTATTTTTCCTCCCCAATAAAGGAGGATGTGACGGGGTTTATCAGATGTCATTTCTTTGTAAAGATGCAACATGTTTAAACCCCAATTTTGGGTATGAATAATTTTTTTTAAAAAAAAATTGACAAAGTTTCGTCTATTTATTGAGGATTCTCTCTTACACCAGTCGTGCCCAACAAGGGCTATAAACAATGCAATAACCCGATACAAATAATACATGCCTGACAAAATGGGTTACAAACAAAAATAATAAAAAAATCTCTAATATATAAGAAAAAGATACAAAGGCACATAACTACTTCAATATATACAACCTAAATATATCCAAACCAAATTACATAAATATATCCAACTTAGAGAATTTGTACCCAATTACAACAAAAAGTCTCAAACAATAAGAAATTTCAATAGCCCCAATTTCAGACAGTAAGTATTGAGTTAGTATAAAAATATTGTCGACAACGGATCCCATTAACAGCCCCCCTCACTCCATATACCAACTCATTTATATTCACAACCACAAAAAAAAGCAAAAAGATAAGCTATCATCATAAAGAATTCTTTAAATATTGACATTAAAAAAATAAATTAACTCCAAAAAATAGAAATAAAAAAAATAAATTAACTACAATAATTGAAATTCAAAAAAATAAATCACCTTTATAATTATATGTGGTGGTGGTTGTAGAGGAGGAGGAATAAGGTGGTGGTGGTACTCATACAGGAGGTGGTCACGGTGGTGGTTAGTACAGGAGGAGGAGTAACTATAGTGGTGGTTGTTGAGAAGGAGGAGGAATTTTGGTGGTTGTAGAGAAGGAGGAATGGAGGAGGTGATGGTTATAGAGGAGGAGGCTTCGGTGGTTGTGGTTGCAGTGGTGATCGCAGAAAGGAGGAGGAGGAGGAGGAGGAGGATTTCGTCTACCTGATTTGAAAATGGGTTCCGTCTACATTTTTAAAGGGGTCGTCTGACTTCGCACTTGGCAAATGCGAGGTCAGCCAATTTTGTTTTTTTTTTTAAAAATCCCAACAAATGCGAGGTCATGAAAATAATTTTTTGAAAAAAAATCAATTTTACTTGACCTCGTATTCGACAAGTGCGAGGTCAATGAACTTACATTTCATGAATGCGAGTGTTTCCCTACCAGAATATTATTTTCAAATCAGCGCCCAAAAATAATCATTCTCAAAATAGACACAACTTTAGAATTTTCTCTGCCAAAATTGGTCACTTTATAGCTAAAGTTTCTTCCTCCCATAATTAAAAATATGGTTTACAGCTAGATCTGGTTGTACACTAATTTTTTTTTTTTTGAGTTTTTTGCATTTTTAAGATTTCAATATTGTAACCTAAAGACTATTTTGGAATATTAATGGTTAAATCTTTTAATTTTGAGTTCTGATCTAGTACTTGAGTTTCCAAAAAGAATTTTGACGCAAAGAAACAACAGGGAGAGACGGAGAATTGAAGCTGTTGAAAAAAAAAAAAAACTAAGGGTCTGTTTGTTTGGGTGTAAAATATTTTCTGGAAAACATTTTCTATATTTTCTAGTGTTTGGTTCAATATCTAGTTTAGAAAATATTTACAGGATAGGAAGGAAAATGACTTACCTTTCACTTTTATTGAAGTCATTTTCTTTAGAAACACGTGTCCCGCATCTTACATCATTTATCAAAAGAAGAATACATTTCATCTAATAACCTTGGAGACGCAAGGGCGAGTGAGACCGAGGGTCACCGGCGGCCACAACAATTTACACCTCCGGTGACGACAGCAATCATCTCCGACGTAGAGATGATTATCGAGAGAGAGCGTACGATATCAACCGAATCGGTCGATGCCGATAATCATCTCCGATTGCAGTTTCGATGCCGGTGAAGTTCCAAAGGTAAGAGTCTTCAATTTTAGGGTTTTTTTTTTATATAAATCTTTTGCGTATTTTTTTTGAACTTTTTTCCAATTTTGGGTTTGATTAGTTTTAGATTTCTGCTGCAATTCAAAATCATTGTACAACTGATTTTACTTGAGGATTCATGGTTTTGTTTTGAATTATCTTTTACAATTTTCCCCCTCAAATTTTTTTCTCTATAATTAAGGGAAGTTGTTGATATTCTACAAATCTAAGATCTTCGTCAATGGTTTTTGTATGAGGTAAGTGCTTAGGCTTGAATTGGTTGATTTTAGGTGTTTATTGATATTAAAATATTCATATGTCTTGGTATTAATTTTAGAGTTGGTTGGAGAAATGAACAAAAAAAAAATTTGAAAAATAGATTTATCAGGGGTTGAGATTTGTTATTTTTTGAAGAATGGTCAGTGTTAACTTTGGAATTGGCTGGAGAAAAGAACAAAAAAATTGAGAAATAGATTTACCAAGGGTTGAGATTTGTTATTTTTTTGAAGAATAGCTCTAGTGTATATTGCTGCAAAAATGATGAATGCAAATTCTTGCTTCTTTATACCCCTTCTCATTGTTGCTAAAAATGGTTAGAAAGGCAAAGAAAAATCTGACTTTGTTTTTCTTTTCTTTTTTCACTGTTTTTGTTTGTAGTGTAAGGATTTGGGATTTGAATTGATGTCTTTAATCTGGTATGCATTAGCTTTTACACTCTGATTTTGACGCATCGCAGTTTCATATGATACGACAAATGGTAATTTCATTGTTCCAGTGATACTCCAACCAAACCCCACTCTCAACCCTACTCTTTTAGAAAAGGGAAAAATTATTTTTTTGATAAATCCTTAATTACTGAAAATTCATTTAGAAGTGATAAATTATCATTTAGTTAAACGAAATGAAAATTCATTTAGAAGTGATAAATGCAATCAATAAACTTTGGAATAGGAACCACAGTGGTTTGGAAAATGTGGATGCTAATGCATTGGCATCCCCTTTTTATTTGTTTACTTTTCTTTTTTTGTTTTAGCTTTGGGATAAGTACTTTGGTGTTTCTTATCTAATTCTATTCCAGTCAATTTTGTATTTTCTAAATAATAAATTAAGAAAGATTCTGAAGGGTGGTATTAGACCAGCCTTTTATCTTTTTGATTATCTACAACATTAAGAGAGTTATCGACTAAGTACTTGTTTATGATACTATAATAGATTATTTTTTATGAAAGAACATATATGCATAAGCTTTTTAAGTGCCGGCATTTTAAGTCCTCAATAATGCATAAACATTTCCATTTTCATGTCATGGAAATGGTACATTCATATGTCTTGAGCTCAGTAATTGCTGTTATTGTTTAGACTCAATCTACTTTTCCCTGTGTTTTCTAAGTATATAGTAAAAAGTACTTGTGATGAACATAATACTTTTTCTAAAATATCAAGTCAAGACTTGTGTTTTCTAAAATATTTTCCTCTTCAGCAGATTGACTCATGTACCATTTTCCTGAATTAAATTAGTTGATCATCATATGCTTTCCTTGTGTGTAGGCAAACAAATTAGTGTTGCAGATCATCATATACTTAGATGGGTTGTAAATTTGTAATCATCAGCATGTTGTTCAATGTTGTCAAATTTCCTCTGACTATTTCTCTTAATAAATCTGTGGCCATGAAATGCCAACATGATGCAGGAACTCATACCAATGTACTAGCATCATAACTGGTCCAGTACCTGCATGTTGTTACATATTACTTTGCTAGTCAATTACTTTGCCAATTCTCCCTTGAGTAATCCTATCTTAATTCATATTTACTACCTTAAACTTTAATGCATCCATTAGTCTTTTTTTTTTTCTCACTAACTGCTGGCATACAGTGCTTTTTTTCTCACACATTTTGGTATATTATTTTTTTATTAGCTGATTGTGTTAAATTCTATAGATGGATTCGAGTAGTGATGATGTGAAACTGCCATTATAATTGGTGCTGGCACTTCAGCTTTAGCAGCAGGATATGCAGTTCTTGAAGCCTATAGAACTCCAATTGTTATACCTAGGCCACCTCATATTAATAGGGATCAAGCTAGAGAAAATTACATGGATAGTATATTGTACGGAAGTAGTTCATATTGTATAGATCAGATTAGGATGGACCAAGATACTTTTTTCCGGTTACTAAATACTCTCACAGTTAGAGGTTTATTGCATCCAACCATCCACATGTCCTTGAGAGAGCAATTATTGCTCTTTTTACAAATAGTGGGTTATAATTAAGGTTTCAGACGGTAGGAGGATACCTATATAGATCAACTGAAACCATTAGCCGATATTTTTCTATCGTGCTCGATGCTATATTGAAACTGTATCCAGAACTAGTTTATTTGCCAAATCAATCAACTCTCCCAGAGATTCTTGGAAACCAAAGATATTATCCTTGGTTTGCTGTAAGTTCTAACATTTATTAGACTAATCTTTCATTACAAATATATTAAAAACTATTATTTTATCTAACTTATAACATCGAAATAGGACTGTGTAGGAGTTATAGATGGCACACACATTCTTTCAGCTGTTCCCTTTGAAATTCAAGGAAAATTTTGTGGTCGACCCACACAAAATGTGCTTGCTGCTATTTCATTCGACCTAAAATTTTCATATGTACTTGCTGGATGGGAAGGATCAGCTCATGATTCTCGTGTATTTGAAGATGCTCTTTCAAGACCTGGGGGTCTACAAGTACCCAACGGTACTAGTATTAATTTTTGCGAGTAATAAATATTATGGGAAAACAAATGGATAATAAAAATTAGTTTTTGTGTGTAACTTGTAGACAAGTACTATCTTGTAGATGCTGGTTATGGCATTCACAATAGATTCATCCCTCCATATATTGGAGTTCGATATCATTTGAAAGAATATGATGGTAATCCACCTCAAAATGAAAAAGAGCTTTTCAATCTTCGTCATTCCTCTTTGCGTGACCACTATTGTACAGGGTTTTGGTATTTTGAAGAAACGTTTTCGTGTGATAGATAATGATCCATTTTGGGATTTCAAAACCCAAGTGGATGTGGTGTTAGCATGCTGTATCTTACACAACCACATCATGGGTATAACTCTAAATGATAGATTCATACAAGAGGTAATTCAAGACCAGCAATCCCAAACTCCAATTGTCCTTCATGAACAAGAATCTCAAACACAGCAAGGCCAAACACAATGTCAATCACAGCAAGGCCTACCACAAAGTCAAACACAAAGTGATAGGAGAGCAAAAAATAGACAATGGGCAAGGAAAAGGGACGCAATTGCACATGCTATGTATACAGATTACTTACGGAGACGACAAAATAGATGATTTAGATGCTTATTGTTGTTTGATTTTCTTCTTTTTCTTTTTTTCTTTTTGGAAATTTCAGCTTATTGGATATTTAGAAAAAGTAATATGTTCATTACAAGTACTTTTTGTGTAAGGATTTGCACATTTGGTTAGGATGCCTTTATTGTAATCGACTCTCATTTTTAGTTCTTGTATGATTCTCTTTTTATTTTATCCAATCTTTATTTATGGATGTTAGCTATTGTAATTGACTAATTTCACATGAAGATGGGAAGAAAGGGAGATAAAGAGTTTAGGTGGTCAAAGCTTATGGAGCAAACGATGCTTCAGATTTTGGCAGAAGAGGTGAAACTTGGAAATAGGCCTAACAACAATTTTAGACAAAGTTCATTTACACGTGTGGTAGATGCCATCAAAGAAAAATTTGGAGCTACTTGTTTACCAGATCATGTGGAAAATCATTTGAGAACTGTGAGAGCTTCTTGGTCTACCATAATGGCAATTCGTGGAAGAAGTGGGTTTTCGTGGATTGAAGATTTGAAGATGATCATTGCAAGTCCAAGTGTGTACCATGATTATATTCAGGTAATTACTTTTTTTGTACTATCTTATCTTTGTTTACAAATTCTTGCTTCTTTAACCCCCTCTATCTCATTGTTGCTAAAATGGTCAGAAAGACAGATCAATCTGACTTTGTTTTTCTTTTCTTTTTTTTTTCCCACTAGTTTTGTTTGTAGCGTATGGTATTTGGAAAGTACTTTTCTTTTTTGTGCAACAATAATGAAAGTACTTTTCCTCTTGATTTCTGAGAAAAGGGGCCTTATAGACATTTCTAGCAGTTGTGTTGCTTCGAGTATGATATTTGGAAAGAAATTCTTAGCTTAGATAAATGATCTATCCTAGCTTTGGAGGAAAGTTTGATGGGATATGTGATGTCTTTTGACAAAATGTGATTTCAAGTTCTATAATCAAGAGTCAACATTATCTGATAAATTGGGTTTTTAGGAGTAACATTACTGATGTACAAAGAAAGTTGATTAGCATTGTCTTCCCCTAAACCCGTTGCTTGCTTGGTTTTAATTAGGATAGCATAGAGAGTTTTGGTGTACAACATTGATATTTTAATCACCTTTTCATCATGCATGCATAACAAATCCCCCTAGTGATGAAAAGGCGATAAAAAATGATCATACTACATATATATCATCTTATGTTATATCTACTTTGGTAGTGATGTGACCTTTTGCATAACAAATCCTGGTAAGCTTGTTTGACATTATGGCAAAAATGCTTCAGGTAAGTTGGTATCTTGACTAGTGTTGATAAGCATTTGCTCTATTTTGGCCAACTTCTTGTTCCATATAAATCATCTTATGCTATATCTACTTTGGTAGTGCGTTGACCTTGCCATAGTTGTTGAATATGCCATGTTACCTCTGTGAGGACATCTTTTGTTAAGTTTCTTGAGCCGTATCCTATGAACTAAGCTGCAATGAAGTGCTTTTTTGGTTGTTATGGATGGTATGCAAGTATGTTTTAGTAATGATTTGCTGGGGTTACTAAGTTTATGCTTGAGTATCCAAGTACACTGAAATCTAATATACAATTTTATTTACTCTGCACTGCCGGTTGAGCCAAGGATACTTGCAACTTGACTTCAGTAGGGTTGTTATTTGTCAAGGAGCCAACTGCTTTTGGAGAATGTATGATTTTTTACAGGTTATTACTTATTATCATAAATCCTATCAGTTTGAAGCTTATACTTGGAGAAACAATGAAAAGAACAGAATGGCCACATTCTCGACTCTATTGTTTTATGCAGTGGCATTATTACTACGTAAGCCAAAGGACACTGTTGTGGCCTAACTTAGGATAATCGATTGGTATCTTATTATAGTCAAAAAGTTAGTACTCACAAACCTCTTACGTTGGAAAAGTTGGAATTCAATTCTCCTGAAAGCAGAACCACAGTGGCTGGTTCTGCCTTTCTTTTCTATCATTTTTTTTTTTTGGAAAAGAAACCTATTGAGTGTGTGTCTGTTTTGTTCATTACTTGACCACCTTATTATATCTCTATGTTTCCTTCATTCCCAAACATTCTTTACTTCAGATGATCAGCTTCTAGCCTTGTACACACCATTTTATGCTGTGTTCACAGTACTAGAATTCCTGCTTAATGGTGTGTCTTAAATAGACATGTTAATGACATTTAACAGATATTGATGATGATGATTAAATCATGTCTTCTTTTATGCAGAAAAATCCAAGTCATGACAAGTACATCCACAAGAAAATTGGCTTCTATGATGAAATGGCACTTGTGGTTGGAAAAGACATGGCAAATGGGAGTTTTGTTAAGACATTTGCTGATATAAATTTGGGAGCTCCACTAACTGTTGATGATGCTGTTAATAACATCACTGAATTAGTCATGCAAAAGGAAATACCATCTTCAAATGCAAGTTCATTTGAACAAATACATCATCATTTGGAGCAAAACAACACCGCAAAAGAAATCGCAGCAGTGATGAAATTGAGAAAATATCTAAGAAACTTGGAGAGGTGGTAGCTGCTTTAACAAAACTGAGTGCTAATAAGCTTGATGTCTCAAGTTTATATGATGAGATCATGAAGATAAAGGGGTATGAAGAAGAGTTTCTCGCCTTGGTCTTTGATCATTTGGTGTAAAATGACAGATGCTTGCTAAATCATTTATTGTGAAAAGTGATAGATTTCGATTGAATTTTCTTGAGGATTTCAAGAAACAAAGGCAAACATAATTTGTATTTAACTGTACTTTTGTACTTAGAAACAAAGGCAGACATAAGCATTCAATTTCTATAATTTTAGTTGTGCTTTTATCCCATGGAGGTATTTAGCTCTACTTTTGTCTATTGGATGTAGTTTAGGCCTAAGATTTTTTTGGCATTTATCTTTGATATGCTTACATTAAATGTGTTTGACAAAATAGTTTTGTTATAATTATCTAATATTTTTTAAGTATAAAGGGATTGAAATGGTTTGAAATAAGATTGAATTAAGTTGCTAGAAAGAATATGATACAATTTTTATACAACGTATGTGACTTTAGTTGATATAAATTAAATTTGATTGTAAATGGAGATATTATTTTTAAGCTAAAAAAACATTTGTGACATTTCAACAAATGCTAAAAAATGAATTTAGAAAATATTTTCACTAGTATATTACTAATATCCAAACACTTGAAAATTATGCAAAGGAAATTATTTTCACTAGACTAACCAAATACATGAAAATTATGAAAAGAAAATTATTTTTCATGAAAATGACTTGGTTGGAAAATATTTTCCTAGGGAAAACATTTTACGTCCTACCAAACAGATAATATGTCATGAGGGAAAGGGGGGGACAGGCGGCGTGAGGCTTGCGATGGTGATTTTAATCCACAAAACAGTGATGTCCTTTTAGAGGGCAATTTTGGCATTTAACAAAAATGTGCTGTGGCAATATCATTGCCCACAAATTGGGCCTGTTTGTTGTCCCTCCAATTCCAATGCTACGGACGGACGGCTTTTTGGGAAAGAATGTTTGAACTTTGAAGTGGATGATTAATGCACTGTGATGCCCAATCTATTTTTCTAGAAGCTTCTGTATACATAAAGTAGTAAATGGATTGAATCGTTCCATAAGCATAGCCACTAAACTATCAAAATATTTAATATTAAATATTTATATTATTTAAAGGTGCTTTCAGTTTTCGGTTTGGCTTTTTTTTCTTTTTGATAATAAAAAATAAGTTAGGTTATTCCTTTTTATTTTTCTGGCCAGAGCAAGTCACCGGTATATATGTTAGCAACTTATAATGATTCTTACAAATCGTCCACCAAATACGGATTGAAGGCAACAAGAGTCAAATATTAGATCTTTTAATAGTTTAATCATTCTATTATTAGATCTTTTAATGATTTGATCATTCTACTTACAATCTGAGTCAATTCCTGTTGGCCATTCCTTATTTGGTGGTGATATGTGCGCACACTTTAAAGCGTTGTATACTCTTGTAATCTCATCTACCAAACTTTAATAATAAAATAATAATCAGCTCTTTCTAAACTTTTTTCTTACTCCAAAAAAAAAAATACATATGGTGGTTAACATTCGGTGGTTTAGGATAAAGTATATACTAAACTAATGATTAGTAAAGAGCATACTCTTGTAATCTCATCTACCCAACTTTGAATAAAAAGTAATAACCTATCTACTTTTTATACTTTTTCCTTGCTCCAAAAAAAAAAAAATACATAAGGTGGCAAATATTCCGTAGTTTAGGATAGAGTATATACTAAATTAGTTCTTTTGTTTTTTTTCTTTTTCTCCATGTCAAACAACTGAATGTTTCAAAGCTTTGTCGCATTGCCAACTGTATCTAACTGTTTTTTGTTCCACATAATTTGTCCTCCCTTCCACCAAAAAATTCGTTTGGTCTTTTAACTGGTTCCGTTTGAGTGATTGTAAATAAATTTGAAGGGGTAATTAGTAATTTGTCAAGTTTGAGTTAGGATAAATGCAATTATCCAAAAAAAAGAAAAAGAAAAAGAAAACAAATACTTTTTTTTTTTTTGTTGTTGGAAAACAAATACAGTACTACTACTTAGAAAGTTGTACATAGCTATATACAATCTGAAGACATTCAAGTTACAACGCAGATCCAATAAATGACAACATAAACGTATAACGGTCAATATTGTACAAAATTCACTTGAGTTGTATTAGTATTTGGATGGATAGATTTTAGAAAAAATTTAAAATTTATTTATTTTTTGATAGGATTTATAAGGTTAAAATGGATAAATTTTAAATTCATTCAAATTAAAAAATATAAAATAAAAGATTTTAAATAATTTTTTAATTGAAGTGAATATAAAATTCATTTATTTTAATTTTACAAATCTCTTCAAAAAAAAAAAAAATTAAAATTTCCTCAAATCAATTGATTTGATTGTCCTCCCTTTTCTTTTTTTCCTTTTTATTCGGCTTGGACATACACGTACTTTCTTTCTTTACTCCTTTTGCCAAGTAAATAGTCATATTTGGTAGTTAAGATGCCATAGACCTTTGTCGCTTACAACCTTAAATAACTCGATTCCCACCAATGGATTTCATTAATATAGCTAGGTAGTCAACTTATTTAAATTTCCTTGCATTTTTTCATCACTCCAATTATACCAAAAAAAAAAAAAAGTACCCCTTGATTGTATCATTTTTCGGTAGTAAAAAACACTACTCACCCTCATTGAAATCTTTAGTTTTCTTTGTTAAATAATAAGTATACAACAAATACATTTACAAATGTTAGGGGACACGGCAAATTATTGTAGCCAGGAGGAAAACTTCCTTTAAGGCTACCAGGGGAAAAAAAAAAAATCATTTGTTGTGGGGGAAGCCGACCGGTAAAGATGGATCTCTATATATAGCAACTTATGCTAATTGAAATTGTTTTCCAAATCACATTTTAGGTTGTGTTTGGTCATAGAATTGGGACCACAGAATTGGAATTGGAGGTCCAATTCGAATTCATTTATATGCATATAATATTTCTTGGGAAAACTACCTTAATAGTTTCTCACTTTTTATATTTATATTTTTTTAATCTTTCACAATTTATATTTATAATTTTTTAGTCTCTCACATTTAAAATAATTTATTTTTGTCCCTCACAAATTTAAAATATACTATTTTGATCTTTCGACACAATTACAGATATATTTTAACCTAAAATAGTTACATGCGAATCACAGTATTATATTTTTGAGGTGCAAAATTAGTAATGCACAAATTCTAAACACTAGATGATAATAATTAAAATCCACTTAAAGTTTATGTGTTAGTAATTTTGCACTTTAAAAATGTATTATGTGATATGCATGTGACAATTTCAAGTTAAAATAGGTCTAAAATTGTATTGAATGACTAAAATAGTACATTTAATTGTATAAAAATGAAAATACATAATTTTTAATATGATGAACTAAAAAACTACAAACGTAAAATATATTCACTATTAAAATCGTTTTCCTTCACATATCAATTAGATGGTGTTTGTAATGGGATTTCAGAGTAGACAATTACTCCATAAATACACACGCATCCATAAAAAATATGACAAATACTTAGATAGATCCGGTCTTTGACCTCACTTGTAGACCCTGTGGTGTGGATTAAATTTTAGAGAATCTATGACATCAGCTGATGTAAGTAAAATTCTTTAAGATTTAATCCTGACTACAGGGTCCACAAGTGGAGCCAAAAACCGAGTCTACTCTAAATATTTTCCCAAAAATATTTGGTGAGTATTGCAAGCTAACCGGTCAATGTTATGCACCAAAAAAAAAAAAAAAAAAAAATCAAGGTTATGAAAATCCGTTTTTATGTCCCCAAAAAAAAAAAATCAATGTTATGCAATTTTGCTTGCCAATTGCCACTGCATATTCGTTTCGGATCCTCTACCCTACTTTCTATATCAATTATTATCTCACCCTCTGGATACTTGTTATTTATATTTTATATTGCAAGCATTTATTATGCAAGTCTACATTTAGCAAGTATTCTAAAAGTGAGATAGAATATTAGCATAGAAAGTAAAATATAAGATTTCAAAATCTATTTATTGCCTAGTTTTTCCTATTAAAAATGGATCCATTAATGTTCCTTATTAATTATGAAATCAAAACAAAAAGGGGTAGTACAGTAAAATGTTACACCAATGTATTTAATTACTAGGAGAGATACACCATCCAGAATATCTATTACGCAAGTATAACTCAAGTCAAAAACTAAAAATTGACTTTATCTATCAGCTGAAAATTTGGAAAAATTTTATATATATATATCAGCTGAAAAGCTATCCCCTGATTATTAAGTTTGCTTTTGCACCCTGAACCACCAGCTCATTCAACAAACCCCAAAAGCCATTTCAAACAAAAACTCAAATATATAAGAATAAATATTCAACCTTTGACTCTCTTATTTCAAAACTAGTTTCTAACATAGCAAAATTAATCTGTACTCAAATTCATAGCTGTATTAAAATTCTGTAATATGAGAATGCATTGCAAAAAGAAATGATTTAAATCTACTATTATTTAGTTCTATAACATTCCACTTCTTTCCCTTTTTAAGAATACCTTGCAATACAACAATAAGATCAAACGACATAAAGAATAATGAAGTTCATAGCTGTAAAAAGAATAAATATATTATACCTGTAATTTATGTCTTACCCAATTGTGAAAATTTACAGACAATCCCAACTATTCAAACAAACTTATTTCCTTCAAAAATAGAAAAATTCGAGCATAATCTTTTGAAACAAATATTAAAGATCAAGAAAAAGACATCAATGAATGCATCATAGCATCGGGTAAATAGTACTTCCACAAGAGGAATCATAATTGCCAAATTTAACTCAATTTTAACAAATGAATAAATGGTAAACGATAAATTAGCACTCCACATCAAAATTAATATTATTAAGTAGAAGTTGAACACGTATTCCTTAAACAGATGATGGAACAAAAACTTCCAGCACTTTGAGAAAAAGGACACATCAAATTACTCTTTCTTGAACAAATGCAATGTAAGCAAGAATTACTATATCTTGCAAGAACAAACTAAAAAATATCAGCAAATTGAGCATTCCAATAAAAGAAGTTCCATCAATCTTATAACAAAGGTCTTACAATAGGCTATTATTTTAGTAACTTAAAACACTTAATTAAGAGGTCTATCTTGCTAATAAATATAAAAGAAAACAGTGAACTTAATAATTTTATAAGAAACGATAATTAGAGGTGAAAAAACTCCAAAATTAAATAATTAGAAAATGGAGCAGTTTCAATCAAATAAAAGCATATGGTTTATATTAAAAAAAATCTCATTAATTCCCACAAAAAATCCATTCCATCAAACCCCTGAAAGAACTTTCAGAATAATGCCACCAAATAATACAGGCATGATTAAACCATTTAAAAACTAAAAACTAACTAACAAATTTTGCATTTTAATTGAGGGACAATAATGAAAAAACTATTCTATTAATTGGTTAAATATCAATTATTCTTAAATTGTATGTAAGATTGACAATGTCAAATAAAATAAGACAGAGAGAATACTAACTGCATGAATATAGGATAAAAATATCAATGTTTGACTACAAAAGATAAACTGACATGATTAACCCCAAGAGGTTGAAGGTGAAATAAATTACAAAGCAATAAGTGCTTCAATAGCATGAATTCAATGTTTGTTTTTTATTATGAACAAATCTTAAGAATATTTGCACAGATCATGCAAGTTAAACTAGCTGGGATACATGGCCGTAAGTGATTCATGGGCCCAGAAATAATTGTTGATGGCAAATGTTTAGGTAGATCCAGTTTTTGATCTCATTTATAAATTCTATGGTGTGGATTAAACTTCAGAGAATCTATGACATCAGCTGATGTAAGCAAGATTTTTTAAAATTTACTCCTGACCACAGGGTCTACAGGTGAAATTAAAAATCGAGTTTACCTAAATATTTTTCATTGTTGATTGTACTTTTTTACGGAGTACCAAAAAGAGAAAGAATGTATAATCATTTAGTTCTTCTAACGTTACCTACTAGACATGTTAAATACTTCGATAGCTATAAATAAAGAATTAATCTTTTTCTACATTATTAGTATATAGAAATTTTTTTAACATTATCAAATATAGATACATGTTATATGTATAAAATTAACATTTAAAATTCAAAAAATAATTACATAGCATATAGTACTCCCGATGGTATATACAAAAAATTTTGAATAATAGTAGTATTTAAGTAAAAAAGATTAATCAATAAATGAAATTAAATGTCTACACGCATAAGAATCAGTCACTAATTGGCTCTTCTATGATTGGAATGCGGGCATTTAATTTACTTTATGATTCAAGATGATTAATTGGACACAGTTGTAGGCAAAAGGAGGCAAAAAAGTCGATTAATTTGGGAGAGATAGTAGCCTTTACCCGGTAAAGTTGGACATCAAAACATCGCATGAGAAGCATGAATGTGTATGGGGCCTTTGGATCCTAAATAGCTATTCCTTCTGTCTGTGTTGGTAACATTTCAAAGGAATGATTGTCTTCGGCTTACGAAGATTCTTAACCACGCAAATTTTGCCCTTATCTGCAAGGAATAAAAGAGAATTTTAGTAATTCATTACTGCTGTCTACTAAGACTATGATCTTGTGTGTACCTTCCTACCAAAATAATAATAATAATAATAATAAGAGAAAAAAAATCTTCCAAATATTCATTACCTTAAAGAATTTTTTGGGAGACCTGTATTTTGGTAATTAATACACAGTTTTCTAATAATAGTGCACACAATCATATTCATTTTCCTATCTTACATTTAGATATTTTTAGATGCAATTTTAATTTTTAAAAGATTAACACTTAAGCCTTATTTAACGATCTAAAGACAACTGTACTAAACTACTTGATACTCAAATCAAATTTGAATTGATAAGAATTTGTTCAAATATGATTTGCTAACTAATCAAGTCAAACATGGATAAGATTTAATGTAGGTTAAAGTTTTAGACTTGAGTTAAATTTGACTCGATGAGCTTTAAATTTGAAATTTATATTGAAAAACTCCAAGCAATTTGAGCTTGGGTTGTAAAAGATTTATTTTTCTTCGGCTAAAAAAAACAAAAAACAACAACAACATCAACAACAACCAACTTTAAACTTAATTTTAAGCTTGTAAATAAACAAACCAACTTGAACACTAAGTGTTTGACTCAATTAGCCCGTTTACATCCTTAATAGGCACTAGTTAGACAAAGCCTTCAACCTCTTCCCTTTACGGGATTAAAAATTAAAAACCTACTTTTCCTCATTCTATCAAGTAGTGAAAATATGAAACTAAATAAGGGATGTTGTGATTCAACTGAAGTGATATTCTCCCCATTTTTGTGGCACCTTTTGTTAGAATCTTACTTCCAAAATACAATTTCAATAAATTTGATCTTCTCTCCATTTGTGTTCCCTCATTTTTTGAAATCTTTAGTCCCATATTGAAATTTATGTTGAATGTTTTCATCTTATTGTGTTTGGTGTTTTGCCAATGTACAACACTAGTTGGGAGTCCAAACTATGCATGGTTGATGGTTTGGAGATTTTTCTCAAACACAGGGCGGGCGCAATGTGGTGCGTGCATGTGAACCATTATAGTTACTTCCTTTGTATATTTCTTTCTTGTATTTTTGGTCTGCACTGATTACCTATTCCGTGTGCCGATTACCTATTTCATATGGAACTTTAAATCCTTATGTATCATTCCTATCTTTTTTCTAAAAGCAGGCGAATTTCCTTTATTTTCTCTCAAGTCACCTATTTTTTCTTTTAAGTCAGTGTTGTGACTTCCAAATTCTGACAAGATTCATCACTATAAATAAAGGCCTTGAGGTCCTCTTCAAGATATTCCGAAAAAGCTCTCTTCTTCTGCTTGAGCTCGAAGCCTTGTTTGTGAGTGCACGCGACCGAAACTACCGTTGAATCTTGGAGAGTGACCGTCCGGTGATCCAATTTGCATCAGTAGATTATAATCCCATAGGGGGCGAAATCACTTTTAAGAACAGTGTTTACACACCTCAGTAAGTTCTGTTCTACTTTCGATTGTTCTTCCATCCAATTTTTTCAATACTTTTTATATGCTAGATGAAGCTGATAGATCCCTACAGCTACAAGATGCCTTGTTTGTTGTCTAAGATGGTGGATGACAAGAGTGTTTTGCTAGTAGGTGGATAGCTAGAGATCTGGATGGGCAAAATAAGTAGATGAACTGGGATAGGAAGAAATGATTATTGGTAAAAGTCTCGTCCCATATTGAAGCTTTCTATCAAGCATTTTTGGCTATTCCAATTACTATATGCCATACTCAAACTATGTGGAACAAATTAAACGTTCTTAATGACTAATTTATATTCAATCCTCATGCTATTTGATGATGCTCAGAATTAGTATTTAATATGTCCTTAGGTATTTGCTTTAGCAATGTTTACGTGGCAACCTCATTAAAGGCATTTATGTAATTAAGGCTCAGTTTAGTTGATAAAGTAGTGAACTTGAAGCCCCTCATATTTGTTTGTAAATAGGGGGGTTCATGAGCCTAATTAAGATCTAATCACAATTCAAAATTTTCATCTTCTCTCTCTACCTTCTCTCTCTTTCTGTCTCTACAAATTCTATATACATTATTTGGCTTCGGCTGCGGGAATCGAAAATTCTTACCTTTTCACACATAGTTTCAAAAAATTCTAGCTTCAATTTCATTTTTTGGACGAGATGAAGAACAGAGTTGCAGCTAAATGTGCAGACCCATATCTTCTAGCAAGGAGGTCAAAGCAAGTAATCAGCATCTTCTTCTCCGAAATGACGAAGTGGAGGACCTTGGAACATCTAATGACATACAACATAGGCAAAATGATGTCTTGAAATATATTTCTGATCATTTTGAATCTTTCCAAGCATTTGTGGAATAGTGGGAGAATAATACACCATTTGATTGGCCGAACTGAGCAGATCCACAAAGAATCGAACTGCAACAAGCTCTTGGTCGACATCCTGGCAAACAACATGAAAATGCCGTAAGTCCCAGTGATTTGAGATATAAAATTATACGATCTCGTTCAAACGACCAACCCGAGAAGTCACAAGCTGTTACTAGTAGACTAACAAGGATACCTGTTCATGAAAGAATTAGTTTACATTCATCTAAAATTTCTGACCAAAGAGTCCATTCCCCAGTTGTCTTAAAGCAGCTTAAGGAGCAGAGCTTTGAAAATAAGATTTAAGAAATTTTGGAAAAAAAATAATTTGATGGCTAGTATGTCTTCTAATCACCCCAACGAAAATTGATAGAGATCCGTTCACAATTCAATTAAAACAGATCCTCTACCACAATAGTTCAAACTACCCAATCTGGATAGGTATAAAGGTGATTCCAACCCTCCAAATCGTCTTTCGCATGTGGTGGTAGTGACTAGCCTTTATGGCTATAGTGACACAATCCGATATAAATTGTTTGTTACAACACTCCGAGACCCCGCACAAAAGTGGTTTCAAGAGTTGCCTCTGAATATAATTGCCACTTTTCATGATTTTGCAAAATCCTTCGTTGGGCATTTTTGAAGTAAATCCGTCATACAAACCTCATGAATATAAGGAAAAAATCTGACGAGCCTCTGAACAAGTTTGTAGTTTGCTTCAATGATGAAGTGATTCAAATAAAAAATGTTGATGAAAAAATCCTTATAGCTGCTTTCTGTAGTGGTATCTGACCTGCAAGTTTCAGTGTTGAATTGGCCAAACGGATACCTAGTACTTATTCCGAGCTTTTAGAAGGAGCGCTTAGAATTCATATGAGGTGAAGAGTCCAACAAAACTAAGAGAGAGTTGTTTGAATCTTAAAAGAATAAAAGTTCAATTATTTCGGACAATTCCTCCTCTAAGAAGCCAAAAATTGTGGATGGATTGAGCAACTCCAATAGACAACCATTGGCGAATTGAGTAGTTTACCCTAACAACCACATTACTGATCGATCCTCGAGGACAAAAATTTTACTAGATTCAGATTTTACACCACTTAATACTTCAAGGAGGGAAATATTATTTCAAGTACAGTACCTCAGAATTCTTGAACCGGCTCTCCTAATGTTGACTTGGCCTAACGAAAGGGACAAGTAAAAATATTGTCCGTTCCACGAACAACACGGCCACAATACCGAGGTCTACAACCACCTAAAGATCAGAATAGAAAGAGCCATTCAAGAAGGCCATATGCAACAATTCATCAGCCGAATTGCCACTAAGTTTCAAAGAAATGCCAACAATAGGGTAACTGTATGCAGCCTGCAGCCTACGGCAATATCCTCCTTACCAACTGAATTAGAATAGAAATAACAATCAGGCTCAAGAAGAACAGACCAATGTTGCTAGAGTGATCAATACCATAGCAGGAAGACCAATGATAGGGGATTCTAATAATGCAAGAAAAAAGTCTGGAGGTATGTACCTGCGAGAGAATATCGAGAAAAAAGTCTAAAAACTTTCATGAGCCTCGGCTACACCTCGGATGGTCCTGTCCCGAGTCAAGTCCATATAATGATCCAGTAGTAATTCATGTACAAGTGGCAGGATATAAGATGCATAGAGTCTTTGTCGACACAGGAATCTCGGCAAACAACATTTTCTAGGATGTTTGGAAAAAGATGCATATCGATCCATCTCTGATTGTGTCATTTAAGACTCCCCCGGTTGGCTTTACTGGAGACTCGGCTATGCCAGAGGGACAAATTATCTTGCTCCTAACCCTTGGAACTCCCTCAAAACATAGAGTTAAGATGACTAATTTTGTCATTGTAAAAAGGGATAGTTCATACAATATGATTTTGGGCCAACCCACGCAGTATACATATAGGATCCATCCCTCTGTTTGTCATATCAGAATAAAATTTATGCTGAAGGATGGGTCAGAAGGCACAATAATTGGGAATCAGTAAGAGGCCTGAGCATGTCATATGATGTCCCTGCGATCTCAATATCAAACTATGACTATTGCAGACAAATCATATCTTCAGGCATTCGATGCGCCATCCATCTCGGATATGCTAGGGTTTTTATTGGCTGACCTAAAGAGAAAAGGAACGGATACTGATCCTTCAACATCAAACATACAAGAGCTACTAGTATTGCTCGAGCCGAAGAGAAAAGGCAAGGTTGAAATTGAGCCAGAAGATAATGTACCCATTGAAGAAGTTCCTATGGACCTGAACTTCCTAGATAAGAAAATAAAATTTTGTGCTACTTTACCAGCTGAATTCAAGGGGCTTATCTTTAGGCTTCTCTGTGAGTACAAGGATATATTTGCTTGAACAGTAGCAAGATATGTCTTGAGAGATTATTGAACACAAATTCGGAATCGACCTAGCACATAGGTCTGTTAATCAAAAGAAGCGCATTTTTGGGCCTGAACGAAGTCTAGTTATCGAAACTGAAGTGGATAAGCTTTTAGCAGCAAACATCATTAGAGAAGCGTTGTATCCGACCTGACTTTATAATCTAATCCTTGTAACTAAGCAAGACTTATCATGGCGAATGTGCCAAGATTTTACCGATCTTAATAAAGTCTATCCAAATGATAATTACTCTTTGCCTCGGATTGATATGGTAGTTGATTCCTTTGTAGAGTTTTATAGTTTATATTTTTTGGATGCATTCAAAGGATATCATTAGATATTTATGGCAAAGGAAGATGAGGAGAAAATTTCTTTCATCATGAACTAAGGCATGTATTGTTTCATTACAATGCCCTTCGGACTTAACAATGCAAGAACAACCTACCAGAGGCTTGTTAATAAAGTCTTCATGTCACAAATAGGTTGGGAACATGGAGGTCTACGTAGATGACATAGTGGTTAAAAGTAGAACCTTTGAAGAGATGTTGATGATCTGAGAGAAAGCTTTGAAATCTTAAGATCAATACAAATGATGTTGAACTCCAAGAAATGCACATTTTGGGTCCCTTCTAAAAAATTTCTAGGATTGGAATTGAAACCAACCTAGAAAAAGTTTAAGCCATAATTAACATGAAAACTCCCACCTCAGTAAAAGAGGTTCAAAGACTGATTGGTAGAATGGCAGCTCTAAATTGATTCTTATAGAAATTTGTGGAGTGGGGGTTGCCATTTTATCAATTTGTGAAAAAAGTAGAAAATTTTCATTGGACAGATGAAGCTCAAAAGGCCTTCGAAAAGCTTAAAGGATATTCAACCATCTGAAGCTCGTTTCACCGCAAAAAAGAAAGCTTTTATACCTATACATTTCAATTGCAGATTTTGCGGTTAGTTCAGTTCTTATTAAGAAGTATGAGCGTGGCAATCAATGCCCGAATCTATACTTCATAAGTAAGATGCTTCAAGGCCTAGAAAAGAATTATTCTCTTATAGAGAAAGCTGCTTTTGCCTTGGTGATCTCAACTTAGAAATTAAGACCATATTTTCATGGTCATAAAATAATTGTTCTAACAAATTTTCTTTTGAAAAATACATTGAGTAAACCAAACACCTCGGGGAAGATGTTGAAATGGTCTATCGAGTTGTTTGAATTTGATATTGAGTTCAAGCTTTGTACACCCATCAAGACTCAGGTTTTGACGGACTATAGCGTTGAAATTTGTGGATCAGAAAAGCTAGACTTGATAATGTCTTGGATCAATTTAAGGAACACCAATCAAGAGAAGATCTCGTTTGGGAAATACATGTTGATGGAGTTTCATGCGACTTTAGAGCCGATACAAGTATCATAATCCGATCTCCAGAAGGAGATTATCTTACTTATGCATTAAGATTCGGATTTCCAGTAACAAATAATGAGGTTGAGTATGAAGCACTTACATCTGCGGGATAAAATTGATTCATAAAATAGGAACTCGGATAATAAAAATATACAGTGATTCACAGTTAGTTGTAAATCAAAGTTAGGAAAATTATAAGGCTCGGGGAGTGATTTTAAAGAAATATTTGACTGAAGTAAAGAGCTGGATGTAAAAGTTCTAACAAGAAGATCTTCTCAAAATTCCCTGAGCTAAAAATACGCACGCGAATGCGTTGTCAAAGCTAGCCTCAGCTATATACTAGCACTTGACTAAGGAAATTTTAGTAGAGTTCAAGATTCAAGGTTTATCGATCCCGTGGATAAAATTATGGACATCCATTCAAATCTCAGATGGATGGAGTCCATAGTGAATTACCTAAATAGTAATGAGCTACCTAAAGACACAGTTGAAGTTAGAAAGATTAAATATAGGGCCATAGAGTGTATACTGATTGATGGTGTTCTTTACAAGAAAGCATACTTATTTCCACAGCTCAAGTGTCTAGGTCTTGCTGAAGCTAATTACATTCTGAGGGAAATCCATCAGGGTATATATGGAAGTCAATAGAGTCGAGGAGCTTAACTCGCAAAGTATTACTTGTAAATATATATTACTGTCCCACTTTACATTCAGATGCTGATGATTTGGTTCGGAGGTGCCATAAATGCCAAATACATGCACCTATACCCCAAAGACCAGGTGCAGATATAGTCCCGAATCAAAGCCCTTGGTCGTTCTCTAATGGGGAATTAATTTGTTAGGGGCGTTACTGAAGCGGGTAGGCAAAAATAGAATTCTTGGTAGTTGCAATCGATTACTTCACCAAATGGATTGAGGCTGAACTTCTTGCCCCTATCTCTGGAAAATCGGTAGAAAAGTTCTTCCCTTGTCGGTTCAGAATTCCTTTCGTTCTTGTTCCAATAATGGGAAAAATTTTGATGAAGAATCTTTCAAAAGCTTTTGTTCTAACCTTGGCATAAAATAACATTTCATTTCAGTGGCACATCCTCAAGAAAATGGACAAACAAAGGTGTATAAAAACCTTTGTAATAGAGCCCTCTATATGGGACTCAAAACTCGGCTAGAACGAGATAAAGATACTTGGGTCAATAAACTACATAGTCTCCTTTGGGCATAGAGAACTACACCACAAACAGTTAATGGGCACACACCCTTTGGTCTAGTCTACGATTCCGAAACTGCTATTCCTGCTGAGATTGGGTTGCCATCAACTCGGGTAGTTTTGTGACTTAGAGCAGAATGAGCAAGCCTTAAGAACTAATTTGGATTTGTTGGAAGAAAAAATGTTGGATGCATCTATTCAAGAAGTCAAATACAAACAAGTCATGGTTCGACATTATAATTCCAAAGTAAAATATAGATATTTGAGATTTGGAAATTTGGTAATTCGAAAAAATGAGGCAAGTCGAGTTGAAGGAACGAAAATTTAGACCTAATTTGGGAAGGCCCTTATTGTGTCGTAGAGGCTCATAGATCGGGTTACAATAAGCTCGTTGATATTAAAGGAGATCCTGTTTCTACAATGTGATACTGAACATTGTAAATTTGAAAAAGCATTATCAAGGGATGTAATTGACTTCTTTTTTCTGAAATAAAGTATTTTTTGAAAGAATATATTAAGTGATAAGAGAGTTGAGACCTAGTGGTCCACCCTCAAATACATAAATCGCTTCGACCCATAAGTTCGGATTAGGTTCAAAATAAAAAAGAAAAAAGCATGAATGATAGGAGGGTCGAGACCTAGAGGTCCCTCCTCAAATACATAAACCACTCTGACTCGCCGAAGTGCTAATCAGATCAGGTTCAAAATAAAAAAGAAAAAAGCAAAGGAAAGAAAAAAGTATAAGTGATAGGAGGGCTGAGATCTAATAGTCCCCCCTTAAATACATAAACCACTCTAATCCGCCGATGTACTAAAGATATTCGAATCAGGTTCAAAAATAAAAAGAAAAAAGCAAAGGAAAGAAAAAAAGTATGAGTGATAGGAGGGCTGAGACCTAGTGGTCCTCCCTCAAATACATAAACCACTTTGACCCCCGATGTGCTAAACTCTTAGAGGTTCGGATCAGATTTGAAATAAAAAAGAAATAAGCAAAGGAAAGAAAAAAGCATGAGTGATAGAAGGGCTGAGACTTAGTGGTCCCCTTTCAAATACATAAGCCGCTTCGATCCGTCGATGTGCTAAAGAGATTCAGATCAGATTCTAAGAACAAAGAATGAGTATAAAAAGCAAGTTAAGAAAGAAGTTTAAGCAAACTTTGAGTGTAATAATTCAAGTTTAAGTGTTAGTCACTTGAAATTTTCCTAAGAATTATTACAAGTTTGGGCATGACTATACAAATTTACAGTATTGGTTATAAAGTATTGGTTATTTGACATTTTCAAATAACAAAAAGTGAATAGACTATGGTGGCATGGTACTTGGTGTATCTTGCATATATTTGGGCATAGAAGTGATAAATAAAAGAAGAAGAATTGAAAGCAAACTTATATTTTATAAATGTCAACACCCTATCTATTACAAGTGTTGTACATTTAAACATTAGAGGGCCTAACTGTCTGAGGAGGTGGAAGCTAGCTCGCTAGACATAGATGTGGGTTCAGGATGAGCAAATTCAGATGTAGGATCATCTGAGCCTATAACCTCTGGAGTTTCTAGATTTGGTACTTAGGCCTTGAATTTGGCTTCTAAATTCTTGATTACCTCATCATTGACTGAGGTATCGTATGAAAGGCCCGTATATAAATCCGAGTTATTCACCAAGTGATCACACGCCATTGTGAACCCCATTGTGAATACCTTTTGAGTAAACTCCTTCAGTATTGCATCAGCTTCTTCCAAAGCAACGAGCGCGGTCATGGCTCTGATCATGATTTCTCTTTCCCG
Source organism: Cinchona pubescens (assembly GCA_025175665.1). Lineage (NCBI taxonomy): Eukaryota > Viridiplantae > Streptophyta > Magnoliopsida > Gentianales > Rubiaceae > Cinchona > Cinchona pubescens. The sequence continues at coordinate 4,572,413 of JANKKI010000026.1, read as the reverse complement.
AGAGGTGAGCTTTACCTCGGTAACTTGAGCCTTTCTTGGAGTTGAAGAGTCTTCTTCTCCGTATCAAATTAGCAAAGCTACTCTCTTAGTTTATCCATCTGAGTCTTCCACTCATCGTACTTCTTCCCCGCCTTGATGTTGCACTTAAGCTCGTTGGCTCACACAGGCTCTTTTACTTTTTCCTCGGTTGGTTTCATCTTTCGCCTGAGCCACTTCCTGCTTCATAGAGTTTATTACGGAATTAAAAGTAGATTCCCTCTCTGTGACAGCAAGTAAGATGGTGATGACCTGTGAACACCAGCTTTAAGATTTGAATCTTGAAGAAAAGAAAGGTCAGTATTTCAATTTTAACAAGGGAAGAACTTATATTCATCAAGCTTAACATGCAGCTCATCGAGCCTCTGTTAGGGGGTAAGCCTCTTTACAGAGGCCATGTCTCAGGGCAAGGCAATAAATGTGGCTTGCTCCCAAGCCACTCTGGCGAATTGAGATTCGTCGTTAATATCTATTGGCAGGGTGCGCCTAAATTGAGTACTACCCGAGGTGATAGGACTCGGGATGGGGTCAATGGAACTTTAAAACCATAGAAGATCCCTTGACCCAATAAACTTCCTCTCATTCTCGAGAGTGGGTATTCTGTCCCCTAGAAAGAAGGAAAAACAAGGGAATAAATAATCTTCATTTAAAAATATGTAGAAAGGAAGGACGGATACAGAGCTTGTAAGGAAGTTACTTACCATAGGCACTAAGAAACTACTTGAAGAGGGATAAGTTCCTAGTATTTCCACCAGGAACTTTGGTAATTGAGCCAATGCCAGAAATTGTGACTTCGACTAAGGGCTCGGCCTTAGAAGTGAAGGAGTCGAAGCAGGAGTGGTTAAGACGGAAGGTGTGGTTTTCGCCCTCGAAGTGCTAGCTTCCTAAATCCTTTTCGTTGTCACATGAATTAGCTTAGGTTCTCCTTGGGAGGTAATTGGAACAGCCATGGTAACTATTTGATTGCCACTAGAACCTCCTGAAGTGGCATCTACAGTGGCCCTGAGGTAGCACTCACAGTGGTCGATGTATCCGTGACAGTCCCCGAGGTGGCATCCATAGTAGTCGAGGAGGATCCACCGATAGATGATGGGATGGTCTGGCTTGATAAGCTAGCCCCAATTGCAGAGGTGGTAGGAACCAAGTCTCTCAGGAATGCACTTGGATCTGCAGGCAAAACAGATGTTATCAGTTCGGGTCAAGAAGGAATGAGAAATTGTGTTAACCTTTATAAGGGTCATAGCCCTCAGGAATTGAGTGCCCAAGGAACAATCCAGCCTAGGCTAAGATATTATTGGGGAGGATGGTAGACTAATTATGGTAGTCTATCCTAAGGTTTGCATGAATGAGCCTCCGGCATCCTCGAGTCTGGAGGGGCTGCATTTTTTGACTTCAAATTTTCTTTTATAAGGTTCCAAGGGCCTCGGGGTATTAAGGGATCGAGGTAACGGATAAAGAAAAAAGAGTTTTTCCAATCATGGATCGAAGTAGGATTGCTTGAGGTGAGTTTTTTGTCTAGGTCTCGGGGGGGGAACATAAAAAAATCCCTTGGAAGGAGAAAGTTTCAATATCATCCTAAAAGTATATAAGAATAGTGGGATCTCGTATAATTTACACAAAAAAACAAAAGCCAACAATTACTCTGATCGTATTGGAGGTCAGTTGAGACATACTGATGTCCCAACGAGTCTCAGAAAATTGGTTTAGAAGATGAGTAACGGGTAGACTCAGCCCTGCATCAAATTGCTCTTGGTATATGGTTAAATAATCGAAAAGGGACGGCTGGCCTCGATCCTCGATTGTAGGACACCTAATATGAATATTCTTAGGGAATCGGTATCTTTTCCTATTGGTTTTGATATCTTCCGGTTCAAGGATATTGGGAGTATTTAGGGTTTGGAGTTCGGGGTAGTCGTTGGCAGGAGGTTCGAAAGAGGAGTGTTCGCTAGGGAAATTAAGGGAGACCGCAGCAAGAAAGGCTTCATCGTGAGGATTTAGTAGCCTGTCAGTTTTGTTTAAAGGGGAAGAGGGTTGAGGAGTGCTAATGAGTGAAGATGGAGTGAACGTACTAGCTATAGTTGCTTAGTGAGTGTGAGAAAGAAGAAGAACTCGGGAGATGGAAAATGGCAAGACGGACGGCAAACAATGGTAAAATGGATGGCAAGGAGTGTGGCTGGCAGATGCATTTGGTAAGGAGAATTGCTTGGAATGAAAGAGGGGAAATATGGAGTAGAGGTTAAAGAGAAAATTTGCAGAGATGAGGGCAAGTGAAAATTTGCAAGAAGGAAGGCAAGTATGAGAAAAGGAAAAATGAAAAATTGTGAGGTTTAGGGTATAAATACTGTAATAGTTGAAAAGCCCCAATTGAAGGGAAAGTGGAAAGGAGGGAAAATGAAAAAAATGAAAGCCTGAATTTAAAGCGGGCTTATCTTTCAAAGATAGGGCGGGGAAAATGAAATAATGCGCAGTAAAAGCATTTATAGAGTATAAGGAAGAGCAAACGGCAGGCTTTACTGGACAAATCATCATTATAGAGAAAGGTAAAAAAATTTGGGCTTTGAAATGGGGACTTAAAACGATTCTGATGTGTATGAGTATGTGTCGATGTGAAAAAAAGATGGTCGTGACATTTATAGTTTGGATGCATCTTGGTTCAAAAAATCATGACAAAAGAGATCAAGTTTTAAGATCATGGCTAGGAAAGTCGGGTTGTGGGGACTTTGGTAATTATTATCAGCTCGATCCCGACCCGAGGTTCAGTACCGACCTGAGTGATGGTGGTCAGAATTAGTATTTAATATGCCCTTAGATATTTGCTTTAGGAATGGTTATGTGGAAACCTCATTAAGGGTATTTATATAATTAAGACTCAGTTTAGTTGACAATGTAGTATTCTTGAAACCCTTCATATTTGTCTATAAATAGGGGTTCATAAGTCCAATTGAGACCTAGTCATAATTCAATTTTCCATCTTCTCTCTACCTTGACTCTCTTTCTTTCTTTCTCTCTCTTCAAATTCTATATACATCACTATTAAAAATTTAGAAAAATTTTACAGTTCCGTAACGAAATCATTTCGTTGTACTTTAAAAGTTTGTACAGTACAATACCATTTGATTTAAAAATTCATACTATACATGCCTTTAAAGTCAACGAGATGATTCTTTTAACGAGACTGTAGAATTCCCACTTAAGAAATTTTATATATAGACTGGCCCAATGATTTTTGTATTCTAGCAGTAGTATGCTTAAATATGAAAGTAATAATACACTATACTATAGTTCAGTAATTGTGTGTTGGGCGACGTACGTACATCAAACTCAAGTAGTTAATTTTGTAAAATTTTATAGTTTTATTAAGATACCATGCATGCTATTGGGATTTACAAGTTTGTAATCTGAAAGTTTACGAAACTCAAAGGTATTGATATGAAATTATATGTTAACTTAAAATGGTATCATTTCGATGAACAATTTAAGCTAATCACTTGAACATAAAAAACCAATTAAGATAAATGGGTCACGCGGATTAACTTGATTACATGTAGGCTATAATAATTTTTTAAACAAAACCCCAAAGTGGGATTATTGAAAATAGGAATAGGAGCCAATTACAACTTTCGCAAATACGCACAATCGATTTTGTCTAATCTTAACTGACCTTTAGCTAATTTAGGGATGGAATGATGGTTGAAAATAGTACTCCCCCATTTTAAAATATCTCGAAAGTTACTTTAAATAATTTGTCTGGTTTTATATTATTTGTCACTTTAGAAAATCAATGAAGTATTAAATGATATTTTTTCAACTTTAACTCTTAGTGTCACATTAATGAATGGATAATTATATAGTTGGAATATAAATACAAAAGGATAATTTAGTCACTTTGATCTATCTTTTTTGTAAAATTGATGCAATTAACAACTTCCTTAATCTGTGTGCACTAACCAAAGGTAATGGTTATTTTGAAACGAATGAAGTATTACATTGAGAATCACATCCCTCGTAATTATCTAGTTAATCTAGGTATTTAGGCTATACTACATTTATCACTCAAAATTAAATGCAAGTAATTAAGGTTATAGTTTGCTCTACCAATAAGCTCAACATGATTGGACATTTAGCCATTACATAATCTTTTTTCTTTGGCGTGATCAATTTTTGTCACTTGTATGTGTTACAGGATGTCCTGTCACACCCTTTACATTAATTTCTTATTCCACCCTTTCTTAAGGAAATGATTATAGGATCCTTTATTTCACTTTCTATTTTATTACCAAATGAACTGTCAAGATTTCTTTTAAATATAGCCTTTTATTAGGTAGTGAGATAGGGAGTGAGATACAAGATCTTAGCATAAATGATTGCCACTTGTACTCTAATATGGTTATTACTTTTCAGTATTAATTAGCAAGTCAAAATACACAAGATTAATATTTGAGAGATGGGATAGAGAACGAACCAAAAAGTGGGATAGAGAATTCGAAACGTATTTATGTGAATCTATTAATAAATACCCTTTTTCAGTTTACCTTCTAAGCTTCCGACTGCTTTTTCTTAATTTTGTCGTGAGAATAAGATTCAACACTAACTTCCTGAGAAATTTTATTTTAGGCATGACAAACTAGTACACATGCCTAGTAGTTGATTTTAAACTAATTAAGGACTCTCATTTGGTACCCACTTATCTAAAAAAAAGAGGCATGACTTATGAATGAGCAGGGCCTCTATACTAAATGATGAGAAGCCTCTTATTGGTTTAAGACCAATTACTAGGCGTGCCTAGTAGTTGATCATATCCAAAATAAAATTTTTCTGACTTCCCCTAATCTTCCACTAACAAATATATAGTAAATACATTTTTTAAATAAATACACTCATAAAATGTGCCAAGTAGGTGATAATCATTAATATATCAATAACTGTATCAGTAATCCACAATAAGTTAGTTATAATAGGATATATATATATATATATATGGATGGATGGGGAAGAAGAAGAAAAGAACTAATGGTAGAATCAACTTAATATGCTAATAAAATACTACTTTCGTAATATATCATGTTCTCTCTAATATGATGTCCATTAGTAATAATAAAAATATAGATGTATTTCATAGGTGGAAGAAAAATAAAAAAAAATTTGCCTTTGATCAAAATGTATTCTGGATGTTTTATTGGAAAAGAAACGCTAACTATAAGGATTTGAGTATTTATTATAACAAATTTTATAATCCCATTAAGATATCATCTTTAATTTTGCAATTTAAATAGTTATATGATATAAATTTTTAAAATATAAAATATTATATTGTACAAATTTTTTTAAAAAAATAAAATAATACTTCACCGGACTATAAAATTTTCCAACCTAAAAAGTGCAAACAAAGTTGGGTGCTTGAAGATAAATTGCTCACAACTTGCTTTTTGTGGTTCTTCTTGATCTAATAGGGCGAGAGATTGAAACTAGTGTTGAAAGTTCGAGTAAACAATAATTCTTTGGTAATTACTCCCTTTATTTTAAGATAACTATTACCTTAATGTACACAAATTAAAAAAATTATTAAATTGCAACAATTTTACAACAAGATAGTTCAAAATAACTAAATTATCCTTTTATATCAATATCTAACTATATAATCATCTTTCTATTAATATGGTACTAGACATAAAAATTAGAAAAATATCGTTTAATACTTACTTGATTTTCTAAAACAATAGATACTTAAATACAAGTCAATTTATCTAAAATGATAGTATTGTTATTTTGAAATATAGAGAGTAATTTATTGGTCCTATTACATTAAAGTTAAAAAATCATTTACTACATCAATTGCATATACCAATAACTTTTCGGGTAAAATGTAAATAACCCTCTTGTGGTTAGCCTAATATGCACTTTACCCTCTCCTGTTATTAAATGTGTGTTTCAGCCCCTTGTGCTTCCATTTTTTTTGTAATATGGATAGAAACTATCAAAATTAACACCGTATTGTAAAATGTCATATTTACCACTAATCAATTATAGTATAAAATAAATATACTTATCTTAATATCAATTATTCTAGGGCTACAAAACCAACCATACATAAGGCATCGATCAAAAGGCATAAACGTTACTTATCTCAAAAATTAATTTCGATGACCTAATTTCGACGATCTAAAACTCTAACCCCGAATTATCTAAATCAGGAGAGTGTTATACTATTAAAATAAAAATCGAAGTAGGGTTTCACTTTTAGGCATCACCCAAATTCTCAAATCAGGCATTAATAATCGAACACAACAAGTAAGGGTTAACTTAAATTCCTGAAAATAAGGTAAAAGTCTAAGAATTAGGGTTCATAGATTCAAATGTATCACCAGGTTAGGAATTGTCAAAATTCTAATTCAAATCTCACTAAAATAATAGTTAAAAAGTCATTTCAAATAACAAATCAAGTCCCAGTAGCTCATAAATATATTTTGTAATAAAATCAAATCATAAACAACAAAATTAAACAAGTTAATTTATTAAGGACCTTGAAATTTAACATGAAAATCATACAAGAAGTTGAAATAAAACTTACTTGTGAAGTTGGATTAAAGGTCTAAGAGTTTTCTTAGGTCACCAATTTGATTTGAGAAGTAAAAATTCCTAAACTAGTGATTGAATTTGAAAATTTAAATTAAAGAGTTTTGGAAGAAAAACTCTAGAGCTTTTGTTGGTTAGCTTGGAAGATGAAAGGGATAAATGAATCAGGCATCTTCATTGGTAAGTTTTAAAAACTTTTTAAAATTTGCACTTTAGTTTCTCAAGTTTTGAGAAATTATACTTTTGCCCAAAAAGTTTAAAAAATGTTCAGAAAGGGGTAAAACGATTATTTAACGCTTGAAAGGGATGTTAACAAATATTTAAAGAGAAAAGATCTAGTACGAAAGTACGTGAAATGAGTAGAAAAAATTGAGTATTATAGTCATATTTGCCACGAACCAATTATAGTGTATAACAATGCCATTGGAGTAAAATTAAAAATTGATAAATTATAAGGCCAAATTGAATATAAAAAATAAAAAGGATCAAATTGAAAAAAATCCCAAACCTTTCATTTTCTCTCCCCACACAACCCGTCACTACTCATCCCACCAGTTTCCACCACTACCAAACAGCTTTCCTACCACCACCATCACCAAATAGTCTACCCCAGCAGCCATCCCAACCCCCGAACTCTCCTCTCCATCCCACACAGCTCGTCACCACCACTCACCCCAAAAACAACCACCACTACCAAATAGCCTTACTTCACTAACAGCCACCATCATCACAAAATAGTCTCCCTTACCCATCCCAGCCAGCCCAACTCTAGCACCTGAACTGCCTTTCCTACCCCACACAGCCCATCACCACTATTTATCCCAACAACCACCACCACCAAACAGCCTCCTTAACATAGTAGCCACTACCACCACCAAATAGTCTCTCTCACCCCTACCTCAGTAGCCAATCCTTCCTCGTCCACCTCTCACTCTTTCCCCTCCCTTTTTCCCCTCCCTTTTTCCGCTCCTTACCCTTACCTCGATTGGCCTCTCACCTCCCTCCCTAGTCCCATTCTCATCTCCCCACCATCCCCGCTCCCTTCCTCCTCCAATTCTCCTCCCCGTTCCTCAGCCCCGTCATCCTCTACCATCAACATCATGTTTCTATTCCACTCTGTCTCTAACAAATCTCTCGATCCCCTCCCTCAAGTCTTTCTCTTGATTTACCCCTTCCCTAATGTCGTGTCCCTTCTTCTAATTTTTCCTTGCCCAATCCCTCTCCCCTCCTCGATCTCTTAATCAACTGGCTACTACTGGGGCATTGCTATTAGTGGCTAGAGAGTGGGCACGGAGAAGAAGGAGGAGATAACCTGAAGATGGTGAGACAGATATGGAGTAGAGGGTAGGGATGCCAAGGCTGTTGCGATGGTTGTGCTGGTGGCTGGGTAAGGAAGAGTTGGCAGGTTGTGTAGGATGAGAAATAGGAAGGGTCAAGTTTTTAAGGGAAAAAAATGTTAATTGAAGTATTATTTTAAGGTTAAATTTGTTTTTAAACTCTCCCATACGCAGTCAACATGCGTGAGCATTAAAACTCATTAGTTTTGACGATTTCTGTCCGTTTTGCAAAACAATTTAAAGTACAAGGGGATAAAATGCACACTTAATAACTACGAGGGATTAAAGTGCATATTAAGCAAACCATTGAGGGATTATTTGCATTTTACCTTAACTTTTCGTTTGTTTTGGAGCTTTTAAGGTTATTGGCTGCTCCATTAATTAGTTTCCACAATCCAAGCATCACTACTTCGATGTGACTTTCCTTTTCTCAATGTTCTTGGGCTGTTTTTGTCCATAAGAGCAAAACATTTTGGTTCAAACTTTGATGTAGACTCTTGACTGGTTTCTAATCTATTAGAGTGTGTGACCGTTAAAACTTATTAGTTTTGACGATTTCCGTTCGTTTTGCAGAACAATTTAAAGTATGAGGGGAGAAAATGCACACTTAATAACTACGAGGGATTAAAGTGCATATTAAGCAAACCATTGAGGGATTATTTGCATTTTACCCTAACTTTTTGTTTGTTTTGGAGCTTTAAGGTTATTGGCTACTCCATTAATTAGTTTCCACAATCCAAGCATCACTACTTCGATGTGACTTTCCTTTTCTCAATGTTCTTGGGCTGTTTTTGTCCATAAGAGCAAAACATTTTGGTTCAAACTTTGATGTAGACTCTTGACTGGTTCCTAACCTACTTCTACAATGCTAAAGTTTTTATCCTCAATATTTTACTCGAATTTCCTTTCTTTTCCTATTCAAACTTAAGACAAAAAGCATCAAAATCTGAAATTAAATATAACTCCCTTCGTTTCATTTTAACTATTATTTTATGTCGATACATAAAAATTAAAAAAGTATTAAATTATAAAATTTTTACAAAAAATAATTTAATGTGACTAAAACAACCTATTCATTAGTATTCCTTAAATACATAATCTTACCGTGATTAAAAAGTACACTCATTTAATACTTTTTAAAATTTTTAAACCATAAATAATTTGATACTACAATATAAATTGTTTAAAAACAAGGAATAAAATAAAACAGATAGAATAATAAATTCTATATTTAAATTACAGAATTTTCACATGAAAAATAAGCAAATTAAAATTTTATTGTTAATAACCAGACAATATCAAGCCAAAGCCAGCTCTTACCCCAAAGTATGTATTGTCAGGCCAGATCCTTTTCGCAACTTCCTCACGCGCGTCAGCCGAGAGTGTATCTCCATGCCCATTTATTCATCCCTAATTAGCCGTTCAGCCTAGATAAACAGAATCCAAACCCACAGTTGAACTTAGAAACCGGTCTTATACCACTAACTGTTACCTGTCTCTCAAGTTTTCCTGGTTACATCCTCCCAATGATTGCTTCAAGTATCCTAGTTTGTAGTCGACGGTTAAAATTTCACTGTCGTAATCGATTTTTGAATCTTTCACTAAATTTCAGCTTTTTCGCTATCGCTCTCCTCTATCATACACTTCTTTCTACACACTACACATACTTCTCTAATACTCAATACATTATAGGAGGTTAATTTTTTTTTTTCTTTGGGTGGTAATAGGCTAATAGCCTAGTCAATTTTTTTAAAATCTAGGATCCAATTAACAAATATCATTGGCTTTGTAGGTATGGATTTTTGTATAAGAAAATTTTGTAAATTATAACACCAAGTTGAAAATCAGATACCTTAAACGAAATTATAAAATTAACCTATTAGTTAAAATCATACTGTTTGGAAAAGATAACAATCTAGATTACATGCTTTGAAAGGTTATATAATATAGAAGTTGTAAGTTTATATTTCAAAATTAGGGCACAATTCTAGAAGTTATGGCATAATACGATAATGGGGTGGTAAAATTACACAATCAATTGTTTCATTGCACGAACTTCATTTAGGGTAAATTGAGGAGTTTTATTTATTTTCAAAAGTAAACTTTAAAAAATATTTTAAAAATGAAAACCATTCTTAATTAAATAGTATTTTATCAAAATCCCTTGCAAAGAAGGAAAAAAATAAATTATTACTATTTGACTGAACAATTTTAGTTTTCATCATTATTTGAAAATTCCTATATCATTCAAATGTAATACATAAGTCAAGGGCAAAATTTATTCCGAATTAATTGAATTTTGAATATAATAATTATTCAATGAGATAAAACTAATAGTATTTTTAAACTATTTTCTTAACTTTTAATTATGTAGACATAGGAAAATGAACAAAAGAAGGAAGAGGATTCATATCCCATAAATACACTATAGTTCACCTTATCTAATATTGGAGAAACTATAAACAAAAAAAATACATATATATTAGAGAAATTAGCTTATTAGAACAACTAACTATTTCCAAATGAAATTTTTTATCCTAAATAAGGTAGTTTCCTTAGAGGCACACATCGGAGAGACGAGTCAATAAGAAGAAACATCTTCCATTTTAATAAGAAGTGTCATTTTTGGATATTGCTCTTAAATATTTTTATAGAGAACGTATCAATTATTTAAGCAGATGTTTAGTTCATATTCGAAAATCAGAATTGAAATGAAAATCATAAATTTTATTGTTTGTATGAATTTATGTCATTTTCACTTATTTATTTATTTTGAATCATAAATGAATTTTATTATGTTAATAAGTTAATCAGTTTATAATCTAAGTGGACATTTTTTGAATACTTTTATTCTTATAATGATTAATTAAACAATATATATATATATATAGATATCATTAACTTTGTTTTTTATTTCTTCCACTCGTACCTATATTAAACCAAACACCTCCTGAATAAGCTATAGATAAAATCCTTCAAAAAAACCAAAAAGCATAGACTTATTCATGATAAAAATATGAAGATGCCACAAAAACATGATAACTATTTTACTACTTTCGATTAATGTTACTTTAATGATATTTTCTAAAATACAACTACTAGTGGATTTTTTTTTCCTCATACAATTTTATTTTAACTCCTTTTTTCTATTTTTTTTTTCTGATAGGAACTTCGCATCAATTAATAATATATTTACCTTTAGATAAATTTCAAACTTATAATTTTATATTATAAAACTGTCACAATTATTAAAAAAAAAAACTGTCACAATTTTTTATTATCATACACTCATAAGATGTGCTAGAATTGCTAGTATTTAGTTAACCAAATTAAATTTAAACTTTAATAACAACAAATATATCATGACTATTGAATATATTTTTTGTTAGAAGTTTGTTGGAGCTGCAAATGTTTTATTACTGTTTAACAATAATCTATCTCATCTATAAATATATTTAAATGGTAAATCTTAAATTTAGAGGAAAAAAAAAAAAGGAAACATAAAATAAGACTATGCATCTGAACTTTCTCAATCTAGAAAGAGGAGAACATAATAAATAAATAAAAAGGGAAATGAATAGAAACTCAAATACAGATAGAGAGAGAATGAATTTGAAAATGGAGCCCACCACAGAGAGAGAAAGACTGAAATTGTTTTAGAGAGAGAAAATAATTGGATTGGTAGACAGAAAAAGAAAGAGAAAGAAAGAGTTGGAAAGAAAGTATTCGGATTGAGGTCTGTTTGGCCGTCTCCCTTTCCGTTTGTATTCCTCCTTCGACCGCCTTCACAATTTATATCCAGCTAAGAGAAAAAGAGAAGAAAAAGTCCAACGAGAAATAGAAATGGAAATCCCCAGGATTTCATTTTCTTTTTTCCTTCCCTTCTAATAATTTTTAATTTTAATTTCAGCTTTTTACGAAATTGAAGTGATTTTATTCGAGGATCGGATTTAATGTCGGAAGAGGAGAGGTTAGGGTTTGCGAATTGGGGAAATTACGATTCGAAATTGGGGGTTAAATTAGGGTTTTTGATTACCTGAAAATGTTGATTAGAAATGCGACTGCCTAGGATTCGGACCTTTGATTCGGATCTTAAACGGAAAGTTTTTCGAATTTAGGGTTTGGGTGTTGAGAAGTAGAACGTCGCAAACATGGATGTGGATTCGAATATGGTAACATCGGAGGAGTCCGATCAGGACTCAACGAAGACTGTGACTGCGACCGCGACCGCGACCGCGAATGGTCCGACGACGGGAGAGTTATTGGGTGGGGCTGATAATTTTGGATCTCAGGCTTCTCAGCAGTCAGCTCAGCAAGGTCAGGATCTGGGTCTGCCTCAGCCGTCTTCTCAGCAGCAGAGTGGTAATACTAGTCCGGTTGTCGGGCCGAGGTGCGCGCCCACGTATTCTGTGGTGAATGCCATTATAGAGAAGAAGGAGGATGGGCCTGGGCCCAGACTGTGTGGGCATACACTTACCGCAGTGCCTGCTGTTGGTGAGGAAGGGAGTTCGGGGTATATTGGACCGAGGTTGATTTTGTTCGGTGGTGCCACGGCTTTAGAAGGGAATTCAACTGCTTCTGGAACCCCTTCCTCTGCCGGAAGTGCTGGAATTCGTATGTCTTAGCTTTGAACTTTCTTTTTGTTGTATTTTTTCCTTTAAGTGGGGTTATTTAATCTTTTGCTGTATTCATGTTGGTGAAGATTAGAACAATTTGTTTTATTTATCATTGGAGTTGTTTGTTTCTGTTGAGATAGTAGGCGTATCTGAATCTTAGTTTGAATTTCAATTAAAGCAAAGTTATGGGATTTAGATGTCATTCGCATGCTATGCTTAAGGGAAAAGGGGAGAGAGCCGAAATAGAGGGATCATTGGCTTGTTAAAGTTTGAAATTTTATACAAAACTAACAAGGGATGCCATGTTAAAATTGTGTGTGGTAATTTAGTGTGAAAAGTGTATATGATGTATTGTGTAGGGTGAAGATAGCACCGTTTATTCTGTTTTTATTGTTTGTCAGAGAATCGAAACTTATTATCCGTTGCAGACATGTGGTAACCGTTCTAGTTATGATTGGTTTCAGGATTAGCGGGGGCTACAGCTGATGTGCATTGTTATGATGTGCTGACTAATAAATGGTCTAGGTAAATATTGATCCCTAGTGATTTATCAACTACTGCATAGTGTCTATTATGATAAATTTGAAGTGGGTTCTGTTGAGGTGGTTGATTCTGTTGTAATTTTAATTTGGCTCCATTCCGCTTATGCAGAGTTACTCCAATTGGAGAGCCACCCACACCAAGGGCAGCTCATGTAGCAACTGCGGTGGGGACCATGGTCGTTGTTCAGGTAACTTGATAATTTGGTTTATATAAAAAAGTTTGTATTGTTACATATTCTTATAATTCAGTTCTTTATGAGGCTGCTTTTCCATTTATTGCAGGGTGGAATTGGTCCAGCTGGTTTACCACCAATTAAGTGTCTGCTGAGGATCTTCATGTTTTAGATCTGACACAACAAAGACCGCGATGGCACAGGTTAGCCTCTTAAGGTTCCACTTCCCGACCTATGTGTAGTTTGGTAGAACAAGTTCGGAAAAAAATTGTTGATTAAATTGGAATGCTGAATATGTAAGCATATATTTGTCCCACAAACATTGGTTTAACTGTAATTTCCTTCAGGGTTGTTGTTCAAGGCCCTGGACCAGGGCCCCGTTACGGGCATGTCATGGCTTTGGTGGGCCAAAGATATCTCATGGCAATTGGTGGAAATGATGGTTAGTCTATTATAGATATTGAATTACTCTTTTGGTAGTAGTCTTTAACTTTTGAGAAGCACAAATATGGTGCATGGTTTTCAGGAAAAAGACCTTTAGCTGATGTGTGGGCCCTGGACACGGCTGCCAAACCTTATGAATGGCGGAAACTGGAACCAGAAGGTGAAGGTCCACCTCCATGCATGTAAGTTTCATGCCGCCTTTCTTAGAAATGTGTTTGTGGATTTAGCTCTTAATTGCTTTTTATCTTGTTTAGTCTTTTTCACGTGTTTTTTACTTGATCATTAAATTAGGCACATCTTCGATGTGACTGGTAGTGATGATTTCCTTTGCACCATTGGCATTTCCAATGCAATTTGCACACTTTTTTTTTTTTTTTTTTTTTTTCTCAAAATTGCTAAATGGGTTTTTATCGATAGTTATGTCTTCTAATATGTAATGAACTATTTTTTCACACTACTATTTTCACCATAGCATAATGTAAAATAAGATTCCCCAAATTTAGATTTAGCTGAGGTGTTATACATGGGTCATTGGTCTATCTAAAGGCAGTGAGTTACAGTATTAGTTTCTCAAGTTTATCTTTTCCAACTAATGATCTAGATGTCAGGATGGTTGTGGCTTCATTGACAGAAAATTTTTCCTGTGATGAGGTCATGATGAGTTCAATGCCAAAAATATCATCGCAAAATCAAATATTATAAGTCTGGATGTACAAAAATTTCTCTCTGACTTAACGTTCTCTAATCGGTTCTGAATGTCATTATAACATGGCACTAGGGTCTTGGTCAAATTATGGTGCAAAAACATATGTGGATTGTGATACACTGGTATTCTGTGCAGATGATTAAACTAGTTTGTAGGTTTAGTGAAATGACCTGATCATTCCCTGGAGAAAAATCCGGTTTTGAAATGTTATGGAAGATTAAAAATGGACTCAGCTAAGCAAAGTTTGGTCTTCGGATTGTGCAATCTCAATAGGCCAACAAATTTGTCTCCTCAAAACTGGCCCTGTTTAGTTAAGCTAGAGGAATTAGCCTTTGCTGAACTCGAGCATTGCTGCTTTGCAAGGAATTGAGCCTCCAGTTGCTACCGACCCTTTAATATTGATTTAGCACTATAGAGTGCTGGAATTTTTTGTGCTGTGTATTTACTGTAAATGGCTATAATCAGGATGGCAGATTGTAAACCTGTGAAATTTTTTGGTTTAAAATTGTAAATTGCATTTTAGGCTATAATCAGGAAGATATTGCCAGATTGTAAACCCGTGAAATTTTTTTAAAATTGTAAATTGCATTTTAATGTTTGACGATGGGTGTCTCATTAATAGCTGCAACCAAAATCAACCCTGTTGCTAAATAATGACAAGAATCACATCATCGTCATAAATATAGTTAAGCAAAATGTAGGGGGTGCTTCTATCCTTTTTGTGCACTATCTTGGACAAAGATCTCCCGCTCAACTAAGGCTTTAGTCAATGCTTTTCATCTAGGTCCTGGTGGGTCATCTGAGTGAAAATGCAAGCTGTTTTTTAGCTGATTGGTTTATTCACTGTCTGTGAGGCAGTATCTTGTTAACTAATCTACCTTTGGTGATTTCTGTAATGTAAGAGTCTACCGAATCTTCCTTTTATCTGAATTTAGCATGTTGTTGAAGTGCACATTTAGATGATAAAATGCTAGTTTGAAGCTAAATATTCTGGTTATGATTGTTGTGGGTATTTTTGTAACATCTAACATGGCAAGATTTGCCCGTTATTAACTTACCATATATGTTACTTGCTGAATTATATATTTCTTTATAGTGATAGAGCTATTCTGCATACAGTTTTTTGCTGTGCAGTCCGTAAAAAGAGGAATGCTAAAGAGAGAACCGAAGTTGTCATAGACTCATAATAAGTAAAAACTTGTTTCTGAGTGATAGATGTTTATAGATGTTACCAAGGTGAGAGATTAAAATTTGGAGCACGGCAAGGCTTGTGCTTTCAAGATATCAAGGCTCTGCGAATTAGGCTTCTGAATGATAGCAGCCTGAAAGTAGTGCTGATTCTTGTCTTCTAGTGCTCTACATGTACATCTGTTGGCATTTTGAATGTTTTGGCGAGGATTGGTTGAAGTCAAATTTTGCCATTTAAAGGCTTTGCATAACTTTTGTGATCATTGTATGTTGATCAATTACTTTTTCATGTGGGCTTTTTCTTTGTGTGCAATTGACATGGAATTTGGATATTGGTGTTCTTGTATTCCCGATACTGTGCAGGTATGCAACTGCAAGTGCTCGATCTGATGGTCTTCTTCTGCTTTGCGGGGGGAGAGACGCAAACAGTGTGGTAGGCTGATACACATTCTGTATGCATGACTAGAAATCTACTTGCGCATCTAATTTCCACTTATGATCTTCTCCTTTGACTACAAAAATTTGTTAGGATTATTTTTTCTGGGTTCACAGATTGGCTTAAAAGAGCCACCTTTGTTATCATTTGGTTATATTTGGAGGGGTAGGAAAGTTAAATCATTTTTGTTGCATTATCTCCACCACCATCATCTTCTCCCCCTTTCCATTTCATTTTAGTTTTCCTCCAGAGAAGAATCTTTATCCTTATCTACATCATTTTTGTTGCTGTTTTGCATTTCTTTGGTTGCTAAACAACTTGGTCACTTATATGTTAATTGTTACATGAAATCTTAGAGCTTAATTGGTGGACTGCTTTCTCAAGAAATCTCAGAGGCATTAGTTAGTGACAAACTAAACTCGAATAGTCATTTGTGATAATCATAATTTGCTAACCAACTTGGTGTTATTTTACTACTGGTAGCGGGTAGCCACTCTATGCTTTCCAGCAACCTTTTAGTTTCTCTCTTTTGGTGCTGCTTGTGAAAATATCTGTTTCTATAATCAACCCTTTTGATGCAGCACAAGCTGTGGGCTAGGTCGTCAAGCTTGGAGGATAGAATTAAGGCTTTAGACTTGCAAGATTATCGCAGAAAATTCGTAGGGAAAAGAAAATTTCTGAACAGAAAATTAAAGGAAAGCTTGCTGGAAATCTGAAATTAAAGAGAATAATGACTAGAGACACTAGGAATCACTCCTAGGCACCTTTAGGCATCACACCTAAGGCTAGATTGCATCACACCTAAGGCTAGATTGCATCACACCTAAGGCTAGATTGCATCACACAACCCTTTAGAAGACAACAATGTCTGCTGGAAATTTTTATTAAGTTGACCCCATGTTCTCTTTGTGGAGAACAACATACATTATTTATAGACTCTATAGAGATCCTATTTTGACTACGATTTACCTCTTATTTCCTAAAGCAATAGGAATCTTAACTTAACTTTAATTTGGTATCAAAATTAAAATGGAAACCCAAATCGAAATGGAAACCAAGTTCTAAATTAACTCTAAGACAAACTACTAAAAATACTAAATCAGAAAATTCCTGCTAAATTACTAAAATACCCCTAACTATGCAATCTTGGTCTTCTAGAGTATGCCAAATCATAGCTTGGGCTTTGGAAGCTTGTTTACTACGCCTTTGATAGACTTTTGTAGATTGATGCCATTTATCTCTATCATGTTCTATGCTTTTGTGGGCATAGGATGGCCTGTCATCTTGGGACCTTGTTATGTAGCACAAGATGGGAATCTTGTCTACAAGCGCGAGCGGAAGGAAAGAGATTACAGATTTTTGTGTCTTTCCTCAAACTTCAATTCGGCGTTCACAGAATATTAGAACCTGTTATGAAGCTAAGACAGCGAATATGTTTTAGGAGTGTTATTTGTTAGTTTTGGTCTTAGGGGTAATTTGGTCTTCTTTTACAAATTTAGGAAATTGTGTTTATTTGATTACTGTTAGGAGCTTATTTAGAGTTATTATTGTTATAGGAATAAGGTTATTTGCTTGTCTATTTAGAATAGGAATTATGATTTGGATTCAATTTTTAGATTTATAGCTTTATAAATAGGTGTGTTACCGTGTTATTTTAGACAGAAAGAATGATGAATTGAAAGGTTTAGTTATTATTATTATTTTTTTAATTTTGTTTTTCTTCCTAAGAATCTGTGAATTCTCTTCCTTTCCTGATTTTCCCCCTCATATTACTGTTCACGGGTTCACAGCACCAGAACAGCCCCAAGATGCCTCTTTCTTTCCGCTCGCGTTTGTAGACAAGATCCCCATCTTGTGCTATATTAGTTTGGTATCAGAGCCAAACTTTCCTCTCATTTGCTGACCGTATTTTTCTCCTTCATCTATAAATATGCAGGTAGTTAACTACATCCAATTCCAACAAATCATTGCATGTCTTCCATCTTTTGATGGGTCCGGTCATCCTGAAATATTTTGTAGATGGCTCACTGCTTTGGATAATTTTTTTCACTATAATAATCACATAGATGATTATTATAAAATTCTAATAGCCAAGACGAAGCTAGATGGATGTGCTAATTTATGGTGGCATACAGTTGAACGTGGTGTACTCCAACACCAAAGATATATCTCTACTTGGCTTGAGATGAGAGAGCTACTATTAGAAGAGTATTTGCCATTTTAGCATCATCAAAAGCTAGAGTTTTATTGTCGTCAAAACAACATGTCAATGGCAGGTTTTGTTGAATCAAACCAGATCATGGTGCTAGAGCATAGAAAGCAAGAATGTGTTTTATGATCTTCTTATAGAAGCTAAAGATTTGGTTGCTGATTCTGCATCAACAATAAGTGCTTAGTAGTACTTGAAAATTCAGATTTGGCTACTGGATTTGATGAATCAGATTCAGAAAAAATGTCGAGGAGCCTAAGGCGGACGTAGAAGAGACTTCTCTTGTGGAGGAAGTTTCAGAAATTAAACCTGTGGAAGTCATTATTGTTTTAACCAATCAGATCAAGGAGATAACTACTGAAGAGGCTGTGGTAGCATCACAGTTGGAGCAGGGTCGAGAACAAAGTCGAGGAATTTTTTGTTTTATCCCCTTCAGACTTTGTTGTTGAAGAGTTTCACAAAATTCAACCAATTAAGTCTTTAATTATTTTGTTTCTACCTCAACCACGTGGTGACAAGAGAAGGTTTTGGAATTGCAGCAATCCTTCTAAATCATGGTCAATATATCAGACTTTCGAGTTCTTTATCCTTCAATTCTTTAAAACTTGAGGTCGAGTTTTTTCGAACTAGGGGAGAAATGATGCAACTGACAATAAAGTTCAAAAGTACAAATTTTTACGAGTTTAATCAAGCTTCCGTTAGGAATGCATTGAAGACCAGAGATGTTTTAGAAGCTGGATGTTGTTAGTCTTTAGTTTAGATGTCTAAGGAGTTGTCTTTTGGTAATTTTAGGTTTGAAGGGTAATTTATTCTTTTAGATTGTTGCAGTAAATTTCAGAAATTGTGTTTTTAGTTTTAAGCAGTATTCTAATTGTATCAAGTTCATAATTAGAGTCTAGTTGATTTAGGAAGTATTTAGTTATGTTTAGAGGAGGACATTAGAAATCCTAATCATTATAGGATTATGTTTTTTGGTAGTTTTACAGCTTTATAAATAGCTTGTTATAGTGTTATTTTAGGCAAAGAAAGATTGATGAATTGAAAAGTGTAGTTATTTGTTTTGTTTATTTTGTTCTTCTTCGTAAAAAATCTGCGGATTCCCTTCTTCTTCTTCTTCTCTGATTATACTGTTCACAGGTAGTGTTCACAGCCCAGAAACAGCCCCACATCCCCCTCATTCCTTCCCCTCGCACTAGTAGACAAGATAGTCCAATCTTGCTACATCATTGAGTTGACAAGATCTAAATTTAAATTTAGTTTCTTTTGATGCACAATCATCATTCACTGTGATTATGACCTCTTTGTTGAATTTTTGGTGGACAGCCATAACTTTGTCATTGACGACTTCGTTTTCGGGGGATAGATTAGATAGAACACCTCCTTTAGGGGTAGGAATTCCCTTTCAATTGGCTTTTTCCCCAACAACAATGCCTCAAGCCTGTCAAACCTATCATCCATAGATAATTGCAAGGCTTTTAATTTTCTGTCAACATCTTGCACTATTTGATAAAGTACAATGATATTTTCATTCTAAGACGCATAATCCTTGGCCAAAGCGTCAAACTTTGGCTCTGATACCAAATTGATGTAGCACAAGATGGGGATCTTGTCTACAAGCGCGAGTGGAAGGAAAGAGGGATTTTGGGGCTGTTCTAGTGTTGTGAACAGTAGCGTGAACAGTATATATGAGGGGAAAAATTAGGAAAGAAGAAGAGAATCCACAGATTGTTGGGAAGAAGAACAAAAAAAAAAAAATGTTTAATTTTAACTAAACTTTTCAATTCATCATTCTCTCTGTCTAAAATAGCACAGTAACACACCTATTTATAACGCTGTAAATCTACCCTAAAAATAAAATCCTATTGTGATTATGATTACTAATTCTTATTCTAAATAGACAAGCAAATAACCTTTAAGACTTCCTATTATAGCAATAACTCTATATAAGCTCCTAACATAATCAGATAACCAAATAGGATACAATGTCCTGCTGCGACCAAATTACCCCCAAGACCTAAACTAACAACTAACACTCCTAAAACATATTTAGCTTCATAACAGGTTCTAATCTTCCGTGAATGCCGAATTGAAGCTTGAGGAAAGACACAAAAATCTGTAATCTTTGACTCCATTCTTAGCTGCATCACCTTGATACACTTCTGACTATATAGATTCACTTGTCTGTTATTTTGTCTAATTTTTCTTAGTAGTTTAACTGATGTTTTTGCCTACTTATTTACTTTTCTATGGTGAACTGTAGCCACTGGACTAGTGCATATGGGCTTGCCAAACACAGAGACGGTCGTTGGGAGTGGGCAATTGCCCCTGGCGTCTCACCATCTCCCAGATATCAGCATGCAGCTGTGAGTTGCTGTAGGAATTTTCTGAGTTTATCTGAAATTATGGGGCAGTTATTTGTACATGAATAAGGTATTATTTCTTTGGGTTATAGGTTTTTGTCAATGCTAGGCTCCATGTATCGGGAGGAGCTCTTGGTGGTGGAAGGATGGTAGAGGACTCATCAAGTATAGCAGGTAAATATTCATTTCTTTTTCAATATATATGTATACATAGAGAGAGAGTGTGTGTGTGTGTGTGTGTGTGTGACTTCCTGTAATTTGTAAGAAACCTTCACTCTGCTTCTTGACCCACTGCTACAATTCTTATAAATGCATGTGTTTCTTTTTTTATGTAGTTCTGGATACCGCAGCAGGAGTTTGGTGTGATACAAAGTCTGTTGTTACCAGTCCCAGGACTGGCAAATACAGTGGCTGATGCTGCAGGTGGGGATGCTGCTGTTGAATTAACTAGACGTTGTAGGCATGCAGCTGCTGCTGTTGGTGACTTGATCTTTATCTATGGAGGCCTTCGTGGTGGTGAGATATAATGTGTTTCTTTTCCCATTTTAGGTGATGCAAATTTCTGGATGTTAAATTTTGAAGTGAGAAAACTATCTACTGCTAGTTGCTTTTTGGGTGTATTAAATGTTTTTTCCTCTTTTTGATTGTTTTACTTTCAAGTTTCTTGGAGTTAGATAGTATGTATTGTTATTTTGAGCTCTGTAATCATTTTATTAACACTTGAACTTGAGTACATTTATTTGCTTGTCATAGGGGTTTTGCTTGATGACTTGCTTGTTGCTGAAGATCTAGCTGCTCTAGAAACAACAGCTGCAGCTTCACTTGCTGCCGCTGCCGCCGCCGCATCTAATGTGCAGCCGGGGAGTTTAATGGGAAGGTATGTTGATGAAAGAACAAGACAGTCAATTCCGGAAGATGCGGCGGCGGGCAGTTACTGATGGTTCTGTTGTTCTTGGAAATCCTGTTGCGCCACCAGTGAATGGTGATATGTATACTGATATCAGTACTGAAAATGCACTGCTTCAAGGTTCTCGGTGAGTTGCTGGTGAATTGTACTGTGATTTATGAAACGTAGTCTTGCTGCTTCATGCTGATTATATATTTGGCTCTAGGAGATTGAGCAAAGGTGTAGACTACTTGGTTGAGGCCTCAGCTGCTGAAGCTGAGGCAATTAGTGCTACATTAGCTGCTGCAAAAGCTCGATTCAATGGAGAAGTTGAACTTCCGGATAGGGGGGATCGTGGTGCAGAGGCAACTCCAAGTGGGAAGCAGATATCTTCATTGATTAAACCTGATTCTGCTGCGTCAAATAATTCTGCTCCAGCAGGAGTTCGGCTTCATCATCGTGCTGTCAGTACTAAGTTTTTGATGCTTATTGAAATTTGTTAGTGTTTGTTGGTAATTAATTGTAATTGTCATTGATGGTTTTGACTGCTCTAAATGCGTATGCAGGTGGTTATAGCTGCTGAAACAGGTGGAGCATTGGGGGGCATGGTTAGACAGCTTTCAATTGATCAATTTGAAAATGAAGGTAGACGTGTGAGTTACGGGACTCCAGAAAATGCTACAGCAGCAAGAAAACTTTTGGATCGGCAAATGTCTATCAACAGTGTGCCCAAAAAGGTATGTGAATTTTCCTTGATGTCCCTAAGAAGATTTGCTTTCCTCTTAGGGATTGAGAAACACGAATTCAATTGCAAAGCAGACAGAAACTGCTTTAAAGAAAGTTGGATGTTAAAGGAATTGCTATTGATGGGACAGCAGGATTTTATTGTTAGTTCATCCAAGTTGATTTCCTTTTTGTTTTTCATAATGTCTATGCTTCTCTCTCACAGGTGATTGCTCATCTACTAAAGCCTCGTGGTTGGAAGCCTCCTGTTAGACGTCAATTTTTCTTGGATTGCAATGAGATAGCTGATCTTTGTGATACTTCTAGATGAAAGAATATTTTCAAGTGAACCAACTGTTTTACAACTCAAGGCTCCAATCAAGATATTTGGTGATTTACATGGTCAATTCGGAGATCTGATGCGTCTCTTTGATGAGTATGGATCCCCTTCAACAGCTGGAGATATTGCGTAAGTGCCTTTAATGGGAAACACTTTCAAGTAGCCTTCATATATTCTTTAATGGGGTTGTATCTGGGCGAAACAAATTAGCAACCTCTAGCTTGCTGTTTCCTGTTTTACTTATTGCTTACATTTTGATGGCCACTTTCTGGAGCTGCAATATAATTACAATTGGCTGCTTTCTTCTAATTAATCATAAAAGGGAGTTCATTTAACGTGTAATTTCCTGTTAGTTAGCCTCTCTATGCCAAAAGAAGAGATGAGGCTTCCATCTCTGATTTTTGTGTAAGGAAAGTGGAATCCCTCATTGGAGTAATACTCGCATTGTCCTGCACCTCCATTTTTGGATTCTTGTGGATCCATTTTTTGCTTGGTCTGAAGGCAAAGGGTAAGATTGTAAAGTGCATGTTCTCGACTTTTTCTTAAATTTGCAGTTTTATAAAGCTTAGAAAGTTAAATCAGTTACCTGTTTCCCTGGTCTCTTATACTCCGTCGTTCCCTTAATAAATAAGTTGGACACCTTACTGTGTTATCCATCTCATAATTAATTATGAGCATAATCCTTAGCACATTTTGGTTTGCTAAAATGTGCTAGAATTTTTTTCCCAATGGGATATAACAACCTAATTCCTATACGAAAGAACGTAATTTTTATTGGCCTTTGCCAACACTTACTCACTTGGTGTCTGTTGCTTTTTGCTGCTATGTAGTACAAAGGATTACTGAGATTATTCATTATGATGGACCCAATCCATGCATAAATCATGAAAAATGGATGCCAATTTTGACTAATAGTTTCCTTTGTGAATAGCCAATTTTTTTTCCCCACAAATGTGGATTATGTTAAAGACATGGGCTTCCATCTCAAAACCATTTATTGGCAATGAGTACTATGGCCCATGAACCTTATTAACTAGTCCAGGATCTTTACGCTAACTAATGCGGGATTTTTATATTTAACACTCCCTCCCATACGTGACTTGAGTTGGTTGAACTCTCGGGGCTAGAGAGAACCCGTGACTTGGGTTGTTTTGAGCTCCTGAGGCTAGAGTGAAAACCCGTGACTGAGGTTGGTTGAGTTCCCAGGGAATTGAACGAGTCCGTTAGGCTGGGCTGCAGAAAACCCAAGGCAAGTGTGGATGGGAGAAAACCTAAGGCTAACTCTAATACCATGTTAAAGAACATGGATTTCCATCTCAAAACTAATTGGCAATGAGTGGTGTGGCCCATGAACCTTGTTAATCAATCTAGGATCTTTAGGCTAACAGATATGGGATATTTATATTTAACATATTAGAACTCTAAGAACTCAGCCTAGAGGGGTTCCTCTTTTTTTTGGTTCCTCTTTCTTCCTGTTGATTGTATGCTGGGAGAGAGGAAAATTGTTGGCTGTGTTTGGGTTAACATCTCTCTCACTTGGTCTAGTTGTTGTATGCTAGACAGGAGTTAGGTAGCACTCGGTAATAAGTTAAGCTTTTGGTGCTTTGAATAAAGCATTTATTTTCTATATGCATTTGTCCTCAATAATAAAGGTAATATGTTGTATACATGTGTGTGTGTGTGTAGATGTATATTAGCAGCATAAATAAGGTTTGTTGATTCGGTGGCTCATGGATGCACGTGGCACGAGTCCTTTTGAGAAACTCAATTTGAAACATAGCATTCAATTCGTTTTTCATGCATGCTTATTTAACTTGTGTTTCCCATACACTGTATCCTGATTAAATGGCTTCAACAGAAAACTGTTTCAGATTTATGTTTCTATGTTTTGATTTATTTTTTCAACTAAAGCAAGTTAATGTTTTACATATGTCACTAATTTATGTAAATGACTATCAGATATATCGATTATCTCTTCTTAGGAGATTATGTTGACCGGGGCCGAGCACAGCTTGGAAACCATCACTCTTCTCCTTGCATTGAAGGTATGTAGGCCTGTTTGTGGATCTCTATGGTTGCTTTACAATTCCTGATTTTGAACCTGATTTTGAAAGGTCTTTTGTTTGCTAATTGCTGTATAGGTTGAGTATCCCCACAATGTACATTTGATTCGTGGTAATCATGAAGCTGCAGATATTAATGCACTTTTTGGCTTTCGAATTGAGTGCATTGAACGCATGGTAAGTATTGTATGAAAATAACGTGTTTTTTCTTCCCAAAAAGATTTATCAAAACATTATGCTGTTTGGAGCAGGGTGAGAGAGATGGAATTTGGGCATGGCACCGGATAAACAGATTGTTCAACTGGCTTCCTCTAGCTGCATTAATTGAGAAAAAAATTATCTGTATGCATGGTGGTATTGGGAGATCAATAAATCATGTAGAACAAATTGAGAGTATTCAGCGACCAATTACAATGGAAGCGGGCTCAATTGTTCTGATGGATAATTTGTTGTGGTTAGTGCGTTATCATGCCCTATGTCATTGCTATTTCTGAATTCCTAAAGTAACTGTTTAATTTAAATTTCCTATTTGTAGGTCTGATCCGACAGAAAATGATAGTGTAGAAGGGTTACGGCCCAATGCAAGGGGTCCTGGGCTGGTTACTTTTGGGGTCAGTTTTTTCCCTTTTATGTGAATTTATTTCATGTTTATATTCTAGTATAACATCTTATTCAATTCCAATATCTTTTTGTTGAGCTGGAACTGTATAAACCTGTTTAAGGGACTTCGTGCCATCATGAAGGGAAGTAGGTGGTAGGTCGCTGCATTTCTATAGCTATCCTTCAGTCTAAATGACTTCTATTTAAGCTTAATTTTAGTGCATTGTGAAGAGCTTGACAGCTATCAATCCTAAAGAAATTCAAATAATAGGAATTGACTAAAACAGCTGCATGAAAATTGGAGTGATGGTATTTCTTAAGCAATTCAGCATCATATACCATTGACCAATCCGAACAGGCTATGCATATGGTTACTTTAATTTGAAGATATGGGAAAAAATGTAGATTGTATTTATCACTGAATGATAAGTCAACACTTGTTCTACTTTGGCACATTTATTCTTGTTAAATACTCTCTGGTGCCATGTCATTGGAACCAAATATGTAGATGCTATGCGCCAATAATGCAATTTGAGAAACCTTGTGGTTGTCATGGGCCTCGTTCAAGCACCATTTTGGTTGTAGGATTATGTTAATTAGGTTAGAAATAAGATTTTCTGCATTGTTTGTTGATTGTTTGGTAGTCTTAACTAACCATTATGTTATACTCGTCCAAATTTATCTTCTTGACAGCCTGATCGCGTAATGGAATTTTGCAATAACAATGATCTTCAACTGATAGTTAGAGCGCACGAGTGTGTGATGGATGGCTTTGAACGGTTTGCACAAGGACATTTAATTACTCTTTTCTCGGCCACAAATTACTGTGGTATGTCCTTTCTTCCTAGTTCTACATCTATTATAAGTGATCCTTTCTCCACCGTAGGTAGAGATACAAAAATGAAAGAAGAAAAGACAAAACCAGAAGGTTTGATTTTTGTTTTTTGCATTGGAATTTGATATTTTCAGGGACTGCGAATAATGCTGGTGCTATATTAGTTTTGGGTAGAGATTTAGTAGTAGTTCCAAAGCTGATTCATCCATTACCACCAGCTATTTCTTCACCTGAAACATCACCTGAACGTCATATAGAAGACACGTGGATGCAGGTGCAATTGTTTTCTCATTTGTTGTTTTAGATTTTGTCCTATTTACTGTTCATTTCTGCACCTTTTCCGTATTTCCTTTGTGGTGTAAACTAATTATGTTTACAATCTTTTTGGAACAAGGAGCTTAATGCTAACAGACCACCCACACCAACTAGAGGTCGTCCTCAAGGTGCTAATGATCGAGGTTCTCTTGCTTGGATTTAGATATGTTGTCCCAGATTGTTTTCCTATATTCTTCCAGGCTCATGCTAGCACTAACACCTGGATTTCCAGAAATTTGTACATAGCATGATGCCGCATGGAGACTGCCCCAGTGATCTGTTTCCACTTGGACGTATGAAGGCAGTTGGAGATCTCAAGGTATCTTTCACAATTTTTAGGCCTTTCAGGCAAGGAAATTTTGGGTCACAAACCATGTAGCAGGCGGAGGATTGGTTCTTAAGCGGTTGTGATGAAAGCTGATCCGAGGTTTTGACAAGTTCCTCTGTACATTGATGAGTTGCATGCAGGTAGAAGTTAATAGTGTTGGTGATTCGCCCCAGGTGGGAGTAGTGCTGGGTATTTTTGTTTTTAGTCCTATATATTTTTTACATTACTGGTTTAGTTGTATTATTTTTGCCTCTTGAAAGAGGACTTTAGAAGGTCCTTACAATGTGATTGGTGAGATATACAAAATCTTGGGCATTCATGTAACATAGAGGGTGTTGCTTTGTAATTTGGGTTGCCTGTTTTGTACAATGTAACTTCTGTGTGATGTTTAGTAAAGGATCCTTTTTCTTTCTTCGGTATTTGGCGACATGATGAGATGGAATTATGATGGACCTTGATGTCCAGTTCAATCTTTATAGTATCTATTCCTTTATTCTTCCCTAAATGCTTATCGGGGTGATGCACCAAACTTTCATTCTTGGTGCCACAATTGTCTAGATTCTTCTAATTTTTATTTGCATGCATAAAAAACGTGTCTGAAACACAATTTCTGATGAAAGTTGTCACGAGTCAGTCGTGACTATTTGTAGCAGAGTACCTTTAGAAGATTCTACGGTTGTGTAAAACAAACATTTGAATTTTCAATTTAAGTTCCGGTGATTCACCAAGAAAGTTGTCATGATTATTTTGTATCGTGTGGCATGATAAAAATAATTATTTTTTAATTCACCTCTCGATTGAAAGCACGGTGATAAAATGGTGAGTTTTTATGAACACAAGGGGGTAAAGGCCTAAAAAAGGGTAACTTGCTTGAACCGCAAGAGAATTATTGGTAAATCGAATTTACCTTTAATTAATAAAAAGACGTTGCCTGTAAGGTAATTGCAAGAAAAGCTTTTGTATAAGAGACAGACTCGTGCCTCTCGTTTTTTTACAGCAGAAGCTAAATCTATTGGTGTCGTACTTTGCGTGCTAGTATAGCTCATTTTAGTTCCTCCAATCACTCTTCCATAGTAGTATAACAGATGGATTCACGAAATGCAATTGTCTACATTACAGGAAATTTTCTAGTAAGTATTTGCTTTCACCCAACGCGCAAGAATTGCTTGCAGCAGACATGGCTTTCTACAGACGAGCTGATACAAGTCTCTCCCTAATCATCAAAAGCTTCTTGACCCAGGGAACAATCATCATCACTGACCAAATCTATGACCTAACCACGTTTCACTGGTCTTTGAACATAAGATTTGTTGGGGTCTTCTGTCTTGAGCTTAGGAGGCCGAATCTCTCCTTTCTTAACCTGCAGAGACATACAAAGAGAAACCATGATCAGTCAGCATAACAACAATGTGTAAATATACAAATAAGAGAGGACTCGAGAAAATGCAGTCTCGAAATGAAAGGCCATACAAGTGAACATAGTACCTTTTTTCCACCTTTCATAAAGTCTCTCCAACTGGAAACCTGATATAATAACAGAAACGACCAATTTCAAAACAATGAAGATAGATATTCAGTTAACTTATATCTAACTATTCAAGGACGAGAGCATAACCACAAAAAGGTAAGCACGAGTAACATTGGGAGAGCGCATCAGATAGGAGACTACACGTCTAGGTACCCTCATGGCTTGTGCATATGGAGCATAGAGAGAGCATATGAAGTTTTATCAGCAGCTAAATGGTTCAGTGGATGGCATAATTTTGCTTAGACTTCAGACCCAAGTGGCCATGCCCAAATTAAAAGAAACAAATCAGAGAATCCTTTCTTTGATTGAGGCTCTCATTTGAGTTCTTCATACATCCTATTTATGTATACAACAATTATATAACGCAAACAGGCGGGGAAAAAAAAAAAAAAAGATTTCTCTAGTTGCTAAGTACAGAATAAAGTCTCCCAACAAGTTACTTTATTCTTTTGCCTAGTGATTGGTCCCAAACAGCTTGTTCTGTGTTTGTCATTACAAGATTTAAGTGCCAGTATGAAATGAGATACAGTAAAAGTCATCCGAGAGTGCAAAAACTTATTCAATTAACAGAATATATTGGACAGTGGGAAAAAACAGAAAGATAATCAATAAGAATCATTTACACACTCAATAAGAAGAAAGATACTAGATTGTAGAAAAAAATATAAAAACTAACCCGCTGTTCCCTTGTCCCTTCCCACTGCTCCTCATGCTCACGCTTCCGTTTCCACATCTCTTTTGATTCCTCCTCATCCTTCTTCAACCTTCCTTCCTCTTCTGATATCTAAATGATTACAGCATACCAATCCAAGTCAGTTAAACAGATCATAAAACAAAGAAGGAATGAATTGTACTGAAACGTACACGCATCTGCATTTTTCTCCTCCTCCATTCTTGTTCTGTTTAATATTTCCCGAACCTTCAACTTCAGCTCCTGCTGGAATTCTGCTGATCGTTCAAATTCTAGTTCATGTCTTCCCTGCATTTACATTATTGAGAACCTCCTTCTCATTATTCTGGTCAATCACATACTTAAACAAGGAAAACTTTTGTTTTCTCTATACTCCTTTCCTTTCTCTTCATTTATTTACATTTTCATTGTGCTCTCAAGACAACCAGCCACAGGCACCCCAGGTTCCCGACCCATTAGGAAGAGAGGTGCAAGTAGTGGCGGTGGTTTTGCTCTTGATTATTTTACCCTTGATGATTTCTAGAGACTATAATCGAGTAAAGCATATAGAATTGCATAGCCTTCATACCACATATTAGACAACAAAAGAAGCTGTTGACTTAACATCTCCTCCAGACAAAGGTCCAAGTTTGGGTGGGATAAAAGAAGTGGTTCTGTCTGTCAAATTCAGTTTGACAATGGCTAGTATTTATTGGACAAGAATTACCAATAACAAAACAATATCTGCTAATACTTTGGTTTTCATTGCATGAGTCTTAACCCCTCCACCTGATGCATTTTATGACCCAAATAGCAGCTCAAGATACTATACTGTACACTCCTTGCAAAAATATTTAACAGAAATAAATTTTACTTGAGACATAAGGAAAACTATAACAGAAAACATGACATGTCTTCAAATGACCCCAAAAATACAATACAATATAATCACAAAAACAAAGACAAGTGTAAAACCTAATTGCTTTAATGACACAGGAAATCAACAACTAGTAGCTTCTATTTTTACGAGACTACAGATATTACTGTTTCTTTAAAAAACAATTCACCAAGTGCTTAATTTTGTCCAAGAATAATGCTGCAGAGAAAAAAGAGAGAAAAGTTACTCTAGAAGTAAAAACTTTCCCAGGAATATTCAGAAAAATTCCAGGTTGATCCTTAATAGACTCAACAGAAGTACGAAAAGAAGAAGGATAACAAGAGACCATGGAGACAATCTCGTGGTTGCTACTAAAATTACCTCGTCAACTATTGACTTTAGCTTAGAAGCAGTGTCTTTCTTAAGCTGCTTCTTCCTCTTTGCTCTGAGTTCCTCTGCATTGCATACTAAAACATATTTAGCCTTTTCAGTATTAGCAAAAGCTTGACATTAAAAGAGATGAAATACAGGAACCGATAAAAATGCCTAATCGCATTAAACACCATCCAAATTATCCAAAAAATGGATATGAACAAAGCATCAGTTGTTATCCAAACAGCCAGAGATTATTATATCACCTTTTCATGTAAAGACAACGGCCACAATCATGGCAAGAAAATATCTGGAGTTGAAGAAGAAGGGAACAAAAGAAAAACCAGTAGGGAGAAAATGACATTATTACAATGGTCTAGTAGAATATTTTCAAATTTTCAATTTTGAATGGTTAGAATTTTTTTTTTTTTTGGGGCAAATTAAATGAATGACAGCAATTTAAGCAAAGATTTGAACATTGAATATCATAAAAGATTATCATGCAACCGTATATCTGGATATGACCTTTTGCTGCATTGACTTGGTTCAGAAGATATTCCCTTTCTTGTGGCTCATGCAGCAATTGTTGAGCTTTTGCTAATGCTGCAGAAAATATGAACTTCATCAGTCAAAATTCATCACAGAGATCAAAATTGCCCAGCACAAAACCAACAAACAATAATTTGAGCCCTCGAATTTATGGTGTTAAAGATCATGGAGCTTAGAACTGGCGCAACCGAGAAAAGCTAGTTCTTCATCGTATATGGCATTTGCATTTCTACATACAAAATACTACAGTATAGAAGGTACACCAAATGTACATTAAACTGGCCCAATCTAACATCATAGCCGACCAACAACCTAAGAAGTACTGGCAGTTGTATATTGGTTTCAGATTACAAAGAAATATAAGCTCAGATTTCCTTACCACCAAATGCCTCCTTGGCTTGTGGATGCTTGCACTTGTCAGGGTGAACAAGTAAAGATAACTACAAGAAGAAGGCAAGTAACATGAAATATATCAGTTAATTCTGAAATACCAAGCTATGCAATATCAACAACCCGACACCATTATTCAGTGTACATATATATATGAAGCCATCAACAAATTACTAAAACATTTACCTTACGATATTGCTTTTTCACGTCATCCAAGGGTGAGTCAAATGGCAGGTTAAGATGTTCAAAAGGATTCAACTTGAAGCATGAAAGGATCCTGAAAAATGTTGATATTTCCCCATAATTAGGGACTACAGATTAGCAAATAGGTACAGAAATAGATAGAGAGAAATATCTATCTATCTATATATATAGATAGAAAGATAGAGAGAGAGAGAGAGAGAGAGAGAGAGTAAAATTGATATTATATAATTTTTCTGTCTGAAAATATATATGGGTTCAACAAGTGCCTACATCATCACAACACAATGACTTCAATCAAATTTAAATAGCTCATTTGACTTATTGATTAATTGAAAATCATCATCTGTGAATTGCTAACACTCTCACAAGTTAACATGTAACTCCTAACAGCAAGTTTCGAACCTTTTTTTTTTCATTTTGTTAAATCTTTCTATTCTAACCCTATTGGTAATGGGTTTTATATACATTCCCAAATCAACTCAACCAATAATCTGTAACTCTTATACACCTGGCACACCTATAATCACCTCATATCTCATTTCTTATAATTCTAATATCTTATAATACCTTGTGCAAAGCTTTAACTTTAACCAATAATCCCACTTGTAAAAACAACATTCAACTCAACTCAAGCCTCGTTTCACTTGTAGAGTTCAGTTACAAGATTGGTGTTTTTGCCGTTCAACTTATCATGTAAGCTTTTCTAATAATGCAAGTTTCCATGTGATTCCTAGTACTTCATTTCAAACCCATTTTTGTGTTTTCTTTCTTTTCTTTGCTCTTTTATGCTAATCCTAAATCCACAAGAGACACTACTATAATCACCTCACACATCTCATTTTCATATAATTCTAGTACTGGTATACTATCTAAAATTCCACACACACCCCATTTTCTTTTTCTTTTTTCCTTCAGACAAGCCCAACAACATTCAAATTCCCAAACGCACACAGCAAAGAGGATTTCAACCCCAAAAAAAAAAAAATCCCTTAGTTTTTTCTCATGCAGGAGTATTAAATTAAATTGGCCTAATTAAACAATCTATAAAATCAGAATTTAAAAACAAAACCATGACCTAATTTAGAAAATGAATCATTCAACACACAGATATCCATTTTTACACCTTTTTCAGCATAAAACCCCTAAATTTGCTCAAAAAAATTGAAAAAAAAAAAAGAAATTAACGAAACTGAAGAGTAAAATGAATAAAATTAACCTAATGACTTCACTATCGCGCTCAACCTCGCTAACCTCTGCGAAGAATTGCTTCAGAAGCGAATCGTCGGCTTTATTATCGGCGCTGTTGTCTCCCATCGCATCGCAGTAGCTAAAATGGATAAATTTCTTGCTCAACCAAACAAGGCCTTAAGCTTTCCTTTTTTTGCTTTTGTTATAAATAAATCTGTTTAATAAATCAGTAATAATTTGATGAAAACGGTTTCGGGCCCACCACACAAATAGAACGTCAATAAGATTGGGCCTATGGTATGGGTTTCTCCTTTTGTAAATCAAGTAGCGGGCTCAATAAATTATACTCCAATAGGGGCGTCTGTAAGCTTATTGTTGTTATTCCAGATTATTGTTAATTTATTGCTTTATTGGATTCGGAGTTTGGCCCGTTCGTGATTGCTAGGGGTCAATGAACATAAACAATCCAAACACTCTGGTGTTTAAATTTATTTGATTATTTAACGAGTTTCAAATTTTGTTTATACTTGGTTTGTTTATCTTTCGAGTGAGATCAAACGAGTTTTTATCGAATCAAACACGAATCGATCTCGAGTAATTTGGAAATCTTACATGTAAATTAAAAAATTTTAACTTATCGAGTCTAGTTTGAAGCAAATACAAAAATTAACAAATATTAAATTTTATCTAAACTTATTAGTTGGACAAACCAAGTTCGAACAAGTTCTGTTCGAGTTAAATTTGATTCGAATGTCAATTCATTTACAGCCCTAAACATAATTGGTTCAAGCAATTGGAATATGATGAAGAAATGCAAGTTGCGCCATTGAAGTATCATTGATTTGCGACTTGAACCCAAATTATAATCGTAGCATTTAAGTACCTTATACTATTAATTTGTATGACATTGGTCAAATAGGTTGAAAAATAGTGAATTTTGGTAACTATTTTGATGAAAAGACTGCCGATAGATAGATAAGAATATTTTGATAAACAAATGTAAATTACAGGTATGAAAATCTTTTGGCTTGCATTTACATGTATCATTCATATATTTGTTTTTATTTTTTCTCTAGTTTGTTTAGGGGTCAAAAAATAAACAAATTAGAGAGATTATGCCTCTCTTCCTCCATTTGTAGTTAAATTAGCGTGAATATTTGTGGATCTTGTGCTAATTTTTTGAGGTTTTTTAGTGAGAACTAACTTTTTTGAACTAAATATTAAGATATATTCGAGTTCGATACCTAGGACTCCAAATCGCTTTTTGTGGAGAACTTGTTTATTAGTTACCTGATTATTATGGACTAAATACAATTTAGTTTTTCCTCTTGAACTGGTAAGACTGATTCAAATATTATTTAGGGAGGGGATGCACAAGTTAGACTTTGAGGGGGGACAAGATCTTATTGATATATTTTTGGAGGGAGTACCTTATAATTTTTTTTAAAAAATATTAAGGGAGTAAAATATAGTAAGTTTTATGTGGGTGCAATTAAGTTTTCTAAAAAATCTCAAAGTCTAATTTTAAATATTTTGGGAACAAGGCTATATAAACATATATTTAAAGAATACTTTTATAGCTTTTTAAAATTGTAAGGGGACAAAATCTAATTTTTTTAAAATTGTAACAAAAAATTTGTAAAATTTAAAGGGGATAAAACATAGGGGAATTCTACAGTCCCTTTTAGGGAACCATTCCCTTGACTTTGAAAGTTTGTAATATAACAGTCCAACCTCTTAAAATATATAGTATTGTACTATATAAATATTTAAAGTACAAGAGAATGGTTCCCTAAAAGAGACAGTAGAATTTGCCACAAACACAATTTTCAAATTTTGGGGGCCAGCCACCCCTACCCTCTACATATGCCCTTGATTTTAGGGATATAAATCGAATACCCAATCCATACATCGCCAACTCCAAGGCTGCATCAACCGTGAATGTTCCTGTTCAAATGAATTACACCAAAACAATATAAATCAAAGTTCATATTGCCCATAGAATTTTCACAAAGATCGTATCCTGCCTCTTGCAATACCGGAATGGAGGAAGAAAAAATTTCATGCCCTAGCAATCTAGCATGCAAAACAAAGACAAAGGTACAAGTTTAATGAATGTGTAGCGGCCATTCACCCGGATAAACTAAGCAGTAAGCCTCCACCTTTGCTGTAAAACGTGCTTGTGCATATATCACATAATTATTGATAGTATTATTAACTCCGTTATTATTGCGTCTGAATTTTATCTAAAATAATTATTAAAATAATCACTTTTACAACTTTTGAAATACGATGTATGTAAGGTAAAAAAGATATTTAGAAAATGTGTTAAAAATAATTGCAAAATATTATTATATAAATAATGAAAAATGCTCCTATCCAAAAAAATTAATTTAATTAATGTGTATTGATGTGTAAGTCCACTGATGATTGGTGTCAGTTCTAGGCTTCCACTACCATTTTCAGTTGATCATATAAAAGTAATTAAGTAGACCTTTTAATGTATCTTAAGTCATCTTATGCTGCTATAAAGTATCAAATTGAAGCATGTGCTAATTGTTTTACTTTTTTTTTTTCCTTTTTCTAAATACATAACTGAGTCTTAGCTAGCTAATACTAATATATTCTCAAGATAATCGTCAAGTTGGTTCCTTAATTTAGGTATAATTAGCCTGTGCAACAAGAAAAAGGCTTAATTCCCGGGGTGGCAAATTTAGAATATGTACTTTTTATCCTTGCAAAAATTTTACTTTTATTTATATAAACTTGTATTTCGTCCTTTTAAAAATTTAAGAGAAATCTAAATTAACCTTTATAATTGTATGTTTATTAAATTTTGTCTTTTCAAAATACGATTTCTGTGTCCGTCACTAGGCTTAATATTTTCCAAATGCTCATGGTAGCCCATATGAAGCCAAATTACTCACTTTATGACAAACAAGAATTTGAGAACAGGATGAAAAAAGAGAGCAATTTATTCAAGACCACCCAATATTCAACGGCCGGATAGAAGAATTGGAGAATAAGGGACTAAGGAGAGCAATTTTAACGTATGTTATCGTCACAATATGGAAGCAGCCATAAATAAAATTACCTTAAACATCTAAACTCAAATTCTATCACCAATAAAAATCGGGAAATTAATATATAGCTATTATAGACAGATATTTTTGAATGAAAAGTACGGAAAATTTTGCAAACAAAATTCTAGAGTACCATTTTCTGTTACGTATATGATGGGAGATTATGATACTTTCTCTTGACATATAGCAACATCTTCCAAAGTCCTCTGGGATGATAACGAATCCAGTCCGCACCAGATTCTTCGCCAACTAGTTCCCATTTCGTTCAGCTACAATGATGTGAAATTCCAAAATGTTGTATTAGAATCGATGGATTTGAGAAAGAATTTAATATCTATTCATTTGTTAGAGAGATTTGTAAATGCAAAATAAATAAATTTTGTTAAAGAATATGAGTTTCTATCTTAAAATCAATTGGTGATAAGTGTAGTGATTCAAAAACTTATTAATTAACTCAAGATATTTTTGGTGTGGGATTTATACTTTAACAATATGGGTTTCCATCTTAAAACTAATTGGTGATAAGTGGAGTGACTTAAGAACTTATTAATTAGTTCAGAATATTTTTGGTGTGAGATTTATACTTTAACACCTTTATCATCCCTTCTCACATGTGATTTGGGTTACACGTGGGTCAGACGTAAGAGAGCCTGTTGGAATGGGTTAGACATAATAACCCTATTACACGTGAGTCAGACACAAGAGAACATGTTAAAAGAGTTGGACAGAACCCAAGACACATGGAGAGAGCCCGTTGAAGGGGTTGGATAGAACCCAAGACACGTGTGGATGGATAGGAAAACACTTGAGGGCTTAAAGAATATGGGCTTCCATCTTAAAACCAATTAGTGATAAGTGGAGTGGCCCAATAATTTATTAATTAGTTCAGGATCGTTTTGGTGTGGGATTTATACTTTAACACCTTTAACACCCCTTCTCATACATGAATTGGGTTGGATATGGAACTCTCTTACACGTGACTCAGACGTAAGAAAACTCGTTGGAAGGAGTTAGACAAAACTCTGTAACATGTGGGTCAGACGTAAGAGAGCCCGTTGAAGGGGTTGGATAGAACCCAAAACATGTGTGGATGGATGGAAAAACACTTGAGGGCTTAAAGAACATGGGCTTCCATCTTAAAATCAATTGGTGATAAATGGAGTGACCCAAGAACTTATTAATGATTGGTTAACTCAAATCTTTTTGGTATGGGATTTATACTTTAACACCTTTAAATTTCAAATCCACCCAAATTAGAAAATTATTTGAAATCCTTCATTTCACACTTTTTAATTTGGATGGCTTTAAAATTCATTCATTTCAACCGTATAAATCACTCCAAAAAATGAGTAGATTTTAAATCGTTTCTCAAATCTATTGATCCCAACACAATAAATTTTTGTTAATAAGAAAACTCCAAAAGGGCAAATCACTTAAATAGTCCATCAATTTTTCATTAAAATTGAAATGGTACTTCAATTTTTAGCCAATATGACCCCTCAACTAAATAGTTGTACACAATTTAGTCCTTATTTCCCTGCGCTGCTCAAAACACAAGTTTTTTTTTTTACTGCACCTTCCAAAGCCACCTAAGTCACCACCCCTTTTCACCACCCAAAAAACAAAAAAAGAAAAACTTATATTTTAAGTAGTATAACTAAATTGAAATTTAATTGAGAAATTAAATCGTCTAAAATCTGTTAATTTTAATTGAGAAGAACTTCAATGAAAAAGTTATACAACTATTTGGGTGATTTACCCATTCCAATCATGCTTATTCATATAGCGCACAACATGGTTAAAAAATTAATATACGTGTAGTACGTGTTCTGGAATCTGTTGAATAACTTTTGTTCTTGATATCAATGGAATGACAATAAATTAAACGAATGAAATCGTAAGATCCTTTCACTAACCCGGATTGTTCCTTTGTGAATTTTGGAAGATGATCCCCTACCAGAGTTCTCATTGTAGAAGGATAATCACCAAAATCCTAAGGGTCCATGAACCTTGTTGGATTTAATTAACCCACAAGATTGAAAAGAAATTAACAGTTCAAAATTAATTTGGGGAAGCAAAGTTTACTATTTCTTATTTCTTCTCAACTCAAGTTTGGCTGCAAAGTCCAATGAATTTATTTATTTATTTATTTTCTTGAAATTCTCAATGCACAAGGCAACAATCAATTTTTTTTAACTCAACAACTCACACGGCCACAATACTATAATTGAATATATATAGGTTTTTATGGAAGCAAACCTAAACTAATTCAATATTAGATTTGGCCCCACTAAGAAATAAAAAACCTATTTGGATTTAGACCCAAAAATCTAAAACACGTCCCAATATGATTTAATAAACGGGCCTAACTCCTATTGGTACTTGATTTAACTCCTACACTGCCTATCTTAAACCAAGATCTTCATATCTCAACATTCCCAACATTTTCTTCAACTTGACAAATGATTCCAACTTCAACGCTTTCGTAAGAATATCAGCCACTTGATTTTCGGTTTTACAATAATTAATGACAATCTCCTTGTCTTGAACCAACTCATGAATGAAGTGAAATTTGATGTCAATGTGTTTGCTGCGCCCATGAAAAATGAATTCTTTGTCAACTAATAGCAGATTTACTATCACAAAATTTTTTGTAAGACCCTCTTGTTTGTGTATACACAGAGAAACCCCAACATCCTTTTCAACCCTAGTGCTTGAGTAGCACTACTTGCTGCTGCTATGTATTCCGCCTCAGCTGTTGATAAAGCCACTACTTGTTGCTTCTTTGATGATCAAGAAAATATACCAGTACCCAAATAAATTGCATAACTCAAAGTACTTTTTCTTTGAATCATTTCACCAGCACAATCACTGTTTGTATATCCAACAAGGTTAGAATCATTAGTATGAAAATAAAAAATCCCATCAGACTGCGTACCTCGAATGTATCTCAAAATTCTCTTAACTGCTGCAAAAGGGATTGGCATGGGGATTCCATAAATCTGCTAATCAAACCAACTCCAAAAGTAATATAAGGTCTTGTAGAAGTCAAGTACTTGAGACTCCCAACCAATCTTCTAAAATAAGTAACATCAACAAAATCACCAGTATCATAATTTGTCAATTTTAATTTTTCTTCAATCGGGGTCATTATTGGTTTGGTGGTATCCATTTTAGACATTTTCAAAATATCAGCAGCATATTTTTTTCTGAGAAATAAAAATACCATCATCCATTTGACAAACTTCAATACTAAGAAAATAAGACATTAATCCCAAATCTATCATCTCAAAATGGCTAATCATAGCCTCTCTAAATTTAGAAATTAATTGGAATTATTGCCTGTAAAAATCAAATCATCCACATATAAGCATACAATGAGAACATCTCAGCTTGAATTGAATTTGATGTACAAAGTATGCCCATATAGGCATCTTTGAAATCCACGATCAATAAAATAAGAATCTATACGAGTGTACCAAACTCGAGGAGTTTGTTTCAACCCATTTAATGCATTTTTTAACTTGTACACTTTATTTTCTTGACCCCTTTTAATATAACCTGCAGGCTGCTCAACATAAATTTCTTCTTCAAGAACACCATTTAAAAATGCAGATTTCGCATCCATTTGATAAATTTTTCAACAATTATTGGCAGCAAGTAAGATAATCATTCTAACAGTGTCAAGTCTAACAATAGGTGCAAAGATCTCAAAATAATTTTGAGCAATACCTTCCTTCTGCTTGTAACCTTTAACAATCAACCTCATTTTGTAGTGATCTGCTCTCAAGTTGGTTTGATCTTAGTCTTGTTACCCACTTGACTCCAATTGACTTCTTTGTTGGCGGAAGAGTGGTCAACTCTCAAGTACCATTTTTCTCAATGGCATGTATCTCCTCATTCATGGCTTGAATCCAGTGATCTACTTTGACAACTTTCTCAAATGTAACTGGATCACAATCTGTAAATAATACAAAATTGACAATATCTTCATTAGACACATCATTATCATTAGAAATCACATAATCCTACAAACGAGCAGGTAAATACTGCTATCTTTGCGGGTGATTGGATGACTCTGTTGGGATAGACTGTACAATTGGCTGATCCTGCTGTGTACTAGAACTCCCTTCCTCCATAATTGGAATCACTGGTAGAGGTTTTGATGATGGCTCAGGATCTTTTTTGGACCAATCCCAAACACCTTGCTCATCACAAGTAATATCCATACTTGTATAATCACTTTTTCTATATCAGGATTAAACAACTTGTGCCCTTTTGTCTCATGACTGTAACCAAGAAAAATACCTGCTTTGTCATCCAATTTCTTCCTCAAAGCATCAGGTACAGGGGCATAGACAAGACAACCAAATACTTTTAAGTGAGAAATATGTGATTTCTTACCAGTCCAAGTTTCATATGGAGTTCGTCCATAATTACACTTTGTAGGACACCTGTTTAACACATAAATGGAACAAGAAACAGCTTCTTCCCAAAAACTTTTAGGCATATTTTTAGAATGCATCATGGACCTCACCATGTCCATAACAATTCTATTTTTTTCTCTCAGCCACACTATTTAGTTGGGGAGTGTACCTAGCTGGCAATTGATATTTAATGCCATGTTTTTAAAAAAAATCATCACACACAAGAAATTCAGTGCCCATATCAGTTCTCAAAATTTTAATGAAGTAACCACTTTGTTTTTCTATATAATACTTGAACTTCTTGATCACATCTACATGTATCAGATTTCTTTTTTTAAAAAATAAACTCATATTTTCTGCTAAAATCATCAATAAAAGTGGTAAAATACTTACTATCACCATTAGAAGGAACTTTCACTAAACACAAATATGAATGAATCTATTGCAATAGTTTCTTTACCCTCTAAACCTTGCCTTTTGGAAAAGGGTCTTTGTGCTTCTTTCTCAAGATACAAGATTTACACTGCTTGTTAGGCTTATTAATTAAAGGCAAACCAACAATCAAAATTTTCCTTATAAGAAATTTCAAGCAACCAAAATTCAAGTGCCCAAAACATAAATGTCAAAGCCAAGTATCATCAAAAGTTACAGAACTAAAGCAAGGTAAATCACCACAATTTAGAGAAAGAGGTCACAAATGACTACGGTTCATATTTTTCTTAGCAATTAGTCCCAATTTATCATTAGTATAGTACCAACAGCATGCTTAAAATGCAAATCATATCACTTTTCAGACAATTGCCCCAAATTCAACATAGAATTATGATATAAACTTGACACATAAAATACATCAGAAATAAAATTAGAAGACCCATCTTTTAGAGTAATAATAATTTTACCCTTTCTTAAAACAGACATTTTTTCATTATTTTCAAATTTCACATAAGATCTAAAAGATTCATCCAGCTTACAAAATAATTCATTTTTTTCACACATGTGATTGCTACAGCCAGAGTCAATAAACTATTCATTCTTTTTATTTTCTTCGGTCTGGAACTAGAAAATAAAACAGTCTCTTGTTTATCACTATTATTTTTAGCCACATTTTCATGCACTTCTCTATTACGATTTTTATTATGCCAATATTCATTTTGATAACGTTCAGTTTTACCACAATAATAACATTTAATTTTAGATCTATCAATTTTTTTTGAAAATTATTGTTCGGCTGATTATTCTGTCGGTCCCTCATAAAATTACCGTTATTATTTCTTTGCTTGTAATTAAAATTACCTCTACTGCAACTTTGAAATTACCTCTGCCTCCATGTCCTCTACCTCTAAAATTTTGACCTCTTTGATTTGTTTCAGCCAAATTTACTGTCTCCTCCTTTTATTTTGGTTGATTTACTTTGGT
The DNA here is from genome assembly GCA_025175665.1 of Cinchona pubescens. Lineage (NCBI taxonomy): Eukaryota > Viridiplantae > Streptophyta > Magnoliopsida > Gentianales > Rubiaceae > Cinchona > Cinchona pubescens. The sequence goes on along the minus strand of JANKKI010000026.1, from coordinate 4,530,999 downwards.
TTGTAACGCCTCCTCAACTGTATCAGTTGTCTGTTGATTTAGGGACTTCTCATAGGTCACAAATTCACCCTCTAGTATATCAAGTTTCAGAGTATTCAAGTCCTTGGTCGCCTCAAGAAACGTATTTTTTGTGTGAAATTTTGTACTCAATGACGACAGGATTTTTTCAACAACTTTAACTTTTTCAAAAACCTCACCGTTGGTTCTCATATCATTGACAAGATCACAAATTATACCAATAAAATCTTTAATTGGCTTGGTTGGTTTCATCTCAAACAACTCATATTGTCTCCCGAGTTCTTGCAATTTGATTTTTTTATGTCAACCGTACCACGATTTGAATTCACCAAAATTGTCCAGGCCTCTTTTGCAATTTTTGCATTTATAAATTTATTGAATATATGCAACTGGACCTTGTCGTTATTGAGCTAGTGGATTGTCTTGCAATCCAATTGTCTGTTTTTCTCCAATTCCTTAATTTCTTGGGTTGTCAATTGTGAACTTTCTTGGGGTTCCTCGAATCCTTGATCAACAATACAAGTGAAAAAATCTATCATTTTTTTCCAAGTTTCAAAATAATTTTTGCCATCAAAGACAAAAACGGGACAATCTTATAAGATGAATGAACTATCAATGGAATATTATTATTATTTATTTATCCAGAATCACACAAAGCTCTGATACCAATTTATTAGATTTAATTAACCTACAAGATTGAAAAGAAATTGATAGTTCAAAAACAATTTGGGGAAGCAAAGTTTATTATTTCATATTTCTTCTCAGCTGAAGTTTGGTTGCAAAGTCAAATGAATTTTTTTTTTTTTTATTTTCTTGAAATTCTCAATGCACAAGGCAACAATCAATTTTTTTAACTCACAACACACACGGCCACAACACTATAATTGAATATATATAGGTTTTTATGGAAGACAGTATCAAACTTAAACTAAATCAATATTGGATTTGACCCCACTAACAAATTAAAAACCGGTTTAGATTTAGATCCAAAAATCTAAAACAAATGTCCAAAACACAACTCGACAATCATCAAGCATATGGGTATACGGCACCAACCATTTTGTAGCATGTGTTATTCGAATTATGCCCTTCTGATATTCTTGAATCCATTCAGATTATGAGAGCTGTGATGAGAAGTTATTAATCTTGTGCTTGTTATAAGCATGAAGAATAGTAAACAACCTGATACTTTGTCTTGTAGAGTTTTCCTGCATGTGCATGAGCAAGAAGCTCATGATGGGAAACAATGTATGGTTCGGTGCCTGAATTTCCATTAGTGCAATATTGTTCATCCAAGAAGAACCAATAACCTACCAGTTCATTGAAAGTAATCCAATGTTTTACTCGATTGCCAAATCTCTCGAAGCAAAAATTTGCAAAATCATGAAAATCGTTCCTACAAGTTCGTGAGATCACAATTAAACGTCAATATTTCCAAATTTTTCAGTGTAATCATGTGGTTGAAGTTGACTGAATATGACTCGAGAAACAACACTAAAATAGAATTTTATCAATTTGCCAAAATAACACGAAAATAAAATTTTATCAATCTGTCAATTAGCTATTCGTAATTATAATTGTACATGTAATTATGAAACTTGAGAGATTATGGTTGTTTTGTAGATTATCTCTAATTATAAAATACAATGTATCATTGGGTTTAGCTAATTATTTATAGAGGTATATGAATGATCAATAAAGAATATATATCTTTTGGTAAAAACTAAAAAGGGAGATCTCTACGTGGAATAAGTTTTGACTACCCACTTTATAATACGGATTGAATATGATAGCCGTTGAGATGATTGAAAAGTAGGGGGTCCCACTACTTTTCAATTATCTAACCGCCTGCATTATTTACTATGCAATGCGGAGTGAGTAGCAAAGAATATTTTTGTCCAATGTGATCTTTTAAGATATACTCATATGTAGAAATTCTTGGTCGAGATGTACTGAAAATTAGAAAAGAATTTCTAATTTATTTAAATTTATCTTTAGATTGGACACATATAATTATGTTTAGGTGTTTAACGCCTATTTTATACCCTAATAGAATAATCAGTATATTGTTTGATAAATGATTTGCTATCGGAAATATTTACAAATAATTCATACTATCGGGTTATCACAATATGTTGTTGGGTTAATTTCACATGTGACAACTAAGAATTTAACTAATAATTCATTAATTAGTTAATTAATTTCATTAGTAAAAGAGTTGTAATTTAAGTTCTATAACCATACTAGTTTGAACTCAAGGTGTCACACACTTATGGGGTTAATGTGTAATTAAAATAAAACTAGAGTTTAAATGTCATTAGTAAATATTTATATTTGGAATACAAATCATTAATATATTAGTTATTTTCCTATTAAAATAATAAGTTATATCCCTAACCAATAAGTAGAGGTCTTGGTTACGAGCAAAATCTACATGCAGCTCCAGTCTCCTTTTTTCCTCCATAGTGTTTAAGAGTTAAATATTATGAAAAAATCAAATTTCAAGATTACCTCAAGCACATATGCCTTAGAGGCCAGACGTGTGTGGCTTTTGTGATCTATTTAAAAATTTTAACAAGGGCCCTACAAAGGTAACTATAAGTATCTAATTTTCTTATAGATAATTTAAGATTTGTACTATTGATCCTTGGCTAATGAATTGAAGTTTTTAAATTTTCCTCCATACAAATTTTTGTATTTTTTGCATCAAATCCTTTATGAAAATTTAAATGTAAAACAATTGTATTCTATAATTTGTAAAATCCAGAACGAGCTAGATGCCTTTCTTAGGAGTAAGTTGTTTAATGAAAGTTAGGTTAAAGTTGGACGATTTTCAAAATCGTAAAATTGTATGTACGACCTACCTTAGCCATTAATTATCAATATAGTGGGACTAATGGGCATAAATACAGTATGACACATAGATATAACTTCGTGAAATTATATGATCCGCTAGAATATCATATTATTGTATTTTAAAGTTTATATTATATAAATATTTAAAGTACATAGTGTTGTAATATATAAATATTCAAAATATAAGGATGTGGTGTCTTAACGGGAACATAAAATTTTTCTATAACATTCCTTTTAATTTCTTGTGTTTCTAAATATGTTTGAGAACAATAATGTAATTGCTTGCACAATTTGAGGACTTAAAAAACCACCATGCTCTTCTTCTAAAGCTTGAGGAAGATTCCAGTGGAAAAGTGTCACAGTCGGCAATATACCTACACGCATGCAGAGTATCAAATTTTAATTAAGAGTAGTAGTAGTAAGTAGCATCTCTTAGTATTAAGAATTAAGAGTAGTAGTAGTAAGTAACATCTCTTACACTATAATTTTGAAAGTTACATATGTAATTATAAATTTAACCGGAGAATTTTTTTTCATGAAAGATTGTCTCAACCAATAATTTAAAAATGGAAGGTAAATAAGCCGTTTGTATCTTGTTGAAATGTTACGATAGTAATCTTCCTGTTTTCTTGAAATTCAATTAACTAACATTTTTTTTTTCTTTACGAGTAAATATTTTTATAATGCAGTAGGAAACATGCCGTTGACAAGAAGGTAATCTATGAGGTTGTTGTAGTATCGAATTCCTTTCTCATTTATACCTCCACTTAGTTTTCCACCTGCACAATTTAGAAATTTTGATGAATGAATATTAAGATTTTTATTTGTATAGGTGACCTCCAGGCACCAAATTTAATTCAATTTACGTAAAAAAATCAAATTTAATTAACAGAGATAATGGATGTAACGTCGTTACGTGGTGGTAAGACTCTTGACCAAGAAATTGAGAAGCCATAAGAGTCCATGTTCATTTCCTCCAAGATTCTAACATCTTCCTGTAACATAATATTGAATACGATCAAATCGGTAAGAAAACGAGTTTTAAATTTAGACCATATATCCAAGTTAACTGGCTTGAAGAATTCTAGCTTGAAGAAATCGTGAAATAAATATTTCTATTTGTTTTTTAGCAATTCTGATTACCTTATAAAGATGGTACGAGTCCGCTGCCACATCTCCATTCTTATGGTCGACTGTCTTCTCTGTGGTTTGAGAAAAGGGTACCGTGAGTAACTAGACAAGTTCTAGTTCAACCTTTACGACATTCCACATAAGCATGCAATACGACAGATAACGAGAAGGCACTTTTTCCATGAAATTTTTTTGACTAGATCGGATGGTTAGATGCCTTAGACACTTTAATTTATGGTAATATATGTTAATTTAGAGTAAGAGATCTATGTTACCTATTTTGAATTTGTCCAACCAAAAATTTTTCTTTTTTTATTGATGGTGAGAAAAAATTATTTCAATGTCATTCCACATAGATTAGAACTTTTTTTTTTTTTTTTTTTCCGTAGTGGATGAATCGGCTTGAAGGAGAGAATTTTTTTTTTTTTAATTTACAAAACGTTTAAAAGCTTGTGTTTTTTTAAAATGTAGACACAAGAATTGTTAATAATAGAATAAGATAAAAGAAAAATATTTAAGTATATTTAATTTACATGTTCAATCGTAGACCTTGTAATAAGGTTGTAATTGTTAAAGTAATTACATGGACCAAATATGTTAGATGACTTCAATCAATGATTTAAAACTCAGAATGGAGAATGAATTAAACAGTTCACTGATTCGCAGTTTAACCGGTCCACTGATCGGTTAGCTGGTACTTTGAATAAGTTAATAGAAGCCAAGGTTAGGCCAGCTACGTCGAAGTGCTCTATTGGCAGCACAACATTAACGTGAACATGGCATCAATCCTTTATTTATTTTTTTTGGCTGCCTTTGTTATTACTACTTTATTATTTTCCAAACTTTTCAATAGTCCATTCCAGTTCACGTGGTCTCCATCTCTAAATCAAACTATTCTCTCCGCCGCCCACTACCACAACTACTACCTACCCTCTTCTCTTCCTTCTTCGTCCCCTTTCGCTTTTTCTCTGGGCCACCACCATCCTACCACTTCCCCCCTTTATCATCTTCTTCCCCTCCCCCTTTTCATCCTATCCTCTTATCTCCCTCACTCATTCCTTTGGCTTTCCTCATTAGAAGGCTATTTATGTTTTTGCTCCATCTTGATTATTGTACTGAGAAGTTTTATTAATGGAATGGATTTTTGAAAGGTAGTTTGGATCAAGATCTTTCAGATTTGCTTTCTATACTTTCAAAAACTGGAGTGTGGTGGTCAAACTGGTTTGTTTCCGATTCATTGCTTTTGACTAGCTTTTGTCATTCCCGATTTTAACATGTAATCGGCCTGCAGCTATGATTAGTTCCCGATTAAACCGATCAATTGTTCCGAATTTAAAATCACTAACTTTAGTTATTACCGATATAAGTAATGTCATATAACAAGGTTTGTGATTTCTTAAATGATTACAAAGTTTACAACTGCAACTATAAACTAAATTTATCTAAATAAATTTTTGCTTTGATAATAAATAGGTTTGGGGTTGGCCCGATTAACCACTAAAGTTTAGAAATGGCCATGGTTCTGGTTCTAGAACCGAAACCACTGGAATCGAAGTGCTGGAAATTGTCGATTCTGGAACTAGAACCAAAATCAGAACCATCGTTGGCAGTTCTTGGAACTAGAACCGGAACCATGGACAATGTTCCAGTTTGATTTTTTACTTTTCGGAACCGAAACTAACAAAAAAAAAAAAATGACCGGACGTTGAAGAAATTGTTAATGACTTTAGCCTCTTATAGTCTTATAGCCTCTTATAGGTTTTCTTAAGTATTTTTTCAATCATTTGTTATTTCAAGAGGAGGTATTGGTTTAGTCCCCATCCATTTACATTCATTTTCTAAATTAATTCAAGGTACTGGTGACTAGCTAAAAAAAAAAAAAAAAAGTTTTCTATACTATCTAAGGTAAAGGCTATGCCCCCCTCATAAACTTTTACTTCTGAATAAATAAAAAAGGTACTACTAGCACCGAAACTAGAACCAGAATCAGAACTAGAACTAAGACTAGAACCAAAACTGGAGCTGCAAAATCGGAGGTTCTAGCCGAGCCCTAGAACCGGAACCAAAACTAGTTTCCCCGGTTTTGGTTCCAGTTCTATCCTGGGAAGGAATCGGAGCTGGAGATTCCAGAACCATTGTCACTACTACTAAAGGTCACTGGCGGTTTCACCAAAAGATAATGATAGTGTAAGTTATTACAACTTTAAGAATTCCTCCCCTTTTTGGTGCAATTTTCATTTTTTGCATAATTCTTATAAACAAAGACATGAGTAGTGGATTTGTGACATGGATGTTATTATTAAATTTCCTCATTTGACTGTTAACTTTGAATGTGCCATTAATTATAAATGGAATAGTGGTATGAAGCAAGGAAATGTACATAACAAAAAGTAAGAGAAAAGAACCCACATAAAAATTACACCCATAAATCTCATTTTTAACTAAAAATAAAAAATGTTTGTGAATAGAGAATTTGTGTCACAAAATATAAATTTTATTAAAATAAAAAAAATTATAAAGTTAGAAATTTAATAAGCTACTTGCCACGAAAAATTTTATCTCAAAGAATAGGTTTCCTGAAAGAAAATGAAATATTAGAGATGAATTATTCTGTTTCAAAGTTAATTAAAAAGAAAAACATATTGGTTAAAAGCTAGAGAAGTATTTTTTTTTCTTCCATTGCATAATTATAAAAAGAAAAATTATGAAACTACTTTGCGCTAGAAAAATCTATCACAAAATATTATTTTTTAAATAATTAAAAAGTCTTTCAATTTTTTTCATACAAAAACATAAGAAAAAACTAGATTGGTTAAAAGTTAGATTAGATAACTTTTTCTCGTAAAATTTTAAAATATAAAAAAATTATGAAACTACTTTGCAACAAAAACATTCGTTGCCAAACTATTACTTTTAAAAAATAAAAATATTTGTGATGGAATTTTTCCTTAAAAAATATTTATAAAAATAGATCAGTGAAAAAACCTTTCTTCCCATTGTTCATCAGTTCTATCGGCCAAAACAAAAAGCCTCCCACTAGCGAAATTACTATTCCACCACCCTAAAACACATTGTTCTTCTCAGTATTTCCCATTTTTCCCCACTTCAAAAAACTTCTTCAACCTCAGTACACTGGGTTGTGTGCCCTTCATGACCACCACCACCAAGACCTGCCACTTCCCTCCACCCGATTTCAACCTCGAAGCTAGAGGTATGTCCGACCCTTTACCTCTTTTTTTTTTTTTATGTTTTCAAATTTATTTTCTTACTTTGGGTATAGATTGAAATACTTTCGTTTAATACTTTAGATTTACTCATGTTCATTTTATCCAACTATTTTTTATTGTATCTTAATTATAGGCTAATTATCATAAATATATTCTTAATATTGAATTAATGAATGTTGGTTAACTGTTAGTTGAATTTGATTTTTGGATTAATTGTTGGTTATTCTTAATGTATTATTGCTGATTTTTAGAAGCAAAACATGTTAATTGGTAGATTAACTTAATTGTTAGGTTATTTTGATAGTTACATAATTTATTGCTCAATTTAGCTACTAAGTTTTGGTAATTTTCAATGCATTATTATTGTAAAAATAGTTTTAGCAATATGATGATTATTATTGTTAGTTGTATTGTTAGTCGTAGTAAGTATATTAGTAGTGAGTAGTATTCGTAGTAGATAATACTAAGGAAAAGCACCAAAATAGTCCTTCAACTTTTTTACCAAAACTATAATGGTACATAAACTTTAATTTTATAAGTCCTCAAATTATTTATGTTTCGTAGCCAATTTGGTCCCTAAAAGTTGAACCACCCAAAAAGTTAAAAACTCCTTCACCTTGACCGGTAATACTTGGGACATATATGGAAATGCCAAAATGTCCCACCATACTAATACCATTAGTTGCCACCATCTTCAATAGTGACAGCGCAGCAATTCCGTCATAATCAATGCTGCAATTTTTGCTTCTCACTATCGAATCATTATTGAATCATTTCATCCAATATGCATCCAAAGCATTGAGAATTGATAGAAGGAATGAATAACTAAATTGGATATTCAATGAGTGAGTTTCCAAGTATAATACCTGTACCTATATATAGGCTAAAAGATAAGTACAAGTCCAACAGTTAACTATAAGTATAGATAAACATGTAGAATAAGATTACATATAGTACAAGATATGTACATCTAACATCCCCTTCTCAAACTCAAGATAGAAAAGCTGACAATTTGCTCAAAAGTGCATAACAATGACTAGGTGGATGTATCTTAGTGAAAAGATTAGTAACCTTATACTCAGATGACATAGAGACAACAGAAAGTGTCTACTACATGATGTATGACAATCAATTTCAATATAATTTGTACATTTATGAAAAATATCATTGTGAGTGATTTGGATAACACTTTTACTATCACAATAAATAGATGTATGACGTAGAAGAGAAACACCTATGTCACGAAGAAGCCATTGCAACCAAAGTAGTGATCAAATGTAGTATCAGTAAGAGAACGGTACTTAGATTCTAAGTTAGAATGAGAAACAATAGATTGTTTCTTAGTTCATCATGAAATAAGGGAATCGCCAAGAAAGAAACAATATCCCGTGGTAGAACGACGATCAGTAGAATCTCCAACCCAATCAACATTAAAATATGCCCATAATTTCAATGAGGATGAAAATGGAAAATGTAATCCATGAAAGATTATGCCTTTCACATATCTCAAAATCTATAGGATAGTAGCTAAATGCATAAAGCATGGAGTAGACATGAACTGACTCACTATATATACAGTATAAGCATATCTGGTCAAGTAATAGTCAGATAGACAAGACTATCAACTAATTGACAATGTCATGTTGGATCTATGAGAAATTTCCCAATAGTAGGACACAACTTGATATTTGTTTCAAGTGGAGTGTCAACAGTTCGAGCATTCGTGATCTCCACATGGGGAAGAAGATTTGAGACATATTTGGCTTGGGAAAAAACTGATTCATGATAGACTATAGAAGATTTAGAAACTTACATACCAAGAAAATAGCAAAATGATCCCAAATCCTTTAGATCAAATTGTGTATTGAGGAATTCTTTCAATTGTTGAATGCCTGAGATATTGTTGCTTGTGATGATCATCTTTCGCCATAGTTGTTCTAATCTACTAAAATATTATTTCCGTGTTAATTTAAACCAAAACTAACATCAGAATCCAGAAGACGAAGACCAAACAATCATAATGGTGTCAAAATCAGCCCAAAAGGAGTCCACACACACTCTGACACGTGGCACAAGTTGCTTTTTGTTCCCACAAGCCGCATGTGCACGTCTTAGCCATTCATGCATTACACGCACCTTATTAGTGCGTCAATCAAATCCATAGCTATAGGCAACGTCATTGCCAGATCAGGCTAATTCATCAACACACTCACCTACATATCACTGCCACGTCAGTGCTAAGTTTTATCATTCTCTGCCACATCACTGCCATGTCAGTGCCATGCCTATAGCACATTGTCTTGTGCCTCTACCTTAATCAACTCAAAACGGTTCAACCAACAACCTAATATTTTTACCGATTTGGCCACATTTTGACTAGTTTTTCATTGGTTAGACTAGTTCCTAATGCTTTTTTAGTGTTCTAAACTCATTTTCTGCGTTGATTTGTGCCATTTTCACGAAAATTGGTACCTTTGTATATTGTCTACAAATTTTATTCATCATTATGGATTTTAATGCTATTTCTGATATCACCTTTCCGATAAATATCAATCTTGATGGAAGTAATTATAGAATCTGGATGCAAACCATACAAAGTTTCCTTAAAGGTTGTAAGTTTTGGCAATTTATCACTGGAGACTGAGTCAAACCAACAAAAGAGAGCGAAGAGTCATCTAATAAATATGCTAATAGATTGGAGGACTGAGATAGCATCAATCACAAGATCATTTCTCGGTTTATAAATACATCTACTCCTTCTATGAGGTCTCTTCTTAATGGTTTTGAGACTGCTATAAAGAAGCTTGGGATTTTCTACAAGAAAGATACACTACCGTCGATCTTGCACATCAGTATCAGACCATAAGCAACCTACAACTTATTTGCCAAGAGTCTGGACACTCTATTGATTATTTTCATTCTAAAATGAAGAGTTTTTGGGATTAATTGGCATTGTTTGATCCTGTATTACCTCATGCCGAAGATACTGCACTTATACACTGCTGATAGGGATAACATTCGGTTGATTCAGTTTCTTATGGCTTTGAGAAATAATTTTAAACTTACTAGAGCTAGTTTCCTACATCAATGACTAGCCGACCTGTCACAGGAACCCTCAAATTTGATCAAACTCTCAACACTAATATAGTAGTGGAGAGTCTGAGTCGTTCCTCAAGGAATGAAGTCTATTATTTGTGCTCAAGTAAAGAAGGGAGATTTTGAATAATTTTAGTACTGAAAACTATTACAAAAATTAAAACTGTAGGAAATTGAGTAAAAGAAAAATTCTTGGTTTCGGTCAAAGCCATCCACTAAGAAAATTCTATTAGTCGATCATCGACAACAAGCATAATTCAGTCTTTATATCAAGCACTAATTGGAGAACTATCTCAAATTCCAATTCGAAGTTGATTTTTATATCTTGTTACTAAGTTGGTTAATTTTCAACACGGGATCTAATTAATTCAACTATCAAATTAATCTAGACACACACTAAAGATTAATTAATGAAAGTATTAAAAAAATAGCAAGATCAATTAGGCTAATATAACATAAGCACACGCAGTTATGTCAATCAGTTGATTAATTTTCCTAGATTCAATAGCACCAATTGAGCAATTACTAAATCTAGTTACCCCACAAATTAAATTAAACAAAGTAGTTAATATTAATCTAGCTATAGATTGATTCAATTAATTCACTACTCTGCAGTCATAGCAACTTAAAAGAAACAATCATAAAATTAATGCAAAAAAATAATCAATACTTGATATAAAAGTGAATAATTTAAAGCACAAATGTCTCACAAGCCATTCGAGAATCAACCATTGCTTTAATTCTCTTGAACAAGAAGTAAGATTTAGGCATTAAGGGCCATGGAAGGACACACAAGAATATTGCTATAAAATCTAACAATTAGAAACTCTCTTCTATTCACCTATCAATGGATATTTATAGGGAATACTAGGGTTAAAATCCCTATCTAATGATAAGAACGTGAAAGTGCTTGAAAAAGAATATAACCGGATGAAGAAATCTGTTAAAAATGAAAATTTCATAACCCTAAGCTGCTACACGTGCACGTGTAATCCAAAGTCTCGCACATGTGCATGAGAAACTCCTCCTCAAGGCGTGCTCTTTGGAAGTTGCACACGTGCACATGCGCAGCTTCTAGAACTTGTGCTTCAATTTCAACTTGAATTTGACTTTGATACTAATGAAATTTGGGAAAACTCAAAACATAAAAGTTGTAGCTCTTTATCTTTGTTTTCCAATGCATCTTAAATCAATTCAATCGGAGGTTAAACAAGAGACTAAAGTTGTGCTAAATATACGAAACAATATCTAGATTTGCTCCTCACTCATGCACGTTTTAGCTTTGCAAATTTTCTTCATCTTTTTCATTTTTTTTTCACTTCAACCCTACAAAAACTAAGAATAAACAAATTAAGTTCATTATTAACTCAAATCTCGCTTACAATACATAAAAATGCTGTAAATGCTATATAAACGATAAGACATTCAATACCTTTTTAAATTACCCCACACTTAGTTTTTGATCATTCTGAAGTAAACATAGAATAAAACAGTTAAGCACATCACAATTTCACCCAACACATCTCAACAATTATCCATATGAATAACTAAGAGTCAGTCCACCATTTGGAGTAGTTTAAGAATTCAAGAGTTCAAATGCTAATAAAAACCAAAACATGAAATTCGTGTGTATGTGTGCATAGCCATTTAAGAAAAACTCAAGTTTGAAGAAACTTAGATTAAATCATGTAAACTTTTATAATTTTTCTAAACACCCTATAGCTAGCTNTCACTCTTCTTACACCTCTCCACTAATGTAGACAATTAACTCAATTTAAATTAGGTAGGACTTTTTAACTTGAAACATTAGGCTAAGGTATTGGCTAATTAAAGAAGGAAAAGGATATCACAAATAAGAAAAAAAAAAAGCTTTGAAGTAATGCTGGTCACACATTAAAATAAAATTTCTCTTCACACATCAAGCACCATACATCTACAAGCCCACACTCAAAATACAAACATGAAAAATTCTAAACAAATATTTTGCAAGAAAGTCCCATTTCTTCGACTTGGCCAAACATGCCAACACATTCCCTTTTTATCGGATCCATTCTTCATATTTATTCCATGTCCGATTCCATCTATAGGTGCCAGTGGTAGGTGCTACTCGCAAATTCATTAACACAGGTACCAGTGATAGGTATTACCTACTACATACAAGCATTTTCAATACCCTCTTCATCCCTCACATATGTGCACCATTCACTTATCATCCTCATTTTACTGCCTTCCATCACTTATTTATCATATCCCTTTAACAAATAAATGTGTGCAATAAAACTTTTAAGGGGCAATTTGGATAGAAAATAAAAAAAATTATTATGATCATAAAGGCAGGAAAATGAGTTTAAATAAAAGAAGATGAATGGTGTTTCTCTCCATTCATAACAAATTAAGGTTCAAATAAGGTATTAGGGATAAAAAATTTCAAAGGTTGGCTTGAAAAGCTCAAACGACCAAAGAAGGCTCTATCCTTATCTTTAAGCCGAATTAAGTTGTCTAAAATTTTCACCTCGAAAATGTAATAAAGTAAGTTTTTGGGAAGTAATATAGTTGAGTCTACATAATTATCTCTAAGTGTCCAAACAAAATGAATTATGGCTAAGTGTTCAAGAATTCTTAAAAATCATGAACGAAAAATATTAATACTGATTAGTCACTCATGAATGTTTCAACTCAAGAATTATCATGCAAAAAATCAGAGAAGCATTCTAAGTAAAAATTTTCAAAAATTTTGAAAAACTTTCAAAGCAAAGAAAAAGTTAAGATATTGCAGAAAAAATGAGCAACATAAAACAATTTAGTCACCAAATAATTATAAATACAGATAACTCCGTACTCCATACTTAAAAATAAGCATTATCTTCAATGTGAAAGAAAATAAAAGTATAAAGTGGAAAAAAGAAAAGCTTCTCTGGTATTGATGCGCATTTGGTGCAGTATATCTCTTGATGTGAATTGAAACTCTTTATTACACTAGAACAAAATGAAACATTAAACCCCGTGCGAAATTAAGAAAAACAAGAAAATTGTAGAATGAGATTCCACAATAGTAAGGAAAAAACTTAATCCCTTAAGGGAAATACATAACAAAAAGAATGACGTCTCTACTACAAATATTAAACAAGTTAGAAATAAAATTAGCTAAAAAGTCTTGCATCATCTTAAAAACAAGAAAAATATAAAAATATCATAAATCACAGGGCATCAACCATCATTGTCAGAAGGAGCATTAGGCGCCAATTCTAGCGATCTCAAAATAGAGAGAAAGGCAGGAATGTAGACGAATCCTCTCCTCGTTCTTGTGCTAGCTAACGAGCCTCTATAGTAGGCATGCTGATATTGGATATACGTGTCAAACCGATGCTGCATGCATTGCTGCTCCACTAAGATGATGCATTGCTGATATACTCTTGACTGTGCCTCCGCTTCGGTTCAAGCTCAAGCTCAGGCTCATGTTCAGGCTCAGGCTCAGACTCAGTGTCCTCCTGTAAAGTAGAAGCTTGAGATTCACCTAATCAGAGCCCTCATTTCATCTATTTCAATCGGCTGTCTAGGCTTCAATTTCTCCTCCGCCGAATCAATTACTACTCCTTCATCTACACATAAGGCCGTGATCAAGTGGGGAAACCAAAGGCTAGATTGCTTGTTGAACACAGAATAATAAATCTACTACAGGATAAGGCTGCCCACATCTACAATTTTGCCAGAAGCAATGCAGTATAAGAGCTTAGCTAGCTCCAGCATAACATGTGTAAGATAGAGAGACTAACTGGAAGGAATCGAGCACATAAAAACTTGAACCATACTAGCCAAATCGATTTAAGCGTATTGGCATTAAAATATCATGCAACACCCTAGCACTAAATACCTATTCGACTTCACTAGTGCAAAGGATACTCGTAATTTTATTGAGCTCTATATTGGTGTCATGAATGGTTGGCCACTCATCGTGGGGAACACGGTTGACTTAAAAAGCCAGTTAATTGCATTTGCAAAAATATCCACTTCTTTCCCTCGGATATATACCTTAGTGTCACTATAATAAGTCAAGTTGGCATAGAATTCGTGCACTACCAGTAGTATCGCGTCCTTAAGGGTAGATGCGAATTAAATTCCAAGTGCGCGTCCATATAGTAGTTCGAATCTCCAGAACACCAGCCGAGGATATTTGAATACCCTTCTCTTTGACTGCAGCTCTCTGTGATATATCCCTCTGATATTTGTTTTGAGCTGCAACGTTGACGAATTGCACCAACACATTCTCATGTTAAGTCCTGTCTTTGTTGAGGTCTAGATGATGAAGAAGGCCCGATGCTTTTGACTGACTATTTCTTACCCATTCGTGCCATTCCTACAAAAATTATATGTGAAAACCAAGGAAACCAAATAAGGGCTCTAATACCCCACACTTATGCTTATCCACAACCCCAAACTAACAATTACCTTAGTATGCACAAGAGGAATTATAATACCAAAACTAAGGTATGTGCATAAATTAATGATGTTCCTAGAACATTCTTAGTCACAAAAAATGAATAAGAAAAAAACTTATGACATAATTGAAGTTCTAAGAATTGAATTCATGCACCAATGCCTTATGTTTTAAGATTTTTATTCATTGAGGCAATTCATCAAGCATTTGGCATGCATAATTAAATATGAATTTGTCTCCATATGAAGAACACACAATTACTTCCCAAACAATAATTACTAAAACAACATATTTAATAGCGAATCCATAACAAATTAGCACAATTAAATCATCAAAAATAAAAAATTTCTTGATACAATTCAATTACAAACTCAGAAAGGAAAAATATAAGAAATTCAATGAAATTCATACCTTGACGGAGTTACTCTTGAAAAAGAAAGAATTAGGTGGTAATGGAGTGGATTAAAAAGATTTGAGGGTAGAAAAAAAAAAACGTTGGAGGTTGAAGGGAGTTGAGAGGAAAAGGGTAGACAGAAAGGGGTATGCATTTAAATGGCAGGGCAAAAAGGATTTGGCTCTTTTAAACTACACACGCACATGCGCAACTGGCCTAGCATGCATGTGTGCAATAGGCAGTAAGTCAGTTTGGCCTGGTTCCTCTTGCGCATATGCACGAGGCTTTAGGCACGCATATGTGCGCGATGCTAAATGTGAATTCCAGCTATTGGATTTTGTGCACATGTGCACCAAATGGTGTGTATGTGCATAAAATCATACTGTCAAGCACAAAATTTTCACTCCTAAACCACCTAAACAATAAACATGACCTTCAAATCTTAATTTAGTCTGTTGAACTTATAATTAAATTAAGATGATTTTCAACACGAGCACAATAACACAATAAAAACTCTAAAAACAAATAAATTAAATCAAATATAAAAGGACAGGGGTTGTCTCCCATGCAGCTCCTTTGTTTATTGTTGTTGACTCGACTTGATGCTCTCTTTTCTCAGTTGTAGTCCAACTCTTCCAAATCCATCTCTATGACATTTTCCACTATAATCCCCTCATAATAGGGCTTATGTCAATGAACATTAACCGTGAACACCTTGGATGTTTGTAAGCTTTGAATTTCAACTGCACCATGATGAAAAATATTGGTACTAACAAACAGTCCAATTTGATGAGAACGCAACTTACCGAGAAATAGCCGAAGACGTGTTTGGTAAAGATGGACTTTTTGACCGACTCTAAAATCCTTCCTTGGGATCATTTTATCATGAAAAACTTTCATCTTCATCTTATAGATACGAGCATTCTCGTATGCCTTATTTTGAATTTCCTTCAATTCTAACAATTGCAAGCTTTCTTTGTTCACCTTGTATCCAATCCCATGTTAAGGCTCTTAATAGCCTAAGACACCTATGTTATAACTCTGCTAATAGGTGACAAGGTTTTCCCAAATAGCAACCAATATGGTGATGTACCAATAAGTGTCTTCTAAGCAATGCGATAACCCCACAATGCATCATTCAACCGTAAACTTCAATTCTTACGACTGGAGTTCATCATTTTCTATAAAATATACTTGATCTCCCTATTGGACACCTCGGCTTTCTCGGTTGTCTGTTGGGGATACACGGTTGATATCTTATAGGTTACATGGTATTTCTTTAGTAAGGTTTCAACTATTTGGTTGTAAAAATGAGTTCCTCTATCACTTATCAAAGCACTTGGAACCCTGAATCTAGAAAAGATATTAGTTCTAGAAAAATATACAACTTTCGAGTCATCAATACGAGTGGATTTTGCTTTCACCCATTTTGAAACATAAAATACAGTAGTAATATATAAGAATAACCAAAAGTTAAAATAGGAAAAAGCCCGATGAAATCAATTCCCCAAACATCTAATAATTCACAAAATTGGATTGGGTTGGATGCATTTCATTCTTTTGGGAGATATTACCTGTCCTTTGACAATTATTGCATGACTGGCAAAATAAATAAGAATCTCAAAGTACATTGGGCCAATAAAAACCACATTCCAATACCTTTCTTGTTGTTCTATTGGCTTCAAAATGTCCTCCACAAGCATAAGAATGGCAAAAGGCAAGGATAGAATTTATTTCACTACCATTTACACATCTTCTTATCACTTGGTCGACACCATGCTTCCATAAATAGGGGTCATCCCATACATAATACTTTACATCACTTTTGATCTTCTTTCTTTCAACCCAAGAAAAACCATGGGGTAATTTGTTAGTAACTAAGAAATTCACAATATTTGCATACCATTGTAATGTTGCCCTTGCTGAAAATAACTGATCATCAGGAAATCTCTCTTGTGTATCCAACTCATCCTCCATATCTTGTGGCAATCGACTCAAGTGGTTTGCTAGCTTATTCTCCATTCCACTTTTATCCTTGATCTTCAAGTCAAATGCACCTTAACCTTGGTTATGACGATTTTTTTGTCATCAGGTAATGCAAAGCTGCATGATCAAAATAAACAATTATCTTAGTACCAAGTAGACAAGAACAAAACTTTTCTAAAGCAAAGACAATAGCCAAAAATTCTCTTTCAGTGGTGGAGTAATTTCTCTGCGCATTGTTCAAAGTCATAGAAGTGTAATAAATTGCATGAGATGCTCTTCTAAATCGAATTTTATCTGAGAATCTCTTATATTTTCATCTGATCTATTCATTTCTCTTTGACCCAAAACTGCGGCCACTGCAAAATCACATGCATTGCACATGATCTCAAAAGGTAAGCTCCAATTAGGTGGTCGAATGATTGGAGTTGAGATGAGGAGGTTCATCAACTTGTCAAATGCGAATTTGCAATTATCATTAAACTCAAATTTCACATCCTTTTACATATTTTCAAGAATAATTTGTATAGAGGTGATGATATCTTGGAGAAATCTTTTATTAATTGTCGATAGAAACCTGCATGACCAAGGAAAGAATGGACTTCCCGTACCTTGGCAGGGTAAGGTAATGATTGAATTATATCAATTTTGGCTTTATCTACCTTAATATCCTTCGATCATACCACATAACCTATAACTATACCTTATTGAACTATGAAGTGACACTTTTTGAATTTGAAACAAGGTTTGTTCCTATATATTTTTGTAATACTAATGTAAAATTATGCAAACACCAATCGAAGAAATCACCATATACAATAAAATCATCTATAAATATCTCAATAATGTGTTCAACAAAATAAAAAATTGTGCTAACCATACACAGTTGGAATGTGACTGGGGCGTTACATAACCCAAATGGCATGCGACAATAGGCGAACGTTCCAAACGGACACGTTAATATTGTCTTCTCTTGATCCTCAGGAGCAATAGTAATCTGAAAGTAACTTGAGTAGCCATCAGTCATTTAGGAAACAATAATAAGTACGACCAGCTAACCTTTCAAGCATTTGATCAATAAAAGGTAAAGGAAAGTGATCTGTACAAGTTAGAGAATTAAGTTTCCTATAATCTATACAAACTCTCCATTCATTTTGAATATGGGTGGCCACCATCTCGTCCTCTTGATTTTTTACCAACGTAATTCCCGTCTTTTCAGGGACCACTTAGACGAGGCTAATCTATTCATTATCTAAAATAGGGTAGATTATCCCCACTTCAAGAAGCTTAAAAATCTCTTGCCTAACCATTTCCATCAACATCGAGTTCAGCCTCCTTTGCGGTTAAAATAGGCTTAGATCCTCTTTTAAAGAATATGTAATGCACACATGTGGATGGGCTTAATCCCTTTATGTCTACAATGTCTATCCGATTGTTGTCTTATGCTCCCTTATAACTTTTGCTAACTTTTCTTTTTGTTCATTAGTTAGATTAATGGAAATTATCACTAGAGAAGTTGCTTTGGTTTCCTACAAAACAAATACTTGAGATGACTTCAAAGAGGTTTCAATTGTTGATCAGCCGCCTACGCAACAACGGGTATGGATTTCTTGTTAGAAGTCGGCAGTGTAACGTAAAATACCTTACCAAATTCCCGTGGCTCATCTAATTCAACCTCAACTTCTTCTTAAAGAACTTCCTATACTAAGGTGTGAATAATATCAATAAAATAGATAGAAATATCTTCAGTAAGATACTTCATGGCTTTGCAATATTAATACTAAAAATTTTTTCCATCAAATTCTTCTAATTCCAGTATCCACATCTATTTTAGTTTTAGATATTTTCAAAATGGGTCTACCTAACAGAATAGGAACAAATTCATCATTATTTTCCATATCAAGAACATAAAAATATGCAAGAAAGATTAATTCATTGATTTGAACCAAAACATGTTCAACTATACCCTTTGGATAGGCTAATGATCTATCAGCCAATTGAATAACAATACTTGTTTCAAGTAAAGGACCAATGTGCAAGGAGGTATAAATAAAGGAAGGCATAACATTTATGGATGCTCTTAAGTCTAACATGGCCTCTTCAATTCTAGTATTATTTATTGTATAGAAAATTGTACACATACTTGGATCCTTGCATTTCGCTAAAAGATTCTTTGTAAGCATTGCTGAAACATTTTTCCCTAAGATAATCTTCTCACATTTCTTTTGTCTTTGCTTCTTTTTATGTGTACATAACTCCTTCAAAAACTTAGCATAACGAGGTATTTGTTTAATAGCATCTAATAATGGAATATTTGCCTCGCATTTAAAAAAAGTTTCATATAATTCTCTATTAGATTTTCTTTCACAAATTCCTTAAATACTTCAGGGAATGATGGCTCAGACTTATATTCTGGCCACGAAATTGACCTACCTTTGCTTTCATCATTGTTGCCCAGACCGACTTCTTTCTCAACTTCGATCTCCTTTCATCGGCTTTAATACATTCAAAAACTGCTTTACTAGGCACCTCAACCTCCTTGCACCACTTCTCAACACAATTGCACTGGTATTTTCCTTAGGATTCATAACTGTTTGAAAGGGAAACTTTCTAGAATTCTGAGCTTCCAATCAGCTAAATGTTGTTGCCACTTACCCCATTAGTTTTGCAACTATTGTATATTGGTCTTGGTATCTTATTGAAATTGCATCGTGTTAACAGTCAAAGCATTCACCATTTCCTCTAAAACTTACCAGATTGAATAGATGGAGTAGATTGTTGTCTTTGAACAAATGGTGGCCTGTTTGGTTGGAAATCCTGTCTATTTTGTTGGGAAAATTGCTGTGCTAGATTTCTATTTCTGAGATTTGGATGATCCCTCCATCCAAAATTGTACGTAATAGAATAGGGATCATTATTTGCTCAAGGTTGCTCTGAAAATCCCCTTGCTGTATTGACTTGGTCTTAGAACTCATCTTACAAGGTTGGACACATATCAATCGAATATCCCTCATTCAAACAAATCCTAAAAGTTTGTACCGGCTGCATAGACAGTTCCTGAAACCAATTGATGGATAAAAGAAGTTAAACTAGTCATTTACTGCTCTAAAGACGAAACACTTACCTCATTAACATGTTTAGGAGGTTGTTCAAGTCTTGTTCCAAACTTTTGAGAACATGCTGCCATATTTGATATCAGTTCATGAGCAGTTTCGATGGTCAAATTATCCAGCACTCTTCCATTTCCAGCGTCGATCATATTTCTCTCATTAACCAATAGCCTTTGTAAAAATATTGATTTAGTAAAGAATCACTAATTTGATAGTGAGGACAACTTGTACAAAGTTTCTTGAAACTTTCCAAATACTCATATAAGGACTCATCAATGAACTACCTTTTCCTATAGATTTCTTTCTTATATTCGCAGTTCAGGAGGTTAGGAAATATTTGGCCAAAAACAACCTATTCATCCGCTCCCATGTTGTAATTTGCCTGGAAGTAAATCAAACAGCCAGTCATTTGCTTCATTTTTGAGTGAGAATGTGAATGCCTTTAACTTCTAGATTGCTGTGTTCTTTCGAAACCCCATTGGTTTTCATACTCGTGCATACCACATGGAAGTCCTTCAAGTGCTTATTTGGATCCTTACCTGACAATCCATGAAAAGAAGGTGAAAGATGAATTAGTTCAAATTTTAACTCAAAAGTAACATTTGCATATAAATTAGGGTAAGTAATGCAAAGAAGTTGATGATTTAAGTTTAGGGCCACCAATTCCCTAAGAGTTCTTTGCATCATGATAATTTCACCCTGTTTCTCTTGATTCTTTGCAAAAAGGAACTCAAAAAGTTGATTATTCCCAAGCTATCTATCTCTTAATTCCTTCCTTAATTTGTGTAGTGTTTTTTGTATTTCTAAATCAAATTAGAATTCAAGACTCTAGTCGATCGTATTACTGGCATACACAATTAGTGCAAGAAATAATGAAACAAGAAAATAAAATAAAAAAAAATTAATAGCAAGAAAATATATCAAACCGTTATCTGGCAAAGGCACTAAAAGTTTTGCTGAGCTATCCCAAAATTGATTAAATTCTCAACACTAATGTAGCAGTGAAGAGTTCGAGTCATTTCTTAGGGAATGGAGTCTATTATTTGTGCTCAAGTAAAAAGGGGAGATTTTGAATAATTTTAGTACTGAAAGCTATTGCAAAAATTAAAACTGTAGGAAATTCAATAAGAGAAAAATCTTGGTTTTGGTCACATCCACCATAAAAATTTTATTAGTCGATCATCGACAACAAAGCTAATTCAGCCTTTATATCAATCTCTAATTGGAGAATTAACCTGAATTCCAATTCAAAATTGATTCTTATATCTTTTCCCTAAGTTGGTTAATTTTCAACACGCGATCCAATTATCCCTAACTATCAAATTAATCCAGACACGCATGGAAGATTAATTAATAGAAGTGTTAAACAAAAATCAAGACAATTAGGCTAATATAATATAAGTACACATGGTTATGTCAATCAGTTAATTATTTTTTCTAGATTTAATAATACTAATCGAGCAATTACTCTAAATCTAGTTGCCTCATAGATTAAATTAAACAAAGTAGCTAATATTAATCTAGCTAGAGATTGATTCAATTAATTCACTACTCTGTAGTCATAGCAATTTAAAAGAAACAATCATAAATTAATGTAGAAAAATAATCAATACTTGACATAAAATTGAATAATTTAAAGCACAAAATCTCACAACATTCTAGAATCAACTATGCCTTCAATTTCTTGACCAAGAAGAAGGATTTAGGCACTAAGGGCCATGGAATGACACACAAGAATGTTGCTGTAAAAACTAATGATCAAACACTCCCTTCTATTCACCTATCGAAGGATATTTATAGGGAATACTAGGGTTAAAATCCTTATCTAATGTTAAGAACGTGAAAACTCTAGAAAAGGAGTCCAACCAGACAAAGAAATTTGCTGAAAATAAAAATTTCGTAACCCTTAGCTGATATGTGTGCACGAACGCACCTGAGTCTCGCGCACATTCTCAGGACGTGCTCTCTGGAAGTTTTGTGTGCACATGGGAAACTTTCCAGAACCTATGCTTCAATTTCAAATTCGATTTTGACCTTGATACTAATGGAATTTTAAAAAACTCAAAACATAAAACTTGTAACTCTTTCTCTTAGTTTTCGAATGCATCTTGAATCAGCTCAATTGGAGTTCAGACAAGAAAGTTGTGCTAAAAATATACAAAATAGTGTCCAGATTTACTCCATTCTCATGCATGCTTCAGCTTTGCAATTTGTCTTCATCTTTTTCCATCCTTTTTCACTTCAACCCAACAAAAACTAAGAATAAATAAATTAAACTCATTATTATCTCAAATCTTGCTTATAATATATAAAAATGATGTAAATGATATATAAAATATAAAATATTCACTAGCTTATCAATGACCTTTGCTTACACTCCTTTCAGCTTTAATACTATGATAGAAGGAATGAATAACTTAATTGTATATTCAATGAGTGAATTTTCAAATATAATAGTTGAGCCTATATATAGGTTAAAAGTATAAGTACAAGTACAACATATGTCTACAAGTATAGATAAACATGTAGAATAAGATATACAAGTAGTACAAGATATATACATTTAACAAGAATGAGAAAATGGCAGCAACTTTTAATAGTGTTAGAAATGGGTCGGTTGGTGCATGACTGTTGACTGTGGTGGCTTGATTTATTTATGTTAGTTGACAAAAATTCTTTTTGTGTTTTAGTTCTGAAGTATGATAAATAGGAGCAAAAAAGATAGTTAGCAAACTACAAAGATAAGTTGTGGAGGAATTAGGTGATACATTTTCCTTTTCCAAGTAATAGTGCTTGCAACAATGGATATGCAAAAGGGAAAGAGAAGTTGTTGAATGAATACTGAACAAGGAGACTTCTATATTTGTGGTTGTATATGAAGTCTAAAGAATGACAGAAATTACCGATCAGTGCAAGAGGAGCAAAGTTATAGAGTTGATGGAAGAGAAGAGCTTGTGGTGGTAGGGATCTAATGTATCTTTCCATCAATATGCCTCAGGTCTAACCGGTCAAAGGTGGAGGAATTTTAACTTTTTGGTGGCTCAAGCATATAGGAATCAAATTGGCTGCAAACAAATAATTGAAAGACTTAATTGGCTAAATTTAAAGTTAAAAGACCATTGGAGTTTTAGTAAAAAGTTTAAGGACTATTTTGTTGATTTTCCCATAATACTATAAGTTGTAGTATTTGTAGTATAGTTGTAAAAATAGTTTTATAAGTACATTAGTTATTAGGAGAATTCTACAATCTGTCTTTTACACAACTATTCTGTAAGTTTTAAAAGCTTGTACAAGGAAATGGTTCCTTGAAAGGGACTGTAAAATTTTCATTGTTATTATTGGGGTTAAAAGCTTGTACAAGGGAATGATTTTCTAAAAGGAACTGTAGAATTTTCGTTGTTATTATTGGGGTTTTAGTAAAAAATGTAGATGTACTAGTAGTAGTATTGGTAGTTTTAGTGCTCATATTATTACAAATATTATTAGTTCTTGTATTGGGAAATACTTGATTGTTGTAATGTTTTTTTAATCATTTTTTGGTATTTTATTTTTATTTAGACGATGAATTTTTTCATTGCTAATTTTATTTTTTATTTTTAAAATTTTGTGACACATTTTTTGGATGCAAAAAATGAAAAATAAAATTATTTCTTTCATTAAATATTTTTTAATTTTTTTTGTGACTAATAAAGTTTAAAAGAAATTAATTAATTAGTGACAAAAAAATCCCTCATTATTTTTAAAAAATTTTTAAACTAAAAAAAAATAAAAAAAATACATAGTTTCTTTACAACGAAAATATCCACAGCTATGATCCGTAGCAAATTTAGAAACAGATTTTTCGTTATTATGCAGAAAAAGTTTAAAATCTAGAATGCAATATATCTAGGAACAAATATATCGCAAAAGGATCCGATGCAAAATCTGTCTATAACAATTTGCAACGCGGTAAAATGCAATGTCCTAAATCTGGTATAAAATAATTTTGTTGTGGATTTTTGCTAAAAATTCGTTGCAATTCAATCTTACAGTATTTTTCTAGTAGTGATCACACCTTTTCTTTTGTGGGAATGAACATATGACGTGCATAAGCTTTCCATTTAAGAGCAAAGTTTTGTACTTCTTTTTTGGCCCATTTATATACAAATATAGGGAAAATTGCATACGCTAGCCAGAATAGTCCCAACTTTCTTTTTAGCCAGAATAGTCCTTTAACTTTTATTTAGAGTCCTTTTAGCAGTCACATAGATTTTTTTATTTTTTTATTTTTATAAATTTTGACTATCTTGGCTAAAAATTTTACAAAAAGTTGAGATGTGTATAAGAGACAGTTTGGCTAAAGTGCAAAAGTTGAGGGACATATACAAATATATGATGCTGTAATTAGTAAAATTTTGCATTATACTCGAGAAAACTCTTTTATTAATTATATACATTTTTTTATACTCTATAATGTACTCTTGTACTTCTGACTAAATGTATAAAACATGTATCAAACTTTTTCAATATTATAGTTCAAGAATAATACTTCAATTTTTGTTCAATAAAGTTTAAAATGTATGTTAATATAACATATATCTTTCGAGTTATGCACAAAATAACAAATATTTATACAACTAATTGATGTATATACATATAATATCGACAAATAGTAAACTAGGGGAGCTATATGAGATTTTTGAATGATCAAGGGTGCCAGTGATATTAAAAGAAACTTAGAGGAGTTTTATGAAATTATACCAAAAAAGACTTGAAAGCTGAAGAAGGAAATCAAATAGAGCATTTACATTGAGTTTCATAAGATGAAGAAGGAAATCAAATTGGGCCAAATACGTAACTTTAGCATTGTAATAGTTTAAGCATTCACGTAGATAACCGTATGTGTCATAGATAATCCAAAATTAGCATTTAGAACCTTTAAATTCTACAATTCATATATAAGTACTTATTCTTGATGCTCACCTCCCGACTCCTGTCATCTTGTCATGTTAAAGACAAAGACAACCCCATACTCTTTAAAATATCACTAACCTCCAGTACACATCTTTGATTGAGATTTGGATATCTATCCTTAAATTATTTGTCGACCGAGTTAATTATGGTTATATATAATTAATATCTAAGAATATGGTCTTAGTGTACCATTAATTCTGCCTTAGATCTGTATATTAGAAAATATCAAATCATTCAATGTGTTACATTTCAGCAGTACATAATTGTGATGGTAACATTATTATCATTATCTTTGTCATTCTATTTTTTGCATGCCACATTACCCACCTAAAATTAGTCATGAAATGTTACATATGGAAGGTTTCGATTTTTATTTCACTAAAGAAGCCTCCTACCACTAAATGGACCAGATCAAAATCAAGTTTAGCAAAATATATGTTGACATGTCCAATGCCTAATTTCTTTATAAAATACTAATTATAAGGGTGATATCAATGAAAGCTTACAATGTTCTAAAACCCTTTAAAAGTTATACAACTCCACCTAATTAATTTTTCAAGAAACTTTTTCATTTACTACCAAAGATGGAATATTTACTATCACAATTTCCTTTGACATGCACAATCATTTTTATTCATTAATCATGGCTAAAGTGAGAAAATTCTAAATGCCAATAACTCCCGTATTCAAAAGAAATAGGGAAAATGTAGTTTTGGTCCCTAATATTTGAAAAGGGAGCCAAACTAGTTTGAAGTTTTACTAAAATAAATTTGGTCCCTAATATTTGAAAAGGGAGCCAAACTAGTTTGAAGTTTTACTAAAATAAATTTGGTCCCTAATATTTTTAATTTTTGCTAAAAAAGACATGAAAAATTCAATAGTGACTAACGATCAAAATCCAGTTGACATTAGTCAAACATTTTGACTTTGTGCTAGGTTTCTAATGTTTGGATTTTGGATTAATATGATCTTGTAATTTTTAAATAATTTTAGTTAGGACTTTATGATAATATGAGTTCAAAGATGAACAAAATATGTGCAGAATGTACTAAATAAACCCAAAAAATGGAAAACCTAATTAAATTTTCTTTTTCATATATCTGTTTTCATGCCACCATGTACTCACATGTTTCTTTTCCTTTACATACTTAGAATTAAGTCTTTTATTTGTTTATACTCAACCTCTCAATATTTTCATAACATTTATATTTGCAATATTAAAAAACCAAAAAAGGATTAAATGCACTAAACCCCTCTCAACTTATACCTATGTTGCACTGAACTCCCAAACAAAACCAATTTATATTTATCATTAAAAAAGGGTTAAATGCACTAAACCCCATCAACTAACACCTAAGTTGCATGTTATTCCCTCTAACAAATTTATATGAGGCAACCTCAAGAATTTGAAATTGAAAGAAAAGAAAACTATATTTGCTTATTGAAGAAAACTTGTGCAGATTGGAATAGTCTCCAAGACGGTAAGAGCTTTGATTCCTTTATGTTGGGTCATGGTTAGTCAAGAAGCATGTATAACATTTGTGTCTACTTCCAAAAATTAACTGTTGGTTCTTTCATTCATTGTTACTTTATGTTAATGACCTCAATGATGTTTAACTGCCTAGAGTTTTGTAGAAATTCATACTTTGAATATATAGTTGAGTAGTGGATTTGTGATTAAAAATTTGAGAGAAGCTAAGAAGATTCTTGACATGGAGATCAAGAGAGATCGAGAAGCTATGAAATTGTTCCTAACCCAAAAGCATTACTTTGAGAAAGTTTTGGAGAAATTTGACATGAAAGATGGTAAATCTATGAGTACTCCTCTTGAGAGCCATTTTTTACTTTTAGCTGCTCAGTCACCACAGTCAAATGAGAAACCATTGTGTATGGATGGTTTGTAATCATATAGACATTTTAAAAGCAGTTAGTATTGTTGGCAGGTATATGTCTTGTCCTAAGAAAGAGAATTGCAAGGCTGTGAAATAAATTCACAAATACTTGAAAGGTACTTCAAACACTTGTTTGAAGTTCAAGAAAAGTAGCGATATTTTAGTTGGTTTGTTGATTCTAATTTCACCAGAAATCTTAACAGAAAAAGATAACTTATTGTTTATGTATTTACGGTGGCGATTGTGCAGTTAGTTAGAATGATACCTTACAACATATTATGGTATTGTATACTACAGAGGTGGAATATATATCTGTGACCGAGGCAATCAAAGAAATCTTGTGGTTGAGGGGTTTATTTGGCGAGTTCGATCTGTATCATGGAGTTATTACAGTTTACTGTGGTAGTAACTTGCTATTCACTTGGCTAAAGATCAAATGTATCATTAAAGGACGAAGTATATTGATGTAAAGTCGTTCAAAATACTATTGGTAAAGTGAAAGTTCTTGTTCAAAAGATTAGTATCAAGGATAATTCTGTTTTCATATTTACTAAGACTTCTGATTTATAAGTTCAAGCAGTGCTTAGATTTGATTGATTTTCGTTGTTAGTGATTTAAGTCCATTGGGATTTTTGTGAAAAATGTGGAGCAAGTTTGCTATGTTTTTATATTTTGAATGTGGCCTATGGGTATATGCCAAAGTGAAAATTTATTATTTAGGTTGTCTTCCACATTCGTTAAACTAAGGAGAGTTTTGTTGTCTTGATCTTATAAATAGAGGTCTAAAACTTTGGATTTTTGTGTACCAAGAACTAACATAGGAGTCTATTGGGCCTTGTTTGTCATTCAGATTTTTATCTTGTTTTAGTTTTCTTATATTTTTGTAATAGTGCTTTTGTGGGTTTGAGAGCACTCCCCTAAAACTTTTATATTCTTCTCATATAATAAAGTATTTTGTTTGCCCTCGTCCCTGAATGTAAATCTTTTGACTAAATCACGTAAATCTAGTATCTCTTTTATTTTTATTTTTACTTTGTTATTATTTGTTTCGAATTTGTCTCCATTTTTTATTAATTTCTTGGATCTCTAACAAGTTGCCCTTTTGATATAGTGTCAACTAACTTACATAAGGAACTCCATCCATTTTCTTTAAGTAAACAAGCAACTTTTATTGATTCTCAAGAAAAATTACCACGTGTTAAAGCATAGCAAGTGCTCTCTGCAAACTATTAAGGCATCAAAACAGCCATAAAACAACACATTTACATCAGCAAAATCAAGCTTGCAATCTATTCCGAACTTAGAATCCAATTCTCTCTCGACTTAGGCATATTCCTCCATGTAGTAATGTAGCTTCTCACCTCCTCATCACTTGCCTGATAACACCTTCAACTTTCATAGCCTTATGATTGACAATACTGTGATTTCTTTCTCGCCAAATATGATCAATTGCAGTACCGTAGTCTAGTTTCCTTACTGTATTGCCTCTTAGAGTTGTTTATCTATTTTTTTGCAAAGAGCAAAGTGCCTATTTGGACATAAATTATGTTCTGATTGTTATTTTAGTGATTCAATTTTTTTGGTGGCCAAAAATATCAGTAAACTTTTAAAACTGCATTTAAGAGGTCATACCGTCAAATTGAGGTGTTAAATCTCCGTTAGTCAATGCATATACATGTCACATGAGTTTTAATGATGATAAAATTGTCCAATCACTATTTACTACACTTTACCATCAAGTATCTTCCTTCCTTATCACCACCCTGCT
The DNA here is from genome assembly GCA_025175665.1 of Cinchona pubescens. Classification (NCBI taxonomy): domain Eukaryota; kingdom Viridiplantae; phylum Streptophyta; class Magnoliopsida; order Gentianales; family Rubiaceae; genus Cinchona; species Cinchona pubescens. The sequence goes on along the minus strand of JANKKI010000026.1, from coordinate 4,502,136 downwards.
TCTCCCTTAACAACCATAACCACCATTCTATCACCACCCAAGTCCCATCTCCACCACTCCCAACTCATCCTGCATCTCTAACCCTTCTCCCCTACTCAGATTCAATTCCCCAACCCCACCGCGTCATTCCCCAACCCTCTTCCACCCCATCCCGCCACACCCCAACCCTCTTCCACCCCATCCCGCCACCCCTACCCTTCCCGCACCCCATCCGTCACCCCATCCCAACCCGTCATATATATATATATAGAGAGAGAGAGATAGAGAGATATATTTAAAATAATATCACTACAAATAAAGAGAGAGTGAATTTTTGAATTTATCACAAAATCGTTTTTTCTTTTCACTCAACCCTAATTTATTTCCCTACAACTTCTCGAAATTATTTTTGGCCTTTAAATGTATTTAACTCCAAGAATTATTTAATCATTTTCAGTCATGGGTATTTTTGTTAATTTGAGGATAAAATGGTTTGCTTTTGACTATCGTTTGACGGCTAAAATACTGATGGAATTTGTCAGTGGGGACAAATTGGCTATTTATTTAGTTGATGGGAGCAAAGTGCAACTTAAGTAAAAGTTGGAGGGGAATTAACATTTAACCCTTAAAAAATTATCTAATATTTTATTATTGGAATGTTATATTTTTAAAGAGAATGAAAAAGAATGAAATACGAAAGTATTTTTTCCAAATTCCTAAAATGCACTTCACATTGGTACAACTATTTAAACATACCTTCACTAGTTACTGCAATCACGAAATATAAATACAATCATTTGAAAATTTATGTCCACTAATCATGTATGATTTTTTGTTATAGTAGTTACAATAAAGCTACACTATTACAACTAGAATTCTCCTCTATTTTACTAATGGCTTTTTATTTGTTGTATGTGTATTATTTACTAATCAATTGGAACTAATTTAATAATTAAGGCATATTTTAGGTGAAAAATAATTATGTGGATGTGAAGTGGTTTTAGAGATTTTTGTTAAGGGAATTTTCAAAAAGCTTCCTCTTAAGTTTCACTGTAATAATAAATACTTTATCATTAAAAAATTCATTATCTTCCAATTTTACCTATTAGGTAATATATACAAACAAAATAAGATTTAATTAATTTTTTCACACTATCATTTGTTTGGAATCCTATAACATCTCTAGCATAAATTTAGTTCAACTTTTAGCCAATTTAATCCTAAAGTCCTAACTATTTAAAACTAGGGGATCATATTAATTTAAAGTTCAAACATTGAGGACTAAAAATGAAAATCAAAACATTTAACTAACGTCAATTTGGTTTTAATCATTAGCCACTATGAATTTGTGTTAATTGTCCTCGTCCAAATTGGAAATATTAGGAACCAAATATGTTTATAGTAAACTTCATGGACTAGTTTAGTTCCTCTCCCAAAGATTGGGAATCAAAATTGCATTTTTTCCAAAAAAACATTTGTAATTTCTATTTTTCTCCTCAGGAATCTTTAGAATTATCACTTAATATTTCCACTTAGCTTTCAATTCGGCTTTGACCTTCAAATGAAATGTGAAAAACCTAGTACGCTTTTTTAAAACTGCTATTTCGATTTAGTTCAAATAGGCTTGGATCTCTTGTAGAAAGGTAAGCTAGAGATTTCTTGTAAAAACACTAGTCCCGGCCAATTCATAATGAGAATATTTTAATCTTTTTTAATTCAACGTAATATTCTCCTTATGCACATAGGAGAGGATCTGTATGAGATGAAAATCTCACGTATAGTTCTGGACGGAGAATTTTTTTAGTTGAATAGTGATGGCAATAGATGTCAGCTCAATCCAAAGGAAATTATGCGAAACCTTTACAAAATTATTATAAAGCTATGCCGACTAGAAATTGATCCCTATGATCAAAGTTATATACTCTATAATATAGACCTTATCCAAACAAGTAAAGGAGAACATACAAAAGCTTTAAAATATTATTTTTCGAGTAGTAGAACATAACTCATTCTTACTACAAACTTTTAATAATATGGCCGTGATCTGTCATTTCGTGCGACTATCTCCACTATAGAAAAAAAAAAAAAAAGAAAGAAAGAAAGAGAGAAAGAAAAATAAAATCCACTAGTAAATACTAGAAAAACTAGGCTTTCTTCATATGCATCGTCTAAAACAGCAATTTTTATTAGCTGTAGCAAAGAAAGAAACTTCATAGAAGACGAGAAATATGAAGAAATAGATAATATATCTAACTAATTTATTCTGTAGATAAAAAAGGAATCTAATTGACAGAGGAAGCGCCGTAAAGATCGATTAGCAAGGTTTCGGACCTATACAATAATAACTATATACTTATGTCATGATCAGAGATATTCATATCTCATGGTGTGAGATAAAAATTAGGAATCTTCTTATATAATAGAGTCAATCCAAAAAAGTTTTGAGCAGCAATGTTGGATCAAATCCCAAAGATAGTAAGTATTTTCTAATGAAGGGAAAGTCTTTTTGAAAAATTTTATATAAATTTTTATATGAAACCGAGATAGTTACCTTTCAGAAAATTATAAAGATAGGGAAACTTTATTCTTCTGATGGTCGGAAAAAAGATACACTAAATAAAAACGGATAATGAATCCAAATTGTAGTTTCAAACTCATGTAATTAACCTCTTTTGGCTAACTAGAATAAATTGGATAGATCCATAGAAATCCCATTCATTAGATATAATAGATTCAAATGGCACACCAAAAGAATTAAATGTTGGTTTGTTTGATGTAGGAAACTCTCAAGTACGATTCTAAGGGAATGAATTGACCTACCTATTCTGACCGGGAAGAACAGGCCATTTGACAGGAAGATTCAGAATTAGTAGAGCCCTAGTTTGATCAAGCCACTGAGTGTTGGAAACAGGCTATATCACTTACTCCTAGTTATTATATTGAAGTGCAAAATTGGTTGAAGATCACGAGGTCTTTTGGATAAAAAGAAAAAAAACCATTTCTTTTTATTCTTTTATTTAATTTAGTATTTCGATTATTTTTCTATGTTATATATAATTATATATCATTTTTGTTAAAATGAATTGTTTGTTGGCCACATCAATCAAATCAAGAAATGGACCATTCCTTTGGGAAGAACCAATTAGAGAATTTCATTATATCCCTTCTAAATTTAAGTTGCTCTATTTTATCTAGTATTTTGTTGGTATATAAAAGGAATATGTAGATAGAGTACAAAATATACCTCTTTGTTTATTATTAGAAAAAGAAAAACTAATCAAAGAAACTTAACTTCTGAATGACTAAATATATATAGCAAAATATGTCTTAGTAATAGCTGCTGGCTCGATTTGTGATTTGAAATAAAATAGAGTAATTTATATCGTCTATGTAAAAGGAAAAGGTGAAGGAGCTCCATCTGAGAACTTCTTATTGAGATATGAATATACGCAAAGCAAAAAGCCATTTTTGCATCAATCCAAAGTCTAAAAAGGGTTTTTTTTTATAAGATTAAAAATGGTCCGTTGAGCGCCTCAAGGTTTTGTCATAATAAATCTAGTAACACTAGTCCCGGATCAACTTCCATATCATAATTACTCTAGTGAATAACAAAAGGAAATAGATAGATGAAAGATACAAATATAGAAGAGAAATAAACTAATTAGTGAAATATCTTTCACTAATTATTGGACTGTTGGCGGGTTTCTTTGTATGTGTTGTTTGGAAAGAGGAGGACTCAATGATTATTCATTCGACATAGCTAGAAGTACAAATTTTGGTAGATAGGGATCGCGTAAAAACTTCTTTCAAAGAATGGGCCAAACTAGGTCATTTCTCAAGAACAATAGCTAAAGGACCTGATACTACCACTTGGATCTGGAATCAACATTCTGATACTCACGATTTTGACAACCATACTGGTGATTTATAGGAGATTTTCCGAAAAGTGTTTAGTGCCCATTTCGGCCAACTCTCCCTCATCTTTTTTTGGCTGAGCAGCATGTATTTACACGGTGTTCGTTTTTCCTATTATGAAGCGTGGCTAAGTGATCCAATTCACATTGGGCCTGTGAAGTGCCCAGGTGGTTTGGCCAATAATGGGCTAAGAAATATTGAATGTGGATGTGGGCAAAGGTTTCTGAGGAATACAAATAACCTTTGGGTTTTTTTAGATTTGAAATGCATCTGGAATAACGAATGAATTACAACTCTATTGTACTATAATTGGTGCATTGATTTTTGCAGCGTTAATGTTTTTTGCTGGTTGGTTTCATTATCATAAACCAGCTCCAAAATTGGTTTAGTTTAATACGTAAAATCTATGTTGAATCACCATTTAATGGAGTTACTAGGACTAGGGTCTCTCTTGGGCTGGACATCAAGTACATGTATTTTTACCGATTAATGTAAGAAGGCAATTTTCCTTATCCTTTTTGATAAACTGTTCCCTTTACTCGGCAACATATAAGAAATGAACTTGCGGAACAAAAATTGAATAAATAGTACACGAAATTGACAACAGAATTCTATAAATAGTCCTTTTTTTTCTCCCGAATTTCCACTTTAACTAGATAAGTGCTCTTGGTATATCACCAAAAGTTTAGTATGCCGATCCCTTCCAACTATTTCAATTATTATTTTTGCAGGAATTTTTGGAACCATTTTGCGGAGAGCTTTGGATATCTTTTCGATCCATTATTGAAATCAACATAATTGAGTCCAAAACGAACCGCAAAACCATTAATCCATTCAAAAGTATCCACTATTGACCATCCATAGAATCCTTTCACTTGGACGCCATCACTGTAAAAGAAATATATAATGGTTTTAAACTTGATTGATACGATATAATGACTCATTATCACAATAGACATTTGGTCTATTTACCAAAAAGGACTAGTTCCATCATACAGCCCTCAAGTTATACCCAATCTCACTTTACACCTCAACTCTTAAATATGTCACACTTCAATCTAATGTTTAACCCCGTCATCAAATTTAACGAAATCTTTATGCATACATGAGAAAGTCAGCATGATGTGCAATTTTACGGAACAATATTTGAGTGCACATGCAAAATCTTCCGTTAATTTTGGTTACTATGTTAAAAATAGGACTAAAGTAGGACCAGTTTAAAAGTTGGGATGTAAAGTGTCCACAATTGAAATTGGGGATGCAAAGTAAGAATGGGGTATAAGTTAGGGTATAAAGTTAAATTAGCCCTACCAAAAATTTGCATAGATGACACATGCACCAATTTGTTGTTTCTACTTTTCCCAGAAAACTTGTTGATTCTTTATTTTCAAATGTGCAAATTTCGAGCAGGAATTTCAGTTTGAGATATTTACTTACTTGATTGCTTTGTGTAGGAAAGAAAGATGGCCGTAGTAATACTTGATTCTGAAATTGTCATTCAGTGCTTCTGATGGCGTCGTATAATTGTTTACCTCATCAACACCTAGTGAAAACAGTGTGATACATATGCAATTACAAAAAATCAAGAATAATTAATGGATTGTTATTATTTTATTTTTGAAGTACTTTAGCGATTTTAGAAAGATTGTATGAGAAAGTCTATCAAATCATTGGTTTCAAGTGCTTTAGGATTCCGACAAAATTAAGTTTCCAATTTCGATTTGTATGACATGTTGAAATCTGACACAAATGTTTTGGTTCTCCCATTGCATATTTTCTTTTACACATTATACTATTTTGTTTAGGAAAAATAATTCTAATAGTTTTTCACATTTTATGTTTGTACTTATTTAATTCTTCATATTTAAAATGATATATTTTAGTCACTCACATTTTATATTTGTATTTATTAATCGCTTACATTCAAAATGATGCATTTTAGTGCATCATAAATTCAAACTATACTATTTTGGTCCATTGACATAAGTATGAACATATTTTGATATGAAATAACCACATGTATATTACATGGAACATATTTTAAGGAAAAAATTGATCTTAAATAACTTTAAACTAAGTCCTAAAAGGAACAAGGTTGGGCCTACTGGAGTAGGGGATGGCGGAGGAGAAGTGGCAATGAAGAGAAATAGGAGTGGTAATAGTAGGTGATAGAATTTTGGAGTGGACGTGGTCAAAAATTTTAGATAGTGTCGTTTAGTATTTAAAATTTATGTATTGTTAATATTACTTATAAAAAATATAACATGCGAGACACATATGAGTATTTTATGTCAAAATATGTACGTAATTGTGTTGAGAGACTAAAATAGTGTATTTTGAATTTTATGAATGTTAAAATATATCATTTTGAATGTCAGAACTAAAAAAAAGTACAAAAATAAAATATAAAGAACTATTAGAATTATTTTCCCTTTATTATATTGATACATATCCTCTATTGATATTTAAATGACACATATCATATGATACATAATGTTTCACAAAGTGTGACACTGAAAGTGTAATAATAGGATCCCAAAACTTGAAAGAATACAGAGATTAGGGATTTGTGGCTCATTTAGCCAAAAATATGTAATTAGCATGTGCAACAAGAATAGGTTTATATTTCAATCCCAATCCTGATGGAGGACGATTTGAAGCCGAATTACTCGCCTAATGACCCAAAAAAAAAAAAAAATGTTGAGGGCAGAATGATAAAGAAAACAATTTGATCCTAACAAGTTTTTTACTTTTTCCAAAGAGGATCTATTGTATATCTATACCTATCTTTTGATGACTCCAACTAGGAACGAAATCAGGACCCTATCATTATGTGTTTTGCAAATTTTAAAGAAAAAATAACTTTTTATGCAATAAATAATTTTACATGAAATTATGGGAATTTAATGGTTAGATGTCCTAATTTTTTATAAAATAAATGCATAATAGAATCCATGATTTTAAAACTAATCAAAACAACACAGTTGTCATTTTTTAATGTATAACCATGTACTTGAAAAATAAATTTACAATGAAAATTATAAGTCCATTTTGCATATAAAAGTTCGTAAGTATTTAAATTTTTATATTTTCAAGTGATACTTATTCTTGATTTTGAATATGTCATTATATTTAATTGTATGATTTAAGTATTTCAAAGTTTTAGGAAGTCAATGTGCTAAAGAAAAGGGAAAAAAACTGACAAATTTTATAGGATGCAATTATGGGATAAAATTAAAAATTTTAAAATTTTTTCTTTACTTATTTTATAATTTTTCAAAGTTGAGGAGAGGGGGACAATTGCCCACCATCTACCAAATGTGGCTCTACCGATGACTCGAATTATAACCTATTTCATTGGAAAGCACAAATTTTTTCTTTACTTATTTTATAATTTTTCAAAGTTGAGGAGAGGGGGACAATTGCCCACCATCTACCAAATGTGGCTCTACCGATGACTCGAATCATAACCTATGTCATTGGAAAGCACAATTTGACCATTTTATCCTCACAACTCATATGACCACCTAATAATCAGTGGCCAGAAAGGAAAAGTTGAGAATTAAGAACCAAAGAGAGCAATTTTGAGGTATATATGTCATCATCACAAACGCACAATATTCAACGAATAACTTTAAATATCTAAAATAAAGACTCACGTATAAAAATTGTAGGAAAAATTCTAACAATATGCCTACTTTCCAAATTCTTTCTATTTGTGTGCCTATTTGAAATGGAAAGAGAAAATTTTTTAAAAAAAAAAAAAAAATTTGTTCGACCTCGCATTCTTAGAATGCGAGGTCTATTTTACAGACTTCGCATTCTTAGAATGCGAGATTAAAACACAACTTTGACTACAAATAGAACATATTTGAAAATATGTTATAAAAATAGAAATTTTCCAAAATTGTAAGACTAATATATAGGCTTTTTTTACTGATATTTTGAATGTAAAGTACGAAATTTTTTGCAAATAGAGCTTCCTTTGCCAGAAAAAAAAAAAAAAACAAAAGAATTAATCTGTAAGTCATATGTTCTATAAGTGCATTACCATTTTCTGTTATGTAAACGAGGGGATTATGATACTTTCTCTTTATATATAGCAACATCTTCCAAAGTCCTCTGGGATAATAACGAATCCAACTCGCACCAGATTGTTCGCCAATTAGTTTCCCATTTCGTTCAGCTACAATGACATGAAAATTCCAATAATTTTTCTTTGTCAAAGAACAACACAACATGGTTAAACAATATGAAAAAACTTATGTAGACCTGGGTTTTAAATCTACGTGTAGACCTTTTGATATAAATAAAATTTTATTTACCTCAACTGATGTTATTTATAAAATTAGAATAATTAATATTACAGGTCTTTAATAGGATTAAATTAATACCGAGTTTGTGGAAGTATTTTTTTTGAAGAATTAATATACCTGTGGGACGAGTTCTAGAATCAAATGAATAACTTTTGTTTTTACTGTCAATTGGGAGATTGCTTGTATCAATCACATATAGCGAAGTATAATAGTTTAAGCCAATGAAGTCGTAAGATCCTTTTATGAGCTCAGATTGTTCCTTTGTGAATTTTGGAAGACGATCCCCTACCAGAGTTCTCATTGAAGAAGGATAATCACCAAAAGCCAAAGGGCCCATGAACCTGCAGTGTTAATCGGAGGAGATTTTAAGAAAGCAACAAATAAAGAATGAGAATAAACGACGTGTAGATATAGAGGTGTGAAAATGAAACCAAAAACCCGTTCTTAGACGAAAAACGAATAATTTTATTTAATAGGATATGAGTTTTATTCCACTTTACACTCCTAACTGTTAGAACTTATATACTTATATTATATGTATCTTTGAAGCTACTATAGTCATTCTACATAACTTTTGATCTATATAATATACGTTTGTGTCTAATTTAGAGTTGACATGAAACATTTTTTACATGGTATCGGAAGATTTTTCTTTCCATGACTGCAACTACGTCTTCTTCCATCTCGACGGCGCTACTATATAGTATTATGGATCACCCTAATTCTCCATCTTCTATCCCGTTGCATTCTTCTTTATTGCTGCGTTCTATGATTAGTACCATACCAGCTCCTCATGATCATCAATTTTCCATGTCACAAGGTAATTCTTTTACTTCAACAAGACCCGTCTATTTTTCATCCATTCAACCCATCATTGACTTCTCCCTGTTCTCCAATTTTTAATCCCCTCTTATCATCTGCAACTTCATCATCTTTTTCTCTACCCGAGTTATCCAAAACAGCCACCCAACTGCCATTTCCTCCTTTTAATTCTACGTTAATTCACCAAACTCCCACCATGCTTATGACTTCAAATACAACTCACCTAATTAGTCTCCCTTAAGTTGGATTCCACCAATTATCTTCCATGGAAAGCCTAGTTTCTCCCTGTTTTAATAAGTCATGACCTTCTTGGTTATGTAGATGGCAGCCTGTCTTATCCTCCTCAATCTATCTTGGATTCCAATGGTCAATTGGTCGTTAATCCTTCTTACGTTGTTTGGATCAAAACTGATCAAAGCCTTCATTCTTGGATCAATGCTACTCTAACCAAAGAGGCTTTTCAAGACGTCCATGCTCTCCTCACTTCTAGAGACGTCTGGGTTGCACTTGAGTATAGATTCATCGAGCAATCTCCAACAAAACAATTGAATTTGAAATTCCAAGCTCAGACCTTGAAGAAAGGTAATCAACCCATGGACATGTATCTTCGGAGTATGAAGCAAATTGCCGATTCACTTGCAACTATTGGTTCACTTGTTTCTTCTCAACATCTCATGCTTTTCGCTCTTGCTAGATTACCACATGAATATGAGTCTTTTGTCACGGCATATCTCATCGCAGCAAATAATGCCCTTCACTCTTTTGCGGATCTTCGAAATAATTTGCTGCAACAAGAACAGCGACTTCAGCGACGTACTCAATCTTCTATTGATTCCAACGCTACCTTTGTTGCTTTCTCGGACTACTCTTCATGTGGATGAGGCCGAGGTCGCAGTGGTCATGGTCACGGTGGTTGCGGTGGCCGTGGTTTCCCTCCTACGATTCCGTATTGTTCTTCGGAGGTTCGATCATCAAATTTTAGAGATGGTCAGCTCGCTAACCATGTTCAACAGCCCATTCCAGTGGTGGCACATTCCCAAGTTTCTAGTCCTGTTTACGCAACTCCTAGACAGCATAGTCGTGGTGTCTCTTCATCTCACACCACTCATTCCCCTGGTGCTAGTATTCTTGGTCCTCCACCTATGTTAAATATTACTACTGGTAATGACACTAAAGTGGTTTGTCAGTTATGTAATAAGGTTGGCCAGACAACTCCTACCTGCTGTAGCAAAGACAAGAGATAAGGTGATATCTTCAAGTCTTTTAGTGCTATGACCCTCACCGAGCTGTCCGGTTCTCCATGGTATCCAAACTCCGGCACCACAGCCCATACTACTCCCAATAAAGATAATCTCTCTTCACTTGCACCTTACTGTGGCTCTGACAAAATTGTGGTTGGTGATGGTACAACACTATCAATTGCGTGTACTGGCTCATCTTATCTTTATACTAAGTCTCATCCTTTACACCTTAAAAATGTCCTTCACATTCCTCAACTTCATCACAATTTTCTTTCTATTTGTCCTCTCTGTCAAGATAATAATTGTTTTACTAATTTAGTTCTTTTCATTTCTCTGTAAAGGATAATTTGACGGGAAATACTCTACTCTTTACTAGATCTCGAGGTGGTCTCTATCCTATCTCATCGTTATCCATCTCTCCTTATTGTGCTTTGGTTTCTTGTGTAATTCCTGATAATATATGGCATTTTCATTTAGTACATCCTCACCTCAAGACTCTCAACCAAGCATAGTTTTCATTCAAGTGGTGCCGTTGTGGTTTCTAAAAGTTGTATTAGTCTTTGTTCTAGTTGTCAGTTAGCTCAGTCTAAATGTTTATCGTTATGTGATGTTGATCACACTAGTAATGAACCTCTTTATTTAACACACTCTACTATTTGGTCATCTCCCTTGATATTTAATTTTGGTTTTCGATATTATCTTTTATTTTTTGATGATTTTAGCCGTTTCTTGTGGGTGTATCCCATGCATCACAGGTATGAAGTTTTCACTCATTTTCATACATATAAAAATATTGTGAAAATTTTTTTCTCTACAAAAATAAAATTTTTTCAAAGTGATGGAGGACGTGATAATACTTCGTTCAAGCAATTTCTAAATGAAAGCCTTTTGTGCCCTTACACGCCACAACAAAATGGTGTGGCTAAACGTAAGCATCGCAATCTTTTCAAAATTTCCCGCACTATTCTGCTTCAAGCTCAATTTCCACCCAATTTTGGGTTGAAGCCTTACTTTTACAGAAACTTTTCTGGTCAACTCTTTACCCACTCTAGTTTTATGTGGTGCTTCTCCCTATCAACATCTTTTTTCATAAGATGCCAAACTATAATTTTCTTTAGCCTTTGTTTGTGAATGTTATCCTAATCTCACACATAAAGTACCTCATAAACTTGATGGTCGTTCACAACCTTCTGTCTTTTTAGGGTATATACTCCTAACTATAAAGGCATTGATGCCTTAACCCTCAAACTAATCAGGTGTACATAAGTCGTCATGTTGTTTTCCATGAAACTTCATTTCCTTATCTCCGCCTTGCTTCTAAGGTTTTGTCATCTCCTTCTAACTCTAGTGAGTCTATATCAGTGCCTGTAGTTCTTGTTCCTTCACAACGGATGTTGACATCATCTTGATCGTGATCCTCTTATCTCTATATCCTTCCTACTAGGTCCATTTGCTACTTTGGTTTCTTTATTTGGTCGAGAATCCTTATTTTTTTTCTAATCTTCAAATGTCACATCCCATTCATGATATTTCATCTATTATAATTCCACCCTTAACATGTTCTCACATCCTCTTCTGCTATCTTTACTCTTCTAGCATCATAAAATTCTAAACTTACATCTAAACATCCAATGGTGACCCGACTTAAAGCTGACATTCATAAACCTAAGCAAATTTTATCTCTTAGTTCATGGGTATCACCTAATGACATTCTTCTTGAGCCTTCTTCATTTACTCAGGCAAGGCGGCTATGACCGATGAATTTAATGCTCTTCTTGCCAATAACACTTGGACATTAGTTCCTCCTCCTATCAAACACATTATAGGTTGCAAGTGGACTTTTCAAGATTAAATAACATTTTGATGGTTTTATTGAATGGTTTAAAGCTCAACTTGTTGCTTAAGGGTATAAACAATAGGCTGGTATTGATTACAATGAAACCTTTAGCCCCGTTGTTAAACCCACCACTATCTGACTTGTCCTATCTTTAGCTATCTTTAATTTGCCTATCCACTATCTTAATGTTAAAAATGCATTTTTACGTGGTTATCTTTCTAAGGAAGTTTACATGAACAACATCCAGGATTTGTTGTTTCTCAGGGGCCTTATTATGTTTGTAAACTCCACTGTTCTATCTATAGTTTAAAACAAGCACCCCAAGCTTGGTTCCAACATTTTAATTCTTATTTTTTCAATTATGGTTTCTCATCAAGTCCGGTTGACACCTTTATGTTTGTCCATGTTTCTGCTTATAATATTCTTATTCTCTTACTCTATGCAGATGATATAGTTCTCACAGGTAATAATTCATCTTATATTCAGAGTTCTATCACTGCTATATCTCATTCCTTTGCTATGAAAGATCTTGGTGATTTGTATTATTTTTTAGGTGTTGAAGCTCATCATCAGTCCTTTTTTCTTCTCTTAACTCAAACTTGTTATTCTAATATTCTTAGACAGTCATGTGCATGACTGTAATCCTATCTCTACTTCCCTTCCTGATGCTTCCTAATTATCCCATTCATGATCTGGTAAGGTGAGGTACTTTCCAATCCTACCACTTATCGTAGTATGGTCGACACTCTTCAATATCTTACCTTCATTCACTCAAATACTGCTTATGCCGTTAGGATTGTTAGCCAGTTCATGCATAATCCTCACTTTTCTCATCTTCAACCGGTTAAGCATATTCTGCGATATATTAAGGGTACCCTTTCTTATGGTCTCATCTTTACTCCCTCACAGTCTACGTCTTTAATTGGTTACGTTGATGCCGATTGGGCTTGCCATCCAAACACTCGCCGTTCTATTATTGGTTATGCTATTTTTTTTTTTTGAATCTAATCTTATATCTTGGAGTTCTTAGAAACAACCTACTGTGTCATGTTCTAGTACCGAGTCTGAGTATCACTCAGTTGCTTTTGCTGTTGCCGAGACTTGTTGGCTACGCTCCTTTCTTCAAACCCTGCAATTTCCACTTTCTTGTCCTACTTATGTCTACTATGACAATATCCGTGCTACTTATCTTGCCATTATAATCAGTAACCCCTTTTTTCATGCTCACACCAAATACATAGAAATTGATTTTTCTTTTTGTCAAAAAAAAAAGTGGCATCTAAAGCTGTGGTTGTCCGTTATTTCCCTATGTCAGAGCAACTTGTTGACATTTTTACCCAAAAGTTTATCCCATTCAAAATTGATGTATCATGGGAACAATCTTCATGTGATTGCACCTTTCGATTGAGGGGGCTGTTAGACCTTATATACTTGTATTATACATACAGGCTACTATTGTCATTGTACATAACTTTTGGTCTATATAATATACATTTAGTCTAACCTAGAGTTGATACGGAACATTCTTTACACTAACTTGTACCCCATTCTCACTTTGCACTTTATATTTATTTTTTTTGGACATATTGCACCCTGAATTCTCAGATTTATTCCATTTTAATCAAAGTTTTAACATTGTTAGCATAGTTAACAATTACTAAGTAAGTGCATACCAAGCGTTTGGTTAGGGCGTATTGCACCAATATAAGTTATCATAACTGAACTAATAAAATGATCAATTCTCACTTTGCACCATCCCAATTCAAAATCTTGGACATATTACACCCTTAATTATTATATTTCTCCTACTTTGGTCCAATTTTAATAGTGTTCAAAAATTTAACGAATGTTTCACTATATGCAAGTGGTGTGCACAGTTTAAACATCCATCAGTTTTATTAACTAAGTTAAAAATTGGATCGAACTGGGAAAATATGAGAGTTCAAAATGCAATATGTCTAAAAAAAATAAGTACAAGGTACAAAGTGAAAATCGAGTATAAGTTAAGAGATGCAAAGTTAAATAAGCCCGTAGGATAAAATAGTAGAAAATTTGCTACTTAACTTATCAATCATTTTTGTAACTCAAATATGATGTTACATTTGTGAAACTAGCTAATATATAAACAAACAAACAAGCAAATCAAGCCTTATTTCCACTAAGTAGGATTGGCTACATGAATCTTACTATGCTATTGCTCTCTATCATGGATCATATCTTCAGACATTAGGCTCAATTCCTAGATAGGCTATATCTTTTTTACAAGTTACCCACCAAGTCCTTTTCGGTCCTCCCATACCCCTCTTATGTTGATTACTCTCTCTAAAATTACTCGCCTGACAGGCACTTCTACTGTATGTCTTAACATATGACCTAACCACCTTAAGCGTGTTTCTCTCATCTTCTTATCAATAAGTGCTATTCCAATTTTCTCACGAATATGCTCATTGCATATCTTATCCATCTTAGTGTACCCATACATCCATCTTAACATTCGTACTTCTACTACTTTCTTCTTTTGCTCATGCGTGTAATTCACTACCGAACATTCATACCCATAAAATTTTCTCTTGTATCTACCATTCTATAAAATTTACCCTTAAGTCGTAAAGGAATTTTGCAGTTGCATAATATTCGTGATACCATTCTCTTTTTAATCCAACCCGCTTGTATCCGATGTGTAACATCTCGATCTATGCCACCATCACTCTGAAGAAATGATCCTAAATACTTAAATTTAGACTCATTTATGGGTATCTTTTGATCTCTGATGCTAAACCCTATTCTATTCCTATGTGCACTCTTACTAAACTTAAATTCTATATATTCTGTTTTTGATCTACTAATTCTAGACCTTTTTGTCTCAAGTGTCTCTATCCAAATCTCGAGTTTAGCATTAACCCCGTATTTTATTTCATTTACTAAAATAATGTCATCTGCAAATAACATACACCATGTTATTTTCTCCTGTATCTGCATTGTAAATTCATCTATGACCAATAGCAAATAGATAAGTATTTAGAACTGAATCTTGGTGTAAACCTATGTTTATAGGGAACTCTCGTATTAACCATCCTGATGTTCTCACACTTGTAACCACATCCGTATACATCTCCTTTATTTATTCTATATATGATAATCTAACTCCTCTTATTTCTAAAACTCTTTACATAACTTCTCTAGGGACTCTATCGTATGTCTTTTCAAAATCAATAAAAATCATATGTAAATCATTTTTCTTATTCACGGTATCTATCGATAAGTTTTTTTAAAAGATGTATGGTTTCAGTAGTCGATCTCCCTGACATGAAACCAAACTAATTATTTGACACCTTAATCTCATTTCTTAACCTTTTTTCTATCACCCTCTCCCAAAGTTTTATCGTTTGGTTCATTAGTTTAATACCTCTGTAATTCACACAATTTTGTATATCACATCTGTTCTTGAATATGGGTATGAGAGTACTCTTCTTTCATTGGTCATGCATCTTTTATTCTTCAATATTTTATTGAAAAGATTGGTAAGCCAACTTATGCCCTTCTTTCCTAAGCATTTCTATATCTCAATTGGAATATTGTCGAGGCCAACTGCTTTTCCTTTCTTCATCTTCTTCAAAGCCTCCTCCACCTCTAATTCCTGAATCTTTCGATAATATATTATATTTCTATACTCCTCAAACTTATCTAACTCTCCTAAAATGATATCGTCTCCATTGATTTCATTGAATAGTTGATGGAAGTATCTCTCCTATACCTTTTGTTAATTTTCTCATCTCTTACTAGCACCTTATTATTTCATCCTTGATGTACTTGATTTGGGTTAAATCTTTCATCCTTTGGGCTCTTGCTTTAGCAGTTATTATATATTGAAAAAAATTTATATGGAGCCTTTATACAATTTATCTAGTGGTGAAAACAAGTATATCATCATTTTTTTCCTATAGTAGCATACATCAATTAACTCATATAACTCTATTTTAATCACAAGATCCACAAATAGATCTTTCCAATGAGTGAATTTTCTCTTTAATATATAAAAGAAACCAAGGTCGCGTATTTAGCCTTCTCAAAAAGTTGAAATACTTACCATCCAATCTGAAAATCGAGAGCTCGTTTCGAAGCACGACGATCATCAAGCGTATGGGAGTACGGTACCATCCATGTTGTAGCATGTGTTATTCCAATTATGCCCTTATAATATTCCTAAATCCATTCAGATGATTAGAGTTTGATGGGAAGTTAATAATCATGTGTGTGTAAGAGACTATTATAAGCATGAAGAAATAGTAAACAACCGGGATGTTCTACAGTCAAAGAATATCTCATTAATTTTAAACGCTTATATAGTATAAGCTTTTAGGACATATGACGGTGTACTGTACAAGTTTTTAAAACGTAATGAGATGGTTTGGTTACGAGACTATAGACTTTTCCATAACAACCTGATACTTTGTCTTGTATAGTTTTACAGCATCTGCATGGGCAAGAATCTCATGATGGGTAACAATGTATGGTTCGGTGCTTGAATTTCCACCGGTACAATTATTGTTCATCCAAGAAGAACAACGACTTGGTGGAAATATGCCCATGTCATAGCCTAATACACTGTAGAACGTTGGTTCATTGAAAGTAATCCAATGTTTTACTCGGTCTCCAAATCTCTCAAAGCAAAGATTCGCATAATCGTGAAAATCGTTCCTACAAGTTCATGAGATAATATAATAATGTTATGCACAGACATAAGTTTCCTCTTTCTTATGTTTGTAAATAGTTCGAGAATAATATAATTTCTTACACAATTTGAAGACTTAAAAAACCACCATACTCATCTTCCAAAGCTTGAGGAAGATCCCAGTGGAAAAGTGTCACAGTCGGCAATAAACCTGCATGCACAGTATCAAATTAATTCAATTTGATGTTCGAATTAATTCAATTGACTAACAATTTTTCCTTTGATAAATATTTTTAGAACGGGGAAAGAAACATGCCATTGATGAGAAGGTAATCTATGAGGTTGTTGTAGTATTGTATTCCTTTCTCATTTACACCTCCACTTAACTTTCCACCTGTACATTGTAGAAAATTTGAATAATGAAACTTGTAAATGAGGGATGTTTGATAAAATTGAAAACTGAAGTCTGAAATCTGAGCAATAAAATTTTAAGTGTTGAAATATTAACAAAGTTGTATCTGTTTAATAATCAATAGAACTTGAATATTGAATTGAAGTGTTTTATCATATGTATATTGTATAGTTGAATAATATATTGTTGATTTATTTTTTATATTAGGTTAGTTTTTAAAAAATTATCTTTTAATACAATAAATAGTCTACTAATATTTATGTGTGTATTTCATAGAGATAGTACGTACAAGCATGCGTTTATGTGTGTGAGAGAAGAAATATAGTATGTAAAAATGAGAGAAGAAAAGTGATGTGTTATCTGTGTGTATGTGTGTAATAGAGAAATTATATATGAAAGTGTGTGTTTGTTATGTGTGAAAGAGAGAAATTACGTATGAAAATTTGTGTGAGAAAGATATAATATGTGTGTAAGGAATAAGTCTTGGTTATTCACTCCACATTACTGAGTGAGCATGACGGTATGTGAGATGACTGAAAAGCATAGAGATCCCACTATTTTTTAATCATACAATGCCTTGAAATACCCACACTGCAATACGAATTGAGTAGTAAAGAATTTTAATGTGTGTGTTTGCGCCTACAATTGTATATATGTGAAAAAGTGTATGTGCACGTTAAATAAATAAAATAAATTGAGTGAATTTCGCTATACTAGTAAAAAATTTGACAAATTAAATGATAAACCTTTCAATAAAAAATTATATATAAAAATTAAGTGGTACTTAATATATTTAGAGGTAGAAGGGTTTTGTTATAAAATACACTTACGTTGTGTTCGGATAGGTGAATTTGAATTCAAAGAAAGATTTGAAATGAATAAATTTGAATTGGATGTATTTGAAATGACATGAAATATGAATGAATTTTAAATCCACTCATTTAATTATTAAAATCATACTCTCCACTTGTTGGTGGATTTCAAATCCACAACTAAATCAATTAACTTATTTGGATAATTTATTATAGACTAGAATTTCAAATCAAATCTACCCAAATCCTTCAATCCAAACACAATATTTATGAATTAATTTTATGTGCAGGAGCAAAGCTATTTTGGTCCTTTATTTTGGGGTGTTGCCCCAATTTAGTCCATCATATCAGAACATGCTTATTTAGTCATTAATAACTAATGAAATTGAAAGTTAAACATATTAATGGTGGCTACGTGAACATCAAATGACTATGGGTTAAAAATCTAAAAATGTGAGAAGCAGTCACATATTTAAATAATTTTTAATTAGAGTATACTTTTGGAATTATGTCAAAAGGGGGGAAAACAACTGTGTGAAAATTGAAGATGCAATTTCATCATTTTTGGGTTTTAACCCCCAATTATTTGTGCATTAATAGTCATATGATATTCATGTGGCCTTAATCAATTATTTGTCTAATTTTTTCATGAAAATTTGCATATAAGGTATCATTTTGAATATGAGTAACTAAATGACAAATTTTAATACAAAAAAAAAAAAAAAAACTAAATAAACCAAAGTATAAAAGACACAAATGACCTTTTTCTTTTTAAGCAATTAATAAAATTATCAAACACTCGCTAAGAGATTCTATATTATTCTCTAAGGAAACAAATTTAGACACCTCTAAAAATCAAATTTGAATAGAAGAGAATAGTGCAAGCTACGTTTGTCTTACGTGGTAAGACTCTTGGCCAAGAAATTGAGAAGCGATAAGAGTCCATGTTCATTTCCTTCGAGAGCCTAACATCTTCCTGTAACATAAAAATAGAAGCTTATTAAATTGTTAAATGAGTTTAAAATTTAGATAGTATATATCCATGAAATTGTTTTGAAACTATAGTTTTTACGAGCTGCATTTTTATTCATACGTATCAAAATATAATTTATTTATATTCCGAGAGCGATGATTCAGGTTTCAAAATGTCAAAGGTACCTAATAAGGATGCTTTGTTTCCTTTTTTTTTCCTTATAAAATAATCTCCAAATTGACCTAATTAGAACTGGTATTAAATTTGTTTTTATTTTCGTTAAGGAGGAAAATGATTCTTGAAAATTTAGCATTTCCTTTCTCAAGTTACTCAAAATTCAACATTTACTAAATATTTAATAATATCTAACTACTAACTACCACTTTATTCCTATAATTAGCCATTTAAAAAAAAAAAAAAAAAAATATTCTCAGACATGCAAACAAACTCTATCTAATATGCATGCTTTCCTTGAAAATCAGAAGCATTTAAATTTTTTTGCTGTTTGAAACTTTTGCTCTCATTATATCAAAAAATATTTGAAAAATGTTTAATTCAAAGTCACATATTCATGTGAAAATGACAATATATATATGTAGCTATACGACAACTCTAAATGAAGTGTATCACGATATACCGACTAAACTAATCTGTACGTATAATATATCGCGTGTCCGAGCTCGTACCACATTTCTTAATCAATCGTGTTTCTAATAACTATGGTAGAAACATATCTTGTGAGGTAAATTTTCTTTTTATTTTAACAACTGTGAGTACCTTATAAAGATGGTACGAGTCCGCTGCCAGATCTGCATTCTTACGGTCCCTTATCTTCTCTGTGGTTTGAGAAAAGAGTACCATTAGTAACAAGCTAGAGAACTTCAAACTTTGCCATTCCACATATGTTTGCAACAACAAATGACAACGAGAAAAATTGGATGAACTTGTTGAAAAATATTCAATCACAGTAAATTTAATCTTTCTTCCAATGATTTAGAATGTATACTAATTACTTCAGTTTATGGACAAATTGATGTGAATGGTGTAATATGAACCTGGAAATTTATGTGTGAAGTTATCCCAAATGCTAGGACCTTTGCCATCAATATCCCATGCTCCTTCAACCTGTCAAAAAAGAATAAAGCCAACAAATATATGTTTTTGTCAATCCAAAGAAGGTTAGGATTCTCTTGATTACTTTTCTAGTCAATGAATTTATTGATTCGTCTATACTGAAATAATCAAAATTTTAAAAATGATCTCATTACGTCAATAATTGTGTTTCATAGATTAACATACTCAAAATTCATATTTATTCAAAAATATTTTATTACTCAAATTGTATGAAACGTTTGAACGATGAAAAATGAATCAAAATCAAAATAAAAATTTTAACGATTAATTGATGGAAAATTTTAATCCACTTCATTTTAATTTTTATATAACATACAATAACTAAATATATGAAATAAAGTATATTATGAACTGTTGCAATTTTTAAAAATAAATTTAAATCACATTTTTTCGGGGAGCCTAGTCCATCCAGAGATATTAAATATTCAACGTACAAAAATGGTATGGTTCATGAGTACTATAGCCAAGAATTATATATGCACCTGATAAGCTGAAGATGATGCCCCAAATAAAAAACCTGCAGGAAAACTACTCCGATTGAACTTATCTACTTGATATGTTGGTGAAAAAGGCTCAGCACGGCGATCAACAGCATGTACATCTGCAACAAACAGCAGGCACAGAAGAAGGTGAACCACGAACTCCATCATCGACAACATGTACCTTTTCTGCTTGATCATGGGATTATATACAAGTAATATGTGAAAGATTTTGGTTATTTTGTATTGGTAATTGACTGGTTCTAGCATAGCCAAATGGAGCATGAAGAAATGAAGATGACTTGGTAAAGATTACGTGTCTTATTCTTTGTTTCAGTTCCTTCATTTGTTCATTTCGTATGCTAGTGGGAGAAGTCCAGCTTTGTTATTTTTCTGTTGGAGCTTGTGTACTTTATCTCAATTTTTTACACCGTTATCAAAATTAATAAAAAATTTTTGTGTGTACGTCAAATAAAACGGGATTACAATAATTTGAATATTTTGGATGTGCAAATAAAAATTCCATTAAATTTAATTAAGGCGTTAAAAATTGAAATGAAGTAGAAAAATTTGAGAGTGAGGTACAAAGTGTCCTAGTTAAGGGACGGAAAATAGAATTAGTTCTTACAAACAATAAAAAAAAAACTTATGTTCTTTAAAATGCACAAGAAATGCTGATAAAAGATGATTGTGTAACAAATTAGGGTTAATTACACTTAACCCTCTTACACCTATACTTGAATTGTATTTTGTCTTGTGAACCCAAACAATATACACTCTATCCCTTTTAAAAGATTCCATGCTATAAAATATTATAAAAGGTTCTATAGACATTTGATTTGACAAAAATGTAGCCCTCCAAATGTTTGTGGACAAAGTTACTTTTCTTTTATTTCATTTCTAATTATTTCATTTTTTAGTTCATGAGTATATAAAAAAGTACATGAATTATTGCATTTTCTTTAATCAACTTAAATTGTTTGCTTTATTTAGAAAACTAAGTGCAATTGGAGAATCTTTACAACTATTTTCTATTTATTTTCATTTCATGTAAACTACACAAATTAAATATAAAATTAGTAAGTAAAATATATTTTATTAAATACATTTTATCAAAGAATATCCTTGTCATTATATAAGTAACTGTGAAATGAAAATTTTATTTCAATAAAATATATTTACTTACTAAAATAGTTGTCAAAATTCTTCCTTTTGTTATTATTTTTATAAATGCAAAAAATAATGCATGAGTTGATTAAGAAAAAATTGACAATTTGTGAAGTTCTCATGTAGTTAAGAAATAAAAATTAAAAAGAATATATGAAATCATTAAAAATGAAATAATAAAGAGTAACTAAATTATCCACAAATTTTTGGAGGGTTTTTTTGAGTCACACAACTACCGACATTAGCTTTTTGTATTTACTTATATTATAAAATATGTCATGGGGGTAAAGTATATATTCTTTAGGTCAAGAGGTAAAGTGCAACTAGAGTATGAGTTCATGGGATAAAGTGTAATTAACCCAACAATTTATGATGTCCATAGCAATTCCTCCTAAATTGTTTATAATTTGCTTCATGTCTTTATCCCATGAAAAAGAAAGTGATCATGTATGTCTGAGAATATATGCATTTGCCCATTCTTTATTTATTTTTTCCGTGTGTGTATATGAGTGTGTGTGCGTGTGTTATTGTGCATGCGCATACTTTGTGAGTAATATTAAGTGCATTCAAGAACTAAGAAAATTAATTTTTTGTTATGAGAGCAAACTGTGCTGATAGTTACTAAATTATTACTCTTCCTCATGTTGGGTTAATCAACTATTTCGCACAAATAGTCACCAAGATATAGATTTTCAGGGTTACTTCATTTATTTGAATCACTGGGCCTGACGGAAGTGATATCTTGAAGGTTAAAAAGGTCCAAATACATTCCAAAGAATTGAAGTGATGCCCATTTGCAACCCATGCACCAGCTACAACCCTAAATCAACTACAACTCCCAATTTCATTGTAGACTTGGATGCTCACAACCATGCACTTTGGAGCCTCCCAAGCCACCCAACCCTAGTTTGCAAACCCCATCCCTCTACTGAGAATATTTGTACATCTCAATGTATATTCTATCAGTCACCTATTTAAGGTGCAAGTTTCTTACGGGCAAATCCATTAGTTGAAAATCCAACACTTTATCAATGTACTAACTCAATGGGAGAGATAAAGACCCATCAAGTGTGATTCAATCCCATTGATTCATTTTCCTCTTGTTTGGGCTTGAAAATAAGAATAAGCAATTCGGGTTATACGAAGCTCAAGAGTTCAAGTGCCATCTTTCTACTGTTGGTTGACCAACTTCATAGAATACGAGTAGTTATTAATAAAAAGTGTGGAAGCTCTTATTACTTTTGTGTATTTTATTTTATTTTATTTTTGGTAAAACTGAAAGTACATAGAACTAATTAAGAGTTGCAAGCAGAAGAAACTATTCTGGGGAGACATATTCCCCTTACATCCTCGGATAGAATAGAAGATAATTGCTGAGGGCAACATTCCAAAATAACAAAAGCAATAGAGCACGATGCTCTAGATTTAGCTAGCCAATCTACACACTTATTCCCTTCCTGAGAGACGTGGCTGATTTTGCATATCTCAAATGATAGTAGTAATTTCCTGCAATCCATGAGAAGAGAAACATAAGCTTGACGTTGACTGGATGATCCCTGAAGCAGATTTAAGATGTCCAAACAATCCACTTCTATTTCCAGCCAAGGGATATTGAGGAAAATTTCCATTTGCAACCCATCCCTCAATCCCAATAATTCAACTAAAATATTAGAGGCTTTGCCTAGCTTCTTGATGTAACCATGGTGGTCTCAAAGACTCGGCCGAGTCAGAACCGGGACATGTCGGAGACATCGGAACCGGCATCGGAGCGGGAAGACTCGAACAATCCTCGGCACTTCATGTGAGTGAAACGTTAAACCGGCTGAGTCGTCCGAGTCGACTCGGTAATTCCTCATCTGAAGCCCTGCCCGGAGATGATGAGAAAGGAAAATAGTGCCAACTGCAAGAACCGTTGGCCAGTCATAGCTAATAGCTAATACACCTGCCATTAGAGAAGCCAATGATAGGGTCCGAATGTTGTTGCAGTCAAGTTAAAGCAGGGATCATCGCAGTTGTCAGGTCGCCTTTCAGTCGAAAAGGGTAGCTAATGTTTGGGATATCACCGCAAGAAGAAGGAGGGCAATGATGATTGTTTTTCTTCGCTATGCAGCAGCTGGTTGCCAAGACGAGTAAAACTAAAAGAAGAGGTACTCGTACTACAAGGGATAGCTTGGCTTTGGACATGATGGCTTAGCTGTGGTGCAGTCTGTAGCTTTTGAAAACCATACAGTTGTAACAAGACCATCCCTTTATTGACCAATATCACATTTGAATGGCTTATTGGTTTCATCAAAGGTAAATTCTAGGAAAACGGAACTAAATGACAGGAGGTCAACAAGTCATCTTAGCAAGTCCAAGGAGTGATTGGAAATAAAATTATGTACTCCCAAGTATATCCGTGCCAAGTCAACAACAGAAGCTCAAAGAGAAATAAGGTGATGGTTACACTTCTACAGGAAGTGAATTCAATTGAGTTGAGAATCCTGAGACTTGTAGAAAATCCATCAATATATAGGATTTGGATACTATAATCATGACATAGAACCTTCACCACATCCTCCACCTCCCATACATAATAATTATGGTTCATTCAACCAATTATCACAACCAATAGATAGACAATTAAATTCGTTTTTTCTACCTCATCCAAGTGTCTTGCCGTATTGAAACTTCGATTACAGT
Organism: Cinchona pubescens; assembly: GCA_025175665.1. Lineage (NCBI taxonomy): Eukaryota > Viridiplantae > Streptophyta > Magnoliopsida > Gentianales > Rubiaceae > Cinchona > Cinchona pubescens. Next base: position 4,477,695 of record JANKKI010000026.1, on the reverse strand, counting down.
TCACAAAGAAAGAATGATTTTGAGCCTCATCACCATTTATTATGGTATATAATACTTTGGTATGACAAAAATTCTTATGATTTTAGTTTTTTTTAGTATTTGTTTTTATGTAATGAGATCTTTTTATTTTTTTTCCTTTCAGAAAATTGATCGTGAAACAAGTGAAACTTTTCTTAATATATTGGAGATAATTTGTTGCTTTGTATTGTTAGGAATTATTGAATATCTATTTTTATATGAAATGTGTATTAGACATTCTTATAATATATTTGTGGTATTTTGTGGCGTTACGATTTATCATTCTTTATTTATAATAAACAATTACAATTAATATCTAGTTGTGATTGTATTTTACTAATTTAATTTGACAAATAAATTAGTTGTGGTGTTGTATAACTTTTAGTTTTCTTTTTAGAATTTTTTAGACTTCGTATATAATAAAATATACATATCGCCCGATACGGGACCGATACACCTAGACCGATGTGGAACAATACATTCCGCAACCGTTACCATGACCGCGACTTTGAACCATGGATGTAACCCTTAATCCATTCATTCATCTGACATATGGATTTCTAAGAAGCCAGCCAGAACCAGCCACACCCAGATTGCTTCTGGCTGATCCATCCTATTTGAGCTTAACCCAATAAGTAGGTGGTGGAGTCCAACTTATATAGGTAGACACTTTAGAGGTATGCTGATAGGGCATAAAGGATGGGCCTAAATTGACAAAATCTAAAGCTTTCAAAAAACAAAATTCAGTCAAATTTCTTGGTACCACAAAGGATAAAAAATGGCTTTATTGTGGTAAAACCAAATCCCCCAACACCCAAAAGCAAAAAGGGTACCCCAAGGCATGAGAATGATGAGGGGGCTTTTAGATTGCCGCCTTTCTTGAGCCATTGTAAGAAAGGAAGATTACATGATAAAGGTATTTGAATGGAGTTCCAAAGAGCCAAGGCCAGCTAACAATGTTTAAGGACATGTTCAACGTCCTTACTGTTAGTTTTATAGTAATCACAAATATTATTTTGAGAAATTTTCCTGATGTGCAAAAGGGATTTAGTTGGAAGTTATTCAGCCTAAGAAAGGCTAACAAAAGGAAGTGTTTTAATTTGTTGGGGATTTTTAGGTTCCATATCCACGAGCAGTTAAATTCTAATGGATAAATAGAACCTTTCTTCTCCAATTCTACATCCCAGGCAAGGTGTAAGCTGATTTTAAGGAGAAAATTCCTGAAGCATTTGGTTCCCATCTCAAAGAATCCTTAGTTGAATCAAATACAGGTTTAGAGATAGCCCGAAATAAAGAAGAGATGTTCTCAGAAAGCTAGAATGGAAGTTTATTAAGATTCTAGGAATGGAAGTTACCAAATAAATTAAAAACCTGAATCTTGTCTTCATTCAGGTTTAAAAGGCCCTGTATGAGGTTCCTCAAGGGTCTCTCGGGAAACCACTTATCAAACCAGAAATTGATCTATTAGCCATTTCCCACATTAACCACCACCCCTCTATAAAATACCTCAAACCTTTAACCAAACATTTAAAATTCACAAATCTCTACTCCTTTCTAAAATCCAGGCCCTCAGAAAGGAGCTAAAAAGATTTTGAGTCAGATAATTATGTTGCAATACTCTAACCCAAGGTCCTCTCAAATTTCTTTCAGAGTTGAGATGGAACCAAAATCATCTCTGAAATAGCATGACATCATCCGCAAATAGACAATGTGTCAATTTTGGTCCATCTCTCTTAAAGCAAAGTGGTGTCCGTTTTTTCACCACGACAATGTTGGTTATAGTTATGGATAGTAATTCCATACAAAGGATAAAGAGATAGGGGGGACATGGGGTTGCCTTTCCTTATACCCCTAGAAGGGTATATATACTCAGAGGAACTCCCATTATGAAGACATAAGAGTTTGGAGGTAGAAATACAAAGCAATCAATTGTATGAAGGATGCAGGAAGGATGCGGGATAACCAAAGAATACCAACGCCTCTTTAATGAAATACCATTCTAACCTATCACAAGCCTTCCCCAAATCAATTTTCACATCAAACAACCCCTTATTCCCTCTCTTCTTATTAATTCTAAACAATCATTACATTTCTTCTTGGACAAGAATTACATTATCCCTTCCACATCTCCCTGGAATGAATTGGATTGATTAGGGCTGGTGAGGTCATTCATGAATGGTCTAAGCTTGTTGACAATTATTTTATTAAGAATTTTGTAGGAGGAATTACAAAGTCCAACGGGAGGTACTACTTAATAATTACAGGGAGGTAAACTTTGGGAATAAGGCATAAATAGGTGTCATTTATGTCCTCGAGAAAAGGCTTCAATTGGAAACAATTTCTAACAAATGATGCAACCGAATCACGGAGGATATCCCAATGCTTTTGAAAGAATATGGGATTCACACTATCAGGACCAGGATCATTAAAAGGTTTAAGCCCAAAAACAGCCTCTTTTATTTCATTTACTGAATGAGGATTGTTGAGGTCGAGACTGTTGAAAAAGTCTAAATTAAGTGGGGGGGGTGAATAGAGTTCAGGAGACCTATATACATGGGAAAAATCAGTGGAGAACAAACTACGGAAGTAACCCTATATATATGGTTTTTGATCTCTGGATCCCCTTTAACCTAATCCCCTAGATTATTTTTTATGGCTAAAATCTTATTCCTTTTCCTCCTACAAATCACAGTCGTTTGGAGAAATTTTAAATTCAAATCATCCCAAATATTGTGATTTAATCTCTACTTTATAGCCCAAATATCTCTCTTGAAGCAATAAACCTTCGAGATCAGTTTGGTGTTCCTTTTCTAACGAGCTAAGGAAAGGGGAAGGATAAAATTCCAAGGCCTTTCGGTTGCCCAAAAGTCTATTGAGAAATTTCCTTTTCTTCCAAAAGACATTATCAAAAGTGTTTTTGCTCCAAATTTTCAAAGCCTCAGTGAAACCTGAAATAGAATCTGCCGGGTTTGAGGGAGGTGTCCTATCCAAGCATTTAAGATAAGATTCTAAAAATCCAGATGGTTTAGCCAAAGGATTCCAATTTGAAAGGCTTATTTTTTATATGGGGAACTCCTAACTCAAGATTCACAAATATGGGACAATAGATTAGATTTGATTTTAGAGGGGTGGTTTAGGGTTTTGGGTTATAGAAAACTCTAGTCCAGGTTACAGAAAACTCTATCCAGATGCTCAAAAATAAAGCCAGTGTCTTTCCTCCTACAGGATCATGTAAATTTAGGGCGTGAGAATCCAAGGTCTACTAGGTTACAAGAATCCATACAATATTGAAAAAGCTTGGCTCTAGATAAGTTAATAGGCTTCCCACCTTTCTTGTCCACAATAGATAGGAATTCATTGAAGTCCCCCTAATACTATTTAGGGGAGTTGGAAGTTATTAGATAACGATATCAATTGGTCCCATAATAATTTTCTTTTCTCAAAACGAGGACTAGCATAAATCGCAATTAACATCCAAAGAGAAAAGTTGTGTTTTACCTGGAGTTTCACATGGATGGACTGGCTAGAATTTGAGATTGGTTGCAATTCTATATCAGAGTTTCTCCACAGAATCCATATGCCATCATTGACACTGGACATCGGTACAATCTCAAAGATTTTCAAATGGCAACCCTTGGCAAATCTATTGCGCTCTATGTCTTTGCATCCTAGTCTCCACTAAGATAAGAATGGTTGGATATCACTGATGAATCATTTGGAGCAAACGAATTCAAAGAGTGGGGCACCTGGCCCCTCTAACATTCCATAGATGGATCTTCATTGGGATATTATTGTTGAGCATTCCCCTGGAAGACCCAATATAGTCCAGCCTCATCCTTGATGGGTTCTTTGTCTCTGGCACCTCCCACCTGTCTATTCCTTGATATCCTAGCCTTAGGGTTAAAAGAGTGATCAAAGAAACCCCTTCAAAGCCTCTCGTCTCATTTATGAAAACCCTTAATTGTGAGATATCTTATTCTACTGATATGATAACCAACTCTCTGGTCTGTCCATTTAATATGATAGACCTGGGATCCTAAGTGAGAGTTACTTGCCTTACTTTGTCGTATGGACAGTTTGATAGCTCGTCTCCTGGGCTTGAGTCCATGGCTCCCAGGACAAGATCTAAAAAGATAACCAGTTAGGTCTTGAGCTATACCCCTCTATCCTGAGTTCATATAAGGGTCCCAATCTTGTTTCAGGTTGATATGGGTATAGGAAAGGATTTCGGCAACCTCTTGTATTAGATCCAATAAGAAGGTGATCGTCTTTCCCTGAGCCTAGATCTCCCAGATTGATTGTATCTGTTTGGAGTAACCGTTCCTCTCCCAAAGGCGATGGAGTCCTTGGTGGTGGAATGGAGATCCACTGACTTCCTACTAGGTTCAATGTTGACTAGAGTGATCTCCCAATCGACGGTGGTAATACTCGATTGCTCGATTCCAGTCGTACATGGGATGATCTGGACTGTGGTTCACGGAATAAGGATCGAATTCGTAGTTCCCTCTACAAGAATTCTCATTCAGCTGTCGATCCATTAGAAATCTTCTCTTTCTATAGAAGTTGATTGAGAACCCCACAACTTGAGAGCAAGCGGTTTCCAAAGGATTTGAATTCTTGGAACCATCGATCTCGATCATTATAGAATGAGGTAATAGGTCTAGGGTTACAGTTCTCATTATTACCATTTTGGTGAATAGTCTCCTTATTACTAGAAGATATAGAAGGAAAAAGTGTTTGCAGTGTTTTATTAAGGATCGAGGTGTCAGCAGGCATAATATCAAGATCTCTATTCAGTATTGCAAAAACATTGCATAGTGGAACCGAGACTGGTCCTTTCTTAACATATTTAGTAATGGGTCCACTTCGTTTGATCGTTCATTTGAAATTTGAATTGGGCTTTAATTGGTCAAAACCCAGATTTTTCCCAACCCTTTTGAAATGATCTTTAGGATTTTGGCCAGTGACGAGAAAGTTCCAATTACCCTTTCAATCTAAATTCACTTGCATCCAAGGTCCAGATGGGGTGTTCCGAATTTTCCCTTCCTCAAGGTCATCAAATTTCTTCCCTATTTTCTATAGATTCTTAGTATATCACTTAGATTGTTCTTGCCCCATGCATCCACACATATAGCAGAGAGATGAAAGGCCCTCATATTGAAGATTTTGGAGATGTTGTATTGTCCAATAGAAAGAGCAGGTTGTAATGGCTTATCTAGTTCTAACTCAACACAAAGTCTAGCAAATCGATTATGTTCTATAGTTGCCGTTTTAGCATCAATTCTGAGTAGTCTATCTAACCCATTTCCTACATGACAAAGAAACTTTTCATCATAATACTCTAATGGTAAACCAGGTAGGCAAATCCAAACTATAGTGGTGTTGGGTTTAGCTTCCAAAGCATTAAAGTTAGGATGCCATCTCCTAATGGATAAGTAGTTGTTACTAATAAACAAAGGGCCCCTATTTAGGAGTGCTTGAAGATCTGAGTTATTGGATAATTTAACAGCAAAATAATCTGTTCCCAAATCTAGGATAGAAAAAGGATTTTTCATCGTCCACAAATCTTTAATCTTGTGAGCAAAAAATTTATAGCCCAAACTTTTCCCTAAAGTTTTTTCAATAAGTGTAGAAACCCATGGACTCCCTAATCCTTTGAGTTCATCTTGGAAATTGAGATGACAAGTTACTTAAAAGCTGAACTAATTTGTGGTTGTTGATATGAGGTTATAACTTCTGAAGAAAAATCTGAGTGAAAAGTTGAATGGATATCTTAAATACACTTAACTTGAAGGAGATAGTCTTTAAAGGAAACAGATATTGCAAGAGTGACATCCATTCCCGGAGAAGAGGATGCCATCACTACTTTGTGTATTCCAAAGTAAGATTTGGGAAATAATTTGCTATTATTGAGGTCTTCCTGGCAATGAAAAGAAGGGATGCAATACGATAACTTCCCACGAGGAAATCTATCCTAGTACTACTCTTGCCCAAGCACACTTAACTTTAGAGATCTGATGGAATCTGGTGCATTAGTGCTAGTTTGATCACACCTTTTTGTGTATCATCTAGCTATGTTTTAAACTTAATCACATTACACTATTTATATACATTTGTTACTTTATGCCTCTCACATGTGTTTTTTGTATAAAAAATGAATATATCTTATAGTTTAAGAAAACGGAAAAAATAGTCACAAAATCATTAAGAGTATGTTTGGTTCTAGGAAAGAAGTAAGGAAAAGAAAGTCTTTTCACAAGAATTGGTTTTTCATGTTTAGCTGCAATGGAAAGAAGGAACGAAAATAAATTTGAGAAAGTAGTAAGGAAAAAGCCTATTCATTTTGCCTTCAACCCATTGCCTCACATTTTAGTGAGAAAATAACATAAAGTTAAATGCAATTGGGTCAACACGTGGATTCTTTCTCGGGTTAAAATAGGAGACTGGGTCATCCAACTATATATAAATGGAGAGCATTGGTATGGTAGTTTGGACTCTTTTTATATTTATTTATTTAAATTTTTAGATCTATTGTAAACACCAATGTTATTTAATTTATTTGTTTAAAAATCTTTGTAAAATAGTAAATGCTTAAATAACTACCCATCTATTAATAGTTTGATTTTGAAAACGATCTAAAAATATATTTATTAATGTTAACAATAATGTCAAGTTATTGTATGTATAAATTACTTTTTAAATAAATATAATTTTTGATGTTGAACATACATTAGGTGTGCATTTTTCACTAGTTTAAATAAAGCACTCAGTATCGTCTAAGATCTAATTTCTTCTTTCAACCAACAAATACTTGTTCTAAACTTTTCATTCTCATCTATTCATAGTTCTCACCTCCAATCACCCCCAACCATGGAGAATGATGGAATCTCCACAATCAGATAAAAACAACAAAATTTTGAAGAAATCATATACTTTGAGAGGTCACTTTTTGAAGGGCCATATGAGATTTTCCCTACAAGGGAAGTACTTGAGACAAGGAGGGAATCTCCATTGTGAATTTGGACCCTCGAACTGAGATTCGTCAATAGAGATTTTGAACATGAAGCCATTTGAGAATGATAAAAAAGAAACCGAAGAGGTATTCTCGTCTTATCATCTACCATTATTTTAGCTTTTTCTTGACAGTTTTACTTAACTTTTTGGAACAGCAATCTAAATTCTGAGCAGTGTTTCATCAATTATATGTACAATTCTTCATTTTCTATTATTATTATTATTTTTAATTATGGATGGCTGACTAGATTTTGAAGGGGATTGAATTGGATTGAAATATTTAGGTATGGTCCTCTAAAAATTTTGCATTAATCAGACAAAAATTTTCTATCTATCAAGTGTTTGTTAAAACACCAAAATTAAAATTTGAAAGAGTCAAAACTAAAACCTATTTCATCTTATTTTTGTTTCCCTTTCACCATTTTCTTCGTTTTTTTTTTTTAATTAACTGAACAACATGTATATGATAAAAAATCATATTTACAATATTCAAGTGACACAACAATGGTCTTCAGCACTTTGGATTAGTCAATGATCTGGATTCATTGAATTATGTACTGGGTCATTTTGATTGAATTACAAGGTTTAATCTAACTAAAGGGCAATCGAATACTAGTAGAACTTCATTAGTATTTTTCTTTGGATGACAAAGACAACTGGGACACAGTTTGTCAACTGGATTGCAAGTGATCCATCATGATTCATGAGCTTTCTATAATTTGCAAGTGTTGATGTATAAACAAAATATTTTTGAACATTTGAATGTGCTAAGTTCATCAGCTAACTAAGAATGAAAGCTATGGAACATCCGGGTTCATGAAAGTCTCATGCATGCCAAATAAGTATAACCTACACTCATCAATATAAGATGCGTAGAAGTAAATATGTTGTATTTGTCTATAAGAATGACAAACAAAATTGGGAGAATTTGTGTATATTGATGAATGATACAATTTTCAATATTTATAGACTTATAGATACAGTGAATTTAAACTGTATAATGAACATAAACACTAACTAATAAGGTAACTATGCATAAATTTAGGTACTAATGAATAATGTAATTATACAATGAATCTAGACATTAACTTTAGTGAAACTAGATGTTAACACCCCCCTCAAACTCAAGGTGGTTGAATAAAGACCAACTTGAATTTGGAAATTTCCTCTAAATCAAAGAAACATCCAGGAGGATGTGCCTTGGTAAAATATCAGCTATTTGATAAGGAGATGAACAGAGTGAAGTTTCACAGTACGGTGCAAAACATGATGAAAAACAAAGTGACGATCAATCTCAATGTACTTGGTGCATTCATGGAAGATATCATTGTGAGCAATTTGAATAGCACTTTGATTATCACAGTAAAATATAGTCAGAGACTCATGAGCAATCCCCATATCCGATAACAACCAATGAAGCCAAATAAGCTCTTGGGTGGCATTAGCAACAGTACGATACTCAACTTCGGTGCTAAATAGAGAAACAACGGTTTGCTTTTTACAATGCCAGGATATAAGAAAGTTACCCGAAAAGAAACAAAATTCTATAGTAGAACGTCTATCAGTTGGATCTCTTACACAATTAGCATCAGAATATGCACATAACTCGAGAGAAGAACTAGAAGAAAAGATAAGGCCATGATACAGTGTGCTACGAAGATATCGAATAATACACCTAAAGAATAGTTGCAAAGTAGGAACTCCTAGGACTAGCCATAAACTAACTAACAATATGAACAACATAGGCAACATCAAGATGGGTAACTGTAAGATACACCAAACTACCAACTAGTTGGAGATAAAAGGTTGGATCACGAAGAGGTGTATCTTCCTCTGGAGTAAGATGGGCATTGATCTCAATAGGGGTAGAGGGAATCTTGTTGTCAGTTAATCTAGCACGAGTAATGAGATTTGATGCATAATTGGCTTGTTTGAGATAATACCCAGCAGATGATGAAGATATCTCAAGACCAAGAAAATAATTGAGCAAACCCAAGTATTTCATCTCAAAATGATAATTCAAAGACTTCTTCAGTTCAGTAATACCAGCGAGATCATCACCAGTAATGATCATATCATCTACATAAAGGAGTAAAAGAATGATACCATGAGTAGATCGGCGAACAAAAAGACTATAATCATGCAAGCTATTTTTGAAACTAAACTGCTCGATTATACGACTACGAATTTAGAAAACTATGGTCTTAGAGTTTGTTTTAGTCCATAAAGAGCCTTGCGATGTTTACACACTTGACCAAATTTAGTGGAGTATCGCATATAAACCTCATTGAAAAGATCACCATTAAGAAAAGCATTCTTAACATTCATTTGAAACATTTCCCAATGTCAGATAGTAGTAACAGCAAGTAAGCTTCTAATAGAAGTTAGGCAAGCCACAGGTGTAAAAGCCTCTTCATAGTCAATAACAATTCCTATAAAACCCTTAGCAACAAGACGAGCTTTATAGCGATTTATAGTGCCATCAAAGCGTGTTTTGATTTTGTATATCCACTTACATCTAATAAGAGATTTATCTGTAGGAAGAACAACCAGATCCTATGTATGAGTTCTTTCAAGTGCCTGGAATTCATCAGACATAACTTGCTGCCAAACAAGATTAGAACAAGCTTTTCTATAGGAAGTAGGCTCATGCAAAAAAAGAACAGTGAAAAAACAATGATAATCACGTGTATAATGTGTAAGACGAGTTGATGGTTCTCTTATCCTAGTTGATCGACGAGGAGACAAATGTAAAGGTACTATAGAGGACTCAAGAAAAGTAGATGTGCTAGAACCATCAGCTGGACAGTGACCCTCAGATAGAATGTGGTCATTTAGAGGAGCAACCTTAAGGATAGAATTAGGAAAATCTATAATAGGAGCAGTATCAGGAAAATGATCAACTGTAGGGTGAGTAAACGAAGCAGACAAAGAGCTGGAGAGAGGTTAAATTTGAACATTCAGGAAAACATTTTATGTTCCCAGAAAATAGCATGATAAGAGACTCAAAGTCGTTTACATTGAGGATCCCAACAACGATAGCTCTTGTGTTCAATGCCATATCCTACAAAGCAACATAATCTAACACGAGGTTATAACTTGGTAAGTTCATGGAATTGTAAAAGAATAAAACAAACAAAACCAAAAACTTTCAAGTTCCTATAATTGGGAGGTGAACCATAAAGCCGCTCATAAGAGGAATGATTTATCAATGACAGGAGAGGGAACCCGATTTATAGTGTAAACAGTAGTAAGAGCAGCTTTACCCCAAAAATGTTCAAGACAAGAGGAAGAAAGTAATAATGGCACGAGTAGTGTCAAGAATGTGTCGATATTTGCGATCAGCACGACCATTTTGTTGAGAAGCTCCTGGACAACAATGCTGAAAAATAAGTACCCTGCTGCTGGAAAAAGTTTAAGAGAGAAGTTTCCTTGTATTCCATGGCATTATCAGTTTCAAAAACTTTGATCGGACAAGAAAATTGAGTTTTGACCATTATAGCAAATTCTTGACAAGTTTGGGGAAATCAAATTTATTTTTCAAGAGAAAAATCCATATATGTCAAGTAAAATCATCATCGAAGATAACGAAGTACCTAGAACCACCCATAGTAGGTGTTGGGGAAAGACCCCAAAATCAGAGCATAACAAGTCAAATGAAGCAGTTGAAACAGAATCACCTTGAGAAAATGATAAGGCTTGATTTTTAGCTAATTTGGGCAAGAGACACAATCCAGTGATTTATTTTGTACATATCTTAATTGGCCATTAGAGACTCACATTTTAACACAATTTATGGAATCATGACCTAGACGGGTATGCAGAGACTTATGGACGGAGTGAAAGATGTAAAGGCGGCAGAATGCACCTGATGAGATAATAGTAGCTGGAGTTTGTCTAATTCAAAGAGACGTCCAATTTTACGACCTGTTATGAGGAGTTGTCTAGTCTGACAATCCTGTAGACAACAACCAATAATAGTGAAGTGAACATCAATTCCAAATTCAACAAGTTGGCCAATTGAGATAAGATTCAAAGTTAGTTTTGGAACATCAAAGGTATCTGGTAGAGAAAAAGAGGTCGTGGATATATTTTCAGTGTGTTTAACATGCATGATAGACCCATCAACGGTATGAATGGATGGTACATGTGTGTGTTGTGTTCGAGAAAAAATAGTAGAGTCAGATCTCATGTGATTAGAACAAATAGAATCAAAATACCAACCGGAACATGAAATGGCAAAATGTGCAGTATTGTAAGATAGAATAAATTTAGACAGTACCTTCTTTATGGCCAATTCAAGGTTATCAAAAGTTACCAGAGTTTCAAGAGAAATAGGAGTTACAAAGGAACTGTATGAAGGCATTATGACAAGAATTGGAGTAACAAAGGCAAGAATAAAGAAAAACAACATCGTAGAGGTATATAGAGGTATATCTTTAGAAAATTGAGACTACAGTTGAACTCAGGAGACAGAATACAATAGCGAACTGAACTAAATCGAAAAGGAACCAAGAAGAATCTGACCCAACCGAATAAGAAAAGATTTCTTATCCATGAACCAGACCAAACTAGAATTTAACTCGATGAACAAGAGATTAGTGTTGTGATGGCAACAAGTGATGACGAGACACCAACGTGGCTAATGACATGTCAAATGATAATGTGGCTGATTTGCTAATAATTACAGCGATGAAAATCAAATAGAAAGTTGAGATATCCCAAATATGAACAATAGTGGGAAAATAAACTGTCAGAAAACAGAAAGGTTAGGCCCCAAGATAAGGCTCCGATACCATGTTAGAATGATAAAAAAATTGGGAGAATTTGTGTGTATTGATGAATGATACAATATCCTATATTTATAGACTTATAGGTACAATGAATTTAGACTGTATAATGAACCTAAACACCAATTAATAAGGTAACTATACATAAATTTAGACACTAATGAATAATGTAACTATAGTCGGAAGATATGGTGCTGCATGGAATTATTGAGATTTCAAACTCTATTACATTCTTTAGAAAAAAAAGTAGCAATTTTATCACTTGACCTAATAATTTATCTCGCTCAATTGAAAGTCAATAAAGTGGAGAATTATACATCACCTTAGGATTCAATTCTAGTGAGATCTCGCATCTTCGAGAATAAGATCAACAAAAAGATTGTTCTCGCTTAATATTTTTTCACAAAATAAATGGGCACAAACAATGGCATGAATGTCTTCTTTTAAATCTCTTTCTGTTTTCTTTTTAGTATTTCAAGGATTTCTATTCTAAACTAAAAGCTCAAAATTTTGTTCTAACCAAGTGGGTGTCTCATCAAACATTTTGAAATTAAAAAGTTGCAACCCCTATTAGCAAGATGGAAGAAAAATAAAATGGTGCTAAAAAAGAGGAAGAAACTTCAACCTTTGTCAAATGGCCTTACTCTATTTTGCACCCCTTAACTTATAATTGATTCTAATTTTGTATCCTATACTTATTATTTTTTTTTAACATATCACATCCTAAACTCTAAAATTTATCCCATTTCATTCTAATTTTTAACGTCGCTATCAAAATAAACCATGTTAAGTAAGTGCACACCACTCTTTTGTTTAGATGCGTATTGCACCAATAGAAATAGCCATGACTAATTCTATTTTGCACCCCTAACTTATGATTAATTATCACTTTGCACCCGCAATTCTAAATTTTGGATGCATTGCACCCCTAATCTTAGATTCGTCCCACTTTGGTCTTATAATTTTAAATAGTGTTAAAAATTTTAGTGAATGTTCCATTTTATTTGAGTGGTTTGCACGGTTGGAACACCCTTTAACTTTGTAACAATATTAAAAATTAAACTAAAATCAATATATCTAAGTCTTCAGGGAACAACATACCCAAAGAACAAGCATAGGGTGCAAAGTGAGAATCGAATATAAGTTTGAAGGCGCAAAGTGGAATAAACCCTTGTCAAATATAAAAAGAAAGTACGAGAAACAAACTTAGTTATAGGAGATTGAGTAAAGGGGGAAAATGATAGAAAAAATAATGATAAACAACATAAGTATGTAACAAAAAATAATTGATAGGAGAAAATATTCCAATAATCCCCTTCCTTGGTTTGAGAAAAAATTGAAAGTTTCACTCTTATCTTTTCTTTTGATTTTTTAAAGTCCCTCTAATAAAGACACCATTCCTCATGTTTTGTTTTCATTTTACATGTGGTTTGAATATATTAAAATGCAAGAAAAATTATAGCTCAGCCTCTTAGCATTTCTCAGTTACAAATCAAACGAGGCCATAAAAATATGTACTTTAAAACCAAACCATCTACAAGAAAATTTGTCTGAACCAAAAAGGAAGAGCTCCCAATAGTTATTATCTTCATTATATCCAAACATGGAGTTACCTTCAGTTATCAATCATTTGCAATATGACCAATATCTAAAATTGTCTCTATTTTCATCATACACATCAAAATGTTACCATGTGGGATCGTCACCGATTCGCACATCATGATAAAATATTGTTATACTCCAAAAATTGGCACCGAACGTCCGACTAAATTCAACTCCATCTTCAACTATACTGATAACCAAGGCCATCATCCTTAGATAGGCAACAAAGATTAATGCTTCTTCCATTTTCCTACCTACTCATCATTTGCAATTGCACTTTTGTAGAAATGGATAATATTCCTAAAAAGATATAGTTGTAAAAGATTGGAACAATAAAGAAATGTGGATATATTTGATTTTTGAAGTAGTAGATGTGTATTAACAAATTAATAAACTTGTGGTTTCAAAAAACTATCTCATTAATTTAGTTACAAAATTTGCCAAATTAATTCTGTACACCTCTACTATTATCTGCAAATTAAAAGAAGACTTGCACTACAAATTAGTCATATGGAAGCCTTTATTAATTGCCACATGGTAGGCTGAAAACTTGGACGCTCTTGTTCAACGGTTTATTTTAGTTTTTGAGTGTATTATAATAATATCTATTAAAAAGATATGGTTCCTTAATGGAATTATTGATTTTTTAAACCCTATTACGTTGTTTGGGAAAATAGTAATTTTATCACTTGACCTTATCCTTGCTCTCGCTCAAGTGCAAGTCAACAATTTTTAGAATTAAATAACACCGTAGAATTTAAATTCCAATGAGATATTGAATCCTCAAGAATAAGATCTACAAAGGTTTTTCTCGCTTATTATTTCTTTGTAAAATATGTGTCTTGTCACCAACAATGGCATATGTTCTTCTTCTTTGATTTTTAATTTTTTTTTTAGTATTTGAAGGATTTCCTATTCTAAAATACAAGCTAAGAATTTTGTTCTAATCAAGTGGCATCAAATATTTGGAACTAAAAGTATTAATCTCTATTAATAAGATAGGAGATGAACAAATGTTTCTAAAAATTAAAAGAGGAAGAAACTTCAACCTTTGTCAAATATCCAAAGAAAGTAAGACAAAAAACCTAGTTATTAGGAAAAGAGAAATTAACAAAAGTTTTAAATTCAATTTATCTTCATCCATAAAGGAATAAATAAGACAGACAGAGAGAGAGAGAGAGAAAGCGAGGGACAAAAAATGATAGTAAACAACACAAATATGGAATAAGAAAGAGTTGGTAGGAGAAAATATTTCGTTAACCCCTTTCTTGGTTTGATAAAAAGAACACAATCTATTTTTCATTTGATTTTTGTAAATCTCTCAAATAAAGACACCATTCCTCATGTATCAATTCTATTTTGCATATGATTTCCAGTCCAATAACAGAAAAATGCAAGAAAATTATTTTAATATCATTTCTCAATTACAAATTAAGTAGGGCATAAAATACTTACTTTATGAACCGAACCAAACCATATCTAGCGAACTAAAGTAGAAGACTTCCCAATAGTCATTATAATCCAAACACGGAGTTTTTTTTTTTAATCAAACGCCCAAAAGGTGGGCAGAACTTTTATTTATTTTATGAGTTATTACAATATCGAAGGTTAGGGCAGCCCCTAGCATCTAGCCAGACCAGACCTTTTATAGAGCAAGGAATGGTGTTGTGCTCGTACTCAACATACATTGGATTTGCAATACCCTCATTAGCTAATCTATCAGCAACTTGATTAGACTCTCTAAAAATATGTTTAAATGAAATAGCTTTCCAACACAAAGGCCTTGTATGACACGGAGTTGGTCATCAATACTCCAAATTGGTGGCAACGAACCATTCAAAGTGTTGACTAGGATGAGTGAATCAATCTCTACCTCCAATGGGTGAACCCGCAACCTGTCACAGAGCTTGAGCCCCTCTTCAAGTGCCATTACCTCTGCTTGCAAGCTGGTTTGCTGAAAATAACCATTTGAAAATGCCCGTATACAATGGCCCTTGTGATCCCTTATGACGCCACCACCTGCTGCCATTCCCGGATTACCTTTAGAGGCGCCATCCACATTTAATTTGAAGCACCCTGGATCTAGGGCATTCCCATTTGACCGCCAAGATTTTCTTAGGTTTTGTTTGTAAGAGTTGAAAGCAAATGTCCCGTGAGAGAAGCAATTCATCAGCTGTGCTTTCTCTTGTGAAGGGGTGGATTGAGGAAATATTCACTAAGTATGAGTTGATGTTGGCAATGATGCGTGCAGCACTACTTATTTTCCCATCAAACACAGCCATGTTCCTAGCTTTCCATAAGAACCAACATATTATACAAGGGAGGATTTTGTGGATTAGCCCAATTGTGGAAGAGGGTGCTGCAGCCCACCACCATGAGCTAAGCTTGTCTAAGATATAGCTTGGTCGTTGAAGGTGCGATCATCACCTCTAGCCAAGTTTCGAAAAAGTACCAAACTTGGCGTGAGATAGCGCAAAAGGTCCATGGGTCGAACCAGAAGGAGCAATCAGCGTTTCGAATGAGGAATAACAGGCCCTTCTCTGCCTCATCACGAACTCACATCATTCTTTTCCATAAGAGTGAATCTCCTGGTGATTCAGCGACCAAGGTAGGGTGTTGGCCCTTTAAGTAGCGGCTTTGAAGAAAGGAACACCACAAAGAGCTGCCCCTTCGAAACTTCCACCAAAGTTTGATACTAAAGCCTCGTACCACATCTTCTAGTGGTGGAATCCCTAGACCATTGGAATAGGTTGGCTGGCAAACTTTACCCCATGCGATCCAATGTCGTTTTAGCACCTCGTTTGAGCTGCCCCAGAAGAAGTTTGCAAATTGCCGCTCCAACTCTTTAATTACTGATCTTGGGGGAAGGAGAACCGATAATAGGTAGATGGGAATGCTGCTCAGAACATGCTTGATTAGAATTAATCGTCCTCCTGGAGAGAGGAACCTCGTCTGCCATCCATGAATCCGGGTTGATACGGGTTGACTGCCCAGGGTATGTAGAACTTGGTCACAAACGTAGGGTTTATATGCACAAGCGAAAGGTAGTTGTTAATAGACCTCCTTGATTAGCCACAAGGCAATCTTTTAACTATAAGCAAGGAATTGATCCAAAGCCTAATTGGTAGAAAATCAATACCTGGTGTTGGTTATAACCTCAAGTGCTCAATCTTGAAGCCCCAACTAGATTCCTAGTCTAGACAAGACTAAAGAGAATCTAAAATTCTAATTCACTCGTATGAGAGGAAAAAGAAAAACTGAAATCTTATTGCCAAAATTCATTCCTTCAATTGTGTACAAGACCCCTCTATTTATAGTTGAGGGTGGAGGATTCTGTCTCTTATTATTCAATGTGGGATAGCTAGTTTTAATAGTTGGGCTGGATCCTATAGCCCATTAGCCTTTAAACCCAATTCTTCTACACTTAACTAATGGCTGAAATACATGGCCCAAAAACAAATAATTATGTCTTGAAACCAGCCCAATTAAAATCACACTAACACTTAAAACAATTGGGCTCAAAATAAAAGACTAGACAACTAAATAAAAGAATATTCCATGGCCGAAATAATGAGGCTAAATTTTGGCCCTTCAGCTTCTCATCCTAGGCTTGATCTTCAATGACTTGGACGTCCATTACTAAGAACATCTTAGACTCTTTAGTGGACTTCATCTCCAAAAGGTTTGTGAGCTCTTCTTGATCTTCAACAACTTCAACTAAGCCCAACATAGCTTCATTGAGGTTCTTAGCTCTTGATCTCGTAATTGGACCTTGTGGAACTTGAAGTGCGGATTCCGTGAGCCTATATCGAGCCTTTGTGGACAATTGATCACCATCAAGTCCTTGGGATGTATCATCTCCCTCCCCCTTAGCAGGATTCGTCCACGAATCGTCACCTATATCAAAAACAAAGGGAGAAAGATCAGTGACGTTAAAAGTTGCAGAAACTTGATAGTCACCAAGTAGAGCCATGACTTGGAACGGTCCATCACCACGTGAATTTAGCTTAGATTTTCTCTTGTTGGGAAATCTCTCCTTGCGCCAATGAATCCATACCCAATCTCCAGGTTCAAAGACGACCTTCTTGCGACACTTGTTTCGCACCTCAGCTATCTTAGCATTTGCTTCCTCAAGAAGCTTGCGGGCCTTCTCGTTGCAACTTCTTGACCAAAAGCCTTGAGATGGTCCATCTTTGAGCGTGACGAACGCCTTTTGTTATACACATCTAGATGTGTATAAGAGACAGCCTCCTTTGATCTGTCTTGGCTAGCGGGGCTGCTATGGTGCTAAAGTCAACGATGCGAACCTCCGGTAGAAACTCGCAAGCCCATGGAAGCTACGCACTTCAGACACACTCTTGGGGATCGGCCAGTCCTTGATAGCAGCATCCTTGGACTCGTCCACTTGGATACCCCTAGAGGAAACAACAAACCCAAGAAACACAACACTTTCCAAACAAAAGTGGCATTTCTTAAATCGTTTTTATTGACGGCGCGGCTATCCATGCACATCCTCCATGAACCATCAGGTTTAGGTACTAGTATTGTAGGCACAGCACACGGGCTCATACTTTCTCTTACACGGCCTTGACTAACTAGTTCTTTGACTTGCTGTCTGAATCTCCTTAGTCTCCTCAGGACTAGTTCTATAAGCAGGACGATTGGGGATCACGGCTCCAGGCACTAAGTCGATTTGATGCTCTATGCCTCGAAGAGGAGGCAAACTAGAGGTATGTCTTCGGGAAAGACATCACTAAACTCCTGCAAGAGAGCTTTAAACATACTTGGCAGAGAATCATCTAGGTCAGTGGTAGAGAAATAAACATCCTTATACACAAGCAAGACCATAGACAAATTACACTTCTGTACTTCTTTAACTTTAGACTTAGCAAACTCCCTTTCATTAGTCTTCTTTGACCTAAGTTCGGTCAAAGCCTTGTTATGCTCATCAACATTCTTTTTAATTTGATTTTGCTCTTGAAGGACTTGTTGGGGAGGTAGAGGATGCAACACAATGGTTTTACCACCCTCTTCAAATCTAAGACAATTAGTATGACCATCATGCAGTGTTTTCCTATCAAATTGCCAAGGGCGTCCAAAAAGTAAATGACTTGCAGTACAATATTCATAGGGACGACATCACACAACACTTTGTCATTATATTTGCCTAGGTTAATTGAGACATGCACTTGCTTAGTTACTTTTAGTTCACCACTGTCATTTAACCATTGCAATCTATAAGGTCTAGGGTGTTTAAACGTTGGCAAATTTAGCTTATCTACCATGTATTGCGAAGCTATGTTCACGCAACTCCCATTATCAACAATTAAACGTTGGCAAATTTATCTTTAACTAAAATAGATGAGTTCCCAATAGTCATTTTCCTTATTATATTTCATTTTTGAAATAGTATGTATTTTTACATGGACTCTTTAACAGAAATGAATGATATGAGCTTTATAGACATTGGAAATTTCAAAAAAAAAAGTATTGGGTTCTGTGAAATGAATTAGTATATATCAAAAATAGTGTAACGAATGTGACAACAAACTCCTAATATTATGGTACCTTACTCTTGGTAATGTAAAGAATGTGACAAGTTACATCTCTTTCGATCTTCCACTTTTTCTACATATGTCAAAAGAATTAACCTTGTGCTTGAAAAGTAAACTTGTTATTTTTTAATTTTTTTTCCTTGAATTTGGAAATTAGCATTTTGCATTCATAATCAAATTTTTTTTTCTGATGATTGTTGTAATCACCTCTTTACCTTTTGGTACATTGAATTTGGTCTTGGTCCAAAATAACATGCTTTTAAGGTCGATTAATCTTGAAAAGGGTCATTTTCTGAAAAGAAGAAAGCCTGAACCATGCGTGTTTGTCTTTTATGTATATACAAATGAAATAAGCAAATGGATATTGTCTATTCTATTGTATTAAGCCCAGGCCTTTAAGAATCTTAACAAAATCTCTATAGCATAAATTAGGATGGTAAAAGAACTTGACTTGTAAGGAGATGTACTATCCTAAAGAAACTATTTCAATTGTGATAAAATGTTCCCACAAAATTAAACAAGCCTTCCTCTCTGGAGTAGAGGAAGCAGGAACAACAAAATTTAACCAGCATTTAAGTATAGTAGAGAAAGAAAGAAAGAATTGAGTATTTTTTGGGATGATTCTAAAGCAGAAAGGAGGGCTGTATTTATCAAGAAAATTTCAAAACATTGAGTTGAGTGGATAGAATTTTCTGCAGAATGTTAGATAGAATTTTTACTAGAACCTTAAAACATGGGGAAGCTCAAGTAAGCTAGTCTGACTTGGTTAAAATTCTACCCAAAAAGGTGAATCATGGGAAAACCAAGTAAAACTCTGGTAAACAAGCATAGTAATTTAGTAAAACTTCACTCCTAGTTTAGTAAGGCCAAACAAAAAAAGAGTAAAACTAGACTGGGTCGTTTCTAACCCACGAACAAGAAGGATAAATTCATAAGTTTGCACTTAGATTGGCCCAACTAGACCCCCTACATGTGCACGAACCCACCACTAGTTCTCTTTTCATCACAAGGCCACTAAGGTGTTAATCAATATAAATGATGTAAGGTTCACTAATTTTCCTAATATGGGATAAGAAATCTTTTGAATTGGCCCGCATACTCAATATATGCCAACAATCTCTCGCATTTTTTAGAAGATTTTGAATAAAAAGAGTAAAGATTTGCTAGATCTGTATGGATGCAAATCCAATCAGTTTAGTGTCTTTGGACTATGAACCAAATTTAGATTGATAAAATATGACTTACAAAATTATTGGCGAAATATAACATTTTTGTGAACCAATAATGTTTCTTGTACGTCAGATTTTTCATCAATCACATTACAGACCCATAATTTGTTATTTAATTTGTTTTTGTGCAAATAAGTTATGTGTGTTCTTGGTTGTTCATGAGAGCTCTAAAGATTTGGCCAAAATCTTATAGGAGCGGCCCCACTCCACTCTCATATAGGTAAATTCATTGAGTGTATACTGTTCTAGATACATCATCTCTAAGAAATATGAATTCATTAAGAGTGCATCCTCACAAATTGTACCAGTCAAAGAACTTGAGTGCTTCAGTGTCAATATTGAGTTGTTATTACCCATATGAACCTATTTACATGGGATCTCTAATTGGATAGGTTGGGTTGCCATTTTTATTGACATCTTATTGGCCTAAGTCCCATTTCCTTTGAGGTTTGAAGAACCAATTTTCTTTCCACAAGTTTAGTCAGAGGGTCAGCCAAATTTACTTCTAACTTCACATAGTCAATAGAAATTATTCCATATCTGAGCAGTTACTTTACAATATCATGTCTCAATTTCATGTGTCGACTTTTATAATTATTAGATTTATTCTTGGCAATAGTAATTGCCGTTTGACAATCACAGTGTATGGATATAGGAGGCAACAAACCCTTAGTAAAAAGAATATTAGCTAAGAAGCTTCTTAACTAATCAACCTCAGAACCAGCCAACTCCAAAACTACAAAGTCTGATTCGATAGTTGATCTATCCATGATCGTTTGTTTGGCTGATTTCCATGCTATTGCACCACTATCAAGGGTGAACCAAAACCACTAGTGGATTTTATCTAATCTGAATCGGCGATCCAGTTCGTATCACTGTGTAACCTTCTAAAACATAGGGAAATCTACTATACAGGATACCAAAATTCTTGGTACCTCTCAAGTACTTCATTAGTCTAACTAATATAGACCAATAATCTAGATTGGGATTATGAGTATATATACTCAATCTACACACAATATGAGCTATATCAGGTCTCGTAAAATTCATTATATGCATCAGACTCCTAATAATTTGAGCATATATAGGTTGAGCAACTGGATCATCACGATTCTTTCTCAATTGAGTGTTAGTATCATAAGGAGTGCTCACAAGTGTCACATCAAAATTTTCAAACTTCTTAAGAAATCTCTCTATATAATGTTCCTGTGACAACATAATACCATCTCCGCTCCTTATGACTTTAACACCCAATATCATATTTGCTTCATCCAAATCTTTCATATCAAAGTTAGAAGACAAAAAATTATTAGTACTTTGTACAATATCTAAACTCGTACCAAATATAAGCATGTCATCAACATATAAGCAAATTATCACATAATATACACTCTTTAAAACTTTAGTATAAATGCATTTTTCTACTTCAACAGAAAGAAAAAAAAAAAAACGTCTCTCATTAAGGCTTGATTAAATTTCTCACGCCATTGTTAAGGAGCTAGTTTAAGGCCATAAAGAGATTTAATTAATTTACAAACTTTATTTTCTTGTCCAGAAATAACACATCCCTTAGGTTGGACCATATAAATCTCTTCTTATAAATTACTATTTAAAATGATGTTTTAACATCCATTTGATAAATAAAAAGTTTATAAATGGAAGGTAAGGAAAATAATGCCCGAATAGAAGAAATTCTTGTTACTAGTGTAAACATATCAAAATAATCAATATTTTGTTTTTGAGATAATCCTTTTGCTTTTAATCGAAGTTTATATTTATCTACAGACTCATCAAGATTAAGTTTTCTTTTCAAAATTCATTTACAACAATAGGTTTTGCATCAAGTGGTAAATCAACCAAAATCTAAATTTTATTTTTTGTAATAAAATCAATTTAGCAATCATCATTACTTCTTTTCACAATTCTGCATCAGAAGAAAATATGGCATCAAAATAAGTTAAAGGATCATTATCAACAATAAAGGTTTGAATGTCATTTCCAAAAGAAAATTCTTTTCTAAGTCTTTTGCTTCTTCTCAATTCCTCAGGTTACTTCTTTATTTATTTCAAGGGGTGCAAGAGAAATTTTATTAAACAGTGAAAAAAAATATGTTCAAAGTATTTAGCATTCTTTATCCCAATTATTATATTGCAATCAAGCACATCACTTTTTAAAACAAGAAACCTATATGTAGTACTATGTTCAGTATATCCAATAGGCATACAATCAAAAGTTTTGGAACATATTTTTCTTTCCTTAGGTTCAGACAATAATACCTCTTCTTAGTTCAGACAATGACACTTTAGCAAGACAACCCGACACTTTTAAATGTTTCAAATTAGGTTTATAAATATTCCATAATTCATAAGGCATTTTGCTAGTTCTTTTATGTGGAATTCTATTGGATTTATAAGTGACATGCAAATAAGATAGCCTCACCCCACCAATTATAAGGTACGTGTGAACAAATTAACATAGAGTTTATTATTTCTTTTAGTATTCTATTTTTCCTTTCAGCTACTCTATTAGACTCAGGTGAATAAGAAGGTATTATTTCATGAATTATTCCTTACTTTTCATAATAATCATTCAAAGATAAAGATTCTCTTCCCCAATCTAATTTTATTCATTTTATTTTTCTACCCCAATTTTATAGGAAATAAAGGCATTAAAAGCATCATTTTTACTTCTAAGTAAATACAATTTAATAAATCTAGAAAAATCATCAATAAAAGTCACATAATATTTTTTTTACCACCTCTAGTCATAGTTGGCTTTAAATCACCTAAATCAGTGTGAATTAAACGACAACAATTCGATTTCTCTATTTATAGAAAAAAAGTCTTTTTTGTTAATTTTAACTTTTGCACATATTTAACATTTATGAATACTAGTTGAATCTAAACCAGATGTATTAAGCATCGAGATCTCATTTTCTTTATGTATGTAACATTAACATGTCTTAGTCTAGCATGCCATAAAAAATTGAATTAACAATATAAACAGAAGAAGATGAATTCTTATTAATGACATTTGAAATGTTCAGCACAAAGAGTCCCTAATTACAATAACCCTTTCTCACAATGCCACCTTATGGATTGCATTATTTGGAGTATTATTTTGGTGCATTATTCGAGAAAATTATTTGAGTGATGTGTCAAATAATAAAAAAATGTGAATAATTTGAGTAAATGTTTGGATCAATGTTTAAAAACTCAAAATTTGAATTCGACTCAAAAAATTAATGAGTCAAGTATTTTCAAAAACTCGATTGAGTTTTATTGAGTCAAAAATTAAAAACTCAGAATTATAAGGCATATGTATTTATTATTTTATCTATTAAGAATAAAAACATGCTAACTATTAGGTTAAGTATTTAAATATGTAGGTTTCATATGTGATTCTTTACATATTATTCAATTTTATCAATTCAGAAAGTTTAAGTTTTTAAAAAAAATTTCCAAAATTTATCTATTTTTGAATGTTAAATAAACTCTACTTAAAAAAATAATTGTGATTAATCAGTGAGTTTATCAAGTTTAATTTAAAATTTGATAAAACTAGTTGTTCATCGAATTTTTCATCGAGTCACCTATAATTCTACCGAGTTGAGTCAATTCAGTACAACTCGGCCAAATTTTTCTGAGTTTTTAAACTGTGGTTTGGATTGTGAACAGTGCAAATAATTTTTTGTAAACAAGTGCTTGGATTGTGTTTTTTGCACTAAAAGACAAAAAACATACGCGAAAGTCGAACGAAATTATGAATATCAAAATATATAATTCCGTTCACTTTCTTTTTCACACCATCGAATCAAGTACTAAAAATCACACACAAACGTAGTTGTCTTCTCGTCATTTGAAATTCGAATCTTAAAAAATAAGATATACTCATACATGTATGTTAGCATGTATTTATTTAATATAAAATAAAAAGATACAATTTAAAAATTACTTAGTATTTTGTACACTAAAAGGCAAAATACATAGACAAAATTTGAATAAAATTATTAATATCAAAATACCCGTTCACTTTTTTTTATACCATCAAATCAAGTATTAAAAATCACATGCAAAGGTAGTTACCTATTCATTGTTTGAAATCCGAATCTTGAAAAACGAAATATGTCCATATGCGTATGCTAAACATATATTTATTTAATACAAAATAAAAATACAATTTAAATTTACACTTTTCTGCCCATAGTTCGCATTCTCCAACATAAGTTCGAAAATCTGAACCTTATATACCATTTTAAAATCTATTTTCCCACCTATATTTTGGGTTCCCAAACCTAAAATGGGAAGTCCGAACCTTATATACTATTTTAAACTCTATTTGTTCGCCTATACTTTGGACTCCCGAACCTAGGTTCGGAAGTCCGAACTTACACTTTCATTTTTTCTTTGCCTAAAAAAAATTCAGACCAATGAATAGTAATGGATGGTATAAAAAAATTTAATGATAATATATGTGAATAGTATAATACGCGTATAGACGAATAGTAAAATAATTGATTGAATAGTAATGAATAGTGAAAGAAATATTTGAATTGTGTAAGTAATGAATAGTGAAAGAAAAATTTGAATTGTGTAAATAATGAATAGTATTTTTGAAAAAAAAGTAAAAAAAGTTGGCCAAAAAATTTTTGCTGACCAAACAAACATTTCACAAAAGTATAAATATTAAAGTAAAAAGTGAAAAATAAATTGTTAAAAAAAAACAATCCAAATGGGGCCATTGTTTTTTGTCATTAAAATCGTATTAGATTCAAATGACACAACACCCCTAACAAGGATACAGAAACTAGATCCACCCTAATAGTTAGAACATGAAGCACATCCTTGAAGGCTATAGTTTTTCCTAGAGTAAGTTTCAAGAGCATTTGCCCTTACCCAAGACCTTGGTAGTTCTTGAATTTCCAAGGTTGACCATTTCTTCGTCATCCCCTGAATGAATGAAATTGGAGTATAGGAGATAAATGCTTCACGATTTGCACAAATGTGACGGGCCAGAGTCTACCACCCATTCTTTCACATTGGCTGCAATGCTAATTTGAGAAATAACTACAGCAATAATTCCATCTCCTTCACCTAGGTTAGTTTTAGGAGGATTAGCCTTTGCTTTGTCATTTCTCACTCTTTTCCTGCACTGAGGAGCATCATGACCTAGTTTTCCACAAACAAAATAAGAGCCTTTCTTATTCTTATAGTTGGGATTATTAGACTTGTGATTTTGGGATTTATTCTGGTACCTCGTGTTGGCCCCAAAAGCAACCTAAGAGGGGGGGTGAATTAGGTTATCTCTAAAGACAAACCTTTTTTCTATGCTTAATAGAAATTCAAACTTTGTGCACCAAATGAAAACTTAAGCACAAATGAATACAATAGATATTCAACAGTTTAAGCTTAAAGAACAAATAAGAATATTGAGATTAAGAGAATCAAACCAAACTCCCTAGCTTCTCTTTAAGCTTGGAGCTTGCAATTACAAAGAGCTTCTCACAAGGCAACTACCAAGTTCACAACTTGAAGTTCAGCCCCTGAAAGTCTCTTCAAAGTTGGTGAGACAATAACCTCTTGTACACAAATGAGGATCACTCTTGCCTCATACGAATTTCGGACGTTAGATGTACGTTTCCAGAGACAGCACTCACATCGGACTTTGTTACAATTGTTATCTCTCCACTCTTACACTTGAAGAACTTTTACACTTCTAAGCTCTTTTCACACTACCTACACTATTACAACACTTGTACCCACTATTTCTCTCAAATAGCTCAAGAATTGTTTGTAATCAATGTAGAAGTCTCTACTTAATTAATTCAGACCTAGGGGTATTTATAGTTGCCAAATATCTGCTTTCAACAACTTTCCAACGGCTATTTTCTGTCTACTGGAAAACTAGCCGTTGGACCTTTCGGACGGTAGACGCAGCAAGAGTGACAGTCCGAACAAACTAGCCGTTGGACCATTCGGACGGCCGCTGCTGAACCTTGCGTCCGACACTGCGTCCGTTCTCTGAGGGTATCCATTCGGACGTCCGAGGGTGCGTCCGAACATGCGTCCGATTGAAGCAAAGTCTACTGGAATATGAACGGACGCTGTTCTTCGTCCGAGGCTTGCTTCAAATTCTTTGTGTCGGACGATTACCATCGTCCGAAGCTCTTGTGGTTGTTTTTGTTCGGACGATCATTTGCGTCCGAACCTACCTATTTTTCTGCACACTTGTTATCAAACTATTAGTATGATTTGTTTCATCATCAAAACATGATTAACATAACTGGGGTTCAACAATCTCCCCCTTTTTGATGATGACAAATCAATTGGACAATTCAGAAAAACAACCATAAAATATGAAGTAGATACACTTCAATTTGACGCATGTTCGGACGCCCTTTGGCATTATCAAAACATAAGAAAAATAATGCAGTTAAAGCTCCCCCTAAGTTTATTCTCCCCCTTGAAAGATGAATAAAATGAGGATACGGAGATTTAAGAGAATTCATGCAAAAAATTATGATCAATTGCACTTATGATCAAATAATTTTCGCTCATTCTTTACTAAAAAGCATCATCAAAACAATGAAGCATGTGTGATGCAATTTCTTGTAAAAACAAATTCATTTTTTTAAAAAGGGAATGCTCCCCCTTTCTTTTGCAAGTAGTGACTTATTATAGACTAAATTTGGGGAAACAAATATCCTAGCATTCTAAACAAATTTGAACATAAAGATGAGTAACATAGTTCAACTTGATAAATGAAAGCACACAAAACTTTAGATGTTACCCATTTCAATATGATCTTCTTTCATATGCCTTGAGCACCCTTCATAGATAATCTATCTTGAATTCCTTGGTGCTTTCCAAGCATACCTACATACAAAGTTAAGCAACAACTTTTGGTACCCAAACTTTCTTGGGTCCAATTGGATTAGTAACATTCTTAATCACCCAAATAGAATTTATTCCTAATTTTTCATTTCTTAACAACATATAAGGAAATGAACTACTGAGAAACCTTTAATGACAATAATTACAAATAATGTTCTTATTGCCATACAAAGAAGATTTAGATTTTACAAAGCACAAATCATTTTTTCTAAAGGTGATAAAATTTTTGTTCAAAAATATATTTCTAGTTCTTTTCTTTTCAAAAACATTTTCTTTCTTTGTTTTCAAAGTAACATCAAGATCATCTAATCTCTTCTTCAATGAAGCTTGTTCTTCCATGATCTTGGTTTTTCCAACAAATTTTTCTTTCAAAACATCATTTTCTTTTGTCAAAGAATTATTTTTATGCACAAGTTTTGAGTTGGCACTCAATAAAGTATTAACTTTAATTTTTAACTCTTTGTTCTTAGCATATGATTCTTTCAAACATTCATGCATTTTAAAAATAAATGATTCAACATCATCATCATCATTATTGCATGAATCATTACAAGAATCACAACTAGAGGTTACCTCATTATCGCTAAGTGCCATAAAAGCCATTTGAGCCTCTCTTGAAGTTCTCATATTCTTCTTGCTTTTCTCCATCCGAATTGCAATCTGTCCCAAGTGATTTGGAAAGGATTGTTGAAGTGAGGCTTCCTTGAATCTTTTCTCCTTATTCTAATTGATTCCTGCTAAGCTTCTTTTCCGTTTGCCTGCTCATCTTGTTGCTTGTATTTCAACTTCAATTCAAATGAGGTTAGAGAATTGATCAATGAATCAATAGGCAAAGAATTTAAATTTTTAGACTCTTCTATGGCAATGGATTTAGGTTGTCTCCTTAGGTAAAGATGTCAAAATTTTTCTATTCTTTTCACCCAAGGAATATTCTTTACCCAAACCTTCCAAATCCTTTACCATATCATGGAACCTACAATACATCTTGTCAATGTTCTCATGAGGTTCCATTTTGAAGGATTCATATTTAGCCACAAGAAGTGACTTCTTTTGCTCTCTAATATCTTCACTTCCTTCATGGATTTCTTTCAATTTGTCCCATATCTCCTTGGCCGATATGCAAGTCCTTTTACTTTAGAAAACTCATCTGCATCCAAAGCATTATACAAAATATTAATAGCTTTAGCATTTAAAGATAAATTTATTTTATCTTGTGCATTTAACTCAAATCTGGTTTTAGGCCTTAATCTATGAGTATTTTCATCAAAAATATTTGCCTCAATAGGACCTTCATAAATAATATACCATAATTCAATATTAATAGATTGAACAAAAATTTTCATTCTATCCCTCCAAAAAACAAAATTAACGCCATTAAACATGGGAGGTCTAGTGATAGAATGCCCCTCTAAAAACAAAGTATTATTGGTTGCCATGATCTTTACTCTAATGCAATTTAAGCAAAAATAAAGAGACCAATGCTCTGATACCAATTGTTGGCCCCAAAAGCAACCTAAGAGGGGGGGTGAATTAGGTTATCTCTAAAGACAAAAGAGGTTTCTATGCTTAATAGAAATTCAAACTTTGTGCACCAAATGAAAACTTAAGCACAAATGAATACAATAGATATTAATATGTCAACAGTTTAAGCTTAAAGAACAAATAAGAATATTGAGATTAAGAGAATCAAACCAAACTCCCTAGCTTCTCAAGTTTGGAGCTTGCAATTACAAAGAGCTTCTCACAAGGCAACTACCAAGTTCACAACTTGAAGTTCAGCCCCTGAAAGTCTCTTCAAAGTAGGTGAGACAATAACCTCTTGTACACAAATGAGGATCACTCTTGCTCACACTAATTTCCTTTAGTTGAGCCAAGAGTTTTACACTCACAACCTCCCTTTGTTACAATTGTTATCTCTCCACTCTTACACTTGAAGAACTTTTACACTTCTAAGCTCTTTTCACACTACCTACACTATTACAACACTTGTACCCACTATTTCTCTCAAATAGCTCAAGAATTGTTTGTAATCAATGTAGAAGTCTCTACTTAATTAATTCAGACCTAGGGGTATTTATAGTTGCCAAATATCTGCTTTCAACAACTTTCCAACGGCTATTTTCTGTCTACTGGAAAACTTAGCCGTTGGACCTTTTGGACGGCCGATTGTAAGAGTGCGTCCGAACAAACTAGTATAATACACCGTTCGGACGGCCGCTGCTGAACCTTGCGTCCGACACTGCGTCCGTTCTCTGAGGGTATCTGTTCGGACGTATAGGGTGCGTCCGAACATGCGTCCGATTGAAGCAAAGTCTACTGGAATATGAACGGACGTTGTTCTACGTCCGAGAAAACAGCTTCAAATTCTTTGTGTCGGACGATTACCATCGTCCGAAGCTCTTGTGGTTGTTTTTGTTCGGACGATCATTTGCGTCCGAACCTACCTGTTTTTCTGCACACTTGTTATCAAACTATTAGTATGATTTGTTTCATCATCAAAACATGATTAACATAACTGGGGTTCAACACCTCGTATTATTGCTTTGTACTAGATTTGAGAGCCATCTTCTTGGCTTTAGTAGATTACTTTCTATTGGTGTCTTCAATTAGAATATGTGTTGCTAGCTCCTCAATGATAAAAGTTTATTTGCCTGTGCTTCAAGCTATTTTTATAGTAACTCCATGAGTCTGGCAGTTTCTCAATCAACACCCTAATAGCAAACTTCTCTGATTGCGAGATCTCTTTGGCTTTCAAATCTTCAAGAAATTTTTGGCATTCATTGATCTGAATCTTCATTTTCTTCTCATCAGTCATCTGCCATTGATAAAATTTTCCTTCCACAATCCTTTTCTTGG
Source organism: Cinchona pubescens (assembly GCA_025175665.1). Taxonomy (NCBI): domain Eukaryota; kingdom Viridiplantae; phylum Streptophyta; class Magnoliopsida; order Gentianales; family Rubiaceae; genus Cinchona; species Cinchona pubescens. The sequence goes on along the minus strand of JANKKI010000026.1, from coordinate 4,447,738 downwards.
TAGCATTTTAAGTAGTATACTTTTTAATTAATGCTTCCTAAATAATTTTTGCTTCCTTATAACTACGGTACATGTCAAAGAGCTCATTAGAAATAGTTTGTAAAATAGTGTGGCGACAAACCTTATTGGCATGTTACCATGCTTCTTGTGTCTTGACATCATCATCTGAACTAGACTGTGGATAAAGTAATACATGTGCAACCCCATGGACATCGAGCAGAGAAAACACATGTTCTTCCCATCTTTTGAAATTTTCATTTGTGAAAATTTCAATTTTGGATACATCAAGAAAAGAATGTAATGTTCTATTATTGGCACATGGAAAGGCGACAAGAGCAGTTGCTGAAACAGATGCATCAGTAGACTAGAAAGGTTGATCAGCGTCAGCAGGAATAGGGTTGATAGTAGCAGTGTTGGAGACTATAGTTTCTTTAGATTGTAGTGCAAGGAGATGCACCATCTCAAAGAAACTATTTAAGTTGTAATGAAATATTTCCACAGGATTAAACAAGTCCTCCTCTCTGGAGTAGAGGGAACAGGAATAGCAAAATTAAACCAGCATTTAAGAGCAGAGAAAGAGAGAAAGAATTGAGTTTATTTTTTATTTTTTTTGGGGGGGGGTTGATTAGAAAATTTTCAGAACGTTGAATCGAGCATGGGAAGACCAAGTGAAACTCTAGTTTAGTGAGGCCAACAGAAAGAGGGGGGGTTGATTAGAAAATTTTCAGAACGTTGAATCGAGCATGGGAAGACCAAGTGAAACTAGACCCAAGTGAAACTCTAGTTTAGTGAGGCCAACAGAAAGAGTAAAATGGACTGCTTCTAACTCGCACAGGTGGGCCAAATCTGCCAGTAGGTGGGCCAAATCTGCCAGTTTGCTCTTGGATTGGTCCAACTCGGCCTCTCCTCACATGCACGCTAACCCACTACTGGTTTTCTTGTCATCACAAGCCCACAAAGTTGTTAATAAAAATAAAGTGATGTAAGATTCAACAGTTTTTCAATATGGGATAGGAAATCTTTTGCAATACTCAATATATGCCATAAATCTCTATTTCACATTTCTTTTTTGTTAAGGTTACTTTATATTGTTTTTGTCTGCTCAAATGTTTTTTTAAGAACTTAAAATTTATTAAGTTCCAAAACTTCCTTCACAGGTCTCTTAACTGCTTTTTTATTTTGCTGGATACTTGTGGTTTTATGCGTCATGAACTTCAAGGCAAAAACAAAGTGATCAACAAGTTAACATATGAGATCAATGATTTGAGTTGTCTATGTCAACATTGTGACCAAATTTTTGCCCATTAAGAACAGTTTTTTTTAAGGTTCATTTCTCTAATCTACATTAGTGATTTTGAAGATATGCTAAGCTTAGCAGTATTATAAGTTAAAACAAAGGAAAATACTAACATAGAATCAATTTTAAGCCCCAACTGTTGACCTTGTAGTTAAAATTAAATCTTATAAAATCTTGTTTACATCAACTGATGTGAAAGATTTTATAATATTTAATTCATATCATAGAGTTTACAAGTGAGGATAAAAATTAGATCTGTATAAATATTTCCCTAAAACAAATACGTGGTAATTTTATTGTCAATGGAGAGCAAGAACTGAAGTTAGTTGATCAACTGTTTCAGGCCTTAATAGTCTTACTTTTTGGTTTTTCTTTTTAGTTTCAACAATTAATGAAAATATAGTGACATGTCGAAGCAACAACTACTAATATTTTTAGGTCCAACAATTTTTAGAATCCCAATCCTAGGAGTTTACCATCTAAATTTACAAACTCAATCTCAATGCAGTAGGATTGTTACTAGGGTTAAATGTCGAAATTAAAACCCAATGAACTTATAACCCAGTTGTAGTTTGTTCCCTCAACTTATTTAATAAGCACTTTACCCTCGTACCCCTTGCTTTTTCATATTTTGGGACAAAATTACCCTCGCTATTTTAATAATTTTGGTTTTCATTTTTTTCTCTTCCTACCAATTTATTTATTTTCTCTCTCATATTTTTCCTTTTTATCTTCTTACCGATTCTTTCTTTCTACCGCTAAACTATTACTACCTAGTTAAAAGCTCTAATTTTTTTTACATATGTATAAACAATTTATAGAATAAATAAGTTTTTTAATACAAGTAACATGTATATTAATAGTATAATATGAATTTTGTGAGTTTACTAATGCTATAATTAACAAATAAAAAAAGATAAAATAATTTGACCAAAAAATTAAAATATATATTCTAAGTATGCAAACAAAATTTTTCATATGACATATCATTCGTGTATCATACTTTGATGGAGTTTACCATAACTCTAAAAATTCTTAAATTAGGTAACCAGTGGTAATATTTTCTTACTATATTTTGTCGATATTACACCATAAATAAAAGTTGTACATTTTTTTCATTCTATAATTTTATTTGTATACTAAAATAATTTTTAATTTCTTCTACCTCAAAATTTTTATTTTTTATTTGGTAATCTTATTATTAACAATTAATCACAAATTTATATTACAACAAGGTGTATTTATTGTACTAAAGCATGATTAATCTATAAATTAAATTATTTAGACAACTGTGAGAAGTTACAAATTTTTAATTAAATTATACTTTTAATTAATTAATTATTAAAAGTAATGTAATTGATTAGTAGTAGCAAGAGAGAATAAAGAAAAAAAAGAAAAAAGAAAAAAAGATAGAGATATAAATCAAATGAAAAAAAGAAGAAGAAAGAAAAATAATAATAATTAAAATAACAGGGGTAATTTTGTCCCGAAATATAAAAGAAGAGATAAAGTATTTATTAAATAAGTTGAAAGAAGTAAACTACAACTAAGGTGTAAGTTTAATTATATATAGGGATTTTCTACATTTGGACTACTGCATTCCTCAGATCATATCTATATTTTATATACTATAAGACTTTTTTGATAACTTGACTTTAAAATAATATATTTTATCAATCTAGACCATTCATGTTATTTTAAATTTTTGGTTAAAAATAAAATTTAAGTATACGGTGCCGTGAACTTTTATAAAAATTAGTAGATAATGTAAAAGAACAATGAGAATTAGATAAAACTTATAATCTAGATTATTATTGCATTTTCGACCTCTTTCTACATATGTGGTGATGAACTATTGTCTTAAAAACAAGTGCAAAGCTATATTTTCTACAAGATTTTACATCCAACAATCCTACATACAATACAGTTTTGTGACTTCCAAAATGATTTTACATCCTGTAATCTTACCTATAATCTAATTTTATAATTTCTAAAATGATCTTAGAACCAAATTTTTTAATTGGTCTCGTTTCAATGAGAACAAATTAAGGGCACTTCTTTCTTGCAAACAAAAGTTCGATTTTGTGTTCAATCAATCATCTTACATTTTTTTTTTTTTTTATTAAAAAAATTCTAAGGAGTCATGTGAACACATGCCCTCACTATCACAAATTATGACGTAGGCTTAATTTATTGGGCTAATTTAAGGCTGGCACCCCTTCCATGCAATGCAGGTTACCAATCCTGGCCAGTGTTTGATATACATATATAGGTGCCATGATCCGAAAATTGGTATGTGTATTTATTTCACGGTTAGTTGATTTGCACATTAAGAAAACTGTTGTTAAAATCTTTCAATTGAGTGACTAGTTTCGTGTCAAAATCATGAACGAAATAGGGAAGAGACATGGTTAGCAGTATAGTTTAAATTTTACCTCACCTATAATAGAAAATTTTAAAATAAATTATGAGATTCATGACACAGTATAACAAATTAAATCCTATTAAAAATTACCTGCATCAAAGATGCCACGTTCATTTTTAACATGAGCATCATGTCACATGGAAGTTCTTTTAGCCCAACCCCAGATATATGACATGAACATTCTTTTTCTTCACATAAAGTCAGATCTATAATTTGGTATCTAGTTGAAGTATCCAAGAAAAATTCAGATCTATAATTTGATATCTAGTTAATGTATTCAAGAATAAAATAAAATATTTACAAAGTTAACAAATTCATGATTATTTGTCAAAACCAATTCACGAGACAAAATTATATTCAATCACCAATCTTGATTTTGGATAGCTGGTTTGCAAAAATAAAATGTACTCTTTTTTTTTTTACGATTTCTCCCCATTAAATAGACTTCCAGGAGTAATCCCACTTTGTACATCTCAATTTATATGATATATCTATTTTATACTTCCAATTTAATTTTAGACACTTTGTAACTTTAACTCTGAAAATTCATCTTACTATAGTCTAATTTTTAATAGCGTCATAAAAATCAATGGCATCTTCACATGTGCACCCAGAATATTGTTTATATTCTTGTACATCCTACTGAATCTATTATTCATGCATAAAGTGATTCTGTTAAATTTGGTGATGATATTAAAAATTAGATTAAAGTTAGACGAATTTTAGAGTTAAGTGCAAAGTGTCCAAAACTAAAAGATACAAAATAAAAATTTGGTATAAGATGAGGAATGCAAAATAAAATTGATCCTAAACTTCAATGTTTCCCATGACTAAAGATAGATTTATGAAACGTTTCACCATGCACAATATACTCAAAGCATAGACTGACATAGATTTTTGTCACAAACACCACGTATTAATAGCTATGTTTTGCAAATCTAGCTGTATATTTTCAACTGTTACATAAATTAGATCGAAAGACAAAATAAACTCATCCAAACATTTAAAATGCATATGTTTGAATCTTGAAAATTCACAAAAACCATCCACATGTCAGTAACAACAAAGCCGGAAAAGAAATTCTGTGAACATTTACTAAAAGATAACACAAGATAAAAAATATGTATCTCAACAAGCCAACTCACCAAGCAAATGGTAACAAAAAATGTTGGATTATGCCATAATTGTTTTAATCCATTTGTCTTTTGCTTCTTTATAGATCTCCAATTTTTATTTGGTGACCACGCGACTTTGACATGTAGAAACTGTGCTTCTTTTTTTTTTTTTATCAGTATTCAGATATTGTTATTTATGTGTACTTAAATTAGTTCAACAGATTTTGGCCGACTTCTTTGTCACTCAATCAGAAATCTTGAAACTTTTCGTATGTTCTAATGTGGGTATTGCGGCCAATGATGGATGCTAGAATTCTAAAGTTTCTTTTAGGAACCTTTAGTTTTGAAGGCTTGTACAGTACAAGTTCTTAAAGCATATAGTATTATACTATACAAATATCTAAAGTACAAGAAAATAGTTACTTAATAGATACCGTAGAATTTCCAGCTATTTATAAATGGTATTGATGAGCATCTTTATCAGGAGGATTACGGGTATCGCAGACTTATTGCCTGAATAACTTTTCAAAGTTGCATCAAGTCCGTTTGGTACGATATAAAATGTTAGATTTTATGAAAAATATTTTATATGAAAATGATCATTTTTTATATAATTTTCTGTTGCTTGAGTGACAAAATTAATTTTTTTTAAATTTTTGTTATTTTATTCATGTTTGATTTATCAATATGAATGAAAAATATCTATATCAATTGTAAATAAATACTTCATAAGTGACTATGCTCAATAAAAGATTGATTTTGTTTAAAATTAAATTATAAGACTTTATAGACACAATAATATTTATGTTAATGTGGGACCAATGATGAAGAAAAAATAAATAGACAAAAACTAAAAACAAAAATAAATTTAGTAATTAAAGTTGTAAAAATATTTGTTGTTTAATGTTATTCTCGAAAGATTTGAAAAATAACTTACGCTCAACAACTCCGTAAATTGTATTTCAGCTGAAAAAAATTGAAAAATATTTTACAATATTTAACGCCAAAAAAATTTAAAAACTTTTTCAATCCAACCGAACAGAGTTAATCTAATGTACTTAGTAACCTACATATTATACACAGTAAATAAATAATTCTAGATAACACCTTAATACCTTCTCATCTAGACTCGAATAGAAACCAAAACGAAGTAAGATCCAAAATGTGATACTCGTATTTTTTTTATTTACTTTTGTTATTTATTTTATTTTTCCTACATAAGAATTGTTAATTTATACTTAAACAAGTATAAAATCCTAATGATAAGTGTGATTACTATTATATTTAATTATGTAGAAAATTTTAAATTATTATAAGATTAAAATATTACAGAGTCCTAAGATTATAAATAGTATATCATATATTTTTATTACGTTACTTGAACCCTGGGAAGGGAGATCAAATCATTTGTTTTAATTTTATTATTTAGTTAAACTATAGAATTATGTATGTTAAGCAGTTAATCTGTTACTGTTAGTTTGAGTAAAGATATTAAACGGGTGGTTTATCTCATGGATTGGATGATTATTCCATTAAGGAGATTTAGGAAAACAAATTCAATTCTCTAGAGATGAATTAAACTACATGACTTCATAAACTGGAAACAAATTTTCCGCATACGAGGTCGAATCGGGTGGCCGATTCGATTTTAGACGATGAGAGGTAGATGCGTGTGATCGATGATACGGATCCACGGGCATAAAAGGGTAGAGGGCTCGCGTCGGCACTGTTACAGACTGAGGTTGATGGCTGATCACCGTCGATGGTAGAGGGAGGAGGAAGCTGTGTTTTGGCCATGAGTGGATAAAGCAGTCGGATAGTTGAAGTCATTCGATCATCGGAAATGAAGTTTAGCGAAGGTCGTTGTAGATTGGCCGGAGTTTGATCGGAAAATTTATGGAGTTGGTAGGAAATTTTGGTGCAGTGAAAATGCTGGAATCGTGAAGAAGATGATGAATTAACAAAATTTTCAAAATTAAGATATTAATCCCTTTGGTTATATGATATTATAGTATGGCTTGGAATATTTTTAACCCACGTCAAGTTAAGTCCTTTTCAACCTCTTTAAATTGTGATTTGACCCAGACCAACTTTATAAGGTCATTAGTAAGCCCTGGAATTAGCAGAATAGTCCCACAGCTTAGGAAATTATGACTAAGACCCGAAAAGTTTTTTTGAAAACTTCAAATTGACCCCTAGCACTTTAGTAAACCTAACAAATTATCCCCAAAGGTTTTTTAATGTACACAAAGGTTTCCAAGTGACTTTCTAAAGTTACCAAAGTACCCTCACGTGTTTTACAAGCTATCTAAGAGCCCTTAATAGTTTTCTAAAGTTACTAAAATGCCATGAATGATTTTCTAAGTTACAGAAAAGGCCCTAATGCTTTCTAAATTATTAGTAAAGTTCTAAAAGTTTTCAAGTGACGATAAGAAAACTCGAAATGTTTGGGAAAGTTGTAATAAAATACCATAAGTTTTGGAAATACAAGTATTTTGACTCGATAAACAAAATAATTTGAGTGCTTTGGCTAAATTAACATACGATAAATATTATTTTATTTTAGAACTATCATGAGTTCAATTATTTCTAAAAATCATCTATTAATACAAGGATTATCTTGGACTAAAGATTTGGAAAACGTGATAAGTAGTTGAGGTTATTAGACCTTAATTAAAAGGGGATAATCTTTAAGGAATTTGCTATAGGATTTTATAGGATTTAACAAAAGAATATTTGTTTAAATTATTAGTAATAAAGCATTGTGATTTTCTTCTAAGAATTCTCTACTAGGAACAAGGCAAATAAAAACACGATTATTCGATCGTTCGAGGTAGGCGGTGCTTACTTCTATACTTTCAAAATTATTTTCTAAACTATATGCTTTTGAATCTATTTTATGAACTTGCATGGCTTCTAAAAGTCATTTATAAAGATTTGTTTCGCTTAAGGAATTAATTTACTAGAAAATCTAGATCATGTATGGATATGTAATTGCTTGATTTTAAAATTATAAAAAAATAATATATGCATAGTTTTATATATGTTTGACATGTATGTATTGTATGTGTAATAATAAGATATTATGGCTCTAAGCTACAAACATGAAATAGTCGGTAGGGGTTATAATCCTAAATTAGAATCAAGAAAGACTTGACAATACAGCCAAGAAAGACTTGGCGATGCAAGAAGAAAAAGGTAAAGAGGAATTTCAAAACTTCTTGACAGCCTTTTCTAGTGAAGTTAATCACTAGGTTGAATACTCAGAAACCAATAACTGCCTGTTAGTTTTGAACCATTTAAATCGATGCATGTTTTATGATATGAAATTATGTATGTTACTTGAAAGCACAAGTCATGAAGAAATGTTACATGATATATGAAGAATGCCACGAGTATGTGACTTTATATCGTTACATGTTTTACAAGAATGATACTACATATTTTACACGAATGATTTGGATAAAAGTATGAGCATGTGATAGTATAATATGTATGCATGAGCTATATATATACGTAACAGCATGATCTAGCAGGAGTAAGTACTATCTACTGGGCAACTTGTCGCTCACTCCATGTTTCTTATATTTTTGTACAGAACAAACAAATACAAGTATGTTTTAGTTGAAGATAAGGACTAAGAATTCAAGAGCAATGAAGGAACTTAAGGTGGTCACTACCTTAGGGATTTGTTTATAGGTTTATTCTAGAAAGTTAAGCCTACATGCTCCTAGTGATTATCCATGTTTAACGGTTTGTACATTTGTTTATGACTTGGTAAAAGACGCACTATTTCAAATTAATATATTTTTAGAGAATTACTTCTACTATTATAGTTAGATGTTTAAAGTAAATAATAATGCTATGATACCTTGTATTTTTTAGATTTGCTCTTGAGGATACGGCGAATAACATATGTGTGGCAAGTGCAAGTCAGGGGCGTGACACAAAACAAAACTGAAAAATAATCAAAATGTGGTTTATTAAACTCAAGTTCCGGGTCATTGTACAAACCAGGTAATGCACCATGCCCTATTTCGGATAAGTCAACTCGGGGGGGGAGGGGGGAATAAAGCGCACATCACTACCCACTGTAAGTTTATGAAAATAAAAATGAGATTAACCCAACTCATAAGGTAAGTAAGATAAAAAATTTAAAACCCAATAAAATGTCCAATTCTTCATAAATTTTATAACCCAATAAAATGTTCGACCCATCATTTTTTTTTTTGCCCTACATGTTACGGAATTAAGGGAAAATGAAAAAGAAAAAGACTAGCCCAATCCAAAAAAATTAAGGACTATAAACTATCCAACACATTAGGAGGCTCAATCCTTTACTTTTGTCATCTAAATCCACTATAAATTTTTATGAAATAAAGAAAAAAAAAACTAACCCAGCCTAGAAGAGAAAGATAATCAATAGAAGGCCTATTTCTTCTTCTTTTTTTTTAACACAACACATAATCAATCTAGACAAAACATAAAAAGGCTCAATTATTTGTTTTTTTTTTTTTTTTTGGTCATGAAATGCACAATAAATTTATGAAAAAGGAAAAAAAATAATTCAACCAAAAATCAAAGGTAAGTGAAAAGTTTCTAATTTAATACTAGAACTGACCCTTTATATAATTTTTTATCCCAACCCACTATAAATTATGGAAAGTCCACCTTAGGAAATAAATATAAGTAAAATCTCCAACTACATATAGAAAGAATTGTAAATAAAAAGGTACTTATTTAAAGTGTAATAATGAAATGGCATATTTACTGAAAAAGTTCTTTTTCTGTCAAATAACTTGTCAAATAATTTCTGTATGTGTACTAAGATCATTAAGAGTTGGGTGTTAATGTTTTTGGATTACTGGAAAATAAAGTAAGAAGATGCAATATAGATAAAATTTAATAGAAAGTGTTGCCTCATTATATTTTTTATTATAATGTGGTAGGGAATGGAGTAACAAGAGTTTGGTTTTGATGGATTAGTAATACAGTTAATTGTAGTTTGATGTCTATGCATAATCAAGACTTGTAGTGTGCAACACAATTCTAAAAACTATGTTATCACTTTGGTTTATGCTTGTAATGCCATTGAAGATAAAATGCCTCTTTGGAAGTATTAGGAATTGTGAAAAGATTATACTATTCATTGAGTACCTTCATTATTTTGGGAGATTTTACTAGTATTGGATTCGATGCTGAGAAGCTAGATAATATTGATTTGATGATCAAGGTACAGAGGATTTTAATGAGTGCATTGAGATGTTACTACACTTGGTATAACAAAAGAGATAGTCAAGATAAAGTTTATAGTAAAATTGATAGAGTACTGGTAAATGATAGGTGGTTTGAAGAATGTCCATATGTTAGTGTTGAAATTCTTGATCCTTATATATTAGACCATTGCCCACTTTATGTTCAAATTAAAGATGATGTGAGCTTTGGTCCTAAGTCATTTAAATTTCAGCAGTTTTGGATGGTTCATCTTAGATTTTCTAAAGTATTACGATAGGCCTGGAATGAAGAAATTAGAAGCAACCCAATACAAAAGGCTATATCAAAAGTTGAAGCTGTTAAAGGTGGAACTGAAGAAATTCAACAAAGAGGAATATAGTAACACTATATGTAGAGTTGATAAGATGAAGAAGTTACAATTAACTATAGTTCAAAAGGAACTGCAAGGAGACCTTTTCAAGGTAGAATTGCAACAAATAGAGAAAAAGATGGTGCTTGAGAATGCTATTATGTTACTTGCTGAAAAGCAATTATCTAAATTCAAGTTTGTTCAGTAGAATATTGATTAAGTTTTTAAAAACAATGAACAAGTAACAAAGAAAACATTAATTATCCTAATCAACTCCCACACACTCGCAAATATATGAGGTGAATTTTTATATAGGATGAGTAAGGATCGTTCTCACGAGTACTATTGGAACAATTACTAGGTTCACAAGCCTATTTACTAGTTAGACAAATTAATCAGGAGTTTTTAACTAAAAAACTAAATTTAATCACGTGAAATTAAAATAAAGAGTAAGAATGTAAAATTCTAATCCTACGAAAAGCAATTGAATGTAATTACCTAAAACCCTAATTCAATCTACCCTACTTGCAAGAATTTTAATCAGGAACAAGAATTTAAATTAGTTAGCTTTACTCTATAAAAACAATCAAAAGCGATAGAATAAAAACCTAACTACTAAACTACAGAAGTAATTAAGAATTTAAAGGCAATAAAACAATAATGATAATTGAAGAACAAGAACACAATGAAAATAAAATTGAATTACATAAAAATAAATCAAACTCAACAATTGTAGTGAAAATCAATGTTGATAATCGTCAAATCTTGAATCCTTGACAAGAGAATAAAATTTGAGCTTGAACACTTGAGGAAATCTACCTTACGACTAAATTATTGATCTAACTATTGAAAACTAAGAAACTACGGATGGCTGATGATGATTGATTATTTTCTCCCCTTCTCTTGGTGTATTTATAGATATTTTTAGGGTTTTGGAGTTCCGAGATGATAAGCATACGATTTCCCATGCAAACTGGCCAAAATGAGGATGTTTCTAGCAAAATAAGCAAGCCCATGAATCCTATCCATCGATTGGGGCCTGGGCGCTGCACTTTTGTCACGCCTGGGCACCAGGGGCAGAGTGAAAAAATGGGGTTTCTGTATTTGGCACCTAGGCGCTGCAATTCTGCCACGTCTAGGCTCTAGGGGCAGAATAGGTTCAATTTTCTCCTCAATTTTGATCACAATGCAGGCCAAATTTGGCAAAACTCAAAACATAAAAGTTTTAGTTCTATGTCTTAGCTTTTCAAAACATCTTGAATCACCCCAATTGGAGTTTAGAAAAGAAAGTTATGCTCAATCTACCAAACTGTGTTAGAATCACTCCTCGCCAGTGCACATAACTTTCAACTTTGCAATTCTCCCCCAATTTTGTGGTCAATTTGGACTCTTTATTTACTCAAACCCTAAAAAACTCAAAATGAACTATTTTAGCTCATAATTACTCAATTCTTTCTTATCCATCACTAAAAATGAGGTAAACGATATGTAAAATATACGACACTTACGAGTTTATCAAAGTCTAAAATTAAATGGCTAGTTGTGGGAGATAAGAATACTAATTTTTTCCATCAGAAGGTATTAATACTAAAAATATAATTACTTCTTTAACTAATGACCAAGAAGGATTGGTTACATATTATGATCAAGTTAAGAGATGTGCTGTGGATTTCTATGAAAAGTTCTTTGGAGAAACTGATAATTTCATAGAAGATAAATTATCCAAGTTGCAAGAGATGGTCACTAAAAGAATATTAGTAGAACAACAATAAATTCTGGTCAAGGATATATCAGATGAAGAGATCAAGAAGGCTTTATTTAGCATGCAAGATCATAAGACTCCTAGGGTAGATGGTTCCACAATTAAATTCTTTAAGAAGAATTGGAATGAGTTGGTTCAGACATTCTAATTCTATTCATTATATGTTTTTGAAAGGTTACATGTGACAACGAAGTGCAGTTTACATGATAAGATACTTTTTCTATAACCTATTGATCATGAGTTTGAGTTACTAGAGGGTAAGTGGGAGAGGTAAGTTGCGTATATTTCCCTCTAAATAGCACCATCATATCACTTATTCTTGATCTTACAAAGTTACTAATACTTCTTTCATGAAAGATTTCAAATCTATATCTTATTGCAATATTGTTTTTAAGTGTTTTTCTAAAGTGATTACTGATATACTTTGACTATTTTGCCTAGTTTGACTAGTACACATCAAGGAGCTTTTATAGCAGGAAGACAAATATCTGACAACACTATGCTGATGCATGAATTAGTTAGAGGGTATGGAAGGATAAGAGGGAAGCCAAGAGCTGTCTTAAAGATGAATATAATGAAGGCATATGACACTGTTAATTGGCAATTTCTTTTATCTATTTTGAGAATTGTGGAGTTCGCTAATCAGTTTATTAATTGGATTAAATTGTGCGTTACTACTACTTCTTTCTCTTTAAATCTCAATGGCTCTCTAGAAGATTATTTTAGAAATGAGATGGGTTTGATGAAAGGGGATCCTTCCTCCCCTTATCTTTTTTCATTGCTATGGAAGCTTTCAGCTTGAAGTTTAAGTATACAATTGCAAATTCTCAATTTTAATATCATCCCAAATGTGCTTCTTTTGAATCTCTAACTATGGTGAAGGAAAATATTGCTGAATTTGGTGAGCTCTTTGGGTTGAAGCCTAATTTGTCTAAAAGTAGTTTGTTTGTTAATAGCGTGTCTAATGAGATTAGTAGACAATTGAGTGATTTCTTTGGAATATCACTTGGTAGGCTGCCTATAGTCTATCTTGGCTTACCACTGATATCTACTAGATTAGGTTACAAGGACTACCAAGCCACTTTGGATAAAATACAAAGGAAAGTGATGGTAGGGGGCTAAGAAGCTCAGTTATGTTGGCAAATTTTAGTTTATTAAATCAGTATCCTAAGAGAATTATTAAGAAAATTGAGAGCATGTTGGCTGCTTTTCTCTAGGTTGGAGAGTAAAAATCCCATTATGGTGCCAAGGTAAGTTTGAAAGAAGTCTGTACACCTGTCCAAGATGGAGGTTTGGGGCTAATCAATTTACAGTTGTGGAACCAATGTTTAATTTTGCTACCAAAACATATCTAGAATATATATACAAAGAAGGATAGTCTATGGGTCAAGTGGATTCATGAACACATGCTGAAGAATGGTTTCTTCTAGGGGCTAAAAACCCCCAATGATTGATCATGGATATGAAGGAAAATCCTATAGTTGATTACCTGCTATGCAACATCTTTTTGGTATGGTAATTGGTGACTAGAGAGAGGCATCTCTTTGGTATGATAATTGGCACCCTTGTGATCTTTCTTTTTCCCCTAAAACGATAGGAGTATATTGATAAAAATAACAATTACAAGTATAGGGTAACTATCCAAAGTTGCAATTAGTTGCAATAGCAACCCAAATGAGAAAAAAAAAACTTCCCAGATTATATCACTTTTCAAATTCTTGTAAACGTTGCCACTCTATTACTATTTCCATTACTTTGACTAGAAGCAAGCCCAAAAGAGCAACACTGAAACATAGAACTCAGACCAAAATGTCTTCCAGTAAGATAGCTAAACATGTTTTCTGACAATTTGTATAGATATTTTCATTTGGTAGTATCAAGACTACCAAAGTGAGTTCCATAATTGTAGATATTACTAGATGTGGCCGATGGAAAGGAGACTTTGTGTTGAAACTAGGATATTGTCTTGGAAACTCCATCATTTTTTCTTCCTTGTGTTGGTAGAAATGATCACAGGAAATGGAAAAGGGTTACATCAGGTGTGTTTTCAGTGTTATCGGCTATAAAAGCTATGAGAATAACCTCTGCAACAATGGAATGGTAGAAAATAGTCTGGTACAAAAGACATGTTTCTAGATATGCCTTTATACTATGGCTGCTATACAAGAAGAAATTAATGACCAAAGATAGATGAAGGCATGGTGGTTCAAGTACATACAATATATGTGTTGCGTAGACAACAAGAGGAATCATTGGAGCACCTTTTCTTTGCATGTCTAGCAATATCAAGTGTTCAGCAGAAGGTTCAAAATATATGTTTGGTGCTTAGAGGGATTTATCCTTGGACTTCTGAATTGTCTTGGATCAGTGCTAATCAGACATACTTAGTGAATTGTTCTACTTGAATTTATTAGCAATTGTACACTACATTTGAAGGAAGAGAAATTAAGATATTTTCCAAGGAAGAGTCTTCTTTGCTAGAGATCTGTTGAATCAGATTGTCTAGAAAGTAGAATTTGTAATTGTCCATTGGAAGGGTGTTGTAAGGAATGAAGTGAATTAAAGGTTAGCTCCTGCCTGGGGACTTAAACATAGCAGTTTTTACCATTAAGTTCAATGTGTTACTGGAGTTTGGTGTAATACAAAGGCAATAGTCCTCTGTGTAAATATTCATTTCCCCAACAATGAAAATTTTCAATATTGGCTCAGAAAAAAACTTCCCAAATAATTTTATGTGAATATATAGTGCTAAATTATTGTGCCATCCAAACAACTTTTCCAAAAACTTTCCACAAATAATGAAAACTTTGTGAATCCAAAAGGAGGCATTGTATTCCATGCGTCTTAAAGCATTTGTTTTCCTTTTCATTTTAGAATTTGAATTTTCTTCCAAAAAGAAAAGATATGGATTTGACTTGTATCTTTTTCTTATCCTTAATATATAAAAGGATTGGATTCTTTATCTTATTAAGAAAATGCTTGTGAAATTACTTCTAAGCAACAAAAAAAAAAAAAAAATTACTCCCTTTTGTTCGGAGTGTTGACCCATTTGGTCTTTTATATATATCACAATAGACCAATGATTCTCTTTTTTTTTTTTTTTTTTAAATGGTCATTTTAATGTCTGTGACGGAAATTATTGATAATCTAGCGGATCAAAAAACATGATAATTATGTGATCGTTAACCTATAGTATATGTTTTGTTAACCGTTTCATTAATTTGTCCACAATTTTGTAATAAACCTTAGATTGGTTAATTATTTTTAATGATAAGGGACCAAATTAGTCTTTGTGTAAAGATGAGGGACCAAATTAGTTGATACCTTCAAGAAAAGGGACCAAATTTGTCTCTTCCCTTACTTCTAATTACTACTGATCGGATACTGTTATGCAATCTTGACGAGCATATTTATATTTATGCTTGGTTTTTTAATATATTTTCTTTCATTTATTAACTTTAATTATTAGACATGTGATCATGTGTGTTGTTTGGGTTGAATGTTAAATGGCATGTAAAAAGTTATTCAAGCTATACATATTAAAAGCTCATTTGAGCTTGGATCAAATACTATTTTTATCTCATAAAATAAAAAAAGTAAATTATCTAAATAGTCCTTTAATTGTTTCACTAAAATCAAAATGGTTCTCCAATTTAAATTTAGTCTAAATAGTACTTTAAACAAATAGTTTTATGTAATTTGGTCCCTAAATGGCGACTTTGCCCAAAATATTAGATTTTTTTGATTTTGACTAGTGTTGGCTAGGGGTAGAAGTGTCAAATCACATAAATCTTATACTTTAGGTGTGAAATCATCACTCAAATAGTCCTCTAATATTTTATTAAACCAAATAGGTCCCTAAATTAAAGATTTAGCAAATTTGGTCCCCCCCATTGCAACCTCAAACCCCTCCACCCCTACCCCATCTCACCCCACCCAACCACTACCACCACTCCTACCGGGCCATCTGCTCAGTGAGTCCATGGTTCTATTTTGAAAGTTCATCTTATCAATAGAGAGAGGGAGGCGAGCAAAAGGAAATCAAGAATAGCGAGGCGAGGGAGGGAGAAATCAGGGAAGAATGGAGGTGGGAAGGGGAGATTTGAAAGAAGGGAGTTCAAGAAAGGGAAGACCGGTGAAGAGAGAGGCAGGGGAGAAGATCGAAAACAGGAGAGTCACAGAAAGGAAAATAGGGTTGGAAGTGGTATAGGGGAGATCGAAGCTAGGGAATAAGAAAAGAAGATCAAGGCTAAGGAGTGAGAAAAGGGATTTTAGGGCTAGATGGGGAAAAATCGGTGTAAGGAAGAGGTGGGGTTGGATTAGGGAGAGGCTAGGTAGTGGCGGGGGTAAGGGTGGGTTGGTCTGATCTGAAGTGGTAGAGAGTGGATCCAAGAGAAAGAAGGATTAAAATAGTAGTGGTGAGATAGGGGACCGAGGAAGGACATCTGGAGTAGGGTGGGAGATAGGCTAGGTTGGTAGTGGTAAGGCTAGGGTGATGGTAAAAGTGATAGTGGCTGGTGGTTGAGGGAGAAGAGGGTCAGAGTTAGGATTTCTTTGATTTTTTTTTATTTTTCAGTTTTACTCCATTTTATTTTTAATTTGACCCCAAAACTTTGTGACTTTTTTTTTTTAATTTGACTTCAAACTTTGTGGGATACTTGATTGTCTCTAATTTGTTTCTATTATATTTGTGTAATTTGTTCAATATTTGGTGAAATTAGTGACAAATTTAAAAATATAGTATTTGGCTGAGAGACTAAATTTTCTAAATTTTTAGTTAAGAGACCAATTTGGTTTTAATAAAAATGTTGTTGGACTATTTAGGCGGTAATTTCACACTTAAAGTATTGAGTCCATGTGAATTGGTGCTTCTACCCTCAGTTAACACGAGTCAAAATTTTAAAAAACTATTGTTGCGTTGGATGATGACAACATTTAGGGACTAAATTGGGTACAACTATTTAGTTCAGAGACTAATTAGGCAAATATTTAAGTTAGGGGACCATTTCAATTTTAATGAAATAGTTGAAAGACTATTAGGTGATTTGCTCCATAAAAAATTTGAGACCTGCCCATTATAGGTTTTATTTGCGCAATTATATTTTTGTCTCCACTAATTATTTGACATGCCTAATAATTTTAGATTTATTTAGAGCTTGCATGTCAGCCCTTGTGGTTTAAAATAGTGCTGAATAAGTTTTTGAGACCAAATTATATATTTAGGGTGAATTATTCCTATTGATTTTCTAATTATTCTCTATAAATACGAGTCTAGATGTAAGTCATGTGACCTTTATCTAAATATAAAATATTATATATTTTTTTTTACATGTGCTATGCATATAAACTTACATGTGTAAAAGATTTTGTCAGTCTATTGTAGGAACGATTGATACTTTTACAAGACCACTTCTAAAGATTGTAAATTGTCTTTCTCAAGTGGAGAATTGCAAATATTGTCCTTCATGTTCACACATTGTATTTTTCATGTCCTTCAAATTTAAGTGTATTTGTCCAAGAGTATTCTAACTTAACAAGGTTCCAGTTTCCATTTCTAACCATTTTGGCACCTGAAAGGTCACCTCAACACCATGGCTAATTAGTTGAGAGAAAAAATAGTAACACACAATTTCCTTTACATAATAGAAGGCCTTTGTGCATCACATCTTTTTCTCTCTAAATATATTATACTTTTTGTTCTTGAGAGATGAACATATGATGAGCATAAGCTTTTCATTTTAGAGGAGAAGATGTGCATACTTAAATTTTTCCTATTTATACATTAAAAAGTGATGCCTTAGTTAATAAAAAAAATTATATTATATTCGTATTAGTACAAGTTGGTACATATAATTTTAAAAAATCCAATACTAAATAATTTTTAAATTTTTTTTAAAAATACTTATACTTTTGACGAATTGTACAGAACATGTAGTAGTAAACATTTTGCTATTATACTTCAAGAGTAATAACTTAATTTGTGACAAAATTTTAAAATTTATTATATAAATGTATATCTTATGAGGTTTTTCTGTTTTTTTTTTTTTTTTTTTAATTATATTCCTTATGAGTTATGTGGAAAATAACAGAGACTTATATTATAGTTTGCATGTATGTACATATAATATCAACAATTGGACAAAATTCTAATTAACCCAATAAGTCATATACAAGAATGGTAGTTAAAACTAATGTTAATGTAGCATAACATCTAAAACTGATAGTAATCATTTTATAAAATCAGTTAATTCTTGGACCAACTACTAACAAAATTAAGGTATCTACAAGAAGAGAGGGGGCTACCGCTGCCAGAGATACTCTGATACTTAAGCTAGTAAAGAATATAATAGAAAATGAGTATAAGCTCTAAAATTCACATGTAGTACTATATTGGGAGGCCCATGCATGCCAAATCCAATAGACTGAGATTTCAACAGCGAGTCTTTGGCAATACTTATGTACCATGACACATAGAAAAATAATATTGGGTGCCAAATTATATCATATCATAAATAAATCTGTACTTTTTGTTCCATAAGTTTCAAATAATATTTGTATTATTCACATACAATTTATATGCATAATTTTTTCAAATTAATATTTTTCGGTCAAACTTTTAAACATACTCTTAAGAAATAAAAGTTTATACAACATGCATGCAGTGCTAGCGTGAAATGAAATTTGTGAACAAACTATTACATTTAAATATATCACCATTTTAAAAGAACAAAACTTGAGAAGAACAAGCTATTGCTATTTTAGATCATTTGATTCACTACTGTGTTTGCTCTTTTAAATCATTTAATTCACTAGTATGTGATATTTTCCTACACCTAATGTGTGCCACTTTTCACCAGCTGGAATGATTTAACTAGATGGAGCAACCCAAAGTCCACATTTTTATAGTTCAATGACCATTTTTGTAAAAGAAAATAAAAATATGAGTTAAGTCATCTAATCTGATTGCAGCAAAATACTAACTTAACTCTATTGACATAATTTTCTCTTATTATAATATTAAATACAATGTTGATGTATTCAAATATGTTTGTAAACCCGAGTCAGACTGACTAGTTTAACAAGTCAATCAGCCATTAAATCCATGATACCGGTCCGTTCATTAACAATAGTTGAAAAATACAAAAATAAATTAATTAATTAAAACCATTGAACATGGGATAAACCGGGAACTAGTAAGACCGGGTTTAGGATTTGCTTTAAAAAATTTCTCTTATGAAATAATACGGTAAAATATTTTAAGCATGAGAAACAACTCTTAATGCTGACTTGTAGCATTTACTAGCAAAATTCATATTCAACAACATAACTAACAAAATAATTATAGCGTCTTGTTTGTCAACATTACAAACAACCAATCATGAAAAGAGTGTGGTCTAGCCTCATGCCTTCTCTACCCTAGAGGCCACAGAGATTAAAGTTGTCGCTATTCTCTTCATTACCAAAAACATATTGCTGCTATTAGGAATTAGCTATTCAACTAAGTAATTCACTTATCATTCCGGGTTTGAAAACATTTGTATTCAATGATGGAAATATATCATTGTTAACAACGAGCTTAACACGAATGAGTAAATAGTATTGTTGATTTTTGCTTCATTGAGTTATAATTATCCAATAACTTTTATCCCTATCCACAATTTGAGTTATCAAATAGGAAACAAAGTAACTTTATAGCAATTATCACTATCAAAACTTCAATATAAGGAATTTTTTTAGTTTTTAAATACATTATATAAATATCTAATCGAAAGATATGGTGCAGTAATTCATTTATTAAGATTTAAACCCTATTACATTGCTTGAGAAAATAATAACTTGACCAATCCTTGCTCTCATTCAAATGCAAGTCAATAATTTCATGAACTAAATAACACCAATTCTAGTGAGATATCCAATCATGAAGAATAAGATCTCAAGAGATTTTTCTCGCTTATTGTGTCTTTGCAAGAATAATATAAGGGCATCTTGTCACCAACAATGGCATGAATGTTCTTTTTCCTTTTTATTTTTAGTATTTCAAGGATTTTATAAAAGTTCATAATTTTGTTCTAATATAGTGGGTGCCTCATCAAACATTTTAAAATAAAAAAGTTTCAATATCTATTAACAAGATAAAATAAGAACAAAATGTTGCTAAATAGAAGAAGGAACTTCAAGCATTTTCAAATGTAAAAAGAAAGTAAGAGAGTGGGAAAAAAAAAAAGAACCTAGTCACTAGGGAAAGAGAAGTCAACAAAAAGTTTTAAATATTTTTCTATTTTCAAACATGAAGGATTGAATTAAGAGAGAGAGAATGAGGGAACAAAATGTAACGGTAAACAACACAATTATGTAATAAAAAGAGTTGATAGGAGAAAATATTCCAATAATTCCTTCCTTGGTTTGAGAAAAATTCAAAGTTTCAATCTTATCTTTTCTTTTAAATTTTAGGTCCCTTAAATGAAGATACCATTCCTCATGCTTTGTTAATATATTTTGCATATGGTTTTCAGTTAAATATAGAAAAATGCAAGAAAAAATATTTCAATATCATTTCTCAGTAACAAATCAAATCAAGCATTAAATTATTTACTTTCCGAACTAAATTATCTCTAAGAAATACTCTTTCCATCCCAAAAAATTTGTCACTTTTCGAGATCTAACTTATTATGAATAGTAACGTAAATGTTCAGTCAAAGTATTTAGATGTCAATTCTAACCTTGCTTTTGTGCATTTACTGACAAGTAAACTTGAAGTCACCTTTTATGTAATTATATAGGTCCCAAATTAAAAAAAAATAACTTGAGTGAAGTTAAGAGGTTTGTAATGCACATCATTCCTTGGCCAGAGGTGTATATCACACCATTTTTTTGCCAGCTTGATTTTTTAAAATTCTGAGATGGTGGGTCCATATCAAGTAGACATACTATATTTACTATAAGGGTATAACTTGTAAAGGAGTAGCATTTTTGTCTGCTACAATTTTGGGTAATGAGATTTATTTTGGGACAAATCAAAAAGAAAGCAAAACACTTTTAATGGAATGGAAAGAGTATGTGTTAACTATAATCAAAGAGTTCCCAGTAGTCACTAGTCTCATTATAACCAAACAAGTAGTTATTTTGAACTATCATCCATTTTCAATGTGACCAACATCTAAAAAAGTCTCTATTTTCATCATAGGCATCAAAATAGTACCTTGTGGGATTGTCACTTATCATCCCCATCCCTTCAAAGACATCCGATAAAAAAAAGTGGGATTGTTACCTATTTATAAATAACAATAAAATAATATTGTGCCCCAAATATTGGCACAAAACCTCCAATTATATTCACCTCCATCTTCAACAATGTGATAACCAAGATCTTTATCCTTGGATTGGCAATGAAGGCTAATGTTTCTTCTGTTCTCCAGTCTAATCATGATTTGCACTTGAACTTTTGCATAAGTGCATAGTGTACCCAAAAGAGATAACTGTAGGTAGGAAATAGAACAGTAAGAAGTGTCGATATATTTTATTTTGAAATAGCATTGTATTTGAAGTTGGGAGGATAACAATACATATCCAATATAAAGTTTTATTATGCATTGTTTAATGGAAGCTAATGACATCGAGCATTTTAGATTCTGATCATGAAACGAATTCCCTTTGCAATATAACATTTTCATTTCTTGTCATTTTAGTCCAATTATTAAATTTTTCGTTAATTTAGTTGTTTCGTCAATTGTTAAACTAAAGTGGTAAGTTCAAAAATACTGGCACAAAATGTTCAAAGAAAGTCTGGAGTGTAATGTAGAATTGATAACCAGCAGTCAAGTACAATTTAGAAAAGTTTTAGCTTTTTCTTTCATTCGGACCATCAATTCTACATGCAACAACAAAAATAATATGTTAATTTAAATATTCTATCTCATCCAAGAGATTTAAACAACATATGCAAGTTACTTGCATAAGATTGAATTCAATTTCAAGAAAATTATTCACATGATTTGTAGCCCCAACAAAATTCTCATTATCTCTCATTTTAAATCATGAAATTCAATTAGAGTGAGTCTCGTTACCTTGTGTTCATGCAAACGTCAATTTAGAAGTTGTTGGCATGATGTAATTGAAATTTGATCTCCAAATTAAAGTGACATGAATGAATTTACACACTTCTATCAAAAAAAAATTAAATGAATTTATACACACAGTGTTTGTGAATTTATACCTTGTATTCATGGGGGTTTGTTCTTTTATTCATTACATTATCATTAATGCTTTGTCTTTCCTTTCTCCCTTAATTTTTACTCTTAGGTGCCTTGGTAAGGCTAGAATGCAATGACAAGAAAAACCCTCTAATCCAAGATTCAAAGCAAATACAAATACAAATGGTTACTTCTCCATCAAAAGCAACCCTTGACTACTCTTCAATTTCAAGAATGTAAGGCTTCTATAGTCTCCTTAACAAAGGAAACATGCAATGTCCAAACAGACATCCATATAGACTAGTCGAGGTGCTTTCTTGAAACTGAGCCACTAGGTTGTCACCACTACTCGTAACCAAAAGTCAGGGCATGATGATTTTGAAGTATTCATTGTTGGGCCTTTGCATTTGAGGCGGCAAGAGTAGAAACTTATAGTTTAGAAGTTTCAAAAGACAACTTTGACTGTGATTCAGCTTACATAACCATTTGTAATAAAGGTTGCTGCTATTGTCCCCAAAGAAATTGCTATTGTTGATCCTATCGTGAAATAATTCAAATAATAATGTATTTGATCCCTAATCCCTTGTATGAATTCATATGTTCGACGGGCATTGTTGCTATTTTTGCTTTCTGTTTACACTTTTTTGCATTCTAGTATGATCAATTTGTGGACTCTGTGTTTGATCCCTTGTTTGAATCTATCTGTACTTTATATTACTTTAAAGTTTGCTTCCTCCCAACTCTATCCAAATCATAATTTCTAACGAACTATTTAATTAATAGAGTAAAACTAATTTAAGCCTTTAGGACTGATTGGTCAATTTCATTTTGGCCAAGTATTTACAAGTCCTGTAGACATGTATATCACTAGTCTGTTTTGTACTTCTTTTTGTATTTTACTAGTCAATCCTAAACATTAGCATCGATCCATATGTTAGACAATGATAAACAGAAAAGGAATAGCGACATAAACGGAAAACCTTGTATCTGGGACACTGTATATTGTGCACAAGTAATTGTAGTTTTTGTGTTTCAGCTAGTCAAACAAAGAAAAATGAAGGAGACTCATAAGATGAATTAACCCAAAAAAATTTACAGTTCAATTAACGACTCTATTACTGTAAAGGCATAGCTTTTCTTTTTTTTTTTAAGTCCTTGTAATTTGATTCCATCATTGTCCACCAAAAAATAACTAAAAAGATTTTTAAAAAAAAGAAGGAAAAACTGGAACAAATATACAAGAAATATGCCATGTATGATACAAATGCTTAAATATTGAAATTATTAAAACAAAAAAAAATTATTGAATCAAATCAAGTATGACTATGAGAAATATTTATACATTGTATACATGCAAACGGTTATCCGTGCGAGAAATTTCTATATCTATGCCTATTTTGAAATGTGTTCTATATCTATGCCTATTTGAAAGTTGGGTTCCAAAGGGGTGGAACTCGCATTCTCTGAATGCGAGTTCCAAATAATTTTTTTTTAAAAAAAAAAAAAAAAAATTTACGTTTGACCGACCTCGCATTAAAAAAAAAAAAAATTTACGTTTGACCGACCTCGCATTCCTCGAATGCGAGGTCGGGCTCTACTAATCTTCTGCGAGGCTTGAAGCCTCGCAGAAGATCAGTCCCCAATTCCCCAATTCCCCAAGTCCCCAAAGTCCACCGCCCCCTCCTTCCTCCTCCCTCTTCCTCGCCCTCCTCCTTCCTCCTCCTCCTCATCCTCCTCCTCCTCGTGGTCCTCCTCCTCCTCCTCCCCACCACCATCTATTTCCTTGACTCTACAACAATCACCATCTCCATTACACCACCACCACCACCACAACAACCATACACAACCACCGCCACCACAACCCACCACCAAAATATTTCAGGTACATTTAATTTTTTTATGGAGTCCAATAATTTTAATTAATATATTTTTGTAATTTTGTTTAAATAATTAATTTTGTTAATGTAAATGTTTTATAAATATATTTTGTGTAGGTAGTTTATATTTTTTATGTTTTTGTATTTTAGTTTAATAATATGCTGCTTTGATTATATCCCATATTTTTTTTAATATTTAGAGAAAATGATCTTTGGCTCGGGATATATGTTGTAGGTTTGATTTCTGTTGATTGCGGTGAAATTTGTGGTTATGTTGTTTGTTAAACTGAAATTGTGGGATGTTATTGCATTTTTTGTAGTACTTGTCGGGCATATATTACTTGTAACCCTTACGGGTTATTACATTGGTC
The DNA here is from genome assembly GCA_025175665.1 of Cinchona pubescens. Lineage (NCBI taxonomy): Eukaryota > Viridiplantae > Streptophyta > Magnoliopsida > Gentianales > Rubiaceae > Cinchona > Cinchona pubescens. The sequence continues at coordinate 4,423,117 of JANKKI010000026.1, read as the reverse complement.
GTAGCCCTTGTCGGGCATGTATTAGTTATAAGTGTTGCCTATTTGTTGTGTTGTTTGTAACCCTTATTGGGTATGACCGGCGTTAGAGGGAATCTTAACTTAAATAATGTAATGAGATATAGAGGAACTCTGTCAAAATTTTTTTAAAAAAAATATATTCCGTATCGAAAAATGGGGTCTAAACATGTTCCATCCTTACAGGAAAATGGCATTTGATAGACCCCGTCACATTCTCCTTTATTGGGGAGGAGAAATAACCTATGAAGGCGATACTATGTCCTACCGGCCAATGATGAGCAAGAAACTATTCCGAATAAATCAACGGATTAGTTTTGTTGACTTAGTTGACAAGATATACGAATTCATGGAGGTTGATAGGGAGCAGATGAAATTGAATATTGTGTTTAGGCACATAGTTAGTCGTGGTGTTTACTCTGGCATTACATTGACAGATGATGATGGTATGGAAGGTATTTTTGATTTGTTTGATACTGATCCAAATTTTTGTGCTGAATTGTTTATCGAGACGGAGGAAATTCCGCACGTACATGTAAGCAACAATGTAGGGGTGTATGGTATGGGGCCAATGATGTCTCTCATGCATTCGACCATGGACGACCAGCTAAGCCGTTGCAGTCGAATGTGCAGACTCTTTTTGAACATCCGTGGTCGTTTGAGTTTTACAACCCAACTTGTTCGTTTGCAATGTCAAACTCAATGCAATCTGATGAAGCTATTGGGGAGCAGTATAATAGAGACACTGTAGCAGTCGTGAAGGCCCAAGTACCATGCAATATCAACATATTTATTTGCCTCGTAGACGAGGGTTTGTTAGCGGATAGTGGTAATAGTGACTCGTCATGGCATGCATTAGACGAGGATTACGAGTCTGGTTCAGACTCGGAAGACATATCGGATGATGATTCTGACGAGAATTTGGGGACAAATAACGATGAATGTCATACACAGGAGGATGTTCCTATTTATCAACCTAGGGGGATGGCTTTTTTCAATGATCTTGGTAACTACGGTGAGTACGATCCCATGGACCGTAGTGATAAAGATGGGCTGATTTATTAGAATGAAGAAAAAAATGATATTCAGTTGCACATGTACTTTGAAAGCAAGGAGCTCTTAGCATTGAAGTTACTAAGGCAGTTACAATGTGGTCTATAGCTCAACAACGAGAATTCAAAGTCATAGAGAGCCGGAAGAGAACATGGGCTGCTAAATGCAATACTGCATCCTGTGGCAGATTAGCGGCTGGACCCATGACCATTCCTGTCTCTTATACACATCTAGATGTGTAGAAAAAAGTGCATGCCATTTGGGGATTGACCATAGTGAAGTGTCTGCAACGACACAGGGCTAGATGTGTAATAATTAGATGCCCAAGTAAGCATATGCAAGACAAGTAGTGGCACTTTATTGCCTGATCCCACAATTTCAGTTTAACAAATATGTATAAGAGACAGTTTGATGCGTGCCACAACACATAGGACAGGTCTAAAGCTATGGTATGCTCGCAGGAAAGCGATTGTGCTCGCATATGGAAGTTGGGCATCTAATTTTCAACAATTACCCCAATACTATTGCAGAACTATCTACGCTCCAATCCCCAAACGTTGGTGCAATGGCTACATCATCCCAATAGTATCGGGAGGATGTGAAAATTTTCAAATACATATTTTGGGCATTTCGGCCATCGATTGATGCATTCCATATGTGTAGACCTGTCCTATGTGTTGATGGCACGCATCTACGAGGGGAGTATGGGGGTCAGTACCAATCTGATCTCAAAAAACAGATAACAATCAAATTTTACATTGCTTATGCAATTTTAATAATTTCAATATTTAAGCATTTGTATCTGTCTCAGGCGCATTGGCGAAAGTACGTGTGAAGTATCGCCCTCAAATGGCATAAAAACTGACAATTACATTGTGCATGCTATGAGTGAGTCCCCTTTATGGCAGGAACCATTTGCGTATCATAGATTCTGTCTGCATCACGTTCGGAGTAATTTGATGGCTAAATTCAAGAATGTAGAAGTGAAGAAGTTGTGTTGGTCTCTTGGTGTCAAGTTACAGAGGCGGAAATGGAATTTGCACCAACATACGATCTGTATATATTGGGCTTGACCGGTGGTCCCTTGCTCACGATGGAAATCGAAGGTGGGAATACATGGTACAAATTCTTGACCCCATTTTTCGATACGGAATATTTTTTTTTTTTAATAAAGGCTTCTCCTCCCCAATACATTCCATCGGTGCGTAAAAGTATTTGCTGATAATAGTGCACGGGATGCACACTGTCGCACGTTAATTACGCCAAAGAATTGGAAATGGTTGTTGTTAGCAGACAAAAAAGGTGACAGGACACACAGTGCTGGTTTTGATCAGTCTACTGGTGTGTACCGAATTAAAACACCTCGTCGTGTCACTGGTGGTGGTGGGAATGTACAAACTGTCAATTATGTACAGCAGACATGTACTTGTGGTAAATGGCAAATGTATAGGTTTCCATGTTCGCATGCTTTGGCAGTTTGCAGGCATAAGGGTGATGAACCAACCCGCCTGATTGCGAAACATTACACTACTCGCACATATCGAGCGCAGTACAGCGTTAGTGGCCAGGTTTGTTCCACAATCTAATCCAGATGAGTACGCTCCTATTCATTGGCAGTTACACGGTGATGACAATATGTCTGTTGTGTACAAGTCGGGTACGTGCGAGACGCATACGAAACGAGATGGATATTAGGGATCTCCAAGAACATAGGAGATGTACGAATTGTCATGAACGGGGACATAATCGCAGGAGTTGCCCTTCACGACAATAATGATTTGTCTTTGTATTTATTGGCCTACATACTCATTGTATTATATGAAAGTAGTTTATTTTTAATGTATTCGTTCATCAAAAAATGACATGTGTAATCAAAAAATATTTGTCTGATCATTGATTACTATCAAAAGATATCGTACAATCATTAATTCTTTCCATGATTATTTGTTTAGGTATGGATGACCAGACAGCAGAGCTTGTCCATCCTGGACCATATGTACATGATATTATATCACCTATGACGCCGCATAGGGCAAGATCTATTTTTGACGGTTTTATTGATGATTCTGCAACATTACAGGTTAAGCGTTGTGATGTCTCTTATACACATCTAGATGTGTATAAGAGACGAGACAGTATGCATTATATGCTTGGCAGGTTGCGAGGGCGTCGACATTGCAAACGAACAAGTTGGGCATGCTCTGATCACACAGTCTTGACTGGTGCTGGCGACCCGAGACACATCCAATTCATCTGCCCATTAGAGAGGCCACTATCCTGTAATGTGGATGTATCAATAAAACTCGGTATACACATTGATACTGCCCGTCCGCTGAATACACATCTAGATGTGTATAAGAGACAGCTCTGTCTCCAACTATGCATAGATGTTCCATTTCATCTGCCTGTGGATCGTACATCCGTGAATTCCAATATCTTGAAAAAAGGGATGTTTGTCCGAGGCATTATACACATCTAGATGATGCGACTGATGACATGTGTCGGCAGATGGCACGTACATACTTACTTGTACTGATTGGAGGCATTTTATTTCCGGATAATTCAGGCAATAAAGTGCCACTACTGCAGACTATCTTGAGTTGCTTAGGGACTTGGAGACTGTGGGCCTTTATAGTTGGGGATCTAGATGTGTATAAGAGACAGTATCGCAACTTCGAATGCCATTCACCAACAACTAGTCCTATTTGCGGTCCAGTACTATTAGTACAGGTATATTTAAATGGTTTATATGCATATAATTCTTTACTAGTACTTCATCTACATTTATTTGTATACAGTTATGGGCTTGGGAGCGTATGCCGACACTGCGTCCTATCCGGTTAGAACCCGCACAGTGAGCATCGCGGAGCAGATGTGTATAAGTACATATGTTTTGTTGAACTGTTTAATTACATATGTTAACATTGGATTTGATATTTATTAATTTTTATTGCAGGTGGGATGTTGGATTTGATCTTCGCAATGCTCCTCGGCATGTTTTATCTGTTTTTTGAGATCAGTTATATACTTTGCGACCCAATGAGGTACATCAGTCGATTTCATTTCTTGTGCACATTGTCGTCCTCGAATTTCGTTTATGCAATTTACTAACTTTTTTAGACTTCTTTGGTATTAGTTTATATGGCAGCCATTTTCTGATGAGCTGCTTGATATGCTTCCCCATTACTGCACGGTTGGTCGTGACATATGGCGTTCAGTTACTTATTCGATATGTTGGGAGATCGTAGAATGTTATCTCCCTCATCGGGTTATGCGACAGTTCGGTTTGCACCAACCCATACCAGATCAGAGATTGATGGGTAATCAAGCTGCATTGTATTTGACAGACCGCCGTAGTCGGGCGAACACTGATTGGGAGTTGACACACAGACAATATATAGATATTTGGGCCGCAAGAACTGATACAGTTGAGGTTGGTCTCACATGTATTGATACTACACATGCATCGGGTGATTACATGCAATGGTACCGAGCGAGGACGGTGATGTACATATCCAATCCTACTCAACGCCCTACTTTTGCAGAAGGCTACCTCGGCGATGGTGCACGTGCAGATTATCTTGTAAGTAATTATTCTTTTTTTCTTTGAATGTCATTGTTTTTCTTTTTCAAATTACTTCAGTAAAACTAATTTGAACTTTCACGGTAGATGGATTCTATGGCTAGATTATACTACATGTCGTTAGACAACATGACTGCTCGGTACCATTGCGGATAGTAATGCATGGGCACAGATCAGACATTTCGCTTCTCAATCACTACATGCAGTAGGCGAATCTACTCGTCTTGATCTTCGGCCTCCGTTCCTGTTTACGTTCGACATCCACACCAGGCACATGATCCACATAGAGTAGAACGGGTTACGCGGCGAGGCGGGGCAACATGGCGGTGGTCGTCGCGTCGTCGAGTTCCATCCCCGCGACCCCATGTAGATGCCGAATCCCTCATGTTAACATACCATTTGAGGCGATACTTCACACGTACTTTCGCCAATGCGCACTCGTGGGACCATCATCTTTCGGACGATCGTCCACCTTGTGCACGATCCGAACATCTTGTGTCCAACCGTTTCAGATGAAGAACATGAACACGAACAAGCATACCTTCGCAGGCAGAAACTGCTCACCATACTCAACAGCAAGACACTCCTTTATTTTATGTCCGTCGATCAAAAGGGTGCCTAAACCTAGAGATCATGCAGGCGGCGATGACCTGCTGTCTCTTATACACATCTAGATGTGTATAAGAGACAGACACTACATTCATGTATGTTATTCGTATTTATGTTTTTTAGCCCTTGTCGGGTGGTTTTTTATTGTTATTAGGTTTGTATTTATGTTTTTTAGCCCTTGTCGGGCTTTTATGGATGTTTGTTGCCCTTGTCGGGTGGTTTTTCATTGTTATTAGGTTTGTATTTATGTTTTTTAGCCCTTGTCGGATTTTTATGGATGTTTGTTGCCCTTGTTGGGTTTGGTTGTTGGCAGGGAGAATTGTCGTAAAATAGGGGATCTTCTGTCAAAATTTTATCAAAAATATGATAAATTAATAAATTAACGGGTTTACACATTTCATTCGCGTACTATTTCGTTACTGTTATAGTTTATGATTTAAATATATAATGGTTTACTATTTCTAAATATCCTACAACTTCATTAATGTTATAGTTTATAATTTACGATTTACTATTTAAATGATTTTATCTTACAGTCAAATCCTTCATTTTTCTAGAGACAGCATAGTGCAATCCATTCGTAATATACATAGTCAAATTTCTGAAATCATTCATTTTTTCTATTTTTGTAATAGTGCACGATTTCCATTCGCAATATACATAGTCAAATTTGCTAAATTCTACAAAACAATATATATATAGTCAAATTAGCTATAACCAAAAAATAAAAATAAAAAAACATAAATTCATTACAACGGAATTTTTTGCTTAAAAATAAAAAATAAAAAAAAATAAAAATAAAAATAAAAAAATTTATTTGACTGACCTCGCATTCAGGGAATGCGAGGTCATTAAGATAGACCTCGCATTCGACGAATGCGAGGTCAGTCAAATAATTTTTTTTTTTTTTTAAAAAAATTTCTGGAACTCGCATTCGGAGAATGCGAGTTCCACTCCTTACGGAACAGCAATTTCAAATAAGCACCCAAATAGAACAAAGTTAGAAAATTGGCATATTTTTAGAATTTTCTCTTATCCGTGCACAAGGATGCAAACTTCCTAAAAGTTCACACAGCAGTGCGTTTTTATGCTTTGCAAGAGCACTCTGTGGAGCAGTCACTATTAGGGCCCAGTGTGTATTCTAGGGCTTTTTTAGGGCGTCATTCTAGGTGTTTGGAGGTTCATTGCAAGTATAAAAGTGATGTGTTTTACCTCTCATAGATGAGGAGAATCAAGTAAACAAGGATTCAAATTAAAGTTTGTACTGTCGTACTAAGGATAAGGTAGGGTTCTTAATCCTTTTTACCATACTCCTAAATGATTTAGTACTTATTATGCACTTTGAAATGTATGATAATATATAAAAACAAGACACAAAAAAGGAAAAAAAAAAAAAGATTGAGCATGTTTATGTGAGCTTTCATTTGTATGTTAAATATAAGTAGTATTTATGATGTGACATCAGTATGTTATCAGACCATATGAAAGCGTGCTGTATGACTTGACTCATGGTTAATTTCTTGTAGATATGATCCAAAGTCTTCACCAATAAAATTCTGCAAGACATTAGTTAATTTGGTTAGCAAAAAATTATTAATAAATTTTTTAATATTTAGTCAAAGTAGATTATAATTAGTTTCCTATTTTTTCTATAATTTCGTTATTTTATAAGCCTACAAATAGGCATCGATATTGGTCTTATTATGCAATTCAGATTAATAACAAAAATCTTGTTTTTTAATTTCTAAGTTATTTTTCTATATCAATATTAGTTCTCCTCCTAAAAATACAACAGTGGTATCAGAGCCTCTTTGATCTTAAGGGGTGTGTATTCTTTAAAAAAAAAAAAAGTGGGTGAGAATTATTTTTTCAGTCCAAATTAAAAATATCTTGACAAACAACTTTCTATCCAACCCTCCAACTTTTAATGGGCAAAACATATCAAATTTGGACTGTCAAAATGTGTATTACTTGGAAGTACTTTTTTTCTCTAAGGATCTTTGGAAAATGGTTCAAAATGAACAACCATTACCTGAAGACCCAACCGTTCCTCAAATAAGAGAGCATCGAGATGAGAAAAAGAAAAGATCCAAAGCAATTACTTGCATGTACGGTGCTGTCACAAATGAAATATTCACAAGAATCATAGCTTGTGATATTGCAAAAAAAGTTTGGGATGCTTTGCGAGAAGATTTCCAAGGCAATGAAAGAAATCGACTAATGTATATTTTGAATCTTATGAGAGAATTTGAACTCTTAAGAATGAATAAAAAGGAGTACATTAAAGTGTATTCTCAAAAACTCTTAAATGTCGTCACAAAATTAGACTCATTGGTGAAGAGTTTTCGGACATAAGGATTGTAGAAAAAGTCTTAATGAGCCTATCAGAAAGGTTTGAAGCAAAAATCTCTTCTCTTGAAGATTCTAAAGATCTTACTCTAATAACTTTGGAGGAGTTAGTAAATGCATTACAAGCCCAAGAACTAAGAAGTACTTTCACTATCGAAAAGAGAATGATCAAAGAATATCTTTTCGAAAAGAGGATGACATAGAAGGTGCCTAATTAGCAAAAGAAAAGAACCAACAATGGAAGTCAAGCAATAATAGCAATCAAAAGGGTGGAATATCCACCTTGACCTTATTGCAAAAAGATAAATCATCCTCATCAAAAGTGTTAGTGGAGATCAAATGTCAAATACAACAACTGTATCATATAGAAAGGGTGTGCAAGACTCAAAAATAGCAAGGAGAAACCAATGTTGTAGTTGAACAATATTCAGAGGAGCAATTAAGCCTGTTTTGCAAGCAAGAATTCCCCTGAAAGCTAGCTTATAGATAGTGGTTGTACAAACCACATGACCAATGATGAAGAACTCTTAAGAAAACTTGACAAAACAGCCATTTCTAAAGTCAAAATTGGAAATATAGAGAGTATATTGGGGTAAAAGGTAAAGGTAATGTGGCTATTTAGTATGGTTCAAAAATCAAGAATATTACATCAGATGTTTTATATGTACCAAAAATTGATCGAAATTTGTTGAGTGTTGGGCAGTTACTTGAGAAAAAATTAGGCACATGTGGCTAAGGGGGACTACTTGGCCGAGCTGGTGGGCTGCATGTGCGACAAAATGGCTGGAAAACGTGGGCAGCACATGGGGAAGTGCTTAGTGGGCGGTTGTGGCAGTTACCACCTTCTGGGGCACTGACCAGGCACGTGAATCATACCAGCTAGGCAACTTAGTTGTAGGCATTTTGTTTGTCCAGTAAAGCTAAGCGGTTGGGCTTGTCAACCGCACTTTTCCTATAAATATTGGTAGTCAGAAACTTGGCATAGAGAGAGGAATCCGTTTGGATTTAGGCCAAGAGTTTTCTGCACACCAAGTGTTTGTAAAAAGTCCCGTTGTAAGCTTTTAAGAGAAATAAAGTGTTGCAAGGGTTGGCCTGGGGCCGTAATTCGTTTGCAGACTTTAGAGCCAAGAACTTGTCCAAAAACTCTTTGTTGCCTAATATTTGACTATGATTCTGTGTGTTTGAGTGAGTGCTTGTTTGCGAAACGAGTGAAAACTAAACACGAGTGTGTGAGGCTAACCAAGTTTGCTGGGTGAATTTTGGTGCCGGTGAGAGCTTCTTATTCCGCCTTGGCACGACGGTTTCGTGCTAAGTAGAAGTTCCGTGACAATTTTGGTATCAGAGCACTGGTTGTAGTGTTCTGTACGTTCCTCCAATGGCTGGTGGCACGGTGGAACGATTTCACCGGTTGGAAGTGCTGGTAGACCAACTGATGGTGCAGTTGGGTGAACCGCCAGAAGGCTATGTGCTGCGGTCTTCCCTTGACGAGACCAGAGATGCAGTTGAGGCCGTTCGTGATCATTTCCAGCAGCTTGAACAGGCATGGGATGCCAAGTTTGTGGCTCTTGAACGGGTTCAAGAGGACATACCCGTTTTGAAGTAGGCCGTTGCTGGAGTAGAATTTGGTGGTTCCACTGGGCATTCTTCAATGGCAAGGGTGAAGGTTCCAAACCCGAAACACTTCCTTCGATGGAGCACGGAGTGCAAAGGAATTGGAGAATTTTCTTTGGGACATGGGGCAATACTTCAAGGCAGCTGCCATGCCTGAAGAAGAGAAGGTGTCAATAACCAGTATGTACCTCTTCAAGATGCCAAACTGTGGTGGAGGACTCGGGTAATTCTGAAACCGTTCCTCTAATTTCAACTTGGAAGGGGTTGAAAACGGACACATCTAGACGGCAGTATAAGAGACCTACCAACACTTCGTGGCTTGCAAGAGAGGCACTACAAAGGTTGAAACACACGGGTGGAGTCCGTGATTATGTGAAGAAATTCAGTTCCTTGATGCTGGATATTCGGGGCATGTCCGAAGACGACAAGTTGTTCAACTTTATGACGGGTTTGCAGCAGTGGGCTCAAACTGAGTTGCAAAAGGCAAGGTGTCCAGAATTTGCAACAGGCCATAACGGCAGCAGACAGGTTGGTAGAGTTCCAAACGATCAGAACCAATGATGCTGGCCAGGATGGGAACAACGTGTGTAAGGACTTCCGAAAAATGGCAATGCCAGGCATAAGATGAAAAAGATGGCTGTTGTGATCGAAACTGTGTCAGGTAAGGCTCCTTTGATTTATGAAAAGTCTAAATTTGGTGGCAGTTTCATTTGCAAAGGTCCTCACTTGGCTAGGGAGTGTCCAAAACGGGAACAGCTTATTGCCGTCAAAGCCGACGAGGACGGTCCGTCTTGTGCCAGGATGGGTTCTTTACAGTTGGTGTGCGACGCCAACGAGCCCCAACTTTCCTAAAGTACTATTAAGTACAGGGTCTCTCGGTTGAGGGACAATGGCAGTGGTGACTGCCGGGTGCTAAGTAGATGTGGGCTACTTAGATTAGGAAAGTGTTTGCATGGCAATGGGTGGCTGTCAGGCAAAAACGAGTGCATGGCAGTGGGTGGCTGCCAGGCAAAAAATCAATGCCCGCCCTTTGTCGCACAAAAGGCATGCGATGCTTGTTGTTGGCACAGTTGAGAAACGTAGCAAAACTTAGCTTGGGCAAAAATCAGTCGGGCATGGAGGCCTTGCTGATTGTGGGAGCCGAAAAAACAAGTGGGAAGTGTGCTATGTTGCTGTGTTGGTCTTGGTTTCGGGGGACACCAAGGCAAGTCTTTTGTGCGACAAAGGGCGGGCATTGAGTTGGTGCCTTTGGCTTAAAAATGTTTGGCCAGTGACAAGGTTGGTGAAAACGGAGGCAAGCCATGTTGGGTTAGTTGCCAAAGTCCAGGAGACTAATGCATGCGGTCTCATGGTGCAAAAACGGACAGTTCCTAGGGTGGAACGTGAGCGGTAACGTGCTTCTGTCCTTGTTTAAATTATGCAAGTTTCGTTTTACTTGTTTAATTTCTGGTTGGCACGGGTTGGTGCCAAAGTGACTGATGTTGTGCTAAAGTGTTGGCAGTACTTTGTACTTCGTTTGTTGCCTGTTTACTTTGTTAATACTAAGACAGGGGTACTAGACAAGGTGAAACGACTTGATGGGGATCAAGTTGGGCAGCAACGCAGCTTAAATGAAGCCTAATCAGAAAGTGAGGCTTGCAGTCACAACATAACCACGACGAACGAAAGTTGTTGAAGGCCGTGCAGAAAACGGGCAGTGGCATGGCACAGCCGATGGACACTTTTGCGAAATTCAGCAACAGGGAGTCATTCGGGTGGTAATGTTTGCATGGGCAGATGGCCTATGTGGGCATTGATGAGGGCATCAATCTCTTCAAGTGGGGGAGGTTTGTTAGACCCTTTGGCAGAGTTTCACGCATCGGCAAGGGTGAGTGCAGGCCTGGCCCAGAACAGCCTGCACGTCGACAAGGCATTGTGCGAGTTCGGCAAACAGAGGTGGGCTTTGCTGGACAGTAAAGTGCTTCAAAACTATGCAGTGGTATGCTGGAAGTCCTTAGGCAAGTGTTGGCTTTGGGACATTGGCAAACGTTGCCAGTGGACAGCTCAAGACAGGAACGAGCTGGGCAAAATGGTGGCTAACGGCAGTGGCACGAACGGACCCTTGCACACATGCACACGAGATTGGCATAGCTTTTGGCACAACCTCAGAGAGGCAGTGCTGGGAGCCCAAGTAAAGCCTTATGGGTGGCAAGGCTGGTCGGCAAGAGTGTTGGCCGAGGAACGTAGGCAACCGGGTTACCGACGTGCTGGACATTGCGGGAAACAACTAGGCAGCGTGCACGTCAGGTAAGTGCACTCGCACGGGTGTGGTGATCAGCTGAAGTTGGACTTCGTGTGGCTAAGGGGGACTACTTGGCCAAGGTGGGTGCATGTGCGAGATAATGGCCGGAACGTGGGCACATGGGGAAGTGCTTAGTGGGCTGTGGCGATTACCACCTTGGGCATGACCAGGCCATGTGTCTTGCCACCGCCAAGCACTTAGTTGTAGGCATTTCGTTTGTCCATAAAGCTAAGCGGTTGGGCTTGTCAACCGCACTTTTCCTATAAATATTGGAAAGTGGGATAACTACTACCTGGTTCAATCGTTCATTTAGGCCAAGAGTTTTACTGCACACCAAGTGTTTGTAAAAAGTCCCATTGTAAGTTTTTAAGAGAAATAAAGCTACAAAACGTGTTGCAAGGGTTGTCCTGGGGCCGTAATTTGTTTGTGTACCGTTTACTTACGTTTTTGTTGTGTTTTGCTCTTGCGAGTTGCCTAATATTATGATTCTGTGTGTTTGAGTGAGTGCTTGTTTGCGAAACGAGTGAAAACTAAACATGAGTGTGTGAGGTTGACCAAGTTTGCTGGGCGAATTTTGGTGCCGGTGCGAGCTTCTTATTCCGTCTTGGCACGACGGTTTCGTGCTAAGTAGAAGTTTCGTGACAATTTTGGTATCAGAGCACTGGTTGTAGTGTTCTGTACGTTCCTCCAATGGCTGGTGGCACGGTGGAACGAGTTCACCGGTTGGAAGTGCTGGTAAACCAACTGATGGTGCAGTTGGGTGAACCGCCAGAAGGCTATGTGCTGCGGTTCCCTTGACGAGACCAGAGATGCAGTTGAGGCCATTCGTGATCATTTCCAGCAGCTTGAACAGGCATGGGATGCCAAGTTTGTGGCTCTTGAACGGGTTCAAGAGGACATAGCCTTGTTTTGAAGAAGGCCATTGCTGGAGTGGAATTTGGTGGTTCCACTGGGCATTCTTCAATGGCAAGGGTGAAGGTTCCAAACCCGAAACACTTCGATGGAGCACGGAGTGCAAAGGAATTGGAGAATTTTCTTTGGGACATGGGGCAATACTTCAAGGCAGCTGCAGCTGAAGAAGAGAAGGTGTCAATGTACCAGTATGTACCTCAGGTGATGCCAAACTGTGGTGGAGGACTCGGGTAAGTGACGAAACCGTTCCTCTAATTTCAACTTGGAAGGGGTTGAAAACGGAACTGAAACGGCAGTGCCTTCCTACCAACACTTCGTGGCTTGCAAGAGAGGCACTACGAAGGTTGAAACACACGGGTGGAGTCCGTGATTATGTGAAGAAATTCAGTTCCTTGATGCTGGATATTCGGGGCATGTCCGAAGACGACAAGTTGTTCAACTTTATGACGGGTTTGCAGCAGTGGGCTCAAACTGAGTTGCAAAGGCAAGGTGTCCAGAATTCAATGCAACAGGCCATAACGGCAGCAGACAGGTTGGTAGAGTTCCAAACGATCAGAACCAACGATCTTGGCGGATGGGAACAACGTGTGTAAGGACCGAAGAATGGCAATGCGGGCAATCTAAGTAGCCCACATCTCAACTGTCTCTTATACACATCTTGATGTTATGAGAACAGCCTAGCCTCCAAATTTAGATGCAACCAGCCTCATAATGAAGATGTTATAAAGGGAACAGCTTAGTGCCGTCAACGTCGACGAGGACGGTCCGTCTTGTGCCGGGATGGGTTCTTTACGATTGGTGTGCGCCAACGAGCCCACTTTCCTAAAATAGTAAAATTATTATGGGTTGTGTACTGAAACTCTAGGAAAGCTCTAACAAACTTCCCCCACTTGCTAGATTAAGATTAGGATAAAGCCTGAGAACAGTGTTTGCCTTCATAGTTCCAAAAATGATTGCATGGCAGTGGGTGGCTGCCAGGCGAAAAAATGCTGGCAGTGTGTGCTCTGCTAAGCAAAAACGGGCATGCGATGCTTGTTGTTGGCACAGTTGGGAAACGTAGCAAAAATTAGCTTGGGCAAAAATCAGTCGGGCATGGGGCCTTGTTGATTGTGGGAGCCAAAAAAACAAGTGGGAAGTGTGCAATGTTGCTGTGTTGGTCTTGGTTTCGGGAGAAACCAAGGCAAGTCTTTTGTGCGACAAAGGGCAGGCATTGAGTTGGTGCCTTTGGCTGAAAAATGTTTGGCCAGTGACAAGGTTGGTGAAAACGGAGGCAAGCCATGTTGGGTTAGTTGCCAAAGTCCGGGAGACTAATGCATGCGGTCTCATGGTGCAAAAATGGATAGTTCCTAGGATGGAACTGTGAGCTGTCACGTGCTTCTGTCTCTTATACACATAAATTGTGCAAGTTTCGTTTTACTTGTTTAATTTCTGGTTGGCACGGGTTGGTGCCAAAGTGACTGATGTTGTGCTAAAGTGTTGGCAGTACTTTGTACTTCGTTTGTTGCCTGTTTACTTTGTTAATACTGCTAAGACAGGGGTACTAGACAAGGTGAAACGACTTGATGGGGATCAAGTTGGGCAGCAACGCAGCTTAAATGAAGCCTAATCAGAAAGTGAGGCTTGCAGTCACAACATAACCACGACGAACGAAAGTTGTTGAAGGCCGTGCAGAAAACGGGCAGTGGCATGGCACAGTGATGGACACTTGTGCGAAATTCAGCAACAGGGAGTCATTCGGGTGGTAATGTTTGCATGGGCAGATGGCCTATGTGGGCATTGATGAGGGCATCAATCTCTTCAAGTGGGGGAGGTTTGTTAGACCCTTTGGCAGAGTTTCACGCATCGGCAAGGGTGAGTGCAGGCCTGGCCACAGAACTGCACGTCGACAAGGCATTGTGCGAGTTCGGCAAACAGAGGTGGGCCGATTTGAGCCGTTGACAGGTAAAGTGCTTCAAAACTATGCAGTGGTATGCTGGAAGTCCTTAGGCAAGTGTTGGCTTTGGGACGTTGGCAAACGTTGCCAGTGGACAGCTCAAGCAGGAACGAGCTGGGCAAAACGGTGGCTAACGGCAGTGGCGCGAACGAACCTGTGCACACATGCACACGAGATTGGCATAGCTTTTGGCACAACCTTGGGCAGTGCTGGGAGCCCAAGTAAAGCCTTGTGGGTGGCAAGGCTGGTCGGCAAGAGTGTTGGCCTAGGAACCTAGGCAACCGGGTTGCCGATGTGCTGGACATTACGGGAAACGACTAGGCAGCGTGCACGTCGGGTAAGTGCACTCGCACGGGTGTGGTGATCAGCTGAAGTTGGACTTCGTGTGGCTAAGGGGGACTACTTGGCCGAGCTGGTGGGCTGCATGTGCGAGAAAATGGCCGGAAACATGGGCTTATACATAGGGAGAGTGCATTAAAGCATTCAATCAATCATTTTTGGTAGTCAGAAACTTGGCATAGAGAGAGGAATCCGTTTAGATTTAGGCCAAGACAGTGTTCTGCACACCAAGTGTTTGTAAAAAGTCCCGTTGTAAGCTTTTAAGAGAAATAAAGTGTTGCAAGGGTTGGCCTGGGGCCGTAATTTGTTTGTGTACCGTTTACTTACGTTTTTGTTGTGTTTTGCTCTTGCGAGTTGCCTAATATTCTAATTCTGTGTGTTTGAGTGAGTGCTTGTTTGCGAAACGAGTGAAAACTAAACACAAGTGTGTGGCTGACCAAGTTTGCTGGGCGAAAACTTGGTGCCGGTGCGAGCTTCTTATTCCGCCTTGGCACGACGGTTTCGTGCTAAGTAGAAGTTTCGTGACACCTGGCATGATTTTGTTTATGTTAGATATGCACTGATAATAAGCTAAGATTCATTTGTATGGCAATATAACATCTTCATATGCACGGATGGTTGCATGTGTGTTAGATGTTTATACTCCTTTGATAGTTATACAAATAACTTGCACAGCTCAATTCAATAGAAACGAATATGCATGGATTACTTGCAGAGCATAATTTTACTAACCCTTTACTCTTAACTATTTTGTAACTTCTGATTATGATTATGATTAGGGTTAAATGTAGAAAGTCGTGTAGAAACAAATATGCATGGATTACTTGCGGAGCATAATTTTGCTCACCCTTTACCCTAACTATTTTGTAACTTTTGATTATGATTATGATTATGATTAGGGTTAAATGTAGAAAATTCTTCTGAACTTACACTTCAATTAAATTTTGTCATCTTAAATACTTAATTCCCTTCTTTTATATTTGAGACAAAATTATACATACTATTTTAATAATTTTACTATTTTAGACAGAATTATCATTATTAAGAATTAAAGAAAAATGAAAAAGGAAAAGACTAGCCCAATCCAAATAAATTAAGGAAAATAAAAGAGTTCAAACACAATAGGCCACTAGGGGCTAAATCCTTTATTATTTGTGATGGAAAATGCTTACGTTTGGGTTTTGGTCTCATCTATATTGTGATGAAAAATACTGACTTATACTTGATTTTTGGTTTCATCGGTAAATTTTGTGGTCAAAATTAAAACTTTTTGAATCTTGCTTATATGAGCTACATTTATTTCATGTGATCAAGATTAAAACTTTTCAAATATTGCTTATATGAGCTACATTTATTTCATACGGTTTAATGCTAAGGTCAAATATCATTTTTATCCCAGTATTTTTTATTTGTCATCCCTAAATCGACTATAAATTTATTAGTAAATAAAGAAAAAGACTAACTCAATCCCGAAAAGAAAGATAAGTGACAATTTTGTAACGCAATCCCTTTTTTTTTTACACAACCCATAAAATATTTAGACAAAATATTCAAAGGACGAGGTACAATCATTTTAAAAATTTATGAAACGTAAAAGTAAAATAATCCAACAACAAAAAAGAAAATTTTCTAATTCGGTAGGAGAATTCATCCTTTATTTATTTATTTTTAGCCCAAGCCACTATAATTGAGCATATTATGCACACACAAAAAAAAAAACATTAATCCACCTTAGAAAATAAAATTTAAGTAAAAAAAAAAAAAAAATTTCCAACTCAATATTAAAAAAAAGAAAAGGAATTGTACAAAATCTTAGAGCAGCCAAATTTTTCCCAAACTCATCCCCCACGCGCAGCAAGAATAGAGGGAAACCATCCCATAAAGAAAGAGATAACTTCTCTTCTCTGACCGCTTCAGAATCAGATTCTTCCTCCATAGAGCTTTCCTTTCCTTTCCCACTCTTTTCTTTTCTCGTTAACTATATTTTGCCTAAAAAACCAGCCACTCACTCCTGGAACTGAAACGACGTCATTTTCGAGTACCCAATGGTTCACTAAAGAATAAAGACCAAGGCTTTTTGGGATTTTTGAAGTAATGGGATGGGAGCTCAGAAGAGCATTCATGCTGGCAATGGTAATTTTATTCACTCTTAGTTTTTTTTTTTTTCTTGGTAGTTTAGTTTATATGTGAAATGATACACAAAAATTAAGCCAAAAACCCATTAGGGAAATTAAAGAAATTAGCCCAAAGTGGCATTAATTAATTTTTTTTTTTTAATGGGAGGGGTTTTCTTTTCTTTTCTTTTTTTTTGGTGGGTTTTATTTTAAGTTATGATTAGTGAAATTTGATGATGAATTTTGAAATTTGGGTGCAGCCAAGATAGACTTCAATGTGGATTTCACTCACAAATTATGTTCTGCTTTGATGCTCCATTCTTTCAGGTTTTTTTTAAATTATTTTCTTTATCTTTTTTTTAGTTTATTAGGCTTTTGTTTTATTAATTTTTTCAATCGTATTTCATTTAATTTCCAGTCAAGTTTTGATGTTGATTCATGTATTATTTATCTTTCTCAAACAGGAATTCTGGTAGTCCTCTGTCTTTAATTATCGGGAGGTAACATTTTCGTATGGAATTGTATGCTTTGGAAGCCCCATACGTTATCTGTTCTTTTCATCTTTTGGATAATTTATTTTGTTGTATTAACCGGAAGTTGCTGCGGTTCTTGGGGAAATGATTGATTGAATGCTTTAATGCAGTCTATGTATAAAGCATCCAAATTTATTTGGAAAGAGTGAGAAGCTTGACGTTTTGTGGGATAAAGGACTCTATGACTCCAATGTCTTGATAGCTTACAGGAAGCCACGGCCCGAATGGCTTTCGCAACAATCTTTTGTTATACAGGTTGCTTTTGTATCTTACCTTTGTTGTTTTTCTTTTTAGTTGTTGTTCTTTGAATATGATGATATCTAGTCCACATTAGAGTTTTGTTTGTTTAATTCAAGCTAGATCCTAAAACAAATAGGGATGGATGAAATTATTGAATTTGAAATGTTATGTTGCATGTGCATTTCCTTTCTATTCTAAAATGATTGTACACGTGCCCATTGTTCCAAAAGGGGACTTAAATGCTGAATGACTGTAAATTCCCCTACCCATGCATGCTTGCATTGAGAGAGAATATATTTACTGAAAGAATCCAATATTTTACCCAATGGATGCTTGTGTGATGGAATTTTATTTGAGCTTGATGAGAACTTCTGAGGGAATCTATTTAAACTGAGATTTTGTTTAGTAGATCTGAGAAGGAACTCATGACATATTACAGAGCCTAACTCAAAGTGACTTTGCTATCCAGCATTCAGTTTCTCCTGAGATTGGGGTCCATGGTGTTCCTGTTGACAATTACTCCCGTTCTGGGAGTGGTGATGTGAATCTTTGTCGCTTTTCTGCTGGTTTGGATTTAAGTGAGCCTGCAAGTTCAAATTGGAGCAGCAAAACCAGTATAAAGTTTGAGGTGAGTATGCTCTTTTAGTGCCATCACCAGAAGTGAGTTGTTGTGTTGATTACTGTCTACTGCAGACCATATATTTAATTTGTAGAGAGGCATTTAATTATATTGTCAAATGCAGCATGTTCGTCCAATTAATGATAATGGCCGCTCAATTAGCAGAGATCTTCATGGCTTTCCTGTGACTTGCAGGTAGGGGGAGCTACTATTATAGACCTCATTCTCCATTTCATGTTAATTTGAAAACTGAATTTAGGTAATGTGTTTCAAATATATTCTGCAGTGGTGGTTTTCATGATAGTATGGTGGTAATAAAGCAGGAATCTCGATTTGCAAAGGCCAGCGAGCACAGTTTCACTAGGGTAATGCATTCTTTGTTGCCAAACTAAAACAATAGGTTGTGATGGTTTAGCTTGAAGGTTTTTTATTCTGATGGCCATTACTTTGTCTAGAAGAACAAGTGAAGCTTGTATTGTCTACTGGCGTATCTGAACATTTTGAATTGTTGTATATTCAGTTTAGTCTACAAATAGAACAAGGGATTCCTCTTCTTTCCAAGTGGTTGATCTTCAACCGGTTCAAGTTTGTTGCATCGAGGGGAGTCAGACTTGGGCCTGCATTCCTGCTAACCAGGTGAGCAGATCTTCTTGTTGTACTGCAACACAGTAGCTCAGCTTTTGCACTTACCTGGAATGCACAGATACTTATTTCAAGTGAATTATATCTTGATAACATCTAATAATGATAAGAAGGATGAAGGAAAAGAAAATGGAATTGTTGTAGAAGTACAAGATATATTAGAAAGAGGGAGGAAGATTAACTTAATCTTTGTGTTACAAGCTCTGTCATGGCAAGAAGAAGTATTGATAATGTACCCATTCATGTTAAAGGATACCTTTTAGTGAATTTTCTTCTTTTTTGCTCCCTTCATTTTTTCCTTTCTTTTTTTTTTTTTTTTTGGGGGGGGGGGCTGCTATGGAGGATCCAAGAGAATAAGCTTCTTGAGTGTATGGAGCTTCAATCGGATTTATACTGATGGAAAATGCAATTTTTTCCAACTTGCTAAATCAATGAAGCCATCAGTTCAATGCTTTTCTGCAAACCTCAGCTTGTGGCAATACTTATCTTATTATCATAAAATGTCAATTTTGCCTTTTGCAAGCATGCCTTTTTGCATTATTCATTACTTTCGCTGACAGCCTTACAGGCGGCTCTATTGTTGGAGACATAGCTCCTTATTCTCAAGCTTTTGCTATTGGAGGACTTGGAAGTGTGCGCGGATATGGTGAAGGTGCTGTTGGCTGTGGAAGGTCTTGTTTGGTGGCCAACGGTGAACTGACAGTGCCTTTGGTATGTACTGATACAAATACTTCAATCAAATATTTATTTCAGTCTATTACTAATTACATCTATATAGTCTTTCTCTATGTTTTGGGACTGTATAGATTTTCTACACCCGTGAGATGGTTGCATGAATCACTTTTCGTCTTTTAACTTTTAGAATATTCTGAAGATCAATTTCAGTTCACCCATATCACCATTATACTGAAGGAATACAAATATTAGTGAGCTTACTACCATCCAATTCTCCGTAAGACCAAGTCTTAAGTACTTTTAACAGTTAGCATTATTAGCTTTTATGGTAAAACGATCTGTAATTTGGAAGGGAGCTTTTTGCTACCCTCGAATGCCATTTTAATGATAATTGGAGGATGGGGAGAAACTTTGAACGAAAAGCTCCCTTTAGCAAAAAGCTGCTATTAGATTTGGAATATGAAAATTGACTTTTTGTCTAAGTTTTAAATGCACATTCTTTGGTCTTTTATATCGAACAAGACAAAATATAGGAAATGGAACTTTGAGATAATCAAACAAACATCTCTATATCAAGAGTCAAAATTGATTGAGGCAGCCTTGACAAGATCAAAGATAAGCTGCTTGAATCAGTCATTAGGAGCATTCATTTTAATAATGGAAGCTAGTGCCCATATTAACAGGCATACCTTCCTGTCTCCTATCTTGTATCTACAGATAAGCTGATCCTTGTCAATACCATGTTATTTCTTTTTTAGAAAAGACAATCCCATGCCATTTGTAACTATTTATGTTATTTGGAAGGTAGTACAACTGCAGAGGTATTTCTCCAAGATAACAATTTGGAGTTCGCAATTGAGTTTACAAGGTCAAAGTGAAATACAATGTTCTTTAGCGTCACAGCAAAATTTTGAGATTCTTTAATTACTCATCTTTTCGAGATAAAACAATAGTACTCTTTGGTATTAGTCCCTGTCCTAGTACAGCTGTGCTAAACATGCTGAAAATTCTAAAATAGGAACCTTTTGGTGAGGAGAGTTTCTAGTCCAGTGTTACATGGACCGTGGTATGGGCAGGTAGATGTACATGGTATGAGACTTTTTCCCAAGATGTGATATGGTAGGATATGCATAGTCGGTTTCTATACAGGATCAAAACTCACTATTTAGGACATCTGGATTTGGAACATCTTGAGAAGAAACTTGTTCCTCTTCCTCGTCTCTTTCTTTTCCCAAATTCTATAGTTGGGCGCTGCTGTGTATTCTTTGTGACACAGGTCTATGTACGACTAGAAAATAATTAAAGCAGTATGACTGTTACTGTTTCCTAGGTCTCTCCTTTTTTATTTTCAAAGGATCATTTATTTTTGTACTATTTTAATATAGTGAAATTTATAGGAATTTTAATCCTACTGTGGATTGGAAGCGTCCACTATAGGATATGTTTATATTACTGTTTTATTTTCAAAGGATCATTTATTTTTGTACTATTTTAATATAGTGAAATTTATAGGGATAATAATCCTACTATGGGGTAGGTATTATTGTAGATGGGTCGATGAAAGATGATGTCGTGTAGGTGACTAGGAAAGGAGATAGCATTATGTCCCTCAAACTAATTTTAGGATGTGAAACTATTAATGTCTTTACTGTTTATGCGCCTCAAGTAGGTCTAGATAAGTCTATTAAGGCTAAGTTTTGGGAGGATCTAGATGAGATGATAGGTAGTGTCCCCCAAGGTGAGCAAATTTTTATGGGAGGTGATCTAATGGACATGTGGGACGAGATAATGAGGATTATGAAGAAGTGCATGGTGGATATGGTTATGGGGGAAGAAATGAAGAAGGAAAATCAATCTTGGAGTTTGGAATGACATTCGACTTTTGCATTATCAATACTTTTTTCAAGAAGAGGGAGGAACATTTAGTTACCTTTAAAAGTGGTTCAAACAAAGTCACAGATTGACTTTTTCCTCACAAGAAAGAGAGATAGAAGGGTTTGTAGAGATTGTAAAATCATATTTGGAGAAAGTTTAACCTCACAACATAGGCTTTTGGTGGTGGACTTGAGCCTTAAACATTACATTAGGCGAAGAACCTATCTAGATCACCTAGAATTAAGTGGAGGAAGGAAAAAAAAGAAATTTTTAAGAAATATTTGTTAGGGCAAAGTATTTGGGACTTACAAGGAGAATCTGACACTTTATGGAATGACATGACAACTAGAGTGAGAACAGTGGCCAAGAAGATACTTGGAGATCCAAAAGGTTATGCTCTCATGAACAAGGAATCTGGGTGATGGGATGAAGGTGTACAAGATAAAATCAAAATTAAGAGGGCTAACTATAGGACTCTATATAGTTGTAGAAGTGACGAAAATATTGAGAAATATAAGCTTGCTGAAAAGGAGGCAAAAAAGGCTGTAAGTGAAGCGAGGATTAGGGCTTTTGATGATTACTGGCATGTTTTTATCAAAAATTAGAATCTAAGGAAGGGGATTGAGATATTTATAAAATTGCTAAAGCAAGGGCCCATATGACGAAGGAATTAACCCAAGTCAAGTTCATCAATGATGAAAATAATAAGGTGTTAGTAAGAGATGAGGAAATTAAGGAAAGGTGGGAGAGATACTTCTATCAACTATTCAACGAAGGCAATGGAGATGATATCATTTTAGGAGAGTTAACGAAGTTTGGGGAGTATAAAAACGTAATGTATTATCGAAGGATTCAGGAATCAGAGGTGGAGGAGGCTTTGAAGAATATGAAGAAAGGAAAAGCAGTTGGCCCCGATGATATTCCAATTGAGGTATGAAAATGCTTAGGAAAGAAGGGCATAAGTTGGCTTACCAGTCTTTTCAATAAAATGTTGAAGAGTAAAAAGATGCCTAACCAATGGAAAAAGAGTACTCTCATATCCATATTCAAGAACAAAGGGGATGTACAAAAGTGTGCAAATTATAGAGGTATTGTAGTAAGCTAATGAGCCATACGATAAAACTTTGGGAGAGGGTGATAGAAAAGAAAGTTAAGAAACGAGACTAAGGTGTCAAATAATCAATTTGGTTTCATGCCAGGGAGATCGACTACTAAAGCCATACCTCTCTTAAGGAGACTTACTGAGAGATACCGTGATAAGAAAAAAAATTTACATATGATTTTTATTGATCTTGAAAAGGCATACTATAGATTCTCTGGAGAAGTTATGTGGAGAGTTTTAGAAAAAAGAGGAGTTAGAATAGCATATATAGAATCAATAAAGGAGATGTATAGGGATGTTACAAGTGTGAGAACATCAGGAGGGTTGACACAAGAGTTCCCTAAATATAGGTTTACACCAAGGTTCAGCTCTAAGTCCTTATCTATTTGCATTGGTCATAGATGAACTTACAAAGAACATAGAGGAGGAAATACCATGGTGTATGTTATTTGCAGATGACATTGTTTTAGTAGATGAAACAAAAGATGGGGTTAATGTATGCTAAACTCGAGGTTTGGAGAGAGACACTTGAAGTAAAAGGGTTTAGAATTAGTAGATAAAAAACAGAACATATAGAATTTAAGTTTAGTAAGGGTGCACGTAGGAATAAGATAGGGATTAGTATCGGAGATCAAGAGATACCTATAAGTGAAAATTTTAGGTATTTAGGATCAGTTCTTTAGAGTGATGGTGGTATAAATCGAGATGTTACACATTGGATACAAACGGGTTGGACTAAATGGAGAATGACATTGGGAATATTACGCGACCGCAAAATTCCTTTGTGACTTGAGGGTAAATTTTAGATAACGGCAATTAGGTTAGCGATGCTTTATGGGTCTGCGTGTTGGGTAGTGAATTCCACACATAAGCAAAAGATAAGAGTAGCAAAAATGCGAATGTTAAGATAGATGTGTGGGTATACTAGGATGGACAAGATACGCAATGAGTATATTCGTGAGAAGATTGGAGTGGCATCTATTGATGAGAAATGAGAGAAACGACGCTTAAGGTGGTTAGGTCATGTGTTGAGACGATCAGAAGAAGCGCCTGTCAGGCGACTAGATTTTAGAAAGAGTAGTCAACGTAAGAGGGGTAGGGGAAGACCGAAAAAGACTTGGTGGGTAACTTGTAAGAAAGATATAACCCATCTAGGAATTGAGGAGGATATGGTCCATGACAGAGTGCAATAGCGTAGTAGGATTCATGTAGCCGACCCTGCTTAGTGGGATTAAGGGTTGATTTGTTTGTTTGTTTGTTTAGTAATCCTATTGTGGATTGGAAGCGTCCACTATAGGATTTATAATCCTGTTTTATTTTCAAAGGATCGTTTAATTTTGTTGTTTACTATTTCCAATATAGCGAAGATTATAGGAATTGTAATCTTATAAGGAATTGTAAATGCCCACTACATGCTTAGCCACTAACAAGACAATTATTTTTTTTTTTTTTTAAATTAACAAGTAAATCACATAAATCAAAACTAATTCAGATACTTTGTTAAATAAAACAGATTAGATAGAAACTGTCAAGTAATCCACTCAAATACAAAGAAGTAATCTACTTAAACACAACCACATAAACTTAGTGGCTTTTCTCCTTCCTTTCTCCCCGCCCCCCTCCTCCCTGCCTCTCTCTCACCGCTTTTTGTTGAGAGATGCTGGTTTGGGTGTTTTTTATCGAAAACAACCCACGTTTTGGAACGAACATTCTCTAATGCAGAACATAGGGTATGTTAACTATCAACATTTTCTGGTCACAAGGATAACTCTGTACCAATCTCAGAATATCCTCCGACTAGTACACTCACAGGCACAAGATGAGCATCGAGAGTAAACATATGTTTTAAGTCGTTGCGTTCCAATCTAAATTTTGATAATACATAGAAAACTAACAAACAAATAAACAAACCAAGTCTTAATCCCACTAAGTAGGTTGATAATACATAGAAAACCGGAAAAGAAAAAAGGGTACTATCATCTCAACAGCTGTGACTGAAACCAACAAAACAGGTATGAAGCTCCAACTTGAGAGAATAATTGAAGTTTCCCTCAGGTGCAAAGAACTTTTGCAGATTGGTGAGTGAATGTAAGATTAAGATTTGGGATTCTAGAGTATGTCAGCCAATATACCATTTTGTAATCATTTAGTGATTTATGCACTTGTTATTGGTATACCACATAATTACAAAATTAATATCATAGTCATTAGTGGTCTTCACAAATAAATCATTCTTTTCTGCTCATTAGTTTCTTAAATTTGTTGGTTGTCAACTGATTTCTACAGAAACGGTTTAAAGAAGGAGACATTATAGCCACGAAACTGGTTGTACTGCTTCATGTTTACCAGTTCCAGGATTCCTCAAGTGTCCTAGTTTCATACTGAACTGCATTGGGACATGAAATATTTCCTTGTTTTTCCAGTGGAAATGTCCAAATTGTAGCATGTGTTTGTAAATGATAGCTTTGTTGCCAATTTGACAGATATATAGTGCCATTGAGGGCATTCAAGGTTGTTAACTCGAAATTATGATTCAAATAGTCAGTGCCTATACCATCAATTTCTCAGGAAAGTGATACCTTAAGTTGATGTCAGGAAAAATAGAGATGCCGCTAGTGATTATTAGGAGATTATTTGAAGGATAAAGATCCAAAAATTTTATAAGATCGCTAGCAATCTTCTTGAATTAGTAAAGCTTCAAGATAAGCTACATAAGATTGTACGTGGATAGGATGTCTTTTCAAGCTAGTTGCTACTTCTTTGCTATGAAATTATCTGAAACTTTAAAATGTTCATAGGTGCTATGATAGGGTTTCTTCTTCAAATTCCTACATTTACCCAGGCTCATGCTCTTGAAGAACGTATTACATTGGAGGGACTAGTGCTAAAATATGGTTAAAATCCTGGAAATTTGATGGAAAATTCCTCTGAACTTTTTCTCTAGGGGTTTTTTGGTTAATAGCAGCCAACATCAAAATGACATACATCTTTTCATCCTTAATCTATTTGAGTGAATTATAATCAAAACAAGACTTTGAACACAATAAAACGTGTAACAATAGGTTGCCCATCTAATTTCCATTTACCTTTATATATGTTCATTACATCATTAAGCATGGAACCCATGTTCTTTTAGAACTATTTAGTGGCTAGATGTGAACGTGTATGCGTGTTAGTTGTCATATTTGATCTTGATTCCTAATATTGCAATGAATTTATTCTGAATTAGTGTAGTAAACTTTTGATCGTCGATTGTAAAGTGGAGCTGTTATTGTTACAAGAGCGAATATTTTGAAGTTAACTATTAGTTGACCTGTTACTGTGGAGAACTGTACTTGTCTTAAACACTTCAAGTATTGTGTTACTTTGTCCATGTGAGAAGTCGATTCAAATATAGGCAAAAGTTACCTGAGTTGACGTAATTGATGCAAAATACAGGTTCTATGATGGTGCTGATGGTATTTGGTCACTGGAAGCCTATCCTTTTTCTTTTTCTTTTTTTGTTTAGGGTGGTTATGTTATGATTGTGGGGGTTTTGTGATAAAAATAAATATAAGTTGGAGGACACAAGATTTCATTTATTTAAAAAGAGAGGAAAATATTTTGGAAATACAAGCAATCGGTTTTCGTGGTGAAAAAGTAATTTTATCATCAACTAAGTTTCTTGTAAAAAACGTATTATATCTTGTATTTCAAGCATGTAAAATGCTGATACTTGGTTGTTGAAGTATTTAGTCATAAACCCGTTTGAACATGTGAGAAAGTATTACCAAGTAAAACACTTGTACTTATTTTCCTTTGTTGTTGCATTTGTGTTCACTGTTGCATGTGTTTCAGTGAAATCAGAATGTTAGTATGTGTTGGACGTACCGACTGGATTTGGCTTACTGCTTAACTGTTAAATCTATCCGCTTATGGTCTATCTTTCTTGTAATGATGTAAGCATTAAATTTCTTCTTTTTTCTCTGAAGTTGTCTACTGAAAACTAGTTACAATCTTTGTGTGTGCGCTTTAGCTTTCAGCGTCACTATTTGCACCTTAGCATATAAACATGAAACTGGAGCTTCTTGTTTGTTTGATTTCTTAATAGTTTGACATGCATCTACTTAATCTTCTTATGCATGCAATATTCCAGTTAAATTTATCGGTATTTTCAAAAAAATTTATCTGAAGGCATAATTCTCCAGTTATTACATATTCTTATAGCAAACCTTTTATATCCAGAACCAGATGCTTGAAGGTGCTGTTTTCTTGGATTGTGGATCTGATTTGGGTTCTGGTCGGCATGTACCTGGTTTGTTCCATCTTCACTGTTTGGCTAGTAACATTCATTTTTTTAAAAATTTACCTTCGAGTAGATTGTACAGTGGCTTTATGTTTGTCCTAATTATTCTTACAAAGTTGATGGTCTGCCTTGTTTATCTAATTTGGGAGCTTTCTCCGCATAGAAGCTGGGTTGTGTCCACTTTTCTTTGTGTAAATAAGCAATCCCCGGTGTGTAAATACCTTTTCATCAATGTTAGATGATAAAACCCAAGATAATTTAATCAACCTCCTGATGTTCTGACAATAACTTTCCTTCAGTATGAGCATTTTTTAAATAGCTGCTGTACAATCTGCACAACAGAGTGCTACCCCTTTAATCAATTTGCAACTATGTCCTACTGTCTGAGTATAAACAGGACTCTGAATTGTCCTATTTACAAAATCATTTGTACAAGAACGAAGGAAAATATGGAAGAGGAGGGAAAATTGAATTTACATGGTGTAATTCTTAATTAGCTCGTCTCCATTTTGGTTTTCATGGATAAATATTCTTGGAAAATTCTACATTCTCTTTAGGAACCATCCCGTTGTGCTTTAAAGGCTTGTATTTTAGAACACCATGTGCTTTAAAACTTGTACTGTACAAGTATTTAAAGCTAATGGGATGGTTCACTCAACGAGCATGTAGAACTGCCCAAAATCGTTTTTAGAAATGCTGATCATGTCCCGTCAGATATTCAGCATTTCTAAAAATGAGATTACCATATATGATTAACTATGTTATTTTTTTTGTGCTGTTCCATTCTTTGCATCCTCTCTATTTTTTTCCTTGCAATTTCTCTACAAACAATGATCTTTTCCAATATTTTAGGAAATCCTGCTCTGAGGCATGGTAAACTAGGAAGCGGAGTTGGACTTGGATATGGACTTCGGTTCAAGTCTCCCATAGGGCACTTGCAGGTTGATTGTGCTTTAAATGCACTTCAGCAGAAAACTGTCTATGTCAGCTTCAGTAGCCTTGGTTCATAATAACCGGGATCTCACTACTTCAATACTCAATGTCATGGACTCAACGACACGGACTTGCCAAAAACTCCCAGCCAAAGGTAGTTATTAAGATTCAGATACTGGTTAGGGTAGGAAAACTTGGGCATCAGCAAATTCTGGGCATTTGGAGATGCAGATTTTTAGGGCAGGGATTTTCCAAGTGGTACATATGACGAAATTTAACATGCAGGAATGGAATGGAGATTTTTCTTTCTTGAAATTTGAAAATGTTACCACAATCCCTTGTTTGAACTTGATTTAGCAAGAAGAAAGTTATAGAAAAATTCATTGACATTGCACACATTGTCTTGACAAGTTTGACATAATGCCGAGTTTGAAGGAATGGAAGTGAAGTTTTCATGATATTGATATCAACAGAGCCCTTATGCGGAAGTGCTCATGGAAGCTGAATTGATTTTTTTAGAAAGGATTAACCTCTGGAGAGTCTTGTCCTCAAAAACTATAATTCTGTTTCTGTAAATGTTTAGTTGATTTGGTTGTAATGGTACCCGTTACGCCACCAAACCTAATCTCTTCTGAATTTTAGATATCTGAAAATACAAATGGAGTCTGAACAACGCTTAAAAGAGTGGTTTATAAGCCTGAGTTATTATATTCAAATGAATCAGGTCTATATTAGGTGTCGTGAATTTCTTGGTCTGCATTTATTCATATCACAACTCATCGAAATAAACTTTTTCCTGTAATGTGGATAAACATAGACTAATGTTAAATTCTTTGGGTAGACCATGTTGTGTGACTTCACCATATACTTTGTAGTCCTTATTTAACTATATAATTCATCTTCTGATTTTAGAAGGATAAGATATTATAATTTTTAAAATTTTAAAACACGATGAACTATGTGCCCAATAAAAATCTTAAGGTATATGGTGAAAATATATATTTTGACATATTCAAAAATTTATTGTAAATCAAAAAGTTCATGATACTTGCTATAAATTCATTCTATCTAAGAATTTCTTATATTACAAATATCACCAATGATGAGATACAATTCAATCGTTAGATTATAGGTACCCATGGGTGAAATTTAAGATAATTTGAGTTCGAAAACTACAACTACAATTGTCGGAATAAACTGTACTACTTATTACTAATTGATACTTATGCTGTTCACGTGCATTGTCTTCATGCTCTTTTTTTCTTAAAAAAAAAAAAAATTGTTGTTGCTGATATGACTGCAAGTGCAAGGATTTAAACCCATTTTGCAATCCCAGTCCAACAGCGGGCTCCTCTAGGTGGTCTGCCGAGCTAGCTCATTGGTTAATAGCTGGACAAGTTTTATAGTGGTAAAATGACATGATTAGTCAATTATACCATCCATCGCCTTGCCAATTTGATTCACTAAACAACTCAAATTGTGATCCATGCCCATGTTTAGTTAAAGATTACAGGATTCAATTTTCCGAATAATGTGAGATGAGGGATCGGTTCCTACTTCCCTCCCTATGCGAAACTGCATTATTTGTGATTGGTATTTGAATGGTTATACTATAAATCTTTCTCATTTCTTGCTACTCTTTGTGATTATTTCGTGTACGTTATGTTTTAATAAATAACAAATTTGGAAGGTGAATGGTTTATGGATATGAGAGGACGGAATGTGAATCAAAATTAATGATATTTAAAGATATTGTTTGATTAATTATATGAGAATCATTCTATGAAAATGAAAGTGTTAGAAAATATTTAATTTCATTCTCCACTTGTGACATGAGTTTCATTAAATTTATTAACTCATCAACTTAATGATATCCATTCCTTATTCAAATCAAACAAGTAAAGAAAAATTATATAAACTCATACCGATAGTGGAGTTTATAATTCTCATTCTGATTCCGATTCTCGAATACGAACCAAACACCTCCTTAGTATGAATGAATTTTGGCCAATTCAAGAAGTGTGAGATTTAAACAAATCTAAAACTATGAAGGGAAAATGACCTAAATAGTCCGTCATATTTCACATTTATACTTTTTTAATCCCTCACATTTAAAATGATGCATTTTAGTCCCTAACAAATTCAAAACGCACCATTTTGGTCCCTCGATATAGTTACGGGTATATTTTGACCTGAAATACTCACATGCGTATAAAATGTAGCATATTCAAGTGTAAAATTGATAACACGTAACCTTAGACAATAAATTATCCCCAAATGAAGAGGATTAAAACTGTTGGAATAGAGTTGACAAAGAAAAAGCAGCGAGAAAGAGGAATAGAGGTAGTGATGGTAGGTAACATTAGAAATTTGGAGTGGTTGTGATGGAGGTTTTGAGAAGTGTGGTTTAATATTTAAAATTTGTGTGTTGCCAATTTTGTCCATGAAAAATATAACATTCGATACACATGTGAGTATTTCAGACCAAAATATGCTGATAATTGTGTTGAGGAACTAAAATGATACATTTTAAATTTGTCAAGAACCAAAATATATCATTTTAAATGTGAATGATTAAAAAAGTACAAATTGAAATGTGAAAAACTAATAAGGTTATTTTCCCAACTATGAAATACTCCAGATGGTTTTAGGTAATAATATTGAGTCCCATAATTCCGGTTTATGCCAAAGCATGTTTAAGTTAATATGCCTTGTCTGGACCGTCCGGTTTTTTAATAACTTTTTAGTAATTAGATAGGGTATGGCTTGTGTATCACTCCTAATACCCCCTTGTCATATTCTTAGGTGGATCAATTTCATAACGGGTCAGACTCTTCTCAAGTAATTAAAAAGAATTTCTCTCTAATATATACTTTTAAAAATATAATTCAAAAATATTTTTTAAAAATTATATCCGTTCATAATATAATTTATTACATATACTTGCTATATATAAATTTGAAAAATAAATAGACTAAGTTTTTCCGTTTGATTAAACGTTCTATTTTGTCTTGATTTTGACCCATTTTACACCGTTCAAATATTTTGTGCAAATTGAATGATAAAACATTTTACGAATAAATTTAGTTTGAAGATATGTTACTCTATTCGTCGAAACAAAATTATTGATGTAATTTGTTAATTTTTATGAATTTTAGTTGCTTAAATATAATAGTTCATTAGAAAAAATTAAAGAAAAGTATACTTAAGAGGAGTGTAACCAATCTTGTGATCTAAAATTAACCATATCACCCATATATGTGTGATTAATTATAAACCAGGAAGTACACTATGAATTTGGGTTTATTTTAAAGTTTCCCTACCCTCCTCGCCCACTAAAAAAGTAATCAAGAAGTTTGGTTGACAAATTACGGGAAATTATGTTATCCGGACAAACGCGTTAGAGCTGTCTAAATCCGTATAACCCACTATCTTGTTATTTATCAAAAAAGTGATTAGCTATAGACAGTATAATAATGATCTTAATTTTCCTCATTTAGTCCAATATTATTTCCCTAGGTATGGGGTGGTGGGCAAAGTCCATATGACTATGAACTGATGGATCATGGTCCAGGTCCACCAATTTACTAACCCTAAAGAAAAAAAAAAGGATAGTCTTTATCTCTATTATTTGTTCTTCAATTCATCATCATCCTTGGTTTCAAATATATAGTTTTTGGGGTCCCTAAATTGGCAAATACTTAGGTAAATCCGATTTTTGGTCCCACTTGTAGATCGTGTGGTGTGAATTAAACTTTATAGAATCTATGACATCAGTTGATATAAACAAGATTTTTTAAAATTTAATTCTGACCACAAAGTCTACAGGTAATACCAAAAATCGAATCTACCTAAATATTTTCTCCCTAAATTTGTTTCTTCCCCTACTCAATAAGTCTCATCTTCCCATAATGGTCCACGTTCCCTCCTTGAATTTGTTAATCATTGTCTTTTATGTCTTCGTGGCAAATGTTATATGTTTGTTATATCCAAATCGAATTTAATTTTGTTGTTGTCTTACAAGTGTGATGTCTAGAAAGTTTTTATAATTATTATGACCATTTATATATATATTTTTGAGAGAAACCAGAGTTGTTAACAGTTTATTGGCACAAGTAATATCCAATTTATATTATCACACTTCCTATCTTGAAATATTCTAATAAAAATGTTGCATTATCTAGAATGGATAATTTACTTTGTTGAAATTTTAAATTTATCTTTCCAAACATTCAAAATATTCCCAAACATTCAAAATATTCCCAAATCTAATAATCAATTAATTATCCCTCTTTTCTATCTCCTCCCAAATAAAACTCTCTAATTGCAAATATTTGCCATTTAATAATATCAAGTTACTTCAACTTAATAAAGGCACCTATGGACATTTAATACTAAATTTATAATTACTTAAAAATTTATGTAAATGTGTAAAGTAATAATTATATTGGGACAGAAAAAGTATAATACTATCAAACATAATTTTCACACCATCTAATTTTAATTTCAAATTGTATATCCAGCAAGGGCGCATTTGTTTGATATAAAACATTGATTTTTTTAGAAATACATAGCACCAAACCAGAAATTTAAAGAAGCAAGAAAGACAATCACACGAAATAAAACCAATAGATTTTTTGGCATTTGCAACCTATTATTACAAATTACTACTATTAAATCACATATCAGCCAAGTCCCAATTTTGACCCGTGACCTTGACAAGTACACCTTAAAAGTGATCGTCTAATTAGCTGAATAAGATACTACACTTTTCAAATGTTAATGAATCAGAAGAAAAAAGTGAATATAATTAGAACCCATATTGTTACAAAGAGTCATCAATGATTTTATGTATCTTTCAATTATGAAATTTGGATAATATCATTATTTTTTTGAGGTGTATGTTTGCTTGCTCATAATTTTGGGACTCTTTACAAAACTACCAAAAATTTGATGTCCAAGTGTTCAACTCGAGTTTTTAAGTACAAGAAAAGTTTACTTAGGTCAAAAGCCTGGAAAGGAAATTTGACAAATTTTTGCACAATTACTACATCTTCAGTCAACCTTTGAAAATTATTCCCGTACTGTTAAAAATAAAAAGGTTTTATAAAATCTACTCGGCCCCATGACTTATTAGTAGATGTAGTGGTCATTTGTGTAAATAAAAGGGTTAATAACACTTTACCCCTGAACTAGATAGGTAATAACAGTTGGCCCCCTGAACTAAAAGAACTACACTTTACCCCAATCACATGATTTATTCTTTAAAAATTTTATAATATCATATTAAATGACCTAAATACCCTTAGCACTATATTTTGATTTTAATATTTAAATTATTGATAATGATGTGATAATTATTTAAAAATAATGAAAAATATATTATATAATATTTTAATATAATATGACCATATCAATATATGTCTTGGTCAAATTTTTAATTTTTTTTATTTCATTTTATATTATTTCAAATTTGAATGTTTAATTACAATGGTAGAACGATTCCTAAAGGGGCTAATTTTCTATTGAAAATTCTTCTTTAAAAATATTGTGTGACAATATATTTTTTACAATAAAATTTATGATTTTTTTGATGTGTTTTAGCATTTTATAATTTTAATATTTGGATAAACCTGTGTAAATTGTAATGTCAAATTTAATATAATTCGACATTTTATCACATTTTCACTCCCTAATTATTTTGTTTCTATATTTTATTATAATATTAGTTTGTTCTTATATTTTATTTTTTCTTAATTCTTTTATATGTATTAAACATCAAATTAAATACATAAAAATCAAAATATAATATTAAGGGTATTTCAGTCATTTAACTTGATATTATAAAATTTTTAAAAGATGAATCATGTGAATGGAGATTAAAGTGTAATTTTTTTAGTTCAAATGGGCAAAGTGTAATTACCTGCCTTATTCAGGGGGTAAAGTGTTATTAACCCTAAATAAAAGTAAATGACACGTAAAATTCATACAGTCCACAACAGGCTGGAGCTGTAACTATCATGAATACGCTAACTATGAAAATATTTTTACACAGATTAGATTTACGATAGGTGAGATAGATCCTTTAATTCATATTCATTCACATCATTCTAACTCATTAAAAATAAACTTTTTCATAGTAATATAAATGAATATAGATTAAGGAATTCATTCTACTTACTGTAAATTAAATCTATATAAAAATTTTCCATAACTATGAATATGACGTCGGAAATAGACCTTTCGGTAGATGAACTATATAAAATAAAATTGTGATAAAAAGCTTCCCCTTTTTTTATTTTCTGAGGAAAGGAATATGTTTGACAAAATTACACAAGGCAGGTTAACGTAATGAACCCTTTTCTTATTTTAGATTATCTATTCTAATAGCTGTTCAGTCACCGACACTGAGGAGAAAAGCCTGAATGAATAGGTCCATCAAACCAAGGCTAGTGGGCCTGCGAGTCCATTATTTTCATTTTTGTGTCTGATGCATTTCTTTTTAAACTAATCTCATATAGATCCAATTTTTAGTTTTACCTATAAATTTCGTAATCAAAATTAAATTTTAAAAAATTTTACTTACATCAATTGATGTTATAGATTCTCTAAAGTTTAATCTACACTACAAGGTTTATAAGTGAGATAAAAAATCGGATCTACTTAAATATTTTCCTATGTTATATCCCCAACCCCAAAAAAAAGGTAAGAATTTTACATGGAATACTCGTCAATAATGAAATTTCATGAACGCCAGAGAACCAGACCTGTTTGTAATTTACGATGACAAGGAAGAGAAGATAAGTCATTTCTCTCATGAAGCACTTGATTACCATAACTACTACTAAAATTGGTTTTAGTGGAAATAAGTCGAATTAATTTGATATTAGATATTCTTTGCAGTACAAAACTCAAGTTAAATTATACTTCTAGGTGTTCAAAATTGGAAAGACTTGTGCAACTTTTCATGGAATGTTTTTTTGAACAACAGTTAAATGGTATCTAGGTTTTTTTTTTTTTTTTTAAACACATCTTATTATTTCAAAAAAAAAAAAAAATTTTGAAGAAGAAAAGATTGCTATAGTACTTTTATTCGTCTTTATAATTCCAAAAAAAATGAAAAGGTTGCCCACCGACGGACACAAAAGTACTCGCACTGCATATAAAACAAATGACGGAAAATTCTACAGTTTTTTTTTATGAAAATGATTTTTTTATATTTTAAATACTTGTATAGTACAATGTTATATGTTTTAAAAATTTATACTGTACAAATTTTTAAAATTAAGAGAATGATTCCTAAAATGACTATATAATTCTCCACAAAACAAGTCACCGCACTTTTCTTCACACCTTGCTTTCAAGAGGGATGATCACCAAGAAATTGACGCATAATTTTTCACAAACAGAGACAGGCAGACCTTCCTCCAACCCAAAAAGTCTCTTATAGAGAAAATTCCAAGAAGGGGAAAAAAAGAAAAAAAAAAAAGAGTTAGGAACTTAGTTGCCAGGTTTAAAAACAATTGTTCTATAAATTTTTCAACCGAAACTTAGGAAAAATCGCTGAAATAGTTCCTCAACTTTTTTACTTTAATCGAAATAGTCCCTCAACCTTTTTTTAGCCAAGATAGTCCTTCAACTTTTATTTTTTACCTAGGATAGTCCTTTTGTGATGGAACCACCACAAAAACCTCTTTCTTTTTTGATAAATTTCATATACATCTCCTGTAATTAGTTGTTTTTCACATTAGCCTAATTTAAAATTTTATAAAACTTTATGACTAACTTTTTAAAAAGAAGAAGATATAGTTGTTGGCTAAGGGAATCTAGCAGTAGAGCTAGTAGGTGGTAATTGGTGTCTAGTGAGTGAGGGAAGCACTTGAATGGTCGAAGGGGTAGTTCTAGAGTTGGATGGATGACACCTTCGACGGAAAGAAGGGAAGAGAGAATGGTTAGGTTATTTTAAGATTTTTTTTTTTTAAAATTGTTTTGAAGTTTTTTTTCCCCTTTTCACCCCTTCAAAATAATTTTTTCTTATTTTTCCATGTTAAACTATATGGGGATTTTGTGAAAAATAAACAAACCTTAGGGGGTGTATGTGAAATTTATCAAAAAAAAGATTTTTGTGATGCTCCACCGTAAAAGGATTATCTTAACTAAAAAATAAAAGTTGAAAGACTATTCTGACTAAAAAAAATTGAGGAACTATTTCGACAATTTTCCCATTAACTTAAAACAAATGTCCACATTTACACATACCTGCTATTCTACTTAATTTTTCTCTTTACTTTTTCCACAAATAGATTTGCTTCACCAACCAACAATAAATATCCGTTCCCATCACACGATATCTGTGGAGCCCGTGAACAACAATGATCCAAATTGTTGGTAAACAAAAGAAACCTAGCTTCGAGGCAAAATCCATTGGCTCAGAATAATTGCAATTGGATCACTGAGTCTTACAACTCATAAGATTGAAGTGTCCAAGAACTTTGAACCTAAATTTGTGTGCGTCAAGAGGTATCATGCACTAAGAAATAAAGAAATTTTTTTATACCGATCAAGTATTTAATCTCACAGTAGACTTTATGATCCCTATTTATTTATATTCTCTCACTGTTTTAAAAAAATTAATAATTAAAATAATTCATCTGCAAATTAGTGAATGTAGTAAATTACAAAATTTATGTACAGACAGTACACTTTAATCTATATAAGAATTTCCCAAAAAAAATTGTGTGGACTCCTTTATAGCATCTACAATATGGTCTATGTAAGACTCGCACAGTTTATTTTTTAGTGATGCACACAAAAATTTACCAGCCCAAAAAGAACCAACTGCATACTTTTACTGCTGCCAAGCCATCTAAGTTCGCTATTCCTTCTTCTGCCCTCAAGTGGAAGTTTGAAAGAAGCTAGAAAAAGTCTTCAAGGTAATGCGGAGTGGTATCTCGTAATGCTTGGAAAATAATACAATATCACTATTTTTCAGTCATTAATATCGGATTAATACTCAGTTTCACTCTGCAATAGTAGCAATGACTTGCTCAGGAATATAGGGAAAACGTCCATATAATACCCCAATTTCAGAGTAGTTTAGTGCCACAAGTACGTCTTCAATCACTTTTATTGGAAGAACTCAACCAGCCAAGAATGTCGATTTTAGACAACCTCTTGACAACATGAGAAGATACATTATACATATGCAGTCAAATACATTATACATATGATCACCAAGAAATTTTGTTCCTTTTATGATTTTGAAAGTCTCAAGTTTTCATTATTTATACGGTTAGAGACAAGAATCACCACTAACAAAAGGAGAAAGCACTCGCAAGTTGCAAATGGAATAAGCATAACCCAACATGAAAGTAAGGAGAAGCTCAGATAAAAGGGAGGAAAAAGGGTCTAAAAATAAGAGTGATGCCAAAAAGGGAATTCCTTACCTTGGATTGTTTACTTTTCCAGTGGCAAATACTACATGAATACAACCATCCAACTGGATTCATTTTTTGCAAGTGACAAGCAATTAGGCCGTAGGACTTCTTTGATTCCTTCACAGCCATTCTTTCATCATTCATATTCTCATTGCAAAACCATCCATCCACTTATATGTACACACCACAAATTTATTAAAAATGGACCGCAGTACTTGTCTTATAATACACCTAAACATACTTTTTGACCAATTGCTTCTTTTAAACATCATCCATCTTTTGCTTAATTTGGACTCCTTGGGTTCCTTAGGTCGAGAGCCTTCTTTTACAGCCCCTTCAAAACCTTATTCCCACGTGGTACTCCGAAGCCTCGTAGTATTCACGGCCTTGAAATTTTTATGTTTCTTCCCTTCTTATCTGTAAAAACAAAAAATTACATAAGACACAAATTTTTCACAAAATTCTAATCTCATAAAAGTACTTACTCCAAAAATTCGACAAGAACATACTTATCGTGCCTAGAAATTCTAAGTTTCTAACCTTCAATCCACAAAATTTTTCCCTAAATCCAAATTCAAAACCTTATATGTTCATTTTTTTCCCCCTTCTAAATTTACTTTTGAAAACCTAATCATTCTATTTTCAGAAATAGAACCTATTTCTATAGTTTTTGATAGACTTATCATCATGGACTGCTACCAATTGAACACACCATAATCACATACATTAAAAAATTTTCCATAGTAGGAATAAACAAGCAAAACAAATACTAAGATTACACCAAAAAAATAAAAAATCAAGAATGAATATATATATACATATAAAATAGAAAAGCACCTATCTCACATGAAACTCGCTTTAGTTGTAACATTTTCATTCAACAATAGAAAATCACGGAAAAAATCTCCCCAACAAAACCATCCATCAATCCTCCCACCTAAAAAGGCCACATTGACACTGACTTTTCACCACCAAATGTCAAATTTCCAAATGGTAGCTTACCAAATATTGTACCACTATACTAATACCAGTAAATATCTATCTTCTATTTTACCAAAAGATCCCACCCATCAACCATTTTCACTCAATCCTAACTCACCCCAACCCATCAAAATCCATCCTGAGTCAACTCACAAAAGAACCAACACACCAAAATGGAGCTAATAAACTTACCAAAATCAATGCTTAAAAATGACCGAATCCGCAATTTCCATCAATGGATTTAAGCAATCGGGCGAAAATTTCCTGGCAAACATGTAAGAATACGAAGAATTCGACTCCCTCAACGTATGAATCAGCTGGGGAGAGACCTCAGGCCGATGATAAGTATGAGGATGACCGTTAACACTATCGGTCCAATTAACCCGAGTCAATGTATATTGCGAACACCCCTCTAGATCTGCCATTGACAAAAGAGTTGGAAAATAATGTTCTTCGGGATAACAAGACTCTACATTGATACAAGGCAGCTTGAATTTCCTCCACAGACGCCTATCTTCAATCACCTTCAAGGCATGATTTCGAGATAGCGTGAAAAACTGCGAACCCACTCGAAATTGATCGAACGAACTAATTTCTGGGGTCATCACATTTTCTCCTCTAGCATTGTACCGATCCCATAAACTCGGGGATTCGGAGAGGATCTCAATGTAACTCAAGTATTCGAGATTTTTCGACAATTTGTGGACATCGAAGAGGAACTTGTAGAGGTAGTTGAACGAGTGGAGTGGGATGCAGTGTTGGGAGATTAATGTGAAGTAGGCGTTTGATGGGTCGTCGAGGAGTGCGGTGGCGAGGAGGCGGCGGGCGGCGGAGACAAGGGTAGGGGAAGATCTCTGGGTTCTTTTCGACGGGATGATTTTATCGGCGAAAACCCCGGTGGGCGGGGTGATTGGGATAGAAGGGTCGGCGTGGATGTAGATATTGTAGAGATTTGGGCGGGTTTGGTTGAAGAAGAGTTGCCAGAGGGGGAGGAAGTGAAGGTCGGAGTTGGTTAGGAAGAGGAAGGCGATTTTGGGGCGGAAGGTGGAGGTGGAGCCGAGGCGGGATTTGGTGGAGGGGCGGTGGTGTATAGATTTGTCGGTGGAGGTGGAAGACGAGAGGGAGATGGCTTTTTGGAAGAGGGATAAATCATCTAGTTCGTCCGGGGCGGTGATGGTGAGGCGGCGAGGTGGGAAGATGGATGGGGCTAAGTAGAATATGATGGGGAGGGAGAGGAGGA
The DNA here is from genome assembly GCA_025175665.1 of Cinchona pubescens. NCBI lineage: Eukaryota > Viridiplantae > Streptophyta > Magnoliopsida > Gentianales > Rubiaceae > Cinchona > Cinchona pubescens. The sequence continues at coordinate 4,383,756 of JANKKI010000026.1, read as the reverse complement.
GTGCGAGGGTTGGTATGAGTGGAGATGAAGGGTAAGATAGTATTGACATTGTTGATTATTGGTGTGATTTAGGAAGTGGAAATGTGTGAAAAAGTGAGTGAAGTTGGAGTACTAAGTAGTGGTAATTAGTTCATTTGGTGGGAAATTTGGGGGTTGTTGGGGGGGTTATGTTGGTGTGGAAATTGATCATAAAAGGATTTTGGGATTTTGGGATTTTGGGATTTTGGTTGGGAGGAAATTGAGATGTGAGGAGATGGATGGGGAAATGGGATAGTGTTGGTGGAGCAAGCCAAGACCCAAGAGAGGATTGATGAGGAAGTGGTGGAGTAATGTAGTAGGAGACTAGTAATGTAGTCCGGACAAAAAACAATTAAAAGTTCTCAGTTGGAGTTGGAGCTAGGTGTTCCATACAAAAGGAGACTGTCCTGTTCTGGCAATAAAAAATTGGAAGGAAAATTGACTGAGATCTAAGAATGGGACGTTACTTTAACTCTTGTGTCAGATTGGATCTTTGTTTAACTGGGGTGCCTACGGCTGCGGTTTCCAACTGGATCGTCAAAAAAACTAGCGATTTTGGAATCCAAATTAGAATTCTCGTTGATAATTTTTAGAATCGGATTCAAAATCGGGAATAAAATTTCAGTTTCGATTCTTGTTTTATATTTTTTTAGAACCAAAATCAGAAATCGGGGATTTCAAAATTAGAATCAGATAAATATATATTTAATATATATATATATAATAGATAGGTCAATCTTATTGATATATTTGATTTTTCTTTAAATTATCTTTTAACATGAATTATTAAAAACATAATTTTATTTTAATTTTTAATGATTCGATAAATAATGTAATAGTATACCATTTTTTTTTCAAAAATAAAGTTTATAATTGAAATATAAATAAAATATGATTTTTTGTTTCTTATTTTAACTTTTATTAATTTTTTAATATATATATATATATATATATATATATGTATGTATATGTAAATGTAGTTGATGCATTTAAATTTTTTTTAAATTATCTTTTAGTATGAATTATCCAAAATGTACCTTTACTTTAATTATTAATAGTTCAATAAATGATATAATAGTGTACTATTTTCAAAAACAAAGTTTACAATTAAAATATAAATAAAATATAATTTTTTGTTTATCATCTTAACTTTTATGAATTTTTTTAGTATTATTCAAAATGTATATTTATTTTTAAAAAAATTCAAAATCTAATTGACAACAAACAAATTTTAAATACTATTCCAAAATCGAAACCTGAACCGGCTCCCAAGGTTCCGATTCAGTTCCAATTTTTCATGGAATCGGAATCAACGGTTCTAGAACCGTGATCATGCCTAGTTTAACTACTCTATAGAATCTCATATTTTGTCATAATTAAATTTTTTTAATATGTTGAGTTTTTAAAATTAAATCTTGTTTAAATTTCTAAAGTTTTTTTTATTTTTATTTTATGTTTTTATGTAATGTATATATATATATATATATATATATATATATATTTTATATATAAAATTAACATTGACAAAATAAGTCGAGTGGGAGTATAGTTGCAGCTTACATAAGGGAAGATGACTTTAATAGTCTCTCATACTTCATATTTATACTTATTTTTTTAATTTCTCACATTCAGAATGATATTATATTTTAATATCTCACAATTTCAAAACGTACTATTTTTGTCTTTTGGCACAATTACGGACATATTTTGATTGAAATATTCACACGCGTATTGAATGTAATATATTTAGAGGTAAAATTGATAATACATAAGTTTAAACACTAAATTGTCCCAAAAAGAAAAGGGTTGGGACTGCTGGAGTAAGGATGGCAGAGGAAAAATGACGAGGGAAGGGAAGAGGAGTGAGGTGATGGTAAGTGAGAATTTTGAGGTGATGGTAAAAGAAATTTTAGATAGTATTATTTAGTATTTAAAATTTGTGTATTATATATTTTGCCCATAAAAATGTAATATTCGATAGCATGTGAATATTCAAAATCAAAATATGCTCGTAATAGTGTTAAGAGATCAAAATTATGCATCTAAAATTTGTGAGTGATTATTAAAATTGTTTCCCTTAAAGTAACGAAGAGTTCAAATGTTTAGGATTGGACCTTGTGTGTAATGAATTTATTGAAATCAACCAAATTAGAAGACACTTTCAATTATTCTTGAAGAAGTTAAGTAAATTAATATCATCAATAAAGGGTGACTTTTCCTTTTGTTTTCTTTATTTTTTTCTCCCTGAGGTCAAAAGCAAAGAACTTGCATAATCAAAAAAACATAGATATGGTAATAGAACAGATTCCTAATTCCTTCCGCTAGCAAAGCATATACTATATGGTAATAGAGATTAGATAATGCTCTCTCTTATCATTTTTTTTGTATAGGACCATCATAAGAAAAAATAATAGTTATAAAATTCGGTCTGATCCGGTGATTCAACTTAGGGGTGTTCATTGGACTTTTTTTCTGTAATTCAGTTAAATTTTTTTAATTTTTTCAGTTTTCGGTGCAAGAAAATTAAAACCAAATCTGAATCAAACTTTTCTTCGGTTGATTGGTTAACCAAACTTATTTTTCGATTTATCCGATTAACCGAAATTCAATAATTAATTTAAAAGCTAAGTATAAAATTGAACACAAAACTAATAAAATTAATAAACAAAAACTAGGACTAGAGACTAAAAACTAACAAAGAAAAATAATATAGAAGTGTTGAATGAATGAAAATTGGAATTGGATTACTAAAAAAACTAAAAGTAATAAAACTAAAAATTCAGTAATTTGGTTATTAATTTTTAATAACCAAATTTGAACCATATAATCAATTTTTTTTATCCGATTTATCCAAAAATCGAAAACTAAACTAGTTTAATTGGATTTGGCTGGTTATTCGGTTAAACTAAACTATGAACACCCCTAGTTCACCAGTGAAACCAGTGAATAGGCCTTGAAACTGGAATGGATTCCTCCAATGACCAAACAAGGAAGGAATTCGTCAGATTTCATACAATCCACGGGTTCAATCAGTAAACCTGGGAACCTAGCCGGTTTTGTTTCTTTGTGAAAAAATCAAATTATAATTGTCAAATTTTGAACCAAAAATCTTATAAATAAAAAGAAAGGGCCTTACCACATAATGATGTAAGTTCTTGTTTATTATATGCTTCTTATTTATTCATTTACTCTCCAAATTTCACACTATGCATTAATTCATTTTTAACTCCTCATATAAAATGACTATGTAAATATATTATTATTAACGTATAAATTGTCAAATTTATTCATCCATAAAACGTCTTTTTACAAATAAAATTAAAAATCATCAGTAAGAAAAAAAGTTTCTTTTTAGAAAACTTATTGGAGCTATTGAAGTAGAGGTGACAGAGAAAAAACGATAAGGAAGGAGAATAGGATGGTGATTATAGGTGAGAAATTTTTTTTTTTGGAGGGGGAAGAGGGAAATAACGGAGGAGGTTTAGGTAATGTCGTTTAGTATTTAAAATTTGTTTGTTGTCAATTTTACCCATGAAAAATGTAACATTTGATATGCATGTGAATATTTTATGGCAAAATATGCCCTTAGGAGGGGACCAAATGATGCGTTTTGTATTTTTGACGGACTAAAATGTATCATTTTGAATGTGAGAGACTAAAAAAATATAAATATGAAATGTAGGAGACTATTAAAATTGTTTTTCCTTAAATTAAATATCTTAAGTTGATTAAAGAAAATCACCAAAAAAAAAAAAAAAAAATATTCCCCAGGAAAAAACTTGCATAAACTCGATTTTTGACCCTACCTGTAGAACCTACGGTCAAGATTAAATCTTATAAAATATTGCTTACATCAACTTAGGTCATATATTCCATAACATTTAATCCACATCACAAGGTCTACAAGTGGGTAATATAACAAAAAACTAGATCTACCTAAGTCTTTCCCTATTTCCAAGTAAAAATTGAGGACATAGCAGGAATTTTGGTGTGTAAAGTACTGAAGTATTAGAATGGAAGTAGTATTTTATATGTCAATATTTTTAAGGGTTAATAACACTTTATCCCCTGAATGAAGTCAGTATTTACTTTACTCACCTAAATTAAAAAAATTTACATTTCCTCAATTTTTCATGACTGTCACAACACCATCAACAACTTTAACACCATCGAGACATCAATCAAATTTTGTTAAATGATTGAAATATCCTTTAACACCGTATTTTAATTTTTCATGTGTAGGCAATATACAACAGGACTCTGACTTCTCTCTGTGCCAGCATCATCTAACAAGCCAGCTACAGAACCGAATTATTCAAAAGTGGAGAAGTACCAAGTAAGCATTTTACCACTGATGAACTTAACAATAGCCTATAAATGTTACTTTTGACTGATAAAATTGGCACTTAATCCATATACCATTTTCTATCCTGCTGAATTCTCGAGTTTGATCCCATGAATAAATTGAACAAATGAACAATTTGGCAACCTTTCTACAGTGGAAGAACAGAACAAAGTCTCACAACGTATAAACAAACTCAGGACACATCTCAGAAACCGCGAAGCAAAAAACATAATAGCCGATAAAAAATGGTGATAATAATTAACCACTACAACAGCCTTGATAAGTTCCAAGAAGATTTATTTCTGCAACAATACCTGTTCTCCAACTCTGCAGCGACAACATCGCCAGACGAGGAACTGAAGCACATTGCCATAGCATCTCCTTCAGAGAGGTTCCCACTATATACAAACTAAAAAGGGCAGAACTCAAGTGGAAGAGTAGCATATCCAATCAGATTTTAATCTACAGCCTGTGCAACTGTTTTTGTAGGCTTCATATCATTGCCATTTGCTTTGGATTTATCCTTCAAGGGCTTCTGTACAGTAGGACTCCTTTTGACAGCATTTCTACTAGGTTGCTATCGCTAGTTGTCTGAGGGCCAACACCTTGCCCTGTAATTGAAGAATAATAATGAAAAGCTGAAGATCAAACTACAAGCCAAATAGAAAACACAGCAATAGGAATGGTCTCTTTAAATCTGCATAGTCCTGATTATGGTATTCCAGGATTAAAAAATAATAACGGAAGTTGGTTATGCTTATGCAGTTCTCTCATTTACTAATTCCTAATTGCAAATGCAAACAAATGGTTTGCATCTGATATTCTTCGACCTCAAAATAACCAGTATATTTTAGCAAACAGAGCAGGAGCTTTATTTTGTCATGCACCACATCACCAAATCTTCAAGAAAACTTTCTATGTGGAACATAAAATGCATGCATATTTGCACTTTTGCGGTTCTTTGTACTCTTTATTTCTCTTTCAAGGGAGGAAGTAGATTAGTAAAGATATTACCGTTCTACATTTTACAATGGAAAAGCAGAATGCCCCTTTTTACCATGTCGATCAATGTGAAAATACGAGTGGTTATACAGAAACAGTACAAAAGCTGCATGGAAGGGGGGAGATAGGGAGAGAGAGAGAGAGAGAGAGAGAGAGTGACCACTAGGTAGAGACAGCCTCTTCTTTCCCTGCTTATCTGTTTGGATTGATCTCTCTTTAGGGTTGCTGTGTGATCTTGAGATGACACTGGGCTTTGAACTAGCATCTTCAGGTAAATCTTCTTGAATTGGTTTAACCTTTGGATTGGCTGAAACCGAGGGAGGTGTATCTTGCACTATAGCTGACTTATTTGGGGAAGAGCTGCAGCCATCACAACAAGATGTAGCCATTTTCCCATTTGACATGTTCGAGTTAATGGTTGGACGAGATGGACCTGTTTTCTCACTTGTATTGTGTGAAGACATTGTTTTATTATTAGTAGATTTTATCTGGATTTTTGTTCCATTTTTTCCTTCCGTTGATCCATTCTCATTAAGCATCACTCCATCCTTCGAATTAATGTCCAAAAAGCGGTTTTCCCATGGACGGACAGCCATCTGCATCCGTCACCTCTCCAACCAATTCCAGCCCCAGTTGCTTTTATCTGGTTCAAATCCAGCTGCCATTGCCTTCTGTCTGGATCCTGCCTGCCACTGCAACAAAGAAAATTATACTATTAAAGCTACAGAAGAAAAATAAAGGCAAAAAATGGATATGATGAAAAAGATAAAACCTCAAATTGATATTGTAAGTGATTCACAGCTAAGCAGTATTACTTGGGAATTTGAAGCCATAAAATGAAGTGGGAAGATAGAAAAGAGGACTATGTCAAAAGCGAAGATGACAACTCAAGGAGTCTAGTATTTGATTTTTGATAATGACAAACAGAACTGCTAAGACTAATAGTTGCTCAAATATTTTGTAATGTGATAGGAATTCAGTAGATTTATGAAAGTAATCTTCTTAAAGGAACTAAAGTGAACTTGGACGGAAGCAATACACTAAATCAAGTTTAGAAGAAGAAAAGATCAAGGTAAACTCTTATTATTAAGGAATCTCCACCCTCCCATTCTTTCCCATTTTAGGCAGTTAGGATTTACTTGCAATAAGTAATAACTTTGTAACTGAGGCTTTAAGAAATTAAAAGACTACAAGTGAGGACTTGACAAACTTAGAAGGATCACAAATAATTTTGAACTCAAAATGCAAAAGCTTAGCAAGTACAAATATATTGAATATGATCTTAAAAAGTTCAAGTTCTATAATAAGGAATCAGAGATACAGGCATCAGTATGTTCAGACAACTAAACTGCTTCTAACCTCCTCTCAGAGGATTTGTGAACAGGAACAGGAACAACTAGGAAGAGCTCAGATAACATTATTATTTCTGCCATAACTTCTTAAAAGTTGACAGAAAACTTAAGATTTGATGACTTAACTTGCATCATGAGTCCTCAAAGTTTTTCTGAGAGAAATGCAATCAAGTTAGAAGCAGGTAGGAAATTTGAAACCTTAAAAAAGAAATTTATGAGTAAAAATTAATTTCTGAACATGAGTGCAGATAGGAAATTTGTATGTGTAACCTTAAAAAAGAAATTTATGCGTAAAAATTAATTTCTGAACATGAACATTAAACTTTGGCATCTATATAAAGCCTTCCAATTAGATTTTTGACAGCAAATAGTATATTTTGATTGGAAAATCCTAGAGAACATTTAGTCAATTGCTTTACAAATTGAGCCTAAACAAGAAGCACTGTATTTCGTTGAGAACCATCATAAGTGCAAGCACCCTTGTCATTAGGATACACTTGATGTGTATTAAAAATTTCCTAAGGAAGGTTCTTCGAGAAGAATAAGATTCTCGATTTAAGAAGCATTAGTGGGTCAATGAGTGTCAATTCTGGTACTTAAGCAAAAGTTGATAGAAGTCATGTAGGGAGAAGTTTGTAGTTTGGATAACCCCAAATGAGGACCTAGAATAGCAAATTTAAAGCTCTCTCCTAGATAATTTCTGGTATTTTGGCAAAAACTTAAAAGAGTTCAAGTGAGAAGTTTGGGATCCCAAATAGGACCTAGAATATGGCAAATTTTATGTTCCCTTGCAGAGTAGCAAATCCAAAGTTAGGAAGGAGTAGAAGCACTATGAAGTTATATAGTTATCTTTCAAGCACTTGGGCTCAGTTGGGCACCAACAGAAACTTTGAGCATTGCCGAAGTTTGCATCAGAAAAGTCTTTACTTCACCCCTTCACTTCTACATTCGTCCAACCTTTCAAAGCAAGCGGTAGGACTGACTATCCATCTTTTCACCATTCATGTCTGTATCTTTCAACTCCATCAACTGTCTACTTACAGTCCCAAAAGTAAACTCAGAAATAAGTAATGAGCCTTGGTTTCTTCTAGAATTGGTGGAGATTAAACTTCATATAAGGAACTAAATCCTCCCATAATCCCTGCTCATCTTGCTATCTTCAACCTTCAGATGGAGGCTAAAAATCAATTAATTGATTCAGATGACTTTAAAACGGGCATAATTCAGACCTGGGCTCAATCTGAACCCCAAAAAATAAGGCTAGCCATGTTTTACCTTTTATGGCCTCTTTAAGGCCACTGGTGGGGAAATCTATTAAAATAGATACTTGTATTCTCATTTACAGCCCCCAATGGCCAATTAATACCACAGGTACTGTCCGGGTAACTTTATACGACACAAGACTAACCGAAACAGATAGCCGGCAGGCGGAGTTTGCTTTTCTGGTGACGTCCCATAAAAATGACATACTATGGGACATCTTATGCCTCTACCAAAGAGGCAAATTGTCCGTGGGTTGAACTTATCAATTGGAGCACAACAACTTGAAGTCCAATTCTATATAAAGCAAAATCTGAGAGGATGTCAAATTTGCAACCAGCAAATTCCCCGATTCTGACAAATTGCGAATGCCAACTGTTTGCATTAAGTCTGACAAATTCATAGCCGACCAAGTAGATGTATGGCACTGCAGACCCACAATCCCAGGAAGGGCTCTATGCAGGTCCTTCTCGAACACCCAGATCACCGAAGCACAAGTAACATAATCATGGTTGTCGGCCAAGATAGGCTGCGTCTGAGATTGGACGGCAACCTTCTCTGACTGCGGAAAGATTCTTAATGGACAACCTGCAAACCAAAAAGCTAGAAGACTACGACCTTGGACCTTCCATAAGCGAAGTGGGTTCCCATAACTCAAGCCAACATATACAATTAGGCCCAGATGAAATGGTCAGCTAATAGGCTCTATTGTAAATGCTGTAAAGGCCGAGTGCTTAAGGCCAAGCCCTTCAAAACCCAAATGTTGAAGTTCATGGACAAAATCAAGAATTTATACTCCCTTTATTACAAATTAGGCATCTATTTTCCTTTCTTATTTCGTGCTGAATTAATGTCACTTTGCTTGAATATTTTCATTACAAAATATTACTCTCCCTAAACACTTTAAACATCAGAAAACTATCAGCCTTGCATGATCTTCAGTTAGTCTTCAAGCTTGAGTTAATTAACACTGTCAGGGACATGTTACCCTATACTTTCTCTATGAAACCTTTATATGATCATGATCCATTTTCATCTCTTTATTATCTATATGCCCAATTAGACTGGGGCATTCATTTTTGAACAACGGGTATCTCTTTTCTATACCAGGAACCAACAAGAGAATTCAAGCAGAGTTGAGGCCAAGCTTGAATATCTGATAGTGTGATAATCAAGGTATTGTATTACCTCCTACTTGTTTTAGTTATCATTGATCTGATGCTTGTCATGCGAAGATCACAATCTTCTGCGTTAAGGGCACCCAAGGGTATCATAATCTCTATGTTTTAGGAGAGAATAATGAATACCTGATGAGCCAAAGCATATGCCATTGCCCTTTCACGCTTTGCTGCAGCTTCCTGCCTCTTTAACAACTTGGCTTGAATATATTCAACAGATCCAACACTGTCACACCACCCTTCCTGTGTAAGAATCAAGGGGGCAAAGGGCAATTAATAAATAAATCAAAGAGAGTAAAATAAAATTTAAAGGCAATATTAGTTAGTAGTAGTGCTACTTGACTTATTCCAGCACTATGTGAGTTGTGGTTCAAAAGAGAACAGTTATCGAGTCCTTTTAAATTTTAGGGTAAATAACACACTTCCGCCGAGGTTTAGGCGTATTCCACATGCCTTCCTCATGGTTGTGGTATTGACAGCTACCTCCCCTGTCACTAATGTTAAATGGATGGTGTTAAAGATTGTGTTGAGACTATTATACCCTCTCAGAATTCCGCTCCCCTTTCCCCTTACCAGCCGCCGCCACCGGAAAACTTTTCTGGTGACTGGATAGGGCAACATTTATATAGCCAAATTCATAATTTCACAAGGAACATGAATCCTACATATAAATTGAACAAAATTAACAAAAATCTCTGAACAGGCCTGTACCTAAAGCCATTTCTCTACATTCTATGGTACTAGATCCTAAAAGTTTTGCACAGGTTAAACAGCTGAAAAAAAAAAAATCATTATGGAGTTTCGTATCTTTTAACTTCACTTCATTGCATCTGTTTTTGTGCTGTTGCATCACCTAGGCTGCAATGCTCACATTTTGTTGGTACCCTTCTCTTATACCCATCTAAAAAGAAAAAAAGGAAAAATTCAAGAAAAAGGGTAAAAATGACCATTACGCAAGGGAGGTTGTTGCAATAACATTCAAGCTTGAAGGGAGTTAGGTGTCAATACCAAATACTAATACACGGTAAGTGGCCGGAATACACCTAAATCACTGGGAGATCAGACATTTACCCTAAATTTTATGAAACAAAAACTAATAGTAGAACCAAAAAAGCAACTTCTAAAATGCATCCTAAACAGAGACAGTAATCAAGCTATTGAAATCTGTAATCTCTTATCACATAGTAATCCTTCTCGTCAATAATTTTAGTCTTATACATATTCTTTTATTTGATGCATGGAATGGGCATTATCTGTCTTCTCAGCTTCCACATTACTAAAAAACAAACAGTACACCAATTCTAGAAATCAAGCTAAGTGAAATGGCAAAATGTCAAAGATGTAATACCACATAAACTAATCATGTAGCAAAACAGAGAGAACTGTTAGCATCAACTGATCATCCCTTCACTTTTGCATTAACACTCAGAACTGGCCAATGAAACAATATGATATGATAAATCTAGACAATACATACTTCTATTTCCCTGACAAGAGCATCATGCTCAAGTTGTTGTTGAAGTTTCTGTTGGGCTGTTTGATTTTCCAATGCTATGTATGCCCACGAACACGCCTTGCTCGGACACGGGCCTGAACTCGAACCAGAGCTTGCATACAACGCAGTGTAATTGCAGCTTGCTTTCTTACAGCATGGCCCCTAACAAGGGCTTGAAGCCTCACCAGTCCCTTTAAGGCTCGTAGAGCTTGCCTAGCCTGAGTATAATCAGCAAAACATGTTACATGCAAATTCAAACTCTCGAATTAAAACATTAAGGCTCTGATAGATTTTCAGTTTATGAAATTTGAATTGTCCAAGCATTTTCCTAACCAGCTTTTTGTCACACACGCACTTTTTCCAAGAAAGTTACACAAACCAAAAGGAGGCTAAGTACAATCTTTACATCAAACATTTTATAGATAACAAGATGAATACCATATAGACATTAATTACAATGGATTCAACAGAAAGGCTAAATTAGTATACGAAAAGTATCAAGCATTCAGGTTCAAGGTTTTCATGCACTTGAATTAGATGAAGATGCTCTTTAAGTGATAAGGATATGAGGTAAAACATGTACAATCAACAGAAAATTCACATGATACATCTTGATTTCACAGAGGATCCTGTACGCAACATGTAAGTTTCATTTCTGAACACCAGCCATTAATTTCTTACGATTTTCTTGATTGGTTGTGTAATCAACTTTGAAGTCCTAAAATAAACTATCGTTGCAAGCAAAGCATTTGTAATTGCAGATAAAAGGGTAGAAATCTACGTTAACTGAAAGTCTTCTGTTAAAAGAACAAAGCGCAACAAAGTAGTACATTAGGCTCATATGCAAATATTGCACAAGAAAAGTTTAAAAAAAAAAAAAAAATTCAAAAAGTACCAGGAATCCTCTAAAAGCTGTTTGGATGCGGGTTGCCGCCCATTCTTCTCTACTATATTGAATTTGAGATGCATCAGCCACTTGAACAGAACTAGAAGGGGTGCCAGTGGCATCTGAAATTGAAGGGATGTTGGCATCTTCAGCAGGTCTTGCAGCATCGTGATTCAATTCATCTTGAAGTACTGTCAGCATCAATTTCAACAGAATGCTTCCTCCTGTGCCAAAACTTTCCAGTTCCACTCTTCTGTAACAGTTAAGATAAATGCTGAACATCCTTAATTAAGAAAGCACAACAACTGTGGAAAGGCATGTAAGATGCCAGACAAGAGTAAAAAGGAGAACTCTTGAATCCATAATAAGAGGAGATAAAAGCAAGTTTTAAAAACTTGTAATTCCTAAATTCAGTTTTCCTTTCAAAATATGCATGCTCCAGCTACGTTCTGTGAAACTTAACGAAACAGAAGACTTTAAATATCGAGCCAGTTCCCATCAGACAATAGCATGGAATGCTCCAACAGAAGGCAGGGGCAGTGGGATATCATCAACTAATAACATTAATTCCTAATTCATAGAGGAATATTGTGATATGCATACTATAGGTCATTTGTATATGTAAACTAAATTAAGAATATTATGTCATGTTTCCTCTTCATTCCTTCTTTGCTTCTGAGCTCTTAACTTTATCTACTTTTCATATTTCTCATTTACCACGTCTTTTTCTCCTATTTTCTTTCTTTGTTTTTTGTTGGATGGAGAGAGGGGGGATGGGGAGGATGCATATGAAATTTGAACAATATCCACTTTATGTACTTCCACTCCCACATCCTAGGGAAAACCAGAGGATTTTTAAGTACCCACATTTTCCTCCCTCTCTGAAGATTGTGATCTTTCTGGTTTCTTCAAACCGACCAAAGCTTTAATCCATTTCCCTGATACACCCATTATTTGTAGCAGTTTCAGCTCTCAAACTTCAGACCTGCCACAGGTGATATAAATAATTTAGTACTTCTGCTGACTTCTCATATGAACTAACAAGAACTAACGAAGAAAACCACTCAGGCAGAAGGCAAGTTCAACAATCAACAAAAAGTCGTCATATAAATAAGAAGTGTACCTGGAAAACATTCTAATTAGAGGGGAAAAAGCGAGTAGAATAGAAACTTGTAAATGTGAAATATACTCGAAAGAATGTTAAGTTGCAAACTTAGATACAGTCTTGTGCTGACCATTTACTTCTAGCCAAGGAAAATTTGAGATATGGTCTTGTAACTAACCAAATTACTTCTAACAAGGGCCTCTTGAGACGTTGTCATCTAATTAGGACACATGAGTTATAGTTGTACTAACTATTTAGCAAGCGCATTCTTGCAGAATAGAGAACCTAGAGAGACAACCATAGATTATATACTCAAAGGTGATTGCTGTAAGGAAAATAAGTTTAAACAACCAAGTCTTTTAAGGTTGACTTCAAAGTCAGTTAAACAATGAGCCAATGACAAACATCATGTTCCTGAGACATTGGAATAACATAGCACATTGAAAAATCATGAAAGCTGTTATTTTACTGTCTCGCAAAAGAGGGATAAACTAATGCAAAGGAATATGATAGATGGACAGGAACTCTGACACATGAAAGTGACTAAAAATCTACTACATTGCCAACCTTATAGACATCATAAACCTTCCTACTAAAAATACTAGGACCTTAAAAATGAAATTATTCTTCCATCATTTGAACACAATTATTCTTGGTTTCTATAAACAACAATGAATTGCATTCTTTCGATGTCATCCATTCAATTTTCACCTGGAAAGAAAAATAAAAAATCATCACAAAAGTTATGCAATCCAAGAAGAAAAATCCACAACTAAACACAATCAAAATAAGTACCAAATGTCAAATCTAAAAGCCTCTATAAGAATAAACAGAACGCAATCATTTTAGACATAATTAGACTTGTAATGCACATATCTTTACTAATGCAGAATAGTGACCTCTTTGGTGATAATGAAAACTAATTATTATCTGCAATATCAGTAACAATGAAAACTAGAAAAAGTGAACAGTAATTACCAGCTCTATGATTAGTTTGTCCATTTATCAAACATCTAATCAAACAGAAACCCAAAAAAAAAAAAACAATTAGCTCAATTCCTTTAATTAAAAAAAGCTACAAACAAATACATAATTCAAATGGACTTCCAAGAATACCTTAACTAATGAACTAAAAACCAAAACATCCAAATAAAAGTAGAGGATAACTGCAAGATTGATGAAAATTCAGATGAAGTTTCAAACTTTATTAACTATGCCATGCTCAATTCACCTAAAACTGAAAAAATCCCCACCAAAAGAAGACAAAAAGAATGGGACAACTCCAGCTAAGTGAAAGAAAAGTTCAGTTGAGACAATTTAGCAAATGAGAAATGCAGATGTATGGATCATCTAACTGACATGTGTATATAACTGCATAAAAGGAGCTGAATTGGGATTTTTTATGGTGGGCAATATTTGAGGAAAATAAAAGGAACCCTTTACTTACCTCATGTGAAAATGATGGGTTTTTGAAGATACTGCAAAAAGAGCTGAAAATAAAATATGGGTTCTTGGTTGTTTGGACAAAGGAAAGGGGGAAGAGTCGGTGGAGAGTGACAATCAAAATAAAATGAAAAAGAAATTTTTTTTTTTTTTTTTTTTTTTTGGGGTTTTGTTAAGGGGTTGCATCTATCTATATGATTCTTTGCAAAATTTTTATATTGGTTTGATTTAATTTAAATGAGATATATATATTTTTTTTAAAAATTTACAATTTTTTTTAGAAATGTAATATTATATTATATAAATATTTAAAATATAAAAAAATAATTTTTTAGAAATAATTATAAAATATCTCTTTCTTATTTTTAATTTATATCATTCATATTACTCTAAAAAAATTTATTTTAAATGATATAAATAAATATTAATCAAAAAATCTATTTCAGTTATAAAAAACCGAACCCATCTAAAAAATTTTCAGGATTCTTTTGCCTAATCCGTCTGTCAATGGCGTGTCTCTATCAATTAGCAAAAGGGAAAGGTCAACTCACGGTCAACGATATTGGAAGCTTAAGACGATGCTGTAGTTTCTGTTTTTTTTTTTTCTGACAGCTTCAGCCTTTTGAGTTTTTACAGTGGTGGTTCAGGATCACTTATTATATTTTTTTTAATATTATATTCATATTAATAAGATTATTTGATGAAGTAATATTTATTTTTTATTTATTATTTTATTATTTTAAAAAAATACATGTCAATAATTAAATAATATAATATAAATATAATATAATAAAATACTTAAATTTTATAATTAATCAATCAAAAAAATATTTAGATAGATTTCATTTTTGATCCTATTTATAGACCCTGTAATCAGAATTAAATTTTAAATAATTTTATTTACATTAATTAATATTATAAATTTTTTAAAATTTAATTCATACTACATAATTTATAAATAAAGCTTCTAAATCTTTGCTAATATGAAATATTATGATGCTAGAATAATCGGTATTCTACATTGGGGTCTCTTGTTTGGTCCGGCCTAAGGTAAATGTACGTAATTTGGACTTCATAGGCTTTTGATAGGATTGACATGACTCAATCATGATCGTGGGATTTAAGGCACGCCGTCTTAAATCGATTTCATTCTAAAAAAATTTCGTACATTGGATTTTTTAAAAACTAAGTATTCATTTAGATCCAATTATTATTTACAATATCATTTAGAATGGACTTAATTTTTCCCCCATAAAATAAGAATTGTAAATTGCCCCTTATTTATTTTATCTAAACATTGTCCTTCAAAGCTTAACCAAGTTAAATTTTTCATTCAAATAAAATGTGAAATATCATAATTACCCTTAGTTTTTTGCACTTTGCCACCCTAAAATTTGAGTAAATTACATTTTCGTACCCTGTATTTGCCTTAATCTTTATGCTTTGCCACCCCGTAATTCGGGTGAGTTACACTTTCCCCTAAATTTGTTTTGTAAGTAACTTGCACTTTAAAGCTAACGGTGATTAAATTTTACATTCAAAGTTTTTTTACCTTTCAGTATCAAATGCATGAACTATTTTTTTTCTTTATTTCATGCAATTTTGTCATGTCACCACTTTTTCTTTCCTTCTCTCCCTTTCTCTTATATTTTGCATATTAAGAACAATTTTTTTCAGTTTGTTACTATAACTCAATTTTTATTTTCATTTTTAAGTAACAAATTCATTATATGCACAATATTTTTTACTATTTGGATTGAAAATATATTATTCTAAAAGTGATCTATGGTAGTCGTTGATAATTATGAATTTATTTTACTAAAATTCTTCTCTTAAACATAAAAGGGAAATAAATAAAATATATTTTTCCGAATTTTGTCTTTTAGCTAACATTTTATTTAGAGAGCATGGGTAAATGAGTTGATCAACTTAACTTTATATAAAATATGCATATTGATTATATTTTATAGTATCATATTCACTCAAATAATGTATTTTTAAATATAAAGTGATGAATTGAGAAAAATAAAAGAATTTGATGAAATAAATAAACTACTTTATTATAGCTATAAAAGTATTAATAACGGGACATGGATATAACAAGAAAAAATAAATAGCAAATTAATTAATGTACTTAATAATGAAGGGTAAAAAAGTCTTTTTTTTAAAATAATCTTGAAAGGGCAAAAATCATTGTTAGTTTTGAAGGACCAATTGTTGACCAAAATATAATTAAGGTACTAACTGCAAGTCACTGTAATTTTAGGGTGGTAAAATGCAACTTAAAAGTTGAGGATAATTATGACATTTCACCATCTTCTCTAGACATAAAAATTTAACCCATTAAGTATTAAGGGCAATGTGTAAATAGAATAAAAACATGGGGCAATTTGTAATTGACACTATTTACAAGGGCAAAGTATATTTAAGCCTTTAGAATATTTAGAATAATAGTAGTAAATTTTGAATGAAATATATGTATGATAAAAAGGTAATTGAAAAATTTTATTAAAAATAATTGTAAAATATTATTTAAAAAATAATAAATAATTTGTTTGTCCAAACAGAGCACTTATAACCTAATCCTATGTATAAGAACACAAGATCTTATTTAAAACAATGTAAATATATAGTTTTATTTATTTTTAACCAAATATTTCAAGAAAACTAAAGCAATGAAAAAAAAAATAAATTAACTAAACTATATAAGTTTTCTCAAGTTAAATTCAATTTAGTGTTTTTTGTTTGAATTATCACACATTTAATTTATTTTAATTGAAAATGAAAAAAGATAATATAGATAGTTTAAACTCATGAAATATAAGATTCGAATGAAGAAATAAGATAATAACGTAGCTTAGTAAATATAAAAATAAATTAAAAGAGTGTGCTAACCTAACTAGCATTTTATCCATGAGAACAATCCTGCTAAGATTGAGATCGAATTTGTAAATGAATCATAAAGATAGAATCAAAATTCTAACAAATATATTTATGAACAACTGAACATCATTAGTCTGACTCACTTCAAATTTAGATTCCATCGAGTAAAGGGTAAAAAAACAACACAATTTTGAAACTCAAACGATCTATCTTACTTGTAGTTTGTTTGGGTACCGCTCTCAAAAAGAAAAAGAAAAACTATGGTGCTTTTCAATTATTGTTTGCAAAATGTTATTGACTTTAATGGATTTTCTCCAATAAATATTTAGAGATCGTGAAGTAGTTTTAAATAGATACTTTTATTTCATCCTTAAAAACTTTGCATTTATATTGGTAGAAAATTTTAACAAGTTACAAAGTGTTTACAAAATGAATTGAAAACGTAATTCAAACTTGATTTTATTTTTTATTTGTTTGAATAAAATTCCTCCTCTTCAAGTTGATTGTGTTAATTTTTGCGGTAAAGAATTTTATAATCAAGAGAAAGAAAATATAAGCAATAGATTTATAAGTTAATTTTATAGTTTGAAGCTAATTAATATAAATTTAACCATTTTATAATCTTGTTGAGAGTTAAAGATTGTTTTATAATGCTCAATTTGTTTCAAAAATTGAATTATTGCAACGATTAAGGTAAGAACGTAATTTCTAAGATGGGAAAATGACTATTTAGTCCTTTATTTTTGGGATATTAACCAGTCGATTTCTTATTTATCATAACAGATTAATTTAGTCCCCATCTTTTAAAAAATTAACCAATCTAAAACTTGTAACAAAAATTATGGACAAACTACGGACGGAAAAAGTCACATGATATTCATATAGTTGTTAACCTACAGTGGATATGTTATTACTTTCTCCATTAGTTTGCTCATAATTTTCATCACAGACATTATATTGGTTAATTTTTTAAGAATAAAGGACCAGATTAATTATTGTAATAAATAAAGAACTAAATTAATCGATACTTAAAGAACAAATTATTATTTTCCTTACTAAAATTTTGGGTGCTTGTTTCTTTCACTGTTAGATAAAATTTACTAGTACTACTTTATAAAAATATCCCTCACAAGTTACTAACTATCTGTATTTAACTCCACATAATTTTCCATTCTCATTATCTTCAACATATTATAACTTCTCATTTTTTTAATCTTTCTAAATTGATAAACACATAGAGCGTGTCATTTCTCCTAATAAACATATCATCATTACCGAATGAGCTTTATTTAGGAGGTGTTTGGTTTATGGGTATGAGAGGGGGGAATGGAAATCAAAATTAATGATACTCATAGATGTAGTGTTTGGTTGAGAACTATGAGAATCATTATATGGGAATGAAAGTGTTAGAAAATGCCTACTTTCATTCTCCACTTGTAACATGAGTTTCAAAATAAGTAATTCATTTACATAATAAAACCCATTCTTATGTTAAACCAAACAAATAAGGAAGAATGATAGAATGATAGAAACTCATACTAATAGTGGGATTTATGATTCCCATACCAATTCCGATTCACGAAGGTGAACCAAACACCTCCTTATTATATGATTTTGGACAGGAGGAAATAAGTATAAAAGTTTAACATCTTAAGCATGTGTTAACGACGAGCCACTTTGTATTTACAAAAATTCAAATTTTCAGATCATCATCGTTCTGTAAAGCCACATGCAGATACAAAAATTACACCGTGACCATTGGAAAGGAAAGTTTTATTATTAATTTTCCAAAAACCATTTTGGTTTTTACTTTTTTGAAAGGGTGGTGGGATTCATTTTTCATTGTAAACTCTTTTTGACTCACGAATACTTTTCTTAGAGGTGTTAATGGATTAGATTGTTAAATTTTCGTGTCGTGTCAGGTATGACTCATTTTTTGTCATATTGTGTTCGTGTCGAGTCATGTGAGGATTGTTTCTTATCGTTTTGTGTTTGTATCTGATCCGTTTGGGCGTGTTCGTGTCTGATCCGTTTACTATTGATTGAGAGTATCAGTCTATTTAATAAATTGCATAACTTGCTATCCGTTTGAACTAAAATTTCACATTTTAATTATTTAATAACTTAAACAATTATTAATACTTTGTTATCAAAATACTTTAAAATACATAATTAAAATTATTGAAATTTTTTAGATAATATTTAAAATAATTATTATGCTGATTTAATAATATAATATTAAATCTATATTCACGATTTTAAAATATACTAAGTTAAATTATAATAAATAAAAAATTTCACCAAAATCTATTTATACTGTAATTTAATGGGTTATTATGTCAACCTATGGGTTACCCCAACCCAACCTATTTAATTTCGGGTCACAAACGAATTTACCCAAACATAATTCTATAAATTTTAAATTATATCATAACCTATTAATTTCATATTAAATTCGTTAGTATTATTAAATCGTGTTAAAAATTACCAACCTACGTTTTCTACGGCGTCATATAGTGTTGTTGACTTAGGGTCATTGTCAAAAATTTACGGACACACAGCCAGGCTCACAGTGATTGAGTGGCTCCATACGGTAAAGGCTAGTCCTGTGGTCGGCAAGGTAAAATTTATTTTAATTATTAAATAATTATTATCTCAGTAATTATTTAATAATTAATAAAAACCTATTTTCGATTGTGACTCAGTAATTCGAGAAATATAATCTTTCATATTTTATCGTAAAATAGATCACGCATTCTAAGTAAGTTTTTTTTATTAATTATTGAACAAATACTGTTATATCTAATATTTACTTAATGATCACTATACACCTCGTCCAGGGGGTTATGACGGTACATCGTGAATTTTTAGTCTCTGTTCGATGGCTCCCCATAGGCCCGTAGCTATGGGATTAACGTGGAAGACAAAAATCTTTAGAGTTGTAAAGATTTTATCTGTTATAATCTTGAAAGTTTGTACTTTTTACTTTATTTTTCCTTGAAAGATTTTCAAAAGAATCTTTTTTTTTCTTTGGGTTTTGTAAAAGTTTATCTTTAGTCTTGATAGTTGAAAAAAAAACCATAAAAAAAATCATAAAATGAAGAAGATGGAGTGCTGCATATTCTTTTTATCTCATACACACTACTTACTATATAATTTAGGTTAGGTATAGGAGCAGATTCAAGAGTTAGATTTTGGGGGACAAAAATTATATGACTTATTTTTATGGAGACAGTTTTTTGATTTTTTGTAAAATCTTAGGGGGTAAAGTCCAATTTTAATAAAGGTGTTATTGAAATTTTAAAAAATATCAAGGGAAATAATACTATATTTTGAAACTCTTTGGAGATAACACTATATATATACATACATAAAAAATAAAAAAAAAATAAAATAAAAAAAACACACATAGAAGACAATTTTGTATATTTCTAAAATTTTATGGGATAAAATCTAATTTTTACAATAGTCTATTATTATATTACGTTGTGTTTGGATGGGTGAATTAGAATTATAGTAAGGATTTGAAATGAATGGATTTGAATTAGGTGGATTTGAAATGACATAAGATTTGGATAAATTTGAAATCTGCTTATTTAACTATTAAAGTCACACTCTTATTGGTCGGTAGATTTTAAATCTCTAACTAAATCAATTAACTTATTTAGATACTTTATGGTAATCAAATATACCCAAATCCCTCCGTATAAACACAACATTAAAGACTTTCAAAGAGAGAAAAATATAATTTTAAGAATCTTGGGGGTGGTTGCCCCTGCCCACCCCCTAACATTCGACTATGGTTAAGTACATCTTTTTTTCTTGCATTTTTTTTTTGAATCACTATATTTGGCTTGGTTTTCTATGTTACCCAGCTATGTACACAAATTTGGTAAACCAAATTTGCCATCCAATTTCAATTTCAAATTGAAATTTCAAAATCAGTTAATCAAAATTCAGTCGGTTAATGGGCCTGACCAAATTTTAAATTTCAAAAAAATGGATATAAATTCGAAACTAACTTTTCAATTCAGAATTAATCGAATTCCGATTTCAGAATTTAGTAAACAAAATTGGTTAATTATTTTACCAATTTTGATAAACGAATTCAATTGCATAAGATAAGTAGGGTAAATCCTATGCAAAAATATAGGTAAAGAGTATTGAACTTTAAACCTCTCAAGACTATGCTATATGGCTACATGCCAATTACCACCAAAGTAAAGTGAAGGTTACATCTTTTTTCTTCTTTTCAAACAAATATATTTTTTAATATAACATTTAATTAAGAATGTGTGTACACACACACACACATATATATATATATATATATTCACAAAAATAATATTATATGTATACACGTATATAATAGAATTTACGTATAAAATTTTAAGACAACATTGCATTTATTTAAATAATTTTTATGTAATATAGTTTTAATGATATTATAGTCTTATGGTCTTCTATATAAACTATGAATCCAAAATGAAATACTAATTTGTAGTCTTAAAATGATTGTATATTAGCCATGTTTATATATAATCACACCTTATATGTATTAATATATATAGGTATAAGTATATACGCAATAATGTGTAGTTATAATTAATGTTAATCATACTATAGTGTATGTGTGTGCGTGTGTGTGTATATATATAGAGTCTTAAAATTATTCTCTTCAAATGCACTTTTTAATCTCTTATACACACCTAATTTTATTTTTTATAGCAAAAGGACTAAAACTTTGATGACAATACTACATTTTTTTCCCCAATTATGATATTTTAGAAGTCTTCTATTCTCTCCTCCTACTTCTCAAGGCTAAGTTTTCATCTAATTTATTTCACAAAAGAATGACTAAATTTGAAAACTTTTAAAAGATTAAAAAATTACATAATTTTCTATGGATATGAAAGAAATTATCAATAAATTTTAAGCAGTAATATCTTCTAATCCTAAAATCTTTTAATTATAAAAATATCAAATAACCATGCATATGAAAAAATATATAAAACAATTATTCTAGCAGATAGATCTTGAAATAAGGGCATTTTAGGTATATAAATTGGGAAAAGTGCGGTGAATGTAGGGGTTTTAATTTTTTTGCTTGTTACAAAAAGATAAGGGTGTATAAAATGGTAAAAGGAGCATGCAAATAAAATTTGCCTTTTTTATAGTATAATATCTTAGTTATGTTATAAAAATATATATATGTGTATATATATATATATATACACACACTCATGCCCACGCGATATGATTTTAAAGATTATATTGTATAAACCTTTTTGTAGGCTATATATATGCACGATATTCTTTAAAAGTTTATATTGTATAAATCTTTTTAAGGGCTATTTTGTTGTTTGTTAGGTTTTGTTTTGAACAAGTTTTTTAGTTTTCATGAAGAATTCCAGTCAAATATTAATGGGCTCAATCGGCAAATGTGATTAATCAAATTCGAGATCGATTTCTGAATTCGATTTGGTTAATCTAATTTTATTTCGAATTCAATTCAAAATTGAAATTGGTTAATAATTTTAGGACTCATTTTTAAATTTTGAAAGAAATGTTTGACCAATTAACTGATCGGTTAATTGATGTAC
Source organism: Cinchona pubescens (assembly GCA_025175665.1). NCBI lineage: Eukaryota > Viridiplantae > Streptophyta > Magnoliopsida > Gentianales > Rubiaceae > Cinchona > Cinchona pubescens. The sequence goes on along the minus strand of JANKKI010000026.1, from coordinate 4,361,186 downwards.
ACCCTTAATATTACCTCGTTTTTATTCTTTGCTAACTATTCTCCGCTTTAAAATCTAGCTGCTTTGAGTGTAGAAGGTGAAGATCAAGTGTTGGATTCACATATATTCGGAGGTATTCCTCTCTAATTAATAGTTAATTGGTTCTTAAATTCTTTATTGTGTGCTTAATTGGGCGAGATATGGGATTCATGCCTAGTCTTATTTTTAGATTTCTTAGAGTTTGTTTTGATGATTAATGCATGATTTTGATGAATTTATGTTTGGAGAATGTTATTGGATTTAGGGAATTAATTTGAGATGTACTTTGACGAATTTTTGAGGCTTGAAAGTGAAGCTTCTAAAAAAGATTTAAAAAAAATTGAGAAAATCATATCTTTGGGCGTTACTGCCTAGCCCCTTATGATACCAAGATAGAATTGCTGTGCCACAGAGCAGGCAGATGCAGAGGCCTGGTACCGCTTGGCTGTTTTGCTTATGCTTATTCGTCTTTGTTTTCTAGGGATTAGTGTGGCGTTTTGAGATATTTTAAGGTATTTGTGAGCATATTTTGGTCTATGTTGTAGGTGTGGATGATCCATAAATTGAGGTGCCTTTGTTAAGTACCTACCCTTAGATTGATCAAATAATTGGTGTTAGTTTTCTTCCATAGTTTGTAAATATTTTGCTTAAAGCAAAGTGCCAAAAAGGTCATCCAATTGTTAAATTATACGCGTTTTAGCAACTAAACTATTTTTGTAGCCAAATAGGTCATTCAATTATTAAAATTATCAACTCTTGCCTATTCTGTTAGATTCATCCGCAAAACCAATTGTTAAGTCAAATATGTGATACGTATGCTATATTTGCAATAGTATGGTGAAATTGTTCACAAAAGATCTGGCATAAAAATGACGTGTTTTGCAAAACCTTTTATTTTCTTCCTTCTCATTTTTCACATAAAAAAGCTTTAAGCTCTTGAGGAACAACAATGGCACTGACCAGCACCATTGATAGTGGAATCTAATAGAAACAACGTGTTCGGAGAGTGCCTAGCAACCTTCTTTTTCTATTTCTATTTTCCTTCTCATTTTTTCCTTCCTTCCCAACTTCCTAAGAGATTACCCTCCTTGAAATTTAGTCAATAATCAAAATAAATGAAATAGATCACCTAGAAAGAAGATTCTTATGTTTCATACTACTATAGCCAAATATATAAATGAAATTGCTAACATAAAAGTACTAAATACATAATAATAGAAACATGAAGGAAGGAGCACTACCCTTTTTTTAATGCATGTTATGTAATTCCTATCAAGATTCTAGGTTTTTTTTTTTTTTTTTTTTTTTTGCAATTTGTTTGTTTTTAGAGTGAAATATGAGTTGATTTATTCATGAAAATTTTTGGCCTTTTAAACTTTGAAAATAAGTGAGAAATGGTAGATAATTATTTCTACACATCTTGATCCGTGAAAATGTCCAACCAAAACCTTGCAAGAATAAACAAATAATTTGGTAGCTTTCCATATAGTCTTGTTCGAGGCTTGCAAGAGGAAAAGTTTCAGCGTCCATGGTTGGAGATGTTTCGTCACCAAGAAGATACAAGCTATAAGGGAGTAATTGAGCCATTGAGGGAGTGAATGTCTTTTTTCTTTTATTTTATTTTAGTATTTGTGAATTTTAATTTCAATGGGTCTTATGTGAGAGATTGTGCATGTGAAATTGCGTTCGGAGTAGAGAAACCTCCCTAGTCCAACACTAGTAACAAATGGCTGAGTAGTAACAGTAGCTGGCTTAGGTTTATTGAAGAAGAAGAGAAACATTCAAAATTTTAACCAAGTCCTTCCAAAACTTTTATTTCATTAAAGAATAGAGTAAAATATAGCAAATAATCTCTTGTGGTTAGGTAAGTATGCACTTTATCCTCTTATGGTTATTACATGTGCATCTGACCCATTTGTGTTTCAAATTTTTTTGCAAAATGGATGGAAACCATTAAAACTAACACCAGCTTATGAAATGTCAAAAATATCCTTAACCAATTCAAGTATCTGATGAAGTTTTGGAGTTAAATTGAAATAGAAAAGATTTACATAGATTTGGGGTCAAACTAAAAATTTTTAAAAAAAAGCCACAAAACCTTCCCTCCCTCCCCCCACAGCACACTACCACTACCTACCCAATTAGCCACTAGCAATAGCCATTACCACCTACCCCTATGTTCAGTAGAATATTGATTAGGTTTTTGAAAACAATGAACAAGTAATAAGAACCTTAATTATCTTAATCAATTCTCACACACTCGCAAGTATACGAGGTGAGTTTATATATAGGATGAGTAAGGATCGTTCTCACAAGGACTATTAGAACAATTACTAGGTTCACGAGCACTATTTACTAGTTAGATGAAATAATCAGGAGTTTTTGACTAGATTTGAACTAAATTTAATCACAAGTAATTGAAATAGAGACAATAATGTAAAATTCTAATCCTACGAAAAGCAATAAAATATAATTGATAAAAATCTAAATTAATCTACTCCACTTGCGAGAATTTAATCAAGATCAAGAATTTAAATTAGTTTACCCTATAAAAGCAATTAAAAATGATGAAATAAAACCCTAACTATTGAATTACGGAAGTGATTAAGAATTTAAAGGTGATAAGACAAAAACGATAATTAAAGCTCAATAACGTAGGGAACACAAAAATTGAATTGCAACAAAAATAAGTCAAACTCAGTAATTACAGCAAAAATCAATATTGATGATCGTTGAAACTTGAGCTCTTAGTAAGAGAACAAAATCCTAATTTGAACACCGAAAATATACCCTACAACTAAATTAACGTTCTAACTATTAAAAACTAAAAACTAAGAATGACTAATGATCAGTAGATGATTATTTCCTCCCTTTCTCTTGGTGAATTTATAGGTGTTTTTAGGGTTTTAATATATGTTTAATTTTTCATAATAAAATAATATTGATAAAATAATGACGACAACATAAAATCTTTACTAATTACATTATACTTAAAGACATACAAAACTAAGTAATAATATCTATAAATTTACTAATTATAAATAAAAATAAAAATATCATTATTTGCAATTAAAATGTTTCTAATTCTGTCACATCAAAATAAATAAAAATTAATTATATAAATTAAATTTTAGTTGAAGCCTCTTAGCTTTTATTTTTTATTTTTAAATAGTAACAATATTATTATGACTTGAATAGATATAATCATTTTCAAACTTATATCTACCATGTTCCATGGAAAATAAAAGATAAAATTTTTTTTATTGAATGTGAAGGAACATTATTTTTTTTATAAGTAGTAAACAAATATAACAATTTAGAAGATCATTTTGTGTTGTATGAATTAATTTAATTCTTGTTGATATAAATTGTTAAAAATAATAATTAAGAATTATTTTATCACATTTCATAATTAGTTATTTTTTTTAAAAAAATTAAAGAATATAATTTTCGAAAGTGTCAATGAAATTTTTGGATGGAATAACACTGAACGGGGTATGGAAATTAGTTTGAGTGAGATTGAGTTGAAATTAAAATCTTGCTAAGAAGAACCGTCCAAATGCATGTGTGAATATTCCAAAATAAAAAATATAATCTCTTAAAAAAGAGAATAATATTTTTTGAGAGAATTTCATTTCTACCAATAAAGTGATGCATACAAAAAAAAAAAAAAAAAAAATCCTTTTATTGTAATTATACAAAGGCTAACATCTTGTAGTGAATTTTGAATAATATAAATTGGTATCTCTCTAGCATACTTAATTTAATTCTTTTTATATTTGGCATTTAGAACCCGTGCTCTACACAGAGTAATCACAAATTTTATGTCTTTGCATATGAATTTTTAAAAATTCATGTTCTTTATATTTATTTTGTGTAGTATGAATTAGTTTAAATTCTACTGATATAAATTGTTAACAAAAACAATAATTAAGAAGTGTTTTTTTTATCACATTTCATAATTAGTGTATATATTTTTTTAATCAAGGAATATAATTTTCAAAAGTGTCAATTGAATTTTGGGATAGAATGGCACTGGACGGGATAATGAAAAAAAGTATGAGTGAGATTGAGTTGAAGTTAAAATCTTCCCAAGAAAAACCTTCCAAATGTGTACGTGAGTATTCCAAAAAAGTGAAAAATATATAATATCTTATAAAAGATAATAATATTTTGTTGGAATAATTTTATATTTATTAATGAAGTGATGCACATGGAAAAACCTTCTTATAGTAATTATACAAAGGCTAACATTTTGCAGTGAATTTCAAACAATATAAAATAGTTAAATTTATCTCCCCAAAATACTTAATCTAGTTCTTTTCATATTTAGTATTTAGAACCTGTGCTATGCACGGAAATTTATCTCCCCAATAATACTTAATCTAGTTCTTTTCATATTTAGTATTTAGAACCTGTGCTATACACAAAGTAATCACAAAATTTATGTTTATTTGTATATGAAATTTTAAAAAATTCATGTTCTTTATTAAAATTATTTTTAAAACATTACATAGCAAACTTTAAGAAACAAAATTTTAAAGGAAAGTGTGAGAACAAAATCTAATTAAGTATTTGATTTTATGAAAATTACATAAAATAAAAATGTCATACATCTATGAAATATAATAAAAAGCGAGGGAAATTTTTCCACATTAAAAGGAAAAAAATAATATTTTTAATAATTGATTTTACGTCTTACTACATATATAAAGCATACATGTAAAACTATTTTTTAGGGTATTACAATTGCATAATCACTTAAAAACAATATCTATTCACATTGAATAGTTGATTACCAATAAATATAAAGTTGTAAGAAAATGAAAGGAAGAAATTGATATTAAAACTTTGTTATCTTTTTGTGATATAACACATTTATTATTATAAATAGTAATTTGTTATTTTTTTTGTGATATAACAAATTTTATAAATAGTAATTGGATGTAATTAGGTTGCAAAAACGATATTATTTTGACATAATAGGTTAAATATCGTCCTACTTTTATAAAAGTTGTTAGTTGTAACTCATTAAATATATCTAAAACTTGTTTATTAAAACTTTTTTATTTATTAATAATGATATATACAGATAAAAAATTTTCATTAATATATATTTGTTTTCTTAAATTATTGTTGAACTTATACTTATATGGTGATTTATAATACATTTTTAATTTTGTAACTCTTTTTGGAAAAAAAAAAAATTAACTATAAGAGATGTGATAATATAAGGATTTAAAAAAAATAAAGGTAATTAAAGATAAGATTTAGGTAATTAATTTGAAATTCATTGTTATTAAGTAGTTTATTTTTTTATCTCTATTATTTACCAAGTAAATTTCTTTATATGATATTATGTCATTTGTTAACTTCTTAGAACTCCTTACTAAGTACTATTGTGTTTTGCTACAATATAGATAAATAAATAGATAAATAAATAAATATATATATATATATTTATCTATATAAATTTTTAGTGTAATTTTCTTTAAAAAAATAACTCATTACTGCTTTATATAATGGAAGAGAAATTTTGGTATAATTTTCTGCGAAAGAAAAATCAACACATGCCATAACTTCTTATCACTATTCACTACTCCACAATAACATGTTAACTTACATCCTTTCATTTCTTGGTAAGGTAACCCGACGAGGAGCGAAAAGGCCAGTTCCCTTTACAGCTCTCTCTTAGTAAAAAAAAAAAGAGAAGTAGTGCTATGAGGAGGGAGGCTCTTTATCCATTTCCAGATCCAAAAAAAGAATTCTCCGATCCGGCTAGCGACTCCTGCATCTCTGTGGGGGCCCCTTTATACAAGTTTGCTAAGTTAGTTCTCTAGAAGAATCAATTGTTGGAGCTACCTGTTCGTTCACCTTACCCAAAGTATTGGATAATTATATCATGCATATGAGTAACTTCCCATAACCTTAATTTGTATTTTTGTTATTTTTTTTGTTCTTTTCCAATAAAATTTAAATACAATATTGTATGCACATAGAGTATGTCAATATAACTGTTTAAATTAGTGCTTAGAGCCACTCAACCAGTGTGTTCAAAAATAGAGTAATAGATGGGTGGTTCAATTATAATAGTACCATTTAAAATTTTATCTTAATCTTGAACATAAAGAAAATAACTTCTTATTTTAGAGGGTAATTTTGAAAAATCATTAAATTTGATATTACGCCAAATCATATATTGTGCTTTGATAAAATAACAAAATTTTAGGTTCTTTGGTAAATTTAGCATTGAGATTTCATTTGTAATACTATTGTTGTTAGACAACCTTCAACGCAATTAAGATCAACAATATCAAAAAAATTAACAATACCAATTGGATCTTGGGTTTTACCCAATTATTGTTCAAATATTTTTCCTCAACTAACTAATTAAATGCAAGAATTATTCTTACCCCACAAATCAAAATTTATTATTTCTCTTTCTTCTAACCATTTTTATCTCTTCATTTGAATTATTTTACCCCTAACCATATTAAATAACTCAAATTAATTAATATTATAATTTATACATCGATAATGATAATTTTCTACAAGTTTAGACAACAAATATACAATTAATTTATTTTTCAATTAATTCTTATAATAAAATTTCTCAAATTTGACTGTAATTTAAAATTTAAAATTCATTTTTTGATAGAATGACATAAAAAATATATAAAATTGCAATTACTATTATTTATTAAATAAATATACAATTAGTGCAATGCACGAATTAGCATCTAGTTTAGCATTGATATTTCATTCGTAATACTATTATTATTAGACAACCTTCAACGAAATTAAGATCAACATTATCCAAAATCAAGAAATACTAATTAGTTTGTTAGTAGCTAATAGATGTGGTGGTGTCAAAATTGCGATTCTACCATTTTCTTATAAAATCCAATATATGGAGAAGTCAAGACTTGCAAAATATACATTTTTGAGGGTTTTATACTGTTAATAACTTGGGGTGAACAAACTTTAAAGTCTAAATTTATACATAAATACAAATACAAATGTCTAATTTTAGCGAGAAGATGTTGGCAATTTCAAAAATCTTATGGGGTGGCTGTCTTTTAATCTTTCTACAGGCTCCTTGATGCTTATGATCTCACGTTTGTTTGTGTGTGATTATTATTTTTTAAATATATATTATTATTTTTTGGTAGTCATCGGTAGCTTTTGGTAGTCATCTTCTCCTCACATTATCTTCTCTGTTGTAGTGGGGCTTCAAAGGTAAATTTTTTCATATAAAAAAATCAGTTTTTTGATAAATCTTTTTATTTATTGTTGAATACTTTGAAAGATGTTTTTCCCTTCTTTTTTAGTTGCAAGAAGACGACAAGTTTTTCTTGTGGTAAGGCTTGAGAGGAAATTTTTTTCCTTCAAAGAGATTTTTTTTTCTTTGTTTGGTAAATTGTTTATTAATCTCTTATTGTGGAATTCTTTGTATTATTATTTTTCTTTTTTCCTTCCCTTTCAGATTCAAGAAGATGACCTGATAGAGTGCTTACTACTCACGCATAATATAAGGTGTGAAATCACAAATTTTAATGTCTTGATGCCGATGGAGTAGATTGTCCTAAATTCCTATATTATACTAATTTGATTGTATAAATTAGTATTTTCTCTTTTTATTCGTTGCATGGAAAATTTTTGTAGCTATGGAGGAGATCTTTACAAAAAATAAAAAAAGTAAGCTTCCTTAAGCTATTGGTTTCTTAATCTATTATCAAAAAAATTATTTTATTCGTTTGATCTAGATATGACTATTTTTCTAAGATTAGTTTGTGTGGAAAATTATTATGTTTGGGTTCCTATTTTATAATAATAATAGAGTATTGGCAGTTCTTTTCTTATAACTACACTTAGTTAGAGAATTGAATAACACTGAAACTAGGATCTAATGGACATTCATAAGTATAAGTTGAAAAATAAAGCACTTTTTATGTTCTTTTTAAACTCCACAATAGAATATATAAATTTTGACAGCCACATAAAATTCACAATAGAATATATAACTTCTAACATTCACAATCAATTTACAAATTTCTCTTAAGTCATTAAAATCAAGGACTATGTAAAGTCTCAAAAGTTCATTTTAGAATAGTTTTAAACATGTATTAGATATTGAATTGATAAGAGTGTATTGAGTGAATTAATAATAAAGACAAGCTGCCTAAAATAAACATATATAGTTATAGTTCTCTTCACTTGTTTTATAACCATCTATGAATGAGTCTGTTATCATAGAATAATTATATCGCTACTTGAAATACAAATATAACTACATGAACACGAATTCCATGACAAAAACGTTTGTGCTTTTTCCACTAAGAATTTTTGTTAGATTTGCTTTTTATGAATCTGATAATTGCATTTCACAACTTTTCTTGAGAGAACATGTTATTAGTTGTAGTAGTTCTTTTTTTTTTTTTTTCCAGAGTAGTCTCTCATCTTTCAATAATTTATTCAATTATAGAACCTTATTTGGGTGAATTAGTTTTCACCAATTATGTGTCATGCAAAAACTTAAATTGGAATCATTTATACTTCTTGATGTTATAACATGTGTCATGGGATGCATTTAAGATTTGTAGGTGTATTCCAACCATGTTTCTTTTAGAAACACTATCAAGTTTTGCTTACACAAAGAAGAAATATAAAGGGTAAATGCATGTGAAGAATTACTAGAAATTTGATATGGTGGTAAAAAGTTCTTATTATATATGAAGATTATCCTTTAACAGCATTTTGGTACTTGAGTCATATGAAGATTAGTATTTGAGTCGTATGTATCCTTTAAAAGTATTTAAAAAGGGTAGGTATCCAAATGCTAAATAAAGCATTAGTGATATCACTTCTACATCATCCTGTGTGGTTTGATATTTGACATGGGTCATTTGTCCTCTTTAGCAAATAATGCAATTTAATTACTTGGGAGAAATATTTGACAACTTCATATATTTCACTTGTATAGGACTTCATTGGTCAAATTTATCTAAGTTTTTGAAATTTATGCTTTCAGCCATTAATCAACACTGAAGCAGCTTTTCCAAGAATTTGAAACTACAGATGGGTCAAATTCTCAACTGGCTGTTGTAAAGATGTGAATTATGCAGGCTCTAAAATTTATTATCCTTTTTTTTTTTTCTGTTAAAGGAAAGATATAATTTTTGTGAATGTAGAATTTGAGATATTAGGATGCTCATCTCATCTCCATGCCATGTACATATTTTCACCAATGCCTAGTTCTATTTATATTCCTACGATTAATATTGTATTTCCTATCAGTATTTTAATAACAATTGTTCGATTGAACTCTTTTTTTTTTTTTTCCAATAGCAAGGTCAAACTTATTTACTCATTGAATTTTTTTTCCAAGTTTGGTTTACAATATGTTGATGACAACTTCTAATTACATTAGATATTTCTATAAATTGGACATTATAGGTAAAATTGGGCACTATACTATTACCGTCCATTGCACGGTATAGGGTTCCTATTATGTTCATAATTGTGGTATTGCGTATAATTAAAACACTAAAATACAGTACGGTGCAATATATACTAGTAGGATTTTGCAAATAATACATTTATACAAAGTGACAAATGGATAAAATCAATGATGTGTCATTAAATCTGGCAAAGAAGAAACGAAAATTAATCAAGTATCTAAAATTAAAATTAGGAAGTTGGTGATTTATTATGATCTTGTTATGTGGAGTGACTTTAGAAAGTAGTGTGGAAATTATAGTTTTGTAAATCATTTTTCTTTTGCAAATTCACATACCAATACAGTAAGACTGTAATACCTATACTATCTATCTACTCTTATTCTACTACTACCTACTACTTGCTTGTTGTATGGATGATTCTTTTCTCTTTGTTGAGTCTTCTCTTTGTCCATGATGCTTGTCGATTGCTTTAATTATAGGTGTTGGGATTTATCCTTAGACCTCTAACCTCCGTTCAGAACTTAATTAAGATATTCATAATGGCCAACAATAGAGATGAAATTACCTTTGTATATTCTATGTCGATCATTTTGGTGGACAATTGTGAGATTTACTTCTAAAAATTTTGGAAATTTTATTTGCACATTTATAAAGTTTATATTTTGTCTCTAAAATTTTAAGAAAATATAAGTTGGTCCTTATAAACAAATACTTATGGAGTCACGCCCTCTAGTTGTAATTTCTTTTGTTTTATTCCAAAAAGTAAAATGAAAAGAATCGGTAAATACATACTATCCTTAATTGGTTTGATTCATTCAACCCGAAAGTATACTCCTGAAATTCTAAATAACAAAAGTTCTAGATCTATCAAGTATCAAATGTGTGGAACAAATTTTACTTCTGGATCAGGGAAAATAAAAATTAAACTTTATATCACACAACATTTATTTGGCTACATTTTATAAACGAAAAGTAAACTACTACTACCAAGAATCATAAACTTTCTTAATGAATATCTATTTATACTAAACATTTTCTAAAAAATGTAATTGCTAAAACTTTGACCAGTGCAATGAAAATTCTTGGAATTGTGCATTTTATCTAAAAATTTCATCAAAAACTGATTCATAGGTCATGAAATAACTTCATCCCTAGTGTGATTACATCTATTTTTCAAATCTGCAACTCTCTTATATGATTTCAGTATTGCCTTTGTAATGGACAGTAGCTATTAATGAAAATCGATATGATTCTTGCCTATTTGCATAATTTATCAAGAAGTTAAGTACCAATATGCCACCCATTGGTTTTGTTTGCAAGAAAGGTTTGTATGCTATTCATAAAAGGAAATTCTGTAATACTAACATGGAATTATAATCACAGATTTTGAAACTTTGTACAATATAAAATCATATATTTTGAAAAATGATAATGTACAAACTTAGAAGCATATGGTATGATTTGATGGTAGAATTTTCCATCCCGTAGATGCAAAATGAAGGAGTATATTTCAAAAACACCTGATACTTCTAGATTAGGTGACAAATACTACTAGCATACAATTAGATTTGAATGAGAATAAATAAAATACGTATAAATATTTAAAATCAAGTTGATAGTAATCATTTTGCCACGCTAATAGTATTGCAATCATTTTATAACTTTTTAAATCACTTTTCTTTGAAAAAAGTATTTAAATCATTGCAAATATTGCATAAATGCAAGAAAAAAGATCGGTCATTTTCTTCATTTATTGTATGATAGAAAGTAGGGTTGCAAATCACTAAAAATCTTTTGTTCTATATCCTATTTCACTATCCGTTATATTATTAAATAAACTGTCAAAATTATTCTATTAAAATGACTTCATAAAATTTTGACAGTTTATTTAATAGTGTAATGGAAAATGAAATAGGTTCCAACGTTGCAAATGAAGTGCATCTGGTTGAACCCAAATAAAATAAAACTCAATTCAGTTATTTAGCACAGGCTCGTTCCGAATTTGATTCGGTTTCATATGCTTAGCTTAATAATATAACAACGTACTCATCTCACATTCCTTTCTTGTGGTGTAATATTTGCATATTCTTTTGAAAATTTTATTTAAACCATTAAATTTATTTATTGAAATTGCAAAAGTGACCGTTAAAATGGGTTATATCACGCATTTATATATGACAAATATACACATATAAACATTATAAAAAGCCAGGTTGCTATGGTCAAATTCAATTCTACTAGAATGTTGCCTAAAATTTTGTTTGAATTCTATACAAGCTGACCTACTTTTGAAATTGAACTGAGCTCAAATAATTTGACAAAGTTTAATTTTATTGCGGCAATAAAATCAAGAACTGGACTAAGAAAATCATAGAACGTGTGAGTGTTACTTATGATGTCGGAGACAATTTGTACATTAGATGTATTCTGACGTTGTTAATGCCATTATCTCTCATAATAAATTAAAGATTTGTTTACAATTATTTGTTAATTGTATTAATATCTCATACATTAACTTAAAAAATACTCTTATTTTGTCAATAACTGTATAGAAATTCAATTGGTATTACAGAAACAATTTTAGAACAATATAAATTCAAGCGAGCTCTTACCATACACAATCACACTAGAGCTATACTTTTATCATTGAATCTAATGATCTAAAAAATTGGTCAAGTGATACAATTGAAAGCTTGAGAATTAATTTGCAAATGACAGAAATTAAGGGAGCAAAACACCAAAGTTTCTAGTATTCACGCACGACCACGGTTTCGGCGGAGAGCCAGTTCCTAGTTTCGTCTGGTTCTGATTTCAATTACGATTTTAATTTTAATTTTATTTTTAAAAAAAATTAAAAAAATTAAAAATTAGAATACTAACAAAATTAATACAATTTAAGATGAAAAACAAAAAAAAAATTATATTTTATTTATATTATTCTAAAACATAAAGAAACTGGAATTGAAATCAAAACTATGTTTACAGCTCCGAATTTGGTTCCAGAACCGTCTTCTGATTTGGAAATCGAACCGTGGCACGTAAACTACTACCCACCCACAAGCGCGAATTTTGACCAAGCTCTCAACGCCTTCTTTAAAACAGGGAACTAACGACGAACAACTCTATTTAATTTTTTATTTTATTTATAAATTTATAAAATAAATTAAATTTTAAAAAATTTATAATATCAATTAATATAAATAAAAATATAATTTTGACCATAAAATTTACTAATAGAATCAAATAACGAGTCGTTTTCCTTCCTCACAGAATCCTCTAGAATTACAATCTTCACTGTCAGTCAATCACCCCATCCAACGGCAACCAAATTTTCCATTTCTCAAATTAAGAAACCAGACGATTCTAGACCCTTCTCGCTTTTCCCAAATAGAAGTACATTCCACGATTACACGGCTCAAAACATCTCACATAAACTTTAGAAATAAATCTCAACCGTTAAAATTTCTTCTTTGATACTATTTATATAGCCCACCACATGTTCTAGGAATTGCCTCTGGGAGATTTCTCGTGTTAGCCTTTCTTTCCTTTTTCTCTACCAGCTTTCTGAGAAAGTCGAAAACCATAAGCGATAAATGTTTAGAAAGGCAGCTAAGAAGAGTGATAACACGAGGTACACATATGAGATACTAGGGGTTCCAAAGAATGCTTTACCTGAAGATCTTAAGAAAGCTTACAAAAAAGCCGCCATTAAAAACCATCCGGATAAGGGGGGTGATCCTGAGAAGGTAATTTCTTTTTTCCTATCTGGGATTTTGATTTTGAGGAAAGGGTTTGTTTTTTTTTTTTTTTTTTTTTAAGGTGTTTTTGAAGCTAATTTGAGATGGATTTTTATTATTTTGGGTGAATTTGTGTTTTTGAAGACACATTTTCTTGAAATTTGAGGTAAAAAATGGATCTATAGATCAAATAGTATTTGGGATTCTAACTGGTATATCATTGTACATGGGATATGGCATGAAATAGTTAATGATTCTTGAGAAGATCATGTTGTTCTGTGGATATAATATATTTTGGTATTAGTAAACCAATATGTAAACTGGATTTTTGTTTTGCTCTTTTATCTGATTGAATTATTGGAAAGTTTTTATTTCTTATGCAATCATTTGGGAATATGGCTCTTGGTTGTCATTTTGTTGTTTGTCACTTGTAGTTGTTTTATTGATTATAAGGTTTATTTATATCATCCTAGATCAATTTTATTCAGATTGCAAGATTCATTAAAAAGCTTCATTGTAGGCTAAGGGAAGTTATGGTACTTGTTGTAACTTAGTAGCCATCAAGGCTAATATGAGTTATCATGCTTGTGAATTTACTTTCCCGAAATTACTTGCTGAGGCTATTGCAATCATAGTGTTCTTTTTGTGAGAATGAGAAGTCATTCATTTGTTCTCTGATAGGCTGTTGATTTTGGCTTTTGAGCTGAATTATCTAATTATGACCTGTTGTATAAGATTAATGAATGACATAAATTAGTGTTTTCTTTCAGTTTAAGGAGCTAGCTCATGCTTATGAGGTCTTGAGTGACCCAGAGAAGCGCGAGACAATCTCTATGATGAGTATGGTGAAGATGCACTCAAGGAAGGAATGGGTGGTGGTGGTGGAATGCATGACCCATTTGACATTTTCCAATCTTTCTTTGGTGGGAATCCATTTGGAGGTGAGGCATTCTTATTTCCAAAAAGAAATTTTCTTACTTCTGTTAAGAGCTTTTATCAGTTTTTGATTGGTTGCTCGATCATTCATTTGGATTCATTGTAGTTTTAATACTGTGCAAATTGTACTTTCTGGTGAACAGGTGGTAGCAGTAGGGGACGAAGGCAGAGGAGGGGTGACGATGTAGTTCATCCATTGAAGGTATCCTTGGAAGACCTCTTTAGTGGGACGACTAAGAAGCTCTCCCAATCTCGGAATGTTATTTGTTCCAAGTGTAGCGGGTAAGTATTTAATGATGCTAATTGTGCTGATGAGGTATCATCGGCTGGCAATTGCCTCTGAATTTGGATGTGTGAATTCTTGCTGACGTGTGGTTGAATGTGCTTTTGTTATGATACTATGGCAGGAAAGGATCAAAATCTGGAGCTTCAATGAAGTGTTCTGGTTGTCAAGGTACTGGTATGAAGGTGACTATTAGACAGCTTGGTCCTGGAATGATCCAACAAATGCAGCATGCTTGCAATGAATGCAAAGGAACTGGAGAGACTATCAATGATAAGGACCGATGTCCTCAGTGTAAAGGCGATAAGGTTGTTCCAGAGAAGAAAGTCTTGGAAGTTCATGTGGAAAAGGGCATGCAAAATGGACAGAAAATTACTTTTCCTGGAGAGGCAGATGAAGCGGTAAGAATTGGTGCATTGTTTACTTACTGAAACAGTTGAAGAAGGTTTTAGGAATACTGTATACTGATCAATGATTGCTTTTCTGCAGCCTGACACAGTCACTGGGGATATAGTTTTTGTAATCCAGCAGAAAGAACATCCAAAATTCAAGAGAAAGCATGATGATCTTTTTGTCGAGCATACTTTGTCTCTTACAGAGGCATTGTGTGGCTTAAATTGTTCCAATTCATCTTAACACACTTGGATGGAAGGCAACTCATTATCAAATCTAAGCCAGGAGAAGTCATTAAGCCTGGTTAGTATATTATTGGATATTCTTGTGTCGATTTTGGCTGCTATCTGATAAAGATTTTTTCAGTAATTTGACAAGGAAATTGTGTTTTGTGCACAAACTTGCAGATCAATTTAAGGCAATCGACGATGAAGGAATGCCAATGTACCAGAGGCCATTCATGCGGGGTAAACTCTACATTCACTTCTCTGTTGAGTTCCCCGACTCTCTGAGCCCCGAACAGGTCAAGGCGTTGGAAGGAATCCTTCCACCAAAGTCACAACAACAGTTATCTGACATGGAAATAGATGAGTGTGAGGAGACAACCTTGCATGATGTTAATATTGAGGAGGAGATGAGGAGGAAGCAAGGTGCTCAGCAGGAGGCTTACGATGAGGATGATATGCATGGTGGAGCTCAGAGAGTGCAATGTGCTCAACAGTGATGGATGTACCTGAAGATTTTTAGCAGGAAATGATTTTTACAGTAGTCCTAAAAAAATATATGTAACGAACCATTCTGCTGTAAGAACTGCATTTGTTTGGTTTCTCTGGGAAAAAGTTTTGTATTGTGGAACACGAGTGATTTCTATGGGAAGATGATGGTTTTGAATAGTTTTGTATTGTGGAACACAGTCACCTCTTCAATCTTCATAAATATGACTCTGTGGTGAAAATTGCCTGTTTTAGCAGCTAACTTCAGCTGATTTACATACACAATTTAAAAAATGGTAAATTGATATCATTTTTGTTTAGTATACATCAGACTTGAAATGAATGAATTAGAGGTAAAAGCACAGTACGGAAGAAGAGACCATAGTAATTGAATGAATAAGAGGTAAAAGCACAGTACGGAAGAAGAGACCAAAGTAATTACTATGGGAAAGTAAATAGTGTGAAGGAAAATATTACTAGGCAGATTAAAAAAAAAAAAAAGATTAAGGCCCCGTTTGGATTGTCTATTTTTTTTTTTTTTAATTTTTACTACTTTTTATTTTATTTTATTATTTATATTTTTATGAAATAATTGTTTGGTCAATAAAAATTTTTCTGGTCAATTTTTTTTTTAAAATATTATTTATTATTTACTCAATTTAAAATTTTCTTTTACTATTTAAATCAATTTATTATTTATTATTTGCATAATTCAATTTTTTATATTATTTATTACTATTTAATCAATTATTTTATTATTATTTTATATATGTATTATACTATTTATATATATTAGTATTAATTTTTTTTATATTATTCATTATTATTCATTGATTTGAATTTTTTTCGGTAAAGAAAAAATGAAAATTATAATGAAAATATAAGTTCGAACTTCTGAATTTAGATTTGAAATTTTGAAATATATGTGAAAAAATGAACTTTAATAATAGTATATAAAGTTTGGACTTCCGAATTTAGATTTGGAAGTTCGAAGTATAGGTTGAAAAGAGAATTTAAAATAATATATAAGGTTCGGACTTTCGAATTTAGGTTTGGGAATCCGAATTATGGGCGAAAAAATAGAGTTTAAAATGATATATAAGGTTCGGATTTTCAAACTTATATTGGAGAATTCGAATTATGGACAGAAAAATGTAAATTTTAAATTTTATTTTTCAAGATTTAGATTTCGAACGACGAACATGTAACTATCCTATCTTTGCATGTGATTTTTAATATTTGATTTGATGATGTAAAAAAAAGTAAATGAGATTATGTATTTTGATATTAATAATTTTAAAGTAATTTTGTGTACGTATTTTGTCTTTTAGTGCATAAAATATTAAATAATTTTTTAATTATATTTTTTTGATTTTATATTAAATAAATACATGTTAGCATATATGTATGAGTATATCTTATTTTTTAATATTCAAATTTCAAACGACGAGAATGTAATTACTTTTGTGTGTGGTTTTTAGTACTTGATTTGATGTTGTAAAGAAGGAAAGTGAACGAAATTATATATTTTGATATTAATAATTTCGTTCGAATGTTATTCGCATACGTTTTTTGTCTTTTAGTGTAAAAAATATTATCCAAACACTTATTTATAAAAAAAATTATTTATATTATTCACAATCCAAACATTTATTCAAATTATTCATATTTTTTTTATTATTTATCACATCACTCAAATAACTTTTCAAATAATACATCAAAATAATATTCTAAATAATACAATCCATACGGCCCAAGTTCTTTAGGAGTTTTCTTAGTTACATTATCCAGGTCCCTTTTCTTTATTCCTCTTTACGTATTTACGTATAGAGGAAGACAGCCTAATATTGATGTCAAGTTATCATTTCTGTCTCCTTGTTAGATTATGAAACAAAGGAGCTTTCACAGGGCTAGTTTTGTTACACCGCGCTCCCCCGTGAATTGCAAGCGAGAGACTTTTGTGGACTTCAGAAACGTAATTTTGGCAGAAAATATATACTTTCTGCAGTCACATCTCACTAATGTTCTTAGCACCTGTGGTAGCACGTTAGATTTTCTGTTTCACAAATAAACCTGGATTTCCTGTTGGTGTTTGATGTCAGGTATATCCTTAGTTATAGAAGTATCAACAAAAATATAGAAGTGTATTGTAATATCGCATATTTAGAACAAGAGATAATTTTATGACGTGTTATGTTTAGGATTGGTAGTTTATAATACGATTTGATAACACGATACGAAATTAACATATTATAACACGACACGAAATTTATCGAGTTATTATTGGATCAATCCGTTTATGACACGCAATTAAACGGTTTAGGTTGAGTCAACCTATAGGTTGACACGATAACTCATTAAGTTACTGTATGAACATATTTTGCAGGAGTTTTTTTTTTTAATTATAATTTAATATAGTATACTTTAAGATTATGAATAGTCGATTTCATATTAGATTATTAAATCAAATATAATAATTATTTTAAATATTATACAAAATATTTCAATAATTTTAATTATGTGTTTTAAATTACTATAGTAACAAGATTAGTATTAATAATTGTTTAAATTATTGTTTAAATAATTAAAATTTGAGATTTTAATTCAAATGAGTCACAAGTTATGTAATTTGTGAAATATGTTGATATTCTCTATCAATAACAAACGGGTCAGACATGAACATGATACGAGCCCAAACGAGTTTGATACAAACACGACACGATAAGAAACGGGTCACACATGCCACTTGACATGACACGACACGATAACCTTACAACCCGACCCATTGACACCCCTAGTTACATTATTATTTTCCTAAAGATTTAATTTGTGTCTACCATAATTAATGTGCAAAAGAATTCTGCAAATTAACCTTTAAGATACAATAAAATCTAGTGAGCACTCAAGTCTTTGACAAATTTATCTTATTTATATAGGAAAAATTAGGAGAAACTAGAATAATAAGAAAATTATCATATCTTTTCATCTTCTCTACAGCTCACATGAATGCAAAAACAAAGATTCTATTAATTTTTTTGATGGTGTTAAAAAAGGGTTAAAATGGAATAAATTTGAGAATAGGAGGTTGGCCAATCAAATTACCGCAAATTATCTAAAATTCAAATTCAGAGTGCAAAGTAAAAATAAGATATAAATTAAGGGTACAAAATAGAATTAATCCTAATATTTTGAACTTAATAAATATAGAATTCATACAGAATTCTTGAATTGATTTTCTTGTAGTTCTCTAATTAAAGATTAACCTAATAAAAACTAGTTTGTATAAAAAAGAGTAAAATAATACTTTTATTAAATTAAAAAGTGTGAAGACCATAATTAAAGAAGAAATACATAGTGTTCACTTTATACAACTAATAAATAGTAACCACTTTATACAACTAATAAAGATTCTACGAGAAAGTGACAGTATGAGTGTTTAGGAATTAGTTATCCGATCTATATACTTAGTGAATGATCCCACCGAGTCAAATCGAAGGAAAAAATTCGACCCGATATCGGCCCATATACATAGTTTACCCCTTCATCTTTTCTTGGATGAGGTTATTGTTTAATTTTTGAAATAAAACAAAATTGCATACTAGTTTTTTTTGTTTGAAGAATTTGGGTGGTTCTTACATAATAACAACAAATAAAGTAAAAAACTTTGACAGTATAGGAGAATTCGGGTCAGTTCAAACCCCGCCAGAAATCCAATTAGTTAAGTGAGCCTACTATGATCCTTTTATATGTGGATCCTCTTATATGTGAGATTTCGGGTGTGTTTTGTTGAATTGAAAATATTTTTAGGAAAATATTTTTTAGAAATTTTTTTGGTGTTAAACATTGAGAAATATTTTTTAATATAAAATATTTTCTAATTTTCTTCTCTGATTAAAAATAATTTATGAAATTTTTGAATTTTTCGAATAGTTCAAAAGTAACATTAAATCTTAAATAATTCCTTTTATAAATTTATTTACTAAATTTCTTTTCGTTTTTAATTCTTATCCATTAGTTTTTCTCTTAATCGTGAGTCCTATCAGTAATATAACTATCATTATACATATTTTATTACTATATTATACTATCATTTAGTTTTAAACAAAATCAATCTTTTAATAATTACAATTACTTATAAGGTATTTATTACATTCTTTATAAGTCTTTTAGCTCGTGTTCATAAAATTAATGATGAAAATCATTAAAAAAATTTATTTTTCATATAAAATATTTTTCCTAAAAAAACATTTTACATCCAACCAAACACACCCTTGATGGGCTAAATTTGGTCGCAGAATCTCAAATTTAAAATTAGCCGAATTCAAACTTAGCTCAGACTCACATTAGTCACATAGCCCAATTTACACCCTTATAACCAGTAAAGATTTTTTTTTTTTTTTCTTCGTCTTTTATGTGAAGTACGGAATAGAATTCACTTTTTTGTAAATGAGTTTACTCTCACAACAAATCAAGTATCCGTTGACTATCAATGTTTCAATTTCTATCAAATTGCACAACGGCTACTTTCCTAATTCGTTTCTTTCCTTTTTCTGCTTTAGATGGTGTAGGATTTGTCAGTCATTCACAATTTGGAAACAAAAATTCAACTAGAATTACACCCTTTTTAAGGGTATTAGCAGGGAAAGTAGAAATTACTATTTATATACTTGTTAGTTTTGGACATTTTACCACAAACCCAAAAAAAAAAAAGAATCTTGATCAAATTCTCTCTTTAAGATCTCTATTAGAGTTCTCAATGGCTAGCTTTTACAAAGGGATCATGTCCAAGAAAGGAAAACATTATCATCGTGCGTTAACTCAGCAGAAAAGACAGGAAATAAAAGAAGTCTTCATGCTATTTGATACTGACAATTCTGGTACAATTGATCCTAAAGAACTCAATGTTGCAATGAGGACACTGGGTTTTGAAGCAACAGAACACGAAATTAATCGAATGATCGTGGAATTCGACAATGATGGCAATGGGGCACTTGATTATTACGAATTTGTCGATATGATGACTGCCAAGATTGGAGAAAGAAACAGTAAAAAAGAACTCATGAAAGCTTTCCAAATCATTGATAAAGACAATGTAGGGAAGATTTCTGTATCGGATATTCAAAGGATTTCCAGGGAATTAGGTTTATGAAAATTTCAGTGAGAAAGAAATTCAGATGATGGTAGAGCATGCAGATTTTGATCATGATGGGGAAGTTGATGTTGAAGAGTTCTTGAGGATGATGCGAAGAACCTCGTATGGCTACTTCTAATGTTTGACAGATCGACTTTGTCCAATATTTTTAAAGGATCACCCTTTTTTTTTTTTGTTGTTTTTTGGGTGCTGTTCTGTTTAATTGTATATCCCTGTTTTAAAACGAATTGGGAATTTTGGGATGAAGCACACGAGTTGTAATTTGGATTTTGCAATGTGTATCTTAATAGAATTTTTGTTTTTTTTCTGTTATATAAAAAGATTCTTTATCCAATTGAGCAGTGGCTGATTAACGTTTTATTAAACTGGTTCAGTATCTTCTAGTTTCTGTCACTGTGGCCTAATGTCATGTTCATCATCTTGTTACATAAGCAAGAATTTAAATCTTTATCCAATTGGGACATGGCTTTTTATTCCTTGGCCAATTAGGTTTTCGCATACTTTCCTAGTTTGTTTCTCCTATCAGAAGACAATGTCAATAAGTTTGTAAGAAGCACTGTACTACTGTTGTAATCATTGTCCAGCATTAGAGATTTCTGGTAGCACTTATATTTGGGACAACCAAATTTACACTATTTTAATCAACTGTTGTTAAACTTACTGCTTTTGTTGTTTTTATGCATTCACTATTCTCTCCTTGAAGCATGCAAGTAGGACAGCAGATATGTTATCTATCGACAGATGGATGATCTGATGCGGAAATAGTTGTTTATTTGACAGAGTAAGCAGAAAGGACCATTGTGGAGAACACCCAGAAGAAAATGTGAACGAGTTTAAGGAAGCAATTACACTGTTGTAATGAATGTTAGTACTAGTTAATTATTAAAGCATACCACTGTTTTCAGATTTTGAGACTCCAGCAGAAATTAGAATTTTGACGACTAAACTGAGAAGGAAACATTGAATCAATCTACCAGTCAAGAACAACGGATACATGTAACTAGAAATATGCGAGGGTCATAGAAACAATTCTCACACATCTGCAGAACAATAACTTCCCAAATGAGTTCAGGATAGTCAAGGAAATGCATTGCTGCAATTGCGAAGCATCTTTGAGGATCAAGAAATGCAGTTACAACTCCAGGGCGCAAAGTAGCCTTTTTATTCTTTTGATCTCCTGCTTAGATAGGTGTTGTATTTGTTACTTTTGAAATGAGATTGTGTTTAGTAACTTCGAAAGAAAAACAGAATCTTGAGGTACATGGATCGACAGAAAGGGATCGCAGGTAGATATTCAAATAAGATGAATTCTATTGACATGAAGTTTTGATTCATCCATAAGGTAAACAGATCCTAAGAATTCCATAAAAAACAAAGCATTAGACAGATGACAGAAGAAGTGAAGTGAAAACACTAGCAAAATGGGAACGTATGGAAGGATCACACAAGGGCCTGGTGAGCAGTTGTTTGCATAAAGACTAGTAACTTTGTGTCTAAATAAGAGCAACTATTTTAGTACAATCCTGATTTCATTAACTGCTAAGTTGATTCTGAGGGATTAGAAGTCAGGACAGGTGGCTATAGAAGTGGTAAATAACAGGATGAACTCAACGAGAACTGCCAAATCTGAAAGAATTAGGAAGAGAAAGCAATTGAACTTGTTTATCAAGGAGCTTAGTTATAGTCCATTGCGAAGCTCTAAAGGAGTTTCAAGAATGCACTGCGCCGAATGCATTAGGAAGTTTTGTTCCAGGTAATCTGTCATCTATTAGAGGCATAGATCTTTTTGTCAGTTACCTGCTTTTAGTCTGAAAAATTCACTGTGACAACTGAGACATGGAATGTGATTAGTTCATTAGAAGTTAACATTATCTAAGCAATGGGTGTATGTACTACTTATTGTGCTGGCATGTTGAAGCTGATCTCTGTTTCTCACAAATTTTAATCTTCATCTAGGCAGTGTAAGTTCTGGCAAATTCAAAAAACTTGTTCAACCAGTAGAGCACAATTAGATATGTCTTAGTGTAATACGATTGCTTTTAATTTGGAAGTCAAGGTATAAGTAAGAGAACATATAAACTTGCCCAACAAGAATGAACTTTCAAAACTTCCAAACAGTAAATAGTGAAATAATTTGACCAAACAAGACCCGCAGCAATTTTGTACTGATTACAAGCCAAATAATTAATACCTATCTAAATCCCCAATTAACAGAATCCAGGAAAGCAATTGTCTCGTAAAAAAGAAAAAGCATTTACTAACTAAAGAAGTAAACAGATCGAAACAAAAACAAACACTTTCGATTCTGATCAGTATTCTCCATCAAAACACTTTCTGGACAAAGATCTTTGAAGAAGAATCATCCAGTTTTACCTCCTCCAGTGTTTGAATGTAGTTCTAGCCAAAACTCTTTCGCACTCCACTTCTTCACGTGTTCGTGGTCTGCTAATAGCCTCCATGTACTCATCCTCAAAATCAGGATCATCCTTAATCTCCTCATCAAACCAAGAATTCATCACACATTCCCTGATCTCAAACTCAGGGACTCTAACCATCTTCGAAATTGACAAATTCAGAGGCAACACATTATGGCCTGCATTACAATCATCATCCCTAATACATTTAGCAAACTTGGAAATCCTTTTAACCAAACAATCCACATTCTCTAAAGTCCCTGATGATATCTTGAAGAAACCATCTAAGTCCCTTTCTCTCCACACCACACAATTCAATTCAAAAGGGATGTACAATTTTCCAAACATCTCTGCAATGGCTTCTCTGGAAGATTGTTTCGAGTCCAGCACGCAAGAATCGATCAAGAAACTTCTATCAACGGACAACCCTTTAATTGTTATGTCTGTATCACTCTTTTCAGAATAGTATGCAACAGAAACATTGACTTCAATCAAGATTTTTGAATCACATATTGATGGATTGTACCATGATTCTTTCAGCTGTGATGCTACAACTGATACAGAATAGTCACCGTGGGAATTCAGGGGTGGTAACCAAATTTCTGGTTTTTTCCATCTTCTTGATTTTCTCGACTGGTGGTGAATTTGCTACTACTACTGACATACAATAGTTTGGACGAATTTTATTTTTATTTTTTTTTTACTATTGATTGTAAATTTGTAATTCGTATACATATTTATAGAAGAGTTACAGTTTCCATTTTGGAGATGGATTCGAGAATTGGAAAACAGGTAAGGAAACAAAAGTTTAGGAGACGCAATAGGAAAGTTTTTTTTTTTTTTTTTTCAGAACGTTGAAGTTCTTTTTTTTTTTTGGAATACTTAGAAACTAGTAATTTTTAACTTGTTTTTTGCTAGTTGCAAAAAATAGTAATACAACCTTCTCATGACCGACAGGAAAAAAAAAAACTATTACTAATATACAATGTTAACAGGAAATTCTATTATATATTGTGCATTGCTAGGTGGCGTAATTGAAAATTAATGATTAGATTATGCCACCAAGTCAATGAGCAATGCTAATGAAAAAATTAGTGGTTAGGAAAATACCACCTAGGCAGTGAGTAATGCTCACACCAAGATAGAATTTCCAAGTTAACCACAAAGCTTTGGATGACCTTAAGTTGTTATAATTAGGAGGGTTAATTATACTTTACACCTACATTTATTAATATTTTGCTTCCTAAACTTTACCCCAACGAATCAAAATAATATACATTTTTTAATGTATTTTTAAATATTCATACAGTAATTCTAAAAGAATCATATGGATCTTTATTTGGACAAAAATCCCCTTAAAAAATGTCACCATAGTTGCATTTCTTTTTTTTATTTTAACTTCGATTGAGTATATAATCGGTTGGTTATTTATCATGATTTTATCACATAGAATGATTTTGACAAGCGCAACAAAATATTTCGAGTCTGTAAAAATTGAACAAACAAGAAATATAGTGATAAAAATATGAATATATGAATATATGAAATAAAGGATTACAATGTCTAGGATATTCTCAATATGTGGAGAAAATTCCTTTGATTCTTTACTTCAGACACGATCCGAGGGCTTTTCACAGCTTATTCCCGAACCAAATATTGAATTCTTCAAGTCTTGATATGGGAGACCTGAAGAACACTTGATGAAAATCTTCAAACCTTGATATATGGAAGATTTGAAGAGAAAATTTGAAAACTCAGAACTTCCACAGCTTGCAGACTTTAGAAATATGTGTATCTTGAACCTCTGAGGGATGACCCTTATTTATACATGTATGGAAGGGAGCCAGGTAGAAGACTTGTAATACATGTGTAACTTCTTACTTGCATACCAAGAAAATTCTTATCTCTTTACACACATAAGAGATATTAATATATAAGGACTGTACTACTTTGATATTATCTCCTTATTTTAATTTATTAATAAAGAGATAAATACTAGAGTACATATATCCTTATTGGCCAAGTCTTGTAGATATGTGACATGGTACAATTTAATTGGAAGAGCGAAACAAATTCATTTGATTGGTCGAACCACCTTATCTTGACATGTGGAATAATATAATTGGTTTTAAATTAACCAATATTCCAAAATATATATGACATATGGCATTATTTAATTGGACCATAAATATCCAATTAAATTTATTTATAGACAAATGATATTTTTAATTAAAATAAAATTTCATTGTCTACAAATGCCCCATCGAAACTTGTTTGTGAACGCCGACCTTCGAATTGTGACTTGAGCGGACAAGTTTCGATATTCTTTGGACTTTATCAAAATATTCCAAAATTAATGTTGAATAAAACCATAAGCAAATGTATGCCACCCAAATAAATTCAACGAATGAAATTTTTCATTTTTTATTGTCTTAGCTTTCGAATACCGAATCTAAAGATTTGAACCAATGCATGTACACCTTGATCTCCAAATTGCATGAAGCGAGTGAATTCATATAATCCGAACTCCATTGCTTAAAGAGCAATTATTGGAGTAGGATACGGACCATAATTACAAAAGATTTAGGTGTTTCGAGACTTGAATTAGAACCTTCCACCGCCGCTAAAATTTGCATGGATGAATTAGAAGTTGGCCTTATTCAATCAAAAATAAAATTATAGGTCAACCCAAATCAAAAAGCCACGTAGCTGAACTTCATCATTGGAAAATTTTCAACAGCTAGAATATTTTAATTCAAATCCAATTAGGGAACTTATGTAAAGCGATTCTACAGTATCAAAGTGATATTTCTTGACTTGAATAAGACATCTGCACTACTCTTGGAGTTGTGAAACCAATACCTTGTTGAACAAAATTCAAACCAACTCCTTGTCAAACTGAATTTTCCAATAACCAAGTTAATAGCCAAAGGAATCAAATCCTTATGTTGCACGAATTCCAAAACTAATGCTCGGCTGACTTGAACTCCATTCTCATAAACAATGAAGTCTAATCCTTAATGAACCAAATTAACATGGGAAGCTTCCGATAATATATGAATTAGGAAAACCAACTCCATGATGAATTCGAATAATTCACTTAAACTTATAAGATTACAATTCTAATCCACAAGAAATTCAATTCCAACGCACTCATTTTATTCGAGTTGTAATGGATTCGAAAGATGCATGGCACCTATAAATTAGCCAATTTGCCAGCCATGGATACACATCACAAAGTAGAGCAAGTTCAATTTCCATCATACTGCTTGCGAATCTACTTTGCCGTGGCTATTGAGTTTTGCAATTACTGCCGTTGCTTTGCTATTGTCACCGCAACCGCTGATTTTTCCCCTTGGCATTGTGACTGCCCATTACTATTGCTGAATTTCATCCCTGCTGTTGTTAAATTTGTCGTAGCTGCTATTGCCCTGCGTTGTTGGTGTTATTTTGCCGCAATGCTTTGTTGCGCTTTGTCTTGCCATCTTGCTGCGGTTGCTCGCTACCGTTTTGTTTGCTACTATCGCTTTGCTATTGCCGCTTTGTTTTGTTGCTGGCTTTTTTCGCCGCCGCCGCCGCCGCCGCTGCTGCTTGCCGCTTTGCCGCTTTGCTTTGCCGCTGTTTACTGCCGAATCGTCCATTACTATTGCTAAACTACGTTGCCGGTGTCGCTGATTTCTTTTTCTTTGATTCACCAACCGACTTCATATGTATCAAGTACCTCATTTTTCCCTTTTTTTTAATATATATATATATATATATTTTGTTTTTTTGCCGTGCCAACATGTCTGATCAATGAGAAAATTCAGTCCATAATATCATATTGACTGAACTTATGAATCACGAATTGACTATTAGAACACAATAGCGAGCATATGCACAAACTTTTCATGAGCACTTTAACATCACAAATCCATGTATGTAGTATTTTATCCAGATATCCCAAGTTTTAAGCTCTATAAATATTTTTTTCAACCAAAAGGATTTTATGTTTCATGCCTAAATTTTGTTTGTTAGGTAGCCACATCTTCCGAACAGCCATGCAAATCAAGGATTATGAGACGCCAATGCCACATATCTCCCTTTTCGATGAAAGAGAGGGATCTCGGTCCACGAGCTTGTTGTTGTATATCTACAAGCCAGTCATCGGTTCCTTAGCACAACCTTACATTCCTCTTGATGAGTCGCTACATCTTAAAGGTTGGACAATCAAGTCAAACAAAGAAACAATCGCTGCATCGTCATTTTCTACTGCAACAAGGAGTGAAAAAGTGCTCATATTAAATTCCTCCCTTCATATCAAGGAGCCGAGTGCTGCCAAGTTCTCACTTCCCTTTTTGAGTTCTAACCTCGACAAAACCACGTGGAATGGTCCTTCCTCATACTTTGGTGAAGCAAGACATACTTCCAACTACTGGGAATGGTCGAAAGACGTACTCGTGCGACACAAGGAGACACTCTTGAGGGCTCATGTCTATGATGCTGTTTACGCGTCATCTACTCATATGATCATTGCAATAACATCTTGCGTGCCTTCTGCAAATATTGGTGCCCCTCGACAAACAGTCTTCATACTTTGACAGGCGAGCTATCAATTTCTCTTTGGAATCTTTATAAACTCGGAGGTCTTCCTATCTACGGCTCATTTTACGATGAGGTTGTGCATGTGCCAACAGCCAAAGAACTTCTCAACATTAATGGGGATGAAAAATCTTCACTTCCAACAAGTTGTAGACACTTATTTACGGCGTACTACAGGCTTACCAAAAATGGTTGTGAAGAAGTTCATATTAAGGACTGGGTGCAGTTTTGGTTCCGAGGACAATCCAGATATCAAACTCCACCTCCAAGGGGTCAAAGACGAAGCACCAACACAAAGCCCAAGAAGACTTTCAACCCATGTGGAAGCGTGGACAATTCTTATTTACTAAAAATCAATAACGAACACATCTTTGAGCTTTGATACGTTGAACATTGAAGACGCTCTAAGGGGTGAAGTGTATGTGGGAGCCTTTCTAGCATGCTGGATTTGCAAATTCCTCTTAACAAGTAGGGAGATGGATCACTTACGTCCAAGTGTCTTCAAGGTGGCAAGCTTAATGGCAACGGGAGTGAAATTTTCTCTCGCAATCCCGGTACTTGCCAGCATCTATGACGGCTTAAGAAAGGTCGTTCAAGATGTGTACTCCAAACTTAAGAGAGTGCCCAGCTATTTTCCCATTTCACTATGCCTATGCATGGATCGGTCAATATTTTGAGACTTATCACATAAATGATCGAACAAGTTGTCTTGCTCGAATGGCTAAATTTAGTGGGGAAAAGATGGCACAATTCTTCAACACTATGGACGCAGAAGATATCATTAAAAATGTGAACCCATCAAGCTTTCCTAGACTACGCATGACCCAAGAAGAGGAAAAAGTCCTCATAGCTGATGGAAATCTATCACCGCAATGCATGGAATATTTCATCAGTCAACGATCATGTTTCTTGACCTTTCGACGGGACAACATTTTTATCATCGAGTTGTATGACCCATGCAGATTCAGCAGGCAATTTGGTTTTTGCCAAAATATCCCAAACAAGTTGAAGGAGATAACTCACACTCACACCTTGGGAGAAATTGTTCAGTTGTGGGAATCCTCAATTCGTACATCAACTCATTCTATCCTGACCATACCTCCGCAAATGAAGAACAGAAGACATCCATTAATTACAAAAGAGTATGACACTTGGTGGTTGATGCGATCGAAGAGCGTTCCAAGCACAATTATCAAACTTAGCGTCAAGAGAGCAAATGAGGATGAAGCTCAAGACACGAGAGCGAGAACACCCCATCAAAGAGATCCAAGCACGATACCTCTCCAAAGTGTTTAAAGTATGATTTAAAATAACTATAATACAATTAAGAGAAAGGAAGCTTCGAATCCTAAGAAGACACTTCAACTTCTTGGGAAGCATAAAAAAATAATACGATCAAGATATTGGATGATAGAGAATTTGTTCAAGTAGAGGGTGAACATTCTGGAGAAAGCTGTAATAAAGATCGTCACTGGAATCGACCGAAAAAGAAGTCAAAACCTTCAAGTTTGGAGAACATTTCTATTAATTCATTATTTTCCAAAACAACACATGCCTCAAAGATGTCACCAAAAGAATTGGCTGAATACGTAAATATATGTCATATATTTTCTTTCCCTTTTTGATGCGTCTCGACATTGCTCTGACTCTCCTTTTCTTTTTCTTTTTTTTTTTAGTTCACTACCATTGAGGCGCTCGTGGAAGGAGTTGGAGACCATTTATTCAGTAATCAAGACATTATCATCAATGAGACGAATATGGATAGAGAATTTCATGAGAATGTTACTGGCAATCCAAGTATGCGTGAATCCATAACTGACAAGCAGGCAGAGGATTATGCTCCATCATAGATACCATTGAATCACCATGAAAGTCTACCACAAGCAAGTTAGAACACCAATTTCTGAATTTCATGGCCGCAAGGTGATAAAATCATGCCAACGAAAATATATACAAAGTCTGTGGGAAGAACTTTGCAATGATATTTCAAACACTTCCGTAGACCAAATCTCTTCTTTGGAGGAATGTATCAATGAGGTAGTTGAAGAAATAACTAGGATAGATTCTTCAATTGCCCTTCCTCTAATAGAAATGTCTTTAGATGTGTGCTCCGAGAAAGCCAAGAAGTATGACTCTTCAAGAGCTTTAGCATCGGAGAAGATTTCAAGAGAAGCATATGCAGAAATTCTCTCCAAGGCAAATGCACACCTTTCGGAAGTCAAAGCAATGGAGGAAAAGGTAACCAACCATCTACAAAGTCTTCAAGGAAAGCAGGAATCTATTGAGGATAGAAAAATCATTCTTCAAAAAGATCTTGATGATTTAGAGAAGCAAAACATGGCAATTAGCTCGACCATTGACCGAGAATATGAAAATCTCAAGCACCAATGCAAGTTGAAGTATTAAGAGCACAAGATCAAATCTCTTCCATCAAAAGCACTACCTTCTTGACAAATGAAGATACTAGGGAGCTTGAGAAGATTAGCAACATCCTTGAAGCAAGCAAGATAGCCGTAGTGGACCTCAAGTTTGATATTTGAATCATATCAAATCCCTTTTTTTTATTCTTTTCCTTAAACTTCATTTGTTTGGAAACTTTTCTTTCAATAATAAAGACATTAATTACTTTTCCTTATCTTGCAATTTTTTTTTATTATTATTTTTTTTCAAAACAAGTAAAGTAACTAACATCTATGAATTTAATTTGAAATATTGTTTCCATCATATTTTTCTTTAAGGAAAATGAGTTGGTTTTTTTTGGGGGTGTAACTGAACTTAGAAGTTGCCATCTAAGCTGCCTAGGTATCCCAGAAGGGAATCAAGTCACACGTAGTTCCTTTTTTTTGTGGAAAAATATGGGGGATTTGCCGTTCACAGTCTAACCTCTTATACACCAGGAGTCTATATCTATGTGTTTATCAGAGAAGACTTGGTGGAGTGTTTCAGCAGTTTAACTACATACACTATTGAAGTTGCCGTCCACAATTTTAGCTCATGCGGGCCAGGAGCAACATGCAGTTTAGGCTCATGCATCAAGGAGCATCTAAATCATGCGTAATATCGCTTCAAATATTTGCCATTGATGGGGCCAATCCTTAATCCATCTTCAACGATCAATTTGTACGAGCCATTTGTATAGACTTCTTGGACAACATAAGGGCCATCCCATTTTGAGACAAATTTCCTTTGACCTCCATGTGCAAGGATGATTGGTCTTCGAACAGCAAGGGCGATATCGCCAATTTGAAAAGAGCGCAGCCGAACTCGCTTATTGAATGCTTTAGAAAGGCGAGCTTGGTAACACTCAAGTCGTTGCTGAGCTTCCAACCTTTTCTCATCAAGTGCTTCCAACTCTTCAAGACGAAGGCGAGCATTGTTTTCTTCATTAAGTTCTTCTTGCACAGCAAGATGCCATCCTTAAAGAAGGTATTTGACATTCGAGTGGAAGAACTGCTTCGACACCGTAGACAAGTGCGTATGGAGTCGCTTGAGCAGGAGTTCAAAAAGTTGTCCTATATGCCTAAAGAGCCTCACCAATCCTTTGATGCCAATCTCTTTTTGACTTGTCAATAGCTTTTTTTAGCAAATTGCATAGAGTTTTGTTAAAAGCCTCAGCAAGTCCATTTATAGCAGCATAGTACATAGAAGAATTATGTTGCTTAAAGCCAAACTTCTCGCAAAGGTTGTTCATTGCAGCATTGCAGAAAGGTTTTCCATTATCAGTGATGATATATCATGGAACCCCGTATCGATAGATAATGTTCAAGCGAATAAAATCGACCACATTTTCTTTCTTTACCTCTCTTAGTGCAATTGCTTCAACCCACTTTGAAAATAATCAGTTGCAGCTAGGATGAAGATATGTCCACCAGAAGACTTTGGCAGTGGTCCTACTATGTCTAATCCCCAAGCATCAAATGGCCAAGAAGAAACAGTAGGATGTAACGGTTCTGGTGGTTGATGAATGAAATTAGCATGAAACTGACAAGCTTGACATCTTCTTACATAGTCTATGCAATGTGTATTCACTATGGTCGGCCAGTAGTATCCCATCCTTTTAATGCGGAAGTGCAGCTTAGGGCCGAATTGATGAACGCCACATATTCCTGAGTGAGCCTCTTCCATTGCTTGCATTGCTTCATCCTCACAGAGACATCACAGGAAAACTCCATCAAACGATCGCCAATAAAGAATCTCCTTATAGTAGATGAAGCGAGGTACACGACGATGAATTTCTGTTCTTCTTTTTGCGTTATCAGGTAACTTTTCATAACTGAGATAATCAATTATTGGTGATCTTCCTTCTCCACTTCATAAATAGAAACCACGTGAGTATTTTTCTCTTTCACATCATCTCCTTCTTCAAAATGAGGAGGCACAACCCAACTTTGATATATGGGGACTTGAACTTGTTGATTAGGCAAGATGAGTCTAGATCAAA
This sequence comes from Cinchona pubescens, assembly GCA_025175665.1. NCBI lineage: Eukaryota > Viridiplantae > Streptophyta > Magnoliopsida > Gentianales > Rubiaceae > Cinchona > Cinchona pubescens. The sequence continues at coordinate 4,329,057 of JANKKI010000026.1, read as the reverse complement.
CATCGAAGCTAATTTTGCTAAGTAGTCAGCTTGTCGATTGTTCCTCCTTGGAACATGCTCTATAGTCACATCACCTAGCCACCCCATTAGTTGCCTAGCATAATTATAATATGGCCACAACTCGGGTTTCCTAACTTCATATTTGCCAAGGAGCTGATTGACTACTAACTTGGAATCTCCAAACACTCTAAGTTGTAGTTGCTTCATATCAACCGCCATTTCAAGACCAAGGATAAGTGCTTGATACTCAGCGACATTATTTGAACATTGATGTGTTAAAGTGAATAAATATGGCAACATATCTCCTTCGAAAGTGATGAATAGTACTCCAGCTCTAGTGCCCCCTTGATGTGTGGCACCATCGAAATACATTGTCCAAGGCGAAAGAATTTTGACCACGAAAACATCTTCATCTGGAAGTTTATCAATCAATTCCCACTCAGCTGGTATGAGATGATCGGCCAAGAAGTCAGCCAACACTTGTCCTTTGACAGCCTTCGCAGGAAGCTGTAAACTGTCTCAAATTATTGAATTTGATGTGTATAAGAGACATGCAAGACATCTGACATGCACAGTTTTGTCATAACATACTTGATTGGATTTGCCTTGGATATCAAACGGATAGTATGAGCTTGAAAGTTGTGCTTTAACTTTTGAATGGAAAATATGAGAGCCAAGCACAACTTCTCAATCGGCGTATAATTTAACTCATTTGGTGTCATCATCCGGCTTAAATAATATAGTGCATTTTCTTTACCCTCACCATTTTCTTGGGCAAGTAATGCTCCTAAGCATTATGAACTCTGTGTAGCAATATAAAGAATTAAAGACTTACCAGGAATAGGTGCAGCTAATACGGGTGGTTTCATGAGATATGTTTTTATGCTTTTGAAAGCATTACTATATGCTTCATGCCACTCAAAAGGTACACCCTTCTTCATCAAATGCTTAAATGGTTGACATCTCCCAGCCAAATTGGAGATAAATCTTTGAAGATAAGCCAATCTTCCTTGCAAACTTTCAGTATAGCGATCAACTCATGAATGTTGCGCGGTTCGGGCATCCTCGAGATAGCATCGATTTTGGATTGATCAATTTCAATTCCTCGGCTATGTACGATAAACCCAAGAAACTTTCCAGAGATAACTCCAAAAGCGCACTTTAAAAGATTCATCTTGAGTTGGTATCTTCAAAATCTTTCGAACACCATTCTAAGATCTTGGACATGGTCAATTTGTTTCTTATATTTGACAACGAGATTGTCAACATAGCACTCTATATTCTTGTGAAGCATGTCATCGAAGATCTTTTGCATGGCCCTTTGATATGTGGCTCCCGCATTCTCTAAGCCAAAAGGCATGACCTTGTAGCAATAAATGCCTTTGGGTGTTCGAAAAGTAGTAAGTTCTTCATCCCTTGGTGCCATTCGGATCTGGTTGTATCCCGAGGATCCATCCTTAAAGGATAAGGTTTCATAACCAGTTGTGGCATCGATCATCAATTCAGACAGGCCTTTCCCAAGTAAACAAGCCCTAAGCTTCATTGAGATCTCAAAAATCAACGCAAACACGAATCTGTCCATTCTTTTTCCTCACGGGGACTATTTTCGGCCTCCACGCTGGTATTTTACTTCTCGGATGAAACCAGCTTCTATGAGCTTGTTCACCTCCATCTCAATTAATAGGATCAAATCAGGCCGAAAATGTCTTTGGGCTTGTTTAACGGGCCTTGCACCTCGCTTAATGGCCAAGTGATGAACAATAATTTTCGGATCTAAGCCAGGCATCTCTTTGTAATTCCAAGGAAAAATATCCTTAAATTCGAGCAATAGTTCAACATATGCTTGTTCCTCTTCATGAGTCAGCCAAGTACCTATGTAGATTAGGCGAGGATCATCATTTGTGCCGATGTTGATTTCTCTCAACTCATCAATGGTTGCCTTCATGCCTTCTTCCAATTCAGGAGGAGCATCTCCGGCATCTTCTTTTTCTAAAGGCTCTTCATTTCGAACAGTGATATGATTGCAGGAGTCAATGCTTTCGATGCTTGTCTTCCTCCTTGATGCTTATATCAATGATGGTTTCCTTTCTCACATTTAACAAATCGCCGTAATGTATGAAAAGGTTAGTAACTTGTCTTCTTAAACTTCCATCATTGCAGGAAGTATTGTTTCCTTTCGTATTAAAAATATACTCTTGTGCCTTTGGAAAACTCAACCTTTCATGAATAGGTTGCTTCATCAAAACTCTTCCTCATGGGCCAAGCCTATCAAACACCGAAACACGTGGTGTAACTTTTTTCAATCTATCAAAGACTGATCGCCTTGAACCTTTCAGCTCAGTTTCTTCTTTGATAGTAATATGATGCGTATTAACCCTTTTAATTGCTATATGCACAGGAGAAGGTGGTCTATACCCAAGTCCCATTGACAGGATATTGACAGGATGTTGACAGAATATCCTTTGTCTTTCAACATCTTTTGGGTAGAAGTCATGCCATGTGTCTCTTCTCCATTTATCTCTGCAGGAAGCTTGCCCAAAGTTCCTTCTTCCTTAGGATCGTAACACCAGCTTTTACGAGCAACTTGTATGCATTTGGACCAAATCGCTCGTCGGTTCGTGTTTTAGGTAATGAATTGTGTTCTATTTCGGACTCCACCTTTGGCCGAACAAAGCCTTCAAGAAGAGTTTCGGTATGCTTGACCACCTCAATTTTGGTGAGTGGTACAGTGAACTCCTTTAATTCATCGCTTCCAACAAAAGGAGATTGACCTTCTTTTCTCTTTGACTTTGGAACATAGCGTAAGACATGTGTCATAAATTTTTTATCATCTTCCTATACCGTCTCTCTTCATCAATTCAATCGCGATGAATTAAAGGAGTTCAAAAACTCTCCAAAATTGAACGGTTCCATCAGCATACTTTCTTTATGACGCCAGAGGCAATACTTGAAACATTGATGAAGAGTTGACGGTATAACATCATTTTCGTGAATCTATGGTCTCCCAAGAAGCATAATATAAGATATTTTTGCATCGATAATATGAAATAGTGCACTTGAGGTAGACCATAAATCGCCAATTAATAAATCAAGTGTTATAAGACCAAGGGCTCTTTGCCCCCCTTGATTGAATCCTTGGATCATGAGACGGCTTTGTAAGAGTTCATCACTTGTGATTCCAAGCTCCTTCATTGCACGTAAAGGCATTATATTCACAGCAGATCCTCCATCGAGAAGTATCCAATTCACTTTTTGCTCACGTGCATATCCATTTACAAACAAGGGTCGATTGTGAGCTTTCTTCCCGAGCAATAAATTTTTATCATAAAAAATAATCGTTGTGGCACATTCCTCAAGGAATTTATCAGCCACAATGAGTTTCTTCTCAAATTCTTCATCAACTTTATCGATGTTCACAACATGGCAAGATGCAAGGACGTCGTCATCTTTCAAATATCCTCTTGGCATGAATTCTTTCAAAGTAATAGGTCGACGGATATTTTGGAACGTCACACCACTCGGAGGGATTGATGATGAAATTGTTATTCTTCTGGACTTTCTTTTTGCAATCTTCGCATTTTTACCATCCGAAATTTTGGCAGCAGACTAGTCTTTTGCGCTTTAATTTTTCGGCTTCTTTTGCGAGTGACGAGTGTCCATCCTTCGTCTGACTGATCATTTGTGGCATCATCATTCTTCAATAATTTTTCAGTTTGCCTTTCAAAAGGTACTTCATATTGTGAAAAGAGGTTGTCATATAATGGAACGGGATTGAAATCTCCAAATTTTATCGTAGGCTGTATTGTTCTTATCTTCGATGGAAGACGAGATACTTTACCATTCTTCAACAAATTGTGGGAGTCAGGAATTATAGTGGTCTGATTTGCACTTGCTTTATCTTCCTCAAGCAAAATCTTACCTTGGCGGGCTAACTCCATCACCTTATCTTTAAAAATAAAACACCTTGTGAGGGAATGACCAACCAAGCGATGGTAGCAACAATAGTTTGGATTATTAACTAGCCTAACTTCCTTCGGCCGTTTCATCTCAGGGAGTTCAATGAGTTTGGCTTTGATCTTAAATTGACGTAGATCATCGAACATGCCTCGAAGATCAGAGTCGAGGATAGGATATTCTTTCTATGGAGATCTCCCTGAGTGTCAATTGGCCTCCTCACAGGCTCTATCTTCTCGAGACACCTTTTGACTGACTTTTGTCGCGATCTTAACTGGTGCAGTATTTGTTGTGATAGTTTCTTTGTTTCCAGACTTGGGAGAAGGCTTGCCCCCTTTCTTAAAGTCCTATTTTTCTTTATTATTGTGAGGATCAGGAACAGGCGGTTCTTGATTTCCAAGGCCAATTTCAAGACTATGAGCTTTTGTCGCCAATTTCTCAAATGTCGGAGGTTGGATGCCTTGCAGGATATAACGAAGTCCCCACTTCATGCATTGAATGCACATTTCAATGGCGGACGTCTCGGAGAGTCGGTCTCTACAATTAAGGCTTAAAGTCCTCCATCGATCAATATAATCAACAGTTGGTTCATCTTTCCACTGACGGGCGTTGGAAAGTTCAGTCATAGAATTACAGTCCTCTTAGTGCTGTAGAATCGGTTGAGAAATTCCCGCTCCAATTGCTCCCAACTATCAATCGAACCGGCATCAAGATCAGTGTACCAGTCGAATGCGTTACCTTTTAGTGAGCGGAGAAATTGCTTGACCAACAAATCACCATAAGTTCCAGCATTATTACATGTCTCGACAAAGTGCGCCACATACTGTTTCGAATTTCCTTTGCAAACTGCTGAAACTTGGGTGGTTGATATCCACAAGGCATCATCAAGCTGTTGATTCTTGCGGAATAAGGCTTAGCCTATATAGGGTTTGATTTTGAACCATCTTCATATTTCACCTTGATCATACCTTCAACGAACTCCATCAATTGATCGGCATGAATCATTCCATCAGAAGTCACATGCACTTCTTTCGCCTTTCCTTGTTGTGAAGTTTCAACTTCTTGATGTCCGCTAGGTGCCTTTGAATTAATTTGACTTCCTTCCGCGGTACTGTCTTTCTTGTTGACGAGTTGAGTGATGACGGCAATGTTGATCTTGTATGCGCTTCATCATTGTTTCCATCATTCTAGTTAGGCTTGCCATTTGATCCTCTAGAGTTGATGTTTGCATTACCATAGCAAGCATAACAGAAAATGCTGTAGAAGTTGCGGAATCTTCTCGAATAGGAGATCTCGTATGCGGAGTCCCTTGAGAAGATGTAGAATCATTACTTGATATGTCATCATCATGTTTCAAAATTCTGGAATTAGAACTTGCTTCGAGCATCGCGAGGGTTTTCTCGATTGAAGCTCCAACATCTTTGAGCCCTAACACAGGAGAAGTGATCTTGGGTGGTTCAAGCCAAATCCGGGAGCTGATGCAGATTGCACCTCTGAGATTACTTTGAGAGAGGGCTCTCGTCATGCTTCTTGTGGTTGGACCAACAATTTGTGGATTCGCAGAATCATTTGCAGATCCTATAGTAGTTTTTGAGTTAGCAGCATTAGATCGAGCATGTGGATTTGTCGACAGATTTGGAGCCATTGATGTAGATTTGCAGTTGAATATATATGAAGCAAAGAGATGGAAGGTAGAGATTGTCCCACTGGGTGTGCCAAAATTGTGCGCAACAAAATATTTCGAGTCTAAAAATTGAACAAACAAGAAATATAGTGATAAAAATATGAATATATGAATATATGAAATAAAGGATTACAATCTCTAGGATATTCTCAATATGTGGAGAAAATTCCTTCGATTCTTTACTTCAGACACGATCCGAGGGCTTCACAACTTATTCCCGAACCAAATATTGAATTCTTCAAGTCTTGATATGGGAGACCTGAAGAACACTTGATGAAGATCTTCAAACCTTGATATATGGAAGATTTGAAGAGAAAATTTGAAGACTCAGAGCTTCCACAGCTTGCAGACTTCAGAAATTTGTGTGCCTTGAACCTCTGAGGGATGACCTTTATTTATACATGTATGGAAGGGAGCAAGGTAGAAAACTTGTAGTATATGTGTAACTTCTTACTTGCATACCAAGAAATAAATTCTTATCTCAATACATTTACACACATAAGAGATATTAATACATAAGAACTGTACTACTTTGATATTATCTCCTTATTTTAATTTATTAATAAAGAGATAAATACTAGAGTACATATATCCTTATTGGCCAAGTCTTGTAGATATGTGACATGTCACAATTTAATTGGAAAAACGACACAAATTCATTTGATTGGTCGAACCACCTCATCTTGACATGTGGAATAATATAATTGGTTTTAAATTAACCAATATTTCAAAATATATATGACATATGACATTATTTAATTGGATCATAAATATCCAATTAAATTTATTTATAGACAAATGATAATTTTAATTAAAATAAAATTTCATTGTTTACAAAGTGATCTCGAATTTGTAACTGTAAATCATTTTCTGTTGGCAAATGTATTTCAAGGTTGAAGGATACGAACCATGTCCAATTTAAACAAACAATAAACTAGATACAACCAGTACATGTTTGAGCGAACGGAGTATGCCGAACGGAGTATGCCTGAGTTCAATATAATTGTGGCACAAAACAGGTACATCAAAGCGAAAGGGGAAAAAACGATTGTGTAAAATACGATTCATTAAATAATCGGTTAATCGTTCGAAAAATGAGAAAAAAAAAAATGGATATCTCATTTACTATATATAAAAAGAGAGGGAAAATTTAGTGTTGTCTTTATTTATTATTATTATTTTTTTACCTATGTAACTACTTAAAACTTCTTTTCCACCATTATATTATCTTTGAATGATTTTTTTATTAACATTTTCACTACTTTTTAAAAAAAAAAAAAAAATTGTGTAATTTTTTTTTGAAATCACACCCTCTTTTGTAATTCTTTCTATTTGATTTTTTATTGTGCTTGTTCTATCTGTCATATCTTTTTTTTTTTTTTTTGTTAATGAAGAATTTGTCCAATTTAGATATTAAATTTGACTAAGCTCACTAGTTCAAATTAATAATCATTAACCACTAAATAAATTGCATATTCAATTCGATCTAGATTGCAGCACTCCTACTGTACCACATACTATAATAGACAACAAAGCCTTAAAATCTCGTGTAATTTTCTATTTTTTCGGTTTACAGCACTAAGGTTGTTGCTGTCATTCGTTTACACTGTTGTAAGTGCCCTTGAATATCGGAGAATTGGCTAGCTAAGACAACGTTTTCGATATTGGACACAGTTAATTGTATGATCAATTTAAAAATAGAGAATAAAGTGCTATTATGAATTTGGAAAAATTAAATAGCGAAAAATATGAAGGATGTAAATAATTAATAGGACAAAAAAATTAATAGTGTAAATATAAAATAGCACAAAATATGAATAGTTTAAAATATTATTTGATGAAAAATAAAACACACTGTAGAAAATACTGCATTATTTCAAATCCAAAAAAGAGCCAACGTTATTCACTGATTTCATTTCAGGTAATGAAAAAAAAAAAATGTTTTAATGATTCAGAATTAATTATAAACAATTTCTTGAGTTCAGGTTGCAAGAACTAACCTAATTATTCAAAAAAGTTCAACCAAGATTGAATTTCCTAAACAGATGGCAATGCAAAGCGGCACAAAGGACACATGTGACTCTTTTGTAGCCACCGAATTACGCAATCTCCATGGAACATATGACAACAAGGCAACCGAATAATATGTGAAATCTATGACTTTGCAACTTGTCAAAGCAAATTGCACAACTTTTATGGGTAGTGCTACTACTATCTCCATCTTCATCCATCGATTCCATTCTCAAATTGTCAAGTTGTTGAATAGATGGCTTATTTGCTGCCTTGAACGCTAAACTTGTTTCATAAACCAGTTCATCCTCACTTCGAGGTCGGCTAATTGCATCCCTAAAATCATCCTCAAAATCTTGATCACTTCTCGCCTTCTCATCGTACCATGCATTCCATTCGTTCAGTTCGAGGTCCGGAACAATAACCCTCTTTGAAATCGATAAATTGAGAGGTAAAACGTTGTTGGTTCTTTTGTAAATCAATTGTTCTTTCGTATCATATGCAAATTGTGCCAAATCTTTTGTACCAAGTAATCTTTGTTCTCTATTTTTCGTGGGCTGTCGATGGATGCGTCTAGATATCTTGCTCCGTACCATAAATTGTTTTTCAACTCGAAAGGGATTTCTATGACATCTAGAAGCTCGTGTATTACATTCGAAGAAGAGGGATCGGAGGTTATGTGGTAACAAGTAATGAAAAAGGCAGTCTCGTAGGATAAGCCTTCGAATATTATGTCGTTCTTGTAATTATCGGAGGAGAATGTAACGGAAATACTTGCTTTGATCTCGAATGTTGGTTCTTCGTACTTTGGACTGCACCATGGTTTTTCATGTTGCGATGCTACAACTGAAACACTATATTGATCGTGAGAGTTCAATGGAGGCAACCAAGCTGGTGCCATCTTAATTAGTTTCTTGATTTATTGCTGCAAAAAAAGTTGAAGAAATATTGACCTAAAAAAGAAGGAATAACAGAATAATTTTGTAGGCTTGAGAGAGTTTGTTTTGTACGTCTTCGTTGATTGTGATTCGTATGCATATTTATGGAAGACTTGATTGTTTCCATCTCCAAGATGCATTCGGTAATTAGAACTCAGATTGTTTTAAGATTGAGATTAGGAAAGTTTTTGTTTTTGTTGTTATTTATTGAGATTTGGAAAGTTTGTTTGTACCAGAACGTTGGAAACAAAGTAAATATACCTGTATCTCATATATATAAAACTTTGGATAAATCTATATTGCTCCGATTTTCTATCAAAGTTTTCTGTCCCCTATATATATATATATATATATAGTGCTTCCGATCCTCTAACAAAGTTTTCTATCCCTAACCCGAACCTCTGCTAACTCTTAAACGACGTCATTGCAAAAGACTAGTCCACGTGGCCTTTTGTTCTCTCGAAGTGGGCCCAATCATTTTTCTTAGAGGCATTTTTGCTTACCCATATTAATTTATGGCTTTCTTTTCTTTCAATTTTAAGTTTGGGACACAATTCCTATTGCAATCATCCAAAGGATGCAGATTTGACAGATATGGAGTTGTAGACAAATTCCGACTTCGAAAGAGTATTATACTAAAGAAATTACGATTATTGTTGAAATTTTGAAGTTTTTATACTTTCTAGACATAAATTTCATTTTTGAACAATAATATTAGATCCAAGTAACTTATATTTTGTTTCATATAATTAATGTTCATTATTTCGTGTAAATTGTAAAGTAACATAATTTTTTCTTTTATCAAAATTACTGGTGACATTTCCAAAAGAATATTAATATCCATGCACAATAAATCATATAGTTAAACTATAAACTGATTATAATTCTATCAATGTCATGTGAGAGGATGATGGGGTACAGAAAATTTGGATCTTTTTGAGATGATGGAGTGAAAAAAACATTCAGGGGTATAGTAATATATATTATTTTTTTAAATAAAGATATTTCCAAAAAAAAAAAAAAAAACAAACGGATAAGGATTAAAAAAAGGAGATAATTTTATAAACCTTTTATGAGGTTTATGCTAAGCCTATCACTTAACACATCTGAACTTTTGAAAATATCACTTACCTCCTCTCTCAGGCCAATAGGTTTCTTTACGGAACTAAAATACAAGAACTGACATTTATACCCCATATATATTAGCCATATTATAAAAGGGTAGTTTCAAAAATCACCCCTAAGGTTTGTGACAATTTTCACTTGATATCCTTTTAATTTTTAATAATTTTTTATTAACTTATTTTAAAAAATATGTTTATGCATTAATAAAAATCTTTACCACGTAAAAACACATAATTACTATTTTGTTTGGAGAATCACAAACTCGTTAATAAAAAAATATTCTCTCTATAAATTTTTTTGGCTAGAAAATTTATGAAAATATTGTGCATATTAATGTATTTTTAGGCATCGATTTGAATAAAAGTTTTGAATACGTAAAACACATCATATGATATTATAAATAAATATAATTAGTACTATTTTGTTTGTAAATCAAAACTTGAAATTGAAATATATATTTTTCAAAAAAAATAAAAATTGATAAATTTATTTACAAAAAAATATGGTTATGTAATGTGCTAGGGTGTGTTGATTCGAACATAAATTTGAACGCGTAAAAAATTACCATATATTATAAAAAAACAAATATGATTCGAATTTATTTGAGAAATCACAAACTCTTAAAAAGTTAAATGAATTTTTTGATAAAGTTTTTATCCAACTTATTTACTAATAATTAGGAATGTATTAATGTGTTTGTATGTGTTGTTTTGAGCAAAAATTTAGAATACGTAAGTATACATAATATATAATAATAAAAAATATTATTGGTAATTTATTTTAGAAATCCTTAACTTGTAAAATAAAAAATAATTAAAATATATTTTTTGACATTAATTGGTGAAGGATATGAAAAGTTAAAACTTATTGTTATTCGTTAATAATTATTTTAAACTTTTTCCCTTTCTTCCAACAATTTTAGTCAATGAAAGCTTTGTCTTAAGGGTAAAATAGAGAGGAAAATAGTCGCTCTCCAATTAATTATTTTTTTTAAAAGAATGGGCTAGAAATGTTACAAAAAATTTGAAATAAAGAAGATAAGTGATATTTTTTAAAATTTAGGGGTATTAAGTGAAATTATCTCAAATCTCAGGGAGGTTTCTGAAATTATTCCTAAGAAAAGATAGCAAGATATTGGTATCCTAATTAGTATTGAACACATATTTATATTGAGTATTGTAAAAAGCTGAAAGTCTCTAGCAAACGAAAGACAATTGGATGGTTATTTCTTCGACTAATATAAAAGAAATAATCTGTATTTTTTCTTTCATTATTTACTACAAATTACCCACCTTTAAATCTTTCCTTTTTTTTTTTTTTTTACCCTTTGAAAAATCTCAACAATGGCACCACCAACTTGGTTGCCACCATTGAATTCCCACAACCAACATGAAATTTGTGTAAACGTATGGGCCGAAAACCCCGAGAATCATCCTTTACAAACAGATCCTTTTGTCTGGATCAAAACTTGTGTAACAGTCAAGTTCATGCAATCGGATGAACCCACTAACCAAAGAATTCTTGAAGGCTTGTCATGGACTAAAGGATCCTTCACCATCCCGTTTTCTCTGCTAACCAAACCAGCAAAGTTTTCAAGGCTCACAAGAACCATGATCGATTTGATTTATATCCCTTTTGATTTGTCTTTGGATTGTGATGAATTATCTGAGATTATTCGCTCGACTGGACACTCAATTATGCAAGAAACATGTAGGGATCATTACAACGTTTTGCCTTTAACGTTGGAAATCTCTAAGGAAGTTGAAGTACCAAACTGCGAGTTCGAGACGTGGATTTCTTGGTACGATGAAACGATTACAAGCGATCCTGAATTTGAGACGGAGTATAGTGAAGCAATAAGCCGAGAACGAACGGATGAAGAGTTGTTATATGAAGAAACAAGACTAATATCTAAAACGGCAGCAGCTAAGTCATCAATTCAAGAACTCGAAAAGTTATCGATGGATGAAGATGGATCTAATAGTAATATTAGATAAAAGTTATTGTGCAATTTGCTTTGAAGAGTTGCAAAAACATGGATCGAAGATTATTCGGCTGCCTTGTTATCATATGTTCCATGGAGATTGCGTAACTAGGTGGCTCCAAGAGAGTCACGTGTGTCCTTTATGCCGCTTTGCATTGCCTTGTTTAGGAAATTAAATGTTTTGTTTTGAAATTAGATTAGTTGTTTGAGTAGTTATTCTGAAACAAGTAAAAGTTTTTTTTTATTATTATTTGAAATTGAACAATTTTGAAATTGGTACTAGCTTGTGTCAATTTTTTGTTTGTTTGTTTTTTTTTTTTTTTCTTTTTTGTAATTCATTCCAATTTTTATTGATTATTATATGCTGCTTAAATTTAAATTTGACATGAATTTAATTTCTTGTGCCGATATCATTCTTAATTTCCAATTTCAAATCATTAGTTGTGATAGTCGATTAAATCCTGGTACCTTCAGAAAACACATGAAGAAACTGGGATTTCAACTTAGGCTATCTTATGACTATTTCAAAAGATTGAGCTGAGTCATTTTGCAATTGCTTTTAGGTTATCTATGTTTATGAACCACTTCCCTTACAAATCTACAGTCTAGGGGATGGACTGAATCAGGGAATTTATTAGTAATTATTGAATTGTTGTGGCTGCTCAGGTTGCCAAATATCAAACGACCAGGCTACATCTGCTAGGAAATTAAATACAACTTTTTAATGATACTCTCTATATGAAGTCTACACATGGAGCTTGCATCATTGCCTTGACTTTTGATGCCCTGATTTTTCGACTGAAATTGGTGATTGATTTCTTTGTCTTGGATTTAGAAGATAAGATGGTAGCCGTTTTAATTAGTGGCATCAAGTAATAGAAGCTTTGCAGGCATAGGTTCTGTGTCTGGATTTGGAATCAGCAATTCAAGTTAACTAAGATATCACAACATCTACATTACCGTGGTTTGGATATTTTCTACGTTATCATGTATAGTTCCTAAACTTATGAGAAAAATATTCCTGGTTCTTTCTATTTAAGTATCCAACAATAAAAATAAAAAATAAAGAAAAAGAGTTAACAGACGGGACAATGTGTGCAACTTATGTGATAAGACGCTTCCTCTATGACCTGCTAGTCATAAATTAGAGTCACTAGAGGGTAGGAGGAGATGCCTTTTTTTTTTTTTAATAAGAACAGTGTCCAACAAACGAAAAATGGCTTCACTAATGAACAGTTAATGTTGTCTGTTATAACCCTATGCCTTTTCCTTTCTTTTAAATATGTATTTCTTCTTTATAAACAAAAAAACTATAAAAATTATAAATGAAAAATCAGAAAAGAAATAAAAATAAAAAGGAAAAATGTTTAGATGGAATGAAAAAAAATACAAAATAAGAATAAAAGGAAGAAAAATCTAAAAAATGTTTATAGATAAAATAAAAAAGAAAAATCAGAATAAAATAAGAAATAAATTGATAGAATAAAAATAAATAAACAAATAAACAAAATTAAAAAATAAAATTAAAAAAATTAAAAAATGGTGGATGGAGGCTAGGAGGGTAGGGGAATTGAATAGATTGGGGTGGGGTGGCGTGGGGGGTTGGGCTGTAGGGGATTGGGATGGGAAAGGGGAATGGGGTGGCTGGGATTGGGGAGGTAGATTGATAAGGGTAGGGCAGGTTGAATGTGGGATAGAGGCTAGGGTGGCGAGATGGGCGGAAGGGGTAGGAAAGATAGATCGCGGTATGGGTGACGGATCAGATGGGGAGATAGCTGAAGGGAAGTAGACCGGCAGGTAGATTGGGGCTGGAAGTGGTGGGAAGGCATGAACAAACTACGTATCAATCGAATGTTGAACGAAAATTTTAGAAGTAAAATGGCAAGACTAGGGCAAGATGTCAGGGGGAGTTTGTTTTAAGAAAATTCCATAAGCCATTTTTGATTATTTTTAGCAAACTTGGACAAAATCATGGCAGCCAGACACGGTTTTACTTGTTTTTTAGGGTTCTGGGTGTCCATTTTGGACTCATTTTAGTACGTTTTTTCAAACCTTATCTAGAGCCCTATACATTGTAACACTTTAAACCTATAAATAAGGATATCTAAGGCCTCAAAAACACGTTCTTTTTTTGTTTTTCTTCGAGGGACGGCTAGATTAGATTAGGATTCTCTTTATTTTTTAAGAAGAGTTGAAGAGAAAATTCAAGATTGACAACTTTTGCTTGTTTTTTGGGTTCTGGGTGTCCGTTTTGGACCCATTTTAATACATTTCAAACCTTATGTGGATCCCTATGCATTGTAACACTTTAAACCTATAAATAAGGGTTTCTGGGACCTCAAATACACATTCTTTTTTAGTTTTTCTTCGGGGGCTACAAGATTAGACCAGGATTCTCTTTATTTTTTAAGAAGAGTTGAAGAGAAGATTCAAGATTGACAACTTTGAACTGAAAACTTCCAATTCTTCATTAAATAAGCATCCAAATCTTTATTAAATCTTTATCACACCATTCAATTCTTGTTTTATTGTTCTTTTAAATGCTTTTAAGGGTTGACTACAACTGTTCATCCATCCCTTCAATTCAATACTTTCTTAATTGCTTTAGTGGATTAATGGCTGCCTTCATAAATTAATGATAGTTTTAGTCCTTAGATTAATTTTTGTTAAAGCTCTCTCATATTGATTTTTTCAAATAGCGCTTGAGTAAAATAACCAGTACTTGTTAAACCAATACTTGTAGGTTCGACCATTACTTTCGCTATATACTATTGATCTCATGCACTAGCGCTACGTTGTCTAGTTAAGTTGGATTAGGAGAATATAAATTTCATAATTAGATATTTTCCGTATCAAGTTTTTGGCATCGTTTTCGGGGATTAGGTCTTTGAATTTAGCAAGAATATTACTTTGAAGTGAAAATTGTATTTTATTTGCCTTAATTTCATTGTGTGTTCTCAAATTTCTTAAAACAACCAAAAAGATTTTATCTTTTCATGCTGTGTTTCTTTTATTAAAAAAAAAAAAAAAAAAATATTCTCTTTTAGTGGATAGATTATGCCTAGATACTAATTGGAACTTTCCCAATTTCCTGTTTCTGTGCCTTTTTTTTTTGTTTTTTTGTTTTTGTGTCGTTCTTACAATCACATGCAAGGAATGAATTTGAATGAATCATGCCAAGGATATTATCATTCTTATGATTATGGAGGCATGACCAATGAGTAATTTCTTGTTATTCACCTTACTCCTTAAACTATGATATGGAATGGTACAACCACTCGGATTCTTGTTATTGGAGTTTTCAGATCAAACTTGTCGTTATCCACTACCAATTGAAAGAGGAGAGAAGTCACGATTAGAAGATATAATAAATACCTTCATGGAGAATCAAGTTAAATCCATAAAAAATATGGAAGCTTATTGTGTCGAAATTGTGAGATATTTGGAGGTGAAGCTCAAAGAGCCCCCATGGCAATTCCAACAGTGGATCGTGATGGTACATCTTAGAGAGAGTTAGGGACACATTTATATATGCTAGGGATCCCGTGGTCCTTGGGTGTTCCATACAGGTGATGTGGAACTCAATGGAGTAAATTTACAAAGGACTACAACATCGTCGACTAGCATTCTTGGCTTTATTAGGGGAGTGCTTATTTTAATTGTGTTTTTATTTATGCTATGTTTATTACATATTTTAGTTTAAGAATCTAGTGGTGTAATAAAGGCTTTAAGCCTTGTAATTAGTTAATTTTATGCATTTTATGTCGTGAATTGCTTTTCATTATACTTATTTAGTTGATTACAATGATGATGGATTATATTGTTTCTTGTGATTGTGATATGGATATATAGATGTACTTGAACTTGTTTTGCTAATTAGTTGTGGGTATACTATCTTTGCTATAGTTTGAGTAGTTTGATGAGAATTTTTATGAATGCTTGATATAGATTATTTAGCCTTGTTTTTTAGTATTTTTGGAATTAATTTTACGCAATGCTAAGTTGGGGGATATGAATTGGGTATTTGTAACCTTCGTTTTTGTGATTAACCTTGTTATCTATAGTTAATGACACTCTTTAGTTTTTATTGAATTGTTGAATCCCGTGAAGTTCCAATGTTTCCTATTTAGAGTAGGCATATTAGTTGAAAAGAAAATCAATTTCTAGGACTCGTGTTTTTCATTGAATCTTGCATTTATATGATTCACTTAAAATTACACATTGTTTACGAATGTTTTGAGCACATTGTTGATAAAAATCCATAATGGAAAGTGAAACCAAGGTTTTAAGTTGAATTTTGATTGTGATTACTATCACATTCATTTTTTTATGCATATTATCCTTCATCTCATAGGATTTTGATTATTCAAGTACAGTTATAAATGATTCACTAGGGTTTACTTTTGAAAAAAAAATCAAAAAAAATTAAAAAAGCTTGTTTTTGTGAGTGTCTTAGTTGTAAAGAGTTTCAGTCTTAAAGATCTGACTATTTAAAAGACTCTCTAACCACCTGATGGCAACCTTCAGCTTTCTGTACCATCTTTGCTTGAAGTATTATAAAGGGTTTAAAACAAAAAGATTTTTTCGTAATTTTTTGTGTTCGTTAACTTTTGTAATTATGTATGAAAAATTTAAAAATATTTCAAGGGAACTATTTGTAAGAGTTTTTGGATTTAAAGTATATACAAGATTTCTTTGCCTTTTGAGCCCTTCGACTTGTGAAAGTGTTATCACTATACACTTAAATATAGTTCTTTATGTGAGAGTGTGAAATTGAGTTAATTTTAATGATTGTTAATCATGATTACCGTGCGATTTTTGTTTAACTTGTGATAGTTAGAATTGTGTGTAATTTTTATGTTTGCGAAGTCAAGTGATACTTGAACCTTGGAATGATTTAGGCAACAGTTGGAGCCAAATTGCCTACTTATTTGAAATATTATCCCTAATTACTCATTTTCAACTTAATGAGGCTTATTTTAATTGTTAGCCATGTTATTTTAACTATTTTACCATTTTGTTTAATTTACCTTCTTTTCTACTCATCACCTTAGTTGGTTAGTGTTTGGTGCACAACAATAATGCTTGATGCTTCTGATGTTCTTATGGCGGATAGTCGAGAATGGAAGCGTTTTGTCAGGGGAAAAGTTAAATGTATGGCTTGATTGTTACAAATCCCCTATGTTATATTGTTAGTAAAAAAAAAAAAAAAAAAGAAAATATATGTGCTGAAAAAAAAAGAAAAAATGTTGAAAAAAGGAAAAAGAATTGTTTAAGTGTTTATAAATAAAGAAGGAAAGTTCCTTTAAGTTGTAATAAAGAAGGTTAATTTTGCCTTCAAATTGGTAGTTGGTTAAATGATATGGGAGGTTGGGGAATGCTCTAGAGTATTATGGTTTGAAATTATTTACTAATGCATCTAAACTAATATGAGCTACTTATATCCAAATAGATCCCACCTTTATCCCTTAACCTACGTTACAAGATTGAAAGACCTACTTGATCCTTGATTCGAGTTAATTTGTATTAGTGAGTATTGTATGCGTTTATTTCTTTCAACCTATGTGTCAGCTTGTTAAATTTTAGTTCAATAGATTTTTCATTGATTGGTGAGCTAAGTGATATCTACTTTTATGAGTGAACAGGTTATCACTTTCATGGTGATTTCGAGTTGATTATCAAAGTTCTCTTATATATATATTTGGTTCATTTCTCAACTTATTTAGTTTTTCTTGTTATATTTGTTGGTACATTAAAGGAAGTTAATGCATTTTGTGTCGTTCTTAGTTTTGTTTTGCTCGAGACTAGTAAAACTTTGAGCAGGAGATATTGATAATTCTAAAAATTAAGATTAATCATATTCTTTTTCGTGTGATTTTTGGACTAGTTTCGATCATTTTAGCATTTATGTGCTTGTTTTCGTAAATTTCTGTTTCTACGTGTTCGTGAGTGTTTTGTTTTTTAAGTGTTTATTTAGTGTTATATTATAGATATTAATGCGTATTTTTGTTCTAGGTTGTCATGCAAAAATTTATTATTTTGTGAATTAGATCCTCGCCCACTTAATCTCACCTGTATGATACCCATTCAATATATTTTATTGAAATCTATTAATTATATTCCCTATCTTGAAAGAAACACCTTTCAATTTTGACTATGAATTAATTAATTTGACATCCAATTAAACAAAAAAGAATAGGGAGAATTTATATAACATTTATTTTTGGGATTGCATCTAAGTAATATTTAGGTTGTCTATGTATCCTTTATTGGGATCAAACCTCACGTAGTTCATGTGAATTAAAGTTCACTTATATTTGGAGCATTTAGTTTGAGTTTTAGTGGGAAAATGAATTTAATTTTAACCCATTTTAAACTTTTGACGGTTTGCTTGAATTTGACCTATTTTAATTTAGTGGAATTTTAGTTGATGGAAAAACTCCACAAAATAATATATTTTGTAAGAGACACATGAACCCTTTAAAGAGGTTTCCTATGCATCCAGATTAGAAGCAAACCACATGTTGTTCTAGAACAAACTACAATTTTTAAATATAAATTCTTTTGGCTATTTGAGATAATTGACATTTAATTGGGGGTTGAAAAACTATAAAAAATGAATAATAATTTAGACGAGTTCAAAAACTTTTCTCATTAATTTATACAATATTTTTCGTGGTGCTTTGAGAGGCAAGATGGACATAAAGTCCAAATTTAATTTATGGCTTTATTATCGTAAAAGGTAACATAGGCATGAAAGCTGAAGACCATTAATTTGATTTATTAGCTTCAAAGATAATTTTCAGGAACTAAGACCATTAAATTAATTTGGTGCGTTAAAAGGTATTTTTGGCATTAAAGTTGAGTAATTTAATTTTATACTTTAAGATGTAATTCTGGGTACTAATACTATTTAATTTGATTTATTATCTGAAAAAATAATTTTGGACACGATGGCTATTTAATTTGATTTAATGCTCTTTATATAAATGTTTGAAGTTCCATTTTGTTGACCACTACTTCTTCACGATGAATGATGTGGAAGTTATTTCTTAAGTGGATAGGCATTTAGCAGAAAAATGGCTTAGTGGTAAGTGGTAACCATTTTAAGCTACAATCCCTTATGTTTTGGTTTGTTGGACGTGGGTCATTTTTAATTTTTGTAGCTTGATTATTGCCTCTGTACCCGGGAAACTCATGCAGATTTGGTGTTTAGGCAATCGTCAGGACTATAGGAATATGTGGTCGACTGACCACTTCATGCCCGACCTCCACGTCTACAAAATTTTTTTTTTTTTTTTTTTTGAAAGGTGGTTTAACAAGGTCATGCAGGAACAAATGCATCAATTGGACGTCGAATGAAAATTTTAAAAATAAAAAGGCAAAATCGACACAAACTATCAAGGGATAATTCGCCTTAAGCAAACTCCATAGGCCAATTTGTTGGCTTTTAGCAAACACGGACAAAAGCATTATCTCTTTTAGCAAAGGAGAATAAAACAAATGTTTGCTTTTAGCAAACATGGACAAAATCATGGCGGCTAGACATGATTTTTAGTTAATTTTTAGGGTTCCAAGTATCCGTTTTGGGTCCGTTTTAATGCAGTTTCGAGGATTATTCAAAATTAATCCTATGCATTGCAACACTTAAAACCTATAAATACGGGCCTCTAAGGGTGTGTTTGATAACACTGAATTCTGAATTTTGAAATTTGAAATTTGAAATTTGAATGCTGAAATTTGAATACTGAATTTTTAAATACTGATTTAACTTTTGAATGTCTGAATCTTAATGTTGAATTTTTTAATACTATTTGATAAATATATGTAGCTGGATGCTTAATTAGTCAAATTGTACAATTTTGCCCTTCCTTTAATTTATCACTCAAATATGTAAATATATATATATATATATTTTAATTTAGTTAATTAACAATACTATTGACAATGAATAAATAAAAAACAATACTTGTAACAAATGAATTGCATAAAAATAAGATTGTTAAATAAAATAAAGTGCAATGTCTATTGTTATTAAAAAATAAAACAAACTAATTATTAAACTTAGATATTTAAATTCAATTTAAGAATTTGAAAAATGATCTGCAATTTTTTCACATAGATTTGTGCATAAATAATTGATCGTCTTGTCGAGATCATTCCTATGATTCTTGACTTGTGAAGTCATGTTCAAACTCTTGATCATTATCTATTATAGCATCATGATCTGCATACTGTTGAAATCAAGAATCATTTGTAGAAGTTCTTCGCAAATAATTATGGATTGCAATACATGCAATCACAATATTTCTTTGTGTGGGAAATGGATATGATGCCATTGTTTTATGGATAGGAAAATGAGCTTTTAGTACTTCAAAAGCACGCTCAATTACATTTCTTAATCTTGCATGTGCTTGATTAAATTATTCTTCTTTTGATCTTGGACGAGCACCATTTTGAAAATTAGATAACCAATATCGTACATTTCGATATGGTGTCATAAATCCACGTGTGTGTGGGTAGGCTGCATCACACAAATAATATTTATTTGCATAAAAAAAAAATTAGGACATTTGAAGAACAATATGTATTCAAATATAAAGTACAATGTAAAATGAGACGAACCTGCATGGAGGAATGGGAAAATTGCATGTTGGATCTCTTATGGCTTCTGCTAGAACTCTTGAATCATGTGCCACTCCTCCCCAACCCATCAAAACGAATGTGAAAACCATGTCGAAGTCACAAATAACAAGTATATTTTGCATTGACTTTCCTTTTCCTCTTCCTCGATAAGGTATTTGTTCATCCAATGGTACAATTGCAGGTATAAGAGTTCCGTCTAATACGCCTACTGCATTCTTTTGAAAGATAACAAAATCTCTATAATTAGAAAACCAATTTAATCTAAAATAAGTTTAAGCAATTAATATAGTAATACCTAAAATATTTGTTGAAGTCTTCATTGTTGTTGACTTGGATTATTATTTGTATTAAAATTTGGGAGAATCACCTCTTTAGAAAAATTCAACATAGCTCGTGACACTTCATAGAAATATTTATGCACTGTATGAGTTGAATGATTATATCTCCTCTTAATTGCACGATTTGTATGATGTTGACCCATACTCATGTGAGAAACATTGCTACCTTTTCTTCAACGGAAATAAAATGACGATTTTCTTGCCAACCTCCATTTCGAAAATGAAGGCATAAATTCAAGAATACTTCTTTCCTCATTCGTAAGATTTCTATACAGTGCGAAGGATTTCCATCAAGAATTTCATTCACATAATCATACCCTCTTAATATAGAATTTGTATCAGGTTTTCTTCCAATACGTCTTAGTTTCATTATTTTAATTATTAGCATTATTAAAACAATCTTTAGCATTTGTTTTCGCTTCTTAGTTGACATCTGCAAAAATTGAAATTAAATACATGTTATGAAAACTATTCAAAAAAAAAAAATACATTTTTACTGTAACGCTTTAGTAAAATAGAAACAATAATAGTTGACTTAAACCAATATACTTACGAAGAAAAATTACGAAAAAATATTATCACCCAAATAAAGTAACATATAAAATGTAGTTATTCAAAAAATGCTAAATAATATAAAAGATTCATCTAAAGATAATTGTGAAATTCTAAAGATTAAATACCCTACAATCTAAAATAGACCTAATCTTTTTGCATTCATTGTTATCCAACCCAATTTAACTTGTTCAGATTTTGCTGCAAATCGAATCCATTGTTCTCTGTAGGACTTATTTTCACAAAAAATACTAGAAGCAGCAATATACAAAGAATTATCCTCTTTTAACGACTTCATCTCATCCAGAATTTTGTTAAAATCTTCAATACTTGATCTATCAGAATTTTCCAATGTCTTGAGAATGGAAGTCAATTGATTATCAAGATCTACTAATCTTTCACTACTATTCTACTTTGGATGCTTGCCTTCACACTTAGTTACATATTTTGACTTGTGAGTTGATGAAGAAGGTATGTCATGATTTTTTGATTCAAAATTAATATATGTCTCCCCACAAGTTTCAACACCATCCTCAGGCATTCCTTCCTTAGATGGACCCCATACATCTTTACCAGTTGCTATGACTCCATCAAATATTGCCTTTATCTCATTTTAATGCATATTCTAATGACTTGTAATGAATTTGTTGTGCTTTAGGATTTTTCTGTAACAACAAAATAAATACTTAGTTATGTGTGTGTTAATTAGTGATTTTAATTAATGTGATTAGAGATTAAACAATAATTACCTGTATGTAATCATCCCATTGCTCTGAACTCCAATTTATGGTATTGGTTATCGGATCATATTGACTATTTCTTGTGGTGCTTATCATCTTTTGCCAAATCGTGTATTTTGTCTTCAAATAATCCCATTCATTCTTCAGTTGTCGTTGTTCAAAATCACTCATTTTCTCTTCTTTTAAAGCTAACCTAATTCTTTCCCAGCATTCCTTTTTTAAACCACTTCCTATGTAATTATTATTCTTAGCCTCCCCCACACATAATTCTATAAATCATTTCAACAGATTACGATATTTCCAATTAGTCCTAGTAGTCTTAGGAGTAGGTACAGGTTTCATCCCTGCATATAACATAATTATAATTGAAATAAAAATAACATCATTCAAGAAGGTTCAAAAAGATACAAAGTGACTAAATATTAAATAATTAGACAATTAACTCCAAAGAATAATATAATAGATATATAAATTTTATTCATTCTAATGAGCTTATTTAAACAAATACAGAAATAAAAAACCAATTATTGAAAAAAATTATAGAACACATCAATAACAACTCTCTGTCCTGGAATTTGCAAAAATGAAAAATTGAAACATAAGTCCAAACCATTTGTATTGAATTCTAAAAGAATCCATGTAGTAAAATCAACTTCAAACAAGCCTAACACGGGTTATCCATCAATGATATTTTTGCTTTAGCTGGTACTAATATTTGTTCCAGTACTATGCGTAAAGTAGAGAGCAAAGCCCTTATTAACAATGACGTCAAGTTTACCTTTTTAATTTCAACTATTTATTTGGTTATTGGCAGTTTCTATTTTCATGACTTCAAATCTCGTTACTTTCCTTTATTTAAAAAATAACCAGGTCTAACTTCTAATTCTATCAAAACAGTAGTGAAGTACTAAAAGTAGTTTTCTTTTAATGAAAAAAGCATTTTTTTTTTCTCAACAAATAAAAGTGCAAGCAAATAAAACCTGGAAAACAAATTTTGTAAAAAAAAAAAAAAAAACCAAAAAAAAAAAAAACAAAAAGTTCATAAATTAATATCATAGAAAAATAACCAAGATGGTATTAAGCAATTACCTTGATAAAAAGAATGGATATTGAAAAACAATAGCAAAGAGCAGCCAACTGGAATAAAACCAATGGCATAAGATTGTGGTTTTGGAATAGGGGATGATTGGGTATATATGTGTACCAATGGTTTTTAAAGCATAAGAGTGAGAGATTTGGGGAGAGGAATTTGGCAATATCGACTGAAGTTCAATGCGAGAGAGAGAGTATTTGAGGGAAGTAGTTGTGTAGTTGGAGAAGAAAGTGGAATAAATAAGGGACAATCTTGTCACATGTGTTAAAATCATTAAAATCTATTTGCTAAGCATGTTTTGCATTAAGTGTTAAGTTAATAAAGATAATGGACTATATCTCTGAAAGTTTGCTATACAGTTTCAGCTCTACTTAAAATTTTAAGTGGTTATATATATTTTTTTTGTCAAACATAATAAAAACAATAAATCTCTTAATGTATTCATTTTAAGCATTAATTTGTCTTATCAAACACAACCTAAGACTTAAAAAACTTGTTCTCTTTCAATTTTCCTTTGGGGTTGTAAGATTATATTAAGGTTTTCTTTATTTTAAGATGAGTTGAAGAGAAAGTTCAAGATTGACAACCTTGGACTGAAAACTTGCTATTCTTCATTAGATAAGCATCCTTAAATCATATTAAATCTTTATTATGCCATTCAATTCTAGTTTTATTATTCTTTTAAATGCTTTCTAGGGTTTACAATTATTTATCTATGCCTACAATTCAATGCTTTCTTTAATTGCTTTCATAGATTAATGACTAGAGTAGTTTAATTACTTTCATAGATTAATTATAGTTTTCATCTTTAGATTAATTTTAGTTAAATCTCTCTCACAATGATTTCTTCAAATAGCATTTTAGTCAAATAATCGGTACTTGTTAAACTATTCCTTGTGAGTTCGATCCCTACTTGTGCTACATACGATTAATTTCGTGCACTTACAGTACGTTATCTAGTTAATTGTTGGATTAAGAGATTATAAATTTTATAACTAGATATTTCTCGTATCAGAGTTCCACCAAAGTCTTTCTTGGCTACTCAAATTTTTTCCTTGGTAGAAAAGGCATAAATAGATTTGGTCTTATTAACCACAAGACAAAAATGATTTAAAGATTCCAATATTTTAAAATAATAAAAAGGGTTAATAACATTTTTCACCCCTGAAGTAAGGGGGTAATCACACCCTATGTATTAAAAAGTTTACATGTTTTCTCTGAATTAATGACATCTACGATTCCTAACAGCCTTGAAAAAATGAATAACAAGATATAAATTCTACATTTTCCTAATCTTTGTCTTAATTTTTTGGGAAGTTTTACAGTAGTCCTATTGAGGGAATTGCACACACAAATTTCGTGCCTGAAAATTAAGATATGAAATAAAATGTACAAATGAACAATTTTATTATTTTAAAGAAAGCGATACCCTACATTTTCTCTTGTGCAAGAGATTGTGAACAATAGGTGAAACCAAGGGCATGAAGTTTGATCCCATTTCAAGTGGAGAGAACATGAATTTTGACTATTGTAAAAGATGCGACATTTTTATCTCCTATGTTGTTGAAGTCTTGCTCTTTGGCATTTTGATGTGCTTGAGTTGTTGAGAACTTAACTTCTTCTTGGTATAGAAGATGCGGCACCTTCTTGTTATGGTTGTTGATCTCCGACAGACAGTTGCCTTATCATTCGAAGTGTTAAGCTACTTGTAGTGCTCTTTCGGTTCTTCTCTCGCCCATTCTTCTCCCATTTTC
Organism: Cinchona pubescens; assembly: GCA_025175665.1. NCBI lineage: Eukaryota > Viridiplantae > Streptophyta > Magnoliopsida > Gentianales > Rubiaceae > Cinchona > Cinchona pubescens. The sequence continues at coordinate 4,304,239 of JANKKI010000026.1, read as the reverse complement.
CCAATGAGAATGACCTTCTATTTATAGGAAAAGGATGAGAGTTTTAATTTAGGAAAGTCAATCAATTAGCATATCATACAATAATAATTCAAACACAAATTAGCCCTAATTGATTTCATTAGTTTACTCAATTAACAGATTTTATTTATTAATTAATTCTAGGCATGCAGCTTATTGGGCCAAGAATGTTTATTGGGCTCGATTTGTATATTTGGCCCACCATATAAGCGATGCAGGCTTGACTAGTCTTTCTCATGGACCACTTTGAGATATAGTCTTAGGACCATTATTTAGTTGGGTCCAATTTATAAGATTATCTTTTTAACCCCAATTATTATTATTATTAGTATTTTTAATGTCTACAAGAACTATTCCATTAGTTTTAAAGGTTTGTATGGTATAAACTTTTAAAGCACATGTTGTTGTATCATTCCTTTAAAGCCCAATGGTATTAGTACCCTATAGTGTTGGTAGAATTTTCCTAAATTTTTATCTCCGAATATAAGTTCCAGGTCTTGAATGCATCTCAAATTAGAAAGTACAAGTCTTTATATATAAGCATATGAAAATACAATCGACCCTAACAAAAAATTCCGAAAATAAACATTGAAGCAACTTGATCTCGATTCAAACTCCACTTGATAAAAACTCGCTGAGTTTGACAAAACACAAATAAAAGTAAAAATTGAATGCAGTTTCAATCTCCTTAGAAAAATAATAAATTAGAGAAAAAACTTAAAGACTGGAATGTTCGACTCAAAGAAAAAATAAGTTAAAAGATTACAACAATTCAAAAAACGAACTTTCCTAATCTATATCTTAATATTTTATTTCCTAATATGAGTTTTCGATGTTTCGAAAAATATGAACTTTTGTAATGTATGTCGTAAAATTTTGTTTCCTAATTTGAACCAAATTGGAAACAATAGTCTTCTATAAATATGCATACAAATAACAATAAACAGAGCCCCCAAAAAAAAAAAAAGTACCTTCTCCAAATTATTGCGCATCAGTTGTAGCATAAGCCCATGATACGTGTGCTAAGTGCAATTCCAATTTAACTAAGAATCAAGTAATAAACCACCTATAAATATTTAGACGACAATCCATACTCCCCCAAATATATGAAAAAAAATTGTAATAAGTGGCAAGGGGATTGTTCCTTTGAAAATTTCTCTTTACAACAAGTATTACAATTACAAAAATTCTGGTGCTATCTAGACAATCAATCAAGTTGTATGCTAAGGTTAGAACCAATTAATCAAAGAAAGTAATAATGAGAATTAAATAACTAATTAATCAACAATAATGAAGAGGGATCAGACTATGAAAATGTTTCTTCTACAAGTTGGTTGTCTCTAATAGATGACCAATCATTCGGTCTAGTTGAGGATTCCCTCCTAATTGTGAATCAATCCAGCTCATGATTGATGATTTTAGTCTAATTATCAACATGGAGTTTAAGAAATTAACTAGAAAAAACAGTATCTTGATGCGACTACTACATTTCCCAATCAAATAAGAAACTAGTCTAACAATTAACACTTGACGCTTGTATTTTGTACTAAAACCACTAAATTGGCTCAAGAAAGGATCCTTTTCTCTTCCTAAGAGATACCCTCAAAGCATTTACTAATACCCAATTGTCCACTAATTTCATGTTTCTCTACTTAGAATCAACCACACAAAACAGAAGTCATATTTCCTTAACCAAATCTCAAAGGGATTTAGTTACTCATGCTTAAAGAAATAAACAGCAAAGACAAATAAAAGTACATAAAAACTAAAACTAAAGCAATAATTAAGAGCATCAAAAGTGAAAAACTCATGCAAGCCATAATAGTAGACTAAGTAGATCAACTTGGAAATTAACTATACTTGTATCAAAAGAAGACTAGTAAAAAGCCTACTAATTATATCTAAGAAGGATTAAAACTTGCAAAGTATTTAATCTAAAGATTAGAAATTTAACAAGTTGAAAATAGTTTAAAACTAGAGTTTCTTGAGGGCTATGCTGGAACCAAAACTAAAAGTACTAGGTACACTATCTACTATCTGCTCTTGGTGTACTACTTAGATAAATTTACAAATTTGCACAAGTGATTACAAAGTTGACTATATTCCTCTAGTAATCAATTTCAGACCGCAGTATCATATTTTCTTTCTTCCAAATCTATACCACGGTTCGAATCTTACTTGGACTAAGAAGTCAGCCCTCATATTGTGGTTTTCTTTTGACCTCTTTGAATTCCATACTTAGTCTGGATTTGAAGTTCTTCTCATTTGTACTATGGTCCTTCATCCTTTGAGTCCTCTTGCTTGTGTCCATTTATAAATTCAGACTATAATAGAACACCAAAAGTCATTAAGTACTGATATATATATATATATATAAATAGCATAAAAGTAATAATAAAAGTCTAATATTACTCTAATGCATCTAACAATACTGCTTAGTTTCACATTAGAGAAAAACTTACATAAAACACTTAAATCGGAAAAATATTATCAAAGCACTACGTTTTTAGAAGCAAATTAACTCTATATACTAGAATTATCACACCACCACTAAAGAAATAAAAAAAAAAAAGAAGATGGAAAAATAAAAAATTTAGTTACCACCCCCTGAATTCCCACGGTGACTCTTTTGTATTAGCAATAGAATCACAGCTAAAAGAATCATAGTACAATCCATCAATATCCGACTCAAAAATCCTCATTGAATTAATGATTTCATTACATACTATTCTGAAAATAGTGATATAGACATAACAATTAAAGGTTTGTCCTTTGATGGAAGTTTCTTGTTTGATTCTTGCAAGATGGACTTGAAAAAATGATACAGAGAAGCCACTATAGAGATGTTTGAAGCATTGTACATCCCTTTTGAATTGAATATTGTAGTGTGGTGTTATGGCTCAGAACAGTGTCAGTCCAAATAAAATCAACATAATCAATTAAAGATCAAAATAGAAATGAGCAGGGCTATTTCATTCGCTTTCAACAACAAATAGTCACCAAAATACAAAATAGAATTAGCAAAAAATTGAGTGGGGAATCGAAGGTGAAGTAGACTAAAGAAATAGCAAGAAAAAGGTTAGCTTAGTTGAGAAAAAATCCAAAGAAAATTCTACAGAAAATATCAGCAAAAACTCGAAAAAAAAGAAGAAAAAGAAAAAGAAGAAGAAAAATGAATTTCAGTAAACAAACGATCAAAAGACCCAAAACTAAGGATTGAGCCAATCTCTACTAGAAAATTTTCAAGTTTCTCAATCAAATTTTATCCGCCTAACTAACCCAACTGACACTATTTTGTCACTTCCACATTACATAATATGCATCTCCCTTATTTCTCTTTCCTACCCAGCCTTCAACTTCTAACTACTTAACAGAATTTTAAACACTCAAAATTATTTCCATATTCTTCATGACATTCCTCTTTCCTTTTCATTTTCTCCAGTTCATTAAAAGACCCTCCTTACAAAATTCTTGGCCTTAGGGATAAAAATCAGGAAAAATTGTCAATTTTATCAGCTTATTGGCCAAGTAGCATCCTCCACTTCTCTTCTTTTTCCGTGAATTTCAATTTGACCTACCACATTTCCCCTCTTACATAATTGCTTTTCTAATATTGCTCCGTTTATAGTGATTTATCAATCCCATCTCTAGAATTTCAATGAAAGTACAACTTCTTTTGAGTTTCATCTTCAACATTGAGACATGAAAGACTAGGTAGATTTTCACCCAAGCAGGCAACTTCAATTTATAAATCACATTTTCTACTCTTTTTTCCACCTGATATGGACTATAAAATTTTGCAATACGTTTTTCATTGGACTTCCAGGCCATAATAAGTTTGCCTAAAGGGCTTGATCTTCAAACAGTCCCCTACTGAGTTCCTTTCCACTCTCCTTTTGTGTCTGCATACCATTTCATTCTCTCCCTGGCCTTTGCCAAATTTTCTTTTAGCAGTTTGTCCATGACCTACCTTTCTCTAAGTAGCTCTTCCATTGCAAGTACATTTGTTTGTAGATATGATCCCAATGCCAGCTGATGGGAAGGAATTCCATACAATACTTCAAAAGGAGTCATCTAAGTGGATTGATGGAAGGTTTATTTTACCATCACACTCAGCTAGTGATAAACATTAATAGCAGCCCCTTGGCTTCTTAAAACCATGCAATAATACATTTCAAGAACCTGGTTAAGCCTTCAATCTATCCAATTGACTGAGGATATGCAGTACTCATGCATAGTTTGGTTCCCAACATTTTAAAAAATTCTTGCCAGAATTTACTCGGAAACACCTTGTCCTTGTCAGTCACTATTGGCTGTGGTAATTCTTGCAGCTATATACAAAATCCATGAATACCCTTGCTATAGAAGCTGTTGTGAAATGATGAGATAACTCATTGATATAAGCATTCTTTGTGAATATGTCAATTACCACCGGAATAGTTTCTTTGCCTTTTGATTTGGAAAGCCCGTCAATGAAATCCATGGTTATACGGGACCATGAATATCAAGATTTTGGTAAGGGTTGGAGTAGGCCTAGGTATGATGTATGATCATCCTTGCATCTCATACATGCATCACACTTCAATATTTCTTCTCTGCAGTTCTTCATCATCACCTTCCTAATAGAATAAGGTCTTTACCCTCATATAACCAACCTGAATTCCAAAGTAGCCCCTTGTTGTGATGAGTGCAAAGCTTCAATAATCTCAGCTCTCAATCCTTGTTCATCCCCAATGTATAGCCTCCCTTTGTACCTTAATAACCAATTTACATGACTGCAGTCTGTATCCTTCCAAGTTCTCACCAGTTGATCAACCATTATCTTCTAAGCCATGGCATCACCTTGATAGGTGTTAATCACTTCTTGTACCCATAAAGGGATTACCTGAGTTGCTGCATGACACTGCCATTCTTCTGCTTCCCTTCTTGACAAAACATCAATCACTATATTTTCTTTTCCAGCCCTATATTGAATCTCATAATTTATTCCAAGCAGTTTGGTAAGCCATTTTTATTGCATTGGGTTTTTTATTCTCTGCTCCAACAAATGTTTTAAACTCTAGTGATATGTCTTTGTGATGAAATAATGCCCCTCCAAATAGTGTCTCAATTTTTCTGTGGCACTGTTGTCATCAATGCCAAGAGCTCCTTCTCATAAATGGACAAACCCAAGTTCCTCTGGTTGAGTGAGTTACCAAGGTAGGCAATTGGTCTTTTGTCTTGGAGCGGTAATGCCCCAATTCCACTATAGCTGGTATTTGTTTTCACCACGAATGGTTTGCTGAAGTTAGGTAATGTCAAGGCATGAGTGTTACTCATGGATAACTCCGTTCTTTCAAATACACCCTCAAATTCTTTACTCTATCTAAAACTATCTTTCTTGAGCATTTTAGTAAGTGTCTAAGCAATTGCCCCATACCCTCTTACAAACTTTCTGTAGTAGCCAATTAGTCCAAAAAATCCCCTTAGTTGTTTCAAATTCTCAGGTTTTGCCCATCTCACCATTCCTTCCACCTTCTTAGGGTCAACTGATACCCCTTCCTCAAAGATTACATGCCCAAGTATTCCACTTGCTCTAAGCAAATGAACAGTTGCTTTATTTGGCAAATAACTGGTTCTCTCCGTCAATAATCCAAGTACATGCCTGAAATGCTTCAAGTGGCTCTTTAAGTCAGGACTAATTACTAGTGTATCATAAAAAAAATACCAGTACATACTTCCTTAACTCATTCTTAAACACTTCATTCATCGAACTTTAAAAAGTAGCTGGTGCATTTGTAAGGCCAAATAGTATCACCTTAAATTCATAAAGGCCCTCATATGTTTTGAAAGCAGTTTTGAACTCATCCCCCTTCCTTACTATAATTCGATGATATCCTTTCCTTAGATCAATCTTTGAAAACCAATTAGCCCCCTTCACTTCATCTAAAAATTCATCAATCATAAATTTTATCCTTAATTGTGAGATCATTAAGTTGTCTATTGTCTACACAAAACCCTCAACTGCCATCATTCTTTTTCACCAAAAGTAACGGAGAAGCAAAGGGACTATTATTGTTTTGTATGATTCCACTACCAAACGATTCTTTTACCAACTTTTCAATCTTAGTTATTTGAAAATAAGGGAATACTGTAGAAGTGTCCACCTATAAGGCCTTAAATTGAAAGGCTAAGCTCATTCTTTCAACAGAATAGGATGGTCATGGGATATATTAGGCGGCAGAACTTTTGGTTCCTGGAAGCATCCTTGAATTCAGCCAAGGCTTCTTGCACTTCTTCTAGTATTTCTTGTTTCATTACTTCAAGCTTTGTGATCTCCCTAAATTGTGCTGCCATACTATATCCATTCTTTCTGAACGTTTTTGCATTCTACTTCCCCTGATTAACTTCAGTTGAGGCTCTTCATTCTTCCCTTACAGTGAAACCTCCTTCCCTTTCTTATCAAAACTGATACTCAATTTCATAAAATCCTTTTGTATTGGACTACGTTTTTCTAACCAATCCACTCCCAGAACCATGTCACTTCTACCTAGTTTCAACAATATCATGGGATGTTGGAATTTATACTCTTGCATCTTCCAAATTAGTTGAGCAAGAATTCCTTTACAGCTCAACTTTTCTCCATTTGTTACATACAGTTATTCCCTTAGTTGCATTGAATTTCCACTTGATCTCTTTGATTATTGTTCACAACAAAACTATGGGTGCTTCCACTATCTATCAAGATCGATACCTTCCTTCCCTTGATTAATCCTTTGTTCCTGATTGTTTTACGCTTCAGGCCACCAACCAAAGCATGAATGGATATCTGCATAAACTCCCATTCCTGCTTATCACAACCCTTATACTTATCCTTATCTTTTCCCATTTCTTCAATTACATATTCGTCTTCCCCTTTTGCCAAAATGAAGTTCAAATGAAATTTCTTATAGATGAGGCCAAATATTAGGGCTCATTACATTTGAAACACAATCGTTTCTACTTTTTTTTTTTCTTTAAATTCAGCTGAGAAAATTTTCCTAAAGTTGTTGGGCAGTTTGGCAATTGGTTTGAAAGGTATTTAGGCTTTGGAATTTAGGTTGTTTGGTGTTTTTTGGGGGTTGATAAGAAACTGTGTAAGTGGTTTTCTGGTTGGCATTATTTATGAATGAGTATTGTAGGTGTTGGTTTTCTAGAAGGTATTTTGAGTGGTGGTGATTGAAGTGGTAGGTTTATGCAGTTTCTTAATGGCTCAGACTACTTGCTCTTGTAAACTTGTTGCCTTCATGGCCTCCTGCAAGGTATGAGACTTTACCAAGCTTACCATATCCTTTATTTTCTCTTTTAATCCACTCCGAAACGGTGATATAATAGGATTCATTCATTGGGGGTAGGGTTATCATCACTATAGACTTTAACAATTCAAACTTCTCTTGGTATTCTTTTACTGATCAAATGTATTTTCATTTTATTGAATTTCTCAATTGTTTTCTCAGTTCCACCATCCCCAAATCTAATACTAACTTGCTGCCTAAATTCTACCCATGGGGTCACCTCTTCTCCACTAGTAAATCTTTGGAATCATACATCGGCCTTCCTTATCAAATAGTCTCAGCTGTAACTACCATCTGGCCTCTTTGCACTTCATGAAGTTAAAAATACCTCTCAGCCTTCTTAGAATCCATTCTCTAGGATTATCCCCATCAATCAACCGAAATTTCCCTAAACATGGACTCTTATAACTCTCACTAATCTTTTCTCTTTACTCAGATTCAATAAAGACTAGTTCATCTAGGACATATAAGCCACTGAGTGTTTTTATTTTTTTAGACAAGCTTCTCATAGTACCCTCTTTGCTCTGTTGTCTGTTCTCTAAGATTCTTAATGTATTCTCTATTCTCTCATTTCTCTGGTTTACCCCCTCAAGAGAACTACTCAATTCCTTGACTTCCATATCTATCCTTCTTATACTTTCTTCCATGCTTCTAGTCCTTCTAATAACTATTTGTAGGCAAACCTAGAAGGATCTAGCCTGCTCTGATATGAATTGTGATGGTTCAGTACAATTTCAACCCAATTAAAGTCAATTGAAGATCAAAACAGGAATGAGCATGGCAATTTCATTCACTTTCTAGCAATAAACAGTTACCAAAATACAAAATAGAATCAACACAAAAAATACCAAAAAAAAACAGTGAGTAATTGAAAGTGAATTAGATGAAGGAATTACAAGAAAAAGGTTAGCTCAGCTGAGCAAAACCTACGCAAAATTCTTCAAAAAATATTTGACAAAACTCTAAGAAGAAGAAAAATAAATTTCATTAGATAAACAAGCAAAAGACCCCAAATCTTGGATTGAGCCAAACTCCACTTGATAGCTATTTGGTTCCCCAACAGAATTTTATCCACTTGACCAACACAAACATCACTCTTTTTGTCACTCTTAGCTCACTTAATACACGTGTACTTTTCTTCCTTATTTCTATCTCCTACTTAGCCTTCCACTTCTAACTCCCTCAATAGAATTTTAAACACTTATAATTACTTCCTTACCCTTCTTGACACTTTTCTTTCCCTTTTGTTTTCTTCAATTCATTACATGTGGAGAGAAAGGGACTTAGATAGTTATTTCAAGATATCTTTAGGGAATTTAGAGAATGTTGATTATTTGATGAAAGAGGGTGTACAAGTATATAGGCCATAATGTTTTGCCTCTGAAGTTGTGGATTTCAAAGATAGCTTAAGTGCAAAAATTAATACATACAATTACATAAGCAACAAAGAAACAAAAACAGATCAAGAAACCATTTAAATATATACATATATAATCTCTTAAAAATTTTACATTACCATATGTTCAAATTTATAATAAACTACTATAATTCTAAAAACAAATTAAAGTACCAATTATATACATGTAACAGTACAAAATAACAACAAAAATTCTTGCCCACTAATTAACATTGAACTTTCCAATTAAGCCTAAAATTACACAACTTTTTTCTTGTAAAGAGAAATTACTCGAAGCTATGGGCAAAGCAATGCGACACAAGGGACAAGTATGATTGCCTTGTACCCACCCTACAATGGAATCTCCATGAAATATGTGACAGCAAGGCAATCAAATAACCTTCAACCGAGTAGGCAATTCTTCCATGTATATTAGACAACAATGTTAATTAATCAACTTTGTACATAATCCAACCACTTACCAACATCCCCACAACTCTAAATTTACTCGACCAATCACTTCATCATTCAATTTCTTATTATTTTTTTATATTACTTCCCACAACTCATTGTATTTCTTATTATTTTTTTATATTACTTCCCACTAGTCATTTTTTCTCCCTTATTATTTCTATTTATATTTTCCTCCATTAATATCTCTCATATTTTATTTCTAATTTCCATAATCTATAATCTTACTTTTTGCTAATGTCTTTTTTCATATATAAATACATCCTTTTAATTTTAATAATCATTCTTATTTTCTCATCACCTTCAATCTTCTATAACACTGAATAAAACCCTAAATATATATTAAATTTTATGTCAAGCATTTCGTGGGAAACGTGTGATTAGTAGATTGAAACAATAAAAATCTTTTAGAATTTCTTATATACATTAAACAAATGAATTTCTTCACTTCATAGTAGATTTAAACAATTTAGAATATTTGAATATATTTTTAGTTATTTCTATTTTTGTTGAAAATTTAAGATCATTCGATAATGAAATATAGCAAGACCTCTATCTCAATATTGAAAAATCATTAAGATATAAAATATAACAATTATTTTGATATTGATCTTTCATATTTATCTTCAAAAAAAGAAAGTTTTTAGAGAATTTACAAGTACGAGATAAAATTGCAATTGACATACTTAATGATATAAAAAGAATTTAATTTTTTGCATAATACTTATATTGTCTATAGGATAATGGAATATAGCAAGACCTCTATCTCAATATTGAAAAATCATTAAGACATAAAATATAACAATTATTTTGATATTGATCTTTCATATTTATCTTCAAAATTCAAAGTTTTTAGAGAATTTACAAGTAGGAGATAAAATTGCAATTGACATACTTAATGATATAAAAAGAATTTAATTTTTTGCATAATACTTATATTGTCTATAGGATAATGGTAGGAGTTTTGTTCTAGTTGCTTCACCAGGAAGAAATTTTTCAAAAGTTACTTAAATTAACAAAATCTTATATCAACAATGTCTTAAAGAAAGATTAAACAGATTAGATATATTATCGATTGATAAAAAAAAATTTAAAAAAATTGATTATAAAAATTTAATTGTAATTTTGCATCTTAAAAAGTTAGAAAAATAATTTTACATGAGGATTTATATTAATTTTATTTATAAGATAAAAGGCCTCAAGTTTGAGTTCGCTCTAAGCCCCAAGCCGCCCTTCTTCATCTGTTCGTTCTTGATTATCACTTCGTTGGAATTCATCTCAAAATCAGGATCACTTCTCATCTTCTCATCGTGCCAAAAATCCACATTTCAAACTCGATCTTGGGTACATCAACTTCCTTCGTGATTTCTGAAGTTAAAGGTAAAACATTGTAACAATCCATACATGTCCTCTATAGAACTGAATGTCCAGTCAAGCGAATAATCTAATATAATTCATCATAATTCAAAGTGAAATCAAAAGCTATATAAATCAAATCAATCATAGTTGTCTTATGAGCCTCGAAAACTTTGATGGTTTACTTAGCATAGAAAATGGGATAGTGAAGGATCCTTTCAAGAATTCTTTGGTTAGTGGATTCGTCCAATTTGAGCTTGATTGTTACACAACTCCAGATCCAAACATAATGATCTGTTTGTATGGGATGATTTTTTGGATTTTGGGGCAATACTGTTATACAAATTTTCTATTGATTGTGTGAATTCAATGATGGTAGCCAAGTTGGTGGTACTATTCTTGAGATTTCAAAGGAAAAAAAAAAATGAACGAATTCATGGAAAATAATCAAAGGTTATAAGTATTGTAAGTTTCTTTCCTTTATATTAATAAAATAAAATCCTTATGCAATTGGGATTAAATCATTATCTTTTTTGGAAATAGCGAAGGATATATTTCCTTGTCCAGTCGATCAGACAATATCAATTAAACTCCTAAGATGTCGTGGCATACCAAAAAGTTTCGACGATAACTTTAGCGGTTGATGGTTAGGATGACAATAAAGTATAGCCAAATGATAATATTACACTTCTCTTATGATCGGATTTGAGATAAAACGATGGTATTCTAAAAAAAAAAGGAAAAAAAAAAAAGACTTGCACGGGAAGAAATAAAGAAAAAACAGAGGTGAACTTTTGTGTGTGTGTGTGTGTTCGTGTTCACATTTCTTTAAGTGCCAGAGTTGGTAAATGGGCGAGGTTGAGATCTCTCCATTACTTTTCTCTCCAATTTCCTCCAATGATCTATTATATTCAAACCGCTAAAATTTTTAAAGATTAACCGATTATATTAATAATTTTTTTTTGGATGAGTAGATCAACATACTTTAAAACTAAATCTATTCAAACATATTTTATCACTATTAATTTGCATGAAATATTTGGATGGTGTAAATTAAGTTAAAATCAAGACAAAAATTTAAATGTTTAACCGAACCAAAAAGGTAATCTATTTATTTTCAAATTTTATGTATAGCAAACATATGCAATAGATTATATTATGATGGTTGTAATTTCAAAAATAGTTTAGAGTATGTTTTTGTAGGATGTATTGGAGAGAAATTCTCTCAAATTAATGGAGAGAAGCCTAGTTACTATGGCCGATGATAATGCCACAACTTAAATGTTAATGGCACAGCATGTGAGCTATAAAATTACCGAAGTGGACATGACTAATGGCACCAACTAGAGTTTATCTATAATAGCGATCCTACCTCTAGGATCGGGATCGATTTTATAAATAAGGATTAAATCGTAGGATCGTAAGGGTAGGATCGGGATTCTAACAACTATCCTTGATCTATCCCTTCACAACTGATAGTGGTATTTTGGTAATTTATAATCCAAATGCAATGGTAGCAAAATTTGGGTTGTGGCATTATCATTGGCCTTGTTATAGTAGCATACACATGAATAGATTTTTACATCAGTATACACATGAATATTACCGCTAATTTCTTTAATCTGTTACTTATGTCAATTGCTCAGTCGCGGGTTTAGTACTTGCCCTGCAAGCATAGTTCTTAAATCTAACCCAGCCTTCTTATTTTATTTTAAAAAAAGGAGCGATACTCATACTCTTATTTTAGGGTTTTATTCTAGGGTTTTTTTGAACTACAATTAGGTTAATTGATTCTTCAATTCCTTGGACCAAATCTCAAGTTGTGAATCATTCACTAAGTTAAGCATTTTTGTAAATCTTTTAATTCTGGTATTGTGTTCTTTATTATTTTATTATCAATTATTTTATTTAATATTATTCATTAGTTTAATATGTTTACATTCGATTTCAATGATTTATTTCTATTCACGCATACCATAAGTTGCTAAATTAGTTAGAGCTCGGGTGCTAAATTATTTATGTTCTTTCTGTTCTTTATTATTTTATTATCAATTGTTTTATTTAATATTATTCATTACTTTAATATGTTTACATTCGATTTTAATGGTTTACTTCTATTCCCGCATATCATACGTTGCTAAATTAGTTAGGGCTCAGGTGCAGGTGATGCAATCAATCATGTAGAAATTGAATTGAGGGTTAATCATTAAAGGTTATGTAATTAACATTAACATATATAGACAATTCAAGGGAGTAGCTAACCCTGGTTTTGGTTAGGTTGATTGAGGGGATAAGGATTTTAAACTTTTTTCAATAACCCATGTTAATTTATATGGTCTAATTAATCTAGTTTAGGTAGACAGATTTAATTAGTTGATTCACCGAGTTTCTCAGAAGGAAAATTCAAATTCCAAAAAATTAATACCTCAGATTAATTGGGTAGGTTAGAAGAAGATTTCACGACCCTATTTAAATTAATTTGATAGGATTCATTTACTAAAAGTTTTGGGTTTGGACTGAAATATAGGAATAGAATCACCATTAACTTTAATTAGTTAATTGATTCATTTGCTATTGATTGACCCTAGATGATAAGAGACACCTTGCATTTGACCCGTCTTAATTATTATTGTCAATTTGTTTAAATTTATTTATTTTCTTAAATTTTAGTCGTTTTATTTATTTATTTTTTTTTGGCAAAAAAAAAAAAAAAATTGATTTCCACTACCAAGAACATTGCAAATTGGTCATCTAAATAGAAGTTGAATTAGACTCTCGGTATTTGTACTAGTCCTCGTGAGATCGGTCCTTACTCACCCTACTACCATGAAAACCGTATACTTGCAAACAATCCGTAGAAATGTGTGATAACGAATTTAAAACTTGTCCAACACGTGTCAACTATTTCCTGTACATTTAAATTATGCTTTTCTAGGTAAGGATGACATGTTTTCAGTTATTGTTAGTGTTAATTTGTCTGATGAGCAATTATGTGGGTTACTTGATGTCTTGAGAAAGCATAAGACTGTAATTGCATTGAGCATTCATGACATTAAAGGGATTAGCCATACCATTTGCATGCACAAAATTTTAATGACAGAAAATTATAGAACTTGTAGACAACCTCAAAGTAAGCTTAATCTTGCGTAGAAGGAGATAGTAAAGAAAGAGGTAATGAAATTGTTAGATGCGGCAATTATATATGCGATCAGTGATAGTGAGTGTGTTAGTCATACTCAAGTGGTAACAATGATAACAAATGAAACAATAAGTTAATTCCTTCTAGGTTGATCATAGGGTAGAGAGCATGCATTGATTATAGGAAATTAAATGAAACTACCTGTAAGGACCAATTTTCCATTACTATTCATTGATCAAATATTAAAGAGACTAGCAGATCAGCCTTTAACTGTTTCCTAGATGATTACTTCGGATATTTTCAACCAAGAGAAAACTACCTTCACTTTTCAAAGATACATGTTTATAATCTTCCTTGACATGATTTAAAAATGCATAGAAATTTTCATGGATGACTTGTCTATATTTGGGTCTACATTTAATGATTGTTTGCATAACTTATCCCTAATTCTTAAACGATGTGAAGAAACCAATTTTGTACTTAAACTAGGAAAAATGTTATTTCATAGGAAAATTGTATAGTCCCATTGAGGAAACTATTCCGTTGTACTTTAAAGACTTGACTAGTACAAAATCATATTCTTTAAAATCTAAAACTGTACAAACCTTTAAAACCAACGGGATAGTTCTCTCAACGAGACTGTAAATTCTCCAATAACATAATATACTAGAGGCTAATGATTTTGACACTCTAATAAAAGTTTTAGGCACTCCAGCAATTACTCTTTTTAACCAACTTGATAAAAATACCCTTGAGTTAGATGTTAACAATTGCAAAACCAATGTATTCCAAGAATATATTAAATAAAGAAACTAATTACTTTAATGAAAACTGAACTAGATTATGTTATAACTTAGACAAAGCACATCAAGTTTAATCTCTAGAAAGATAAAAGCACAACTTTATATAATTAAACATAGAAAAAATTCTTAAAAATAAAGCACAGGATACAATTTGATTCATACTATTTAAATTAAAAATGCTGAAAATTTTAAAGTAATCAAATTACTTAATAAAGTAATACATGGACAATGCTCCATTTTTAATATTGGAATTGTGTTCCAAATAACTCTAGTTCACAACAAAGTATGATTCTTTTTTCCCATTTCCATGGCATCTACAATACATTTGACACAAAAAAAAGTTCATTACTGGCATAGAGTTTAAAAAAAAATTAAAGGGTTTTCGAATCCTTTAACATGAAAAAGAAAAATAAAAAAAGCAGAAGTGACTTATGATGACAAGAAAAATGTTTCTAACTTTGATAAGTTTTGATTTATAATTTAGCAACTAAGAATCAGAAAATAAAATAAAAAAAAAGAAAGACAAAATCACGTAAGAATCGAAAAAAAAATCTAAAATGTTAAATGTCACAATATAATGTTAAAGGGCATTGTTAGTATATAATTTAATCTATGGGTATTTTTGTAAATAAGTTAAAGGATAATAAATGTGGAGTGTCTAAAGTTTTTATTGGAAAAAATAAAATCATTGGTCTATTATTTTGTTGCTTATATCCGACAAAGGAACTTGCAAAAATTTTCAATAAAATTCGTTTGTTTAAGAAATACCCACATCGTAAATGTGCTGCTTCATCATTGCTATCACCATATAAATATGATTCACTCCTCATTCGATCTCAAAAGGGACCAATCTATCGTGATGAAGCTTGTTGCCTGTGACTTGCAAAGAGGTAATTGAGTTTGACGTCTTTATTTTCTTCCATTCCCTCAATAGAATCAACTTCAATGCTCCTTTGGAACTAAATTTATGATTTGAGATTAATGAAATAAAAACCTTTGTTTGGATTGAAAGCTGGGGTAAACATTCTGATTCATAATATTAAGCAGGGTCGGATTGAGATGCTTTCACGTATATTTTTCTTTTGAACTGATCCTTGGCAACAAAATTGGTGGTGCCAATTTTAATTTGGACACATTAGAGGAATTAATGAAGGTTAAAGTTCACTGAGGGCCAGATAGTGAATAATCATTGATTGAAAACAGTGGCTGGTAATGAAATTAATAGGCTTTCTTTCTAGGATATATAAAACGAGAATTCTGGTCTAATTAGGTATCATATTGTTTTATTTTAAACTTTGTATTATATAAACATTCAAAGTACAACAATATAGTAAAGATGATCATAAAATTTTCTTAAATAAAGCATAAAATTGTCTCCAGATAGGATTATAATGTGAGCTGGTTTAATTAAAATCTAGTTACCAAAGATTAATACATTATAGGATTATTAAATTATTATACTAAACACTCTTTTAATCGATAAAAATTGGCCAATGTTATTGCCATAGGAAATCTTATTTAGCCAGAGCAAATTTCGCTCACAGGACAATTTGCCTTCAAAAATTCAGTAAACAACCTTCTGTCCCTTTGTTTTCCTTCTAGTCTCCTTCACTTCATGCTCTCATCCCTTAGCGCTCCTGCCATGGTTACTCTTTTTTTCTTCTCTTCATCTCCTTCTTGCTGCCTTATTTCATATTCAATCTCCCACACTCTCACTAGGAATCACACCAACCCATACAGAAGGAAAAGAATAGTATCTCATCAAAGATTATGTGGATTTGTTTTTTATTTGTAATACACTGATTATATGTGGATTTAGATTTCTTCAGTTGGGGAGGACATAAAATCTTGTCTAGAATTTGTAGACAAAATAACATAAGCGAACCTTTTTTTCCCTCCATGCATGCTACATGTTTGTAAAAATGCATACCGATGAAAAAGAATAAATAGACCTTATGAGTTTGTGCATTTGTGTTGGCTTGAGTAGGTTGGAGATTACTGGCTTTGAATATTTATTTTTTAGTTTGTGTGTGTGAAAATGGAAAGTATTCATACATATTAATATGCTCTGGACCATTCTTCATTAACCTAAGTCCCACAACATCAATTAAACATAAAACATCTTAAATTCACACCCAAATTTGGGTGTTGGTTTAAGAAATGAAAAACAGAAAATTAAATTAAAAGACAACAAATCTAAGAAAGAAGAACTGAAGGTTAGGAGGAGATAAAAAAGACGGTTGCGATGATTGATGGTAAGGTGCAGACTTTTGAAAGGGTAATTTGGCATGAAAAGCAATTTTACTTTGGCTGGATAATAATTGCTCTGGCAATAACATGAGCCATTAAAAATAGGTAAATGATTTCGTATGCTCTTTTTAACCTCTTACACCCCTATCCTTTTTTAACAATCAAAATGACTAAAAACCCTTCATCTAGACAGTCATTACTCCATTTTTATATATTTAAAATACTTTTGTTTTAATGTTTACCTAAACAATAAGTTTGAAAATATTTTAAAAGTTTAAAAATTTATATATAAAAACTTCAAATTTTATAATTTTTTTTTTTGTACTTAAAAAAAGATTTCATTTCTATTATGTATATGTTTTATATTAGAGCACAAATTATACTAGCAATTTACACAATAGAATAACTAATATATATAATTTATTATGTAAGACATATTTTAATTAGATTTGAGTCATAACCGGATCGAAACAACTAGATCTATAGATGATCTATATATTGTAATAGTTAAACAGATTGAGATAATTGGATTTATACATGGATCCAGACTTGATAAACATACTAGAGTGGGTATGATTCAGGTCTAGATGGACGAGGTCTAGACTTGAATTCACCTATTTTGGACCTATTATCTAGTCTGGATTCATGTATAAATTCAATTATTCGGATCTAATATGGATCCGTTTAACTATTTTGAATACACGGATTGATATGGATCTGCTTGTTGTGATTCGATTAGGAGTCGGATCCAATTGAAGTATTTAATATATAATAAAAATTATATATATCAGTTATTTTATACGCACACATATTTTGTATAAATTGCCAATATAGTTTATACTTTAATATAAAACATATGCATAAATATTAATATGAACTAAATCTTTTATTTAACAATTACAAAAAAAAAAAAAAAAACTATAAAAATTTGCAGTTTATATATATAAATTTTCAAATTTATAAATATTTTCAAATTTATTTTAGTAAGTAAACATTGAAATAAGGGCACTTCAGGTATATAAAAATATAGTGATGTGGATGAAGGTTTTTTAGTCATTTTGCTTGTAAAAAGGGATAGGGGTGTGTAAGAGGTTAAAAAGGGTGTGCAAATATATTTGACTTAAAAATATAGCAAATATTGTCTAATTTTAGTTTTAGACTATTGTAATTGAATTAAAGTATACATTTTGCTAATTCAATTATAGTAGCCAGGGAAATTAAAATCCTCCTAAATTTGTCTATAAAAAGATTCATTAGAACTTTGTCTAATTTTAATGCAAAATAGATAAATAAATCCTCCCAAATGAAAATTAAATTTGCAAAGCATTTTAAACATGAAAAAATAATATAGAATTAAAATTTGATACAAAATCAATTACTTGCTATTTTTTAATAAATTAAATTAGCATAACATACCTTTTTTTCCAATCATTCTAGTTAATTAAAGTTTGATACTAAATTAACTAGTAGGTCAACAAATGGATAAAATGGGAATAAAATTAGCTCTTTATTCTAAATGAATTTTTTAATACATTCTTTTTTAATTAGGCTGACATGTTACAAGAAATAGAAAATTAGGAGAGACTTGTGAGATTTTTAAAAATTTTAAAGTATTAAGTAATATTAGCATAAACTTTAAGAGAAGTTTGTGAAATTATTCATTTATCCAATAGTCATCAAACTATTCGCTATTGATTTAACTTTGGTTACGTGTGATGAGAATTGACATCAGTATTCAGTACTTGAGGAAATTTGTGTGCTCGCTATTAGGCCAAAGCCAAACATTAGCATTATTAATATTAGCGCAATTGTGTATCTAGATGGATTACTTTTCCATACTTCATCGTATCTCAATTGGATTGAACTTGTTTACCATGAAGTATAAAAATAGGCAAAAACTTAGGTAGACTAGGTTTTTGACCCCACTTATAGACTCTGTAGTGTGGATTAAATCTTAAAAAATGTAAGTAAGATTTTTTAATGTTTAATGCCGACCACAGGATCTACAGGTCAAAAACCGATCTACCTAAATATTTTTCATAAAAATATGCCTATTAGGCAACCCATGGTTAAGAATCAAATAACTTTGGAAATCAGTGGTAAGTGAGAAGGATTAAACTATGACAAAATAATACTAGTAGTTTTTAAACTACTTCGAGACAAAAGTACTTTTAATAAGGAACATTGCAAGATTAAATTACAACAAGTATCTCATATTTTCTTAATCTTATTGTTTTTTTTTTTTTTTTTTTTTTTTTAAAGTAAAGAAAGAATTTCATAAAAGTATAAAAATTCAAAAGTTAGTTATAAATCGTGGGAATCCAACTCCCATAACATTATCAACCAAAAGTTTCAACAAAAGAGAAGGTATGATATCAGACAAGCCAAGTTCAACAAAATTACAATCTTGATTTACTCCACATTTGGCTAAGTAGTCTGCACATTGATTTGCTTCGCAAAAAATGTGTTTGATCCTGGCTTCTTGGAGCTCCTTCAGCAGGCACCTGCAGCCAAAAATAAGAGCAGCATAGGGATGAGTTTTAACAACTGCATTTTTTAACAAATGAAGGACAATTTCAACATCAATTTCTATATATCCAGAATCTAATATTCAAAGCTCTAGCTAAAAGATGCACATCCCTAAGTCCCCAAAGTTCTGCTTGGATGTTGGTTGTAGACCTTACTTTCCTGCTGAAGCCTGCAACCAGTTCTCCCAAATGATCTCTGATCAATCCACCAGATAGTCCCAGCCATCCCTGGATTACCTTTGACAACTCCATCAATGTTAAGTTTCAGGTAAGGATGATTAGGAGGACTCCAAGGCACAATGATTTCAGATTTGTTAGTTGAGTGATACTGAGTTGGTCTAAAAAGAGAACTCAGAGGCAATCAAAATAGTATTATGGAAGGGAAAATGAGAAGAGGAGATAGGATCAAGTAAGGTCTTGTTTTTAACATTCCAAAGAGTCCAATAAGCTGAGGTAAAAATAGTGCTCCAAGGGATAGAGAGAAATGGGATAGATTGGAGCAAAGACCGCCCTGTCTTAAGCCAAGAGTTAAAACTCAAATGAGTTCCAGCCAGGTTTTCTGGAAGTTTAAGGGAATTCCACAAAGATAATACAGGAGGACATATTATGAGGTTATGATCTACATCTTACAATTGATGGCCACAAATATCACAACCAACTAAAGGAGTAACATGTCTATGGAAAATATTGATCTTAGGTGCTGTCTGTCCTTGCAATTTACTAACCAAAGAAAAGCTATTATTGATACTCCAAAACCAATGACAAGGCTGGTCTTGAGAAATCACAATATTTTCCATTCTCTGATCAGAATTAATGCTCTAAGCAGGTTTGGAGCTGAATACCCCATTGGAATTGTCCACGTTCAAGGACAAGTGTTGAGTGGGAAAAGCTCTTATGGAATTCAAAATAGATTTATGCAGCTGGAAGGAAATCCTAGAGAGATCTCATTCCCTTTATCTTTGAGAAGATCACAAACTTTTGTTGTATCTTCAGTATACAAAAAGGGACCAGAAATGAGTGATCTCTGGCTACCACACTCAAGCCACATATCCCACCAGAGTCTAACTTTCCTCCCATTTCTCACAGTCCATATCACTCCTTCATTGAATATTTTAGCTCCCCTTTTGAGGCACTTGAGGCTGATAGAGCCAAGTCCCTCCTTCAGATTCACCATCCTATTTTCTCCAAAAGCTGATTCATCAACATCCTACGCCTTATCTAGAATCATAGCCCAGGGCTTTGTTGGTTTGGTTACCATTCTCCAACACAAACTTTCTAAATTGGTAGAGGTGATATCCTCAATTTTTCTCAACCCCAAACCTCCCAAATCTCTAGGTTGGCACACCACATCCCTTTGACCAAATGAATTTTCCCTTTTCAGTAGAAGACCCCCATAAAAAATCCCTTTGAAACTTATCAATTTCCCTGCAAAGCTCCAAAGGAATAGGGCAAATTGACTATAGAAGTTAGGAATAGCTGAAACAACTTGTTGAATTAAGGCTTTCCTTGCTACAAAAGAAAGCTTATTAGCTTTCTAGCCAGCTAATTTGGTTTTGATCTTCTCAGCAATAAATTGATAAGATTTCTCAGAGATCCTACTATGGTTAATAAGGAAACCAAGACACTTTCCAAGGCCATTTGTAGGGAAATATTTAAAAACTCTGAGAGAACAATATTGTTCTCAATGGGGGTATTAGGTGAGCAGAAAACTTGGTAGGATGAGATTTCCAGGAGCTAATAGCCAAACTAGCTTTCAAGTTAAAATCCTGAGGACATCTTTTATAGTCTTAATAGATATATAACTATAGCTACAAAAAAGAAGCACATCATCAGTAAACAAGCAGTGTGATATGGAAAGACCTTGCCTACCAAATTTAATAGGACCCCTATCCTTCTAATTACATTTCTCTTCAATACAACAAGAAAGATACTTCATGCAAAGCAAGAAGATGTAAGGTGAGATAGGTCACATTGTCTAATACTTCTTGAAGCCAAAATCCAATCATTAGGAGTTCCATTATGAATCACTGCTAGTCTAGAGGTAGAAAAACACCTTATAATCAAATTGATGTTATCCATAGGAAAGTTAAAGTAATTGAGTACTTCTCTTATAAATTTTTATTCCAAACTATCATAGACTTTCACCATATCTAGCTTGATTGTACAAAATGCCATTTTTTTTTTTTTATTAACATATAGATTGCCTTTTGTACAATAATCACATTTATCAGAAAGCCTTCTATCTTGAACAAAACTACACTGAAGAGGTGAGGTGATCTTGTCTAGATAAGGTCCAATCCTATTGACTAGGATCTTAGAGATGATCTTTGTAAGAGTTGTTACATAAGCTGATTAGTCTAAACTGGCCAATAGACTCAGGAGAGTCACATTTAGGGATAAGGCACATGAAGATATCATTATACTGTGTGAGAGCTCAACGCTGAAAAAAATGTCAGTGATGAATTTTTCAAGCGTAGATTTAAAATCAGGCTAGAATTCTTGATAGAAGAGAAAATGATAGATAGCTCTATCTAACCTTTCAAAGATAAGACCTCACCTTTACCATGTATTAATCCAAGTAAATTTAGTACCAACAAATCCTAAATCTAGAAATCCTTACAATGAAAAGCAGAAGCTTTGTGATAGTTAACAACATTACCCACTTTCTTTTCAATATCATTTAAGACTTCATTAAAGTCTCCAACAAAAAGCCACCGGATAATTTATAAGAAAAAGCAAAAGATGAGAGATTCTCCCAGAAACCTTCCTATCTTCCAGTTTAGGACTAGCATAAATTGCACTAATCAACCAAGGATGAGATTGAGGTGTTACCTTGATCAAAGAATGATTAGCTTAGTTGGTTTTCCTGATTAAGTCTAGCTGAACGTCATACTGTTGCACAACATCCAAAGACCTCCGTTCAATCCACTTGCATCAACAATGATGGATTTATTAAAAGGGAGACTAGCGCATATGTTGTCTGTTTTTTCACCAAAAACTCTAGTTTCTGAAATGACTATGATAGCAGGACTATGTAAACTAATTTGTTAGAGCATATGGTTTCTAAAGGCAGAACTGCCAGACCCCTTACATTCCATATTAGGATCTTCATAGGATTAAAATTAAAAGTAGGATTTAGAGCTGATCCCAGTGCCTAACTTTAAGACTCTCTTGGATCTATATTTGAAAAATGGGTTGAATTCCATATTTGTTGAACCATATTTGGCAGAAGCTCCACTAGATAATCCTTTGCTTCTAGACCTGCAACATCTAAGGCTAGAATATGTAGTGAAGCCCTTGTGAATCCTTGAGTTGGAGCATTGACCAATTTCATTTCCTTCCTTGCTTCTAATGTTAGACTTAAAGGGGAAAGATACAGTCGCCTTGATAGCTATTTCATATTTTCTAAAGCCCAGTAGTCTTATTCATGGTTTGAGTCCGTAAGTGCATGCACATGATTTTGGCTTATGTTGATCATCTCCATTTCCTTCCAAAGGTTAGAAGAGCCTAAAAGGTTTCTTGATCCTCTTTATCTGTTTTCTCTCATGAAGTTCACCCTCCTCAAAGTTCAAACTTCCTTGAAGCTATCTATTTCCACTGTGAATGCTAGATTTTGATTATGAGGTGTAGTCCAAATGTGAATAATCCCCAGGAACATTGCACAGTTGAAGCTTCCTAGTAGAAAATGATTGGGGACATCTTCTTCCACTAGGTAATAGGAGCTAGAGGAGCATCATACCAAAATCCAGTCCTCTATGAAACTTAGAGGGGCTTGAGATGAGAATCTGGTGTGGTAATGTGCGTTCCTGGTTTGAGGAGAGAAAGAGATTGAGGATTTCTGGCCAGATCTCTCTCCCTGGTGGAAGGGTGAAAATGAGAAGTTTGAGGCATTTTTTCCCAAAGGGTGCGGACAAGCAACTAATTGGCTCTGGTAAGATGAAAGAGCAAGGGTAAGCATGAATGGAAGGTAAAGTGCCACATTCACAAGAATTCACAACAATTACAGAAAGGTCGGTAACTTTACTGAGACAATAAGAGGGAGCCATGTTGTTGTTTCCTTTTAAGAAAACTAGCTTACTACACTCAAAAAGCAAAGGTTGGCCTATATTAGCAAAAGGGAAAACCTTAGTTTTATCCATGCAGATGTCTGAACCCTGCATATGATCCTTTGGCAAAAGATTCCTTGGATTTTGAATTTTTCTCCATACTCTGGAACCTTTTGAATTTGAATTTGGTTTTAACTTTCTTCATGATAGTATTCATGCTCTGGCCTCCAAACTTGGCCAAGCCAAGTTTAGACACTTTTAGGATTTCTATTGAAGGACTTCGACTTTTTGAATTGAACTAACATCTAAGATCCTAGCTTATCCCTCGAAAGATCATCGATTAAGGGTGTGCAACTCATCCTTATGAGATTGATGAGGTTCCACTGAATCTACTAATTTGGTCTTTTTGCAATTTTCCATGACATGCCCAATGAAACCACACTCAAAACTGGGGTGTTCATGGACCGGCATATGGAGTGATCCGAACCGGTCTTATCAGTTCGCCAGTTTCTTGAACCGTATCCGGTCCATACATGTGTATAAGATGACAGGTTACCACTCAACAAGAATAAAACTCCATTGCAATTCACAAAAAAAAAAAAAAAAAAGACTTATGAACTCCAAAAAAAAGACTTGCGAACACCAAAAAAAAAAAAAAAAAATCTACATACGAACATACAAATAGGCATGTGTACTCTTATAGACAGATGTTAAGAGAACACAAAAAAATTTGACTTATGAACAAAAAAAAGAAAAAAAAAAGAAAAAAGAAATCGACTTACGAACACAAAAAAAAAAAAAAAAAATCTACATATGAACATACATATATATATATATAAACTCAGTTACAAAAAAAAAAAAAACAATCAATAATATATAAACATATGAAATGAACAGAAAAAAAATTGTAAAAAAACTTACTTTAAAGCAAAAGCAGCAAATCCGTCGCGAGCAGAGACTAAGAGACCTCAGTTCCAAAGCGGCGAAGACATATCTGTTGAGTGAGAGTGAGAGTGAGAGTGTGAATGAGACTGTGAGAGAAAGAAAGAAAAGAATGGAGATTGGAGAAGACACTCAAGACAAACGACTGGAAGTTTGCAAGAAAGAAAAGGAAAGAAAATTAGAAAAGAATCAGACAATCCCTATTGCATGAAATTACTTAAATGTCCCTAATTATGGACCGGTTCGGGCACCTGACGGTTCACCAAAACTTGAACAGATCGAACTCTGCATCTGACCGGTCAAGCTAATCGATTCGGTGATTAAGTCCAGTTCGGATATCCATCTTTTCCGATTCAGAATGGACCGGTTTTACTGGTTTTTCGGATCAACGGGTTTTTTTTGAACACCCCTACTCAAAACAAAAGGATAGACCCTTATACTAGACTACTTGATGAAAATCTCTAACTGAAACTAAATTCTTTAACTATCAAGATTCATTTGAATGCAGACTTTAGAAAACCTAACTCTTATAGACTGCAAGCTATTCTGCATTCCACTTTTAACAGTTTACCCAGTTGAGAAGCAATCTTGAAAAGCATCTCTATATCATAGAACTAAACAAGAGGACCCGAAAATCTCACTCAAAAAACTGCAAATGAGAAGGAAGCACGTTTAGGAATGAAATTAGGTTCGAAGGCGTAATCTAATAGTAGGGAACACACTGTTTAAGGACCAATGTTCCCCAAAGAGAACACTAGAGAAATCCTAAGATCAGAACTTATTGATAAAGAAATCTCTTCCCAGGTCAATAACAATAAGATTTCATCTAGGTTTTCATATCTTCCTAATCTTTTGATCAAAATATTGAAATCCAAAGCTTTGTCAATAAGGAAGTTATCCAAGCCTTTCGGATGCAAACAAGATCATCGTTAGTGATTTCAAGGTTGCCACTAAATACAGACGACAAGGAGAGGGAGGGAGGATGATTCTGAAGTACAATCCTTGAAAGATTTGGAATGAGAAACAAGAATAGTACCCACCAGAAAGGGGAAATGAGATTAAAAATAAATGGACGAGCGAGAGAGGTTAAAAGGACCAAAAGGAAGAAATGAGCAAGTGTCAAGATGTTCCATTTTTAGATATCCCACACCATTCCTATCTACTACTACTACTGTATTTTGAATCATGCATGAGAAGGTACTCGTATCTATTATTGAGGCCCGTTAGGGCTTTCTCTTTTACAACTAGGGAATTGACTCCAATCTTTTTTTCAGTGAAGTGGAGACCTAAACCAAACATTATATTGTTACATATCTAGGATAGGCCACACCCAATAAGCCTGGCGCTAAGAGGAGTTTAACTTCATCTTGAGGATCCGAGAGAAGAGTGATTCCAACTTGCAAATTAAGGCTGCTCTTGGCTAGTACGTCTACACACAAATTCACCTCACAGTTTCAATCAAATCAACCACAACAATGGCATCTAATTCCACTTCTAGAAACTGGAAATTGAATTGGACTACAACAGCTAGTCCATCCCTTAAATTCTATAGTTCAACAAGGATATTAGTTGACCAACCCAAATCTTCTTCTGTGGCCAATTTGTTAATATCCAAGATGATTCCTGATGATGCCTCCCACACCAGTAGGCCCAAGATTAACTTTGGAAGATCTGTTAGAAGTTTAGCAAAGAGGGGATTGAAGGAACCTAGCTCCGTGACTAGGATTTGAGTTTTTTGTGATTGAAAATTTTTGATTTGGTCCCAATAAGGAAAAATTATCAGCAAGACCTAACGCATGACTTAGTGGGGGGTGTGAACCAGATTTGGTTCAAAGATAGTTGGTTCTTGAAAAACCATAGACCCCAACATTAAAAGGAAATTAGAGTACCTAAATACAAATTAGGAAAAGATGATTGGCCGGTGTTAAGGCAAGAAGCCTTCAACCAAGTCTAGAAGTGTTCATTAAACAAATCTTGCAATACTCTAGGAAGATTGAAGGAGTTCCAAAGATTATTGGCAGGATGACACTTTCCAAACGCATTATCAATATCTTCATTGACAGCTCCACAAATTGAACAACTTGAAGCGGGAATGGTATTCCTCCTTTGAAGAAGGTTTTTAGTGAGGATTTTCTAGACTAAGCAGCCACAAAAAGCGGTTTAACTTAGAGCTAGTAGCCACCTTCCAATCCTAAGAAATAATCTAGGGCTATCTTTTATCAATAACATAAATTAAGCAGTAGATTTACTAGAAAATTTTCCATCTTTAAATCTTTTCCAAATAAGGGAGTCCTCTTGGTCAACATTATGCTGCCTAGGAATAGCTTGCACTAGGGAGATAAGATGGACATGGATGAAAAATGAAATCATATCCCAGTTCCAAGTACCATTCCTACCAAATATATCCTTTGCATTCATAACAGGTTCTTCCTCCTTGAGAAGTCCAATAAGATGTCATCTCAAGGGTCCTATCACTATCCAATTATCCTGCCGGACCTAGGTTTTTCCTCCATTCTTAATACACTATTGAGTCCCTTTATTAAAAAGTTGAACTCCTGTACTAAGATAGAGTCTATTAATAGAGCCTAGAGCCAAGACCCAATTTGATAATGAGAGAATTGCTATCAGTAATATTCTACACATCAACATTGGATGAAAGAAGCACCTAGGAGCAAAAATTTTAGGGTTCCTTGCAGATCCTCTAGCAGAGTCCAACCAGGTTGATTTGGTTTAGTTCAGACGACTATCTTTTTGAGTCCCAAGCCCTTGTAAAATCTTGGTCTGCACACTCTATTCTAATTAGACAAATGAATTTTTCTTTTATGTTCTGTAGAATCCCATAGGAAATTCCTCTATATCTGGTCAGTCTCACTACAAAGCTGCAAAGTAAGAGGGCTCCCTAACAATTGTAATTAGCAATGCAATATATAGCTTGCTGGATTGCAGCCCTTTCTACTTGTCAAGGATAAGAGGTTTGCCTTCCAACCTGAAATTTTCTTTCTTATCTTCTTTGGGATAAGTTATAGGTTCTTTTTGAAATCCTCTTATGACCCAATGGATAAACCTAGGTAATTTCCCTGATCCTTTGTAGTGGGAATATTAAGGAAGAGGAAAATGTCATTCCTAGTATCAGAAAGAGAGTTGAGAGAAAAGATGTAATATTTCTAAGTATTAATTTTAGTCCAGATCTTAGACTAAACTCTCCTAAAACTGAATGAACAACCTTAATAGATTGGATATCATAACTCTGGCTGCTAAGTGCACAACTTCATCAGTAAAATATAATGTTATAATTTTGGACCAGTTCTCCCAAATTTAAGAGGCTCCCACTGTTTAGAGTTATAATGCTCAGGAATAGAAACTCCATATCTAGGAAGAGATAAAGGGAAAGATGAGGTCTCTTTTCCTAAACCCTCTTGAGGGAGTGAACCATTTTGCTGGTTTACCATTATGTAGAATCACTATTCTAGATGAAAAAACACACTTCATAATCAAATTAATCATGCTAAGAAGGAACCCAAAGTGCATCAGAGCCTATAAAATAAAATGCCATTCCAATTTGTCATAGGCTTTCTCAATATCCAACTTGATAGCACAAAAACCTTTCTTGCCTTTCCATTCCTGATTTTATAAATGGCGTCCTGGACTACAATGATGTTGTCAGATATCCTTCGACCAGGACTAAAACTGGCTTTCCAAAAGGAAATGATCTTGCTCATGACAGGCCTAATTCTATTCACCAAACTTTTGACAGCATTTTATAAGTTATGTTACAAAGTCGAATAGGCCAGAAATTCTCGATGGATTCAGGGGATTCAACTTTTGGGATAAAGCAAAAAAATATATCATTGATCCCTGGGAAAAACTCCTTATCTTGAAAGAATTCATTTCATCACAAAATTATAAATAGCAACTTTAACAGTTCCCTTGAAATTATAAAAGAACACAGGCGGAAACTATCAGGGCCAGGACTTTTGTAAGGCTTTAGGTTGAAGACAACCTTCTTGATTTCAGCTTCAGAGAGGATCTTTCCCAAGGAAGGTAATTCATCATTTTCCAGAGCAGCAGGGTCAAGAAAGAAAGGATTAGCATCTTTAAGGGAGCAAATAAACTCATTTTTGAAAAGGTCAGCAATGTAGGAGACAATATGGTATTTGATGGAAATCTCACTATTTATCCAAGTCTCTTCATTATTCTTAATAGAATGAATCTTGTTGGCTCTTCTCTTGGACACTGTGGCCGTCTAAAAATACTTAATATCGAGATCTCTATCCCAAAGAATAGTATCTACCCTAGCTTTCATAATACAAAAATCACTTTCTTACTTAAGAATTAATTTAAACTCCTCTTGGAGCAGAGTTTCAAGGGTGAGGAGAAAGGAAGACTCTCTGATTTGAAGGGATTTTTGGATACCTCCCAACATGGCAAGGAGGGGTTTGTTCTTTTTAAAATATTTTCAAATGTGGCCTTACTCTAAATGATAACAACCTTAGTAAAAGAGGAGATGGTGCAGTTCTGACAAGATTGAGACACCAAGACCTTTAAGGAAGGACTAGAGAACCAAAATTTTTCAAATCTGAAAGGTCTTCCTACAGAAGAGGTAGAATCAGCAAACAAATTAAGAAGGATTGGATAGTGATCCGATCAGCAAACCTCTAACCTAACAAATTAAGACATTTCCTGGTTGGTTCTTGTTCCATTCAGGTGGTCCTAATTTTTTTTGAGGTCTAGGGAAGACTTCTATTAGAAAGCCAAAGAAAAGGTTCTTTGCTCCTCCATGGATACCAAAATAAGAAGTCTTTCACCCCATATTCTTGGGTTGGACAGATGATGAGACCCATTCTTCTTCTTGCTTTCTAACTTAGAATTAGAGGGAGGAGGTCTTTCTTGAAAAATAGTTTCCTTAGTTCTAGGTTTAAGGCTATGCTGCCTCTACAGGAGTGTTAGGTCTCATCATCGCTTGCAACTCCCTCTAACAGTCCCATGTGCCAATGCCAGGCCATTGATTGGAGTCTCTTATAAAGATCTCTCTTCCCAAGGCTTGAACTTCTCTATGGGGATCTATCTCCATAGTTATTGCCAAGTTCTGGTTGGGTTTCCATAGATGGAGTATGCCTACAGCCATCTTTTTGTTCGTGCTTGAGATATGCAAAAGGTGTGGTAGAATGGTAGGTTCCATTAAAGTATGAGTCGAAATCAGGTGCCACTTCTCTTGAAGATTCTCCTCCAAGAAATACTAGTTTCTCAAGCTTGAGACAATTTCTCTAGGTGGAATCTGAGCGTTTGGGAGAGGTAGTGTCTTTTTGTTTATCACTCCCTATCTTCTGAGAAGACTTCACTAAAATGGTGCCCTTTAGGAAAGAGTTTTTCCCTGCATGCCTTTCTTTCCAAAAAGAGATAGTGGCAGTGTAGGGATTGGCTACTCTACAATCGACGGTAAAGATAGAAAGGCAGCATAGTTGGCTTAGGTTTTTTCACAGAATGCCCAAGTAATTGGTTAATCTTGCACTCCATTGAATCACTATCTAATCCTTTTAGGATTTACTTAATTTAAATGTGAACATTAGAACCCCCCATCGACTGAATAAGATCACCTAGAATATTGTCTTTTGGGTTAACAGAGCAATTACCCAAATTGTGAAATCCTTCTTCACAGGTCATAGGATTGATGGAGAAATCAGAAGATATTGAGTACAAAGCAAAAACTACTTTCCAGACTTGCAATAAACCTACTTTGGAAGTTTTTGAAAAAAATCTACCTTGTAGAGCTTACCCCAACCTCCAAAGTATTATCACCTGCTAGAGATTAGTTCCCCCTTTAAAAGACTGTGTTGACCTACGAGCCAAGATCCAGACGCACTACTCTTATTCGGTTGGTGATTTGAATTTTGTTCTATTGGTCCCATAATGGATCTAGAGTCATTCCTTTTACTACTGATCGGGGCAACATTAGTAATCATATTTTTACCCTTACCCTTTTTCCTCATTTGCACTTGCATCCACAAACCTAGATTTCCATCTGCCACCAATTTTCTGTCTGGAGAAAAAAACTCCATGAAACCTAACAAAGACCCATATTTCATAATCCCGAAGTTCAGGACATTTATCTCTGTTGTGATCAATGAAACTACATTCAAAACAAATGTTCAGGCTTCATGCTACACTAATTGCACATGATCTCATTCTTTGAAATTAGAAATTTCTGAAATTGTGTTTCTTTTGAAAATCGTTCTTTTTCGATACCGATTGGAATTGGAATTTCCGACAGGGAGGAACTCGCATTTGCTGAATGCTAGCTCAGGGGAAAATAAAAATTGTCAAAATTAAAATAAAATAAAATAAAATTCATGACCTCGCATTCAGTGAATTGCAAGGTTCTTATATTTTTGCTAGAAAAAAATGTGTATAACCTCGTATTTACTGAATACCAGGTCAAACCAATTTTTTGGACCTTAAAATTGACTGACCTCATATTCAGTGAATGTGAGGTTAGTCGGGATTAAAATAGGCAGAATCAAAAAATTTCTCATTTTATTCTCCTCCTCCTAGGGATTTCAGTCACAACCACCACCATCTCCTTTTCCTCCTCCTCTACAACCACCACCATCTCCTTTTCCTCCTCCTCCTTTACAACAACCACCATCTCTTTTTCCTCTCCCTCTACAACAATCACCACCTCCATTCCTCCTTCTCTACAACCACCACCACTTCCACTACTCCTCCTTTTGTACAACCACTACCGCCACCGCCTCCCGTACGAGCAGCTTCACTACCACCACCACCATATTCCTCCTCAACAAACACCACCAACTATTTCAGGTAGATTTTTTTATTTTTGAACTTCAATTATTGTAATTAATTTATTTTTTTGATTTTATTTTTTTTAGTTAATTAATTTTGTTAATGTAAATATTTTAGAAAAATTATTTGTGATGATAGCTTATATTTTTGCCCTTTTTGTGATTGTGAATATAAATGAGTTTCTTATATGGGGTGAGGGGCTGTCAATAATTACTGTCCTTAAACAGAGATGTTGAAATTTCTTATTATTTAAGACGTTTTGTTATTATTGGGTCACCAATTCTCTAAATTGGATAATTTGATGTAATTTTATTTGGTTATATTTAAGGTGTATATATGAAAGTGGTTATATTTGGTTATATTTTGATTAATTTTGTTTGTATCTTTGTTGGGCATGTATTACTTGAAACCGTTGCTGAGTTATTGCGTTGTTTGTAGCCCTTATCGGGTATGACTGGTGTACGAGAGAATCCACAAGAAATAGAGGAAACTATGTCGATTTTTTAAAAAAAAAACATATTTCGTATCCAAAATTGGGGTTTAAACATATTACATCCTTATAGGGAAATGACATTTGATAGACCCCGTCACATCCTCCTTTATTGGGGAGGGAAAATAACTTATGAAAGCGGTACTATGTCTTATTGGCCAATGGTGTGCAAAAAACTATTCTGAATAAAGCAACGGATTAGGTTTCTTGAGTTGGTTGACAAGATATACGAGTTCATGGAGGCTGATAGGAAGCAGTTCAAATTGAATATTTTGTACAGGCATATAGTTAGTCGTGGTATATACTCTGGCATTCTATTGACAGATGATGGTAGTAAGGATGGTATTTTTGATTTGTTTTATGCCGATCCTACTTTTTGTGCTGAGTTGTTTATCGAGACAGAGGAAATTCCTCAGGTACTTGAAACCAACAATCTAGGTCTGTATGGTATGGGGCCAATGATGTCTCTTATGCATTCGACCATGAACGACGAGCCGCTGTAATCCAATGCGTTGAGTCTCTTTGATCATCCTTGGTCATTTGAGTTTTACAACCCATATGAGTCTCTTACGTGTTCGTTTTCAATGTCAAACTCAATGCCATCTGATCAATCAATTGGCGCACAGTGTAATAGAGACACCGCAGCAGGTGAAGATCCAAGTACCATGCAATATTGTAATCAACATATGGAGAAAGGTCTCGTAGATGAGGGTTTGGCAAATGATAATGCTAATAGTGACTTGTCGTGGCATGCATTAGACGAGGATTACGAGTCAGGCTCAGACTCAGAAGATATATCGGAGGATGAATCTGACGATGACTTGGGGACAAATAACGGTGAATGTCAGATGTAAGAGGATGTTCCTGTTTATCAACCTAGAAGAATGTCTTTTTTCAATGATATTGGTGGCTAGGGTGATTGCGATCCTATGGACCGCAGTGATAAAGATGGGCTGGTTTATTGGAATGAAGAAAAAAAATATATTCGATTGCACGTATGCTTTGATAGCATGGAGCAAGTTAGTAAGGCAGTTAGAATATGGTCATTGCTCAAAAACGAGAATTCAAAGCGATAGAAAGCCGTTGAAGAGGACATGGGCGGCTAAATGCAAGACCGCGTCCTCTGGTAGATTAGCTCCCGGAGAATGTGATTGGAGTATTCAGGTTCGTGGAAATGAATCTCTTAATGTATGAAAGGTCACGAAGTGGGTAAAAGATCACGTATGTCTTGGTGAAATCTCCGGTAACAACAACAAAAATCTAACATCTACAGTCATTGCTAACCAAATAATGCACTTAGTTGAAAATGATCCCGGGCACAAGGTCAAACAAATTCAGGCATACACTAAGAACAGTTTCAAGGTTGACATTACATACAAGAAAGCTTGGTATGCTCGCAGGATAGCGATTGTGCTTGCATATGGAAGTTGAACATCTAATTTCCAACAATTACCCTAATACGTTGAAAAAGTACTCATTTCTAATCCCCAAACTGTGGTGGAATGGCTACATCATCCCAACAGCAGCGAGCTTGTGAAAATATTCAAATACATCTTTTGGGCATTTCGGCCATCGATTGATGCATTTCAAAATCAGGTGTAGACCTGTTGTATCTGTTGATTGCACCCATCTACGAGGTATATCTCTTAAAAATTACTTAATGCCGTCTGCTTTGGATGCTAACAATCAGATTTTACCTGTTGCCTATGCAATTGTTGATGAGGAAACAATACAAAGTTGGGGTTGATTCATGGAGCAGTTGATACACCATGTTGTGCATGACTTGGAGATCGTTTGTATAAAATCTGACCGGCATCGTGGCATTCTTCATGCAATGAGTGAGTCCCCTCTATGGCAGGAACCATTTGCATTTCATAGATTCTGTTTGCGTCATGTTCAATGTAATTTGATGACCAAATACAAGAATGTGGAAGTGAAGAAGTTGTGTTGGTCTCTTGGTGTCAAGTTACAGATGCCAAAATGGAATAAGCACCAACAAACGATACAGCTTCAAAATTCAGAGGTTTGGAGATATTTGGCAAATATTGGCCTTGACCGCTGGTGCCTTGCTCATGATAGAAATCGCAGGTGGGGAATACACACTAAGAACAAATACTTCTGAGAGCTACAATAACGTCTTGCGCGGAGTTAGGCTACTTCGGATCAAGGCTATAATTGATAGTATATTCCATCGTTCGATGAAATTATTTGTTGATAACATTGCACGGGGTGAACATTGTCGCACATCAATTACACCAATGAATTGGAAAAGGTTGTTGACTGTAGACAAAAAAGGTGGAGGACACACAGTCATGGTTTTTTATCATTCCACTGGTATCTATAGAATTAAAACACCTCATCATGTGACTGGACGTGGTGGCAATGTACAGATTGTCAATTATGTAGAAGACATTACCTATGGTAAATGGCAAATGTACAGGTTCCCATGCTCACATGTGATGGCAATTTGCAAGCTTAAGGGTGATGAACCTATGCGACTTGTTGCTTACCAGTACACCACTTGCATATATCGAGAGCAATACATTGTTAGTAGATTTGTTCTGCAATCTAATCCAGAGGAGTTGCCTTCTATTCAATGGCAGTTACGTGGTGTATGACAGTATGTTCGTAGACCGCCGGCAGGTCGGGTACCTGCAAGGCACATCCGAAACGAGATGGATATGAGGGATCCCCATGAACCCAGAAGGTGTACGAATTTTCATCACTCGGGGCATAATTGCGACAGTTCGGGTTGCACCAACCCATCTCAGATCAGAGATTGATTGGTAATCAAGGTGCAC
Source organism: Cinchona pubescens (assembly GCA_025175665.1). NCBI lineage: Eukaryota > Viridiplantae > Streptophyta > Magnoliopsida > Gentianales > Rubiaceae > Cinchona > Cinchona pubescens. The sequence goes on along the minus strand of JANKKI010000026.1, from coordinate 4,269,885 downwards.
TTCATTTGATAGACCGCCGTGGTCGGGCAAACAATGATTGGGAGTAGACCCATCAAGCTTATACAGATATTTGGGGGGCAAGAAGGGATGCAGTTGAGGTTGGTCTCCTATGTGCTGATACTACACATGCATCACATGATTATATGCAATGGTACCGACCGAGGACGGTGGTCTATATATCCAATCCGAGTCAGCATTTACTTTTCCACAAGGGTACCAAGGCGATGGTGCACGTGCAGATTATCTAGTAAGTAATTATTCATTTTTTGTTACTGTTTTTCTTTTTCAAATGACTTTATTAATACAAATTTTAACTTTTATGGTTAGATGGACTCCATGACTAGATTGTACTACATGTCGTTGGACCACCTGACTGAGGATGATGATTTGGATACTAGTATTTGGGCACAGATCAGACATTTCACTTCTGAGTCACTACATGCAGTAGGCGAATCTACTCGTCTTGATCTTCGGCCTCCGACAATTCCTGGTTACGTTCTACATCCACACTAGGCACATGATCCACATGGATTAGAGGTGGTCATCGACGTCGTCGAGTTCCATCGCCTCGGCCCCATGTAGATGTTGGATCCCTTCATGTCAATATACAATTCGAGGGTGACACTTCACACATACTTTCGCCAATGCACACTCCGATGGGACCATCATCTTTTGGACCGTCGTCCACTAGACCAGATCCGGAGCATACTGGTCCTACTGTTTCAGATGAAAGAACATGAACATGAACAAAACATAGCTTTGCAGTCACAAATTGCTCACCCTACTCAAGAGCAAGACACTCCTCTGTTTTATGTCCGTCGATGAAAAATGGTGACATAAACCTAGAGAGTGGTACGGAGGGGAGATTTGGAGATCATGGCCATTGACATTTGTTATTACTTTTCGCAATCATGTGTGATTGATATCTGTTATTTGTATATCATTGTTTGCCCTTGTCGAGTATTTTTCTATTATTGTTAGGTTTTTATTTCTATTACAGCCCTTGTCGGGCTTTTATGGATGTTTGTTGCCCTTGTTGGATGTGATTGTTGTCAGGGAGAATGTTCGTAAAATATGGGAGGTTATGTCAAAATTTTATCAAAAAATATGATAAATTAATAAATTTGCTTTCTTACAATATTTTATTCGTGCAACATTTCCTTAATGTTACAGTTCATGGTTTAAAGATAACGGTTTAGTGTTCCTATATATCGTATTAAAATAAATGTTCACAATTTAGCGTTTAAGCTACGTTTGTTTTAGGGCCAAATCCTTTTTTAACTAACAAAAAAATCAAACATTTGTTAAATAAGAAGTTACATACAAATATTTTTTATAAAATATAAAAAAACATTCTTCTGACCTTGCAATGAAATAAAATATTTTTTCAGTGAATTTTTTTTTTTTTTTTTTAAATTTGGCTTTGACCTTGCATTGAGTGAATGCGAGGTCGGTAAAAGTGCTTTGACCTCGCATTCAGGGAATGCAAGGTCATTCGATTTTTCAAAATAAAAATTCCTTTGACCTCGCATTTTCAGGGAATGCCAGGTCATTCGATTTTTCAAAATAAAAATTCCTTTGACCTCACATTCACTGAATGCGAGGTCATGAATTTTTTTTTTAAAAAAATTTCTAAAATTAATTTTTTTAAGAGATCGCATTTAGGAAATGCGAGTTCCTCCCTCCCGAAAATCCTATTTCAGATCAGCATTAGTAAAGAACGATTTTCAAAAGAAGCACCATTTTAGAAATTTCTCATTCTTTGATAATCTGCAATATTGATTTTCCCAAATAGATTTAGACACACAAACGAGCGTATATGCCTCTTTGATTGTTGACTGTTTTAGCACCAATTTTAATAATTTATCCTAGTTGAATCCCTAATTTCATCAAGATATGCTGGTTATAACATTTAACAGGTAGATTAGGTAATCTAACCCAGATCGCAGCTGAGCTATGTGTAACCCCAAAATTGGGTCCCCATAGCCGAATGGTCAGGAAAGTACTACTGATGAACCATGGTCCCTTAGCAAGAACCTTAAAGTTATCATTCAAATCATGGAAATGAGTGATAAAAAAGTCCCTTCCAAGGTCAATCACATTCGTATTACTGTCGGGTCTCCATAATTCCTTAATTTTGAGGTCGAAGAAATTAAAGCCAAGGCTTCTACCAAAAGGTTTGACAATAAGAGCATATTCCAAGGTTTTCCGTTTATGTGTTCTTCAAAAATAAATGAAAGGTCCTGAAGCTCTTCAAGAGAGGGGAATATTACGGGGATCATGAGCCCCTGCATCGATAGAAGAAACAGCAAGGCAATCTTTGAAGGATTTTGATTTCGGGGGGCTAGGGGAAGGAGGATCAAAGGTGGAGAAGGAAGGTGTGGAATTGAAGCCATCCTTTAGTCCATAAAGCTCAAGTACTGCAGAATCTTAACTTCAGTGCATTGCCATATCATGCTGCAAATCATCTTCTCACACTTTGATGGCAGACCAACATTAATTTTAATCTTCATCAATTGATTTAAGTAAATAATTAAGTACTCCACAGAACATACAAGTTTCAATTCGTATAACGTCATGATTTATTTTCAATTAAATTACTATGATTCACATTTACTTATTCGAGTTTCTTCCTAACTTAAATGTGGTAGGAAGACAATCATTTTAAAGGCTTATTTAAGAGCCAACTACTTTCTATCAAAAAAAAAAAAAAAGAAAAAAAAGCCAATTACTGATTATGCATAATTAATCAGAAAAGACACAAAGAATAGAATTTAAATCTATATCCATATTCATATTTAACAAAATCTTGCATGAATTTGTACATTGAATTCATAAAGCCCTTTCTAATACAACTTTAAGTTTTAGATCAAAATCAAAAGAATGAAAAGAGAGCAAACTAGTAGATATGATCATCGACTAATGGAACGGTGAGCAACATAAATCTACACAATGGACAAATATGATTCTGTTGCAATCACTTGAAAATGAAACCTTCATGAAATATATGCAAGTAAGGTAATCAAATTGCTTGAAATCTTTTCTCCAATTCTTCAAGGCAAATTGAACAAGAACTTCTTAAACTCAAATAATCAAGCTTTATTACCTCCAATTCTTGAATTGATGACTTGGTTGCTCCTCTAAATTCAAGGGTTGTTTCATAAATCAATTCTTCATCTGGTCTTTCTCTTTTAATTGCTTCTTGAAATTCCCTCTCAAAATTCGGATTACTTCTTTTCTTCTCATTATACCAAGAATTCCAAGCCTTGAGTTCTTGATCAGGAATAGTAAGTATCTTTTCCATCTCTAACACAAAAGGCAATTTGTTCTTTCCTGCATTCTATACTTGTACCTCCATGCAATGAAGAAATTCCTGGATTTTTTCAACTGAAAGTTGTTACATAAACTCAAAATTGTCAAATAACTTGTAATAACTTTTTGCCTCGTCCATAAAAATAGTGTTTATATGCCTTTCTATCCAAATTGCTTCGTCAAATCCAAAAGGGATTTTCATTTTATACAACATAGAAGATATGGCTTCTAATGAAGAAATTTATTGTTTGATTATTTCATGATAGGGTACCATGAAATATTTCTCAATATTCAGGCCTTCAAAGTACCTTTCATTAGTACTAGTATTGTCTTAGTAGAAATTAACAAATAGTTTGAGTTGGATACAGAAGTGAGGAAATTCTAGTGTTTGAACACGTTCGGCCTGGCCAGATTGTGATGCTTTCACATTTACATCATATTGATTGTGCAAATTCAATGGTGGCAACCAATTTCGTGACTTCAAATTTTAAGACCTAGGGGGATTTTTGAAGTGAAATATTTATTTATGAATGGTAATGAATATAATAGGGAAAAAAATAGGTAGCTAGTGTGGAAATTTTTCAGGCTTTTGAAATTATTAATAGGTATATAAGCAATTAGGGTACAAAATATTGAAATCTTTTCCATATGTGATTTGGATTTGAGCTTATTAAATGGAAAGTGTGGGTTTCATTGGATTTCTTTGTTCTTGGAGAAAATAACATTGGCGGTCAACTTGTGAAACAAGCTAACACTATTTTGCAATGTCAACCATAGTATTCAATTAAGTAAAGTTCTTTTGTTTTGTTATTTTTGTTGTGATATTATTCAATTAACACATTTAGACAAACCCCTCTTTTTCCCTGGTCTATATATAAATGTATTTTTTGTGATTTTACTTTTTGGATTGCTCAAATCCACTAATTTAAGTATTAATTATGTAATGATTTAAAGAAGACTTTCCTATATTTTTTAGCTATTGATCTAATTTTTAAATTTTTTGATGAGCCACAATCTCTACCAATTAGCATACTTGTATACTGGAAAATTCTACCCACACATATAAACAACGTACTTTATTCTTCTCTAAAATATATTGTATTTGTTTTATATGAATGTCTAATTCCATTTAGGCACCAAAAGCATTAGCTTGTATTTGTTTTATACTAATTCGATAAATAGTTGGATTTTTCTTCTTTTTCATTTACTTATCCATCTTAAAATAAATATGTGTTTATGCATTTGCTAAATAAACAAATGCATAAATACAATGGGACATTTTATCATCAATTGCTCTCTTTTATTTATTATTGTTACAATTAAAATAAAATAGACATTTTATATATGAAAAAAGAATGTAATCTAATCATTCTCAAAAAATGAAATATGTGCTCATGATTGTCATGCAAATCAAATAATCCAATCACATAACAATTACTACACTGGCTACAGTGAAATAGTCTGTGTAAAATCTTCTAATGATTTAGACAACATGACCTCAAACACCATTGACTTTCAACATAAATAAAGTAGTAAAAAATAAGGTATTATATCTACACAAAAAAAAAGAAAAAAAAAAAGCAGCCATTATTAAACAAAAAAATAATAATAATAAAATGTTGTCCAAAATTTCACTCATAAAAAATTATGAAAAAATATTCAAGATTGTAATATAAAAGATATGGCATCAGCACAAGGCAAAACATTTATAAGCCTCATAAATTATGTTCATTAAAATGAAATTCAAGAACAAAAACAATATAAATTACATCTAATACTTTTCTGCTCTTTTTCAATACTACAAGGTTAGTTAGAAAAATAATAATGATAAGTTGATTAGATAATTTTTTCAATTTTTGAGAGAGAATACTGGAAAGAGAAAAGATTTGAAAGCTTAGAAGATGTAATGGGTATAGTAGGCAATGAAATAAGGGTAAATTAGGCATAGAAAAATATGACAGTATAAATGATGATCTTTTAGTCTTTTTGGTTATTAAAAAAAGATAGTGGTGCGTAAGAAGATTTTAAGTATTAATTTATCATTTACCTTTTAATAACAGTAGTAAAGAATATTTTTTAGATGGATATAGCAATTAAACAACAATTGTCCCACTGTGAATTTTCCCAAAGAAAAGAGATAAATCGTTTAAAACTTTGATTTCCAATGAACTATTTAGGAAAATATTTTAGATATCGACAATAAAATAAAAGTATTTGAGAAAGAATTCTTATGTTGAAACTATTTCGACTGTACGCTATAAAATAATGGAATGAAGGAGAGGCCATGGAGAAAAACCAAAAAACAAAGCGGAAAAAACAGTTGTAGCATTCTTACAAAACAAAAAGAAAATTAAAAAAAAAAATAAAAGAAGAAGAAGTAGAAGAAGAAGAGATTTAGCTACCGATATTGAAATGACTTGAAATAATTTTAATGAGTTGAGGTATTTCATGTACTCTAGCCTTTCTAATTTAGTTAAGTTATTGTTCAACTGCTATACATGAAAACTTGAATTTTCATTTGTGATGTGAAATTTGATTTAGTTGAAAAAAATCATAATGAAGTACGTAAAGTTAATTTAATCTAATTGTAAATTATTAGGCTAATTATTATTATCATTGTCAAGAATATTTTGAAGTTATTTTCAGAATAATTATCATTATCATTATTATTAGATTTCTATGGAAAGACATGCAAATTTCATGCTCGAGTTGAATTTAATCTTTGTGCTCAAGGGAGATTGCCATTACATAAGTTTCAACTTATGATTTAGAGCTAGCACAATGTATTCCCAAGATGGTATTGAAATATTTAACACCTTTCTCAAAACTGCATGAGGTAATCAATTAAATTATTTATGAGAATCCGTCGAACTATGAATTGATAAGGTCACAATTTCCATTTTTCATAATATAGCTTAGTATGTTAAGGGGTTACTATTTTCTTATTTAGATTTGGACCTAATAAATTATATCATTTTATAGAAAAAAATCTTCTTGTTAGAGGAATATTGTTTAAAGATATTATAATTGAGCAAAAAGAAAGCTACGATTTATGATCAACCTGTAATACATGTAAAGTTTTTAAGACATAGTTCTTTAAAAAGAACCAATTCAATAGTTATTTTTTCAATTTTAATGCATAGTTGGTTGTATCTCAACTTTAAATGATCATGAAACAAATGTCTCTTTCTTGAATTATTTATTATAGTGGTTACAATTAGTTGGTTTAAAAGAATACAGAGGCAAATATATGAAGGAAAAAAGAAAATCAAATCAGGATATGCAATTAGTAAAAATTTAGAATAGTTAAAAACCTTTTCACAGATATTAGTCACCAAAAAATGCCTTAATAATAGTTGAGCAAACATAGGTAGTTATACATGTCTCTTTTGGAGAGAAATACAAACTCATATTGCATAGGTTTTATTGAAACTATATTTTTAAAGTAATATTTTGATGTTATTAAAAAAAAAAAAACTAATTAGAGATACTATTTGATACAACATCAAAGTATACAACTTTTAGAAATAGATTTTTACAGTACTAGAAATATGAAATCTATATTAGACTAAATACAATTATCCTTGAAATAAAATTTAGAGTGCCTCCATTATCATTATGTTACTATTTTAGTAGTCTAGGCTTAAAACAAAATATTTTCTTTGATTAATATAACAAAAATATGCTAATTATTACCAATAAGCATCAACATGGAACGCACGAACTTAAGGAACAAAACATTTTTAAAAAACCTTGTGAACATTTTATCAAAAAATTCATTTATACTTTTTGGTGCTGATAAAATGGCCCAATTAATTTACCATTTATGCATTTTATTGTTGATTTACTTATTCATAAATTGATAAAATGTGATATAATGTAAAGGATTGCTTATACAATATTTTTTTTTTGAGGGATTAATACCCAACCCGTCCTTCCTTAAAAAAAAAAAAAATCACCCCAAGCATATGGGAGTAGTAGACAAAAGAATAGGAGAAAATGGACAAGAAAACCCTAAATATCATTTACAATAGAGGAAAGGCACTTTTGATTCCTCTGGATACTATTGCCTTTGAAGTATCCAAACATTTATTCTTATTTTCAAAGATTCAAATATAGAAACAATTCCTTCAATTGAGAGACAATATCTTAAGTAATGCTACATATGTCTGTATAGACTCATGATAGAAACCTGGTTCATAAACTACTTTGTTAGAAAAATTCTTCATTAACATAGCATTGAATTTAAAAGTACAGAAAAGTGCCTATTTAATCATTTAATTATGTCTTGATTGTCATTTTGGTCACTAAACTTGTTTGGTGGCTGAAAAGGTCACAAAATTTCTAAAAATGTACATCTATAGTCACTCCGTCTATTTTCTTGTTAACTACTCCATTAGTAACTGCATGTACAATCCACATGCGTATTATCTGGGGCTTTTTTGTTCCAAAAAAAAAAAAAAACCCATCCTTATGCATAAAATTAGATCTCGTTGCCCTAATTAGATTCAAAAGAAGATCTTTTTCTTCTCTTCTCCCTCTCAATGACAAATCTTCCATTTATCTCTCTCTCTTCACTTTGTACTTGAATAACAAATCATGCCAAAAAGGTTACCGCCACCATTATGCTCTGTAGTAGAAGAACAATCTTGAAAGTAGTTCTTGGACAAATCAAAATCTAGCAAGGAGGTACACTGCGTACGGGATCTGAGGTGGGTTTTAGTTAAGTTTTGATGGTTTTATTTGATAGACTAATCCTAAAGGTCTTTCTAATGATGTCTCTATTGTTGTAAGGTGAATGTTGTGTATTATGGGACTAGTATGATTCCAAATGTGTGGTAGGTTTACTGAAGTCATACCTGAATTCTTGGAAAAATATAACAGGTTAGAAAGTGAATTCCAAGCTTTGGAGGCTGATAGTAGAAGGTTGAAGATTCAGATTGTAGCTTTGGAAATGGAAAACAAGAAATTGAGAGATGAATTATACACAAAAGAAACTGTTGTTTGTAGGGTCAAAGTCACACAAATTTTGAATTTGTTGTTTGTATTTATTTGGATATTGAGTAGTGCCAATGAATGGTAGAAGAATGCTAAAAATTGATAACTGAATACTGAAAATATATTGCTTTTTGGATTATTTTAATGTAATGGGCTTGTTGCATACACATATGTAAAATTTCAGTTGCCAAACTTTTTTACTTAATGATAAGGAGTTGTTTGTTTCCATAGGCTGATTTTTTATTTTGGCAGTGTTGTTTAAAGAAATTATTTAGAGAGGCATAATGTTGTAGACAATTGAAAATGAACAAAATTTTGTTGCTACTGATAAACTAGTAGATGATAAGTTTATGATTAATTCAACAAAAATACAAATATTTATTTCAACAACACAAGTCCATGGACCTAGTTCACCATAAAATTAGAGTTTTCACCAACAAAAGTAGATATATCTAGTTCAACAAAAGTACATGTATTTGCCATAACATAGACACAACCTTAAACCCAAAAAAAGGTAATGACAAAAACAGTTCTTGCCTAACAAAAACATCCTTCATGATCGAAATATGAGAGTCATTTACCTTTTGCCCTTCCAACATTTTTCAGCCAAATTCCAACCTTGTATGGTGATTCCTTTCCCAAATATGTTGCATTCAAGTAGATCATGACCTTATTTTGCATCTGTGAGGTTTTCTTGTTTCTTGTAACTCTTTTATGTATAAGTTGTGATTAATTCAACAAAAATACAAATATTTATTTCAACAACACAAGTCCATGGACCTAGTTCACCATAAAATTAGAGTTTTCACCAACAAAAGTAGATATATCTAGTTCAACAAAAGTACATGTATTTGCCATAACATAGACACAACCTTAAACCCAAAAAAAGGTAATGACAAAAACAGTTCTTGCCTAACAAAAACATCCTTCATAATCGAAATATGAGAGCCCTTCCAACGTTTTTCAGCCAAATTCCAACCTTGTATGGTGATTCATTTCCCAAATATGTTGCATTCAGGTAGATCATGACCTTTTCTTGTAACTCTTTTATGTATTGTTGCATATGGTGGCCTGCTAGTTGATGTTGAGTTACTTGCTTTGGCATTAGTGGCAGCCACCACTTTTTTCCTTGGTTGCTGAAATATTCCTTTCTTACTCCCTTCAACATTAGAGCATGTTCTTTGACCTAAAAAAATAGGTAACCTTCGGCACATGATTTTGACATACATTAAACACTTCAATATCAATACTCACCCTTTTTCTAGAAAGATCCTCAACCACCCGTTGTTGCTGATCAACAATAGTCGATTCCTGCTGCTGATCATCATTGTTCTCCATCTGCTACTATTGTTGTTGCACATGTTGTTGTTGTTGCTGATCAGCATCATCCTACTCCACTTGTTGCTGATGGTGGCCAACATCTCCTTGCTACTGCTGCTTGCCAATATCTCCTTGCTGCTTTTGCTGGCCAACGCCTCTTTCCTGGTGTTGCTAACCAACATCACCTTCTTGTTGCTGCTGCTGACCAACATCCCCTTTTGTTGCGGCTGCTATTGGCCAACATCATTTTGATCTGTCACATCATTGCAAATGGCAGCATTATGACCATTTTGTTTATACTTTCGGCGGTGAATAATCACTTGTTAAATATTAGTAACTGTATAAATTAGATACTGCAATATAAGGATATCCAATTAGTGGGTATACTAATAATAGATTTTAGTTAAAGTGTACTTTATATAATAAAACCAAATACTCTATATCTATTGTTACTTTTGAATTATTACTATATAGGTTGATAGCTACTACAATTTTATGTGTTGTTTTATTCTATTAAATAAAATATATAATATTAAATATCTACCATTTAATTTACTATTATACAGATTGATCATTTTATCATAATGGATTAATCATTAAATTTCACGCAATAACTTGCCAAATGGTAGAATATTTTCTATTTTTTTATTTTGATGATATAATTCCTATAGTTGTGCAAATTACATATTTAAGAGAGATCTTTGTTTCCTATATTAGAATTGCTATTTAGTATTTGCACACAAATAGTTCCTTCAAATTGGTTCCAAGAGATCTCTGGGGATTCAAGAATAATCAAATGTCATAATACTTGATAAATCCAAAGTTTTTAGGATAGAATTTGAATAATTGAAAAGAATAAAGGGTTCTAATAAACTATAAAAATTGTCAAACTATTTTAAGACTACTCTCTCATTTTTTATTGCTAAACTTATAGAATAGATGTAATAATAAATTTTAATAATATTTCCTGTTATATATTCTAATCCAGTTTGAAAATATCCAATTGTCAAACCAAAAGCTAGAGTTTCCCTTTGAATAAGCTTAATAAATTTATCATCCACGACCTTTCTAAGCTTTAGCATTCTTCTCCGTACATGCGAAGGTGCTACTACATTAGAATTTTTATACCTTGCATGCATAAAAGAAGTCCAAAGGGAATCTGAGGTGTAGTATTAATAATTCTAATGAACTAGAGATATTTTACTCTAAACATGGCATTTTGTTAGTTTAAATTCTGAATTTTGATTGTTAATTGAGCATTTTAGTTAATTTTTAAATTATATGTTTACATTTTAACTATTAGTAAATATGATCAATTTTTATTACAATTTCAGTTAAATTAGTTGCTTAATTAGTTTAATATTATGTAGGTTATAAATTGAATGTTGGAAGCTTAACGGAATAAACAAAGTACAAGGGTCAAAGTGCAAATTAAGAAGAATTGAAGACTTGCCGAAAACAAGGTCCATGTTGCGACATCGATTTTTTCATGTCACAACATGTAGTCCAAAAATGGTTAATGCATTGTAATTCCATATCGCGACCTCAAATTTTCCATGTTGTGACACAGAGTCGCGTTTCAGCAATATTGTAATGGCATTTTTATAATAGTTTAGCAGCCAACTCCTATTTTGCTTGTGCAATACTCCAACTGCATATTAAGCAATAGTGTCGTTAGTATACAAATAGGAAGTGTAGGTAGTAAATTTACACATAGTAGATAGTGTAGTGAGTAGTTTTAGTTTAGAGTAAATTAGATTAGCTCGACTCTCAAGTTTTAGTTTAATACAAGTTCTCTTTTAATTTTTCTTGGATCTTGTTTTCAATTTCTTATAAGTTTTAATTTTGATTAGATAATTGTAATGGGTTAATCATTAGTTTTAAGTAGATATAATTTTTACTTGCTTTCTAGTTTAAATTCTTCAAAATCTCTTTACTTCTCTTTCAAGTTTTCTTAGAGTGACTAAAGTTCTTGTTAAATTGGTGCTTCTTAGCCTAAATTTCTAGTTTCGTTACTTTAATTTCTAGTTAACTTTTAGTAAGATTTCTTATTTCAATACCAAAATCCAAAAATATTTAGTTTAGAACTTAATTTTCTTTCAAAATCATTAGTTTTCAAGTTGTAGAAAATAGATGTTACTTTGTTTTTATGTTCTTTTATTGCTTTCCTTAGTTTAAATTAGAACTACTTGCCTTTCAATTCTAGTATAAAGTTAGTCTTTCTAGTGAATTAGAATTAGTTTTACTTACTTTCATTTAATTGCTTTCTAACATAGATCCTTTAAACTTTTCCTATCTTTGAAGTTGTATAGAATAACAATGAGTTCATTATAGAATTCTTCAATAATTATCAACTAAGGAAATGGATTTTTATTTTTAAAATTGCAAGGTAAATGTGTTATTATTTATTATAAACACCATTATTTAGCTTTTATATAATTCTTTAGATTATTAAACTAAACAAATCTCTTATGTTTCCAGCAAAATATATCTAAAAAAAATAATCACCTACAAACAAATATTTTTCTAAAATTCATACGAACTACAAAAAATTCATTTACTTAGTTAAACATTAAGTAGAAATTATAAAAGTAGAAAATCAAGTGAACTAAAAAATCAATCAGTTAGTGTTTCTAAACATACTTTATTTATAATTTAAGTTACAATAATAAAAATTAAATAATTAGTATTTCTAACCGTGTAAATTACGTGGTCCTCCCATTCTGGTCACTTAAAATCTGTCACTTGTTTAAGTTGGCGCTTATGATGTTTGTGCTCTAAATATGACACTTTGTAGATCATGATCCACTTCATCTGTGGCATTTTTACCTCTTAATCAGTTAAGTAATGATAATCAAATGCACGTCTAAAGACAATACTTGCAGTTGTATTTTTATTTTTATTTTGTTTTTTTTTTGGGCTGAAGGAACAAGAAACGTAATTCCCAGTACAGAAAAGTTGCCAAATTCTGATCAATGACTCACTGCTGATTAAAGATTATGTTCTACAGAATATGGAGAGAAATCAGGCTCTTGGCTAAATCTAAGCCTGTCGTAATTTTGTGATGTACTTTCATGCCAAGAACTCAATTGAAGAACTAATATAATCATTCTAGTGGCAGCGCATTTTAATGGTTCTACTGAATTGTGTAATGGGAAGAGCATTTTGATTTAAAAAAAAAAAAAAGCAATTGGTGTTTGTTTCATTCCTGAATCCTGAGTTTATCATGTAAATTGTACACAATTGCAGTAATTCTCACCAAAGAGAAGTTGACAATGCAAGATAAAGCTCGAGTTGATTCTTATGGGATAGAATATTCGACCAAACCTTTGAGCTTTGCATAGGACGAGAACCCTTTTGTCTTCTTTCTCTTCAATTTCTTGGGTATCAAAAGCCATAAAGTTCAATTTTATTACTTTTTTTCTTTCATAGGAGACTCCGTTTGTACTTCTTCTACGATCCAACGTTAATTCTATCCCCATCAACCTATTCCAGCATATACCCTGTCCGTCCTTTATATACCCCATCAAGCAAAATTTGTGCAAAGAGCCCTTGTCTAAAAAAGAAAAGGAAAATTTTTTGGCTTTGATGGAAGCAATTATTGTTCCAGCATTTCCAGTAGGAACTGCTGTTGCTGTTGGTGGTCCTGCTGTTGCTCTTTGTGGGCTTTCTTTATGGTTCATCAGAGCATATGTAGATGATCGGAGGAGGAAATCTTCAAAACATCTCCTGCCACCAGGTGATTTGTGCAGGAAAAAACTTTTAGGAACCTACATGTAGACCTTCTGATTTGGATTACATCTTATGAAATCAATCCCGTTTATGAAGTCAATTCCGCTATCATTTATTCTATAAGCTTTAATCCACAGTGTCTAGTGTTAGTATTTCCCATTTGTGCATATTTATCTTTTCTTTTGATTAGAGATTCTGTGCTGATGTTGAATAGGAATAACTGTTTGTGTAGGAAAGGAGTTAAAAAGTTACGTACTTTAATTTGGTTAATTGCTGGTGCAGAGGTACCAGGGCTACCAGTTATTGGGAATTTACTGCAGCTGAAAGAGAAGAAGCCCCACAAGACTTTTGCTAAGTGGGCTGAGACTTATGGACCAATCTATTCTACCAAAACTGGTGCCAATAAAATGGTTGTCCTCAATTCTAATGATGTAGCTAAGGAGGTACAGTCTCTCTCTGTCTCTTTCTAATTAATCAGCAGAAGACTATACTAGTACTGATAATAACCTTTTTACTGCTGTCATGGGCTTAATAGTGAAAAGCTATGGGATAAATATGTGACCATCTACAGCTTTCTAGTAAGAGGTCTTGGCTTGTATGAACACTGGTATTTACATACTGTCTAACATTAGATGATAGAGAAAAGCATGCAACATTCATGACAGGGAAATGGGGTTGTGATGCCCTTAAGTTAGTCTGTTGAGGGAATTATCACTAACAGTATAATTTAAATAGATTTAACAAAAGGTGAAGTTGTTCGTGAGTCATCTTTAGGCTTAGATAAATAGGTGCAAAATTTTGAGGCAATAGGACTACTGTTTCTCTTTGTTTCAGCTTTTTCCATACTTTTTATTTCTGAACGGACAAAAATACTTACCATATGATTGCATTGGATTTTAAACAAAGTTAACTAAGTGAATAAATGGTAGTAAGGGCTAGTTTCTAGATGAGAATGATATTCGTCTTGTCTGAGCTAGCTAATTTGAAGTCTAGTACTTAGTTTCAAATAATGGTAAATGTTCTAGGGCCTCTCTTATAAAAAAATTTTCTCCCCTATGGACTACCAAGTATATTTGAATATGGAATCAGCAAAATCCGTCAACTTGTATATCACTTTTCCTTTAAGTTTTTATAGATTAAACACGAGTAGACACAAAGGATCCTATTTATGATAGATTTTCTCATAAATTGAAATGTACAATATTTTGTGGCAAGTGATTCAGCATTTTCAGCTTTTCTTCAGTTTACTAGGCTACCTGTCTGGGCTGAAAAATTCTTCCACCAAGAATAAGAACTGTCAAGGTTGTTGAAAGAGAGACATCCAATATGTTGTCCTGACACCAACATAGCTTCAGTGTTCCTCTTCTGACCTGTGTTCTGTTCTGAGATTATGGAATAGTTGCTTGGAAGTTCTATTTCAGAGAAAAATTTATCGTGTTATTAACCATCTCATGCATTATCGTGTTATGTAGCAGTGCATCCCAAACTGACGTGTACAAAATCATTCATAAACTAGTAATTAGATTGCAGGCTTGTTAATGTTTATGTCAGTGTTTTTGTTCTTTCAGCATAGTGAGATACATGATACAGGTTGTCACAAGAAAATCATGACTTTGTTCGTTTGGTTTAGGCAATGGTGACTAAATACTCATCCATCTCGACAAGAAAACTATCAAAAGCATTAAATATCCTGACTGCTGATAAGAGACAAGTATAATTGCAATGAGTGATTATGATGAGTTTTACAAGATGGCGAAGAGGCATGTACTCAACAGTACTTTAGGAACGCATGCACAGGTTTGTAGTCCAAGAAGTTCTGCTATTTTCGGTTGCGGAACTTTATCCACTAAATAGTCTATTCAGAGTTTATGCCTTCGCTGGTGAATTAGATTTTTATTCAAATTTCTTGTATTTCAGAAACAACATCGTGGCCATAGAGATATGCTGGTAGAGAGTACTTCTAACCAGTTGCATGCTTCTCTGAGTGAGAATCCCCTTCAAGCTGTAAATCTCAGAAAAATATTCCTGTTTGAACTTTTCAGCTTAGCTCTAAAAGAGGTGAGTTTTTGTTTAGATCACTCAAAGGGCGTTGTAGGTCCTCATATTTGGACTGCCTAATACTTATTAAATATATACTTATTTTGGATTTTGCAGGTTCTGGGAGAGGATGTGGAGTCCATTTATGTGGAGGAATTTGGAACCACATTTTAATTAATCACAAAGGAAGAGCTAATTAAGGTCATAGTGCATGACCCAATGGAGGGAGCAATTGAGGTGGACTGGAGGGATTTCTTCCCATATCTAGGGTGGATTCCTAATAAAAGTTTTGAAAGGAAAATTCAGCAAATGGATCACCGCAGGGAAGTTGTCATGAAAGCCCTTATTAAGCAGCAGAGGAAACGTTTTGAATCAGGAAAAGTACTGCTTTTCCTTGAATAACTCAATTTCAGATTTGTATATGTACGAGTTTTGTCTTGTTTTACTAGTGATGATAAGTCAATTTGATTTTCCATTAGGAAATAAGTTGTTACCTTGACTGCTTATTGTCGGAGGCAACTACATTTACGGAGAGACAAATATTGATGCTAATATGGGAGGCACTTATTGAAACGTCAGACACTACGTTGGTAACAACAGAATGGGCAATGTATGAACTTGCTAAAAATCCAGAAAAACAGGTTTTTACTCTTTCACCTTTCTGTAATTCCACAAGCATTTGCTCTCCTTGATAGTTTTTAGTTTCTCTGATGTCGCCATAATTCACAGGACCGTCTGTATCGGGATATTCAAAATGTTTGTGGAGCAAACAAGGTTACTGAGGAGAACCTGTGTCAGCTTCCTTATTTGTCTGCTATATTTCATGAAACCTTGAGAAAACACAGTCCTGTTCCTGTAGTTCCTCTAAGATATGTGCATGAAGATACAGAATTAGGAGGATATAATATTCCTGCTGGAACTGAGGTTATTACTTAACCATGATCTCTTGCATGCTTTCAATTCTTGCTAGGTATTTCTGCCCGTGATTATACTACTTTACTCTTTATTACATTGTGTAGATTGCTATCAACATTTACGCCTGCAACATGGAGAAAAAAGTTTGGGAGAACCCTGAACAGTGGAATCCCGAGAGATTTCTTGATGGCAAACATGATCACATGGAACTGCACAAGACAGCTGCCTTTGGAGGTGGAAAGAGGGTATGTGCAGGTGCTCTTCAAGCTTGTCAAATGTTGATCTCTTGTATAACAATTGCCAGTTTAGTTCAGGAGTTTGAATGGGGACTTGCAGATGGAGAAAAAGATAATGTTGACACTCTCAGGCTTACTAACCAAAAACTTCATCCCTTGCAAGCAATCATAAAGCCAAGAAATTGATTTCAAAAATTCTCTTTTTTTATCACTGCATTTAGTGATCAAATATGCTATATAGATCCTTATGTTTTTGTGTGTTCTTCATTTCTCAGTCACTTATTAGTTATGGAGGGGAATTTAGTAGTTTCAACTTCTTGTTCTCTGTTAAATGCTGTGTGGAACTTAAAACGAGGGCTGATAAATGTTTTACTATTCTGTGATGATCTGAATTCTATGCAAGTGCATGTTGTTCCACCATTGTAAGCGGCAACTTGATGTAAGATGATAGTTAATATACATTGTCTTCAGATACTTCACAAAGCATTAAACATTGAATTCACTTTACAAATTGAATGACATTTTGATTTTTATTAGAATGGGATACATTTTAATAAACAATTCTTTAACCCGTACTAGTTGGTGCCTATTTTATCAATTTATGATATAGTTCTAAAATGTTGGATAAGTAAAAGAGAGCAATGAATACTAACTGTTTAAGTAAAACATGTTTGGAGATATTAACTGTTTGATTTTTTAGTTCACTTAATTTTCCATTTATATAATTTTTGTTTCAATATTGAAATAAGTCAAAAGAGTTTTTTGTAGTTCGTATGATTGTATGGAAATATTTGTTCATAGTTGATTTTTATATATTTTCTTTAGATATACTTTGTTTGAAATATAAGAAATTGGTTTAGTTTAATAGTTTAAACAATTTCTTACAAGCTAAACAATTGTGTCTTGTGAATAACACATCTACTTTACAATTTTTGAAATAGAAGTCTATTTCCTCGATTAAGAATTATTGGAGTATTTTATAATGAACTCATTGATACTCTATTTAACTTCAAATATAGGAAAGTTTAAAATATCATCAAACTGGTAGTACAATGTATGAGAGAAAATAATATTAGAGTTTATTATTACATCCATTCTGTAAATTTAGTAATCAGAGAGGGAAGTGTTAGTTTTGAAAAATGTTGACAATTTATAGAATTTATTGGAAGATATTTGATTATTCTTAAATCTCTAAACCTCTCTTGAAACCAACTTGAAGGAAACATTTGTGTGCAAATACTAAATAGCAATTTGTAATTTAGAAAACAAAATCTCTCTTAAGTACTATATAGTTTGCATACTATAGGAATTATATCGTGAAAATAAAAGAAAAAAAAAGTGAAAAATACTCTACCACCATTTAGCAATTTATAGTGTGAAATTTACTGATGAATTCATTATGTTAAAACTATCAATCTGTATAATATCTAAATTGAAAGATAGATATTCAATTTTATAAATATTATTTGATAGAATAAAATTAACAACATATAATTGCAGTAGCTATCAACTTGAATAGTAATAATTCAAAAGTAACACTACACATTCTATTCGGTATTTAGGTTTTATTAGACAAACTACACTTTAATTAAAATCTAAATAATTAGTAACTAATTTGGTACTCATTTTTTTTAGTTTGTAATTTATACGATTATTAATATTTAATATTAGATATTTACAGGTTCAAAGGCAATAACAATATTTTTTATAGAAAGACAATAAATTATCTATTAAGAATTTTAGAGTAATATAATTTAAGAACTAATTTTGATTATAGGAAAAGTGTAATATAGATTAAGTAAGTGCTAATTATTCAATAAATTAAAAAAGAGAACTAAAAGCAAATAAGAATTGTACGATAAGGATTATGTTCTTTTAAAAAAAATAAAATAGGTTTGAATCATATTTTTCATGCCCTAAAAAAATAAAATAGGTTTGGATCATATTTTTCATGCCCTTTCCTACTCATTCAATCAGTTTACCAATAATCGAAAAAATAAGTTCTACATTATATCTATTTTTAGTACACCACACAAAAGCAAAATTATTTTCATATTTTAATGGACAACAAATCTCTTTCACTTTTTACAAAATCTAGACAATAACATGAGAGAGAAAATAAATGGTGTTGGCGAAAGGAAGGTAAAAATGTTAATAGTATCTATGAAGGATAATGTCTTTGTTAATTTAAGTTTAGATGACCTTGAGACTTTTTAAACAATTTATATCTCCTTTGTTCTTTTATTTTTTTTTTCTTCTTGTATCAAAAAAAAGAAAAAGATTTTAGAATTATTCTCTCAAAAGAATCCAAAAGTTTTATACATGATAAGTCCTACTTCTTTTTTGGTTTAAAGATAACTTCTACTATTATTTAATTTAATATCTAATCCTAAAAAGCTTTATTTCCATACTTGTGTAATTTTTAAAATTCATCTTTGAAAAATAGATACCAGATGGAACTCTCTATTTTGTACAAAAATCCTATTCTAACAATAAAGTAATCATTAAGATTGATCTATATTTTAAAATTGTGTGATTTTAAAATGTTAATGGCATTTTTTGTTTCTTGCATATAGTTTGGGGACAAATTAGAACAAATGTTCAATTTGGAGGACCAAATTGAGAATCTTTTAATTTTGGGGGCCACATTGGTACATTTGTTTTAATTTTGAGGAACAAATTAAAAATTTAAATTTGGAGGACTATTTTGAATTTTTTTTATTTTTTTAAATTTAGAGGGTCAAATTGAGATCTTTTTCAATTTAAAATTCCATATTGAGATTTTTGCTTGTTTGAAGGTCCAAATGATATTTAACTCTTTGAAATCAAAATAACCTTATTTTCTTTCTTTTCTTTATTTATCAAATGAAATTTTCTTTTTATTTTAATAGTTATTAATAAACTATAAGTTTTTTTTAATTACATATAAATATTATCTAGACTATTAATGTATCCACAAACCTATATATGTTGATAATAATCATATGCAATTCCATTTTATGAAGAATTTTATTCCATTAAGTTCCTTGTTTAATTACTTTATTTAATATTCATCTTCAATTTTAAATCTAAGGTATCCCAAAATTCTACTCTATAAAAAAATTTACTTCAATCAAATTTTAATTCTAAATGAAGTTTTAAAAAGTTAGTTTTTATTTGATGTGTTCTTTTTTAAGATTTTTTTAATGGTCCAAAAGTATAGGCGAAACATGTAAATTTATTTTCCAAGTAAATTTTAGTTTTTTATTATTGCTTGATTCTAAAACTAATCGCAAAAAAATTATTTCCTACTCTTCTTTAATTTCTAAAACTCATTCCGAATATTCTATTACATAAGGAATTTGCTTCAATCAAATTTATTTCCTATTATAAAGTATTAAAGTAGGTTTTATTTCTTCTTTTACTTGTTGAGAAGTATTTACATAAATAGCCTAAACAATTATAAAAATAAAAAAAAACACAATCAAGTTGGGAGACATAGCAAAAGTCATTAAATTTTTGTAGTGAGGGTAATTTCGAAAAAAAAATTAAATTACTAAATTAAACTTCCCCATTTATTATAGTATAAATATAAATAATAGCCATTTATTATATATTAGTGTTCTTCTTTACATGAATATGTGGACTTGACTCTTGAGTCAAATATCTAACGAGAGGTGCTAGACCTTCAATGAACTCAAACATAACCTATTAGAATGGTACGTTTTCTATAATGAGACGTATTCTCTCAATTTGAAACTTCGAATATTATAATATACATTTAGTTATTTACGTAAAACAATTTATCTGGAAATATTATAAAATTTGATTTTTTTTTTTTTTTTTGATATCCTAATTTATCTTGTGGTATTTAAATTGGCTCATCTGTTTTGTTTTGTTTTGTTTGTTCTATTTACAATTTTTTATTTTGTGTGGTTTCTTGGGTCTAAAAATTTAAGTTATTCAACTAAAAACTAAATTGTATAGCGGAAGAAAATTGTTCTCATACAGATGATCATTTTGAGGTCTCAATTTCTCATATAAAAACTGTTTACTTGAATCGACCGGGGAGATTACTGTTCATCAAGTCAAAAGTTGGGGCAGTAGCAGCTCAATTGCAGTTGTATGGAGACTCAAAATAGCACACCCAATTTGCCTTGAATCATTCACAAATAAAAAGTTCATGTCATAAAATCAGAATCCAACTTCTGAGGGAAAAAAATCAGAATTGTAAAATTAATTTTTTGGCAAATCCATGAAGATATTGTAATTCAACAGAGATACCCATTTCTTTCTGCAGCCAAAAGATGTGAGCAAGTTATGTTGGAAGACAGAGGCACCAACCCTGAATATCAAACACCAAATATACAAAGGCCTTGTTTGGTTCTGGGAATCTGCTAAGGACAAGGAAAAGAAATATATCAAGAATGGTTTCCTTTGTTTGGTTGTGAGGGAAACTACTAAGGAAAGGAATTCAAGGAAAATAATGTGGAAATGGAAAGCTAATTTTGCCTCAAAATGCTTTCCTCAAAAAAAATGCAAGGAAACGAAGGAAATGGAAATAAAATCGGGTGGATCTAAAGTAGGTAAGTAGAAAATTCGATTCTTTTAAACTAACAATTAATACCAACAAAACAAGCATAAAAATTCTGTCTCTTCGTTCGTCTCTCTCATCTATTCATGCACGAATTGTCAATGCTGATTACTCCAGTCGTCCAGAGATCGACCTCCCCGGATCAAAGACTGAAAATATGGACGGTGAACTATGGAAGTCAATTCCGATAAATGAACCACTAGCTGACAGGTCTTATTAATTTTGTTTATTGTCCAAACTTTTCTTATGTGTGATTCAATTTCTCTCTCGTTTTGTGTTTGATTTTCTTGTTTTATGTAATTGACAGTGCACGAGGTGGATTTGGGTTAGATTGCCTTCTATGTGTTTGATATATGGTCTGAATGAGATTTGGTTGAAGAAAAACTGGGCTTTTTAAGTTTGTAATTGACAATAGTAATGTTTGCATGCTTTGTATTTTAGCAGTGAAGATAAGGTTGATCCGAGTCTATGTGATTTTAAAATTTTGCAAAATGATAATTTTCTAGAAGAGAAAATTATTGGGCTATCATGATAATTTTTCATGAATCTTTGACCAGTATAAGTTCTTAAAGGGCCTAAGCTCGGCGAGTCGCCTTCCAGGTCAAGTTTAAGAAACATTGGTTTTTGTTGCCATAGTGTGGTAAGTGAAGTTCTGAGCTATTTTTGTTTATGTTCTTGATTTAGATGATGCTAAATTCAGAGAGATGGGATTTCCGTAAAGGGTGGTTGCCCTTCTTTGTTTAGCCTATGATTTCTTTGTTTTAGGAACCAACAGCCCTTAGTTATCCCTGTTTACTATGTAGTAAAGTTGTTAGAATCCCGATCTGGATCTTGGGATCCTACTATAATCCTAATTCAGACGATCAATCCTATATATATATATATATATTTGGCATTCTTTTTGTAGAATGAGCTGGGAAGACTGTGATATTGGGCCTTCAAATACTATAAAATATTGGACCCTTATGATATTGTGTGCAGAGCCATGACTTTTGGCCACCTGAAGGTTAATGATGCTATATAGGCTCTAGTTAGCATAATGTTGCGAAAGTCGACTACTTGAATTGGTAATTTCTCCACCAGAAGTCAAGACTGTCATTTTGGCATATTGCACCTTAATTAGCAGCACCAGCTTTGTAAAAATCCTAAGCTCGATCCAGACATTAAAACTCTTTTTTTTTTTGGACCAAATGATCCCCAGCTCAGCTTGGATCAATACCAAAAGCTGGAGGTTTTCCTTCTCTTGGTGTACATGGGTAGGGGTTAAACGAGTCGAGTTGAGTACGAATATTGCATTACTTGAACTCGAACTCGAATTCGAATTTTTTAATGATGTTGAAGCTCGAATGAGCTTTAAAATCTGAGTTCGAGCTCAAAAAATTGGACGAAACTCGAGCTTGATTCGAGTTCATCCGAAAACCAAGCTTAAATTCAAGCAGCTCGACTTTTTCATAGATAAAAAGTGTAATTTTTTTAAAAAGTATAGATATTTTAGTAATTTTACATATAATAAAAAAAAATTAAAAAAACTATGAAGTACTCGAAAGCTCGATGAGCACTTGAACATAATATACGTATATTTGAGATCGACTCGCCAAAGGTTTCGAGTTCGACCAATTGAGTTCGAGTCGAGTTTTTGACCCGAGCTGCTCGTGAGCAGCTTAATTCGTTTACAGCCGGGGTTAGTTTTGTCTACCCATTATTAAGTCTTCTCACTATTAAGTATTGTACTTGTTTATGTTGGATGATATCTTTAACACTTTCAACCTAATCCTGCACTTATTTATTAACTCTTCTCACTATTAAGTGTGCAAGTGAGCCTATTATCTATGGATTTTGAAATACTGAAAGTTTATTTTGCATCATAACTCTAACAAGAATTTTTTTTTTTTTTTTTTTTTGTCATGTGTAGCTGTTCTTAAGCATCCTAGGACTCCACAATCAAGTTCTTGTATTGACTATCCATCTGGAGATCCTGATCAAATTAATTAAAAGGATGAGGCCTATAAGCTTAAATGAAGAGGTAGCTCGTGAAATTCAAAACATTTTTCTCTGAGTTTAGCTTATATACCACGTAGTTTGTTTTTCCTCATATTGTGATCAATACATGCAAGTAAATCTTCTAGTCAATGTGCAACCTGTGTCATTTCATGGACATTGTCATAATCAAGCTTTTAGTGCTCCGAATGTATTGTAAATCCGTTTTCATGTAATCCATGAAAAAGAATAAATTAAAATATTTTGGGGCATTTCAATTGGTCATGTATACTAATTTGTTAATTTCTTTTTTTTCTTTTTTTTTAAAAAAAAAGGCAAAGCAAAGGTTTTCATTTCCATTTTCTTGTCAAAATCCTCGAGAAATTTCTGAAACTGTGCTTATTTTAAAAATTGTTCTTTTTTCATGTCAATTGGAAATGGTATATCCGGGATAGAGGAACTCACATTCAGTGATGCGAGTTCATTGAGCTCGCATTTACTGAATGCAAGCTCATAGCAAATTAAAATTGTGAGTTTTTTTTAAAAAAAAAAAATTTCATGACCTCGCATTCGGTGAATGCGAGATAGCTCAGTCGAGATTAATAAATCGGCCAGAACTCTTATTTTCTCCTCCTCAGTTATCCTCCTCCTCCTCATTCCATTCGCGATTTCAGTCACAATCACCACCAGATTTTCCTTCTCTTCTACAACCACCACCATATCCTTTTCCTCCTTCCTTCTCTACAACCACCACCCACCATCTCTTTTTCCTCCCCCTCTACAACAACCATCACCTCCATTCCTCCTTCTCTACCACCACCACCACTACCACCATATTCCTCCTCAACCAACACCACCAACATATTTCAGGTAGATTAATTTTTTTTGATCCAATTATTTTAATAAATTTATTGTTTTATTTTTTTTTAGTTAATTAATTTTGTTAATGTAAATATTTTAGAAAAATTATTTGTGATCGTAGCTTATATTTTTGCTATTTTTGTGATTATGAATATAAATGATATAGTATATGGGGTGAGGGGCTGTCAATAATTCCTGTTCTTAAACGGAGATGTTGAAATTTCTTATTATTTGAGACTAAGACGTTTTTGTTGTTATTGGGTCACCAATTTTGTAAATTGGATAATTTGATGAAATTGAATTTGGTTGTATTTAAGTTGTATATATGAAAGTGGTTATGTTTGGTTATATTTTGATTAATTATGTTTGTATCCCTTGTCGGGCATATATTACTTGTAACCCTTGCCGGGTTATTACATTGTTTGTAGCCCTTGTTGGGCATGTATTACTTGTAAGCGTTGCCGATTTGTTGTGTTGTTTGTAGCCCTGATCGGGTATGACCTGCGTAAGAGAGAATCCTCAAGATATAGAGGAAACTCTGTCGAATATTTTTTTAAAAAAAAAACATATTCCGTATCCAAAATTGGGGTCTAAACATGTTACATCCTTACAGGGAAATGACATTTGATAGACCCCGTCACATCCTCCTTTATTGGAGAGGGGAAATAACTTATGAAGGCGATACTATGTCTTACTGGCCAATGGTGTACAAGAAATTATTTCGAATAAAGCAACGGATTATGTTTGTTGAGTTGGATCCGTTGACAAGATATACGAGTTCATGGAGGTTGATAGGGAGCAGTTGAAATTGAATATTTTGTACAAGCATATAGTTAGTCGTGGTGTTTACTCTGACATTCCATTGACAGATGATGATGGTTATGGATGGTATTTTTTATTTGTTTGATGTCGATCCTACTTTTTGTGTTGAGTTGTTTATCGAGACAGAGAAAATTCCTCAGGTACTTGAAACCAACAATCTAGGTCTGTATGGTATGGGGCCCATGATATCTCTTATGCATTCGACCGTGGACGACGAGCCGCTGCAGTCCATGCGCGGAGTCTCTTTGAACATACTTGATCATTTGAGTTTTACAACCCAACGTGTTCGTTTTCAATGTCAAACTTAATGCCATCTGATCAATCTATTGGCGGCAGTATAATAGAGACACTACAGTAGGTAAAGGCCCAAGTACCATGCAATATCAACACATGGAGAAAGGACTCATAGATGAGGGTTTGGACAGATGATACTGCTAATAGTTCAAGACTCGTTGTGGCATGCATTAGACGAGGATTACAAGTCAGGGTCAGACTCAGAAGATATATCGGAGGATGAATCTGACGAGGATTTGGGGATAAATAACGATGAATGTCAGATGCAAGAGGATGTTCCTGTTTATCAACCCAGAGGAATGGATTTTTCCAATGATATTAGTAACTACGGTGATTACGATCCCATGTCGTAGTGATAAAGATGGGCCGGTTTATTGGAATGAAGAAAAAAGCACATGTGCTTTGATAGCAAGGAGCAAGTTAGTAAGGCAGTTAGAATGTGGTCTATAGCTCAAAAACGAGAATTCAAAGTGATAGAGAGTCAGAAGAGGACATGGGCAGCTAAATGCAAGACTACGTCCTCCGGTAGATTAGCTCCCGGAGATTGTGATTGGAGTATTCGGGTACGTGAAAATGAATCTCTTAATGTGTGGAAGATCATGAAGTAGGTAAAAGATCACGTATGTCTCGATGAAATATCCGATAACAACAACAGAAATCTACATACATCTACAGTCATTGCTAACCAAATAATGCACTTAATTGAAAATGATCCTGGGCACAAGGTCAAACAAATTCAGGCATACATTAAGAACAGTTTCAAGGTTGACATCACTTACAAGAAAGTTTGGTATGCTTGCAGGAAAGCGATTGTGCTTGCATATAGAAGTTGGGTATCTAATTTTCAATAATTATCCCAATACGTTGAAGAAGTACTACGCTCCAATCCCCAAACTGTGGTGCAATGGCTACATCATCCCAACAGTAGTGAGCTTGTGAAAATATTCAAATACATCTTTTGGGCATTTCGGCTATCGATTGATACATTTCACAGGTGTAGACCTGTCCTATCTGTTCATGGCACCCATCTACGAGGGGAATATTGGGGTAAATTACTTATTGTCGTCGCTTTGGATGCTAACAATCAGATTTTACCTGTTGCCTATGCAATTGTTGATGAGGATAATACAAAGTTGGGGTTGGTTCATAATGCAGTTGAGACTCCATGTTGTACGTGACTTGGAGACCGTTTGTATAATATCTTACCGGCATCGTGGCATTGTTCATGCTATGAGTGAGTCTCCTTTATGGCAAGAACCATTTGCATATCATAAATTCTGTCTGCGTCACGTTCAGAGTAATTTGATGACCAAATACAAGAATGTAGAAGTGAAGAAGTTGTGTTGGTCTCTTAGTGTCAAGATACAAATGCGGAAATGAAATAAGTACCAACAAACGATACAGCTTCAAAATCCAGAGGCTTGGAGATATTTGGCAGATGTTGGCCTTGACCGTTGATGCCTTGCTCACGATGAAAATCATAGGTGGGGAATACACATTACAAATACTTCTGAGAGCTACAATAACGTCTTGCGCGGAGTTAGACTACTTCTGATCAATGCTATAATTGATAGTACATTCCATCGTTCAGTCAAATTGTTTGTTGATAACATTACACAGGGTGAACATTGTCGCACATCAATTACACCAATAAATTGAAAAAGGTTGTTGACTACAGACATCATAAAAGGTGGAGGATACACAGTCATGATTTTTGATCATTCTACTGGTGTCTACAAAATTAAAACACCTCATCTTATGACTGAACGTGGTGGCAATGTACAAACTGTCAATTATGTACAGAAGACATGTACCTGTGGTAAATGGCAAATGTACAGGTTCCCATACTCTCATGCGATAGCAGTTTGCAGGCTTAAGGGTGATGAACCTACGCGACTGCCTGCGGACCAGTACATCACTCGCATATATCGAGAGTAGTATATCGTTAGTAAATTTGTTCCGCAATCTAATCTAGAGGAGTAGCCTCCTATTCAGTGGCAATTACATAGTGATGACAGCATGTTCGTAGACCGTCGGGTAGGTCGGGTACGTGCAAAGAGCATTCAAAACGAGATGGACATTAGGGATCCCCATGAACCCAGAAGGTTTACGAATTGTCATCAACCGGGACATAATCGCAGGAGTTGACCTTCGTGACAATAATGATTTGTCTTTTCTATTACATTATTTATAAGAACAGATGTACTTGTTTATTCTATGAATGTAGTTGTTTGTTTTTAATTTATTCATATATCAAAAAAATTTGTATTATCATTGATTACGGAGACATGACCTTTAATGTTTGAATGTAACTTTTAAAAGTTATGGTGTTAAATGCCTACTTTCTATTGGTTTAATTTTTCACTCTTTTCATATTACTTTGTTAGGTATGGATGATCAGTAGCGAGAACTTGTTTATCCTGAACCATATATAGATAATATTATATCACCTACGACGCCGCATAGGGCTAGATCTATTTTTGACGGTCTTATAGATGATTTCATACTACAGGTTAAGCGTTGTGATAGGGCTTTTTGGGATCACAGACCCATACCGGATCGGGTATGACATTATATTTGTTTGGCAAGTTTCGAAGGCATCGCATCTTTAAAACGTATTTCAGTGGACCATGCTTTGATCATCAGTCTTGTCGAGCAATGGCGACCTGAGACACATTCTTTTCATCTGCCCATTTGAGAGGCCATGACTGTAAACCATCACATTACAGGATGTACATGTACTTTGGGGTTTACACCGCCCGTGACGGGTAGAGACACTACTCATTCTGCAGATACTTGGAGCCAGTTATGCATGGAGTTATTGGGTTTCATGCCTACCAAATCAAACATTGACGGTAGTCGTTTGAAAATTGGATGTTTGTCTACTATATTAGACTGTCCCCTTCCCGATGATGGGACTGATGACATGTGTCGATAGATGGCACGTACATATTTACTTGTACTTATTGGAGGCATTATTTTCAGACAATTTAGGCAACAAAGTGTCATTACTGTATCTATCATTGTTTCGGGACTTGGAGACTGTAGGCCGTTATAGTTGGGGATTAGCAGTTTTAGGCACACTGTATCGCAACTTGTATGTGGCTACTTCACCCAGAGCTAGAAACATCTGTGGATTAGTACTATTAGTACAAGTATATTGAATACTTTATATTCATTTATTGTATACTTCCTTCATAATTTATAGAATACATACAATAATTAAGAATTACAGTTATGGGTTTGGGAGCGCATGCCAACACTGCTTCCTAATCGGTTAGAGCCAGCACACCAGCATCACGGAGCATATGGATCTCGATATATATTTTGTTAAACTGTTTAATTAAACATGTTTACATTTGATTTGATATTTATTAATTTTTATTGCAGGTGGGATGCTGGATTTGATTTGCGCAATGCGCTTCGTCATGTCTTATTTGTTTTTCGAGATCAACTACATAGTTTGCGACCCAATGAGATACATCCGTCAATTACATTTTTTTTGAACTTTGTCTTCCTCATATTTTGTTAATTTACTAACTTTGTCGAATTATTTGGTATTAGTGTATATGACAGCCATTCCCTGATGAGGTACTTGATATTATTTTCTCCATTATTGAACTGCTGGTCGTGACATATGGTGTGCAGTTACTTATTTGATATGTTGGAAAATCGTGGAATGTTACCTACCTCATCGGGTTATGCGACAGTTCGGATTGCACCAAGCCATGTAACCAGATCAGAGATTGATTGGTAATCAAGGTGCACTTCATTTGATAAACTGTCGTGGTCGAGCAAATAATAATTGGGAGTTGACCCACCGACCTTATATAGATATTTGGGGGGGCAAGAAGGGATACAGTTGAGGTTGGCCTCCCATGTGCTGATACCACACATGCATCACATGATTATATGCAATGGTACCGATCGAGAACGGTGGTCTATATATCTAATCTGAGTTAGCGCCCTACTTTTCCAGAAGGGTATCACGGCTATAGTGCGCGTGCAGATTATCTAGTAAGTAATTATTCATTTTTTTGTTACTGTTTTTGTTTTTCAAATGACTTTAGTAATACTAATTTTAACTTTTATGGTAGATGGATTCCATGGCTAGATTGTACTACGTGTCGTTGGGTAACCTGACTGAAGACGATGCTTCGGATATTGGTACTTGGGCATATATCAGATATTTCGCTTCTGAGTCACGACATGCAGTAGGCGAATCTACTCGTCTTGATCTTCAGCTTTGCCGACAGTCCCTGCTTACGTTCGACATCCACACCAGGCATATGATCCATATAGAGTAGAGCAGGTTCCGCGACGAGGCGGGCAACACGGTGGTGGTTGTCGACGTCATCGAGTTCCACCGCCTCGGCCCCATGTAGATGTTGGATCCCCTCATGTCAATATAGAATTCGAGGGTGACACTTCATAGATACTTTCGCCAATGCGCACTCCGGTGGGACCATTATCTTTTGGACCGTCATTCACTGGACCAGATCCAGAACATACTGGTCCTAGTGTTTCAGATGAAGAACATGAACATGAACACGAACAAAATATAGTTTCGCAGTTTTAAATTACTTGCTCTACTTAAGAGCGAGACACTCCTCTATTTTATATCTGTCGATGAAAAATGGTGCCTAAACCTAGAAAGTGGTACGGAGGGGAGATTTGGAGATCATGGACATTGACATTTGTTATTACTTTTCACAATCATGTGTGATTGATATATGCTATTTGTATATTATTGATTTGCCATTGTCGGATATTTTTCTATTACTGTTAGGTTTTTATTTCTGTTTTTTAACCCTTGTCGGGCTTTTATGGATGTTTGTTGCCCTTGTTGGGTATGATTGTTAGCAGGAAAAATGTTCAAAAAATAGGAAAGGTTATGTCAAAATTTTATTAAAAAATATGATAAATTAACAAATTTATTTTCTTACAAGATTTCATTCGTATAATATTTGGTTAATGTTGGAGTTTATGGTTTAAAGATAATGGTTTAATATTCCTATATATTGTATTAAATAAATGTTCACGATTTAGCGTTTAAGCTATTTGCTAAATACAAAGCTACATGCAGTGGATTTTGTAAAAAAAAAAAAAAAAAATCAATGCGAGGTCAGTCAAATTTTTTTTTTTTTAAATTAATTTGACTAAATGGGAGATCAAAATTTTTTTTTAAAAAAAAATTGTTAGACCCTACATTCACTGAATGCGAAATCATGAATTTTTTTTTTTTTTAAATTTTAATTTGCCATGAGCTCTCANATTCAGTAAATGCGAGCTCAATGAACTCGCATTCACTGAATGCTCTCCTCCGTCCCGGATATACCATTTCTAATCGATATGAAAAAAGAACAATTTTCAAAACAAACACAATTTCAAAAATTTTAAACCAAATAAATGAACAACTTTCGTAGGAATCAATTTCATTTCCTTATTATTTTTCTTAACCAAACATTATAAGGAATTTAACATTTTTTAAAATTTAATTTTCTTTACCTCTATTTTCTTTTCCTCACCAGTTTCCTAGAACCAAACAGACCCAAAAGTACACACCCCAACTAATTTACACCGACAGATATAGACTATATCAAGGAATTATGTAGAAAATTCAGTTACAGACGATATCTTACAAAAATAAGAGACGATTCTACAAAGATCAACCTCAACTAATTGCTGGTAAGTTTTCCAATTGATTTTACAGAGAATCATAGGTTGGTCAGATCTACTTGTCACAGCAGAAAAAATTGTAGGAATGAAGCTATATAAGTGACCTAAGGGAAATATTTAAGTGGACCGGATATCCACCTGTAGACTTTGTGATAAGGATTAAAACTTATACAATTTTACTTGTATCAACTGATGTCATTTATTCTATATATTTTAATTCATACCACATGATGTACAAGTAGAGTTAAAAGATCAGATCTACCTAAATATTTCCCATGACCTAAAATAGTTCAATTTGACGGTCCATGGTTTGCTGCACTAGCTTCTTCCATAGATTTAGCAGCTTCATCTTTCTTTGAATTGTCATTACTTGCAGCAGCAGCTTCATAGTTTTCAACCTTCCCAACAGAAGCCTCTGCATTGGATTGGTCCTTCATTTCAACTTGGCCACCAGCAGTTGCCTCCACCTTGGTATAGGACTCCTTAAAAGTTGAATCTCCTACAGCTGACTCCTGCACAGATGGATTCTCACTAGGCATTGGCAATTGTGATGGAACCTCAGGCCCACACACTGCATTTTCAGCCTCCTTATTAGAGTCCTTCGTGAGCCCTTTAGATGGCAGCTCTTTAGTCTCAGCATCTTCATCCTGTCCGGCAGAAGGCTTATTTCCAGCTTCCGGTTTCTTCCCTTCATTAATGTTCGTCTCCACAGTATCTTCTTCACCCTTCAGTTCTGCATCCATATCTTCATTTGGTCTTTGTTCCTCGGTCACCATCTCTGCATCAGCTTCATTGGTCTTATCTTTCTCAGGCTTTTTTGAAGTCGTCTTCTGCTTTTTCTTAAGAGTCTCACTCCCAGGATAATCTGTTGCCTTTAATTTTCCACTTAACCGAGCAGAACGTCTTGGGGTGTCGCCTATATAGGACAAACAGCAGAAGATTCAACTCAACCATATATTCTGATGGATTATTGAACTAGCAAACTACAATTAAAAAGATTTGATTGTTTTAGTAACAAAATTTTCTACTTCTAATTTTGAATTTCTATCACATAAGACGAGCACAAATATGTCTATCAATGTTTGCAAGATGACCAGAAATTAGCATGCTTAAGCATCTTCAACATTCACTTTAGCTGTGTCCTATTGAACAAACAAAACCATGGTCAACCGTAGTGAGCATAGGACAACTATCAGCAAAACATCTATTTGCAACAATTGTAACTATACCTGTACCCCAGTCAAATTCCGAGCTGTAAGGGCCTCCAGGATGAGACTTGAGATATTGCTCCAGGTGTTTCTTGCTCTTAATTTCTTCCCCAGTGGGTGAGATGAAAACTATCTCATTCTTCCTAGGCTTTGGAATGCACTATAACCAAAACAATAAAAAAGAAATGAGGAAAGGAAAGGAAATTCAGATCCGTAGAGAATTCAGACTGCAAATCACAAATATTAGAATATGGCCATCAACTTTTTGATGGAAAACAAGCACAATAGACAATTTAGAATAATTTCTGCCATCCCTGAATTTCACACCTATAGGAATTACTCCCATCCAGATGCCAGTAAACTTCATAATTCTACTTGATTGCAGATAAACTCTTAAAAATATATTAGACATTATTTCAAGCACTGAGTAGCTTCTTTAATTATGAGGAAAGAATAACTGATAATGAAAGCATTTTCAGTCCCATTTAATTGAATCATGAGCACCTTGTATTGTTTTTGACTTGCACATTCTGTAAAAATTAGTCAGTTCCATGAATAGCTTCTAAACCCAGCTCCTACTCAAAACTCTCCAATCTCCCATAGCTCTTCCAATAGTTGAACGAGAAAACATCGGAGAGAATGTGCAAGATGAATACAGCATCAAAGCCATCCGGCACATGGTCAAAGATTCAAAATACTAATTTTTTTCCCACATACATAACACCCTCTGTACTGGAAAAATGCTTAAAATGAATAGAAAACTATACTGAAGAAACAGAAGATGGTTACTCAGTTTACCAATGTATGTCAGCACACTTTATAAGGAAGTTTACCGAGTACATGTACATACTTTATGTCAGCACGCTTTACAATTTGATTGAGAAACTCACCAAGAGTATGTCAGCATCGCACATTATAATGAGATTCCATCTGCATCCTAACCCCAGCATGACTTTTCATTAATTAGATATGCAAACATAAAACTGTACTGGTTACATGAGACTGATGTCCAAGTAAGGTTGGCTGGGACTGGGGATCACAAAAAAGAAAATACAACTACGGTTGATTATACTGTAGTATGCAGTTAGATTGTTAGTTAACATCCTGGGCTTTCTTTTGGTTGCTTAACAAAACCACTACAGGTCTTGCTCCTACCAGACACTAGAGGTTGTGCTGCTAAACAGTTCACGCAATATTTCACGGGCTCTAGGTAGCAGGCCAAGTAAAGTTCCCTGGACCTGGGGATCATAAAGAAAAGACAACTATGGGCCTATGGCTGATAATAGTGTGCTGTGCAAAAAGAAAGTTTTTCGAGAGAGGTTTCTGCAGTTAGCCTGTTAATTCACATACTGGGCTTCTTTTGGTGACTTAACAAAATCACTGCAGGTCTTGCTCCTACCATTATAGGCTGTAAGAATAAGCTGCTAAAAGCGGACACAATATTTCATGGGTTCAGGTAGGCTTGGTTTGTGTATCTCTCCCATAATTGCTAGGTGTATCTGTATTTCATAGTAGCAAAATAGTTGAAAGAACTCTAATTTGCAAAGGAAACCCAGCAATTAAACAAAAAACACAAGTGAGAAACACATTTAAAAGGGTGACACGGATCACTGAGGAGAAATATATGTAATAGATATTTTTGCTGGAGCATGGATAAACCGATAGAGTATATACACCAAAAAACTGTTAAATCCATGTTTCTCCACTGCAGCAAAAGATAACTGTTAACATACAAGAAAGGATAGCAGCAAGATTAATGATCATATTCTGGAATTAGCAATCATTTCGTTCTCACATATTTACTTAGCAGAACTCAGATCACAATATTTCATAACCTGCACATTAAGCATTTCACTGTGTCCACTCTTTCGTGGCATATTTGACGTAGCACACTTGGATTAAAAAAACTGCTAATTAAGCATTTAGATACTGTGTCTACTCTTTTGTGGCATCTTAGAAGTTGCTCATAGATATGCATGCGGCTTTGATACTTCACGTTCCTTTACATCCAAAGGAACACAAAGAATGCGTGGACTGCCTCCTCATGCTCAGAAGGCAATTTTACGTAATCATCAAATACCATTCCAATACCAAATCTACAACCACCTAACATCCAATCAGTTCACTAGTTTAGGTTTATGCCTATTAGAATTTTGGGATGGTTAAACAACCATCATTCAATCACTCCATAACTAAACCTTTAGCATAAAAAACCACAAACAAGATCTTCTTATTTACTACAATAAGCAACAACATAGAAGACTTTCCAAAAAGACAAAAACTATACTGCATCACAACATTTATAGATTTTTCCCTTGCAAGTCACACAATATTGTTTTTCTTGCAGAATGACAAATTGTTTTCTGGTCTAATGTTAGAGGGGTATGCTTTCATCCCAATGCTACAAATGACTCCTTGATACTAATGAAATTTGTAGATGAGAAGTATTTCTCTATCTACAATAATAAAATTTAAGTTCAATGATGAAGAAAAAAGATCGGAATACATTTCAATTCTAAGGATATCATACATAAAAAAATATTGACCTGCACCCATCAAAAGAGAAGGATATCATTAGAACTTTGGGATGGTTAAATAACAGTCTCTTTATTCTTTAATCACTGCATAACTAAATCTTCAGCATAAAAACCACAGACAAGATTTTCTTATTTACTACAATAAGCAACAAAATAGAACACTTTCCAAAATGACAAAAACTACAGTGCATCAAAAAATTTACAGATTTTCCCCTTGCAAGTCACGCACTATTGTTTTTCTTGCAGAATGTTAAGTTTCTTTTTCTGGTTGCTCATGTTAGAGTGGTATGCTTTTACCCAAATGTTACAATGACCCTCGATACTGATGAAAGTATTTCTCTATCTGAAATTATAAAATGTACAAATTTACGTATAATGATATCGAAAAAGTTTGGATAGATTTCAATTAAGCTAAGGATATCATACATAAAAATATTGCCGAGAAGGATAAGACTGAAAATTCGAAACAGCAAATACATTTATAGGGTAATTGTTTGCCACATCTCAACAGCCCAGATGAGAAGTTTCAATCAATTTCAAATATCTGGATTAAAAGTTCAGAAAAAGGGTTGGTATAAAAAGCATAAATGGATTAGCGTGCCTTATCTTCTTCTCAAAATGCAACATTCGAATTAATTGCAAAGAGCATGAGAGTCAGGCATTAAAGCAGGGTGATGCTATCATCTAGCACTAGCACAGTGATAACACCTAGCATTAGTATTAAGCTCAAGTGGTCAGAGGATGATATATTGCAACTTCCATGGACACCTCTTTCAACAGACTGACGACTGGAAAGCGAATTTTAAGACATAACAAATTCAACCAAATAACCATTATGCAATAAGCTCCCACCATAAACACCAGGAATAATTATTAATTAAAACCTAGAAATTTAATTTAGGAGAATAAACCCATAGTTCCCAAATCATGATACCAACTAGAATTCGGCCACAATTAATTCTCAAATCAAGTTGTATACCACAAGACCGGAACTACCAATTCCAATCATTTCCCGGTAAATTTGGCATAATTAATCAAAATCATACAATAATCCCTAAAATACTAAAAATTTTAAAAAACATGAAAAAAAAAATCATAACCCTAGCTACACAAAAAATTCACAAGACCAAATTCAAAACGCGTCAAAAATCACATAAATTCATGCAAAAATCCAACGCATTTCAAGAAAATAATCGCTAATTAAGACTAAGAAAAAATTAGGGCAAAAAAGGAGGAAAAAGAGGTGGAGTATATAACCTTTTTAGTCCAGCCAGCAGGAGCGGGGAGTTGTTGAACAGAAACGACGTCGTCCTGCTGGTTCTTATCGGGAGTTTTCTCCGTCTCCATCTTTGTGCTTTGTTAATGTGTGAGTGTGTATTTATTTATTATTTATTTCTTTCTTTTTAATGGATAATAATACAACCTACTTTCGAACGCTTTAACACTTCCCGCTCTCTCTCGGAGTAGTGAATGGGAAATGGAAAGAAGGGATAATTTGTTTGTTTGTGATTTATATATGACGGTTGAGAATTGAGAGAAATGACAATTTGGACGTCATAAGAATCTAAAGGTGGATTGGAATCTTCTCTTTTATGTCCGGGTCAAAATGTTATTTGGGCATTTCTTTTATTTTATTTTTTGAATTTAGACTCTGTACATATCTATACAAAACAATCTATTGTACAAATATTTAAAGTACAAGAGAATAATTTCATAAAAGAGATTATAGAATTTTTCTAAATATATCTATCTATTTATTATAACTTTTAATAATAATTTCCTTTTTTTCTTTTAATTAGCAAACACGCATTAAATGTGCCTTCACCCACTAACACCATATAAGGCTTAAAGTCTAATTAGGATTGACCCATCAAATAATATGTGCTCAAAGAATTGGCCCATTATTATTTAAACCGTAAATTTTATCAAAGTATCGAATAGTAATTTAATTAATAATCGGAGAATTATATGGTAATATTTAAATATTATACTGTTTGTTTTAAAACTTAATTACTTAATTATAAAATATTCAGAACACATAATATTATATTGTATAAATATTTAAAATATAATAATATCATAAAATTTTCTAAACATATAAATGTCAACTTTTGTACATATTAACGCATGCTCAAAAAGTCGAACGTTAAAGTTTTTTGCAATTTAGTGTGATTAGTTGAAAAAATACACTTTAGTTAAAGTGGGTGATATGTCCAACTTCCACTTGTACCCCGTAGGCCTTTTCCTTATAAGGGTAAAAAATATTTTTAGTCTTCAAATTTTGGTTCATTGATATTTTTGGCCCTAAAATTTCATAAAAAATAAATCACATTCTTCATCTTTCAAATTTTTATTAAATTAGTACAATTGATAGAAAAATAACATACTTCTTTATTCCAAATTATGAGAAATAGCTGTTTTTGTTAGTTTAGACAAGAGAAAGTAAAAGATAAATGATAATTTTTTATTGGGGTAGAGCCATAGAAATCAAAATTATGATATTTTTATATCAATTGTCCTAATTGAGTAGAAAATTAAAAAATGATAGATATAATTTATTTTTTGTGAAACTTTGATAACTTAAGTTATCACCGGACCAAATTTTAGGGACTAAAAATATTTTTTGCCCTTTCCTAAACTACACCAGAGCTCATAACTCCGCCATATTCTTTTCTTAACTGATACATAAAAAATTGCCGGATCCAAAATTACATTGTAGCGTGTAAAAAGAACATTTAAGGAAGTGTTTAGTTAGTATTCGGGAATCGAAATTAGAATGATAATCATAAATTCTATTATTGATATAGATTTATATCATTTTTCTTTATTTGTTTGGTTTGAATAAGGAATAGTTTCATTATGTGGATAAATTAACAAATTTAAAATGAATATCACAAATGAAAGTGGGTATTTTTAATATTTCATTGTTATAGAATAATTCTGTACATATTAATTAACCAAATAATATTTATAAATATCATTACTCTTAATTTTTATTTATTTCCCTCGTACCTATAAACTAATCATCTCTTAAAAGTTGTGAAATAGCATGAAGCACCTAACAAATAAGGTTCTAACTCGATCCGTTATGTTTACGTGGGCAAATGTGTCCGGATTAGACCTTAGATAGTGGATTCATTCCATAAATTAATATGGACCAAAAAGATTAATCCAAAATCGAGTCCGGATTGCATTATATGCTTAGATGTCATATAACAATGATGAAATTCTTTTATAGCCTCATTTGTTAATAACTATTTTGTTCATTCTTGTTTCTTTTGGATTTTGTGATTAATTCATCTTTTGTTGCCGGCTGGCTGGGCATGGATGAATGAATAGTCACACTTTGAAGCTGCCGAAATTCTAAAAAACTTTCAGGACGAACTATTCTTCTCCCCACGAGAAGGATTTGCCTTTTGATCCATTTTACTAACTTAGACAATAAACTCCGGATCTCAACATTAATTATCATTTAGATGTTGAAGCAGACAATGTTGCGAACAATCTTGAACCTGTTCTTACTTTTACTCATACTTGGTCTATCAATTGAAATTTTCTATATTACTTGCCGTTGGCAACTCTTTTTCTAGAAAAATATTCACAAACTTGTAATTAAAAGTGGAGTTTTAAATGCAAAAGAATGTAAAATTAAATAAGAGAGTTCTTCTTGAGACAAGTCTCTTAGACACATCTTTTATGTAATAATGGAAATTAATATATATATATATATTATATATATATATATATATATCCCAACTTTATATTATCTATATTATATATAAAGTAAAAACTCTTAGTGTGGTCATTATTTGTTTTACCTATTTTACCTTTGACAGTTTTAAATTTCTCTACATAACTACTCATAAAACTTCTTATTTTTGTAATTAATAATTTTTAAAATCACACACACAAATGTGTATATTACCTACTAGTGAACTATAAAGTGAGAAATTATACTTTCAAAAAAAAAGAAAAGAATTAACGGTATTGTGCATCCCTCAACTATGCTAGTATAGTACTTTACATCCAAATTATTAATTCTTGTAATTTGCTACCTTAAACTTTTTTAAGTACTTTATTGCAATCACATGACTTCATGTGAAAATTACCTAATTTGGTCAGCCTTCAGTGGTGAAAAGACCTTTTGCTACAAGTTAAATCGCACATCATTTGGATATATTAGGAAGTGCACAAATCATCGAAAGGTTATATTTATCATTTAGACCTTCAAATTGATTGGAGTTAACTTGATTGCACTAAAATGCTAAAGTTTGGAAGTTTGAGGTAGTGAATTGTAAAAATTAATAATTTGGAGTACAAATTGCTAAATACGAATAGTTGATAGGTGCAAAATGCCATTAACTCTAAAAGAAATTAAGGAAATTGGAATTTTAAGAATTTTTAAATTCACAATCTTAATGAATAATTCCTTTCCAAGAGGGAAATGGAGATAGGGTTTAGCTAAGAATCATTAAACAATTCGATTCTCTTAAAAGGGTTACCAAAAGCTTGGTCATCTTTGCAACGAAATACATTCGTAGGACTAATTACTTAGCAAAGAATTTCAGTCCATCTTCGTGCCTACCTGTTCCTATTTCTACTCGTACTTGGTCTTTCCATTGGAATCTTCTAATGCTGATTAGTTAGACTTTGGCAACTCTTATTCACCAAATATGGATAAGTGTATTATATCGAAAGGATTTCAAAGATAGAAGATTAAAGTTATATTTCATTATTCTTCTTGAGACAAGATTTTTTCAGACTTTTAATTTGACTAAAAGCATATACTAATAATTGTAAGATGTTAGGAATGAGTAATAGAAAAACTCACACGATCTTTTATAAAATTCTGAAGTCCACAACGTAAGATATGTTACAATCCTAGAACATTCAAATAACACACATTCGAAGAATATGAAATGTTGAAATTGAAGAGTTTCATAAATTTATAGTTCCTACATATTATTAATATACTTGTCCTAGTACGCAAACTTAAGAACATTTTTTAGTTTTGTTTGTCACTTGACCTTTTCTTAATTTCCTTATTGGCGATCGAATTCGACAAATGAATGCGTGAGAATCGAGTTCTTGTTTAATTTAAGAATAAAAAACCCTAAACCATTAATTATGTTAGATCCACTGCAAGAATTATCTAAGATCCACTGCAAGAATTATCAATCTTTTGTGACTTGTATAATTTTGATAATCACAATATAATTACTTTGTAACACGATAAGTCACAAAAACTAGTAATTCAAAATCACAAATGGTAATGTGACTTTCATTTACAAGTCATAAATGATTTTTGCGACTCTGTAGACAGTAACCATCATTTGAAAATCACAAACTAAAATACAAGTCACATTTGAGTTTTGTGACTTTTAAATGATAGTCACTGTCGACAAAGTCAAAAAAAAATATTTGTGACTTACAAATGAATGATACACTATCATTTGTGTTTTGAAATTATTAGTTTTTGTAATTTTAAGAGACAGTAATATCACAAAGTGATTATATTTGTGACGTACAAAATAATACAAGTCACAAATGATCATTTTTCTTGTATTGATCTTATAAACTGTTAAATTTAACTACTGTTACTTAATTTATTTTTTTTAATGAAAGTAAAAGGTTAACTACCAAGTACTTGGTCACCCATGTAAGAGATTACACCCGTAAGCTAAATTGTTTAATCCTTATTTTGAAGACCGGCGTCAGAATAATTATTTAATAATCACAAAAGGTCAAGGTACTTAGTCAAAACGAAATTGGACTAAGTAAATTAATTACACCCAAACATGTTCAATTTCACTATAACATGTCAAACATCAATAATTATTAAATCCATTAATTGTACCGGACTAGCTAAATTGCTAAAGAACCATCTAAAATAGTAGGAAAATAATTTATAAAATTATAAATTTATAATTATTTATTAAAATTATTTCACACAAAAAAAATATAACAAATTATTAATCTCTACCTTTAAATATACAATTCCTTGATTTTAATTTTTTTTAACTTATTGAAAACATTAATAATTTATTATTTTATCACTTTATATACGATAAAATATCTTACCCAAACAGCCTAGAAATGCGGGAGAAGCCCAGTACGACTCCGTTGGATGTTGGAAGTTGTCGGCGCCTGGCGATTGGCATGTGCTACCTACCATTCACGAGTATCTACAGCCAAGCTTGGATGTACATTATTTATGATAGAGAAAGTCTGGATAAATAACACTACTTAATCCCAAGGCGTAGCGTAATTAGGACTACCTTCATTTTACTTTTAGACTCTGCTGATATTATCCCTTTTTAATTATTTTATTTATACTAAAATAAATTTGTGATTATTCTTTGCTTGTTACAAATGTTAATGATGGAAACTTCATCTATCTGGTTATTAGAATTTCAATTCTACTTTTATGATTTAAATTTATAAAATAAATCTTAATTCTAGAGGTATGATCGCTATTATAGGTAAACACTACCTAGTAGACATTATCGACTATTAGAATATTGTAATTTATATCTATAGTTATTAAGTTAAGTAAGTGTTTTGATAATTTTCAGTCAAATTTATACTATTTATATCATTATTTTTTAGTTTTTAATCAAAGAACAGTATTAAATTCACGGTAATCCAGAATTTCTTATAATACTAGTATATAAAGTCAAATATTATAACTTTAAGTTAAAGAACCCTATTTTGTGATGAATATTAAAATAACAGTTGTATTTTTTATAGTATGTTATGATCCTACAATTCTATTTACGATATGATCTTACAACTTTCAGAACAATTTTACGTAAGATTTCGATTCTATAAATCTTGGATACTCGAGAGCACAAGTAAAATGAAATGTGGAGTTATATATAAAAACTATATTTATAACAATAAATTTAAAACTTAAAAAAGAATATAGACATCAGGGCGTGATTTTCAACTACTATAAATAGTTGGAATTATATTTAACTATAAACCTAATTGGCGTGAGCAAATTATATATAGAACAACGTATAGAAATTGAGAATTTCGTTGGTTGATAATTATAACATCCTAGCTAGCCCATCTTATAGTATACTTAAATAGCATTTATAGAGGTAAATTCGATAAACAAAATGTTATTTGACAAAAATATTAAAATGATATTGAAGTGCAATTTAAGCGGTAAGATATTTTTTATAATTTAATGTTCATTAATTCGAGTCACTAGAAAATAGAAAAGAGATGCGATATTTTTTTAATATATATATATAAACTGTCCATAAGTTTTAACTTTACTAAGTTTATATATAAACTTAGTAAAGTTAAAACTTATGGACAGGAAGGACAGGAAGGCAACTGTAATTATCCCTAGTCAGCACGCAATACAAT
Organism: Cinchona pubescens; assembly: GCA_025175665.1. Lineage (NCBI taxonomy): Eukaryota > Viridiplantae > Streptophyta > Magnoliopsida > Gentianales > Rubiaceae > Cinchona > Cinchona pubescens. Next base: position 4,228,004 of record JANKKI010000026.1, on the reverse strand, counting down.
GCCGATACCCATCCATATATGTTCCTCAGAAAAATTATTATATGGATCAAAATATACGACAAGACCGTATATTTTGTGATCTATACTATTCCACGTTCATAAATTTTTGATTTAAAAAAATTAACAAGTTAGTGAATGTAATATAATATAAATCATAAAATATACGACGTTACCGCGAACTTTAGTGCATACAAAAATTTTCCTTTTCCTCTTGCTTTAATTCATCCATTGAATAAAGTCATCTTTTGAGTTGTTCTTATTCTTACATGCATAACCTTAGAAAGAGTCCATAATGAAACCCATTATTTAGTCTCAATTTTCACTGTGACCCCCTAGGAATTTCCGTGTTTTGACTTCCACATCTCAATAAGGCAACTTGCATTGCATCACCTTCACATGATATATATAAATGTAGCACAAGTATACAATTGTTTAATTTAGAACAACCAATTTCTTCAACCCATTAATTGGGAACTTCTTCCCCTACTAATTTCATTATTTCACTCCTTATAACTCTCCAAATTTCTTTCAATTTTTCAAGTGTCAATTTATATTTGCTAGGATTTTAAGTAGATGGATGAAATTGAAATACCTTCACATTTTCTTTGTCCAATTGTACATCCATGCAACTAATGAGAGATCCCGTTATAGTTGCAACTGGAATTACATACGATAGAGAAAGTATAGAAAAATGGTTGTATTCTTGCAAAAATAGCACTTGTCCGATGACAAAACAAGATTTATCAAACACAGATCTCACTCCAAATCATACCCTTCGAAGGTTGATTCAATCATGGTGCAGCCTCAATTCTTCCAATGGAATTGAGCGAATTCCAACTCCAAAGCCACCAGCTGAGAAATCCCAGATTTTGAAGCTCATTAAAGAAGCCAAGAGTTCATCAAAATCTCAGATCAAATGCCTGCAAAGGCTCAGATCCATTTCTCAAGGAAGTCAAAGTAACAAGAAGAGTTTAGAGGCTGCCGGTGCTGTTGAATTCTTGGCTTCATCAATAATAACCAAGAAAAATGATCATGAAGAATTATGTGATGAAGCATTGAATCTTCTTTATCAACTTGATCCATCAGATGAAGATTTGAAGAAACTCATGAATGATGAAGTGTAGCAAATATTTTGTGGGGTCATTAGTCCAAATCTTGAAATGTAGTGGAAATTGCCAATCTCGAGTTTATGCTATAATGTTACTAAAGTCTGCTTTTAGGGTAGCAGATCCAATCCAATTAATCAATATTAAGCAAGAAAATTTCGTCGAAATTGTCCACATTTTGAAGGATCAAATCTCACAAGCTTCAAAGGCTGCATTGAAGCTTCTTGTGGAGATTTGTCCATGGGGAAGGAATCGAATAAAGGCAGTCGAGGCCGGGACAGTTTTAGTCCTGATTGAGCTACTTCTTGATTCATCTGATAAAAGGGCTAATGAACTTATGTTAACAGTGTTGGAACAGCTTTGTAGAACCGCTGATGGCCGGGCTGAATTGTTGAAGCATGGAGCTGGATTAGCTATAGTTTCCAAGAAAATTTTTAGGGTTTCTCAAGTTGCAAGTGATAGAGCTGTGAGGATACTTTCTTCAATTTGCAAGTTTTCAGCAACTTCTAGGGTTCTTTACATAGCGAGAAATGTTGCAAGTTGGTGTTGTAGCAAAGTTGTGCCTTGTGCTTCAAGTGGAGATCAATCCGAAGACCATTGAAAGGGCTAATGAAATCTTGAAACTACACAATAGGATTTGGAAGGACTCTCCATGCATTCCACTTTCTTTGGTTTCTTCTTATCCGGCTTGAGAAAATGCAATTTTTAGTTCAAAAAAGAGAAAATGCATTTTTTTTTCTTTTTCTTTTTCCTTCTCTTCCCTTTTGTATAGAATTCGTTGGTATTGAACAAAACAAACAAGATAAGCAGCCTCATGAAATAAATGGGAGCACTTATTGTAGATTTAAAATGACACAGAACAATTCATAGTAAAAAATGGACATATTTTTAGTTACGAAAGCGCAATTTTTTTAAAGTTAAAATAATTTTGTTCTTTCTTATTCTTGGTCTTCATTGTTTCATTATGTATTTGTTTCGGTTCCTCTCACTGTTGTCATACGATAATTTTGGCAAATTATCATTTCTTTGATGTCAGACTGAAATACTGAAAGTGAACTATACTTAGAATTATTGAAAGTGAACTATATTTATCTGTTTCATTCTTTCTGTAAATTAACCAATGTTGTACTTCGTTTGTTTGGTCGAAATCATTTGAATTATGGTAGTCGTAGTTCACATAAATCCCAAAAACTAATGAAAATTGGTTCAGCTCAACGATTTAGAATTAATGATCAATAATTTATGAGATGTATGACATGATTTAAATGAACATCTAGTAACTTGAACGGTAACGACATATGGGGTAATGAATTTAGCTTCCGTTTGGATGGTTGATTTTTGACATCTGGGTCAAAATTTTGCACTCAAATGAACTATTTCCAATTTGAGCCTGTGCCAAAAATAAAAGTAATTGAAGAATTAAGAATTAAAACTTTAAAATAAAGAAAGAAAAGTCCAATTGAGGATGCTACCTACCATAAGGTCCGTAATTAGTCGAGCGTTCAAAATCCAGATGTTTCAAAGTATGAATTAAGTTCTAGCATTGACAAAAAATGACAGGTAATAAAAATCTGGGGCCGCGAATAAACTTCTTGTTGATATCTTTGTTTTGCATTTGAAGATAATTTAATCGTGTACTAACTAAACTATGAGAAAACCAAAATCATTTTAAAATCGCAGAAATTTCAAGAAGTCTACGTGTATTTTGAATTTCTTTTAAAAGTTCCCTGGTCAAAAAGTGCATGTCATGTCCATTGTGAATTATTCTAATCATTCTCACAGGCATGATGCTAATCAATGCATTTTGCAATCGAGTACCTTTTGATGCTATTTTGAGCTACTAGAGAAATATTCATCCTGGAATATCATCAGAAGATAATAATAGATCAATTTTCTGTTTAATCTCTTATTTGAGATAAATTGTTGGAAAATATATTTAGAGAATAATTATAAAATCAGTGCATTTAAATAAAGTAATAGAGTGACAAAATTATTGATATCTTATTAGATTCACTAAAAAAGAAACGGGATGCCATCAAACAGATCTAAAATCAAAAGTTTAGTGATTAAATATTATTTTGTTACGTGAATTGAATTTGACAAATAATTCTGAATTTGTAATTTTTTAAATCATTTTCTTATAAAGTATTATATCGAGAGTAATGTTGTCAAGGCGTATGGCCGGAACAAACTCTTCTTCCTTCTCTCTGTTTTGCTCTTCCTCCTTCATATAAATACTAGTAGACCCTGGCCGTACAAAATACGGCCAATGCCCACTATTTTTTCTAAAAAGAATATATACCTGAAAAATTGTAATTCTTTCTCAATACAAAAAATTGAAAACATACAACAAAAGTGTGCAATACATGATCTAGTCATATACATATACAAAAGAGAATCGTCTCTACATATACAAAATTTAAATTTTGGACCTCAGTTGATGGCTTTTCTCAGTATCTTCCTCATTTTCTCTTCTTTAATAGTTGCACCATATTGATTTTCTATTCATTGACAAATCAAAGGTAGTAAATAAAAGTAACGAGTAATACCATGGAAATACTTGCAGACGTATTTGTGATCTTATAGTTTGGTGGTTAGTTAATAGAGACTAAAAACAACCTACTCCATCCTGAATGATTACAAGTTTGATATGTTGACAAGTCCAAAAATTAATATGCCCACAGCTAAGAGGTTCATACAAGCAATGTAAACACAAGAATTCACGAAAAATCTTGACTAATAAAAGCGAAGAGCCACATGCACATAAAACTATGCTATGTGAATAAGTAAGTTGTAGCTTATTAGTTAAACTAGTAAATGTTTATGCTTATAGGTTTATACCATTCATTCAATTTAATTGCTCTTATCTTCTCTCGAAATCCTACTTCTTACCAAACTAGAAAATAAAGATCATATAAGGGGTAAAAAACAATGTGCTTACAGGGATGGCTTCATTTGTTATCCTTCATTGACCAGTAATCATAAGATTTTCCAACAACCTATTCATATTCAAGTTCACAGGTAAAGTTATGTAATTAGAATGTACAGATTCCAAACCCTTCCTCCCTTAAAAAGTTTCAATGTATACCTTTGGATCTGCTTTGAAGTATTATCACAACACATGTTTTTTGGATTGAGAAAATTAAGAATAAAAATATTTCAAAAATAATATTTACAGTCTTGAGATAAAAATAAAAGGAATGCATAGAAAATTTTATACCCTTTTAAGAATAACCTAAAGTTAACCCAAAAAATCATATAAAACAGTACTATAATTTGCAATTATGCAGACAATAATTTCTTAGTAAGTAGTTTTTGATTTCTTTCCTTCTATAAGAAGTAGATAAGAGTACAAATACTACTAACTAAAGAGCCAATGATGACTTCCCTCATTATCCAACAACCATATTGCCAAAGCAGGTGCTGAACATGAACTGTTGAAACTAAATCGAATCTGAATAAAAACTACTAAAAAATTAGACCATAAGTTTATACATCTCAGATTTGTAGGTAGAACGATTCAAGCTTCTATTATATTGAGTAGGAAATTAACATCAAAGCTAAGAAATACACATCTAAACATAGGTGTGTTTAATCTGCATTTAGTACACCTAAAAAAGAAAAAGAACTTAGTAAAAAAGTAAGAACATACAACCAAGAAAAGAAAAAATAAACCATATGATTCATGATAAATAAGACTAAATTACTTCATTGACAACCCCTAACATTACATACCTAGTCCAGTATTTCAATAAAAAGCTATTGAGCCTTTTTTAGAGGTCCTATCATTTAAAGATATTTTTTCCCTTTTATCTATAAAGAAAAGGAGAAAGTGCTACAATCCTTTTAGCAACATCTTCATTTTGTGCACTAATGGTGTGAGTGGATCCAAGAATTTTTCCTTAACAATTTTAGAAGTCCCTAATACACGTGCCATTGAGTAAAACTAGAGACCTATAAAAAAGATTAAGTACACATTTCATATTATACATCTGTATGTTTTGTCAAGTTTAAATTAGTAACAAAAAATCAAAGAAATTAGGAAAGGGAAAAGGGAAAAATGATCTTACATAAGAACCTCCAACTTTTTTAAATCTGAAAATTTTGATCTAGAATAAAAAAATTGCAAGCAATCACAATGACAACTAAAATCCCAGCTATCACCTGCAAAATTGCCATTTACACAATGTTAATTTCACTATGAAAATAAAAAGAAACAATAAGAACAAAGAAACAATAAATAATTTTTTTTAGAAAGAATAAATATTAGATGAGAAGAAAACTTTTCATTTATCAAATAATTCGAATACAACTCAAATTAGTTGTTTAACCTTATTAACAAACACCTCATACAGATTTCATGAGAATTAGTAGAAACATGATCATAGAATTAAGATCAACCAAAAAACACACAAAATAAGAACTATTTTTTTTTCACTACAAAAGCATCTAAATATCCGAAAAAACTCATTCTATTATCATAGTTTAACCAAAAAAAGAAGTACCTCTTGTGGCTCTTAGTTTTTTTTTATTACTAGTTAACTAATGGAATTAATGCAAGTACAAACTCATACTACTATCATAGTTTAACCAAACCCTAAACCCTAGTAGAACCTGGTCGTGCCCACTATTTTTTACCCTAAATATATACAACTTTAATAGAAATTTGCATTCAAATTCAAGATGATAAAACTTAGATCAATGATCAAAGTTAATGGGAACAAAACTCTTGAATCATGATAGTAGTATTTGGTAGTTTATTCAATGGCCACTATTTTTTTAGCAAAAAAGTCAAGCTACATGTAGTGGATCCAATCATATTGTTGTTCCCATATATAGATGAGTATAGTACATAAAAGTACTAACTTCTAACTATTAAAGAGTGAGTTCGGTTAATTCATCTCATCAACATAATTCACCATTAGGCAAACCAAAATGAATTAAATATGGTTAAAGGATCATAAAGTTTAAATGATGATATACCAAAACAATTTACCCAAATTAAATATATCATGAAGTTGAGAAAATTCATTTATTAGGAACAGTGAGCCTATGTTCTAACCTGAATCCACCCATAATACAAACAATAAAATATTTAAGTTGCCTCTTTCTTCTAACATGCTAACTACACGAGTAACAATCTTCCCTTCATTAACCATTGCTTTTTCGGTTTCGATCAACATTTTTTACCCTAAGTATATTCATAACAAAAAACAAATCAATTTTTAAAGAACATATAACAATATTGGGTTGAAAATTATGATAAAAATCTTCTAAATCTTTTGCCATCTCATAATGATAATATGAAAATCTTCACAGAAAAAAGGTGTTAGTCTCAACCTCAAGAAACTTGGTAACCATCCCACCTGATGAACAAAATATTAAGTTTGATCAACCCATTAACATTTAACATATCATTTTCCATCTGAAAATAGATTCTTTATTAAATACCGAAGTACTACTTATAATCTTAATTTAATTCATAATTTGAAAATTATAGATAATAATTTCAAGGCAAATATAACACAATGAATAAGACAATCCTATACATTTGTATTATACTGATTTGTTAATCAGGTTATATTTGGAAATCACATCATTTACCAAACCTTTTCCCTTTCCTTTTTAGCTAAAAAAACCAGTTAACAAAACCAACCAAGAACCACATTTTGATTCAAAAATTCAATATTTTCTTCACTTCCTGATGCAAGTAAGATAATAATATTTTTGTCATATAGACCATAGCTTATTTTTTAGCTTTTCTTAACTTACTATTCAAAAATTCAATCGTTTCACACCCAACCAAAGGAAAAACTTTTAGATATTTCAACCTACAAAGATAAAACACAACTTATTTTTTGTCTTTATTTGTCTACCAATTTAGTTTAGAATTTCACAGCCATTATCGAGCATAAATCAACTAGCAGTAGAGAATCATATGAGAGAGGCAAAAGAATGAAAGTACATAAATAAAACAGGAAAAATGAGGACAAAATACAGAACTTAAAAAGATTCTATGGGGAAGATGGCAGAGAACTACTTTACTAGATCGGTGTTTGAAAAAGGCATGAATCTGCAATTAAAAAAATAAATTAGTAGTTCTTTTTTTTTTTTTGGGGTTAACAAACTATAAACTACAAGAATAAGATTTATAAAATCATCTAAAATAAATAAACAAAAACATTCACAAACCTAAATAAAGAAAAAGTAAAAAATAAAACAACCTCCCTTTCACTAGAAATAACCTTAATCTGCAACCAGATCTTACGAAATATTGATGTAAAAAATATTAGATCCAGATCCTTATGAAATCAATTGAAAATTAGGTTATAAGCCTATAGTGTTGAGAAGTAAAAAAAAAAAATCCAACAAATAATAAATAGAAAATCATAGAAAAAAAAACCAACCTTTTGTACATTTTATTGTTGATCAGAAAAAGAAATAAAGACCAAGAAATTTCAAACCATGTAAAGAAATAGCCTTAACCCTAACCAAATCCTGCAAAATAAGTAGACAATATTATATTCACTATCATAAAGAACATAAGGGGAAGAAGAACTAAAATCAGGAAAAATAGAGAAGGAAGTATAACGAGAAATTGAAAAAATAGAAGAGACATAGAGGAACTTTGGAAGAAGATATGAGTCATATGAAGAAAGAGAAATCAGGAAAAAAGTGGCTGACGGTTTTGTTGTAGTTTAGGTAAAGAGTGGTACTTTTGATAGAGATCTAACAGACCATAATACAAGGAAATCCCTTAAAAGCATCTCAGCCATTCATTCATTATCTCCAAAATTAGTTAGGCAGACTTATTGGAGAAAGTTTGACTAAGTAAAAATTACTATTTTCAGATCAATGGATGCGAACATTGACTATAATGTCTCTCTACAGTTTGATACTGTTATTTATTCATGTTGAACCCCAGTTATGATAATCATGTTTTGATGATGACCAAATTGCACTAACGGTTTGAAAACAAGTGTGCAGAAAAATAGGGAGTTACGGACGTTGATAATTGTCTGAAAGGAAAACAATTCGAACGATAATAATCGTCCGACACAAAGAACCTGAAGCCGTCTAGGACGAAGAACAGCGTCCGACCATATTTCCAGAAGACATTGCATCGACCGGACGCAGGTTCGGATGCTTCCTATGGACGTTCGCAACGAATACCCTTAGAGAATGGACGCAACGCCAACACAGGATTTAGCAATGCTGTCCGAACGGTCCAACGGCTAGTTCATTCGGACGCATACTTGCTGCATCGGCCGTTCGAAAGGTCCAACGGCTAATTTTCTAGTAAGCAGAAAATAGCCGTTGGAAAGTTGTTAGAAGCAGATTATGGACAACTATAAATACCCCTTAGCCTGAATTAAACTAAAAGAGACTTCTACATTGATTACAAGTAATTCTTGAGCTATTTGGGAGAAATAGTGGGTACAAGTGTTGTAATAGTGTAGGTAGTTTTGTGAAAAGAGCTTAGGAGTGTAAGAGTTCTTCAAGTGTAAGAGTGAAGAGATAACAATTGTAACAAAGGGAGGTTTTGAGTGTAAAACTCTTAGCTCAACTAAAGGAAATTAGTGTGAGTAAGAGTGATCCTCATTTGTGTACAAGAGGTTATTATCTCACCAACTTTGAAGAGACTTTTAGTGGCTAAACTTCCAGTTGAAGAACTGGGTAGTTGCCTTGTAAGAAACTCTTTGTGGTTGTAAGATCCAAGCTTGAGAAGTTTAGGAGTTTGGTTTGATACTCTTAATCTCAATCTTCTAATTTGTTCTTTAAGCTTAAATTGTTGAATATCTTTTGTATTCATTGGTGCTTAAGTTTTTATTTGGTGCATAAAGTTTGCATTTCTTATTAATACACATCAAAAGATGTGTTTTTGAAGTAACCTAATTCACCCATTTCTTAGGTTGCTTTTTATGCCAACAATTGGTATCAGAGCATTGGCCTCTTTATTTTGCTTAAATTGCATTAGAGTAAAGATCATGGCAACCAATAATGCTTTGTTTTTAGAGGGGCATTCTATCACTAGACCTCCCATGTTTAATGGCATAAATTTTAATTTTTGGAGGGATAGAATAAAAATTTTTGTTCAATCTATTGATATTAATTTATGGTATATTATTTGTGAAGGTCCTTTAGAAGCTAATATTCTTGATGAAAATACTCATATAGATTAAGGCCTAAGACTAGATATGAGTTAAATGCACAAGATAAAATAAATTTATCTTTAAATGCTAAAGCCATTAATATTTTGTATAATACCTTGGATGCAGATGAGTTTTGTAAAGTAAAAGGTTGCAAATCGGCCAAGGAGATATGGGACAAATTGAAAGAAATCCATGAAGGAAATGAAGACATAAGAGAACAAAAGAAGTCACAATCCTTCAAAATGGAACCTCATGAGAACATTGATAAGATGTATTGTTGGTTCAATGATATGGTAAAGGATTTGGAAGGTTTGGGTAAAGAATATTCCTTGGGTGAAAAGAATAGAAAAATTTTGAATGCCTTATCTAAGGAATGGGAACCTAAATCCATTGCCATAGAAGAGTCTGAAAATTTAATTTCTATACATATTGATTCATTGATCAATTCTCTAACCTCCTTTGAATTGAAGTTGAAATACAAGGTACAAGATGAGGAGGCAAAGGGAAAAAGAAGCATAATCTGCATTTAAAGTTTCATCAAAAAGGAGAAAAGACTCAAGGAAGACTCATTTCAACAACTTCCAAATCACTTGGGATGATTGTAATTCGGATGGAGAGGTTGAAGAAGAATATAAGGAGGCTCAAATGACTTTTATGGCACTCAACAATAATGAGGTATCCTCTAGTTGTGATTCCTGTGATGATGATGATGATGTTGAATCATTTATTTTTAAAATGCATGAATGTTTGAAAGAATCATATGCTAAGAACAAAGAGTTAAAAATTAAAGTTAATTCTTTATTGAGTGCCAACTCAAAACTTGTGCATGAAAATAATTCTTTTACAAAAGAAAATGATGCTTTGAAGAAAAAATTTGTTGAAAAAACCAAGATCATCAAAGAACAAGCTTCATTGAAGAAGAGATTAGATGATCTTGATGATATTTTGAAAAAGAAGAAAGAAAATGTTTTTGAAAAGAAAAGAACTAGAAATATGTTTTTGAACAAAAAATTTATCACCTTTATAGAAAAAATGATTTGTACTTTGTTAAATATAAATCTTCTTGTTATGGCAATAAGAGTATTATTTGTAATTATTGTCATCAACATGGCCATATAAAGAAAAATTGTTATGTTAAAAGAAATGAAAAATTGGGAATAAATTCTATTTGGGTGATTAAGCATGTTACTAATCCAATTGGACCCAAGAAAGTTTGGGTACCAAAAGTTGTTGCTTAACTTTCTATGTAGGTATGCTTGGAGAGCACCAAGGAATTCAAGATAGATTATCTATGAAGCGTGTTCAAGGCATATGAGCTAAGATGATATTGAAATGAGTAACATTGAAAATTTTGTATGCTTTCATTTATCAAGTTGAACTATGTTCTCTTCAATATTACTCATCTATGTGTTTGAATTTGTTTAGAATGCTAGGAAATATGTATCCCCAATTTTTGTCTATAATAAGTCACTACTTGCAAAAGAAAGGGGGAGCATTCTCTTTTTTAAATGGATTATTTTGCAAGAAAGAATTGCATCACACATGCTTCATTGTTTTGATGATATTTTTGGTAAGGAATGAGCGAAAATTGTTTTGATCATAATTCTTTGCATGAATTCTCTCATGCTTATGGAACACATATTCTTGAAGGGAAGAATTGTTTGGCATAAATTGACTCATTCTCCGTGCACTCATTATATTCATCTTTCAAGGGGGAGAATAAACTTAGGGGAAGCTTGAATTGCATTATTTTTCTTATGTTTTGATAATGCCAAAAGGGAGAGAAATAATGGACAAATTCTCTTGTGTAATACTTCATTTTTTATGGTCATTTTTTGAATTGTCCAATTGATTTGTCATCATCAAAAAGGGGGAGATTGTTGAACCCCAGTCATGATAATCATGTTTTGATGATGACCAAATAGCACTAACAGTTTGAAAACAAGTGTGTAGAAAAATAGGGAGTTATGGACGTTGATGATTGTCCGAAAGGAAAACAATTTGAAAGATGATAATCATCCGAGACAAAGAACCCGAAGACCATCTCAGATGAAGAACAATGTCCGGCCATATTTCCAGAAGACATTGCATCGACCGGACGCAGGTTCGGACGCTTCCTCGGACGTCCGAACGAATACCCTTAGAGAACGGATGCAACGTCGGACACAAGGTTTAGCAGTGGCCGTCCGAACGGTCCAACGGCTAGTTCGTTCGGACGCATACTTGCTGCATCGGCCGTCCGAAAGGTCCAACGGCTAGTTTTCTAGTAAGCAGAAAATAGCCGTTGGAAAGTTGTTAGAAGCAGATTATGGACAACTATAAATACCCCTTAGCCTGAATTAAACTAAAAGAGACTTCTACATTGATTACAAGTAATTCTTGAGCTATTTGGGAGAAATAGTGGGTACAAGTGCTACTAATAGTGTAGGTATTTTGTGAAAAGAGCTTAGGAGTGTAAGAGTTCTTCAAGTGTAAGAGTGGAGACATAACAATTATAACAAAGGGAGGTTGTGAGTGTAAAACTCTTGGCTCAACTAAAGGAAATTAGTGTGGAGCAAGAGTGATCCTCATTTGTGTACAAGAGGTTATTGTCTCACCAACTTTGAAGAGACTTTTAGTGGCTAAACTTCAAGTTGAGAACTTGGTAGTTGCCTTGTAAGAAGCTCTTTGTGGTTGTAAGCTCCAAGTTTGAGAAGTTTGGGAGTTTGGTTTGATATTCTTAATCTCAATATTCTAATTTGTTCTTTAAGCTTAAATTGTTGAATATCTTTTGTATTCATTTGTGCTTGTGTTTTTATTTGGTGCATAAAGTTTGCATTTCTTATTAAGCACATCAAAAGAATTATTTTTGATGTAACCTAATTCACCCCCCCTCTTAGGTTGCTTTGTGGGCCAACAATTCAAGGGTATTCTTTATATTTTTATGGGAAAAAGGCTAAAAAGGTAAGAAGTTGCATAGTCTCTTATACACATTAATTGACAACATTACTCTAGAGTACTCCAAAGACTATGCATAAGATGAGGGGCATAAAATGTCATTTTTTAGCAAAAAAAGGATAAAAAATACAAATACAAGTCATCTTCCATGTCAACACACATTGCCACATGGCAATGGGAAGAAGCCACATGGCATAAGGGCTCCTTGTCTTTTATATATAGGTAGAAATATTGAATTTTTTAACATGGACAACGCAATTGAGAAATAGAAACCAAGACAAATTGTGGGAAATGTATTATAAGAAGTAATGGGTATGCAATTCTTGTTAAAGCCCCAAGCCCAAACACAGTTCTGACTTTAAAATATCCCCATATTTCTTTTCAAATCCAAATTAACCAACAACTAACATTAAATCTTCCCTATTTCAAGTTCCTACTCCAGGTTTATAGATTTTCACAACTCAACGGAGGAAGTAATTAGTACAGGACTACAACTAGATTTTGCCATTTTGGAAACCCGCAGAATTTATGTATGCAAACTTCTTATTATAATTTATTTTAAGTGTTATACGGTATATTATTTGATTATTATTTCCTCTATTTATGGACTTGTGCCCTTTGTTTATTTTGATTTTGGGTGATATACACCTAAAGAACATACAATTTGATTTGACGTCGTGATTTAAACTATTTGGATTCATTTTGCATATGGTTAAAAACAATGTCATGCTAATTACACCGTGTGCTATAGTATTGTTTTCTTTTTATTTTTCAAATTTTCGTATTTGGTACTATATTTAAATATTCACCCAATTTCTAAAGCATGGATCGTGGGATTATGAGTTTCTTGAAATTCAACTCCGCGGACATCGTTAGTGAAGGAAAAATACGTCTCCCATTCAAGTTTGTTAGGGAGTATGGTGATTCGGAGGGTTTCATCGTACAACTTATTGTTCCTCGTGGAAGATAGAGCATTGATACTATCAAGGAAGAAGGGAATAGGCTTTGGCTTAGCAGTGGTTGGCCAAAATTCATGTCTCACTGCTCCATATGCAGTGCATACATACTGTCTGCACTTACTTAGGGAATTCTCAATTTCGGGTTACAATATTGGACTTAACAACATGTGAGATTGATTATCCATAAACCTGTACCTAGTCTCTGGGTGTTGCAACCACTGATCCAACACTTGATTCATCCAGAAATCCAATCGTTTGGAGAAGTTATGACACGTAACTACTTGACTAATAGTCAAGTTGTTTATGTTCTCGCATAGTTTTCTAAGACCTATCTATGACATAAACCAAGAATTATTGAACTCAAGGATGAAAACGAAAACAGATGGTATACATTTACGCATGCTAAAAATAATAGGATTGTTAGCCTGTCTTGTACTTGGAAGGACATTGCAGATGACAAGGATTGCAAGTTGGCGATGTATGTACATTTATAGTGATCTAGGCCTCAGGGTCAGGTACCCGTGTTATCGTGTAGGTGTCTATCACCTGTTGATCCAATGAGATCATACTTCTGGATTAAGCATGCAAAGACAAATTGGTCCTTGTGTAACTGTGTAATATGAAGTGTAAGATGGAGCATTATATGGTCAAACCGTTTTCACCTTCAATGTATTATTGCTTACTAGAAATCTATGGCAAAATTGTTCTTTGCACTTAGTCTTAATTTTGTGCCTTTTTAAACTAAGGTTGTTGTCTTTGTCATTTAAATTTTGTCTTACCAGCATCTATAGTTAGATTTAAATAAAAGGATTGACTATTATTATGCACTTAATATATAGAGAGGAATTGAGCAATCGAAGGCCATGTATGAATCTACATTTTAGAGGAATTGAGCAATCGAAGGCCATGTATGAATCTACATTTTTCAGATACATGGAATAAATATACATAAAATATATTCCATTATATGTATCAACATAATTAAATTAATTTAACTATTTTATGTAGGAAGCGAACAATACTTTAAAGTTCATTTTCATTTTCATAATATTCAACTATTTTCTTTGTCACATTACGTATTCAACTACAAGGATTCACATTACATATTTTAAAAATGGGCTCCGTTTGGGTGGTTCTTTTAAATTATGATATTAAGAAGTAAGATATATACATAAAGTAAGATGTAAGTGCATGTGTGGATCCTATGGCTAAGTGAGATTGAAATTCTAATCTCTTAATGAGTTTTATAATCTTATGGATGGAATGTTTTAGTCATGGAAACATCCTTGTTAGACTCACCTATATGAATATCGGGGTTTGATTGCTCTTATGAGAATTTGGCCTAATTCTCTAGAGCATTCTTAAAAATTAGGATAGAGCACATGGTGCAACGTGCTGGATTGAGAAATTTATTTTAGAACATCTTGAAATTATTTGTGTGAAGTACTCTACTTATCCTCAAGGGTCATAGTTTAAAGATTGAGTCCATTATGATCCTAATATGAGAAATTGAAGCACTAAGTGGAAATTGCTACTTTCAAAAGACATGATGTTCTCACTAATTACCCAAGTTATTTTTAGTGAAATAGTAGGGGATTGTTGGATATTTTCATAAAAATAATACATGTGAATTTCTGGAGAACTTGAATTTTAAATTGTGTAACTCAAAAAATTAATATTTCAGTTAAAAATATTATTAATTTCTGTAATGGTTTGATTAATATTATCTTTGTCCATCATACAATGTATTTGGACACTTGATTTTGTAGATGAAAATTTTACAATAATTCTTGTTAATCGGTAGATTTGTAACTCCTACAATATTCAACCAATATACAAGAGAGTTTAAACAAGTTTAGAAAAACATTTTCCTAACTCTTTGTAGCTATTTTCATGTTTTACTACATTTGACATTAGTAAGGTATTGAGTGAAACTCCTATTCACAAAATTGTATAGATTTGGTAGAAATTAAAATATTGGCTGGACTATTGTATTCTAGAGGTAACGTGCTACCCACTTCTATGCCAGTTATAATAATAAATGTGGCGTGAATCGTCTTAAAATAGTGACCTAATTACATGTCTCACCTATCCGAAATTCATGTGTCTATTTCTTTAAAATTTGTTTTGCAGGTTGTTCGAGTTATTCAAGAATTCAAGAACCAACAGTTGATTTACTAATATACATTGATTTAAAAGTTATTGGAAATATTGGTATAATGATTAGTTCAAAATAGAAATTAGGTATAATTTCATAAATCTCCTCTGAGATTTCTGACAATTTCAAGAAGCTCCCCTAAAGTTTTAAAAATTACACATACCTCCCTTACTTTTACTGTTTATGTTACAAAGTAGACCCAATAGGCTAGATTTTCCTTCAAAAATTAAAAAATACCCTTTTCGTAAAAAATAAAAATATGAACAAAATTTTCTTATCAACTTCTTTCACTCATTGCCGCATTCTTTCACTAGTTGTTGTTGACGGTTTGAAGCATTTGATGCTCAACGCTGTCATCACCCATCACTGAAGTCCATGAAACTAACTCAGCAACATGGAGCCTATAGCAGCTCCTCCATTCTTTCATACCTCAAATAATGTACTGATTTACAGAAACCTTATATCAAAATGATTGTTAGAGCACATAGACCAAAGATTTTGGCATCAATCTAGAAAGCACAACGGATGTGCAAAACAGAAACCTGAAAACCAAAACCCACATCAGTATGAGTTCAAAAATTTGAGCCAATTTTGAGCCCTAAAACCTCTCGTGTTTCAAGCTTGAAAATAATCACAAGGCTATTTTGCTACTATTTAGTTTAGTGATAAACCTCAAAACCCACAAAAATTCATTAGAAAATAAATTCATCATTGGGGTTCTCATTCGGGCATTTTGACAAATGGCTGGCAGGCATACACATAGACAACAATAGTCTACTATTGTCTACAATTCTAGCAACAGAATTTTACACCAACAATTTTATATTCTTATGTCTTTCTCTCCTTATAATCCATCTTTGAAACATGGAAAGGATAAAAAATTTAACAGCCTAAGAATAGAAAAGAGAGTGAGAAGTAGGACTCTATTGAGTGCTTGCAACAAGTGGTGAATTAGAGAATCGCAGGGCTAGTGTGGCAAAAGGAAGTTTGGCAGACTAGATGGAAAAGAGAATGAGACATAGACAATGAGGTTGTAAGACTTGGAGAAGGGAGAGGTGGCATGAGGAAGGAACTGTGCCGGTTTATTTAGATGTTTTATTCTTCTTTAAATAAATAAGGAATTAAGAATTGTGTGAGGGACAATAGAGTACTTTTGCACAATTGAAGGGTGGCAGGTGTAATTTTTAAAACTTGGAGGGAGCATCCTAAAATTGTCATAAACCTGAGGGGAGGTTTCTGAAATTATCCCTAGAAATTAATGGGTTCGTGCATTTTACAGCTTTTTAAATTTTTTTGAGTAGTCATGGTCAACTCAACTTCTTTTTTTTTTTTTTTTTTTTTTCAGAAGATTGTTGGCCAATAGAGAATTGGGCTTCAATCGTTTATCTTTTATGCATCTAAAGTTACCATTTCAAGAAGATATACTTTGTTCGCGTGAAGTTTTCATATTTAGTGGGTTAAGCATATATAGAATAAAGTATTATTCATTTCTCCATGAGGTGTTTTTTCTCCAGAGACAAATGGCCTTTTCGTTGATCTTGATCATTTAAATGTTTTTATTTTTTCGGTGCCTTTTGACCTTCAAACACTATAAAAATTCTGATCTCATAACATAAAACCATTTCGCTTTGTGTAAGAACCTAAATTATACAAACTTTGTGAGTTGCATAACTTTGTATCATGTCATTTTGTATACACATATCCAATTCTGATCAACAATTTCATTATCTGTTTACACTAGGCATTTGAAAAAAAAAAATTTACACCATAATAGGTACATAGTTGAACTATCGTGCAGGCACTTTTTTGCAGAAGAAATAATCATTCCATCACTGGTCACTGGTCACCCTAAACCCTCCAATAGTTATAAAAGGGCTAGTTTAGGGAGCAATTTGAGAACAAATCTCCTATAAATACCCGACACATTTCCTCAATTTACAGACAAAAACTCTTTAATTTCTGTCGTCTTCATTCTTCTTCTTACATAATAACAAAAGTGCTCTTTAAATTATATTTTATATATATTTACAATTTATAAATTTATAGTAATTGAACTATCAAATGGAGAATTGGAATTTTATTCTAGTGTTAAAGACTTCTGAAGACTTCAAGTGGACTTGCATTCAAAAGTTTAAGTACTCAAGTGTTTAAATTAAAATTCAACATTCAATTTCTAAATTGGTTATTTCTACTTATTTACTTTATTAATTGTCTTTAATTACTTTAGTTATATTTTTATTTATTTATATTTTGTGTAGTTTAATTGCCAAGTTACTTTAATTTTTTTTTCATATTAGTATATTTTTAGTATTCTTTATTTTTGGATACACTTGTTTATTGAAAAACTAGTATAATTTTTTGACAAATTAGTTTTTTTTGGCCATCTTAGTTTATTTGCTTCTTTGTAATATTACATTGTTTCTTTGTTTTAAGCATTTTATTTCTTTCTTTGTTAAATTGTACTACTTGTTTTAAGTACTTTATTACTTTATTTATTTGTAAACTTTTTAATTTAGAATAAAATGAATGGTATAGGAAGTCAACACACACTATGTTGGTTTTTGAACTGTTGAGCAATGTGAACAGCTTGCAAAACAAATGTTCAAAGTTAAAGAAAGGAAACAATGGACTTCGGCTAGGTGAAGTGTAAACTAGGTCACTATTTTAAGACAATTTATGCCCCTTTGAATATTGTAACGGGTGTAGACAGTACATAGTGCATTACTTCCGAGATACAATAGCCTAGCCTTTACACAGTATTCTACTCCGGTCTATACCATCGGAATTAAAATGAACCATACATAACACCATATTTTTTCACATATAGGAGTAGACAGAATAATAGAAACTTGAAATATTTCTACAAAGAATGTGGTCTATCCTTTTTGTTTGTAAGCCACTATTTATAGGATAAGATAATAGGAGCTATAACCATGTATTAACTCATGTTAATTAGAAGATTTCAGTTTCAAAACCAAAATGTCCAAATATAAGGCTTATTGGACAAAACCTGCATTTATATGATCAATTAACCAATACATAAATTTCATCTTTATGCAAAACAGTTACACATGTTCAAAATTAATTGTAATGAAATAATTTAAAGAATTGTAACTATCTCTATCTTGAATTCAAATTATTTTAAAAGTAATTTATTTTTATTAAAATATACAAAAATTCTCTAGTATTTTAATAAAAATATGTTAATTATACAAGAGGAATTACTCAAAAGCTTATGCATAAGGAAAGTGATAATGTCTTTAAAACTTCACTTGGTGTTCAACAATTCCTGTACTAGAGTCAAAGTGGACTTAGTCTTTACACGATGACTGCTAGAGGGAACGTAAAATCATATCACACATAAGAACTTCTCGGTGCTCAAAAATAAATTTCATAAGCTAGCACATTACATCCTTGTGCTTTATCCTAGTTGTCATGAATTCTCTAGAAAAATAGATTGATTTCAAGGTCTTGACGGTCTCACTTCCACACTCATGTAGTTGGGTCTATCAAAGATGCTCATATGACTAAAAATCCGTACCATAAGGGTTATAAAACTCATTAAGAGATTAAAAATTCTTAACCTTCACTCAACGTCATAGGACAACGCATACACTTACATTAGAGCATAGATAATTCATCAATAGGACATAATATTGTGCATGTAATTTATTCAAATCTCTCTGATTCGTTTGTCTCTACCCTAATTACATCGAAAAAGTCCATTGTGAAACCCTTTATTTAATCTCGTTTTTTTAGTGTGACCCCTAGGACTTTCCTTGTTTTGACTTCCACAACTCAATAAGCAACTTGCATTGCACCACTTTCACACGATATACATAAATGTAACACAAATATACAATTGTTCAATTTTGGAACAACCAAGTTCTTCAACAACATTAATTGAAAATTCAATTCCCTTCTAAGTCATTATTTCAACTCCTTATAACTCTCCTAATTTTTTTCATACTTATTGAGTGTCAATTAACAATGTTGGAACAACTTTGTAGAACAGCCGATGGCCAGGCAGAATTGTTGAAGCATGGAGCTTGGATTAGCCATAATTTCCAAGAAAACTTTTAGGGTTTCTCAAGTTGTAAGTGATAGAGCTGTGAGGATACTTTCTTCAATTTGCAAAAATGCGTATTCAGCAACTTGTAGGTAGGAATTGTAGTGGATAGTATCGGGGCGTGCCGAGCCAAAAGCCCAGCAAGTTAGGCTTTTTGACGGGATGGGACGGGCCGTGGCCGGCTGCCTTCCTAGACGGGACGTACTGTGTCGAGTCAAGAACTTTAAATACTTGACCCAAGTTCAGTCCCAGTACTAGGCCCACGACGAGGCGGGGTGTGCCAGGCTTGGGTAGGCCCTCGAGTAGGTTCCACGGGTTTGCTCTCGGTCTAACCACATAAAGACACCTGGATTGGCCTGTGACTGGCCCACAGGGTCTGGCCCATGTGTTAGCCCACTTTCAAATATAGTATGAAATTAGACCTAGTTAAAACTTATTTTATTATAAATAAGTATTTCGTTCAAATTTAGTATTCAAAGTCAAGATTTGTACAAGCTATATTTATTATTGCAAGTCATTATTTATTAGTATTTTTCATTTTGAATAACTTAAGGGAAAGAAATTATTGCTTATTTATTTTAAAGTATATTTATTTATTTCAAATTATTATTTATATAATTCAAAATTAGTACTAATTTTAAATTGATTACTTATTATTCATAAATACTTATAATTATAACTTTGTTTATTAATCATATGAGAAAAATATATAATTAGATTAAAACCACCCTGAGATGGTAGGGGGTTTGGCATAGACCCTACCATATATATTAATATTTGCAAAAATAGTACAAGAAGGGGGGACATGAAACCTTATCTCCAAAGATTACAAGTTATAAAACTAATTTACGAAATTAAAAAATATAAATGAACTAATAACTAGACACATAAGAAGGGGGACATAGAATCTTACCTCTAAATAATTATTAAACATAAAAATCCTATATATTCATCATTTAGTGAATTACTACCTTCATCGTCATCAAAGTTTTGCATCAATCCTTGTTTTCTTTCTTCGGCTTCGAGCCACTCCTTTAGGCACACCACCATCTCCAAATTTGCCAGTGTCATTCGAGCTCTTTTGTCATCAGCTAACATTCTAGAACTCTTTCACGGGCACTAAATGCACTTTTCGATGCAGCTATTGATGCCGGTGTTGTTAACACATCTCGAGCAATTTGAGATAAAATAGGAAAATCACGTCTTCTATCTCGCCACCAAACAAGAATATTAAAATTTGGTAAGCCTTCATCTAGTAGAGGCCTCAAATACCAAGCAATTTTATCACCTTAGTCTTGACTATCATGGGTTCTTGGTCTTTTTGCTGCTAAATGTTTATGAGGATCAAAATGTGCGTGCACCTTTATGATAAGAAATGTAGATTGGGATTGTAGTGTTAAAGAAGTAGAAGATGGACTTTGTTGTGTAGGTGAATTTTGCTTGTAAATTGAATATATGTCATACAAGGTTTTCGTTGTTAGTGCTATAAGTCTTTGTTTGTCTATTAAAAATCCACTAGTACTATGATTATTAAAAGGTCTATGAAATCTTCAAAATTGAATCATTTTATTACGTGAATCTAAAACACAAGCCAAACAAAAATAATAATAATAAAATATTTACAAAATGCTTGTCGAATTTTTGTTCCATGGCGGTAATCATTTCTTGAAAATAAACATCACTTTTGTTATTGTAAAAAATAAGTTTAATCATACTTATTTGAGGTAAACATCATTTTTGTTATTGTAAAAAATAACTTTAATCATACTTATTTGAGGTAAAACTTGATGAGAAGTAGGTGTATAAGTAGTAGATAAAATCAAAGTAGCAGACTCAAGTGCTTTTAAAATTTCAACCATTGTTTTTGCTATTGTGAAATCATCCTTCACTAAAAAAGTATCATTACTTGCACCAATATGATTATTATAAAATGCACAAAGTAATTTTTCATAACCAAATGTGCTTGATAACATTTGACAAGTAGAATTCTATCTAGTGGATAGGTCTAATTGAAATTTTGTGAATTTCAAACGGTTTTCCAAACCAAGACTTTAAAATCTTGTTGACGTGAAAAAGAAGAATGTATATAGGAAATGGCACTAATGAATTAGAGAAATAATATCTTCAACCATTTTAAAACTATCTTGGACACAATGATTAAATACACGGCATACACATCTATTATGAAGTAATTCACCACCTAAAATTAGTTTAAAATTATCTTTCAACAAAGACATACTTGCAGTATTATTTGAAACATTATCAAGGGAAATGGTAATAATTATATTGTACAAGCCATATTTTCATGTAACAGTTAAAACGATCCTAGCAATTTGATTAGCATTGTGAGGGTGTTCAAAACTTTGAAAACTAATAATTCATTTTTGTAGATGCCAATCAGCATCTATCCAATTTGCAGTGATACAAAAGAAATGTTGATTTGTAATTGCCTTCCATGCATTATAAGTAAGAGCAATTTTAAAATTAGTCGAAGTAAAAATTGCTTTCTATTCATCTTTCTTTTCTCTATACATTTATTTCATTTCATGCATTAAAGTACTTCTAGGAGTCCTTATATATTGTGGGTTCACGGCATTGTACATATAGTTTGTCTAAATTAAAACTTTCACTCATAATAAAAGATAATTCATCTCTAATTATCCATTTAGCTAGCTATTTCATTTCTATTTTGTCACATGTATATTTAAAATTACCAATCATTTGGCCTTGTGTAGTCTGAATTTGTGTTTGCCTCAACATCACTATAATTCTTACTTACGTGTCTATTTAGAGTTCCGGTTCCCCCTCCCCTTTTTTGTGTTTAAAAGATATCGGAAGATCACATAATTTATAAATAGCTAGTGTATTAACCTCATCTTCTTCAAAAAACTCTCAAACCACACTTTTCATTTTAGAGGTGCATTGTTTACTATTTACAATAGGTGTCTCATTTTGTTTATCAATATCTTCTAAATTCACAATTGTGCAGGGACCTTGTGGTGTATGTGGTGTCTGTGAACTTCCTACGCCATCTATTTATAGTAAATTGGAATTTTGTAAGCAAATAAATTAATTAAGTAAACAAAATAAAAATTCAATTTATCAAAGAATAGAGTAGAAAAAAGGCAGTAATAGGAAAAAAATTAAAGTAACTAGGCAATTAAATTACACTAAATATTAAATAAAGAAAATATATAACTAATGTAAATAAAGTAAATAAGTAGAAATAACCAACTTGAAAATTGAAATGTTGAATTTCAATTTATACACTTGAGAACTTGGACTTTTGAAGGCAGCTCCACTTCAAGTCTTCAAATCTTTACTTGATAATTCAAGTAATATAATTTTATAAATAGTAGTAAATAAATATTGCATACAAATTTAAAGAATACTTGATGGAGCAAATTATGTAAAAAGAATAAGAGTTGAGAAAAAATAAAGAGTTTTTTTTTTTTTGTGAATTGAGTGTGAAATGTATGGGGTATTTATAGGATAATTTTTCCCAAATTTTCCCCATCAACTAACTGTTCTATAATTGTTGGGGTAAGAAAAAAATTCAATTTAATGGCTGAAAAAAATCTTGCCAACAGTCGGCCCACAGGCCGATTCACAGGCTAGTCAAACAGGTTAACCACCGCTAGATCATTGACTAACGAGTCGGTCATGAGCTGGTAAACGGTCCGTGCTAGACCGGGTCGATTACAGGTTGAATTCGAGGCTTGAGCCCGACCCAGGGTACTGTAGCAAGTTTAGGCCGACCCGCTACAATACCTTTTTCGAGCCGATTTAATTGACGTGCGGGGCGGGCGGCCCATTGCCGTTCTTACTTGTAGGGTTCTTCATGATATCACTACTAGAAAACCTAAATTTGCAATGGAAATTGGCAATGGAAATTTTCCATTGCTATTAGCGACGGAATTTCGGACAGAACGGTAAAAAATTAAAGAAAAACAAAACAATAAGTTTGCGACAAATTTAGCCACATATTTTTCCGTTACAAAATTTTGTGACAGAAAAATTCGTTAGTAAAGGACATTATTTTTTATTTTAAAATTATTTGAGTCAAAAAATAAGTTTTTATTTCAAATTAAAAAATTTGACCTCTTCCCAACGAAAAAATCTGTTAGTAACCGGAAAAAACAGATTGTGTGGGTTACCTTACCAACGGATAATTGCTTTTCTTTTTCTTTTTTTTTTAAATAATTCTTTGCAAAACCTAAATCGGCCCCTTTTCTTCTCCCCCATTCTTCATTCTTCCCCAACTCTACTACCGCTGTTCTTCTCCTTTAATCGATTGGCTCCTTCCTACTCCTCCACCCTCTATTTTCTCCCTCTTCTCTTTTTCCCATCCTTTTTTCCCTTTCTTCCTCTTCTTTTTCTTCCCCCAATTAAAAGATTAGTTCCTGCACAAATTGAAAGATCGCACAAATAATTCTTTGAAATCCGAGGCATTGGACATTGAAGAAGAGAATGAAGCTAGAAACTCAGAAGAAGTAAGTGTTGGATGTGATATTTTGAATATTTTTTCCACACTGCTACTTCTGTTTGTTTGGATTTATATTGCAGTTGTCGTTAACCTTTTTGGCATTGCACAGGGACAGGGGGCCACCATAAACCATAGCCGTGAATCTAGAGTTCATTTTTGTGGATTCCAGCAGTGTATCCTTTCCCAAGAAGACCTCGAAGCTTCTTTTTTTTTGGGTGAATATGAAGACCTCAAAGTTGTACAATTTTGCAACTAAACTATTTTCATACTACTCCATTTATTTGTAGTGTTGTACTTTTCATGTCTCAAAAATTTTATTATTAATTTAAGAGATGGAGATATAATCAATACTCAATTTTAAACAATTACTAGTATAAATATCAATTAGTTTTCTTCGAACAGAATTATTTTTTATTTTTTAGAATAATATTTTTTTTACAATCATTTCATAATATATTTTCAATTAACTTTTTATATTATATGTATATATGTAGTAATTATAATCGTAATTATGTATATATGTATATATTGTGTCAATATGTTATCTCCAATTCGGGCTTGCTGAATTCCAAGTTATTGCATGTGTGCCTGTCTGATAGTATTTGTCACTGTATTGTTTTTCTTAGCTGATAAGATTTGTCTAGTGTTTGTTTTTCTTAGTTGCTTGATAAGATAATCCTGATGGTGTTAAAACATTTTGCACATAGTTATCGGACTAATTAAACATTTGTGAATTTTTTATGCTATAAAAAGTGCGTTCTAATTGGTTGTAGTCAACTTAATTAAAACTTGAAATGTGAACAAGTTTACAAATGGAACTTATACATGATCAAAAGTCAGCACTCTAGCATATTAAACAAAGCATTTTAAATTCGTTTTGAACCAAGTAAATCATACTAATGCAGCAAATAGTATACTAGGCATACAAAATCTTGATTTAGAAAAAAAAAAAAAATCTTGATCTTGAAGATATTACAAATACAACTTAAATGCCACTTTTGATCATGTATAGATTTTGAATATATTACAACCTAAATGCTACTTTTGATCATGCATCTTTTTCTTTTTTTTTTCCATTAAATCACTAGACAAGCAAAAGTTGATTTTACTAAACTTTAAAACTAGAATTATATTATGCTTCCTTTCTCATGCAAGGGTGTCGTTCTATAATAGGCTTTAGGCAGCAATACAGAAGAATATAATAGACTGATTGTAAACCTTGTTTTGGATTAATGGTTCGTAGTATTTTAATGTTAGATGTGATGTTTTGATATGATTATTCTATCTCCATGAATAAGTTACATTTCTATAGTTACATTTTTGTTGGTCCTTTTTTTTTTGTAATTTATTTACATATTTGAACTACTGTATATTATTCTTGTGCTAAGTGCTAATTATGGTGTTAGGCATTATGCTTGAAATCTTGATTGTTGAAACTAAATTGTAACTTCTGAGTATAATATTTGGCTGGTATCATAAAAAACTTGAGTTTCTGAAGTTTTCACTCTCATATGGATTGCTATGTTGAGTAGGATTGTGTAAACAAAGTGTTTTGCTAAGACAATGAATGCTTGAACAAGTTAGCAATTTGGACTTATAATTTTTTATATGTATGCTTTGTCATTATTGGTTTACTCTAATTTTGGGTTCCATATATCTCAATGTACGTGCTCAAGATTAGTTCCTCCACAAATTGTGAACCATGATATTTGGGTTCTACTATTGCTGCTCTGTTTGTTGCTGTTCTGCTTCCTGTTGCTGCTTTGCATCTAATTTGAAGAAATTTACTTCTCTACCAAATCATTGTGAGTTTGCTCTGAGTCGATTTGATGCATGTTAGTTGATTGGATTGTAGTAAAAATGTCATTCATGTTTTCCCAGAGCCTATTGGTTGATATATATGGATTGAATAGCAAATACATGAAAAGTTTTTGTATATGTTTGAATCGACCTTTACCGGGTCATCATGACTATTTGAATTGTTTCGTGAATAGGGGAATGTATAAAATTAGGAGAAATTATGTCAAAATTTTTGTAAGAATATATGTCTAAAATAGAATCATTTGAAAGAATAATGTGTCTAGAGGTGAGTTCTATGACCTTTCAACATTCAAGTCAAGGTTCAACCAATTTCTCGCCGCATTATCTGCCTACAGGGTTTGCACGGTTTACTACGACACCTCAAATATCTTATGATGTATGAATGGGTGGAAGTGGCATGAAAAAGCTGAAAAAGTCACTACCTCCCATACATAAAAATGAAGATGAGGATGAAGATGAAGATGGTGGTGGGGATAACGAGGAGGAAAAGAGTGGGGATGAGTGACCTCTACATATTAGTATTGGATACTAGTTCATAAAATTTGTACTATGTACTTGTATTTTGCTACTTTTACTTTGGTTGTAGAGATTTTGTTTTCTGATATATTTCTTATTATGATACGTAGTTGATTTATGGTGATTGTAAACATATTTTAATGCATATTTGGTTGTTGGAGTGTTTAGATGATATTTGCTTTATATTTAGTTGTTATTGGCAGGTTTAGAATATAATGATATTAATATTTTATTTTATAATAATTTGAAATTAGCGATGAATTTAGATGTGTCACTAAGATTTTATTTTTAAAATGTATTTTTCTAACGGATTTTTCCGTCGCTAATTCGACAATTATTGATGGATTGTCAATTGCTAAAAATAACGACTGTTGGGGTAAAAATCCATCGCTAAACTGGCATTTAGTGACGAATTTCTCAGTTGCTAAAAATAGCAACCGAAAAATCCATCAATAAACTACTTCAATTCTATCGCTGATTTGGCACTAAGCGACGGATTTTCGGTCGCTATTTTTACTTTGATTCTGTCACTGATTTGGCACTTAGCGACGGATTTTGTCGCTGATTTGGCACTTAACGACAGATTTTTCGGTCACTGAAAATAGCGATTGAAAATTCCATTGCTAAACTGCTTCAAGTTGGTATTCTTGAACCAAATTTAGCGACGGATTTGCCGATGGAAATTTTTGTCGCTAAATTTTTCATTGGTAAATCGGTTGCTAAATTTTACTAATGAGCAATATTCTGACGGATTTTTTTCGTTGAAAAATTCGTTACTAATTGATTTAGCAACGGATTTTTGGCAAAAATCGATCGCAAAATGGGTTGCTAAAATCTGATTTTCTAGTAATGTTGCAAAGTTGTGCCTTGTGCTTCAAGTGGAGATAATCAATCCAAAGACCATTGAAAGAGTTAATGAAATCTTGATAGCTCACTTCTCAATTTGACATATCTACTATGTATTGTTAAATGCTATTAGATTTTTCTCTCTATTATCCCCCCTCCCAAAAAAAAAAAAATGACAAAAATTGTTAGCATTTAACAATATACATAATAGATATGTTTAGAGCAAAGTGCCAAAAAAGTTACCATATCTTCAAGTCTTATTGGTCTTAGTCATCTAAACCAATTTTGTGAAAAAAAAAAAGTTACTGAACTTACAAAAACATTGCGCTATACCCCTTCCATCTATTTCATCATTCAAGTGCATTGTTTGTGTTATACACATGCTTCCTCATGACTTAACATGAGATAATATTGTCAAATAAAACACCCTCTTCCATACTTTATCAAATCAACAGTTCTAACAGAATATTATCAATTCCTTCTTTCTTTTCTATAGCAGCATCATCATTCCAACTAATTTTAGCCACTTTCAAAAATCCTACTTTTCTTTATCACAGCCACATTCCTTTCCTCTAAATTCCTCATTCTAGTAATCTCACCTCCATCTAATACATCAACAAAAAATAACACAAATCCATTTCTATTTGATCTTCAAAATATTAAAAATCTAAAAAATAAAAACTTTTTATGCTTCTAGAGCGATTAATTACAATGTCAGGAAAATTTGAGGTCAAAATAAAAAAGGGTTCATTTTTTCCTCTTACAAAGCCATATTTTGGATCTAATGTGGATTATACCATATCAATCTCACATTTCTTGATCGGTGATTCTTGCTAGAAAAAGGTACATCTTTGCTAGAGATGTCGGATCTTTTGCGGAAAGGGGGTTGACAAAAATATGATGAAAATTTATATATGATTTTTGTACTTTATAATGATACAAGATTAGCCATATATAGGTTTAATATTTCCAAGGAAAAGAAAACTATTAAAATTAAGGACCCATGATTACCTAAGATTAAGGCCATGATTATCTAAGATTAAGGGCCTATAATTCTAAGGATCTAATTATACAATATATACACTTAACATATCTTATCTCCCCTCAAACTCAAGGCGATTGAGTAGAGACCCATTTGAGTTTGGAAGCCAAATCAAGGAAGTGTCCAGGAAGATGTGCTTTGGTGAAAATATCAGCAATTTGATCAGAAGACCGAGTAGAGAAAAGTTTCACAGTTCTTTGCAAAATATTATGGTGAACAAAATGACAATCAGTTTTAATGCGTTTGGTGCGTTCATGAAAAACATCATTGTGGGCAATCTGAATAGCAATTTGATTATCACAGCGAAGAGTAGTAGGGGAATGATGAGAAATACCATATCAGATAATAACCAACGAAGCTAGATAAGTTCTTGGGTGGCATCAGCAATAGCACGATACTCAACTTCCGTACTAGATCGAGAAACAACAATCTGCTTTTTACTGCGTCAAGATATGAGAGAATTACCTAAAAAGAAGCAGAACCCTGTAGTAGAATATCTATCAGTAGAATTCCCTACCCAATCAATATGCGAAATATGCAACTCAAGATAGGAGCGAGAAGAAAACAGGAGGCCATGATACAAGGTGCCTCGCCCGTATTGAAGAATACGAAGAACAGCTGCAAACTTAGAACTCTTGAGACTAGTCATTAACTGACTAACAATATGAACAATATAGGCAATATCAAGATGAGTAACTATAAGATATACCAAACTGCCAACCAATTGGCGATAAAGAGTGGGATCAGGGAGAGGTTAACCATCATCAGGAGTAAAATGGATATTCGTCTCAATATGGGTGGATGCAATCTTGTTGTCAATTAAGTAGGCACGTACAATAAAATCTAATGCATACTTGACTTGTGTGAGAAAATACCCATCAGAAAATGAAGATACCTCAAGACCTAGGAAATAGTTGAGCATACCCAGATCTTTCATTTTGAAATGATGATTCAGGTACTGCTTGAGTTCAAGAATGCCAATAAGATCATCTCCAGTAATAATTATATCATTGACATAGAGAAGAAGAAGAATGACCTTTTGACCATGGTCAGACTGGCAAACAAAAAGAGCAGAGTCATACGAACTACTTTTGAAGCCAAACTGTTCAACTTTATGACTAAATTTAGAAACCAAGATCTTGGAACTTGTTTCAGACTATCCAAGACCCTTTCGAAGTTTACAAAGTTTACCATGTTTGGTGGAATATCCAGGTGGTGGCTACATATAAAGTTCTTCAGAAAGATCTCCATTAAGAAAAGCATTCATAACATTAATTTGAAATAGTTCCCAACGCAGTACAGCAGCAACGAAAAGTAAATTTTTAACAGAGGTGAGACTAGTCACAGGTGCAAAAGTTTCTTCATAGTCAATCCCATATTCTTGTGTAAAACCCTTAGCGAGAAGACGAGCTTTGTAATGATCTACAGTGCCATCAGAGTGGATTTTGATTTTGTAAATCCGCGTACACCCAATAAGTGATTTATTTGAAGAAAGGTGAACTAAATCCCATGTGTGAATTTTCTCAAGAGCCTGCAACTCATCAGACATAACATCCTTAACTTGTTGCCAGACAGGATTAAAATGAGTTTCTCTATATGATGTGGGCTCATGTAAAGAAATAACAACAGAAAAGCAATAAAAATCACGAAAACGAATAGATGGTTCTCTTACCCTAGTGGAACGACGATGACATAGACATGGTGGTGTGGTAGAGGATTCAAGAGAAGTAGAAGTGCTAGAACCATTAACTGGACAGTGATTCTCAGGTGAAGTAGAGGCCACAAGATCTGAATTAGGAAAACCTGGTATAAGAAGAGTTCTTAGAAAAAGATCGGGCATGGGATGAGTAAACAGAGTCGGTGAGAAAGCTAGAGAGAGATTAAACTTGGACATAGAGGAAAATATCTTATGTTCCCAGAAAATAACATGACGAGAGATTCGAAATCCTTTAGATTGAGAATCCCAACAATGATAGCCCTTGTGTTCAATACTGCATCCTATAAAGCAACACAACAGAGCTCGAGATTCTAACTTAGTATGTTCGTGGGGTTGTAAAAGTACCTTATAACGCAAGCATGACTGAAAACTTTCAAGTTCCTATAATCTGGAGGAGAGCCATAAAGGCGTTCATAATGGGATTGATTGTCAATGGCTAGAGAGGAAACCCGATTAATAGTGTAAACAGCAGTAAGGGAAGCTTCACCCCAAAAACATTTAGGACCAGAGGAAGAGAGTAAAAGAGCATGAGTCCTGTCAGGAATATGTCTATATTAACGTTCAACTCGACCATTTTGTTGAGAAGTACCAGGACAAGAACGATAAAAAATGGTGCCTTGTTGGCGAAAAAAATTAAGAACTAGATTTCTTGATATTCCATGGGATTATCAGTTCGACAAATTTTGATGGGACAAGAAAACTGTGTTTTGACCATATTAGCAAAATTTTGACAAATCTGCGGTAATTCATATTTGTTTTTCATGAGAAAAATCCAAGTATATCGAGTAAAATTATCAACAAATATAACAAAATATCTAGAACCACCCATAATAGGTGTTGGAGAAGGACCCTAGATGTTAATAGTGTATCAAATTAAATGGTGCATTGGAAATAGAATCACTAATAGAAAATGGTAGGGCATGATTTTTAGCAAGTTGACAAGAGACGCAATCAACCGAGTCATTTTACACAGATCCTAATTGACTACTAAAGACTAGTATTTTAACACAATTTAAAGAAGCATGACCTAGACTGGAGTGCCAAAGACTTAAAGACGGAATAGAGGATGTAAATGCTGTAGATTGCACTTGAGTGGATGATGGAAGCTTGAGATTATCTAATTCAAAAAGACGATCGACTTTACGACCTATTCTGAGGAGTTATCCAGTTTGATGGTCCTATAGACAATAACTCCTCAGAACAAGACGTAAAGTCGATCGTCTTTTTGAATTAGATAATCTCAAGCTTCGATGGTCCTATAGACAATAACCAATAATAGAGAAAAATACATCAATCCCAAGTTCAACAAGTTGACCAATAGAGAAGATTTAAGGTCAATTTGGGGACATGAAAGGTATCCGGTATAGCATAATAGAAAAAGAAAATGTGTAGATATAGTACCGGTATGATTAACATGAATGATAGATTCAGCAGTAGTTTGAATGGACGGTGTATGTGAGTGTTGTTTTGAAGAGAAAATAGTAGAGTCAGATGTCATGTGATTGGAACAAATGGAATCCAGATACCAGCCAGAACTAGGAATAACAGAATTTACACTATTATAAGAAGGAACATGTTTAGAGAGTACTTGTTTGATAGCCAATTCAAGTTTATCAAGTGTTACAGGAGTTAAAGAAGATAATTCAGAATTATGGGTTACCGAAGCACTATAAAGAGCCACTAGATCAAGATTAAGAGATAAAACCGAAGCACTGACGTAAAAAAATGTGAAAAATAGAGCACCTTATGATTAGATTTTTTTGGAAATCAAGGGCACAATTGGATTTAGAAGACCTAAATTAGGTAAGAACTGGATTAAACCAAAACATAACTGACTTAAAACAACCTATACCAGATGAAAAAAAGTGAACCGAATCGACCAATATGACTGGGTGAATTAGGCAATAGACCAGATGCTGACTAGGACAGAGTGGATAACGTGTCGTACATGTGTGACAGAAATGATGACGCGTTGTCCACGTGTTATGATGACGTGGTAGAAACTATCAAATTTGCTGATGTGGCAGATGACGTGTCGGTCGACGTTGTAGTTGATCCGACAGATGATATGGCTAATGATGTGGCAGTGAATGTTGACATGGACGCCGCTGGGCATTGCACGGTAGATGATGTGGCTACAGACCCGTTTATCAGCCAGGTCAGGAACGGGTTCTGAGCGGGTCCAAGTAGCGTGCAGGCGCGTGAATGAGTTTCCAGCAATGGGACAGTGACCAGAAACTAGAAGGGACTTGGGAATAATTTGGTGGAGTTCTGGGGAGGTTAAAAAAAAACTTGAGATCGAAAAAAAAAATTGTTGAAAATCCAAGGAACAAGGGTGGGATCAAGAAAATGGATATGAGAGGAATATAGCTGGACATAATTGGCAAAAGAAAGATTCAACATCCAAGATAGGGCTCTAATACCATGACAGAAATATGAAGAAGACTTGTATATGATTTCTATATTTTATAATGATACAAAATGAGCCTTTATATAGGCTTAATATTTACAAGGAAAATAAAACTATTAAAATTAAGGACCCATGATTACCTAAAATTAAGGGCCTATAATTAAGGATCTAATTATACAATATAGGAAAATTCTACAATCCCTTTTAGGGAACCATTCCTTTGTGCTTTAAGGACTTGTACAGTACAACACTATGTGCTTTAAAAACTTGTACTGTACAAGTCTTTAAAACCAGGGGAATGGTTCCATCAATAGGACTGTAAAATTCCCCTATAATATATACACTTAACATATCTTAATTGGGGTGTAGAAAAAAGAGAATAACTGTGAAGAGAAGGGCTGTTAGGAAGAATGGTGGTAAGATTAATGAAGGATGAAGAAGAAGGCTCAAGCTTTTACTATTTTCATTTTCTTTTTTTCCGTTCATAAATAAAAGGGAAAAGTAAAAAAAGAAGATGAAGGTGGCTTGAATTTTATAAACTCAAATAAAATATAAAGGTCATCAAAAATTTAATATTATACCTCATCAATCCAATCCCACTCCCACCACCTTAATTTGGCCTGAATTTTATTCTTCACAATTATATAACCAACTTCGGATGAAACAACGCCCAAGGCCACGGCTCCGACTAAAATCCTCCACGTATCCTACACAAACAATGCCTTATCTTCTTCCTCTTCCGCCACCACCACCATTACAACTACAGCTATCTTTAAACAAAGTCTACTAGTAGTTGATGTCACCAAATTTTACAATTTTTAAGTTTCAAGATCATTGACTAGTATTTAGCATTAAAAATTAAAATCTGTTCTAATCTAAGTTGAATCCTCATGAATATCAGCTTGGTACAAAAACATTGATAGAATTATAAAGAAAATTTTGATTCTGTTCTTTTTGATGGAAGAGAAGAAGAAATTGATGATATTTGGTTTAGGACCTTTGATTTATGGTGAAGTATGAATTAGGGTGTTTACTTAAAAATTTTATCCTTGTTAAGTCACAAGAGAGACGTGTTGACACAAACGGTACACTTAACGAATAAAATACACGAAAGGGGTATAGCGGGGAGTTTTTGCAAGTTGAGTGACTTTTCAGTTATAAAATTAGTTTGATGATCAAAACTTATACAACTTAGAAGTATACTGACTTTTTTGGCACTTCTCTTGTGTTTATTATGTTGATCTTTTCATTGACTTTTAAATTTTATTGTTGATCATGATATTATTAGGTGTGGCAATAAGACGTGTCGTGTCAAGTAGAAAATATTTCTTATCGTATTGTATCATGTAGACCTTGTTATCTTAACGTCGTATTCGTACCATAATAACTTGCTAACTATTTAATTTAAAGTCTCAATATTTAATTCTTTAATAACTTAAGTAATTGTTAATACCAACCTTATTCTCGTAAAAACTTAGAATATACTATTAAATTTTTTTAAAATTTTTAGATAGTATATTTCTAATAATTATTATGTTTGATTTAATAATATTACATTAATTTATTATTCACGATCTTAAAATATGTTATATTAAATTAGGTAAATGATATTACACACGCCTAAAAGTTTCTTACACAACTCTACCACTTTTTATTAACTAAAAAGACTAAAAAAAAAACCCATCCCTACCATTAGGGGCGGATCCAGAAATGGTACATTAGGGGGGGCAAAAACTATAGATACGTATTCTTGGAGAGATAGTTTTATAATTTTTGTAAATTTTATGGGGTAAAATCTATTTTTTTTTTTAAAGGGAGTTATTGAAAATTTTAAAAATATCAAGAAAAATAAAATATTTTTAAAACTCTTAGGGAATAAGACTGTATAAATACATACATAGGGAATACTTTTTTATATTCTCTAAAAAATTTTTTGGGGGAGGCCAAAGTCTAATTTTTATGATAATATAATAATAATTTCAAAAATTTTAAAGAGAGAAAAATATAATTTTAAGAATCTTGGGGGCGGCCACGTCTGCCCTTCCCACCCCTATGATCCGCCCCTTCCTACCACCATATTTTTATGTACCTTATTTATCCTTATCTCATAATATACCAAATGCAATAATTCATTTTTTTATATCTCTTTCATATTCATCTTAACTTAGTATTGTTATGCCTAAAAAAATAATCATTAAATATTGGAAAAAGAAAATAATCCAAGTCCAACTATTAAATTTTCATTCACAAAAAATTAAA
The DNA here is from genome assembly GCA_025175665.1 of Cinchona pubescens. Taxonomy (NCBI): domain Eukaryota; kingdom Viridiplantae; phylum Streptophyta; class Magnoliopsida; order Gentianales; family Rubiaceae; genus Cinchona; species Cinchona pubescens. Next base: position 4,193,525 of record JANKKI010000026.1, on the reverse strand, counting down.
ATCATGCTCATGATTGTTATACAAAATATGTGTAATCAAAATACTCTTGCCATCAAGTATATATTGCGCTGGGTACAATAAGTCCCTGCACCTTCTTCTTGTGGGGATTTAACAATGTTGATTTTCAATAGAAAGAAAGTAGTAAAAGGTGAGTCGTATATAAATCAACGGGTACACTAGAAAAAAGGATAAATCAATAATTTTTTAGCATTACTACACCTAGAAATAATTTAGTCATTAAAAAAAAAAAATGTAGCCTAATTATGAAAACCTTTCCTCATAAATTTTTTGCTGTTATTTTTTTTTTAACAAAAAGGTATTCATTATTTTATTAAGCACTAAAGAGGTGACAATAGTACAAAGCAAAACATAAGTCATTTATCTATTAAACTAGATTTAAAAAAACATAAAGAAATATAAATTGGATCCAATATTTTTTTTGTTAATTTTCAAAACATGCAAGATTTGTATGGAAAAATAATAAACATGTCAAATCATTTCAATTTTCTTGTAGTAGAAAGGGAAAATATTTGAAAGAATTTATACACCATGAAATTCAAAAGAAGTAAAGATAGTAATGGATCATTAGGTGGATCTTGAAATAAGGGAATTTAGGTATATAAAATATAACGGTGTAAATAAATGTTTTTTTGTATTTTTTTATTGTTAAAATAAGATAGGTGTGTGTGAGAATCTTAATGCATAAATATTATTTACTTTGAATTATAATCGAAGTAATACTCTATCAAAATCTGTTCATTCAATAGCTTAACGGATTATCGTGTCAATTTACGAATTGACTTAATAAGACTCAATCCGTTTACTTTTATGTCATAAACGCATTAATCCAATAATTACTTAATAAAATTAGAATTGTAATAATAGTTTATTAATTTTATATTGAATGCGTCAGAAATTGTTAGCCTTAAATGTTACTTTTTTGAACTTTGTCAAGTTTAGTCAAATAACAAATCATAGCCCAAGATAGTTCTAGTGTCCGAGTCACGTGCCATAGGCCTCGTAGATTAAATGGACTCACCTAAGCCCAATCTTGGTCCAATCATCTTCATGATCAGCCTAACATGACATGATGATAATTTTGCTTGTGTGAACTCAATCGGGTCAGTGAATGAGTGTAGATTTCCCATTTCTTAACTTGCATCTCACATCGGGCTCTGGCCTCTGAATGGACCATGAAAATTTCCCTTTGATAGAAAACTGATGAATACACACCAAAATTAAGGTTAATCCATCGTGCACAATTAGTACAGACAATTTTCTATATTATTGAGTGTAAATACACATCAGGATGTAAATGCAAAAGTTGAACTTTAGAGGGAAAAAATTATCTATAATATAAACAAGTTGATTTAAAATTAAATAATGGTATGCTCAAATTCGAATTTGTAGATATATAAGTGCTTGAATTGGAGTTCGACCGAATACCTCAATTAGAGTTCAAACTCAGCATACTTATATTGAGTTTGTATTCGATTCGAATAAGTTAAATGTTGAGTAAGTATATTCAACCTCGAACTTTAGTCAAATTCCTAATTCTAAAAATGAGACAAGTTTTAAATAGTAAATTTCAAGTCTTAGAATGAAATAAAATAAAAAATAATAGTACATTCACTTATTTGAATTTCAATTGTAGGGTACATATTTCACTTGAGGAGCAAGTGAAAGACCGCTTCTTATAATAAAGTGAATATTAATTTATTAAAAGAAATTAGACTTTTTAGACGCAAAAAGGAAAAAAAGAAAACTTAAATATTAGTTTGTTTCATTCACTAAAAGAATGTGGAATACGTAAATAAAGGTTTTATAAGAAATTTTTGCGAGTTCTAAAGAGTATTTTGGAAAGAAAAAAAAAGACAAAGGGTTTGGACTTCTCCACAACCAATAAAAATCACTAACAAAAATTCCTTTAACATTAAAAATTTAAAACTTGAGCAAAATGTGAAAATAGGTTTGTAGAACAAATAAGACCAAGAAAAGTTCTTGAACTTAATACAGGTTAAAATAACAATGAAACACAGACAACTTAAGTCCCAAAAATTAAAATCTTAGGAGTAATGACCAAATAATTAAGGCAAAAAAAACAAAAAAGAGTTTGGAGGGAAGTTTTTTTATTGACTTCCAAACCCCTTATTAAATGCATATTACACATTTATCATAAGGTGTAACAGAAAATTCTTAGGGGATGGCCGCTCCTCCCTAGTCCCTTAATGATCCGTCCTTAATGCCTATCACATGTGTAAAAATGACACTTGAAATTTAAACTGTGCATAAGTGGCATGTATCTACATCCGATGGTGTAAAAATTACATAAAATTAATTCTACACCAATGATGCATAAAAAATTTATCCCTAAAATTAATCTCTCTTTCTCCCTCCTTCCCTTTCTCTCTTCCTTTCTCTAAATAAGGATACATTAGGTTAAATTTCTTGTATGTATCAATGTTAATGGCACAATATGTGCAACTGTAGGAAGTGTTTGTGAGATTCACGTGGTTTATTGTGGGTCTCATAGTGGGTTTCACAAACTCTCTCTTAGTTGCACACTCTATGTATTCCTACTCTCAGAGAATCGTGACTGTCGTACCCTCACATTTTCTTGAAGTTATCAAATTAAAATCCTCCAATTTTTGGTCACTTTATTAAGAAATATACTATCACTTGCAAAATCAATGAAATATCGTGGTGTGAGCAAAACATGAAGTCAGAAAGAATTCTCGTATTGTTTACCGAATTGAGCATGTAACCATATATATTTTCTTTACAAATCTATCCATTCATTAATACACGCATTAAAGTAACACAATTCAATAGACATATACATGAGCAAGTGATCTTAAGTTGAGCAAAAATCTATTAACTAATTATCAAATATCAATCGTAACAATCAGTAACACTTGGTCATGTGAGATTTTAAAGATGGGTCGAACGAACTCTGGAGGTGACTCTCACCCTTACTTCAGTGTAGCACTTAGTTCTGAATAACACTTAATTCTTGCACACCGTCGTGTAACGTCATGACAATTGTATCATCAGTCAAACAATCACTCCAATCATATTATTCATTACATTCACGAAAGACCACTTAACATATACTCGTACAAAGAAGTTAAATATGAACCATATTCAATTTATAAACAAAATACATATTTAACAAATATTTAAATTTTCAAATATTACTTGAAAAATATAAAAATATATAAGAACCACTTACCTGATCAAATGTCACGTCGATACTTACAAAAGTTCAACTGATTTGTCGACACTTAAATATTCATTAAAGGGGATTTAGTTATATTTAAGAATACTCCAAAATAGCTTAAAATAACTCAAAAACCAAAAGATTAGTAAACTGTATGGGTTCGAAAGTCAAAATCAGGTCGGAGCCTGATACCGCAGTCCGGAGCCACGACGCGAGAGCAATATGCTCAGTCCACCTTAAATGGCCAGTTCGTTTCTAGGCTTAGTACTACTGCTACTGACATTCGTATCCAAAAGTCATTACTCCAACATCACCCATCATGATAACCGTTGTTACATGATATAGCTTGAAATTCATATATGGTTGAACTTATAGTTTTGTTTGCTAATAATGATAATAAGAAGGGTTTAAGGAGCTTATTAAAGGTTTTAGAAAAGAATTTTCAAAAATTGCATTTTAATCTTTCAACTTTAAACTTATCTCAATTGCTACCTCAAAATTAGAACGAAAATTAGAAAGAACAGAATAGTCATTGGAAAACTATTTTTTTTCACTTCTTGTTCGAACTGTCTTCAGATATTACATATACATATAAAAGCTGGGGTTGAGAAGATTTGAATCCAGTATCTCTCATGTTTTTATGGCCATTGTCCTTAGAAAACTTATACAATAGCTAGAGTACGACATAAAAGAACATTGGTCTCTAGTCTATAGTTTGTTGAATCGTGTTATTGGCAACTCACTGCTTAAAAACAATCAACTAAAATCAAATAAAATGAAAATATTCGTCAAAGAAAAAACCAACACGTAGAACTAGTTTATTTACAAAAAAAAATTAAAACTACAACAATACCGGTTCGTACTTGTAAAATACCTAATATAACGCATAAAAGGGCACGTTCTTGAGAATCCATAGTCCATAATAGAACTAGAAGCTGCACGATTAAGTTGTAACCTGCACTTTAACAGAGTTATTAACTTTTAAGTAGTTGCTAGAACCGTTTATCCTTACACTCGATACAATTGGATTCTTGTTAAACAGGATGGACTTTTTTTTTATTATTCTTATTTTTTTCTTTCTCATGTATTATTTCTCTTAAAGTACACAACTTTTTTATGTTATGATTTTTTGAAAATTCGCCACTTACTATAACATTATGTCATAGTTATCGAAACTCCAATGCCGACCAAATCTGTGTTTTACGTGTATCCAAACCCCTAATTGGTGTAATCAATTACTTGTGTCAATGATTCTGTCTCATATCTGTGGTGTAATCAATTACTTGTGCCAATGATTCTGTCTCATATCTTAGATGTTTACCAGTTATGTTTTAATTTTATAAGTATTATTATACCCGAATATACGTATTGCTACAATAAATGAGACAGAAGATTTTGTGACGGTATAATCATTTAATGTCTAATTATGTAATTAATTAATTAATTATCTTTGATAACCCATTTTTCTAACTTTTAGTGACGTGATCCCTATAATAAAATATAATTCTTTTTCCATTTTATCTTTATATTTTATCTTCCTTATAAAATTTTCTGTAGTCTTATCTATTTGTTTGTTCAACACAACCCTGTAGACGTTATCTACGACATGACAATAAAATATGTTCAACTGGCAAGTAATTTTCGCCGTTGTCCTAATGGCTTATAGCAATCATAAAATATTAGTATAAGAATTAAGACAAGATCTGACTAATAGACTGGAATTATTAATTGTGAACGAACTTAGAACCAGGTTTATAGTTTGCTAACGACGAAATTCAAGACATCTTTCAAAGTCAATAACAATTATTAATAGTATTAAATATGATAAAAGAGATCGACTGGATTGATAAATAATTTTTTCCTTGTTCTTTCTTTCCTTTTCTTGATTTGTTTTTTTTTTTTTTTGAATGGTAGAATGCAGAAAGAGAGACAGTTAATTTGATAAATGTTGAATATCATGATGGCTTCTCTCACCGCTTGGTTTCGTTCAAAATTTTAAGATATAATTTTCTATACAATGGTAATGTTAAAAAAAAAAAAAAATTACACTGAGCAGGTCGGATTCAGGATATAGTATATCTATTTATATGGAAAATAAAATTCTCTTTTAGAATATATTGTATACATTTGAATCCGATTGTGTAAAAAAAAAAAGTTATTTTTTTTGATTGGGCAAGTTGGAATAATCTTATATTTACATTGACAATGTAATTTTTTTATAAAAAAAAAAATCCAACTTGCCCAAAATAAATAAAGATTAATCCAACTCTTAATCATACGATTAGTTGAACTTCAATGTCCAGTAAGGTCAATAATGTCTACGTAATGATGAACTTATGCTGAAAATGAAGTGTAATTATTTTCAGAAAATGTATGTGGATAAGTCATGAGGTGGCTTAGAATTTAGAGAAACTTCAATGGTTTGAATGGTTTCGAATCGGGAAAATTACCAAAATAGTCGTTAAACTTTTTTATTAAAATTCTAATGATTCTTTAATTTTAATTTTAATTTTAATCAATTACATCCTTCAACTGTTTTTCTATAGTCAATTTGTTTACTAAAGGGCTGAGCTATCAAAAAGTTACAAAATTTTCACCTTTGACCGGTCTGACGAAGGATATTTTTGAAAGGAAAATAATATCATAAATTCGATTTTGAAACTTACTAGTAAGATGGATCTTGTGTTTAAAATTAAATCTTATCAAATTTTACTTACATCAATTGATATCACAGATTCCATAACATTTAATCTACACCACAGGATCTACAAGTGGGATCATCAACCAGATCTACCAAAATCTTTCCCTTTTTTAAAACACATATTAGAGTCGTCACCACCTCCTAACATTACAGCAAAATTTCTCCTTACACTCCTTTTAAATCATTCTTCATATTAAAAAAAAAAAAGAAGTAGTAATGGGGTGGCGGGGTTAGGTAGGCAAGACGGGATGGGAGTTGGGGGTGGGGAAAGGAGGCGGGTTTCAGCCTTCATGGGAGGGGGAAGGGGAGGAAGCCATGGAGCAAGGCAGGATGGTGGCTGGAAGGTTTAGGGATCGATGCTTGCATATGACCAAAATAAGATTATGGAACTTGAATAAATTTTTTCTTCAACCACTCGCACTTTAATTAATTTCACAAAATTGTTGTTTGATTGGCTCTTTAGAAACAAGGCCAAAAATTCCTCATTTCACTATAATCAACCATATTCCCTACTCCGGCATGCTACACCGAAAAATAGTAGGATATTTCTACGCCACAACAAAATAAATCTAACTTTGGATAAACAAATATTGTCTCAATAAAATAAATCTAACTAACGAAGATTCCGTATCCTAGATCGTCTTTCTCTAATATTTCTTCAAAACTTTTATTTTGGAGATTATTTGAGAATAATGGTTGGATTAATAGATGTGTGTGTGATTCAAATCGTATTTGTTCTGTTTTTTTTTTTTTTTTTTTTTTTCCTTTTTCGAAATTGAAATTCTAAGGCTCATTAATTATTTTCATATTTGAAAGAGAAGTGAGGAGCAATTTTGGTTTTATATGGTGGTGTTAGTGGAGGTGGATGTGTTTTCAAGTGGAGGTTGTGGTAGCTCTAATACATATTTTCAAAAATGCCTTGGGTAGATTGGTCAAAGGTGAAGAAAATTTAACTTTTGGTGACTCAGTCCCTTAAAGACCAAATTGGTTATGGAAACATAGTTGAAGGACGTAATTAGCTAAAATTAAAGTTGAAAGATCATTAGAGTTTTAATAAAAAAAGTTTTAAGAATTATTTTGATGATTTTCCCGTTTTGAATCGAATTATGCATTATTTAGACAGAACGCCTCAAAAGCTTATAGTTACCAATGAATTAATTCGGATTGTTGAACAAATTTTGACTACAAGTTGATAGGGACGAGATAAATGAGGAAGCTTACGTGGCAAACGAATAAGTTTATTTGAAATTACAAAATGTATGCTCACTTTCAGCTACATAGTCAATCAAAATAGAAAAAAAAAAAAAAAAAAGTTCCTTATTTTACTGTGAAATTTTAATTATGTGGTAGTATTATCTTTTAGGTGATTGATGCTATTAAAGTTTACATTTTTTTCCTAATCTTATATTTTAATATATTCTATAATATTCTTATTATTTTATCAATAGGGATCACGTTACAAGGACAAAATTTATGATATGCTTATGTTATGTCTCCTGTTGTATGTTGCATGTTCATTTTTTTTTTCATGTTAGCGCAAAAAAAAAATGAAGATACATTTATTAACACATATAAAAATTTAAAATTTAAAATATATAAAAATATGTGAGAGAAAAGAAGTTACAAAATAAAACACATGTGACTCTAATATTGAGACCAACTCTCTTAATTCTTCTCAACGGAATTGTTAATGTATATCTTTTACTCCATAGTTATCCTACTTGTAGTTATGTAGATCTCTTGTAGTTATCCTCCTTGTATATTTAGCCTATATATATGGTTGTTATACTTATAAATATAGTGAATACAATTTAGTCATTTATTCATTCTATCATAATATCACAGCCTCACATTTGGACCTGACAAAATGCTCCCGCCATAGCAGATTCATTCAAAATTGCTAAAGGTTTATTTTCATTTTAGTTATTAAACAAAAACTAACACCAAAATCCAAAAGAAGACAATCAGACGATTACAATGGTGTAAAAATCAACCGGAACGGAGTTAGCATTGCGTGCTCTCACGTGCCACTAGAAGATTCTATTCGTTCTCAACGCTGCGCGTGCATCCCATGCATCGAAACAGAGTGGGCACGTGCTTTTACGTGCCACCAGAAGATTCTATTTGTTATCACGCGCCGCGCGTGCATCCCACATGCCGTAACACATCTCAAACGCCCATGTAAGTCACTACCACGCCATCACCACGCCACTGTCACGTTAGCGGTACGTCACTACCACGTCAGCACTCTACCTTGTGACCCAGCCTCGACTATTCTCAGACTAGTTTAATCGACAACTCAATATTTTGACCAGTTTGGCCACTTTTTGACTTGTTTTTTCATTGATTTTCCCGATCCTAGGATTTTTAGTGTTCTAAACTTATTTTTGACCTTGCTTTGTGCAAATTTTGCTTGAAAATTAGTTCTTCTGTACTTTTTTTTTCTATCATCTACAAGCTTTCTTCATCGTTGTGGCTTCTAATTCTGCTTCCGATATCATTCATCCAACAAATATCATAACTATTAAACTATTATGAACTCTAGATGCATGCCATGCAAAGTTTCCTCAAAAGTCATAAGTTCTGGCGATTTATCACTGGTGACCAAGTCAAACCAACGCAAAAGAGTAAAGAGTCATCTGATAAATATGTGGATAGATTGGAGGATTGGGATAGCATCAATCACAAGATCATTTCTGGTTCAAAAATACATCTACTCCTTCCATCGGGTCTTTTCTCAATAGCTTTGAAACTGCCAAGAAGCTTGAGAGTTTGTGCAAGAACAATACTCTACAACTGATCTTGCTCATCAATACCAGATTATAAGCAATCTACGACTTCTCTACCAAGAGTCTGGACAATCTATTGATGATTTTCATTCTAAAATGAATAGTTTTTTAGATCAGTTGGCATTGTTCGAGCCTATATTACCTCATGCTAAAGATGCTGCACTTTATATTGCTCACAAGGATAACCTTTGGTCGATTCAGTATCTTATGGCTCTAAGAAATGATTTTGATCCTACTAGAGCTAGTGTCTTTTTTGCATCGCCGACCTTTGCCTACACTCCGCTTAGCTTTGTCAGAATTAATTTTAAAGAAACTCGTTTACAGAGTTTACATCCAAAAACAACTAAAGCAATCATGGCCTCTATTTGTTCAAAAACTCAACCATCTCAACAAAAGGAGGAGTAACCTAAAAAGAAATGTGATTATTATGGATGTTGGGGACATCATTTTGCAGGATATCGCAAGCGTATTGCTGCTCAACGTCAAGAAGGTTACAAACTTGTGGCTGATGTACAGCCAGATTCTAAAACAGACATTAGTCAAATTAATCTGACTACTTCGATGTCAACATTAAACTTGGAGATCTTAATCGATTAGGTCCTATCTCGTAGAGAATCTACTTCTTCCTTTATGTTTCTGCCACACCAAATAGTCCTTCATGACTTATAGATTCTCGATGTTTTAATCATATGTCATCAAATTCAACATTGTTCACAAATAAAACACAAGTATCTAATCTTTCTCTCGTGCACACTAACTAATGGCTCACCATTGCGCATTAGTCATATTGGTACTATAGCTACTTTTGAGTTTAGAATTCTAGATGTTTATTATGTCCATGACTTGTCTTTTAACTTACTTTTGGTTGGACAACTCTATGATCTTGATCTTGATTACATTTTTCTAAACATGATTGTATTATTCAGGACTTGCAGATAGGCAAGTAGGTTGGGACAAGCCATAAAGTTGGTCGCTTATGTGAGTTGACATCCTTATATCTTCCACTTTGTACTAGTGCAGTTGCTTATAATAAAAACTCTTCTTCGTTATAGCTATGGCATTATCGCCTAGGTTATGCTTCATTACCTCGAGTTCGTCAATTAATGTCAGTGGTCTTTTAGGTCTTGTTTAAGATGAATCATTTGATTCTATTTCCTATCAACTAGGAAAACAACATATTTTACTATTTAATTTAAGTGATTCTATTTCATCTAATCCTTTCGATATTATTCATTATGATATTTGGGGTTCATATCCTGTATTACTCCTACTATCGGAGGATCCCAATACTTTGTTATTTTTGTTGATGATTATTCTCATTTTATCGGGATTTATTTAGTGGAATATAGGTCTGAATTTTTGTAAATTTATCATGAATTTCGAAATATGATTAGAACTCAGTTTTCTGATAATATTAAAATATTCCATTCTGATAATGCTGTCAAATATACATGATCTAGATGTTTATTTCCATTCTTCATGAGGATGGAACCATTTCTCAAAGATCTTGTCTAGGTACATCTCTGCAAAATGACCAAGTGAACGAAAACATCGTCATAATACTAGACAATACTCAAGCTCTATTACTTTCCTCAAATGTTTTTGAATCCTTTTGGGGAGAAACCGCTCTTATATCAGTTTTAACCATTAATCAAGTTCCATCTGCCATTGTTGACAATAAATCTCCTTATGAGTGTCTTTACGGTACACCTCCAGATTATCAAACCCTCAAAGTGTTTGGATGTACTTGCCTTGTCTTCTTCCTCATGAGCGAACATGTTAAGTTAGAGCCTCGCTCTAGACTACGTTGTTTTCTTGGGTATGGTATGCAGCATAAAGGCTATCGCTATTATGAACCCATCGCTAGGCGTCTACAAGTGTCTCGTCATGTACTTTTTTGGGAGCATAAAACCTTCTCAAGCATGTCCACATTTCATGTCTCCTCTTCTAGTCTTCTACGATTATTTACTAATGAAATCATTAATATTTTTCTAGATGAAACTTCTTCTGATTCAATTTCTGTCAACCTTCCACCGGCCTCTTCAGAACCTACTGGTCGATCTATGAATCATTCAGAACCTTCTCCTCTTTCTCCTCGTTATTCAACTAGGGTAAGAGTTTCTCCCGTTCATCTCAAAGACTACCATTGTTATTTTGCTCTTGCTACCATCTACGAGCCTCAAACATTTCATAAGGCTTGTTCTAACCCTCTTTGGTGGAAAGCAATGACAAAGAAATTGCAAGCTCTTGCCAAAACTAGAACATGGGATCTAGTTGATTTACCTCCGTATAAGGGACTTGATAGAAAGTCAATAGTCGAGAACAAATGGGTGTATAATATCAAAATAGTTCTGATGGTTCGATTGAACGTTACAAAACTCGGTTGGTTGCCAAGAGATTTACTCAGGAATATGGAATTGATTATGAGGAGACCTTTGCTTCTATAGCTCCATCACATCTGTACGATCTTTAATTGTAATTACTTCTGCTCATCGCTAGGATCGTTTTCAAATAGATGTTAAAAATGCCTTTCTTAATGGCGACCTTATTGAAGAAGTTTACATGCAACCGCTCCTAGGTATGATCATCCACCCAACATAGTTTGTCGTCTGCAGAAAGCACTTTATGGTCTCAAACAAGCTCCTCGAGCTCGGTATTCCAAATTTAGCACTACGTTGGGGAAGTTGGATTTCTCTACTAGCACATATGATTTTGCTCTGTTTATTAAACGTTCTTCCTAAGGTCTCATTCTTCTCCTTCTTTACATGGATGACATGATTATTACAGGTAGTGATATCCTAAGTATTCTCGAGCAGTTAAAACAGTTTCTTAGTACGCAATTTGAAATGAAAAATCTGGGATCCCTTTGTTATTTTCTTGGATTATAAGTCTCTAAATCTTCTACAGGCTATTATCTGCTTTAAGGCAAGTATGCCTCAGATCTTCTCTCTCGTGGGGTATCACTGATACCAAAATCATTGATACTCCACTTGAAACAAATATCAAATTGTGTCCTACTGATGGGAACCTTTTAGAGACCCGACACAATATTGCTAGTTGGTTGGCAGTTTAGTCTATCTAACTGTTACTAGACCCGACATCACTCATGTTGTACAACTAGTAAGCCAATTTATGTCTAATCCAAGCTCAACATATTTTGTTGCTATTATTCGAATCTTGAGGTATGTGAAAGGGAAAATTTTACAAGGGTTACACTTTCCTTTTTCTTCCTCCTTGGAATTACAGGCATATTCTGATGCTGATTGGGTTAGAGATCTAATTGATCATCGTTCTACCACTGGATATTATTTTTTTCTTTTGGGTGATTCTCTCATTTCTTGGCATAGTAAAAACCAACCTGTTGTCTCTCGCTTTAGTTCAAAATCTGAATATCATACTCTTGTTGATACTACTGCTGAACTTCTTTGGTTGTAAATTTGTAATGGCTTCTTCATCATATAGGTGTGTCTTTTCCAAATAGTACACCTATTTATTGTGACAATCAAAGTGTTATCTAGAATAATATGACAAACCCCTATATTTGTACTCTTAGAAAATTCTTACATGGACCCGGTCCACGGTAGGTGGGATGAATCTTTTAGTCCATATTCATTCACATCAACTTGAAGAAATTTATTTTTAATGAGTTAGAGTAATGTGGATGAATGTAGACCAGGGGCCCATTCCACCTACCGTGGATCGAATCCATGTAAGAATTTTCCTTATACACTACAAGATTTGTGTACCATGAAACTCAACTAAATTAGGGATATAATTCTAAAAAGTAATTCTATAGAAAATTATGAGAACAATTAAATTATTAACAAACTTAACAACAATATAATTCCTAATTTGTGAGTAGTTTGGTTTAATTATACTAACATTTCATTTTATATTTTCTCTCGTAGAGAAAAAGTTAATTAATGTGATTAATTTGTGTACGTGATTAAGAAAAACCGTAGATGTTTCTATTTTAATTCGAGAATAAATAAGTTCGACACGAAACCGTACCGAGACGTGGTTCATTCACATGATCAAGTGGGTGGATTTTCTTATCCTTCCATCCTTTCCTATTTCCGGTGTTTTACTTTTAACTCATTGTCGATATAATGCTCAAAAGAGAAAAAATTTAACTAATTATAGGTAGTATCCATGACTTCCTTAATTTGGCAATGTTTTCATTTATAGTACTCGGATTATGTGCATCCCATGAATAAAGGTAAGCACTTTGGTGAGTCTCCCCAGATATATAAATTTAAGGAAATTCTATCTGTCATTTAAGCAACAATCTTATGCTTTAAAAATTTTTGTTTTTATAAAAAATGATGCAATTATTGATATGAATCACTTGAGCACAGAGGTGTATAGACCTCAGTAAAAACTGTCATCATATACAATATAATAACTCCTACAACTATAGTACAAAGTCAATCTACAAAAATCTTGAGTGATAATAGTCGATCTCCACTTCACTTCAAGCTGCCAATTTCTCTCAATTTTAATTCTTCTAAAATAGAGTTGTGAGTCTTACAATATCCAGAATATCTGCAACTATCCAAATAGCTGAACAATTCTTAGTGAAAAACTTGCTTGTAAACAAAATCTTCTATATTAAGATATATGTGACACAAAACCTACCTTATCATTTTCCGACAATTGAAAAATGGATCCATTATCGTTTTACTACTTAGATCTCAAGTCAGGAGTAACTCAAGGTAAGACAACTAAATTCACCACTTTAGACCCCAAAAAATTTTAGGCTCCCAAAATTTTAGCCCTTATTATAATTATAACCAAAATTTTAGATCTTATTACAATTAAATAATAAATCATACAAAAGTTTTCACTTAGAAAAAAATCTTATTAAGACTCCACATTATTAAGCAACTTCTACTTAATCCCGTCCCAACCACCCCCCCAAAAAAAAAAAAAAAAAAAAAAAAACTCTTACTCTTCCACCGCCGTAATTTCCATTTCCTATACATTACTTATTCTGGCATTATTTTTTTTCCTTTACAAATTACCTTAGTATTTTAGATGTACTCATGACTATTATTTTGTCATCATTAACAACGTCCACTCTTTTGCTAATTGCTATAGTGAATATCACCTTAAAATTTCTAATCTCCAACCTTAAAAAAAGCATCATGTTTGAAATTGGCTTTAAGCCTCCAAAATCATTGAGTCACTCTGTCACAGGCAATATCTAGACTGGAGATTTCTATTACCGTTTTATGTTCCCTATAATTCTCTCTCTCTCTATCAAAAAATTTCTTACTATGCATTCTGCAATTTAGAGCAAATATTTTAGACTATTAGATTATTAAAAAATAACATGACTTTTAGGTATTTTTTTTCAGTCATCTCAACGAATATAGAGTATGTAACAAAGAGTTATACTCTTCTCTCTCACACACTTAATTATTGAGCTACGTTGCAACTCTTTTAATTAGTAACTCTCACTTTGAAATTTGAAAGAATCAACACATGATATGATATCAAAGAATGAGAAGGTATTACACAATATTAGTAAAATTTAAAAGAACACAAAAACATGATTTTAGTAGACTTAAAGGTACAAATTTTTCATCACCAGATCTTCAAATAAAATTTCTGTACGTCCTTAATTACTTGGGGTGAATTTTATCGGTATATATATGCATCCTATATTTTATCCAATCCGAATCTTCTGTTTTGTTACATGTGTCAATCTCCTATCTTATATTTTAGATATTTGCTATTAGTGTTCTGGCCTTATAAGTATTATTATGACAGAGTGTGTATACGTGGCAGACATATAAGATATGAAATAGAACATTGGTACAAGTAGTTTGACAGAAGATCTAGTGGCTATTTATATCTACATAATTGTTATATATTATTAAGGCCACATGATCTTCTGTCCCACATCCTGTCTCACTCCTCGTCACACTATTTAATGAACTGTTAAGATTAATTTTGACAGTTCATTAAACAGTGTGAAAAGATGTGAGACAGGATCTTTAGTAGTTATTAAGTCCACTTTTCAGCTACCTAGCACACCTAGTCAAAAGATAAACTTGTATACAAGGAGAATTATTCCATACACTGGAATGGAACCTGAGTATCTCTGTAGCAGTCTTCTTCAAATGTGCTTCACAATTCGCTTGAAGAATCATGCAAAGCTTGGACACAGCTCCAACTCTCAACATCTCTATTAGAACCACATTTGTTGCTGAAAATCGTGTAATCTGTGCAAAAATATTCATCGCTCGATCGTCGGTCGCAGCCGAAACCCTCAGTGTCCTTTTGGATATCATTGAGACAGCTACATGCTTCAGAAGCTGTGCTCTCCCATCGGCACATTAACACAACTGAGCTCTATAAAAGACAGAAAATAAGCTCAGTCGTTCTCTTTTCAGGGTAGCTTAGTTCGAGCTCGATTAGGTCGAAAATCGCCCCGGCTTCTATGATCTTCATTCTGTTTGTTCCTTGAGGACATGATTGAATTAAGACTTGCAATGAAGCCTTGATTGCTTGTTGAGAAAGTTTACCGCGTAAAATACTTGTAATCAACATGAAGAAATCGAGCTTTAGCTGCCCGATTAGGCTCGAACTCGAACTTGAAACTTCAGTAATCACTTTCAGGATTTTGATTGCATGAGTTTTGACTACAACATGATTGTCAATATGAATCCTTAAAACCCACGTTAAAGATTCGAAAAGATCGTTATTTTCCACGACAATTTGTTTATTTTCCGGTGTAGCAGTCCATATATGGTAGAGTATCCTCAAAGCCTCCTCAAGACCTTTGGTTTTGCCTTCTTTGAAGCATTTAATAATCAACAAAACCATAACCTTCGTGACTCCAGCTTCCACCATGCATTATTTTCTATTCCACTCAATATTCTCATTGGCAAGTTCATCCAATTTCTTCAAAGCATTATGATAAAATTGCGAGATTTTGAGATCCCGAATGAGCTTGTAAACATAGGACTTGCTGAGAGGAGATTTCGGTGTAGGAATTCGATCGATTCCATACTTAGCATTGGTTGTGCACCATGCCTGGATCAACCGGCGGAGCATGTGATTTGGGGTCAAGTCAGAGTCCCTATGAAGAGGTTGCTTTGTAGCAGGACAGGTTGCATCTTCAGATGTCTTCAACCATTGCTCAATGCTTTCTCTATCGTATGTAATCCCCGTTATGGTTGTCACAGGATCTCTCATGATCTGAAGAGAAATGGGACATAGAAAATATTGAGGAACATCTATTTCTTCCATGTAAAAAACCCAAAAATATTAATTGGATTTTTAGCAACAAATAGGGATTTAGCTTTTATAATAAGATAGAAAATTCACGTGAACTTAATCGTGTAAAGAAAACACTTGGATAGTCGATCAAGGATTGAATTGAGAATACAAAGGAATATGTTATAAGGAGTACAACAAGCAAGCAAAGGCAACAAAGTTGGTAAGCATATATATAGGCACAAAAGGAGTAAGTTTTAAGTAATAGGAGTGGAATTATTGATGTATAGGGTTTTGGCACAAGGGAGAGAAAATGGAGAAATGATGAGGGAAAATAATGGGGGTTTTCAAGTATATGTAATGAAAAAAATGGTAAGAGAAAGCGGCTACTTCAATATGGATGGATTTTGAATCAAAAGAGACCAAGCCTAGTATGAAAATTCTAGACAGGTCGTTGTTTTTGATAAGTGAATTTTCGGAAAGTAGTGTATTTTTTCTAGTCCTTCAATTTTTTGTTTTGGCTAGCTTGTTTTACCAGTCAGAGTTCTGATTCTTTAATGATGATTTAAAACTGGTCAACACAAAAAAAAAAAAAAAAAAAAAGACTAGAATGGATTCTTGACTCGAGAATGAATCAGGGCCCTTGACTTAGTTGCATGAGCATTGTGGAGGACCACTGCATGTGAAAATTAACCAAGGCGAGTATTCTTTTGTTGGAAGTATTTTAAAGGTATTTAAATTGAGAAAGTAAGGGATAATTACCTATACCTATACCTACCGCAAGGTTTGGTCAAATTACAAATATATCTATAAGATTTGGGTCGGAATAGGCTCCTTTATGATTTGGTCACATTCCAAATATATCTATAAATTAGAGAGAACTCCTTTTCAGTATTCATCAAAAAAATATAATTTTAAATTATTTTTTAAAAATTACAATCGTTCACGATATACTTCATTGTATATGTTTGCTATACATAAAATTTGAAAATCAATAAATTAATTTTTTACGTTTGATTAATATTTAAATTTTTTTAATTTTGATTCATTTTACACCATCCAAATATTATGGATAAATTAAGTGATAAAATAATTTTGAATATATTTAATTTTAAAATATGTTGATGTACTCATCAAATTATTGATATTATATGATAATTATAAAGAATTTTGGTTGTTTAAATGTAAATGATCATTCATGAAAATTAGAAAAAAAAATAATAATGAAGAGGATCCTAACCCGATTTGGGTCAAGGTACAATAAGTTACCTCTTTAACTTGGAAAATTCTTATATGGACCCGATCTACAGGTAAAATGGACCCCTTGATCAATATTCATCCCATTATCCTAAGAAAGTTTATTTTTAACTAGTTAAAATGATATAGATTGATATAGATCAAGAGATCCATCTTGCCTACCGTGGATTGGGTCATATAAGAATTTTTCCTTCAACTTGACAAGTTTATAACAACCAACTCCCATGTTAGTAAATACATATATTCAAGGTTCACGGTTTAATTTTTGAGTAATCTTCCATATGCCGTCGATTACCAATTTTGATCATATCATAAATAGGTATTGGTGATCTGATATAACAATATAGAATTACTAAACCAAAATCCCATATTAAAACCTTCCCTTTTTAATAAAGTTCCTTCCGCCTCGGCTCCCTTTTTCCTTCAATTTCCCTTCCTATTTGCTAACAATTTCTCAATAAATTGATGCCGAAGACTATGACATCATCATTATTATTCCACCCCATTTTTGAATCTGCAGCAAGTTCTCTATTTGTGTTTTATTCAGCAACCCAAGCAAGTTTTTTCTTTGTGTTTTGTATTTCAGTCTTCGTCCAATTTTAAAACCTTAATACCCAATTTTACTCCTTTTTTTTTTTTTTTTATATGTTTCCTCCAATTTTTATTTGAGTTAGATTTTTTTTTATTTTTTTATTTTTTGAATAGGAAATTGTAGCTATATGTTAGACGGCTATTGTGGTTTCGAATCAGCTAAACGTTAGCGAGCCAGTCGTAGTAAACTTTCAAGAAATTGGAGCAAACTAATGAAGGACATCAAAGTTGTTAATATTAATTATCATATGTTATAAAAAGAGGATTAAACAAATATAACCTGTTATTCCAATTCTTCAACCTGTCATTGAATAGAGATTCAAAATCATTTCACTTATAAGATTTAAGTGAGAGTAGCTGATTGAGTTGCATCACTAATGCGAGTTAAAGAGAAAGAGAAGAAGGTGAATTGAAGGTAATATGATAAGATTCAGCCGCATAGAGTTTAACGTTAACTTTTTTTATTTTATTTATTTGGATTAATCTTAAATATATTATCGGTGTAAAAAAATTTTTACACCATCGTATGCGGATACATGCCACATATGTAAAAAAAATTAAAGTAACATCTACAATTTAAAAATGTACACGCGACATGTATCCATATTGTAAAAAAATTTCATACACTATTTTTATACCGATGGTGTATGAAAGATTAATTTTATTTATTAATGTAAAATTCTAGTTTTAATAGGGAACAAATTTCAGCAGGTCACCAATACCCATTTATGATGAGGCTGAAATTGGTGAACTGTGGGTGTAAATTTAGTCTACAAGGTGTAGGGATCGAAGATTTACTCTTAATTTTTATGGCATCTGACAAGTGATGCATGACTTGTTATTTTCCTTTCATCTTAACTTATGTAAATTTTCTATGTCTATGAATTTTGATGGTCTTAAAGTGTCAAGTTGATGAATAGACCAAATATAGAGGATCGATATGTTAATTTGGACCATTCTTAAAGGAAGTACATTAATAATTATTGAAGATATTTAAATATATACTCTTTCTTAAGGATTTTTTTTTTTTTTACAGTAACTATGATGCTGAACTTATGCACTCAAAATTTGTGCCACTTTACGTTGATAAGTAGTTAAACATCTAGCATAATGTCAATACAGCTAAATTATTGTTTTGTGGCACATTTGTATATATATGGTAATAGTTGTAACTGTACTGTATTATCTTCAATTTACCAAATTACTTGATAGATAAGTTTTATCTATTCAAAAGGGCATGAGGGTAGCAAAATTTTTAAGGGTTTGAATTGTTATATCAACTGGGGCTTTGGAATTAGCACACATAAATCATATCTAATTATTGTAGTTATCAAAAAAATGGAGGTGCTGAACTAATATTATCACATATCTTGAGATTGTTATAATTAAGATCTCTATATTACCATTCCAATTTATACCAACTTCATGTACTTTCTTGTGTGGACTGATCATGATATTGTTCTTAGATCACGTTGTCTAAATGAACACTTTATTCAATTGATAATCTTGAGATTTTTTATGCTTTTTCGTTTTTTTTTTTTTTTTTTTTTTTTTGCATATGCAAGGGTTCTACTTATATTATTAAAAAGGGTGAAATTTACATCTAAATTCGCTGGTTAATTTTCACTATCGAAAAATTAGAAATGTAAAAATTTGATTTCCTTTTACAAACGTGTGTTACAAGTGCTCGGTTACTCGATGCATCAATCACCTTCCCAGTTCAAAATGCACATATGAGTAAGGCGGACATAAAACTTGCTATTTAAGAAGTGAGATTTAATTAGTCTTTATTTATAAATATTAATTTATATTTTTTAAATAATTTTAAGACAATGAAAAATAAAATTTATAAGAATATAAATAAAAATTTGTTTAATTAGTCTTTATTTATAAATATTAATTTATATTTTTTAAATAATTTTAAGACAATGAAAAATAAAATTTATAAGAATATAAATAAAAATTTGCAAATTTTTATAAATAAAAACTAAAAATTCTAAAATCTTAAGAGATGACCGTCCTGCCTGCCCCATCCGCCATTGCATATGGGTGAATATTGTGCCAAATGAAATATTCAATTCTCATTCGTATAATGTTGAATTTTTATAAATAAAAACTAAAAATTCTAAAATCTTAAGAGATGACCGTCCTGCCCGCCCCATCCGCCATTGCATATGGGTGAATATTGTGCCAAATGAAATATTCAATTCTCATTCGTATAATGTTGACCACCTGCCCGTTGTTTTATTATGTTGACGAGTAGTTAAGCTGGCATTTTAACAAGCAGTATTATTCATCCTTAATAAAGTTGTACCGCGTGCAAACTATGCTTACGGACTGCAACTTACAGCTCCACCCATTTTATTTCTGTTGCTTTTTGTCTATTGTCTTTTCTTCTTGTGACGCGGTTGTATTTGCATACCGCAACAATATTTTGGGTGGTCGCCCAAAGAATATGTTAATTTTGATGATAATATTAAAAATTGAATAAAAATATGATATATTTGAGAGTTAAACGTGCAGGATAAATATTTAAAATTAAAATTAAGAATATAAATGAGAATTGGGCATAAATATATAACTTCCACTAGGATCCTTCCTTTTCTCAAACAATTTACTAAATAAGAGAAACTTCATACTGATTATTTTATTAAAATTGTTTCATTCTGGTGAAAAATTCAAAAAAAAAAAAAAAATAATAATAAATGAGTTTTTTTTTTTTACCAATTTTATGCTTAGTGACATATATTAATAGGAGATAATTATATAGTCGAGTAATATTAATAAAAAAAAAAAGGACTAATTTAGTCACTCTAAACTATTTTTGTATAAAACTAGTGTCATTTATTAACGCATTTCTTAATGGATTTACAAAGTCACAAATTTAAAATTATTTGACAAAATCACTCTACGTGGCAAGATCATATTTAATCACCTACTCCTTAATTTTAGATACGTAGCCTAATTTTATTCCTTCTTTTTCGAATCTAAAAATACTTGTCACTTTAGATAGATATATTATTGTTAATTCTTGTACACTAACCCAAAACATTGGTTTTATGTCCCTTTTTTTCTCCACAAGTTTCTTTAATTTTTTGAAATTAATGTTATTAATTAATAAGAATCTAATAAAACCATAAAATTCCGAGCAAATACAAAAGAAAGAAAAACACTAACTAATCGCAACATAATTGAGAGGGAGCTTGCATAATCTAATAAGTTTAAGTATTTTAGTTGGTCCTATCAATCAATTTATACACATCTTTGGAAGTGGGGTTGAGAATTGAATACCAATTTCGGCTTCCAGAATCTGTTTGCTAATGAATACCCATTGCTAAATTGCGGCCGTTTCAAAGTTTCAGACACTGTTGAATGCAAGAAAAATGGATAAGAAGCATATGCAAAGTGCAAATGAATTAAGATCTGGATCCCAACAACCACATATTTTTCATGCATGTGTCTAAATTTGTTAGGGAAACAAACATAAAATATGAACGAAACAAAAGATGATTTGCAACAGCGGAAAGGTGAAACTAAAGATACTGAAGTGGGGTTGCACTGCATCTTTTCATTAATCCATTTTAAGATTGACGGACTATGTCAACTTATTTTCAACTAAATTTTTTTTTTAATTTTAATTTTGAACAAATTCTTCTAAAGTTACTGAGCGGTGCATAGCACATTTTTAACTTTACTGAAAAAACTCATGTTTGGAATTCACTCGATAACGGCACTAGATCTTCTGTTATACTTAATTTATGTCATTATATTTAATTATTATAACACTACATCTCCAAATCCAAACAACATACATTTTTTTATTTTTGAGAAAACTTAACCAATATACTAAAAGCACTCGTTAGACAAGCGAGGCATCATGTTTATCCCAAAAGGGCTTAGGAAGAAAATAAGGAAAGAAATATTCATGCTACAGATAGCTGAAATTTAATAGGAGACAAATTATAGGTTATAACCACGGAGTAAAGCTTTCAAACCTAACTACTAGAAAGTTTTTTTTTTTTTAATAAATCCAGAAAAATAAGTAAATACTCACATCTTAATGTCTAGTCCAACACGCTAAAAGATAGAATAAAGAGGCATTAGATTTGGTCGGGCTAAATTTTAATATTTTTTTTTAGGTAAAACGGTTAAATTATAATATGGAAAAGAGGTAACATTACATAGCTAGAGTTAAGGCAAATGACCAAAAGGACCCTAAAGTCTTTATATTTTCTTTGTTATGGATTAATCTTTCCTACACTAACAGTGTAAAAAACTTTTATACTACCGAGTATAGATGCCACATAATCATTTTTGAAATTTCAAATAAATATCCTGATTCTATTTTTCAAAAACTTCAAAAGCAAGGAAAATTGTTATTAGGAGTTTATATGAAAATGATTTATTGTTTGCAAAATAAAGGAAATATTTATTGAACACATTAAATCCATAATACTCATCAAAAAATCAAATTGAACTGACTCCAATAAAATCTAAACTTTTGTCAATTCCTGTTTGGCCCGTCAACCTTCCAAAGTGTTTGTCCTTAAAATTTTCAATTTAGATTTAAATGATCCACTGTCCAAATACAAGTTGGATAATTTTCATTTTGCACCAGTAAGGTTACTTTAATGTCAGTTTGCCCCTCCATGGTTAAAAAATTAGGCAAAATTGTTCAGTTCAATGAATTCAAATAAATATAAAACTATTGATTACATTAGCTACAAAATGATAAATCTACTCTATTAAAATATTTTAGTCACGAATATATTATGATCTAATATATTATTAAATATTACCCTTGTACTATTGATTAATTGAATTATTTGGATTCTAACGTCAATTTAATGAAAAAGAGTGCACAATTTATGTACCTAATAAAATATTAAGCAAGGAAGGTAAATTAATTAAAAAAAAGGTAAAATATGGGAAGAAAAATTTTCAATCTTTTTGTGCTCTTTTTGCTGTTAAAGTTTGTCGTTCTCTCTATAATCTTGATAAAAATATTTCAATTTTTTTATTTGACTTTAAGTTGCATAATAATAATAATAATAATGACGACGATGATGCCAGTAGTAGTAATACTATAAAAAGTCAACAAATTCTCATGAACGTAAAGTAATATTAAATATATTTGCATCGACAAGTATACTATAAGAAAAAGAAAATTACAATGCTCGTCATGCTTTTAGTAAGTCGTTTACGTGGATATACATATTTACATGTTTTTTTAATACCAATTTTCACTTTGCTTACGTAGTTAGGTGAATCCTTACATGGAAAAATTATATGCTTACATCCGTTGCGTAGAATATCATTTATTAGGTTGTCTGATCGATATTAGTAATACATTCGTTGAACTTATTATGGCATCAATATCTATACATCACCTTTTCTGGAAGGCATTGAACAACGTAGTTGTCTGATCGATATTAGTGGTCCGTGATGGCTGTTCCTTCTTGTAAGTTCGGTAGTGCTTTGGTTCTCTTTTGGATTAATTGACCTTCTAGAAAACGTGTAATTTAGGCTACCTTTCCATTTGGTGAGAACAAGTTAGAGTTGCTTTTATCATCGGGAAGAACCTAAAAATTGTATTCGGGCAAAAAGATTGTATTGTTATATGCCAAAAGTAAATAAAACACACAAAACAATTGAAATTGACATGTGCAATTCCAATTTATGCCTGAAAATCCAAGAAAGCAACCGAACCCTAATTAATATAAACAGAGTCTGTTTAAATAAGCAAAGAAACTTAGCAACCTAGCCGGTCTAAGTTACGAAACTATCTTGTTCTGATTTAAATCTTGTAAATTTTAAATTTTCAGAATATAAGATATTGTACTTTATAAACTTTTAAAATATAATAGAATAATTCATTAAAAGATCATAGAATTTTTCCTTCCATGCAATGCATCAAAAAGCCATACCATATAATTTTTCGTGATACAAATTTGTAATGCATGATTTTATGGTAAATCAAATTCAACTAAAATTTTCCATACATCAAGAAATGGCCTAATTTTTTCAAACAAATTCCTAGAGGGAATCAAAGCAATAAGGTAGAATTAATGAGGACAACAAGAAATGACCTCATTAATCATTACTTTTTTTCCCTTTTTCTCATGGCTGAAATGGCTCTATATCACCTTGATAATTTCCTACACACACTCCTAAGACCATTGGAGGAAATATAGGGTCAAAAGGAAGACTAGTGAGCCTGCATTTATCAACAATCTCAAACACGGCTTTGCAACAATTTAGACTGATAATACCATTCTGGGGTCCCACAATATACCTGTTTTCAGTCAGAAGTGCAAACACCATGAATGCCTGGAAGTGCTCTCAGGCACTGCTCTACTTGAAATATTTCATACTGTAGTGGAATGGGAGTATCAGTTATGTGGGATTTTCGCTTTTTGCTGGAGAAATTAGCCTGGAAAAAATTAACACAAAATATAATAATAGTAGGATTATTGCATGTGGCTTTGCTGAAGAAAATGAAGCCATTTTGGGACTTTTTTTAGGAATTATAATGGAATTACTGAAATTGAATTTTGTGTGCACGTTTTGAAGTATATGAATTTCAGAGAATTGATTTATATAGTTGCAATTTGTTGGACAGAAATAATAATATGTAGAATGTTTAAATATGGTTATGAATCAATTATGCCAATAGATTTAGCAAAATGATAAACTGATAACACTGGAAAACAGCCCTTATTTTTTCTTTCCTTGTATATAATTCTGGTTTTGAGGCAAAATTTAATTTTCCACACATTCTTAATTTCATAAATAAATAGCTAGATATCTACAGTTATACTATCGTTTCCTCGAATCTCTCCCTTTCCTACTCCTCAAATTTCTCGGAAAATATGTTTTCAAACAATCTACTTCCTGAAATCTTTATATCACCTCTTTTTTTCAGTTTGGAGTTTTGTTTTCTCCGTAAATTTAGTCTAATTCCTTATTACTTTTTCTTGCGTGTTGCCATGATTATTACTCTACGGTACACATAATACGCCAATTCTTTAATATTTCATTCAAATTGTAAAATCCAAATTTTAATTTCATGCATTGCGTCGAAAATCAATTCTCATTATGCATCCCGATTAAAATATCAAATTTTCATTATATTCTGCATGCTGCTGAAAGATGCTGCAGCATATTTGTGAGAGAGAAAAAATATATATATATTAGAGGGAATTTTTTATTTGTGATGCTGTAGCACATTTGTGACTACTTAATTAATTTCATTATTTTTTGGTAAAAGGAGCATTTCCGCATGCGAAGTCTTTTTTTTTTTTTTTTCTACTACAAATTTAACAAATTAGGTAAGGTTGTGTTTGGATTAATGGATTTAGGGAATGATTTAAAATTCACTCATTTATTAGAGGAATTTTTAATGCTCAAATGAATGAATCACCTTAAAATTTACTCAAATTAAAAAGTGTGAAATAAAGGTTTTCAAATAACTTTTTAACTTGGATTGATTTGAAATGTATCTATTTTAGCCTAATAAATCTCTGCAAGAAATAGGTGAATTCTAAATCTTTCTCCAAATCTTTCCATCCGTACACAACATAAGTGGATTTGGATTCGAAACTATGTTTAAATGGTCTCTAAGGGCACACATTCGGACAAATATGTGATAAAATTTATTTTGGTTATTGAGCAACTAATAGGCTTTCTAATAGTTGCTCAACAAATAATAAGCTCACATTTGGAGAAATATGACCCCCTTATTTTTAGTAAAATGTATCACCCAATCTAAATGAATTTTTTTCATTAATTATTGAACAATTATTATAATATTATTAGTTACTCAATAATTAACATAAATCTTGTCGTCTATTTAAGATTTTGGATATATATCTCTTTTAGCTAGAAAAAAACACCCACAAGATACTTAAAGATTTTAATATGTCTCACGCGAATTAATTGGTTCATGTTAAGATGTGAAATGGATTTTATATTTCTCTTTTTGTTTTTACCTTTGTTTCATAGGGAAAAAATGGGCATTGAAAGGATATTTCTCTTTTTGTTTTTACCTTTGTTTCATAGGGAAAAAATAGATTTTATGTTTCTCATGCTTAAAAAGGTGAATTATTGTCGGAAGAATTAGTGAACTGAATTATCCTTCTTTTTGAGTATAACGTTTTAAGTTTGTCATTTTTTTAGGGATTAACTTCATAAACATCTTCTAAAGTTTATGCTAATGTCACTTAATACCTATAAACTTTCAAAAATATCACTTATCTCTCATTTCTTGTTAGCAGAGATCCCATTAGGAGTAACAAAATGCCTGGGTACTTCAACCATACCACGAAAAGGTTAATTTTAAAAACTTCCTTTGAGTTTTTTGACAATTTTTGGTTGACACTCTTTAGATATTTAATAATTTTTTGTCACTTATTTATAGAAATATGTCCCCCAATTTGTTTATTTGTATCTTTTAGTTAACAAAAACTTGACCATGTAGAAACAGACATAGATTATAATAGAATATATATTACTAGTAATTTGTTTGGGAGAATCACAAACTCATAAACTAAGAAATTGTATTCTCTCGATAAATTTTTTGGTTAGCAAATTTACGAAAATATTGTGTATGTTAATGGGTTTGTGTGCATCAATTTGAATTAAAATTTAGAATATGTAGAACACATCATATAATATAATAAATAAATATGACTATTATTTTTTTTTTTTTTTTGAAATCACAAACTCGAAATTAAAAAATGTATTTTTTTAAAAACAAATAAACTTATACACAAAAAAATGTGCTTATGTGATGTACTTGTGTAGAGGAAAAATTGAAACGCATAAAAACCCACCATATGTTATAAAAACAAATGTGATTTGTATTTGTTATTACAAACTCCTAAACCAAAAAAAAAAAAACTAAAGTATATTTTTTGGTGAACTTTTTTGTCAACTTATTTATTAATAATTTTGAATAGATTAATGTTTCGTGTGTTTTCATCAGTTTCAATAAAAATTTGGAGCATTTAGATATACACCATATAATAATAATAATAATAATAATAAAATGTGATTGTTATTTTTAATATTGTTATTTTTTAATATTGATATTTTTAATAAAATGTGATTGTTGTTTTTAATATTAATTGATGAAGGACATGAAAAGCTACAATATAACACAAGAACTACAAAGAAAAGATCCACCAAAAAAATAAAATAAATCCTCCAACTCGTGGATCATTATAAATTTACATTTCGTTCACATCTAAAATGTATAATTTTAGTGGACGAATAATTTCTTATTATTTCCTTGCCTGCGTACTTTCAGCTTTTATAAGAGTCACGTACTCAACAAGTCTCTTGGAACCATTTTAAAATAGATTATTTATCAGACGTCCGGAAATACTTAATTTGGATATAAGGGATAATTTTATAAACTTCGATTAATATCACTTAATATTTTAAATTTTTAAAAATATTATTTATCTCTTCTCTCTTGTCAATAAGGAATGGGTTCCAGAGTGAGTATTAAAGTGCGTGAAATGGCATTTATACCCTTAGTTCTTTAGCCATATTACTAAAAGGGTAATTTCACAAACCTCCCCTGAGGTTTTTGATAATTTCAATTAGCACCTTTTATATTTCTAACAATTCTTTTGTCAACTTATTTATAAAAATATTTGCACACATTAATTTGTTTGCATCTACTCTATTTAAATAGAAATTTGAACACGTAGAAACACACTAAATATTGCAATGGAATAAATTATCAATATTTTATTTGGAGAATCACAAACTTCTAAACCAAAAAATTAAAATGTGCTTTCTTGATAATTTTTTTGTCAACGAACTTATGAAAAATATATATGCATGTTAATGTGTATATTGATTTGAATAAGAATTTATAATATGTATAAACACACCATATAATATAATAAATAAAATTGATAAGTATTTTATTTGAAAAATCACAAACTCAAAACAAAAAAGTATAAAATATATTTCTCAATAAATTCTTTATTTACAAATTTATTTATGAAAATATATGTGCATATAAGGTGCCTTTGTGTGTCAATCTAAACAAAAATTTGAAACAAATAAAATGCAACTATATATTATAATAATAAATATGATTCATATTTATGTTTGAAAAATCACAAACTTATAAACTAAAAGAAAAATAAAATGAATTTTTTGATAAATTTTTCTGTCAATGATACAAATATTTATGTGCATATTAATGTACTTGTATGTGTTATTTTGAAAATTAAAACACGTACGTATACACCATATATTATAATAAAAAAATTTATTGATATTTTGTTTTGAAAATCACAGAAAAATAAAATATATTTTTCAAAATTAATTGGTGAAGGACATGAAAAATAATAACCCAATGCTATTATATAATAATTATATTTACATCCCTCAATTTTATTTCCTTTCTCAAACCACTTTTATCAATTAATATTTGTACTAGGGGTAAAGTTGGATAAAATTAGTTCACTCTCCTTAAAATAATTTTTGAATAATCTATTGGGCTGAAAATATTACAAGAAAAGCAGAATTAGAGAAGATAAGTGATATTTTTTTAAAGTTCAAAGGTACTAAATGATATTAGTTTAAACCTTAGAATTATTTTGAAATTGTCCCTAAACATAATATAAAAATCAGGACTTAGTTGTTAAATATAACTATAGTAACACTAATGAATTTCGGTCAAACTTTTAATTGATTATTTATCTAGCTATTTGTCGCTAACAATAATCTTGATCACCACAAAAACTTGTCAAACTTTGACCATCATTCTACACGATGCATTTTTTAGGACATTTAGAACTTCTCCTTCTGTTAGTCCACAAAAATGAATGAGTTCTGAATATAACAACATCAATAAATCTTTTGATATTTTAATTAGTAGTATAAATCTGTAAATTGTTCTAGATTGTATCTAAGATAAATATTTAGTTTTTTATCAAGTTAAAATGAAATCTGCCCAATTAAAGCTTTGACTGAAATTCGCTTGGCAAATTGCAGAATAATTTTGCATTTAAACCAACCAAAATTAGCTAGGGAATTGATCATCCAGTGCATGAAAGTGAGAAATTTCAAATTGATGCAAATCTTTTGTGTAGATATGTGGATTTGTTAGGCACAGTAAGAGTTTCAATATCAACCATAAAACATTCCTAGGTAGACTAGATGGACTTTCTTGGTCCACCGTGCATGCTTACACGGTTCAAATTAGGGACCGAGAACCATCTATTCTTTTCTGTGGAATAATGGACGTTTTCCTTCGTCTTATTTAGTCAATTTTATTCAGCGACAATAATTTTACCTACTTTTATTTAATTATATTTTCTATTAAAGAGAAGGGAAAGGTCCAACGACATCAAGAGATAAGAGAGTTAAATTTTATTTTTAAAAATATAATATAGATATTTGAATTTCTGACCTTACACTCAAACAAAGTGTTTGATAGCTAACTCACTTAAAATGATCTAATTTTTGTTAGTCAAAGCAGCCAGATTTTGGGCTCATTCATTTGCAAGGGGATGTCTTCCTAGTCCATGCAAGATGATATTACATTATTCCGATATCTAAAGGATTATTTTATTTTTAAAAATAATATTTTGTATATAAAAAATTATTTCAAAATAATATTCTGTGCCCAAATTCATATTTATTTACTTTATTTGGTTAACATTATTCTAAAAAATAACTAAATTTTGTTGATCAAATAATATTTACAAATAGTTGCCAAACAATTCCTATCCGATTGGAGCTAATTAATATCAATTGGGGAATTTAACTTACTATTATGCAGTCCACCCAAAAATCTTAATATACCTAGGTGATCAAATACAAATTAATAGAAAAGTACAGACTATCTAGTGGTTATTATTAACCACTCCACATGGCCCGTGCCATGGGGGCCTCATTTCCCATATGTCTAATTTATATACGGGATAAATGCCATTTCAAATAAGAATCTAATGTGCAATATTTTCAAAATAAATTCTCGTATTATATACGATTTTTCAAATAATATTTAGAATAATATCCTAATTAAATAATAACTGTCCAAGAGGTATTTTAGAATAAGTTAGGAGAAAGCAAATCAAATTGAATATATTTGTTAACAACATGAAATTAGAAGATCTCAAGAAGCATCACCTTAAAGATAAAAGATTAACAAAGAATTAAATCTTCTCATGAGTAATGCCTTTGAATGATCCATGTAAAAATTTACAAAATCAATAAGAATTTGCTTTTTCCTTAAAAAAATTAACGATGGAGGCCTCACATCCAAATTTTGTAGGGTGATTTCTTAGTCACGTTCTCTAAAATGTTTAAATTTCAAAATTTTTTTATATATTTTATATACGAAATTTAAATAAGTTCAACTGAGTTGTAGTTTTGTTAATTTTAAACTTATATTATGAAATATAAACCAAGAATCCTGACAAGTATAGTGTTTGGAATTTAGTATTTGGTGGTTGGGCTAATGTAAATAGGTCACAAATTATTATTATTATTATTATATCTGTCTCTTATATATATATATATATTACTGCATACTGGGGTTGGAACTTGGAAGGTCAAAGTCGCGAGGGATCATCTGAAAAGCGTCTGTTGTAGAAGTTTCTACTTTGATGAATAAATCAATTATTCAAAGAGAGACAAAAATAGGGCGGCTAGGGAAATTAATGGCCATAGTCAAACTATGAGCAAATAGACAATGAGACTGTTAACTTGGAATTGACAGCATTCCAATTCCACTTTGGACCTTCAAATTCAACTCAACTATGAAACTAGAAAACTTGTATTATTAAAAACCCAAGATAGTCTGAAAAAATGAAGATATATGCAATGTACAACAAATTATTGAAATGTTGCCAGATTAGAGCAGATCACTATCATTTCTACCGCTATACAAAAACAAACTAGTTTTCATCATCCCTTGTGTTTTTACTGGCTTCTTCTTGATTCCTCAGTTCTGAGGACAACTTTATTCCAAATAGACCGTGAGCAATAAATCTTTGAGCGGTTCTTACATCAGTCTTGGGCCTCAGACGAGGCGGTTCTGTATCTGAATTATACAAAGATTTCCATAAGCATCAACATGACGAAGGATAATTAATTACTTAAAAAGTAATTTAGTTATAATGCCATGAGAACTACTATAACTTTCATGTAGATTCTGCAAGAAAGTAACAAATCAAGTAGATTCAAGGAAACAAAAAGAGAACAGCTAACAATTACCTTGGAGTGGAATTGAGCTTAAGTGTTCATAAGTATCATCAGTTCTTGGTGATGTCTCAGGGCTCAGATGAGGTGGTTCCAGATCTGAATTAATAAATAAAAGGTTTCCATAAGCATCAACATGACAAAAGGATAATTAGTTTACAGCATCTGAATTAATGTAACTTTCATGTACTGCCAAGAATTCTGTTTCTTTATTGGTTTTAAGAACTTTCGACCCTCTTTACCTTAATTTGACATAGCTTCTATTCAAGGAAACAAAAAAGAGAACAGCTAACAATTACCTTCGAGTGGAATTGAGCTTAAGAGTTCATCAGTATCTTCAAGTACACGCACCATAAATGGACACTTGATACCAGTACTTGCCTCGAGAGCTATTAAGAGGAAAGATCAGTAAACGAAAAATTTTCAAAAATGATTTTAGGTTCAGCAGTAGAACAAACGCAAGTCTCTGCATTATGATTAACATTGCATTTTAACTCAAACATTGCACTTTCTGCGTGTAACAGAGTATGAAGTACAGTTAAAAATCAGTACCGATTGATGGTGAGCTGAATACTGCAAGTGCAACTGTATCAGTAACCCAACGAATCTCAACTCCACGATCCTTGAATCTCTCGAACAAGTTTTCTAGGTGACTTGTTGTTGTGGTTGGCTGGAAGTCAGCCAGAACAAGAACATGTCTTGTACCATAATACCCTTGAGAAGTTTACCGAAAAAGATGAACCATTACAAGAGCTTGGCAAGTAGTTGTACTCATCAACTGAAAATCTTAATTAGGAAAGTCTCAGAAACTGCAACTCCAAGCCACATAGAACAGAACCACTGGAAGAGTTCTAAACATCATTTCAACCCTACATTAATTCATAATTATGACCAGAGACAGAAGTGTTCTTAGTGAGCATTTGAACTTCGGTTCTGATCTGATCTTCACTTTCATTCATTTCTGATAAGTAATCTCTAAATTTCTAATTCGAAACGTACACAAATGAGATAGAACATACGATCTTTTGTTGTGTTTTCCAAGGCTGATGACTGGCAATCGGCTTTCTCTTCTTCATCCTCATTCACTGGCACATTTGAGTGCGCTTCGCTATACATGCTATCTGTCTCATACAAAAACGTTCCCCGCCCACGTCGCTTCAGAACTTGAACTGGGGCATCTTCCAACAACATCTTCGATACTTCTGGCAAGTTTTGTGGGGAAATTAATTCATCTGGAGCACGATCTGCAGCAGCTTCCCAGTCTGTCCACGGAGAAGGGCATAACATCAAGATCAAGATTTATCAAACATACAAACTTGAGAGTACACGATATGCATTTGAAGCCAACAAATAGAATATAGAAAAACCAAAGGGCCTAATTTGCTACCAGAAAATGAAGATGTTACAAAACCAATAGAAAAATTCTATGGCACAACCATTTCAACCTCTGTTCTGCATCATAATCATTTTCCACAACTTCTTGCATTTTTACTTTATGTTGATATTTAATCCTCACATTCTCAATAGTGATTTTACTGGCAGATCACAATGACAGTTGCCGGCATTGAAGGGGCAACTTGGTATCAACATTTTCATGTAATTTTCTTCTTTCACATTCTTTTCCTTTTTTTTTTGTTTAAAAGCACACTTGTGCCAACACTCAACAGTGAATTCTCAAATATTGGATTCGGAAAAGGAATTAAAAAAAGCAATATAAGAACCACATTGTCGAATTACATTCTGAACAAGACTAAACTGACAAGAAAAAAATTCAAGAAAATGATACAATTTGTTAAACTAACAAGTAGAATTCCATATGCTTTCCTTTACTTTTCTAAAGAGTACATAATGGACAATGTGATGTCAACACAAGCAAGAAGAGAAAGAAACATCAACTGTAACTATCTGGGACAGATTAAAGAACCAAGAAACAACTAAAAACCCAAAAGGAAGGGAATACAAACCATTTTCCGAAATTCGACTACTGATCGAAGCCTCATTGTGTGAATCATGACTTTTTGATTCCATCACTACATTCAAGCCTCTGAAAATAAATTCAAAAAATCAGCACAAAATCCAATTAACAATAAAAAAAATGTAATTGAAATCAATGGAAAAAAAATTCCATTGAAAGACATCCAAATTTTGCAAGAACTCACTCAAACAGGGAAAAAAACACACACCCCTTTCTCATTTCCTCAGTTTAATGGCAAGAATTCTCAAGAAAACATCAACTTGAAGAAACAACAAAAACCCATATCACAAAACATGAAAAGATGCTATTTTTACCTCCTCTGAAACTGGCTAATCAAGAACCAATAAGGAAAATAATGCAAAAAGAAAAAAGAAACCGACCCTTTGGCAGGAAATTCATCAGAGTGGGATTCTTGATTGAATTGTAATGCAAGAGAATGAGTTTGATCAGCTTTGAGAGAGAGGCCTTTAGAGGAGTAAAGTTTGGACAAGTCCAAAAGAGCAATGGCCAATTCAGAAGAAGAAGATGAGGAGGAGGAGGAGCCCTTCTGAGTTTTTTTCTCAAGCTTTGAGATTACAGTTTCAAGAACAGAAATGGCTTTGTCTATCTCTCCTTCATGGACAAAGTCCTCCACTTCCTCTGTCCAATTCCCTTTGATGCATTCACCTTCCATTCTTTTTTCACAAAACTTGTATGCTAAATTGCTTGCTTAATAAAATAGCTCCAGTTGTTTTCAGAGAATTATGGGTTTTAATTTTAAGAGGGAAAAGAGGGGGTTGGGCACTGCACACGTCACACGTATAACAAAATCCAATATATAGATAATACATTGGTATTTAAATTGGATTAATTCCAATTTCCACCCTTACATTTTCATCTATTCTCATTTTGTACTCTACCTAGTTCATAATAGAAAAATATTTAGGTAGACCTGATTTTTAACTCCACACTTATAGACCTTATGGCCTAAACTAAAACTTATGAAATAAATAACATCAAATGTAAGTAAAATTTTATAAAATTTAATTTTGAGTACAAAATTTATAAGTAGAACTAGTGGTATTCATAGTTTTGATTTAACTGAATAAACAGACCAAACCAAACTAATTTGGTTTTTAGTGTTCAGATAAACCAAATAAGAAAACTGGTTAATTATATGGTTCGGATTTAGTTATTAAAAATCAATAACCTAATAAATGAACTTTTATTTTTATTAGTTTTAGTTTTTAGTAACCAATTATGTATTTACATTCATTCAACACTTTAATATTATTTTTTTTTTGTTATTTTTTATTTTCTAATTTTAGTTTTATTAATTTTGGGTTTATGTTTAACAATTAATTTTATTAGTTTTATATTTAATTTTATACTTAGTTTTTCAATTAACTAGTAAATTTTGATTAATTATATAAACCAAAAAAATTTGGTTAACCAATTAACCGAAGAAAAGTTTGGCTTGGATTTGCTGTGATTTTCTTGCATTGAAAATAGAAAAAAAAAATTAAATGAATTACAGTAAAAATTGACCAATATACTCCCTATGAAATTTAAGATCGAATCTATCTAAATAATTTCCTTCATAATAATATGTGGATAGGCACCCAACATTCTTCTTTTTTTTTTTTTTTTTACTAAAGGTGAAAAACGTCATATCGCCTTTGGCCCTTAAGAATCCAATACAAATATGTGCGCCATTATGTGTTTGTGACTTTCATTAATAAGGCGAGTTGTAACTTGCTGATTTGCTAGTGTATATATATTACCTCTAGTATATATATATATATATATATAATACAGTTTAGATGTAAAGTATGCAAACAAAAAATGGAGGTGTTTAATTAAAAAAAAAATGGAGCCAATGAGGTGTAATGTGAGAATTGATAAAATATTAGAGGTGCAAAATAAAATAAATCCTTTCTACTCTCAAACTTTCAGTTTTAGTTTTACTTTTACTTATACAGTAGTGAGTTGAATGTGGTAATGACATTCCCTCCCAATCGAATTTTTAGAGAGATTTGCAGTTTTGGTCCCTATATTATCGGTAATGCTTAAAAATTGGTCCTTAATCTATTTAAAATTGTGGTTTTGATCTCTAAACTATCAGTTATGTACAAAAAAAGAATAATAACGGAAAAGTCCAAATACCAAACAGTTTTGGTCATGTGTGATGCACATGGCAATTAACTTAAAAAAAAAAAAGTTCAATCCAATTTTTGACAAAATTCATGTAATTGTGTGTGAAACTGGTCCCCAATCTTTATAGATTTCAACTAAACAGGTATCTATTTTGGGATGGTTTATCAAATTATAAATGATTTAAACGAACACCATTCAATCCATATGCACTAGATAGTATGACAACATCATTTTAATGCAATTTAACAATTAATAATATCCAAAAACAAATCAAAAGGCATTGAACCAATTATTTGACTAACCCTTCTAATGAAAGCATAAAGTTTGACCCTAAAGAAACCCTAAACCTTCACTTTTGTCAAATTCTCAATTTCAAGTTTGTAGTTTAATAAAGAATTTCATTTAGTGTGTAGAAATGATATTTGAATGCCTAATTTTGAAGCACGGCCACAGATGTGAATTTTTCAAGTGGCATGATCCATTGATTTGCTAGGGATCAAGAATTATTATCCCTTGTTTGTTGAGGAGTGTGAATGGAAAGAAATTTTTATTGAAAGACTTAAAAGGATGCAAAGAATAATATTTTTCTGAAATTGCAGTTATGTTTCTATTGTTGTTGATTTGCCAATGATTGAAAAGTAACAATTTGAATTTTGGAAAGATGGAACTTTCTTGTACTGTAAATGAACATTATAGTTGAGTTTGTACCTAATAGAATAGTATGGGTAAAGTGACATTTGTATAGATTAATTAGGGTTTAGGTTTTAGATTAAGTCTCAAATATATATATGCAAATTTTGTCTCTATAGGACTTGGCCCCTTTGCTTTGGTTGCATTAAGATGTTGCTATTTGTCTAGTATATATATTGAATGGTATTTGTTTAAATCATTTATAATATGTCAAATCATCCAAATTAGGAGCCTATTTAACTTAAATACATAAAGATTAAGATCCAATTTCGCATACAATTGTATGAATTTTGTAAAAACCTAGATTGAATTTCTTTTTTTCTATATAATTAAGTCGTGTGCTTCGCACATAATCAAAACTATTAGGTATTTGATCTTTTTTGTCATTTATCTTATTTCTACATATTATTGATAATTTAGAGATCAAAACTACAATTTTGTATAAATTGACGACCAATTTTAAGTATAACCCATAGTTTGCAGACTAAAACTGCAAATCTCCCTAATATTAAATAGGGCGAGGTAACTATTATATTATGAGACAAGGATGGTCGGACAATTATGGGAAAAATGAATTTTGACATAGGTATATACAGGCATTTTGGCAAGAATTTTCAACCAACAATTTTGGGTGAAAAAAAAAAAATTGACCAAGAAGGGAAAAATAACAAAATTTTAATCATAACTAACACTGAGGATCATGTGAAAAATTAGCCAAAAACAAAACAAATTTATTATCTTTAACATCAATTGTAATATCATTCTTTACCTACTTTCATTTCCGTGCAAATATTAGTTACAATTTGTGCTTGCAAATTTTTTAGAAAGATTGGAATTTTCTAGCTAAAAGAGAGAGTAAGTGTGTGTATATATATATTACTATTATTTTATATATATATATATATATATTAACATTATTTTAACTAATATCTATATAGTTCAAGATCACAAACTCAATAGCAATTATCAAAACTAATCCATCTTGCAAAATCAGACACCTTGGTTAGATTTTATTCTTTTTTCGTGTTTTACGAATTTAATATGACATGTTAATGATTTTGTCATTTTATCAATTTTCATAAAAGAACTATTTTAGTAATTGAGTTTTTACTTGTTTCTTTTGTACACCTTTATGCACATTCTACATTGTATGTTCGTACCAATCATAGTATTATATTAGAAAATTGTTTGGAAAATTCATATAATGAGATGTAGACTTCATCACATTCTTGCTATTAATCCATGATGCTATAAAAATAAAATAAAAATTCTAACAGTCATGAAGCCAAAGGGTGGAAAAGTTATATTCATACACGATATTATGGGTCCAAAATATAATTAGACTGGCTTGAGGAATTTGTTCAATGAAAGAGTAGGGTGACAATGCATGGGTTGTGTTATGTCATGATCGTATCATATCAAGTGTGACTAATTTGTTATTAACATCACGTTGTGTTGTGTGGGCATGTTTCTTATTGTGTCGTATTCGTATTTGACACATTCATATTCGTGTCGTGTTCGTATCGGACCCATTTACTCCTAATAATAGATATGTATCAGATTATTTGATAAATTTTAAAAAAAACTTATGACCTATTTGAATTAAAATCTCAAATTTGAATTATTTAGTAACTTAAACAATTATTAATATTAACATGGTTCTCATACTAATTTAGAACACATAATTAAAATTATTGAAACTTTTTACATAATATTTAAAATAATTATTATGTTTGATTTAATAATCTTATATTAAAGAGGTGTTTGGTACATGGCTATGGGAATCATGGGAATCAAGTTTACTATGCCTATAGATGTTGTTTGGTTGATCACTATGAGAATAATTCTGTGGGAATGAAAGTATTAGAAAATGTCTACATTCATTTTCTACTTGTGACTTGGGTTTCAAATTGATTGCCTTATCAATATAACGAAAATCATTCCTTATTCAAACCAAACAGGCAAGGGACAATGATATAAACTCACACTAATAGTGGAGTTTATGATTCCCATTCCAATTCCAATTCTCGAATACAAACCAAACAAGTGGTCTCCTGATTCTATTATTCACAATCTTAAAGTATGTTATATTAGATTACAATCGATTAACACTTCAACACAATCTATATATTCAGTAACTTAACAAATTATCATGTCAACCTATGGATAGACCTAACCCAACCCGTTTAATTTTTGTCACAAATGAATTGACTCGATAATGACCCAATAAATTTGGGGGTAATGTCATAATCTGTTAATTTTGTATCGTGTTCATGTCGTGTTATCATATCATGTGAGAAATTGCAACCCCATCAAAGAGCCCTCAAAAAATTTACTTTCTCTCAGGCAAATAATCCATCAAAGTTAGTAGGCCAAAAATTGTTAGCTTCACACGGTTCATCTAAACTGAAATAGGACCTAAAATTTAATAAAGCAGTTTGATGAAAAGGTCGACCCTCAGAAAGTGTTGGGCTTAGATTCCTCTCATATGGGTTGGTCCATGACAAATTACCAAGTCAAATTGACTTGAAAATTCAAAACCCAAAAAATCTTCACATCTATCTTCCACAAGAGATAAAGAGTAAGGAGAGAGAAAATTGAGAAAAATGAGAGAAACAGTGCTAGGAGAGAAAGAAGACTGCGACTTTCAAGCCATGATTAGAAGGTAAAAAGAAAGATGATCTTGACAAAATTTTAACACAAGTTCCTCTTAACAAGCTCTACACATTTACTGGTTCTTATTTTCAGTTTGCTCCTCGTTTGGCAAACATCCTTTCAGACCCACTTCCTTTAAAATAGTAGTATTTGGGAGAGAATATTCATTGATCCATACCTGTGTGTGATTATATTGATGTTGTTGTCATTCGGATACTCTAGGTAGAACTTTGCGTTCCCATTATTCGTATAGTGGAGATCATTTGACTACACTAGATCTCGCAATTTTTCCCGGTTGAGTTTTTCACATAAAAATCTTAGTGTCTTGTGCTTGTTTGTTTTTCAGTTTTATTTTGTCTGTTGATATCGTTGCTTGGATGGTTTGATTGTTTTCATCTTATTTAGTACTATTACGAATGGGAAAGTGAAATTTGATCCTAATTGTTGTAGAATATGATATTTGTGTACATGCACCAGTACTCCTTTCCCAACAAATGGTATCAGAGCAGCCAGGTTGGGTTGCTTTAAATATATATTGATTAAAATGGATAACTCAATAGACAATGATGTGTTGGTTAAATTGACACCTTCCAATTATTCAATTTGAAAGTCTAGAATGGAAGACATGTTCTACTGTAAAGATTGTATGAACCTATTCTTAGGGATAAGGGAAAAACCAAGTGAGATAACTAATGAAAAATGGACTAATATGCATTAGAAAACTGTTAGTAATATTAGACAGTGGATTAGCTATAGCATCTTCCACCAATTTGCCAAAGATACTAAGCTGATGAAAATTGGAAGAAACTCGAAAATGTGTACAAAAGAAAAATTAACAGATTACTCGTTTAAGGTACAAAGATGGTACTGACATGTCTGAGTGCTTCAGTGAATTTCAGGGCTTGATAAACCAGACTACTACTTTGACTAGATCTGATATCTGAATTTGGATGATGAGGTGCAAGCTTTATTGTTATTCAGCTTACTACCTGATAGTTGGGAGACAATGGTGGTTTCAATCAATAATTCAGTTTCAAATGGGGTTTTGACTATGGAAATTGTAGAAGAAGCTGTGATGAATGAAAACTCAGGAAGAAAGAAAAAGGAATTGAAAGTGATTCTTAGGCCCTGGTGATAGAAAATAAAGAAAGAAAAGGGAGAACTAAGAGCAGAGATCCCCACAACAAGAATGACAAATCTAGAGGCAGGTCCAAATCAAGGAACAATAGAAAGGATATTAAAAGCTATCATTGTTCAAAAATGAGGCATTATATATCTCAGTATAGAGTCTTGAAAAGAGAGAAGACTGAGGAAAAGATTAAAGGCAAGCAGGAAAAGAATGACGAAGAAGAAACTAAAACAGTAGTGGCAGCCCATGATGATATGTTTATGTTCTGTGATGATGGTCATGTCAATATTACTTGTCATGACAATGATTGGGTCATCACATGTGACTCAGATGAATTGTTTCATGTTACTCCACATAAACATTTCTTCTCAACATATATTATAGGAGATTTTGGCTATGTCAGGATAGGAAATTAAGTCTCATGCAAAGCTGTTAGTATAGGAGATATATACTTGGATACAGATACAGCGTGCCAATTAATTTTGTAAAATGCTATACATGTTCCTGATATTCATCTTAACTTCATTTCAGTAAGCAAACTTGATTATGAGGGCTTCTATAACTACCAAGGAGGAGGTAAATGCAAGCTCACTAAAGGGATTCTTATTGCTGACAGAGGAAAGAAGTAAGGTATTCTCTACTTGATGCACGACAAGTTAAAGAAAGGGGAAGTGAACACAGTTCAAGTTTTGGCACAGGTGACTTGGACACTTGAGTGAAAAAGGTATTCAGATACTTGTTTGAAAACAGCTTCTTCTTGAAGTAAGAGGTAATGCACTTAAAACTTGTTTTGACTGCATATATGGAAAACAACACAAAGTTGTGACATTTCAAAAATTTCGTCCATCTAGAAAATTAAATCCATTAAAGTTGGTGCACAATGATGTTTGTTATATGGAAGATAAGTCTCTTGGTGATGCTTTGTATTTTGTTACTTTTATTGATAACTTTGCTAGAAAAGTGTGGTGTTTTGCATTGAAATCCAAAGACTAGGTTTTGAAGGAATTCAAAGACTTTCATAGAAAAATTGAGAGAGAGACTGGCAAGCAGTTAAAGTATGTTCATGCTGATAATGGTGGTAAATATAGGGAACCATTTGAAGAGTATTGCAAATTTTATGAAATTAGACTAGAGAGATTAGTACCAAAAACTCCTCAGGAGGATGGTGTAGCAGAGAGGATTAACAAATCAATCACTGAAAGAATTTGGGGCATGCTTTCTAGTGCTAAATTGCTTAAGTCCTTTTGGGGTGAGGCATTGAATATAGCTGTCGACTTGATCAACCTTTCTCCTTTAGTTCCTTTGTAGGGTGACATTCCAGAGAAAGTTGTTGAAAGGAAAAGATGTGTCATTCAGACACTTAAGAGTTTTTTGTTACAAAGCATTTGTTCATATTTTCAAAGATGAGAGACAATGCATTTTCTTGGGCTATGGAAATGAAGGATTTGGTTACAGATTATGGGATCCAATAGATAGGAAAGTAATAAGAAGCAGATATGTTTTCTGCATTAAAGATCAAACCTTTGAAGATATTGATAACGATAATAAACCAAGTTCCTTGAATGAAGTTCCTGTTAGAATGGATTCAGTTCCTCCATGACCAGTTCATTTTGATTATGGGAGAGTTGAGTCAGAACAAGGGAAAAATGATGATGTTAGTTGATGATGAACATGAGCAAGAGCCACCACTAATTCAACCACCACAAGATCATCTTAGGAGATCTACCCGTGATAGTAGACCTTCCAACAGGTATAATCCTAATGAGTACTTCTTGTTGATAGATGGAGGTGAGCCAAAATCTTGCAATGGGGGCATGAAAAGAAAGAAGAATGGTTGAAAGCCTGAAAGAAGAGATAAAATCCTTACCTAAGAAACCACACTTATGAATTGGTGAAATTGCCTAAGGATAAGAGGGCACACAAAAACAAAGGTTAAATACTGAAGAAAATAGCTCACATCCAAGGTACAAGGCAAGATTGGTTGTCAAGTGATTCAATCAAAAGAAAGGTGTAGACTTTTGCAGAAATATTCTCTTCTGTGGTAAAGATGCCTTCTATCTGAGTTGTTCTTGGAATTGCATCCAGTTTGAATTTGGAAATTGAGAAACTTAATGTGAAGATAGCCTTCTTACATGGTGAATTGGAAGAAGAAATTTACATGGAGTAACCGGAGAGGTCCAAAGAAAGTGGCAAAGAAAACTTTATACCGTCTCAAGAAGATCTTGTATGGTCTAAAATAGGCACCGAGGCAATGGTATAAGAAATTTGACTCCTTCATGACAGATCATGAGTATCACATGACTACATTGATCATTGTGTTGATGTGAAGAATTTTGTTTTATGGTAATTTATTATTCTTTTGCTTTATGTGGATGATATGCTAATTGTTGGCTACGATACTTTGAAGATTGACAGATTGAAAAGGGAGCTAAGCAAGTCCTTTGCAATAAAGAATTTGGGACAGCTAGACAAATACTTGGAATGAAAATTTCTCGGGACAGGTAAAATAGAAAACTTTGGTTATCTCAATATAAGTACATTAATAAAGTACTTGGCAGGTTTAACGTGGGCAAGGCTAAGGAAGTCTCTACTCCACTTGCAAGTCACTTCAAGTTGAGTAATACACAGTGTCCTACAAGTGAAAAAGACAAACAAGAGATGAAGAAAGTTGCTTATGTTTCGGCCATTGATAGCTTTGATGTATGCTATGGTTTGCACCGAGCTAGATATTGCCCATGTAGTTCTGTAGTCTTATACACATCTCTCAAATCCTGACAGAGAACACTAGAATACAGTTAAATTGAATTCTCAAGTATCTCAATGGCACTTCCAGGTTGTGTTTGTGCCGTTTTGGCAATGGCAAGGCCATACTAGATGGATATGTAGACGTAGACATGGCTGGTGAACTTGATACTAGCAAGTCCACATCTGGGTACTAGATGACCTTTGCATGGAGAGTAGTATCATGGCAAAGCAGGTTATAGTGTATTACCTTATCCACTATAGAGGCAGAGTATATTGTAGTCACAGAAGCATGCAAAGAAACTCTTTAGCTGCAGAAATTCCTACAGGAGTTGCATGAAGCAAGAGATGTGTGTTCTTCACTGTGACAGTTAGAGTGCCATTCATATTTCAAGAATTCTACATTTTGTTTTCGGTCTAAACACATTAATGTGAGGCATCACTAGATCCAAGATGTATTAGATTTTTAGGTATTGTCACTTGAGAAAATACATATGATGATAATAGTGTTGATATGTTGACCAAGGCACTGCCTAGGGAAAAGTTCTTGTTTTGCAGACAGGAAGCAGGATTGCTGGTACTCCTTATATGAGGTGAAGGGAAAGATTGTTATCGGTTCATATAGATTGGCCCATAACCCATTACCAAGTCAATTTGACTTGAGAATTAAAAACTCAAAAATTCTTCTTCTTCTGCAAGAGAGTTTCAACCAAAGAGAGAAGAGTCTCTTAGAGAAAATGAGAAAAATGGGAGAAAGAATACTAGAAAGAAAGTCATGATCAAAAAGTAAAACGAAACCCGACCTTGATAAAATTTTAACTACGAGTTCCTTTCAACAAGCTCTATACATCTACTGGTTCCGATTTTCAGTTTGTTTTTTGTTTGGTAACATCATTCCAAACTCACTTCCTTTGGAGTAATAGTATTTGGGAGAGAATATTTATTGATCCACATCTAGTGTGTATCCGGATTGATGTTGTTTTCATCCGGATGCTCCAAGTAGAACTTTGTATTTTCATTATTTAAAAAATAGAGATCATTTGACTGGATTAGGTCATGTGTTTTTTTCGATTGGATTTTTCACGTAAAACTCTTGGTGTCCTATGCTTGTTTATTTTCACATCAGTTTATCTTGTCAATTGATATTGGGCCTGTAAACGGGTCAAATTCGGTTCGAATTTAGCATATTCAAACCCAAAATGTGATTAATATAAACGGATTCGGATTAGAATTCGAATCTCCGATATATCTACAAAAGTAGACCCAAACCCGGATCCGTCAGACCTTATTGTATCCGAATTCGGATTCAGGACTTGATATTCTTCTTATAACTTTTTAAATTATATATAAAAATATTACAACTATTGAATTTCCCTTTTTCTTTTAAATTATAAAAAAGTAATTAGTTCATAATTAATATTTATGCATGTATTCTATATTAAAATATAAATTACAAGGACAATTTGCACATATACGTATATGTTCATATATAATAATTTTATTATATATTAAATATTTTAATCGAATTCAGATTTTAATCAGGTCGAAACAACAAAATTCATATCCGATCCGTTTATTATAATAGTTAAACGGATTCGGATAATCGAAATTTGTCATAGATTCAGACCCAGATACAATGGGTCTGAATCTAGTCCAATCCAAGTCTAGGCTTGACCTATTTACAGGCCTAGTTGATATCATTACTTGGGTGATTTGATTATTTTCATTTTATTCCATACTTGGTAAAGTGAAATTTAATCTTAGTTATTGTTGATTTTGATATTTGCGTGTCTGCACCGATACCGCTTTCTCAATAGAAAATTCTGGGTTCGATCCTACTCTTGGTACTGCTATTAGTCTGGTAAAAGTTAGATTCCTAAGTCGACTCTAAACCTTACCTCTTTAGCTTTATACAGCTTAAAATCTCTACTTTGAACATGCTTAAAACGTCTCTTGAATCAAAAAAGGGAAAACGATCATCAGGAGAATAACTGCCAAATTACTAAGAACATGTCATCGAATGGAGATATGCAGAAGAAGTGGTTCATAAAACTGTAGTTACACAAATATGTGTGAACTCGATTGAAAATAGTGATTACTGGTTTGAAAATTTTGAGATGCGTTTATATTGCCCTATATGCAAATTAACGACACATTTTGCGGGCATGAACTTTTTTTGCTCTTCAAATGTACAGCGTGGAAGTTCTAGAAGAGCACATTTTAATTTATCAAGAACTCGAAAAAATGCATAGCAATTGTAGTAGCCAAATTATGGGAAGCTTATGTTGTCTACGATTTGGGAATGAAAAATAAAAAAATAATAATAAAAAAACAAAGATATGGAGCATTCACAACAGCGATTCCAGCTAAAATGATATATTCCCCAATACACTAAAGATCGTGTATTAGAACTTTGGATCATATGATTAAAGACTTCGTTCCCCATAAAAGATACAAAATTCTAGTACATGGCTGTTAAATATAGAGGTCTGTAGTAGCACAAATTTCCTAATCGAAAGGCTGAAATAGGTATCAACTTACAGCATTAAGGTTGGGGGCTTAATTTAAGTTAAGAGCACTGAGTGAGCTAATTGGTAATCCTTTGGGCCATAACATTGGGGGTTCTTTTCTTCT
The DNA here is from genome assembly GCA_025175665.1 of Cinchona pubescens. Taxonomy (NCBI): domain Eukaryota; kingdom Viridiplantae; phylum Streptophyta; class Magnoliopsida; order Gentianales; family Rubiaceae; genus Cinchona; species Cinchona pubescens. The sequence continues at coordinate 4,148,546 of JANKKI010000026.1, read as the reverse complement.
TTGGACCATTACCTTATTCTGCGGATACAAATTCTACAAACTTCAGCCATGAATAAACCCCATAAAGTTTGCTCATGAAAGTGCAATTGATGATATGAACAGGTCACTCCGAAAATGTTATTCCATCCTAACTAATAGCACTAGAAAATAAATATGTTACCGTTCCACAGCCATTTTTATGCTTAGGTTGTTCCGAACAATATCAAAGAGAGATGACCAAACTTGATTTGAATGTTTGGTAATTTGTTCGAGAAAAAGTTGGATTGGCCCATAATTTTCGAATCAAATTCGAATACATTTATATTTTATTCGTTTGTAACTTTCACCCTAATTTGTTATTTCCTTGCCCTAAAATTTTGCTATATAATAGAATTCAATTACAATGGTTAAAAGATATAATATGAACACCTATTGTAGTTGTTTAAGGAAGTGATTTGCACCTTATGATTCAAAATATATATAAAAAAAAAAATAAGGAATGAAAGAGAGATTTAATAAGAAAAATAACTAATAAGTAAAAAAGACAGGGTAATAGAAGATATTTTATGCAATTAAATTACCTACTTTTAATCTTTTATTTTATTTTATCATAAGAATGATTCTTGGCCAGTTAAAAAGTCTAGGCTTAAATGCTATAAAGGGTTGGATTGATAATTTAATAAATAAATTTGAACAATCTTGTCTCAAATCGAGTATCAATCAGCTTGTATTCACTTATAGCCCTATACTTGGTGCAACCACAGCCACTGTAAATTCTCATAAAGCATGAAACACGTTTTCATAAATCTAGGCTGATTAGTTTCTTGTTAATTAATCATCCAGTTTGATGTTCTGGAATTTCCTAGTTTTAGATTAGGCCACAAGAGTGAAAAGACAATTTGTCCAGAAACCATAATTACGATATAAGATTGGTACAAAGAATAAAACTCACTGCAAGTAGCAGAAATAGATTAATATGTACAATTTAGTGGGTGTCTGATAATCACATTAAATGTGTTTAATATTACATATGTTTAATAATAAGATTTTTCGAGATATACCTATTTTTGATTACATGTGTATGTTTAATTTCTATATGTGACTTTTCACCTGTTTGTTAAATTTTTTACTAGTATAAAAATTTCAATCAATTTTTCTTTATTTTACATTCACATACTCTTTTACATTCAAACCATACTCACAACAAAATACACATAATCTCTCACACATACAAAAATATATTTATCTTATCTCGTAAAGATAAATATGTTTTTGAATAAACATACACTTTCATTCATAATTACTCTCTAGCACACTAACAACAAACACACATATTTTCTCGTACATACTGTTACGCATTACATTTCTTCTTTCTCACATATAAATACACATTTGCATAAACTACCTATTTCTCACTCGTATACACAAACACACTTTATATTAGTAAACTATTTATATGTAATAAAAATAAGGAGAAAAAGAAGTTTTATCCCTCAAAATTTGGGTCGTGATCTATTTTAGTCCCCCAAAGTTTCAGCCAAAACACATTTAGTCCTCAAAATTTCTAACTTCTACCAAGAATTTCAGACAAATTTAAAAATTTTGTCAATTACAAACAGAAAAAATTACATGAATCTCAAGTTCCAAACATGGAAAAAATGAAATTTATCCCTTAAAGTTTGAGTCATCGTTCATCTAGGTCCTCAAAATTCTAAATAAAACACATTTAATTTTCAAACTATCCAATTTCTACACATTTAGTAAAATTTTGAAAATTCTACAAATTACAGAAGGAAGAAGTCATGGTCATCTAAATCTAACTTGGGTTATAACACCTCCTATCCTATTCAATCTATTTAATCTAATATTGAAAAAGCCATATGCAAAAAAAGAAGAAGAAGATAATAATAACATAATAATAATTTGCTAATAAATTAAAACAATAATTTAATTCAAGAATTAGAAAAGGCTATTAATGGTTAAGACACATTAATTAGTACTCTCCTTAGGAGTGATACGTCGCTACAGCATTGGATTGATGTGTTGTACTTTCCCTAAGTTACATTAACCTCTAAGTAAGTTTTATACTCTAATATGGTAAATATTACCCTTATACTCAATTATTTGGATATATAGTTTAGTAGAGTGTATTTTAGTATAGTGGTTGTAACAATGTGAAGTTTAATTGGGGAAAGAAGTAAAGTAGTGTGTATTGTATCATATGTGTTTATTTGTGTTAGAGAAGACTCCTATTTATACTAGTTTTTAGACAACAAAAAATAGCTATTGTAGGTGAGAAATTTTAATATTTCTTCCCATTATATTCCGTGATATTTTAATATAGGTTAACATAGTTATAGAGTTATTATATTCTAATTTTGTGAGATTGTTATATTCGGACAATTAGTTAGAATACTTCTTCCAACTAATGCAAGTGGATGGGATATATAAGTGTCCCACTTACAAATAAATTTTTAATTATAATTAACACAAGGGAGAAGTCTTTTCATCAAATTAGGGTTTATGAGTTAGATTAAAATCCCTTAGAAGATCCAGATAATAGGAGTGGTAGTTCTAAAGAAGAGAGTGCTAACCGTTCTGCAGATGATAGTTATGTTTCTAAAATGGAAGTGTTGGTTCTGAACATAGGAATGGTGGGTCTAATAATTGGTGGTAGTGGAATGATGATGTCACAAACAACAGTAGTAACAATGAATATGATAGTTCTGTAAAATGGTCTTCTTTAACTGACTTGATTATGATATAAGTGATAACAGATATGATGAAATATTTCTAATAATGTAGACAAAAATGTTAAATAGTTAGGTGTTGATAGTTAGAGAAAAGTGTAAATATGATTAAATGGGTTAAAATCAAGTGGGAGGCGTTATAACCCATGATAGATTTAATAGTCACATGCAATGCAAGTGACTTTTTCTGTCTACAATTGACATAATTTTCAAATTTATCTTAAATTGGTAGAAATTAAAAGTTTAAGAATCAAATGCCTTTCGATTGGACACTTTGGGTGTACAAAAGAAGCTATGACCCAAATTTTGAGGGCTAGAATTATATTCTTTCCATGTTTGGAACTTGAGTATTTAATAGTAATGTGCTTTGTGCGTGACTTTTTTCCATTTGTAATTAATGAATTCTTCAAATTTGTCCTAAATTGGTAGAAATTAAAAAAATTTGCGGACTAAATATGTTTAGCCTAAAATTTTGGGGATCAAGATGGATCACGATCTCAATTTTGAGGATTAAAATTGTATTTTTTCCTAAAAATAATATTTAAAAAATTAACTTAATATAAAAATATATTATAATTCATTATAAGAGAACTTTATAATATACATGAGGTAAAATATTTTTATTCAGTGTTCAAGTTTGACTAATTATAAAAGACATATAACTTTATCAATTTAGTAAATTAAGATTTCAACACTTAAATTATTAGTGTTTAGATGTCAAATTTCAATTTTCAATTTTATCAAACTCAATAGATATGATAAAACTGCACCGATAATATTGTAAAACTCTCAGGTTTTCCTTGGAAGTACAGTATTAATACAAAAATCACACTTTAGACCACAAAATCGACACAAGTTGCAAATCTTTTGTCTTTTCGAAGTTGAGCTTAATCTTTGAGTTATCTCGTTATCTAGCACGTCTTCTTCCTAATCCCATTTTTTGGAATCATCCTGGTGTTGTAATAAGAAAACTCATGTTCTTGATCCCTTCGAAACTATTGAGAGATGCATGCCCAGGAAAATGATCATCTTCATCTCCATTTTGCAAAGTTAGAAAAGCATCCAAATATTACCATTTGGGCAACAATATAGTCTAAGCTATACAAAAATGCAGTTCTCCTACAGGAGGTAAATATTTCATGGCAAAGTGTCGGTTTGGATTGCAAATGGGTGAATAATATTTGGTTTTGATTTTAGTTATTTTTGAGAAATAATGTTCATTTTTCTAATAATGAAATAATTTTTTAGATAAGAATAATATTTTGAAATAATTGCCATTAATTGTCGTATAAAATTTCTAATTGTTTGAGGATCTGTCAGATCGTTAGGACGTTCGAATCGGACTGTAAAAAGGATTTCACACTCCAATCTTCCCCTTTCTAATTAATTGCATTAACTACACATTTAAAATTTTCCGCTACTGCAGTTCTGAATTTAAAACATTTCGACATTCTGAACTTAATGCAGATATGCTAGCCATAATCATTCATGTACATAATTAATTCAATTAGTGTATAAGAGACAGATGTGGAGTTAATTTGTTAAATTTAGTTAACTTACATTTTCAAGTTAAGTATCAAATTAAAAAAACTTAAATAATCCTTAATTTGTTTGATTAAAGAAATAATCGTTGCATTATTTGAAAATATAAATATTGAATAAGACAAAACTTAAATGATGTGAAATATTATTTAAAAAATAATATATGACCAAACAACTTAAAAAACTAATTAAATATTATTTAACAAATAATGTCTATTATTTGCAATCCAAACGGCTTCTCTTTCTCATGCTTGATGCAAAGAAGAAATGGCACACAAAAGGACACGATTTGGTTCGACTGATGCCAATGTTGTGGCCAACCAGTTTTCGTAGTGACAAAATTCCATGATTGACAATTTTTTGCAATGGGAAAAAGTGTTTTTACACAGAAGTTGAACGCTCATGATGTGCATTAGATAAATATCAAATCCCAGTACTTTTCCTCTATCGAATTTTTGGATTTCAAGTACGTGCAATTCTTTGCATATTGAATTTTATGTATAGGTAAATTTTCTCAAAAGTGTGACATGGATACATTTCTTAAGTTAATTAGTGCCATATATGGATGAAAATTTATGGAAAATTCTTGTATAAATTAAGGTGTACGGTCCCATCATACACTTTATGATCCATATTTATCTACATCCTCTAACTTTTTTAAAAAAATTAAAAATATAATACTTTATCTACAAATTGGAGAATGTGAATAAATATGAATCACAAGATATTCGACAGGATTGTTACACCTAAGTCCATATAAAAAAATTTTCATAATTTATTAGGAAAGAATGATAGTAAACGTTACTAGTAAATTAATAACTCTAGTCTCTAACAAAGATCTCTCCTTTTCCATAGATCAATTTTGTGTTCTTCACTAATGAACAATGTGTAACCCAATCTGCCAACATCTTATGGAAAAAGTAAATCCGTTAATTAGAGGACTTATCTTCTCAGATCTAAAAGGTGATGGCCAATGTCAATGCTCTAGATCTCAGTGTCTCATGATCATCTAAGTAGAACTTTACTAAGACACATCTTTGGACAGCAAACTCATGCAAAATTTCTGTGCTTGCCCTCCAATTGATATACAACTTTGACCTCCTGCGACCTACAAACAGCTACCCTCGACTCCATTGGACATGCATTGACGTTTTCTTTTGCATGTCATTTTCTTGTAAAAAGGTGGTACTAATAGAAGTTAGTACCTTTTTTTGTCCACAGGATAATTTAATGCACAATAATTTTGTGCCCAAAATAAATAGTAAAGGATCAGTTAAAACTTTAAGAATTGAAAGAAGACCAGAAAATAGAATCTTACTGTAGGGAAACAAAGATGTAATTTTGATGGTGTCCACTATACATGGAGAAGTGTATGGTTCCTTTTATATTAGTTATTATTTAATATACTATTCAAAATATTATTTGAGTATAATTATTGCAATATTTTTTAAAATTTGATATATGTGAGTCAAAATGTAGTTATTAAAAAAATGTTTAAGTAATAGTAATCATTTGATGAATAATGAAAATAATTATCAATCCAAACGAAGCCATGTCTCTCAATTGCTAAATCTTACTCCTTTAATTTCATTTAAGTGTCGTTTTGAGTTAATTATACAAGAATTAAGAATGTTATTAAATTGCCTCAATTTTGTACAAAAATAATTTAAAGTTATTAAATTACTTTCTATGTTAATGTTACTCAATTGTACATAATCCCTTCTCTCTATTAATATCAGGTCAGATGCAAGAATTGTATTTTGAGATGACAAGACTTAATAGCAACATATTTATTAAAGTTAATATTATAATTCTTTAAAAAATTTAGAAGGACAAAATATAAATTCATTATAAAATGCAAATTAAATTTTCAAAATTTTTAAGAGTAAAATTTTCCATTTCTAGAATTTTAGGGTGGGATCCGCCCCTAATTATATGTCAATAGAAGTAAATTTAGAGAAAATTCATTTAATACTTTTTAAAATTTCTAAAGCAACAGATACTTTGGTGCAAAGTAAATTGTCTAAAACGATAGATAAAATAAAATGATTATATAGCTTTAAACGAGAAAATCTTAAAGCATTTATGCAAAAATGTAGATGTGTTTCCTCGCTCTGCATATTTTTTTTTTAGGTGCAAGAGCTTAATTGAAACCGTTCAAGAGCATAATTGGAGGTGTCAAAAAGCAGAAGACAGAGTATGCCTCCAAGATTCTATGAAACTTTCCTTTTTCCCCTTTCTTAATTTTCTCTTTTTGTTTCTTGGCCAATGATGTGAAATGTGAATTAATGTTCGGGAATGTCAATAAAATAAAACACGTGCCAGAATAACATTTGCACAATTTATTCTCTATTCCATCCTCATTTTTTTTTTTGTACAAAATAAATTAATGTACATTTGATAGTGGAGTACACAATGAATGTTGAAGATGGAGATTTTGCGAAAAGATTCATATTAATTGGTGTTATGTATCTTATTTATCAAGATTCTCATGCTCCTTTTGTATCATTGTGGTTTCATCTTCATTTTCCGCCTCTACCCTAAACTTTTCTTAGCTCAGTCGTGTAAATCTATGTTACCCACTTTGCGACTTAAGTATATCATAGTAGCGGATTTAAAAATTGAATTTTGAGAGACAAAAATTATATATACATATTCTTGGAGAGATTGTTTTATTATTTTTGCAAAATTTTACAAGATAAAGTCTAATTTTTTTAAATAGAGCTATTAAAAATTTTAAAAAAATTCAAGAAAAATAATATATTTTCGAAACTCTTGAGAAATAAGACTATATAAATACATAAATAGGATATACTTTTTTATATTCTTTAAAATTTTTAGGAAGGGGACATATTTTCTAATTAGATGTCTCCACTGTCATATATATCTTAATAGTAAGATTATGGGGGCACTTTAACCAATCTATATCACGCGCAAACAAGGAATTTTAAGGATATTATTTGATATATTCTTCCAATTTTTTCTCTTCCCTTCGAGTTATTTAATTGTTGATATTGATATGATTTTTCATATACAATAACAGCTAAAAACTATCGTACACTAGATTTAATATATTCAGAAATAGGAAAATTTTACCTCCACAAAGACCAAAATTAAGTCAATATGACACGCTAGTTACTTATAGTGTTGCGTGGTAGTGCTAGTGCAAAATTGCTAGGTATCAATAGTTGCTAGGTGTCGTGTTGCGCCAAAGAAAAGCTAGGAGAAAGGAAGGTGAATGAGCTTTTTTCGTGGCATGTCCTTTTTGAAAGATTAGTAAGGAAAAGAAGAAGAATAGAAGAGAGAAATGAGAAAATAAGTAGGTAAAACCTCCGAAAGATCAATATTGTACACAAAGTAGATTGATGATCAACCACAACTCACAGCCGACGTTATATCAGATAGAAGAAGGAATGAATGACTGAATTATAGTCACTGTACTTAGGAGTACAATAGTTAAACTTATATATAGACTAAATATAGAAGTAGGATAACTACAAGAGATCTGCATAACTACAAGTAGGATAATTATATGGTAAAGATATATATTAACGGGAATTTTACAATCCCATTGAGGGAATCATTTCCTTAGCTTTAAGGACTTGTACAGTACAAGTTTTTAAAACACATAATATTGTACTGTACAAGTTCTTAAAGCACATAATTTCCTAAAAAGAATTGTAACCGGTAATTTTCTTACACAACACCCCTCAAACTCAAGATGGTTAAGTGAACAGCAACTTGAATTTGGATATAAGTGCATGAAAACGCCATGGGAATGCGTGTTAGTGAATGCATAAAATAGCAATTGATCTCAATAGGTTTTGCGCTCATGGAATATATCATTATAAGTAATTTGGGTGACACTCTGACTATCATAATAAATAGGTGTATTATTTGGAAAAGAAACTTCTCTTATATATCATGAAGAAGTTATGTGCAACCAGAGAAGCTCAACAGTAGTATCAGTCTCTTTACAATATTCAGACTCTGAACTAGACCGAGAGACAACAGATTGCTTTTCTACTATGCCAAGAAATGAGAGAATCACCAAGAAAAAAAATAATAGCTAATGGGAGAACGACGATCAGTCAGATCTCCAACCCAATTAGCATCAGAATAGGTTCGTAATTCCAAGAAAGAAGACATAGGAAAGTGTTTCCCATGAAAAATTCTCATTTTCACATACCTCAAGATTCATGTATAACAGCAACAAAATGTGTTGAGCGTAGATCAGACATAAATTAGCTTACTAGTTATACCACATAAGTGATGTCGAGTCTAGTAACAATTACGTAGATTCTTTATAGAAAAAATTAGAAGGGAAAAAACAAAATTATTTTTCAGATTATACGTAAAATAATGTCCGAATATATTTTTAAAAAATTTATTCAGTATTCTAGAATACCTTGGATATTTTGGAAGAATATTTATTATGTTTTACAAGAAGTTGAGTTAAATTACGTTTGGAAATCAGGAATTAATTGTAGATAGTTGGTAAATTTTGAGACAGATAGATTTGTTAACAATATGGAAAGTGATAAGATTTTTATGAGGTTGAAAATTTTGATTTTCATATACGTTATTTGAAATAATTGGAGTTGATGTTTTTGTCAAAGAAAAAGAAATTCTTAATTTGGCAAAGAAAAAAGAAATTACTGATGGTGAATTTATTAATGATGAGGAAATTACTAATTTTGTAAAGAATAAGAAGAAATTATAAATAATGTTTTAGTTGCCTCAGACTCTCTCCATGATGAAGAAACAATTGGTTCAAATAATATTAGAATTGAAGATGTTGGATTAATTATTCAAGAATCTCCAGTTAATGAATTTGTTGATTGGATTGACATCATTTATTTTTTAGGAGTTGAAAAATTATTTGCAAAAATAGATTTAAATCTCTGATAAAATTATAGTGTTTGGGGTGAATAAATTTTTTGACAGTTGTGGTAGTGATTTCCTTGAATTATTTGGTAGTGAAAATTATTTTCAAAATGAAACGTATGACTTCTTATTTTTTAGGAATTAGGTGGATAATTTTGATGAAGAAAACTTTGGTGTTTTTGAGAATGAATGGGTTATGTACGAATTCTTTGATCAAGAGAAGTTAGTCGAAATATATTATTTGAGAAATATAAAGTTCGTCCACTACCATGTGTAAAAATGAAGATGGAGATTCAACATAAGATTGAATTGTACATTGTCTACATGTAGCGATAGAAATTTCATTGGAGATTTTTGCTCATGATGGAATTGGAGATGACATTTCAAATAGCTTAGTTTAAGGGAGGCAATGATAGAAGACTAAACCAAGCTTATAAGTTTCCTATTTAATTTTTAGTATTTTTGTTAGAGTCAATTTTTTAATAGTTTACTTATTTTAGGAGTCGAAAGTTATTTGGTAATTATTATCCGATTATTTCATACTAGCCAAGTTTAAGAATATATATATATATATAGTACATGTTGGAATATTTTCCTAAGAGAGAATTTGAAAATTTTATTGAGAATTTGTCTGTTTGATATATTAATAGAATTATTTTTTCCTTCCATATATATTTGTGTTTGATTATTTTATTCTTTCAATTTTTAAAACTTTAAAAATTTAAGATTCTATGGTCAACACTATACCATAAAATACTGTGGCACCCTTATCTTTCGTCATAATCAAATTAAAGACTAGCCAAAAAAACAAAATAAAAAATTGGCTCATTTCACTTGTGGAATCAAGTATTATATGCATGAAAAATTTTATAGTTTTATAATTGTATTATATTGTTGTGTTTCAAATAAATGTGTTAAACTCCATTATATATTTTAAAAATTTAAATGATATCAATTTTTAAAGTATAATGGAATAATTTTCTGTTGGCATGTAAACCAAGCCTAATTAGGATTTCGAAATTTTAATTATATTGTATTTAGTAGTTGAGTTTGTAAAAGATTTATTCCCTAGTTTATTTGGTATTAGGAAATTGCGTTAATTGAATCCCTTAAGGATTTAGATTAGTTTGTACCTATTTAAAGACATTGTGCCTAGTTATTTCAATTGATAAAAGTTATGTTTTAAAGTTGATTAATAAAAATAGTTTCATCCTCCAAAATTTCGTCTTCTTTCGGATCCTGATTCTTCTTCCTACAATTAGTTTTGTGTGGTCAAAGTTAGAAACATCTAAATTTTATTTGACATCTTTTGTGCCTACTCAGAGAAATTTCTACATGGCAATTTTGATATTTGTGTATAAAGATTTTTGGCTTGGTTATTTCAAAGGGTGAAGCTAGTTTTCTTGGTCCGGTTTTATGGTCAATTAAATAATTATTTTAGCTTCTTTGAAGTGGTATCAGTTTTGTATTCCGCTGCATTATTTTTTTGAATCTATCAAATTGGTATCAGAGCTCCAGATTCAAGAGTTTGATCTTGATGTATTTGTCAAAAATTGGAGAAAAAAAGAAGACTCCTAGGCTGTGGTCTTATACACTTTTAGATTGTGGTAGAGTACTTTCATTTTTGAAAATTCCACAAGAGTGTTGGAGTTGGAGAACCTGTTTGACAATTAGGGTGTAACGAAATTGACCCTAGTTGGGACAGCGATCTGAAAAGAGAGATCCTGTCGTGTTAAATTGTTAGTGTTGGACAATAATCACGAGAAAAATGTCGTGTCAAATTTGCAGTTGAGCAGCAAGGTAAGCCAAAAAATTCAAGAACAAAAAAAAATTCAAGGTATGTAAATTCTTTAAATGTTTTTTGAATTGTCAAGATGGATAGAGAATT